>OU343161.1:9115514-11580514 GCA_910595825.1 Philhelius pedissequus | reverse complement strand
TTTAATTTACTTAAATTCAACAAAATGTGAGGAATGTCCAGCAACCCACTTGATATCATTTATTATGATGCCCCAAACTATTTAACAAACTACATACTAATCCTACAAATTATATAATATTCAAAAGTGACTGTCCGCCCCTCACAAATAGAGGAATTTATTATTTAATGTTTTTTGTTGATTGATGATTTTCTTAGAATTCCCATTAAATTTCTCAAATATCAATTTGAAACACCATTAATTCTAACAAATTGTCTACATATGTTGTAAATCCATTAAATATTTGTCTTTCAAAGAATTTACCCACCCATCCACATCCAACAAGTGTCAGATTTGGATGAATTTATCAAAGAGCCTTGTTTAAAAAAAAATGGCGGCCTCGTAATTAGACTTAGTCTGGTGTAAAATGAAAAACGATATGCAGCCTTGTAAACTCCGACAAAAACAAAATTTCCCACTTCATCATCGCGCTCATTATTTTGATCTGTTTTTACGGCTTACAGTGGGACACACGGAGATGAAAGATATCTACAAACAATACAAAAAAATTATATAATTTAAAAACTAAGACGACAAACTAAAGATTAAACAAAGTTTAATACAAACTGTTAAAGTAGTTTTTGAGAAACCAATACTTGACACATACATATACCTATATTTATTAAAATGCAGTGTTGGTAAGTTACGCGAGTTTTACAAATTTTAATTAGTTACGCAAAACTAATGTAACTAATTGAATTAGTTACGTAACTAATGTAACTAACCAATTATTTTGCCATTTCTCCAGAAAAATCTTCACATCAAAATAAGTTTTAAGTTATGATTTAAAAGTTAAAATATCGCAGTCAAAAACGAAACAAAGAGTCAATCAGGAAGTCCTTTTACCAATTCGTATGAGTATCTCGGATTCATACCAAAAAGATGCCCAACAAAAATTAAGTTATTCGATCCAGCTAATAAATAATTTCCAACAGGTGACAACTTCATTAGCTGACTTGGTGGTTAGAATTAAAAGTTCCAGCACAATTCTAAAATCTCTACAAATCTCGTCTTAATTATTCTAATCTTACTATTTTCATCCTTGCTACACTAATGACAAATTAAAGAACAATTATCATTTTCAAATGTATAACTTTCTTTTAAAAATGTTAAATTCTAAAGGACTTAACGAATTGGATCTTTTTAAATCCAAAGACGGAGTTTTAAAACTTTATATGAAAAATATATTGAAAATCCAATTTTGTTTTGGAAGACAGCCGATTTCAATGCACCCAATATTTCAAAGCTTGCACTAAAATTGCTGAAAATGCCCCTATCGTCCGCAGAAATAAAATATACTTTTTCGAAATGGTCTTTTATTCACACCCCTTTGAGAAATCGACTGTGTTGCGAACGTTCAAAAAATTAATTGCGCAAAATTTTAAACAGCCTTATGTTAAGAGCTTAGCATGCTACTACATTACAGTTTGGTAATATTAAATCACTTTACTAATTGTTTCCTAATTTTAAACACTTTTTAACTAGCACCATACTAAATATATTTTCTTAATAAACTTGCACTAAACACGCCTAAAATAGTGCAAAAAGTAAGCGAACATAACTTTTTGACGTTTGTAAGTCAAAGTGGCATATGGATTTAGTACGATACTAAAAAAAATAAAGTGGGCATTTTGTGATCTTAACTGTACTAAAATGTTAAGAAAATAGTACGATACTAAACTGGTTAAAAATTAGGAAAATCCTGTTTTTACCCTAGTATCATACTAAAAATGATTTAACATATTACTAAGTCTTTTAAAATTTTGCGCCAATGTTTCTTAATGGAAGACATATTTCCTTTGTTATTTGTTATTACATATACAAGATTTTATTTACTTAAATGTTATTGTTTATTTTTTTTTCAATGCTCAGTCAGTCAAAATTTTTTTAGCTATATTATAGTTATAAGTTACATTAGTTACATTAATTACGTGGAAAATGAGATGTAACTAATTGCAATTAGTTACGCGTAACTATATGGGTAACTTACTCAGAGTAACTTACGTCGCCAACACTGTTCAAATGACTCGAGCATGATTTAGAAAATTTCTATAATTAGAAGCTTTGAAGTTTCTTAAACTTAATTGTTTGATTTAGTTCCAATATTTCAATTATTCTACCCCATAGTGGAGCGCGTAGCGAATAAATACCTATAACGAGCTCCAAGGCTGTATCATGTAGCTGCAGTGTGCTATTTGCCTGTGACATTTTATCTTATCCTGGAGCGTTCTATTTTATTCCTGGAATGGGACAGATAGCCGCGTGCGATAGGCAATATACAGTAGACTATACGACACGGTGTTTTGCAAGACAGAATTTGTGCGCTAAATAAATCTGTCGTTCCCCATTTCCCATTGAACAAGTTAAAATACACAGGAAGATGGATGGAGGAGGATAAGTCAGTCGAGCGGCAACAATGACGTCGTACTCGTCCCTGATAATGATAACGTCGTCGTCCTGGCAAAATGGTTGGGGGTGATTGTTGGGGATGTTCACTAATAGTCATAGTCACTACGAAAAAAGAACCATATTTCTACTCATACCTATACAAAATTCACAGAATGTGTGTATGTGTGTGTTAGAAATTGGATGTATAGTAGAAGAAGATGTAGCATGACAGTGGTACTATTTATAAAATGACCTCGAAATTGAGGAAATAACAATGTTTGCCGGCAAGTCAATTGGAAAATGGTGTTAAAGATTGTTACGATATTTAACTCTATTTTACTGGAAGCGGATTTTCCTGTTTCGATCTTCAGGTGTTTTCTGTTCTGCTCTGCTCTGCTCTGAACTTCCACCATACATTCATTTACCCAGAGGAAGCTATATACGATGCAAAATCGCAAAGCAAATGTGACGGAATGGTTAGCTATGGTGCATCGGCAAAACTGTCGGATGGATTTATTTCCGACTACCTTAAGGATGCAAAATAGAAGGTTGCAAGCCCTTAGCCAAGTTGTACATCTCCTCTATTTGGCTTCGAAAATCAACAAATGCATTCGCTGGAGAGACATACTACCACCACCAATAGAAGAGAAGGTGGTAATTGGAAAACGTTGGAAGACATTTAAATCAATAAATCAATTATTATATCGAGTTTAGATTAAGGAACGGAATTTAACCAGCCATTGCTCGAAGCCTCTTATTGGAAGAAGATATTGGTTGGTTAGTTGAAGGTAAATTGGAATTGACTTTAATGCTGATTGGGAACTTGTGATTTTCTCTCGAAGATTTATTATTGGTTTACCTTTTTGGCTATAAGCAGATTTGTGAAATCAATTGGAGAACGATAATTGGTAGTCAGGGTTATACTAGTATATGATGATGTTGAGGAGTCCTTCTTTATTGCTTTTAACTATCTAAACTGAAATTATACACATGGTATGTATAAATGCAGTATAGATTTAAAATGTGTGCGGTTTCTTAACAATGTGGACCCTGCCTTATGGATTAGTTTTACAAGGATAAGGAATTTTGTAAGGTAAATTTCGTGTATGTGCACGGATGATGCTCCTTTGGGGTATAATTTAAATTTGTTTGAGAATAAAATGCATGTGTGTTTCTGTCAAATGAATTAATTAATTATCTGACACCTGAGGTGATATATAAATCTAAAGTATGGACATATGTGTGTAGGTATGTAAATTTGATAGATTTATAATAAGTTCATTGATAACATAAACTGAAAAGAGTGATTAGCTTGTATGAAATTCTAGGTGTAGGAAGGTTTCAGCTTCTTTAATAAATTGACATTCTCACTTTAATAATTCAGTATGCTTGCCATTATGATTAAAAATGATTTCGCGCAAGAGGCCGCCGCGGCTGGCTCGAATAAGTTCCAGCCGAGAGGCCCAATTTTCGACCACTTTTTGCAGCAATTCTGGCCTAATTTTTCTTCGTCTTATTTTCTCTTTATTCTCAATATAAACAATATTTATTAATAACAAAGTAAAAGGGAAAAAAATACAGTATTGAAATCTTAAGAATGTTTGAAAGAGAATAGTTAGAGGCATTTTTTAAATTAGTTGAAAATAGAGTTAAGTGTCACTTAATGATTTGTGGTAAGGGTATACGTTTTGATTTTGGGGTGAATATGAACCAAAAAAAATAAAATTTACATTTCAAATATGTTATTAAAACAATTCAAGATTCAAAAATAAAAAAACAATTAACAATTAAGCTATACTATATATCGCACCATATTTTCAATTTCATTTTGGAGGTGGCCGTGCCGCAATAGTTGTATGGTCGCCTGTCAACCTCATGGTCACAGGTTCGATCCCTGCCGTAGTCTATGTCTTCTTATTTTTCCATTAGAAACCAATTCTAAAAATAAATGTCACACAATGAGTTGCTGGCTTACTCATTACATGCTGCTTAGGCATAGAACTAGCAACATTTGATTGAGTAAAATTAGTATACCGATAAAATATGACAAACAATAAAAAAATTAATGTGAATTATAAGGGACATCGATAAATAAGACACGGAAATTTCTCCG
Source organism: Philhelius pedissequus (assembly GCA_910595825.1). Lineage (NCBI taxonomy): Eukaryota > Metazoa > Arthropoda > Insecta > Diptera > Syrphidae > Philhelius > Philhelius pedissequus. The sequence continues at coordinate 11,575,974 of OU343161.1, read as the reverse complement.
TATTAGTTCAGCCGCCATCCCTGGAGATAAAATCTGAGACAACAACCACCTACAATCTCTGAATATCGCGCCACACATCTCTCCTATCATTCTTTCTCTTCCTTAACCTCACCCACACGCCCGCGCTGTGTTGAAACATTTAAAGGGTATTCATAATCCCTTGAGCGTGTGTAGATTATTAAAAAAAAAAAAAAAAAAAAAAATTGTGATCAAAACTTAAAAGCCATGACTTAACTTAATTCAGAAAGGTGAATAAAGACCTAACGATTCGAATATTTTGCGGGAGACCATTAAATAATTTATGGGATTAAATTGAAAAAAAGTTTCTCAAACAAGAAGTTCGAAAACGTGGAACTGTAACAGTTGATCCAATATTACTTCGAAGATTATATAGGTTAGCTATGGGCCTTTGTAAGTAGCCGCCTCTTATGCTTTAAACCTGCATATGATAACTACACCTAACTAACTAAACCTCAATGGTTAGCTACATTAAAATTGTTAGCTACAAGAGCAAATTCGTGCCGCAGCTGCAGATTACCATGATTCTTAATATAATGAATTGTGGAATACCTACAAATGTATATTGAAGTGGATTTGAATTATGAAAATTAGGAGGGTAATATGTACCTACCTATATATAGAGAACCTAGGTATTCAGATATGTTCACATTTATAGATGATAATCAGTGCTGTATAGGTGGGTAAAAATGGTTTTTTAAACTTATAAAAACTGCCAAAGCCATCACTTCAATCGGTTTCTAGAAAAGAACACAATTACATGCCACGGATCAATGAAAATTTTATAAAAAAGGATCTCAAAATTTTAGGACGGATTTTGATGAAATCCGGTTTTTAATTTTTAGTTTTTTGAAAACAATTTTTTTTTTGAAATATTGGTATGTAGTTTTTTAGAGATTATTAAAATACATTTTATTATAAAATTTAAAATTATTTTCTCTGATTAGTTTTAAAAATATTGATTTTTCAAAAAAAAAATTAATTATAAAAAAAAAGTTATTTAAAATTTTAATATGCAGAATTAGTTTGGCTACTTAGGTCTTTTAAGATAAACATTTTTACAGAATTCTAATATACAGTTACGGAGAAAGGCAACCATTTCAAAAACCTTTATATGAAAGGTTAATAAACTTTTCCCATAAACTTAATTCATATCAAATGATAGCTATTACCAACAAAAAAATTCTCGAAAATTATTATCAAAATCGTTGGAGCCGTTTTCGAAAAAAAACAAGATTTTCTTTCAAGGTCATATGGCAGGTACCGTTATTTTTAGACCTAAGAATAAAATTTCAATGTCTCCTCTGAGGAATGCCCAAATACTCACACATACCCAATTTGAAGGTAATTGGTTACGCCGTTTAGGATGCAGGTAATTATACATACAGACGGACACACTGACAGACAGACAGATATTTTTTGTCCATCACTTTTTTAGGCTTCTCTATGATCGTAATGTCATGTTTGATTGTTAGAATTTTTTAATTTTTGTGCACGAATCCATAACTTGCCTTATAGTACCTATAATCGCAAGTAAATATTATGGATCCTTTTAAATTAAGAAATGTGAATATTTAATTTTAGCAACAAAAACTGTTTGTATATATACTATAAATGTTCCTTATACTCGCCTTTAATAAAACAACAAAATTAATAAAAATATATTATGTACATAACATGTCCACCACATACGTATAATAGTAACATTTTACATAATTTTTTTTACGAATATAATAGAAACATATTTAGTGTTAAATTAGTTTTAACATTAAACATAATCTTAGGAAAAAAATGAAAACAGCTTTCTTAAGTATAATGATAATTTGGTGCATCGAATTCAAAACAACAATTTAATTGCTTATATATTTCCAACACAAAATTATCAAATTTAGTCAAAAAGAAGTTTCCAGCAACTGGATCACCAAGTCCGTACTTTGCCGAAAATTCTTTCGACGAGAAGTTCGGTCGTCCAACGTAAGTATAATTGTTAATTGGTTTTTCGTCAAATTCAAGTTCACCTGGTTGTTTATACACAAGGAAAACCACACGGTTTAACAGTGCCCCTCTCGGAGGTGAAGGAGCAAAATATTCAGCTAGGACTTTGCCTGAATCAATTGTCTTGCCATGAATATTTACAACCAACCATGTAAGAAATTCACCGAGGAAGGGATCACCTGGAGACGGTGCATCAGGACCAGAAAAAGTGATTGTATAGTAGGAATTTTCATCAGCATTCCAATCTACTGCAGGAATGTGTCTGGCTTGGAAGGGCGAGATTTCGTTTCCCATGTCCACCGATATTCTGTTATCGTAGGTGACCTAACCAAACAGTAAATTTATGTTAGTATATTATTTTTTGTTGAACAAAAAGGAACAACCTTCAATAATTGAGGAACACTTCCACATACGAGATCAGGAATAATTTTAAACTTTTTCATGGCTCTAGTAATTTCCGATTCATCAGCCGTGGCCACGCAACATATTGCAAAAATTGTTAATACCACTAATATAAATTTTTTCATATTATTAAAAAATATTAAACAATAATCCGTGTATGACAGAAGGTAGAAAAAATTAAAACTGTTTTATCTACAGATTTTGCAAACATTATTAGCTAAAACTTCGTTAGCTTGTCTATTGCGTGCATTTATTTTAAGCCCATATGCCATCTGTAGCACAATGTACATAATCTCCGAAATATATATTTTATGTGCAAATAAATATGTTCTCATTGACGTAAATTAATTGTATTTAATACGTTTTTATATAAAAAAGACTACCGCCCGTGTTTGCGCTCATAACCAGTGAATTTTAAAAACAAATTGCGCTGCACATATTTGTTGGCAATTTGAAAAAAAAACTGTCATATCCACTTGCCATGACGCAATATAACGGTTGTCGTTAACGCCTGGCTTTGCGTGCGACAGATAAAATCACAATTTTAATTATGTTCAACGTTATTGTAAACGATTTGATTGTAATTTTCATGAATTTTGTTTAATTTCTCAATCGAAAAATTGCTCTGCAATTTCGTTCTTGTACAATTAGATCTCGGTAATTGGTTCTTCAGTGGAAATTCTACAGATTTTTGTGAGGTAAACGAAACCAACTTATATTTCGAATGCCGGTTGATTTGAATTTCATCCTTCAAAATCAAACAGTCCCTCCCTAAAGAGGTATTGACTGTGAGCGTTATGTAAGTAGGAAAGAATTTAAAACGAGATTCCCATGCACTTTGGTTGTGAATTTATGAATATCAAAATGACAGGGAAAAATAGAGCCGGGTAAAGCATTCCACATCCGTCATTCGTGTTGTACGGCTAAAGAGGGAATATCTCTACTGTCGTAGTGACATACTGTGGGTCTGAAATTGAGCTCAAGTGTAAACGTATGATCATGAGTTCCTAGTAGCCCGAGAATAGTTTTAGAGGAGGAAGAAAGAGAATTTGCAATTGGACAGTCAGCATATGGTGAAACAGAGAAATTATTCTCAATAATCCTCATCCATTTGCTTTACCTGAGATGACAAAAAAAAATTTAAAAAATAAAATTCTCGACTGGATCGTACGAAGTTGATTTTGTAGCTAACAAATTTTGTATAGCTAACCACTGACGCTGATAGTAGGTATAGGTAGTCTAGTTACCAGAGTGCGAATCGTGAAGCGGCTAGATATAAACGTGTCAACTGCTTTGAAAGCGCGCTGTGTATATATTAACATATTGCCTTATTAAAAACATTACATTTAAGTGACGAATTACTACATTTTCTAATTTATTAGAGACACTGTGGCTCTTATATTTAAATTAAATTGGAACCAAACATTAATAAGACCCAGCGCAGTGCTCCAGACTGGAGCACTTTTCATATTCAAACAAGTCCTAGTGTAGGAACAGTTAAACTTATTAAAATATAGTGCAAATAAAATGACATCCATTAATCCCGACAATAGTTTTTGTTTTTTTTAGTTTTAATGACTTTTTATTCAAAAAAAAAAAACAAAGCAATACAATATTTTACAATAATATTTTTGTTTTTTTTTATATAAAGTCTTTATGTTTGGCTATACGCCGTCTACCTGACTGACATTTTTGTATTGATATAAATAATTCAAAATAAGTTGTACATAATGTTTAATATAATTGAAATATAATTTGTATTTTCTTAAAAATCCTCTTCTCTAATTCGCTTTCTATAGTCTAAAGCACTTGCAGTGTATCGGTAATTAACATCCCAACCAAGATCGCCATTCAATATTCTTATTAGGTCCTCCTTTTCAAGCGTCCTTACACCAAAGTACATCATACGAATTGCATTTAAAACTGGGCACAGAGCAATAAAATGGTAAATGTCCTCCCTCTCTCCAAGGTTGCAGAGATCACACAATATAGGCAGCTCAGGTTGGTGCGGCACATAGTTGAATTTTAAAAGTTCGCCTCTTATCATAAAGATAGTTCTTATCACCTCAGTCTTATTCCTATCCACAAGGTATGTATTTTCATGTAGGTTATAGTTAATGCTGCTGTAATAAATCCTATGTTGTGAAGACCGAGCTTCATTAACATATCTGTTGGAATGCAATAGATTTTTATTTGATGTTCTGAAATTTTCTTCTCAATGTAATGCTTCCTTCACTAGGATAAAAATTGAGGTCACATCCATAACAATTCGCAAGTTCTTGCCAATCCTTGACGCAGTTTGCATTATTTGCTGGCATATGTTTCAGTACAATTTTCGGGAATCGATTTTCTTCCATTTCCATAACTTTTATTATATAGTCAAAGTGCAGCTTTAACGTTACTAGAAAAGGGGTGAACAACCTGTTTCCAAATGGATCATATAATTTGGCGTATTATTTGGTAGTCTAAATATCCGTTTTATACAATATCGTTGGAACTTTTCGACTGATTCAAAACAAGCATATCCCCAAACTTGAGCAGCATACAAAAAAACAGTTTGAGCAGTCGCTTGTATGATTTTTTGCTTAGAGCTGTGGGTTGCATACTTATTTTGAATGCATACTCTCCAAACTGAATTTATAGCACGCTTTGCTTCAGATAATTTGCTTTTTAGATGTTTTTCGATGTTGAGATTTGCTGTTATTAAAACACCGAGATAATTATACTCTCTAACTACTTTGACAGGGTGCCCATGGTAAGTCCAGGTTTCGTTCCTCGAGAATCTTCCTCCACCATTTCTAAGAACCAAAATTTTCGTCTTTTCCAGATTTATCGTTAGATTCCAGGCTTTACAGTACTTTTCAAGTTTGTTAATCTTAAGTTGCATACTATTAACTGTATGAGCTAGGAAGACTATATCATCAGCATACATTAGGCCTAGTATTGTTATGTGGCTAACTTCCACTCCACCCGCAATATCATCGGTTATGTCATTAATAAACAGTATAAAAAGTAACGTGCTTAAAATACAACCTTGTTTCACTCCCATCGACGTTTGAAATTCATCGGACAAGCAGTGTCCATCCCATATCGCAGCTTTATTGTTCTCGTACAAGGCTCTAACTATTTTTATCAATTTACTGCTTATGCCCATCCTGAAGAGTTTGTAAAAAAGCGCCTCACGAGGAATCGAATCAAAAGCTGATTTGAAGTCCCGACAATATTGCGGGCACAAGCACGGCAATGTGAATCGAAATTGATGATGAGATTCCCACTGAAAACAATTGGACAACTGTGTTAACAAATTCAAAACATGCTGCCAGACATTTTGACAAAAAAAGAAAATTGAATGATGATAACGTTGAATTTCATAATCAATCAAGTTTATCAAACAACAAATATTATGTATTATCGGGGTTAGAGAATACCTCTAATACCACGCCCGATCCAACAAAAACCAAATGTGGCGCGAAATCACATGTCAGAAGCCAAAGCAACAACGAGGGAGACAACAATGATCAGCACTCCTCCAACTCTATAGTAAGCAATACAAATTTCTGCCCACCAATTCATATATTTGGTGCTAATTGTAGTTTAATTACTGATCTTTTTAATATTGCTGCTCTCGAGTGTAAGGCAAATAGTATTAAACATAAATTTTTTAACCTAGGTTATAGGAAAACCAAGGTTTATGTAGATAACGTAAGTACATAAATAAGTTATAGAAAAACTCAGGGGAACAGGCATTGGTGCTTTTTCTTTTTCACCAAAAGAAAAAAGGCGCGCATCCATTTTGTTGAAAAGTATTGACGGCGATACTCATCCAGATTCAATTAAAAAAGCTCTGAACGAAGCATTACCTAATGTCAAACTTAGCAAGGTCACGCAGTTTACGACATCAAAAACGAAAGAACAAGGTCTAAAACTTAACATTTTTGTTGTTCAACTAGAAGTCGGAGAGTCTCTCAAGGACTTAATGAAAATAAAATTTCTTCTCCATCAAAGAGTATATTGGGAAAAAAAGCATAATAGGTCGGTAATTAGGTGTTATCGTTGCCAGAGATTCGGTCACACTGGTGACTGCTGTTCATATAATAGCCGCTGTGTCTTATGCAGCGAATTCCACGATTCTGAGGTATGCATCAATTCCGTTAAAGATCTGAAAGTGAAAAATGAACCAATTCCTCCTCTTAAACGTGCAAACTATCTTAAGGAACACTCGGAAAACTCTCCGCAGTGTGAATCGTATGTCAAATATAAAGAGAAACAAATGCTAACTGTTGAAAATGCACAGCTTATGGCAAACAGAGCCAGAAATCAGGTTTCAACTCAATAAATACATTTACCAACAAAAACACCTCTTTCGCCGATATGGCACGAAAGCACATATAACTGGATATAACTGCTAAACAGCAGTCAACTCTTAAATTGACAAACCACCCAATTAGAGAACAAAAATTGCAACCCAACAACATTTCTGGTTTTTTTGATGAAGCAAAGACTTTATTTAATATTTCGTTCACCGAACTTTTACTTAAAATCAGAGAATTCTGGCCATAATATCAGAAACTTCAAAACAAAGAAGACAAGATGTTCGTATATCTTGAATTCGTAGCATCAATCGTTATATGATGGATCCAAATACGAAACTTAAAATAATCTCACTAAACATAATTTCAATAATATCAAATGAAAGAAGATTAGCACTAACAAGCCTTATAAAAAAATCGTAAGCCCCAAATTTGTTTTTTATCTGAAACTGGATTGAGCAAAAGACATAGACCTTCATTTGAAGGATATACAGTTATACGCAATGACGATGGAAGGGGAACTGCGATCGTTATTGACGAAAAATTGAAATTTAAACACTCTGCCCTTCCATAGTAATATTTTTTCAACTTGTTTAGGTGTTTTAACTTTTAAAAGTAATTCCGGGATAACTAAGGGTCATTTTCTTCACTACAAGTTGAACTCAACTTGTGGATTTTTATTATCAACTTGTGATTTTCTTTTTCGTCACTCAAAGTTCACAGTTTCAACTTTCGATTCTCAACTCTCGAGTTAATTAACTTCTGGTTTTCTCAACTTCCGAAAATAGTAGAAGTTGAGAGAGCAAACTTGAGAGTTTTATGTCAAACTCAAACTTATAATACATTTTGTTGCATCTTCTCTCAAAAATTATTCTCTGTTTCGTTTTGAATAAAAACATTTTTAAAATAATATGGTCCGAGAAAATTATTATAAGGAAAATAATCCATCGTCTGCTTCCAGAAGCGAAGATGAGGACGAATTGTTGGCGATTGAAAGAAGACAATATATTTATAATGTGGACTAGGGATCGGGCTTGAAAAATGCAATGACCATGATTTTATTCACCGATTGACTTAAATAATTTGAATATTTTTTAGTTTAAATTATGCTAACTTACATATGTGTAGATCGCGCGAATTACGACCAATTTTTGATTGTTTTGAGGTATTATGCAATCGCTGATTTTATTGGCGTAAGTATTTCATCAGTGCATCTTATTGTGATTCGGGTGTCAATAATTGTAATTGCTTACCTTGCGCCTCAGTTGGTTCGCATATCCGAAACACGAAAAGAACGGCTACAAGTATGATACAACTACACAAGATAGCGCATTCCCGTCTTTATTTTCACAAATTGCCTTGGTATTTAGAATTTAAAAAAAACAAGAGTATTGTTTTTATGAACCAAATTTCATATTTACTTAATTATTAATAATTATAATAAAAAAAAATAAAAATAAAAATAATAAATTATACATTGCAGCACTCACTAAGCAATTATTCTGGTTTCACCGATTGAATCAAATTAAAAAGGGATTAATTCTTAACTAAAACCGCCGAAGCAAAAATATTTAAATTGGAGAAAATTAAATTTCAGTTAAATAGAATTTTCACTTTTACTTGAAAAAAAGATATCTCACATTAAAAACACGACAGCCCGAAAAGCACATACCTACATACGTTTTACCGAATATATATATTTTATGCATACATGATATTCCCATCAGGTAAGAGTTTGGTAGCATGTTTTGCTTCAATTTTTTTACGTTTGTTACGTACTCGACCCTTCCGTCACCTAATATAATTCGCGACACATAACATCTGCACAGAATTTTGGAAACAAACGCGAATCCGTCGAAATCATAGCACATAATAAATTAAAATCTCACAGAATAAATTCAAATCTAAAGTTGAAACATACGTATCTGTCAAAAATTTCTTAGGGAAATTTAAAAAAAACACAAGTTGGCTAACTTTTAAATTTCAACTCTCAAGTTGAGATTTAAAATAGTGAAGAAAAACAAATTTCAACTTGTCACTCAACTCTCAAGTTTGTGTCAACTCTAGAGTTGGCCAACTTGAGAGTTTGCGGCTAGTTGACAAATAGTGAAGAAAATGGCCCTAACCGTATTCTACTGGGAAGTATATGTATACCATCAAATACGGGACACGACCTATCAACTGAATTAGAAAGATTGAACAATATAATTAAAACATTACATTCAGCAATAATTGGTGGCGACTTTAACGGACGTCACACAACTTGGGGAGACTCAGTATGCAATTCAAATCTTAAAATTATTTACAATTGGTTTCAAAGTGGCCCATTTTTACATCTTGACTTCATATCACCTTACAGTCCTACTTATCCGCAAGCCTCTTCAATTTTAGACTATTTATTAATATCAAGTTCGCTTTGGCAAACCCCTAATAGTACTAACAATAGACTCTGCAAAATATTTGCGACGTTCTCGAATCATTATGGTAAATGTATATCTTTTTAATGTTTCTCCAATATTGCAACCACCTGCTACATATGTCAGCTTTGAAAGAACTGATTGGGTTGGTTTTAGATATCAGATTCACAATGGGCTCTCAAGGGTAGCAGCTCCTACAGATACAAATATCTCTAATGCAGAAATAGACGAAATCATTGGCAATGTAACCCAAAATATTATTTCATGCATTGAAAACAACTCTATTACGAGAACTGCAAAAGTCTTTAAATATAAATATATAAATGACTCTACAAGAAATCTTTTGAAAATCCGTTGTTCATGGCTAAGAAAGTTGAAGAGAATCATAGACACCTTAATAGATGCAACTCTGATAACAAAGAACTTCAGTCTCGAATACAGTGCCTTAGTAAAATAATTAAGAGAGGGTAAAGCAAGATCTCGATCAAGAGCTTAAGTCACGCCTTAATAAAATCAAACCGTCACCTTATGCTTTCAAAGAAATTGATAGAATAACGGGAAGAAAATTATTCGGTGCAGACATTGCTAAGGATGTTCTCAATATTGATGGCCAGGAGCTAGTGGATATTGAGGAGAAGCTCAGTGCATTCAGAACACTATATTCAAATCGTTTTACAAACCGAATACAGTCTTTCGATTTAAATCTAACCAATGATGTCACTTCAATTCTTGCAGAGTATTGTAACATTCATTCTAATGTTCCTCTCACTTCTTTCACTCAGGTGAACACCACATCTAATCAACTTTCCTTACCTTTTACGACACATCAAAAAATAAATTTGCTCCAAAATAATTTGAATAATAAGAATCTTTCGGTTTTGATCGCATTTCAAATTTCATTTTAAGAAAATGTCAGAACTCTCTCGACAAAATTCTTTCTTGCATGTTTAATCAATGTATAAACAATGGCTATTTTCCAAATGCAAGGAAAACTTCCAAAGTATTGCCCAAGCAAAAAAAAAAAATCATGCTCTAAATATTAAAAATTTTCGACTAATATCTTTACTTTCCAACTTTGGCAAACTTTCTGAAAGACTTATAGTAGAATCCTTAGATAAGTTCCTGGATGAGTCTAACATTATTCCAAATGTACAGTTTGGGTTCAAAAAAACAACACTCAACTGAGCATTGTCTCTTAGTTCTAAATGACAAAATCATAGACAATCTAAGACAAAAGAAATGCACTGTCGTCCTAGATATCGACCTAGAGGCAGCATTTGTCTCGATTTGGCATAAAGGACTTATTTTTAAGCCCATACGACTCAACTGCCCCAAACCTCTCATCAGGTTGATTATTAGCTTTCTTCAATCTAGATATGGGTCTGTTGTAATTGGTTCGCAACTCTCAGAAGTTTTTCCAATAAAATTAGTGGTTGCTCAAGGAACACTACTGGCACCGAAATTATTCAATCTGTATTTACATGACATGCCATTTTGCAACTCAGATTCTGAGCATCAAGCCATTCTCTATGCAGATGACACAAAAATTTTAGCTTCAGTCCCCAGGCCGACAAACGCTTTAGAGCAAATTGAAAAAGCATTGCCAATTCTAGTTTCATACTTGAAATCATGAGGCCTAAGCCCTAACACTAATGGCCTTTTCGATTGGCCGTCCAGACCCCCACAAAATGACAGTTGTTACTCTAAACAGAACAGAAACCGATTCTGGATTTAATTTCAGAATCGAAAACAGAATCACTAATACACTCACATAATTAAATTGTCAAAATCATCGCGTTGATTTGTTTTGTGTAATTTCGATGTGTTTATTGAATTTTAAATATTTTCTTGTAAAATAACATAAAAAGAAGCAAGTTAATTATTATTGATACAAGAAAATGTGTATTTAAATTGATATCAAGTGTTTTGGAAATTCTTTTTAAAGGATGTGATTTTTTTTTAAATTTAATTTTCACAAAAACAGTGATACATACAATTCAGAATTAGTCAAATTGTTTCCGGGAGTTTTATTGGGGGAACCTGTTCCGGACGGCCAATCGAAAAGGCCATAACAAATGCGGACTAACTTGTTTTAGAACGCTTCTAGCAAGGGTCACCGAAAAGCAGTAAAAGAAAGCAAAATCTTTTCACTATGTATCGAAGATACAACCGTCCCATTAAAAACAGAAACTAAGTACCTAGGTATTCTGTTCCAAAATAAGTTTAGGTTCAATAAACATGCCAGAAATGTGTTAGTTAAAGCAAAATTAGCCACCGCAACGCTAAAAAAGCTGCTGTCCTCAAAACATTTGTTACAAAACACGAAAATTCTTATCTATAAAACTCTCATTAGACCAATAATTTCATATGGTTTTAGCTCTTGGTTCACCATATCACCTACGGCAGCAAGAGAGCTAGAAAAGTTCGAAAGGACAATCTTGCGGTTTTGCTGTGGAAAATATCGTCGACCAAATAAAAATGGTTTTCTAAATATACTTTGTATAATTTAACTAAAGTAAAACCTTTAATGATCTACATGACATCCTTATTTAAGATTAAATTAGAATCTATGGAAAATCATCCAAATCCTGCTATTAAAAATCTATGGGATACGAATGTAAATGAAAGCACAGATATCCAGTATTACATACGGGCGGGTCAATAAGTCCGTGACTTTTTTGAATTTCTGACCTCTTTACTGAAACAGCAACACTGCTCCTGTCAACAGGCATCTGTCGGTTGACTCCTGTCAATTTAAACTTGCTGCGTCAGTTAGTTTGTGTTTGACAGCTATTTTTATCAGACTACTCACTAATTTCAGGAGAAAATGGAAAAAAGTGAATTTCGTGTGCTTATTAAGCATTATTTCTTGCGAAAAAAAAAACCATTACCGGGACCAAGGCTAAGCTTGATAAATACTATGGGGAATCTGCACCATCGATTTCAATGGTAAAATAGTGATTTACTGAATTTCGTTGTGGCCGTACAAGCACTGAAGATGCCGAACGTCCTGGACTCCCAGTTGAGGTCTCTACACCCGAAACAATCGACAAAATTCACGATATGGTGTTGGCCGACCGAAGATTGAAAGTGCGAGAGATTGTGGAAGCCGTAGGGATCTCGCATGGCTCAGTGGTTTCAATTTTGAATGATCACTTGGGCATGAGAAAGCTTTCCGCAAGATGGGTGCCGCGTTTGCTCACAGTCGACCGCAAACCCAATCGTGTAACAACTTCACAGGAAGGTTTGGCGATGTTTAATCGCAATATGGAGGAGTTTTGGCGCCGTTTTGTAACCGTGGACGAAACATGCATCCATCACAACACACCAGAGACCAAACAACAGTCAAAACAGTGGGTTTCTAAGGGTGAATCGGCGCCAAAGAAGGCCAAGGTGGGTTTGTCAGCCAATAAAGTTATGGCGACTGTTTTTTGGGATGCACGCGGGATAATCCACATTGACTACCTTCAAAAGGGAAGAACAATCAATGGGGAATATTATGCTAACTTATTGGACCGATTCAATGACAATTTGAAAAAAAAACCGACCTCATTTGGCCAAACAATGCAAGGGTGCACACATGTGCAGTTGCCATGGCAAAAATACATGAATTGGGCTATGAATTGCTCCCTCACCCACCCTATTCTCCAGATTTGGCTCCGAGCGACTACTTCTTGTTCCCAAACCTGAAGAAATGGCTTGGTGGAAAAAGATTTGACTCCAATGATGAAGTCATTTCGCAAACAAAGGCCTATTTTGAGGACCTCGACAAATTCTTTTTTTTGGAAGGGATAAAAAAATTGGAGAAGCGTTGGACAAAGTGTATAGAGCTCAAGGGAGACTACGTTGAAAAATAAAATTATTTTTTTTATCAAAAAATCTGTGTTTTATTCCAAAAGTCACTGCCGTTATCTCCATTCAATACTTTACAAAATGGATCCCGATTCTTAGAGCCTCAAATAAATAAATACCTTACACTTTCTATGAGAACGCGTCTTTAAATGTTATCCGGGGATAATTTAATAAATAGATAAAAGTATTATTTGACCTAAACCTTGGGAAAAAATATTGTATAAACTATTTATGTATCCCTTACATCCTTAAGTCCTCTTTGATAGATTTTGTATAGATCATAAATTTCTTGTTCCAATATACACATTAAAATATATTTTGAATTAAGTAACTTTCAAAAGTCTACGTCAAACTCTTCAAATGTTATTTTACTTTATTTTACCTTTTTTTTATTTATTAGTTTTAAGTTTGGTCTAAAAGAGCCAATTTGTATGTCAACATATGTCGGGAGCAAGCATATATTTTGGAATAAGATACATTTTTAAACAATGTAATTACTATGTAATGTCATAAAGAAATTCTGTTCTCTATTACCATTTAAAAACAAAAAAAGAAGTTTTTCAACCAGACATATTATGTAGTCGGTTGCTTTATTCTTGTATTCAAAATTAAATCTTGTGAATTTAAGTCTCAATAAAAAAACTGAACTGAACTAAACTGTAGTCTAGTTACCGTATGCAAGTTTCAAGCCGAAGTAAGTGTAAGAATACCTTGATTCCTAATAGCGGGTTTTCCAATAAGAGGTGTTATTTTGAATAGCCCGCTATTTCGGTAGCTGTTACTTTCGAAGCTGTCATTTTTTGACATTTGACAAGTAGAAACTACGCTATTAATAAAAATGGAACGATACACGCTTCAACAACGCATTGAAACTCACTATAAAAATGGTGAAAATTTGGCAGAGACGGTTCGTAAAACTAAGACATTTTTGGGTCGTCGTGAAGCACCTTGTCGGACCGCAATACAGAAATTGGTGGACAAATTCGAGCTGTTGGGACAAGTTAGTGATGTGAAGAATAAAACCCGTGCATGTCGCTCAAGAACAACTGAGAATATTGCTGTTGTAGCCCAAAGTATTGAAGAAAACCCAGGTTTGTCCATTCCTCGTCGTTCTTTGGAATTAGGCATTCCACAAACGTCATTACACCGTATTTTGCATAAAGACTTGGGTCTTAAGGCTTATAAAGTTCAGTTAACACAAGAACTCAAGCCGGCTGATCATCAACAACGTCGTGTCTTTGCTGATTGGGTCCTTGAAATGCATGAAAATGAACCGGAATTTCATCGAAAAATCATCTTGACTGATGAGGCCCATTTCCACCTCGGAGGCTACGTCAACAAGCAAAACTGTCTCATCTGGGGCTCGGAAAACCCAAGAGTTATTGTTGAAAAGCCTCTCCATCCTCAACGCGTGACTGTTTGGTGCGGTTTATGGTCCCGCGGGGTCATTGGACCTTACTTTTTCGAAAATGATGCTGGAGCAACAGTTACGGTCAATGGATTGCGCTATCGAGATATGATTAATGATTTTTTAAGGCCTGAATTGGATAGTATTGATCTGGACAACGTTTACTTTCAACAAGACGGCGCTACGTGCCACACAAGCAATGAAACCATCGATCTTTTACGGGAAAAGTTTCCGGACCGTGTTATCTCTCGAAGAGGTGATCACAGTTGGCCACCGAGATCTTGTGATTTAACACCTTGCGACTTCTTCCTTTGGGGCCACGTGAAAGATAAGGTCTACGCCAACAGCCCAGCGTCGATTCGAGACCTCAAAGATGAAATTCGTGAGGCTATCGAGGACATAGGGCAGCCACTTTGCGATTTGGTTATGGAAAATTTCATGAAAAGGATATGGTCCTGTAAGCGTGGTCTTGGCGGCCATTTGGCTGATGTTGTGTTCCATTATTAACGGCATACCTTCCTCTTTATAATGAAATAAACATCCGATCATTTATCTCCAAAAATGCCATTTTTCTTTGAATATCAAAATAACACCTCTTATTGGAAAACCCTTTATAATGTATTGTGGAATACATGATTCAAGGAATGGTTACATAGACACCTATCTACAAATGTATATTTAAATGGATTTAAATTAATGTAAATTAGGAGGGTAATATTTACCTACCTATATGGAGTGAATCTAGGTATGTAAATATGTAAATACGAATGTATATAATGAAAGTGAATAGTGATTGGGTAGGTAAAAATCGTTTTTTCAACTTATAAAAACTGCCAAAACCATCAGTTTCTGGAAAAAAGAAGAACGCCATTAGATGCCATTGATCAACGAAAATTTTATAAAAAAGTATCTTGAAAATTGTAGGACGGATTTTGATGAAATCCTGTTTTTTATATTTTCAAAACAACCTTTTTTTTTTAAATTCTGGTATGTAGTTTCTTTAGAGCTTATTAATATGAAAGTGATTATAAAATTTAAAATTATTTTTTTGATTAGTTTTAAAAATATTTGCGCAAAATTTTAGTCGATTAAGTAATACTCGTACGTTAAATGATTTTTAGTATCATACTAGGCTAAAAAGAGGAGTTTGCTAATTTTAAACTAGTTTAGTATCGTAGTATCTTCTTAACATTTTACTGAAGTTAAAATCACAAAATTGGCTACTTTATTTTTTTAGTATCGTACTAAATCCAGAAGCCACTTTGACTTACAAACGTCAAAAATTTATGTTCGCTTACTTTTTTGCACTACGTGTTTAGTTGTAGTTTTTTTCAGAAAATAGATTTAGTATGGTGCTAGTTAAAAAGCGTTTAAAATTAGGAAAATATTAGTAAAGTGCTTGAGTACTACCAAACTAGTAGTATCATGCTGAGCCCTTAACATCATGCTGTTTAAAGTTTTGTGCCATTGATTTTTGAAAAAATAAAATTTTTAAATCAATTTTTATTAGAAAAAAAATTTAATCAAAATTCTGATATGCAGAATTAGTCTGGCTACTTAGATCTTCGCAGATGTAAAATTTCAAAGAAATCCAATGTACCGTTACTGAGATATCCTAAAATTAATAAAACCGTTATATGAAAGGTAACGTTAGTAGACTTTTGCCATAACCTTGGTTCATTTTATATGATAGCTATTGATAACAAAAAAATTCTCAAAAATTTTTATCAAAATCCTTGAAGCCGTTTTCGAGAAAAATAAGATTTTCCTAAACGGTTATATGGTAGGTACCGTTATTTTTAGGCTTAAAAATAAAATTTCAATTTCCCCTCTGAGGAATGCCAAAAGAATCACACATACCAAATTTAAAGATAATGCCTCAAGCCGTTTAGGCTGGAGCTCGTTATAAATATATATAGACGGGGCGACTGACAGACTGACAGTCAGACAGACAGACTTTTTTGAACTTCTCTATGATCGTAATGTCAAGTTTGATATTTAGATTTTTTTTTTGTTTACGAATGCATAACTTGCCTTATAGAACCTATAAGCGCAAAGAAAAAAGTGAGAGCAGAATATTCTTCGACTTGGGTTGGAATCATACTTTGGCATGATGGTAGTTTTTCAGCTGTTGGTTTTTCGGGGAAATTTCAACCAGAGAATCAATAAGTGTGACCTCTTATTTTTGAAAAATCCCGAAATGAATTTAGATAGCAATGTTATTTATTGGTAAAAATATCGTGCAGAGACATCATAATCGGAAATCCTTTAGACGCCATCATCAACAATATCCTCAGCTTTTCTGACTCAATTCCCTGCTGTTCGAATATGAAACAGCAACTGCGAGCGGGTTGAACATTGTAATGCCTTTTTGTCTAAGGATATGGTAATCTCGTATTGTCCAGGTTATCCCGAAGAAATCAAATCAGAGTAAAACTCGGGTTAAGTTTTTGACGCAGTGTGAATTGTAAGAACGAAAATGAAATTACCATACTCGCATTGGTGACTTTGCATTGCAATATGATCTAATGATGTTGGATCGGTGTGTGGTGGGTGGTTGCACTGTATGACTGCCGTAATGTGTTAAGATAGTGTACCGATCGTATGGTGTTGCCAAATTATTGTTGCTTATGATAAAGTACTGCTGTGAGTGATAAAATTAATTTTGGGTTATGGATGGCCAGTAGTAGTCTGATGTTGCTATTACTAATGACTGTGCAATGTTGGTGTGTTGGTCTGATGAGAGTGAAGGGCCAGTTGTGGGGGGGGGGGGGGTGAATTAGGTACGGTACGGCGGTTGGTACGGGATACTGTAACGCTGCGTTCCAACATGGTGAACTAAATTCCGATTTAGGCAACATTGTTGAATGGGGTAATTAATGTTTGAAAACAAGAGAGAGTTATCTCTTGTCGGTATAGCGAATTATTTCCCCTTTACCACTGTTCAGAAATTTTTCGCATTGCGGAAACTGAAAAGTTATCAATTCTACATATGTGAATTAGTGATAACTAATTCATTTTGAAAAAATGTATTACTCCCCAATGTTTTCGACCATTTTTTTCCAAATCTATCAAAAGTGTGTTAGTCTTTTTTGTGTAGAATAACATGAGTTATAATGCGTACCTACAACTTTTTTCAAAAAAACCTAAAGTTTTCAAAAATTTAACAAAAAAACTAAATTTCTCCACCAAAATTCAGCTTTGTCGGAATTTTTTTGAAGTGAAAATCTTATTATCCTGGAATATCACTGTTTTGCTTTTTGTTTTTTAACAGTGTTCTAGTTATATATCATTTGTCTCCTTAAACAATTTCAATATAATACACGCTCCATCAGGAATGTTCCTCAGTATACCCCTGTTGAACTAAAGTTAGGACGAAGAGATTATTTCTTTAGCCGTATAATTTCTTATCCTGCTTTATTTTCCCACTCCACGAATATTGAGAACAAGTTGGCATCGATATCTCCTACTCAATTCTCTCTCCACTTCCTAAGCGCTCGCACTGAGCTAATACTTAACATAAAAAGAGTAGTCATAAACTGTCATAGTCATTAAATAATAAATATTTTGTTGTCATATACACGAGTTGTCACAAGTACTGAGTTACACGCGCTTTTTTAAATCATCACCCACACTTATTTGATTACAATTTGACGAAAATAAGATTGAACAAATAGGGAGCTCAAATTAAAACTCTCATGATAGTCCTTCTTGCTTTAATCTGGATAACCCCCAAGATTTACATACAGTTTATCGCAGCGGTGAATAATTTTTAACTCCTGGTGAATTATTTTGATATAATTTTTTTTTTTAAATTATCATTCAAAGGGATTTTCATCAGTTAATTGAGAATTCATTTTTCATTTTGCGTTTCTATGGGAACTTTTTTATTTGTTACCATCTTAACGTAGCAGGATATATTTGGAGATTTTCCTTTGCATTTGCTTTTCAGTGATACCACAATACCAAAATAAAATAAAAAATTTAATCAAATAAAATAAAATGAAATAAAATAAAATAAAATAAAACAAAATAAAATAAAATAAAATAAAATAAAATAAAATAAAATAAAATAAAATAAAATAAAATAAAATAAAATAAAATAAAATAAAATAAAATAAAATAAAATAAAATAAAATAAAATAAAATAAAATAAAATAAAATAAAATAAAATAAAATAAAATAAAATAAAATAAAATAAAATAAAATAAAATAAAATAAATTAAAATACAATAAAATAAAATAAAATAAATTAAAATACAATAAATTAAAATAAAATAAAATAAAATAAAATAAAATAAAATAAAATAAAATAAAATAAAATAAAATAAAATAAAATAAAATAAAATAAAATAAAATAAAATAAAATAAAATAAAATAAAATAAAATAAAATAAAATAACATAAAATAAAATAAAATAAAATAACAAAAAATAAAATAAAATAAAATAAAATAAAATAAAATAAAATAAAATAAAATAACATAAAATAAAATAAAATAAAATAAAATAAAATAAAATAAAATAAAATAAAATAAAATAAAATAAAATAAAATAAAATAAAATAAAATAAAATAAAATAAAATAAAATAAAATAAATTAAAATACAATAAAATAAAATAAAATAAATTAAAATACAATAAATTAAAATAAAATAAAATAAAATAAAATAAAATAAAATAAAATAAAATAAAATAAAATAAAATAAAATAAAATGAAATAAAATAAAATAAAATAAAATAAAATAAAATAAAATAAAATAAAATAAAATAAAATAAAATAAAATAAAATAAAATAACATAAAATAAAATAGCAAAAAATAAAATAAAATAAAATAAAATAAAATAACAAAAAATAAAATAAAATAAAATAATATAAAATAAAATAAAATAAAATAAATTAAATAAAAATAAAATAAACTATACAATAAATTCAATTTTGCCCTGTCATTTAAGATAACTATCCTTCGGTACTTCATATTAAATCCTATCCTAAATGCTCGCTTTTAAGCCTAACTTAAAACTTTTTTAGTAAAAATGGTAACCTTACGACCAAGAAAATAAAAAAAAACAACATTCCTTCTTCAACACAGAACATATATATGTTGTACATGTAGCTGGCATTCACTTCACAACAACAAAACAAATATCTTTTGCACTTTGTCCTTCTTCATATCCTTTTCGATGGAGCAACAAAATTATGAACTTTTAGCTTATGTATGTTAGGTAGACTATAGTTTTGGAAATCTGACTTTCATGGTTATTCAGACCCAAGGCCGTTCTCTATCTATCCATGATGGGAAGTACCATTATACCCAAGGGTACATTGTCATGAGGGAGAATTTATGTTTAGAAAATGAGATTTTTTCATAAATTTTCGGTTGGAAATGGGATGGATAGATACGATATACAAAAAAAAAACCATCCTCCTCTTTTCGCAGGATGCATACATATATGAATTAAATCGGGGCAATGGATTGTTAAAAATTAATTTGTTAAGTATGAAAGGAAAATCTTCTTTTTTTTTGGTTTAATTTTCCTTTTGAAAGCATAATGGGAAATTGTGTATTAACTCCTAAGCTCGTAGCTTATATTTGTCAAGTTTTTTTTCGTGTTTATATTCATGTCACACAAATCATTAAAGTTGGGCCACTCGTGCGTATACGTAATTTTCTAGAAATGACTATCTGTGCAGAGTTGTAATTAAACTATTTGGAATTACATATTAATTGCTTCATAATAACTGTTATTTGAAGCAGTACTTTTATTATACTTAGCACATAGTTTGTGTTCAATTTGAAGTGAAATTGTTTTTCTTTGTTGTGGGAATTGAAGAGTGGCGTGTGCTTAATTTGCGTGATGGTTTAGTGCTTTTTGTTTATCAGTTTTAAAATTATTCTGAATATTTCCCTTATTGAATGATGTATATGTATACAATATTATGTAAAAGGGTTGACACAAAAAAAAAGACCCAACGTTCTATAGAGCGGCTAAAAATATTTTGATTCAAAGTATAAGAAGATGCCAAGTGGTCCTTTGTAGATTTATTCTCATGAGGAACTCTATATTTGGAAAGGACGAAAAAAGGTAGCAGAAATTGAAAAGCGCACTGAATGCTGAAAAGAGATTTTGTGGATGATAAAGTATTTGTGGTTCATATAACATATATATATATATATATATTTTATGGTTATGTTCGAAATTTTAAAGAACGGTACATTAGCTGTATTTACCTTTGACATAACCAATATCAGATGTAGTCTTTTTACTTGAAATAATTGAAGGCCAGTCTACACTAAATCGAATCAGTATTTTAGGAGCAGCATAGAATCTACAAGACATGGAATGAATATTGTTTAAAGTATGTGCCTTTCGTCATTATTTTAGCAGATGGGTTTTGATGAAATTCCGTAATGGTAAATTACTTTATAAATACAGATGATTTCTTTAATCTTTAGGATATGAATCGATAAATTTTCGACAGGATGTTCATTTTCAATGTTTATGTAGTATTTACGTAACCAAGGTACATGTTAGGTAATTTAACTTAATTTGAAGGACAAAAAGGCTGTGTATGTATACAGATATCGACAGCGTTTTCAGCAATGCCAAGAAACCCAAAATATAAATTGAAGGTGAATTATTCAATCAAACATTGACTAACAGGATTATGGAAAGAAGCGCTTCTTTTTAACTTGAACCTATCAGTAGGGAAAACTGGGGCACATTTGGCACTTAATTTTGAATGGAGTGTATTTTTGAAAATGTTTGATGAACTCCAATACTTTTTTTTCTAATATGATGCATTGACTTTGACTTTGCAAGTGGAACATTTGACAATTGCAATTTTAACTCCTAATTGTATGCATAAAAAGTACAAGCGGGTCTATTCTGCTTGTTGTTTAAATGGATAGAAAAGTCAAACACTTTTTGAAGGATTTATTTTAGCAAATAAAGAAACATAAATGAATAAATCAAATTTTTTAAAGTGACCGGAAGAGATCCGACTAAGTTTTCTTCACCTAGCAAATTGTCCACTAAAAATTCATATAAAAATTCATGATCAGATCCAACCTAATGCAGGTTTGTTCTGTGCATCAATTGCATTGAAACGACTAGCGCTTTTATTAGCCACACAAGTTTGATGTTGTTTATTCGGGTTCTTTCTTATTTTCTCCTTACTCGTTTATAAGCCAACGAGTTCAATACACGATGAAGGTACAAGAAGTTTTTCAATTAAAATGAAAAAAAAAATAGACCAGCACCACTAGATCAAAGGAATCTGATGATCGACGTTGGCAAGCCGTGAAATAGCTATAATTCCAGCCAAAAATAATTGAGAAAAAATTTGGTGGTAGCACACTCGAGTTGTTGTTGGGCATTGAAAGTCATCAAATGTTACGAAAAATGGCTTAAAAAAGCAAGGATGTAATCATACAAAAACTGAATATAAAAGTTTATTATTAAGACCTGAAACATTATAAGACAACATTTTAAAAGTACTAATAGATATTGAACTGACGGCATCACATTTTCAATTTTGTACAAAAGTACTGCCGCTCAGCAAGTTTTGAAGCTACAGCAGTGATGCCACACTCCTCCTTTTCTCAAAGATCTGTCTGGGAGGACTTTACCTTAAGATTCTTGGAAGATGATGCAATCCATTTTTATTCTGATGGATCAAAAACTGATTATGGGATTGGTGGGAATGTGTATTCAAACAGACTAAAACTGGGTCTCTCGTTCCGTTTTCCTACTCATTGTAGCGTATTCCAGGCGGAAATTATGGCAATTTAAGAAGTACTTACCTGCCTCAAAGAAAACGTTATATCACTACTGATATCCGTATATCTTCTCAGATAGACAGGCGGCTCTTAAATCTCTGGAACCCATAACTGCTTTCAACTAATATTCATCTCTTATGGATATGGCGCATCAGTTTAATATTTACCTATGTTGGGTGCCAGGAACCCAGGGAATTGTAAGGCTGATGATCTTGTCATAAGTGGATTGACACTAACTTTATTACCTGACAAGACAAATATAAGCTTACTCATCGCTACATGTAAGTTAATGCTGAAACAAGATCATTAGAAAGGACAAACTTTAGATGAGAAAATGATGACAACAAAGTTCTGGACAAAACTTGACCTTAGCGCTCCAAGTGTTTGGTATTCCTAAGCATACTGCACATCAGCTATGTCATAACCAGACAATGTAACATAGGGAAGCACGCAACGAGGTTTGGCGTTTATTCAAGCGATTTTTGCAGAAGCTGCATGGACGAAGAAGAGGTAGAATATATTACTCATCTTCTGTGTACATGCTCTGCACTATCTCAGCTGATGATATCAGCGATATAAACACAATAAACATCTACAGTCTCCTTAGCTCCATTAGAAGCACCAAATGGTTCAACGAATAGGCAGACTATCTCTGGATTAATGCGGTATCACACGATACCAACTCTGGTCTAAGTGTGTCATCTGCAACGCTGATAGCCATTTCAACCTAACCTGCCCCTAACCCTAGTAGTTGGCATAGTTGAATGGGCGGATGGTTACTCCCGGTCTTGACTTAATATTTTGTGAGAGTGAACGTACATTCAATGTAATCTGAATGTGTTACCGGAATATCCTGAGGGATAAGAGTGTATGAGTAAGGAGCCTAACTTGCCAAATTACTTTCAAAAATAAACTGAATGTTTGCTTGTGGCTTGGAGTTTCGTCCTCGTCCTGGCAGAACCTATACGTGAAAATATCTACTAGGTAAAGAATTCTTAGATGTCTTCTGAGCTTACAGTGGTTGGTGACGAAGCCCGTTATGATTTTAAGTTTGTATCTAGCTAAGCTGATGCAGTCCGTGAAGCGTTTTTGGTTGATGGCCGAACTAGCGTGATATTAAAAAACCAACCGACGTACAACTGGGAAATAATATACGTCGGAATTATTAAAAATATGTACAGAGTTTCAGCAAGCAGTTGCATTATCATGTCACTTAATCAATCTCGTTATATGGAACAGGTAGTGTGTAGAAATGGCGTAATAACGGAAGGTACTAACTATAAAATATCAGTCCATCTACTTGGGTATGCGAATGATATTGACTTCATCGGCCGTTCTCAACGAACAGTTATAGATTTCTTCACAATAATTGAAGAACAATCGAAATAAGTCGGTCTTGATGAAAACGAGGACTATGTATCTCTTGGAGTAATATTAAGGCCACGAAAACCGCCCTAGAAAACCGCTTCTACTTCGGTTTGAAAACTTCTCCCGCGAAGGACTTAGTTTCCGTTCTACAAAAAAACCGCCAGTCTTGCCTTATGGATCTAAGTGCTTGATGACAAGCAGAAAAGTAAAGCTAACACAAAGCTCCTTCGACAGAAAAAACTCTTTGGTGAATATTTTTTCCAATATTCGAGAAGGGCGAATAGATGAGCAGATACAAGATACAACGGCAAACTCTACGAGCTGTTCAAGGAAGTGGATAAATTCGACACACATCGACTCCAATGGTTGGGCCTCATCGACAAAAGAGACAACGATACTCCAGTCAGAATTTTTGAATCCCAGCCCCCAGGTTGGAGGTGACAAAAAAAATCGGAGCTCCGGCTTAAATTTCAAGTTATCACGGATGCCAGAGCCCTGGATCTGGATGAATGCCAGCAGCGTGCACATGTAGAGGTGGAGAACTATCGATGGCAATATCGATTATAATCGATAGCTTAAACTATCGAAAGCAATCGATAGTTCTTACGCACTATCGATTGTTTTTCGATAGTCATATAAACCTTAATTCAGGAAAACAGATTTGTCTGGAATTGAATTCTTATAACAATATTGTGTTGAGTTAATACTAACTTAGTTCGAGTCGACCACAACTTGCTATTGTGCATTCTTTTTCTAACCAAAGATAACAATTGGTACAATATAGTTAACTTTTATCTTCATCATTTTTAAATCTTTTAAAGCACTTCAGCAGCTGATATTACGATGTATGCATGTTGTTTTTTTAACTGTTCGTGTTTATATTTGGAATTGTTTTCATTTTTTTTAGTTCTTTTAGTTATTTACTTACTAATTCTAATCTATTTTAGTATCTGTAGTCAGACATGCCAGCTATGCTGTTTGAGTGTTTTAGGACTGACAGAAGATCATTTATAAATAATATACAAAGAACTGGACCCAAATGGCTGCCCTGAGGAACCCCCGAATTTACAACAAAACTATGTGAATGGTAGCCATTAAAATTAACTGATTAGGATCAGTCAAGTAAATAAAATTTAAGCCATGCAATGAAGTTCAAGCTAAACCCCAGCCTACTCATTTTATGAAGCAGAATTCTGTGAGACAGTTTGTCAAATGCCTTATTAAAATCTGTGAGAACACAGTCTGTTTGTTTTTTATTTTTAAACGAGTCGATACAAAACTCCGCTAGCTCTATGAGGAGAGTGACACTCGATTGGCCTTTCGAAAAACCATTTTGGTTAGAAACAATAAATGATTTTGTGTAAAAGCTTAATGTCTTGCAAATAATTGCTTCAAAAAGTTTGGGAATAGCTGACGATAGTTATCAATTTCGTCCTTTTTTCCTTTTTTATGGATAGGAATAATGAATGATTGTTTCCATAAATTAGGAAATTTACAAATAGTCAGTGAACGTTTAAAAAGAACAGCAAGGGGCATCGACAAATGACTATAACATTTTTTGAGAACTGAAGCTAGTACCCCATCAGGGCCAGGTGCGTCATTATCTACTAAGTTAGATATAAACTTTGTAATATCATCAATAGTAATATGAAAATTTATATCAGTCAAGTGAGAATATGATTTCAAATGACCAAATAATTGATCATTTTCGTCAAGATTATCACAGATTAAATTATCACAGTTCGAATAATTATTACAGTTGGATGAATCACAGATGTATGCACTTAGAAAAAAGTCTGAAAATAGTTGCGTTATAATACTTGGGTCATAGTTAGAGACATTGTTATCTTTAAGAACAGACGGATATGGATTAGATTTTCTTTTACCATTAATGAAATTCTAGAATGATTTAGGAACCATTTTCAAACTACTTTGAACTTTCTGTATGTAACTTATGTATTTAATACTTGATTCTCTGTTAAAAATGTTTCTGGCTTCACAATAAGTACTGAAATCGGTAGCTAATCCCGTTTGTTTGTATTTAAACCATTATTTATTTCTGCGGTTATTCAATCTACGCACTTCACTAGTATACCAACTTGAAGCAAATGATTTTGATTGAATAGATATTAAAGGAACAGATTCTAAAAAACAATCAAACATCTTGTCATAAAATGTTATAACCATAGAATTAATATCAAGAAAAAAGGCACGACCAGTCAATTATTGATAGCAAATTATTCAATTTTGTATAATCAGTTTTTGTAAAGTTACATTTAAAAATATTGTCAGGATCTTGATTACTCATTTCAAAGTTTTGAATTGATATGGTGAATTCTGGGTGATAAGTATCTTCTTTCACAAGTGGAACAGTCGATCTATGAACTGAAATAATAGCATCATTTTTTGTGTAAATTAAGTCAAGGATCTTGGCGTTAGAGTATGTAATATTTTATTTCCTGAAGACCAAGTGACGTTAGATTGTCACGAGTACGAGAGTTATCCATCGAAAGGTTTCCAGTTGGTACCATTGTGTATGTATCGGGACAACGTTTCCAAGATACATTCGTTAGATTGAGATCTCCAAGGCAGATAACTTCATCATTATATCCCATTAAGTCAAAAATGGTGTTAAAAAGAAGAAGGATTCATTATAAATTTTAACTGGGCTCCCAGGAATAATGTACATAGTGACAAGATAAATATTTTTGTGTGGAAGAACCATCTATACACATAAGAACTCCTCACTCAAACAAAGAGGAACATTGACTAGTGAAGTCACAAAACAAGATTTAACAGCAATAACCACCTCCGACAGAATTAATAGTCGAATCGGAGTATCTATCACGTCTATATACATTATATGAAGACTCAAAAAGTTCCGAGTCATTTATACTACCAAACAGCCATGTTTCTGTCAAAGATATGACATCGTAAAAAGAGTTTGAAGAGGTGTTTTTGTTTCTAATAAAACAATTCTATATACTACTGAAATTACACAGCCAAGTAGAAGACTTAGCATTATATTTAATTGGACTTTTTGAATTATTGATTCAAAATAGCTTTTAACGGCCTTGAGTCCCCAAAATTTGCGTTTCATCCCGCCAATCTCACTTGGACTCATCAGTTGGTTAGTGAGCGCCTTACCAATACGAAATTTTTGTAAAGTTCAGTTCAACTTTATTGGGCTTTGTCCGTAAGCCTCTTACATTTTGATAAAATATATTAATTAGTTCCAACGACGGTATGTTGGTCTTGTCAAAGTCATTCGAAAAGGGGATTTCATAGAATGTCTTCTTAGAAAATAATTTGTTGTACATACATTTATTGCGCAATTATAGGAAATACAAGTTTACCAATATTTTGAGGATTTTATTAGGATTATATGTTTTTACCATTCTGTTTTAGGTACATGAAGTAAGAGAAAACGACTTTTTGTACAATCTGTTGTAGGTATATGAGGTTCTTAGATGTATGGTGCACTAATATTTCTGTAAATTGTCCAACGAATTCATTGAATTATTTCCCCACATGCGGTAAGTAATATATATGAGTAAAAGTTAACAGGTAAAACGTTTTTTATCTAATAATAGAAGAAAAAAGACTATGGAAAACTATCGATAATTATCGATAACTATCAATAGCAGTGACTATCTATAGTTCTCCACCACTATGCACAAGATCGTTGAGGCGGAAAGAATAACGTGTCTCAGGCAGGGACCTTCAACGATTCGGGAGATCGTTAAGAAAGTATGTTTGGTTGGCACCGCCATTTTTAATTTTGGATTATTTGATTTTTTGAGAATATTAAAAGATACAATAACACTTTCAACAAGGCATGTGCTTCGCAGATATTAACCAAAATGGTTAATACTAATTTGTAATTCCAATGGTCATTCGGAAAAAAATATAAAAATTTGTATTAATCTATTCATGTGGGATTCAAAAGCTTTTCAACAAAGTGCTGAATTAGATTCTTTCACACTGTCTCCCATTTTCATTTGGTAGAGAGCTTTACACTTCATTGAAGAATTATTGGACAAATTATGATTGTATTCCTGAAGGATTCGTGACCATTTCCGACAAAGTGCTGACTTAAATACTTCCATACTCTCAGTCATAAACCATTACAAGGAAAAAACATTGGATTCTAGTCTGGTGAATACAGGGTAGAACAAAATTAATTGCAGAACGTGATCATTCAGAAAGTTGTTGTGTCATTACAGCTTTTATGAAGAAAGTGCTTAGTCCTGTCGGATTGTCCAGAAGCTGATTCCGAATTAGTTGTGTGGTCAAGGGATCCACGCATTATTAAAGACCAAATTGTAAGTAGGTATACTTTGATTAGATTTAAAAAAAAAAACAAACGCAAATTTTTTATGGTACATCAGCCTAAACAATTAGGTACCATAACTGAAGCAGGAATCAGTTTTATAAATTATCATTAAATTTGTTATGCACACATTTATGATTATTTCTTTTGTATGTAATGTACAATTAATATTTTTTTTTCATAATGAAATAATATCAAAGACACGCTATTCAATAGTATACAATGGGTGCGGAAGTGTGTACATATTTTATTTTATTGCCAACACCATGTTATTGATAAAGCATGTCGTTAAAGCAATAATACCAGGACTCAGTTTCCTATAAGCTTCATTCTGCTAGTTTAGTTTTCCGCTCATTACTACATGTCACGTGCAAATAAACAAATTGATGTATAAGAATATTAATATTAATGTGCTAATAATTGGGGGAAATGATTTAGAAGTTCACATATTACCATCTAATTGCTGCGGAACTATTTAAGTAGATTTTTATTTTGTTTAATAAATTAAATAGATTTTGTTACGCCAGAGCTCGAGAAGAACAAGAGTTTAGTGACTTCCAGTTCTGAGCAACTGATGCAGCAGAAAATAAAATGTACGACTCGAGCGCACGTACAGCTAAATACATATATTCAAAACTTATTTTTTATTTAATTTTTTATCAACAAAAATTAATTATTTTGTTTCTAAAAAAATATTGGTATGGGAATTTTATGTTTTTAATAATACAAATTTAAAAACATAATTTTAAAAAAATCGTCTATCCGATTTAGAACTATTGAATTAACAAAAAAAATATTAGTTTTTCAAAAATCATCAAAAATATTTTTTTCCAATATTTTGGTAGGTACGCAGTATTATTTATTTATAAATGCAAATTATAAAAATATTAATCGAATCGAAATAACAAAATATTTAAAAAAAATTACCAAAATTTATGTCTATAGCAGATTTTTTTGTGAATCGAAATCTTTAATACAGTTTTCGGGATAATTAAAATGAAAACAAAATTGTATGGCAGGTTCCTTAATCTTTGGGGTTAAAAAAAATATTTAGAAATCTATTTCAGATAATCGTTTAAAATGCGAAAATACCAAGTTTAAAGAAAATCGATTCAGCGGCTTAGGCTACAGAGCATATTGTACAGATGGAGAGACAGACAGATAGACGGAATTGCGGGACCCACTTTTTTGGTGTTCTCTATCATCGTTATGTCAAGTTTGATTAAAATCTCGAGTGCGATTTTTTTCTCAAATGCCAAAATTGACTAGTATATTGCTAAGATTTTCAAAAAATTGGTTTTTCGATTATTAAAAAAAAACCTGCCACTGATTTTTTTAATTAAAATTTAATATGTGTGTAAATAATTATTTTAAAATGCGTTCTGAATTTTTTTCTAAAAATGATTTTAAGATTTTATAAATACATTGGCGCAAAATTTTAAATGATTTAGTAAAATGTTAAAGAAACTTTTAGCAATTTACTAAGCTAAAAAAATGGTTGAACTAATTTTAAACGATTTTAACATTTTACTAAAGTTAAAATCACGGAATGGCTACTTTAACTTTTAGCAATTTGCTAAATCCATTATGGAATCTGATAGTATATCAGCCTTGCACGCGCGGTGCCAGGTTCGAGTCCCGCTGGTGCACAATTTTGTTAGTTTTTTTTTTTGTAAATAATGAAGTTAAAATGATGAAAATAGAAATAACTAATACCTGTTTAGAGCACACGTTGGGTTTTCGTCAACATATAATTAATTTACAACGCATTAAAACAATAATTGTGTTCACCAAAATTCAAACCCTACAAATGCTCAGCTTTCTACTTAATTAGCAATTTTCTAGCTTAGAAAAGGTTTAAAAATTTTGAAATTGTTATTCAATCAATAAGCACCTAGGAAATTGCTAGCTAGTAAAATTTTAAGCCCTTAACAATGGGTTGTTTAAAATTTTTTTTAAAACATTTTTTTTCCACTCAAACTTAAACAACTAAGCAATCTAAAAAGATTGCATATTAGCAAGAAAAAAATTATAAAAATACCTTTACTAAAATCCGCCCATTGACACGCCCACTTGTCTTATTATGTGTTTTAACGCAAACAAAACATCATACAATGCCATGTGCAAAACAGCTTCTACAAAGTTATAATTAATTAAGTATCTGAAAATTATTCAGTCATAAATCAGGCATACTCTCAACCAATTCTACAGGTTGACAGCAAAGAAAGCATTGTCTTTGAAAACGAAATGTTGCGGGCGCCTGATTCTCCAATTCAATCGTTTTTGCTGGTTGGACACTACGTCGATGAACAAATGCTGAAAAATTGCTGGGGTGGCAGTACTTTTTCTGGCAAACCACGTGCAACACTACATTGGAAACGTTCTGAAAAAAATTGCATTTAAGTCATCTTCTTTGGCATTTAAACCTTTCCCGTCATTCAAAGGCAGCTTAATTATTATATTATTATAATTGTATGCTTTACTATTAAAATTAACTTTAACAACTAAACATACATAAATTACTGCGAGAATAAAACACCAGTTTACTATTTCTCTAGAGTAGCGAAATTTTTATACAATGGAACCTGCAATAACAATAATAATAAATATTATAAATAGAACTTAAAATTAAATTTCTTTGTGGAACTCCAATTTTAATTTGGCATACTTTTCTTGGTTAAACGATGGAGCAGAAACAACAAAGATATAAGAAAAGTGAGCGTGTCAGTGGGCCAATCTTACAAAAAGTAAATTTTTAATTTTTTCTGACTAATATCAACAAATTTTGAAAATTTCATCAAAATCATTCAAGTTGCTTCCGAGAAACGAGAATATAATGAAAATGGAGTTAAAATTGGGTGTGACCACATAACTTTTAAATGCAAGAGGCTCGAATACGAAAACTGAGATTTATGTTATTTAATATCACCAGTACCATTTGCAAAATTTCAGCTTGCAGTTAATTTTGACTTGGGATTATAGGTACTATAAGGCATTATACATTTGTAAAAAAAAAATTCTAACATTCAAGCATGACATTACGATCATAGAGAAGTCTAAAAGAGTGATGGCCAAAAAATGTTGTCTGTCAGTCTGTCCGTCTATATGTATAACGAGGAGCTATAGCCTAAACGGCTTAAGCGATTATCTTCAAATTCAAATTCAGAGGGGAAATTGAAATTTTATTTTTAGGCCTAAAAATAACAGTACTTGCCATGTGACCTTGACAGAAAATCTTATTTTTCTCTAAAAAGGCTAAAACGGTTTTGATAAAAAATATTGAGAATTTTTTTGCTGGTAATAGCTATCATTTGATATGAACCAAGTTTACAGGAAAAGTCTATTAACGGTACCTTTCAAATAACAGTTTTTTTTTTAATTTTTTGGCTTTCTCGGTAACGGAACATTGGATTTCTGTCAACTTTTATATCTGAGAAG
Organism: Philhelius pedissequus; assembly: GCA_910595825.1. Classification (NCBI taxonomy): domain Eukaryota; kingdom Metazoa; phylum Arthropoda; class Insecta; order Diptera; family Syrphidae; genus Philhelius; species Philhelius pedissequus. The sequence continues at coordinate 11,544,652 of OU343161.1, read as the reverse complement.
ATCTAAGTAGCTAAATTCATTTTGCGTATCAAAACTTTGAATAACTTTTTTTTTTAAATTAAAATAATTATTAAATTTTTTTTTTAAATTCAATATTTTTAAAACTAATCAAAAACAATTATATTAAATCTTATATTCACATGTACATTAATAGTCTCTAAAAAATTGCATACCAAAATTTTAAAAGAATTTTGTTTTCAAAAAACGAAAAATAAAAAACAGGATTTCATCAAAAAACCGTCCTACAATTTTCGAGATACTTTTTTATAAAATTTTCATTGATCCGTGGCATCTAATGGCATTCTTCGTTTTTCCGAAAAACAGATTTAAGTGATGATTTTGATAGTTTAAACAAGTTTAAAAAACGATTTTTTTCCCAATTATACACCATTCACTTTCATTATATACATTTTTTTTGTAAACGTTAGCGCGCACTAAAGGGGTTTTGACTACCCTTAATATGAACAAGCACAGTGTGAGCGTTAGGAAATTAGGGAAGGATGCAAGAGGAGATAACGATGCACATTGGTTTTGAATTTCTGAATATCAAAATGGGAGGGAAAAGTAGAGCCGGGTAAAGTATTCCACATTCGCGTTGTACGGCTAAACAAAGAATCTCTGTACTTCACAGTACGTCCGAAGTTGGGCTCAGGGATAAGCTGATAGGCATTCCTAGAAGCGCGAGTATTACGGTTGAAAAATTTAAGGGGAGGGATGCAACTGGCTATTTCGCTGAAACAGTGTTTATAAAAATAGCGATAAAATAATGACAGACATGTAACATTTCGATGGTGTTCTAGAGATGTAAATGTCTCTACTATATTTCTATCGCCTATCATTCTTAGAGCTCTATTCTGAATTCTATCTAAAAGAATGAAATAAGGTTTGGGAGCTCCTGCCCAAATATGCGAGTTATACTCCAGTTTTGGATGAATGAAGACCTTATAGATTATAGCCAGGTCAGACGGGGAGAAGAATTTCTTGCACCTTCGAAGAAAGCCCAGGCACTTTGCAGCATTTTTGGCGACATCGAATATGTGGTTGTTCCACAAGAGCTGGTCTTTGATGTACATACCAAGAACTGAAAGCTGATCGGTTTCTTCAATGCAAGTGCCGCTCATGGATAGCGGCATGGGGGGTGGGTTCTGCTTTAACGACAGAAGACAGCACTGAATTTTTGAAGCATTAAATTCTACGAGGTTTTTTATTCCCCATTGGACAATGCTGTCAAGATCAGATTTTAATGAGCTTATCATACCCTGTCGTTCCAGTTGCACATCCGAAAAACAAGGAGGTGCATCTGAAAACGAATATGAAAAGCTGAGAGTACTTTCGTCAGCAAAACAATTAAGTGGTTTACAAGTTCCAGATAAGAGATCATTTATAAAAATGAGAAAGAGGGTCGGAGACAGTACGGAGCCCTGGGGCACACCAGCATTTTTTTGTGAATATCAGACTTGAAACCGTCCAATACAATTTGTATTGAATGGTCCGAAAGGTAATTTCTAACCCAATGAATAAGAGATTCATCAATACCAAATGCACGCATTTTCGACAAGAGAGCTTGATGCCAAACCCTATCAAATGCTTTTGAAATATCAAGCGCAATAATCTTACTTTCTCCAAAACGATGTTAAGATTTGTGTCACTGCTCGGTGAGATATAGCATCAGATCACCAGGGGACCTATTGCATATTTACATTATTACCCTCCTAATTTACATAATTAAAATCCATTTAGTTATGTAAATATTAACTATTCCTTAAATCATGCATTCAGCAATTCATTATACTAAGAATCAAGGTAATATTACCTACATGGGCTTTAAATCTGCATACGCTGCATATCTATAATAGACTAGCTACCTACCAACAGCGTCAGTGAGTAACACTAAAGTTGTTAGCTACAAGAGCAAGTTTGTACGTTTCAGTCGTGCATTTTATTTCTATTTACTCCATAAAAAATTTTCTAGATTTCCTTGACTAGTAATCGCCATGGGTGTTTTAAGTTTAACATAAATATTTATGATTCGTGACAGATAACAGTCATAAAAGTACGACCATTCAATGGAACACATTTTTAAACTATCCCTATTTTATATGTTTTTTTTTTGTTTGATATTTTATTTTTAATAATTTTTCATGTCAAGAGTACAGAAAACTCCTCATACGTGGCAACTAGGACTATTAACAACAAAACATCAAAGAACCCTTCAAAATACAGTGGCATTAATATTTTTCATTAATCTGAAAATGACAAAACCAGTCAAATATCTCGACGACTTGAAAATGCAAATAATGTAATTTAAATCTTTGTTCCCTTTTTACCAATTATCCTTGATTTCCACCCGAAAAGAAAATTCCTTAATGGTTTACCATGCAAATCAAATATTGTAAGCTTCCATGCCGCTGATTCCGTGCCATCGTTTCTTTTTGTGTTATTATTACTTCGTTTCTATATATATGCAACCACAGCCTTTTCAAATAAAAAGAAATTAAAATTTTTGCTGCAAACAGAGGCTTACATTTGCCCTTAAAAATAAAATCCATAAAAAAATATAATAAATATAACATCTTCACATTTTTAGGGAAAAAAATAATAAGTAAGTTATTTACAGAGAATTTTGTTGCCAGGTTCTCCACAACAACAGGCAAAGGGAAAAATGAAAAAGAAAAATTATAATAGAAAGAAGTGACATCCCCACAATCACATTACTCGTAAAAGTTATCATCCCTCCTGCTTCCTTCGTAATGGAAGTGATTGCACGTAATTAGGACATTCAGGGATTCAGGAGTTAGAGCACCAGTAGCGCGTTCTGGAATTTCTGGTAGTCCGCAGTTGGTTATGATTTGGGTATACCAAGGACGAATGCATAACATAAGCAATAATACCAGAAGACATTGAATTATGAAATGTTGCTATTAATATCAAAAGAATCGGGGTAATTGGCTGAAGCGCTATTAAACAACAGTCATATAGGCAATGTTAGTGTACAGTATGAATTCTTTATTTCTATAAGATCGCAATAACTTACGTCCGCGTCGAATCTCATTTAACTACAGAAACACCCCGAAATAGTGCTCGGAGCATCACTAAAACAACACCTACCCCCAGGCTGGCAGTAATAATGCATTGTTATCGAAAAACAATCATTGTGGTTTTATTTTATGTGCGTGTCCTTGGCGAGTGGTAGAGAATCTGAGAACTGAGAAATTAACAGAGCCGGATTTCAGATAAATCGAATATGATTATTATAAAAAAAAAATGTTTACCTGAAAAAGATTGATTCGATACCATAATCACCGTGCTAGTCATAACAGTCCGTACACCAAAGAATTATATCGTTGGAGAACCACTTACCAGTATTTTGCAGAACTTCGCATTGCAAATGCCAACAATATACATCGGTAACCTCAAACTATACTAATACTGCAATCGATATAACAAAATATTTTTCGAAGAAAAATTATACGTTGCAGTTATAGGATTCTACTTTTGTTGATTTTTTTTTCATAATCGTGAAAACAAACTATGATGTTTTCATCCAAATCGTTATAGTCGTTTCTGAGAACCCCAACATATTGAGTGTTAATTCAATGCTGCCAGAAAGTGTTATGTCTGATACTTTCAGTATTTGAGGGCGTAAGCGATTTCATGATACGAATCTTCCTTCGGACTCGTGCAATGGCTAGAGCCCTTACAGACCTTGATATTCATAAGTCCCCTGGCCCGGATGCGTATTGCTAAACTATATATCAGTACAGATCTCTAAAGGCTATAGTGTGTTCATTCAAATTAAGAACAGACTATGTACTGTGTCAGAGCAAACCAGTTTGTTCTGGGTTGTTTGGTGTTGGAGTTCTAGGTTGGTTGTTACCCTAGTCCATATTTACTTTGATAATAAATCATATGTATCTTGTATGGTGTGTTTGAGTTCTAAGATCCCAGTAGGAAATTTCAAGAAATTCTTGCATCAATCACCAACTTTTTCATCAATGAGTGGAAGTTACACCCATGAATTTGGTATGAAAACATCGATGAATATTTACCAGTGAAATCACAAAGCAACTAGGTAACTAGTTTATACATAATCAAATTATATGTGGTGAGAAATACTATGAACATTAAGCTGAGAAATCACTGCTAACTTAGAGTTGCTAATTTAGCAGGTGAAAAATGACATGAATGCTCATCCATTAATTCACTCTGTTAATGTACCTAACTCGTTAATTCGCATATGATTTATAGAGAGCGGGCCACGAATCGTGCTACAAAACTAAAACGTAATAACTTTTTTTCAGTGTGAGTAATCCTTTTTTTTTATAGGCTACTATTTAGATTTATCAAAATGAATGTTTGGGATACTGAAGAAAGGATTTGGATAGTGCAGCGATACCATTCTTTGCAGTCCATCATTTCCGTCCAAAGGGAATTTAGGCTGGAGTTTGGTGGTACTTCCCCGTGCAGATGGACCATTAGGAGGCTGGTGAACATGTTTGCCGAATCTGGAAGCATAGAACGAAGACCTTATCATCGAGTTCCCAATGTTCGGGTTGCATCGGCAATACAGGCAAATCCAAGTGCTTCGATTAAAAACTTATCGGGGGAAATTGGAGTTAGCAGACAGTCATTACAACGGATAGTTCATGATGACTTAAACTTGCTCCCGTACAAAGTCAAAATTACAAGCAAGCTAAACCCTAAGGATTAGCCTGTTCGCCTGGAATTTTGCCGAAAAATGATTGCAATGGCCGAGAAGGCAACACATTGATAAATTGTTTGTTCATGCCTGATGAGGCCCATTTTGACTTAAACGGCAATGTTAACAAGCAAAATTGCCGTATATGGAGTGAATCTAATCCAGAAATGCTCCAGGAGACGGAACTGCACCCAGAATGAGCCACTGTGTGGTGCGCAGTTTCATCAAGGTGTATTGTCGGGCCATACTTCTTTAAAGAAAACAATGTAACACAAACCGTCAATGGGAACCGTTATTTAATGATGTTGAAGGAGTGTTTTTAACCAGACCTTCGCCGAAGACGTATCCCTTTCAGCAGGATTTGGTTTCAACAAGATGGAGCAAGTGCACACGTAGCCACACAAGTTATGGCGGAGCTCCAACGAAAATTCCCAAAGAAATTGATATCCAGAAACTGCACTTTCCGCTGGCCCCCAAGGTCACCTGACCTGACTGCACCAGACTTTTTTGTATGGGGTTATGTCAAGCAGGAACTGTACAAAACGAAACCCAGGAATTTGACTGAATTGAAGCAGTCCATTAAGAAAATAATTGAGGCGATCCCAATTTCAACCCTTCAGGCCGCAATGAACAATTTTCTGATCAGGCGCCACATATGCGTGGATGAGCTTGGAGGTTATTTGCGGTATATCATCCTTAAAAACAATTAGTTATATAAAATAAAATTTAATTTTTCATCCAATAAAAAAAAATTAATGAAATACATCGATTAAAATAAAAGTTATTTAAATTTTTTATTGTATCGTGGGCCACTCTGTATATGATGAAAAGTGCTATGAATGTTCAATTATGAAATCACTAGGTAAGCCCGTATGGTCACTACTTCTTTTTTTTGCTCATTTTGAATCCATTAAATCACATGAAAGTGTCAGTTACCGAAACAGAAACATTGGGGGTGGCCTTGGCGCGATAGTTGTGTGCTCGCCTATCAACCTCTTGGTCGCAGGTTCGATCCCTGCCATTGTCCGTCTTCTTATGTTCCATTAAAAACCAATTCTAAAAATTGTCATAAAATGAGTTGCTGATTTACTCAGTACATGCTGTTCAGACATTACACTAACAACATGTGATTGAGTAAACTAGTATACTCATAAGTATGACAACGAAACAAATAAAATAATGCTATTTATAAGAGACATAAATAAATAAGACACGGTAATTAGTTCAGCCGCCATCCCTGGAGATAAATCTGAGACAACAACCAGCTCTAGTCTCAGAACATTCTTTCTCTTCTTTCACCAGTGGCCGCGCTGTGTTAAAAAACATTTAAAGGGTATTCATAATCACTGGAGCGGATGCTCAATTGTATTTGTATAATATACCCCCAAACATAATTTTATTTATTTAATTTTTTAGTTCGACGATTATACAATAATATAAACATTCAATTAAGAAATTACGCTTAGCTAATAATAATTAAAATGTTTGATTCTTTTAAATTTGATCTGAAATCGCGATTAAAACTGGAAATTCTGGTTGATATGTCACGATTAGGAGAGGGAAGACTGAGGACTGAGCGCCAGTGCTGCCACTAAGAAATTAAAAAAAAAACATAGTTTTAAAACATGATTTGTGATAAAGAAACATGAAGGAGCTATCTCGTAGTTAGATACGCGTTCAATGAATAAGAAAAGAAAGAATTCAAATAGACAATTTGGAAACCATACCATGAGAATGTAAAACACATATAGATATTAAATTAACAGTTTTGTATATAATTGCAGAAGCTAAAAATAAAATAAATATTGAAAAAGGGGAGAACGATTGAAGCTTTTAATAATTGAAAAAAGAAAAAAAAAACAGTTTCATCGTCTGATCTCTTTTACTCATCATCATTGGGGGCGTTCGGTGGCACATAGCTTTGCTGTGCAATACATTCCTTGTTGTTGTAATACGTTTTAAATAACACGCCATTAACAGCTGACGACCATGACAACGAACAAAACATATGATTTCCAAATCGAAGCCAAGCGAGCGCTAGATTTCTGGTATACTTAGGTACCGTAGTGTACAGCTAACTACGAAATCAGCTGTCTTTTCAATTGTTGTTTGTGAACTTTAATTACGTGCCTAATACATCATCTTCTTCTTTTGAAACTTTTGTGGTCTTACTTCCTGATTCATTTAAAATTTATATTTTACCCAACAAATGTATGTTTAATTCACTTCGAGCTGAAGCTTAATCGTGAGCAATTAGCTTTTTTTCTCTGTTTTGACTTTTGACGGAAATGGTTACCTATTGGGTTTTATACGTTCACAAGCGCACAGAATATTTTTCAGCAATGTATCAGAAAGCTGTGCGGCACCGAACGCTCCCATTGCGTTACTCGATTGATAACTGAGCTGTCAAAAATATTGCATGGCCTGGGGCGAGTGAAAGAGTGCGTAGATAAAGTGTTATATTGGAAAATAATATGTGTTCTCTTGACTCAAAGGCACTACCTATATGAAAATAAAAAAGCAAAGAGTAGTTATACTTACAAATGAAGTGGTCATCCTGTTCTTTGCTTTAAGTTTCGTGTTTGCGTTTATGTAGGGTAAGTTTGGACATGTTGGGTTTTGCGATTATAGGTACAAAATTTGTGTCAGAAAAAAAAACATGATTTTGGACTCAAAAACATGAAAACATTATTTGGGTCTAAGAAACATGAAAATCTTGATAAATCATGATTTCTTGCAGCCCTGCTGAGGGCATTTCTCGGGCAGGTAGAAAACAAGCATTGTTCGTCGCTATTCTCATGGCAGAGAAAACCTGATTTTATTTTTTTAAGGCTTTTTTGTTTGCATTTTTTTTTGTTTTTGGGAAGATAACGAAACAACCACCGCACCGCAGAGAACCAAACATCATTTTGCGAACTCATGAACCTATGCATTACCGTTCATCAGTGAAATCATCGCTTATGATTTTGTAACTGAAAATGTAGTGAAATGTAAGCATTCAATTCATTTGAATTTGGTTAACTGATGAAAAAATGCTCAACTATTTTCTTATGAAATCATAACATACTACTCATCGATGGAAATAGTCGATGAATCCATTGATGAATCCACCAAAAAATTCATTGATGTCGAAATTTCCAACTGGGTGAATTCTCTCTCACAATACCAATAATAATTAGATAAATGGAACGTAACATTTTATAAATATTGTTTTGTGAACCTTAAAATTTACAGGAAGAAAATTTCCTTTAATTAAAAAGTCTCGCGTAGAGATTTCCAATTTTTATTGCGAAGATTTGATATTTTTGCGCCAAAGGCCAGTGGGCAGAGGACATAAGCAATAAATCCGTCGCTGGGTTTAGTTGAGCGTAGTGGTGTTGTATATTCGTCATCGGAAAGAATGTGACCGGCCGGTGATAGCGCAAAGGCTACTGATAAATATCTTTGCAATATAGGCAAACTTTTTATAGTCAATTTGGGTTTGTTCAAATTTATGCAGCCCAGAGAACTGGGTGCGACGTCAACGTGAAAGATGGGAATCAAGAAGTATTCTCGATTCTCTCCCCCCCCCCCTAACGTCCTTTTACGTTCAGTATTATTTTGCCACCCTGCCACAATATACAAACATCCATACGCATAGTACTGCCATAATCATTTAAGTTTCCTTTTTTTTGTGTGTATGTGTGTGTTCTTTTGGGTTCGTCATTTCTTTTTCATTCTTTCCTATCATTTCCTGCTCTTATCAAACATGAAAGTGTAGAGGTTTGTAGAATTGGGGCACAACATTGCTTAAAGGGATGACGGGATGCATGTAAACAAGGAATAGGAATTGGGGTCGGTGTTGGTGTTAAAAAAAAAAGGAATGCCAGAGCCTTGAATATCTATCTGGAGATGATTGTAAAGAAAATTTTAACTTTCATCACGGAAATAAACGAGTATACGGTAGGGTGCTTTTAAGTGCGTCGACGACGACGGTCTTGGTTCGTCGCCGTTGTCGGTCGGTCGGTAAGATGCGAACATTTTGTAAGTTCTTTTCTCATACCGAAATTGGGCACTAACAAGCTTGTGTTTTTTTTATCGTCCTTTTTTATCATTTCTTTTTTTTTGTTGCTAAGGAATTTTTTTTGTTCCGGTTGTGACTAGGCTACAGGAACAATTTCCGGTGTCTTATATTGCAAGTGCTTGGGTTATGAGAAAAGGAAGGCTGGAAAGGCTTAACTTCTTTAAATTGAATGAGCAATACAAACTACTGACGACGACGACGGGTTTTGGCTGAGTTGATTCTTGAATTAAGTGACGGAAGAAGTGAAATATTTACTCTGGTTGCTTTGTGGTGGTTTTTCTAAAAGAAAAAATATAAGGATTAAATTGTTTGTGTTTTTTTTTTAAATCATGAGGCTTGGAGGTGTTTTCTTGAACGGATTTTCTTCTTTTTAGTATGTTTCTTCAGAGGTTTGAGAAAATGTTGGAAAAATTTAATTAAATAATAAGAACAAATTTATGGCGCCGATATGGTTGGATTAAGTAACAAATTATTAAAAGAAATACCTATCCCTATTCAAAAAAAAAAATAAGACATAAAAGAGATTTTCTCAGACTTTCCTGTGTGTCCTAGAATTAATTAAAAATGAAGTGCTTTTTTTTTCTTCTATGAACTGCTCCACTATATTCATTAGATGATAATCATTTTCTAAGTATGGAAACTAATCTTTGCTTAATTATTTTAAATTAGTAGGTAAATAAAATGTGTCTTTGAGAATTCTATTCAATTAATACAAATGTTACATTTGGGACTAAGTTTAAATAAATTCGCCGGCTATTAAAAAATTAATTAATTTACTTAAAAAACAATATGAAAGATCTCAAAATATAATAAAGAATTTATCTTCTGTTTGTTTGTTTTTATACCATTAAAACATTTCTTTAAAAAATTTCTAATACAATATAGTTTATACGACATTCAATTTCGAGAACGTAACTTAATCCCGCGCCATGAAATCCTGCGTAATTAAATCCCGCCGATTTAAATTGATTTTTTTGGAATTACACACGTACAGATATATATTGAGATTTTTCACTGCTATTAGACGGGATTTCCAATACTTTTTGGAAAATACTATTTGGAACTTTTGAAAAATATGTAAATATTTTAAGTATTAGAAAAATATTTTTTTTTAAGTTTTGGAAAAAACTTTTCTTACCAACTTTTTTTTCGATTTCTTTTAAATAAGTATATCTCTTTGAAGAAAATTTTAAGTTCTGAAAAGAACTTTTTATGAAAAGGTGCTCTAGACCTCCATCTAGGGCAAAAAATCTGCCAATTGGCCTGCTTAAGTACTTTTATCAGACGACGAATTTTTTCACAGAGCGAATGAAATTCCTCGTCGAATACAGAAGTATTTAAGCAAAAGTAATTGTGCCGTGTTTTTTTTTTGTGAATTATCAATAATTGTTGCTACGAAAAAATATTTTACGTAAAGTTATGGAAAAAAGTACTTTTTATCTCAATCCATCCTTTTTAGGACGACCAAATAATCACAAAGAGGTATAAAATGATTTCAGACAGTTCTAACTAACTAGGATGCTTAGTTAGCCGCAAATCGAGTTTAAGAGAAAAAAAAATATGTCGATTTTAAAAACTGATCGGTGAACACTCATGTAGTTTCTTTAAGTCCAAAAAAATGTTTAATTCCAAAAAGCTTTGCATACACCCAAAATAAATCTACCCCAAATATAATAATTGGCCCAGAAAGGGGGTTGCAGGGGGGAGCATGCCCCCCCTACGCGTTGTGCTATTTGCAGACAAAATTTTATTTCGAGCTTAAAGAGAAAAAAGTGTTAATTTTCAAGGCTTTATGAAGATTAGTTTGGCTGCAAATCGAGTTTAAAGATTGGCCGATTGAAAGGTGAAACTCAATAGATCACTAATTTGCAATTTCGCAAAGTCGCTAGGCTAAGCCGTTTAGCCGCAAACAGAGTTCAAAGTGTGTTATGCCACTAGGGCGCTTATTTTGCCCGCAAATTGAGTTTAAAGATAAACATTTTTTTCGAAATAAATTTAAAGTTTTGAAAAGACCTTTATAAGAAAAGTTGCTCTAGACCTCCATCTAGGGCTAACAAATCGGCTAATTGACCTGCTTAAGTACTTTTATTAGACGAAGAATTTTTTTTTTAAGAAACAATAAAATTCTCCGTCCAATACAAAATTTTTGAGCAAAAGTAACTTTGCAGCAGTGGACGTAATCCGCCCACCCACCGCCCATAAACCATACCTACCTACCAATTTGAAATCTATTTTTGATGTCTTATTGAGGTCTTCCCTCTACCGAGTTCTAAAAAGAACTGAAGAATTTCCGGAATCAATCCTCATTTTATACATTTTTTTCCTTCGATCTCCGTGATTCTCACTCTTTCGAGTCACTAAGCCTAAAAGTAGTAAAATTCTGAAAAAGAGCCGTCTTCTAAAAATGCAAAAGGGGAGGAGTTTTGATTTGATTGGCCAACATAACAAAATCGTACGGAGAATGAAAATTTAATACAGCGCCGTCGCTTTGTATCAAGAAAGGTAGTAAATCGGCACGATTTCGTTGCGCGGGATTTCGTTACGCGGGATTAAATAGCCAACCCTCAATTTCATATCCTTATTAATTATTAACGAATTATGATAATGTATCTTTGAAAAGCTTTGAAGGTAAGAAAAAATAAAATGCACGACTGGATCGCAAGTACTTTCTCTTTCACATCGTATGCCAAATATTTGTAATATGAACAGCTAAATATATTTTTAAAGTTGTTTTTTACTTAATTGTTTATATACAAAATTTTTGAAATATTTCTAATAATATAAATTTAAAAACAAAATTTCAAAATAAAAATCATCCACCCGTTTTCGAAATATTGAATTAAAAAATATTTGTTTGAAAGTTTTGGTTTGCAGTATTATATATAATTCGAAGGAAAAATTTGATCAAAATCCGATGAGCCATTTATGAAAAAGTCGAATCCGAACATTTGGATTTGGAAATCGAGAAAATGGTTGTATTTGTATGGAGGGTACCGTCAGTAATAAAATATCTAAAAAAAAATTAACCAAAATGTAGAATATACCTAAATTAGTGCATACACTTTTTACTTGCGATTATAGGTACTATGAGGCAAGTTATGCATTCGGCGAAAAAAAAAGTTTTGATATAACATTCAAACATGACATTACGATGTTAGCGAAGACGAAAAAAGATGGTCCGTCTTTGTGTCTGTCTGTCAGTCTGTCTGTATGTATAGACACAAATTTCTACAAGAAATAAAATGGCATACTTTATTTTGAACTCAAATTAATTTAAGTATTTATTTCAGAATTTTGAATTTTTTTTGAAGTGATAACTTTTTATGGGAGGGTAAGCTGATTCGTTACGTAACGCACAACGCTCTATCAACTAAAAGAATTTTATCTTTTTAAGGAGTGGACCTAGAAATCTGAAATTTTCAGGAATGATAGATTATTTTGCGATGAATGTTTGGTAAAAAATTGGATTCCTAGAATGCCAATAACCGTACGAAAATTGTAATATTGAGAAGATTGCATATATCAGTCAATTACTTTTGACTGGTTCAATGAATAAGTTTGGTTTTCTTTAATTAATATGTAATATGACAATTATTTTGATGTATCAAACATTACTCTTATCATCGATGTTCAGTGTAGAAGAACAGTTATGTTTGAAAATTCATTAAAAATAAAAGATGTGGTGGCAGTTTTGAGCTTATATCGTCAGTTCTATTTGTCAAATCTTTAAGGTTAAGGTCTTAAACTTGGAGCTATTTGCCGGTATAAAAATAACATGAATGTGTCCTACAATATATATATCTTAGAGGGGTTAAAAGAACAAATTTATTCGATTTTTATTTGTTTTTTGACATTATAAAAAGTTGATAAAAAAATTTAATGGCGCAAAATTTTAAACGATTTAATAAAATGTTAAAGCCACTGTAGCAATTTACTAACTAAGCTATATAATTGAGCTAATTTTAAACGATTTTAGCACTTTACTAAAGTTACAATCACGGAATGTCTACTTTAACTTTTAGCAATTTGCTAAATCCATTAAGGATTCTGATAGTATATCAGCCTTGCACGCGGGGTGCCCAGGTTCGAGTCCTGCTGGTGGACATTTTTTTTTTGTTTTTTTTTGTAAATAATGAAGTTAAAATGATGAAAATAAAAATAACTATTACTTGTTTAGAGCACACGTTGGGTTTTCGTCAACATATAATTAATTTACAACGCATTAAAACAATAATTGTGTTCATCAAAATTCAAACCCTACAAATGCTCAGCTTTCTACTTAATTAGCAATTTTCTAGTTTAGAAAAGGTTTAAAGATTTTGAAATAGTTATTCAATCAATAAGCACCTAGGAAATTGCTAGCTAGTAAAATTTTAAGCCCTTAACAGTTGTTTAAAATTTAGCGCCAATATTTTTAAAAACAATGTTCCACAAAGTTAATGCCCCAATCATCGTCTACCAAATTGCTGGCGTAAGCATATATGTAGATATTGAGGTTTTCAAATAATATGCCTACAAATGTTTCAATTAAATTAAAGCAAAATTACATTGTTGAAAGTCAAGACCGTATATCTTATGTATATTGTATACGCACATAAATATGATTCTTAGATCTCTACAAATGGATTTGGTATCTCCAACTATGGATAGGTTTTCTAGCATATATGTATATAAACATGTGACATAATAATATGTAGGAAAGAGATTAGGACTTTTGGTGGCATCTAATCTGGCCACTTCTCTTCTCTTATCTATGCACGTTATATCCAATTATACCTTTGAGATTAACTTGAGGGCAATATTTGCCTTTGGAAAAAAATCGTTCTCGAGATTTTAATCAAACTTGACATATCGATGATGGAGAACATCAACAAAGTTTTTCCCGCGATTCTGTCTGTAAACAGATCCAGATCGTCTACAGTCTAAAGCACTGAAGAGAGGGGGTATTTTAACCCCCAAAATAACGGTAATTGCCGTACAATTGTTTCTTCTATCTTAAGTATCTCAAAAACCGCTTTAACAATTTGGATTTAAAAAAATCTGTGCACCATTATAGGCATATTCTACATTTTGATATACAAATTTGTTTACATATTTTTTATTAACGGTACCTACCTGCCATACAACCATTTACATTTTTTTTATTGTTTTTCAACTTTCTCATAAGCGGCTCAACGCATTTCGATAAAATAAATTATATAGGAGGTCCTTCAAATTCTATATAATGCTGCATTCCAAAATATTTGAAAAAAAAAAGTTTTTTGGAAATAAAATATTTTTTGAAGTGATAACTTCTTATTCTAAACCAATTTGTTACGTAACGCGTTACGGCGCCAGTCTGTCTAGCTTCCCTTTCTCTAACGCGTACGAAGAAATTGAATTAAATGAAATTAATCAAATTAACGGAGAACTTTTGAAGCTTTTCTCAAGTTGAGCAATTTCAATTATAAATAGCTCAATTTAGATTAGTTTAAGTTATCACTTATGTCGGTCTAACCGATACGCACATGTTTTTTCTTCTGATTAAGCCGATTTAATATTTTATTTTGAAGTGTATATTATAATATTTAAGATTGTCATACCAATTTTTTTAGAAAAAAATTAAAAAAATTTTATATATATACAAAATTACGTAAAAAACGACCTTAAAAATATATTTAGATATTTAATAGAAATCTTTTGCATACAATGCGATCGAACATAAGAACAAGTTCATGCGATCCAGTCGTGCATTTTATTTCTTATCGAAATCGCATTACAATCGCCATACAATGCATATGACTTATCCCATTTTTTTCAAAATTAAATAAATATAATAAATATCAATATCAATCTTTTTTAAATCTCAAGATCATAACAATACATAAAATTCGGTAAACGAATAATTTTAAGATATTTGAAAAAGAAGACAATGCATTTCCGGAGGCTACGTCAACAAGCAAAACTGTCGCATCTGGGGCTCGGAAAACCCAAGAGTTATTGTTGAAAAGCCTCTCCATCCTCAACGCGTGACTGTTTGGTGCGGTTTATGGTCCCGCGGGGTCATTGGACCGTACTTTTTCGAAAATGAGGCTGGAGCAACAGTTACGGTCAATGGATTGCGCTATCGAGAGATGATTAATGATTTTTTATGGCCTGAATTGGTTGGTATTGATCTGGACAACGTTTACTTTCAACAAGACGGCGCTACGTGCCACACAAGCAATGAAACCATCGATCTTTTACGGGAAAAGTTTCCGGACTGTGTTATCTCTCGAAGAGGTGATCACAATTGGCCACCGAGATCTTGTGATTTAACACCTTGCGACTTCTTCCTTTGGGGCCACATGAAAGATAAGGCCTACGCCAACAGCCCAGCGTCGATTCAAGACCTCAAAGATGAAATTCGTGAGGCTATCGAGGACATAGGGCAGCCACTTTGCGATTTGGTTATGGAAAATTTCATGAAAAGGGTATGGTCCTGTAAGCGTGGTCTTGGCGGCCATTTGGCTGATGTTGTGTTTCATTATTAACGGCATACCTTCCTCTTTATAACGAAATAAACATCCGATCATTTATCTCCAAAAATGCCATTTTTGTTTGAATATCAAAATAACACCTCTTATTGGAAAACCCTTTATATACAAAAATATTTAAATTTTAAGTAATATTTCACTTCCAAAATAAAGAACTAAAATGTATACTTGAAATTTTATTGTGTTACTTATTTAAAATTAAACAAATAACACGAACACTGGGGAACTTTTTTTAAAGCCATTTTAATGCAACTAAATAAACAATTAGTTAATAAACATAAATACATAATATGCTTAAGAAATGCTCACCATGACCACATCCAACTTTATAACTTAAAATAAAATCATTTGGGGTTTCCATTTTTATTCGGTCATTCCATAAATCTCAGCTAAGCTCTTTGTATCTCGAGTGATCAACAACTACTAAATTTATTCGTGAACCGAGTGATTACTATTTTACTAATTCATTCGAATGATGCACAAAAAGTCTGCATGCTATAATCCAGTGATTTTTATTACTATATTGGCAATACTGTCTTACTTCTTCACTTGAATAGAATTTTTAATTGCAATTCGAACCTACATGTGCAAGTACATTACAATCGTCACTATTGACTAGACACTCAAACATCCAATACTTCTTGACTCTTGCTCTTGCCTCTTGGTATTGCATTCTCATTACGCTTAAAAAGTAGAATAGTGAAGTATAAATTGCGAAGTCAAATGAATGGGAAATGAGCCATCATTCGTATGATAAATGGAAATCATTCGAATGATTTTATATGAAGGATCGAGATATTTCGAGATAATATAAGAGTCGATTTTTATTTATTCAAATGGGCGCATCAGTAACACTATTATAGTAACACCGCTTTGAATCTAACATTTGCAAAAATTTATTGTTTCCTTCTTGAAATCCTGTAACTTAAAACTTCGATCCGTGGTTCAGCAATTTTAGTTCAAGGATTTCGGTGATTAAAGTTAGGTTCAACTTTGGTTCAAATTTTAATCCGTGGTTTAGAAATTTCAACTCAAGGATATGATCAGAATTTCCTCAGAAACAATTCACAATACGCACAGCAATGAGCCGAGATCATGACATAATTCACTATAAGCGTATTGTAATATGTAAATCCGTTCCCCAATTCAATAGGACGAAATTTTTCATGAAGAGATTTTAGATAATAATATTGAATCTATCGTATTTTTATTAACTTGGTGATGCTTTTTTCCCAAAGACTGAGGTGAGCTCGTTGGTTTCCACAGGGTATCCCAAAGAAAGTACAATAAATCTCGGGTTTTAAGAAGGTTAGCACTCGGTTTAATTATCTTTCTACGATATTTTCTTTACAATATTTCTTACAAACTCTTTAACTTACGATAAATAACACGGTATGTCATATAATTGGCAGGCCCGCGTTCTGCTCGGAAGGAGCAGACAGGGAATATCGAATAGACACGCCCGCAACTTACCCAGAAGGAGCAAGAGGGGAAGAACGGTTAGGAATCTAATTCCTGCCCAAGGGCTAATCCAAGAGAAAATCTTTCTTTAATAACCAAAAGGTCCGCGTTAAATGGCACATCAGTGTACAATTTAAAGTTATATGGAATTTATCGTTCAGCTCGCTGCCGCTCGAGATCAACGAGAAACTTATTCCTCAGCAAAACCAAAATCGCAATCAAGGCTTGCTGTTGAGTGTACAAGTTTCTTCTCATCTTTTGTCGTCGTTAATTACCACTAATTGATATATTTGAGGCTTTGAGGCGGTGTGAACTGTAACAATGACGAACGCAAATATTAGGTTTGTGTTTAGGTCGATTGATGTTGCTCGAGTGTGTTGCCGGTAAGTGCGCATGACTAAGGGCCTGTCGGGGTCGTATGCTGTTGTTGTGTTATGGTAACGTGTTGGTCGTATGGAATTGCTGTCGGCGGTCGTTTGGAAATGGAAATTGTAACGCTTCGTTACAACGTATTCTTTGAATTTCACGTAAGGTAACGTGACAACATGAAATGTTTAATTTGTGTATCCTCTACATACGAGACTCACGTCTCGTTTTCTTATCGCCTCCATTCTGTTCAAGAATAAAAAAAAATCTTCCAGATGGATGACAATACTATTTTAGATATGTCAACGGACTTAATGTTCCTCGCATATGACAATGCTGGTCTATGTTTGTCAACAAGGTACTAGTATTTGTTTTGTGCTTTTTTTTATTTTAGCAAAATCTATTATTTAATTAAGTTATTAGATTGTAATTAAATTATTAACAAAAGTGAAAAGTAATACATATTTAAGATAATGATCTAACTGATGAGCCCAACTATCGTGCCCGGGCGAAACGCATTTTGGACTATAGGTCACAAAATATTTCAATTGGCTTTAATCCACACAGTCCACGAAAACAAAAACAAAAATAATATGTTAATATTGTTTGCGTTTTCTTCGAATATAATAATGATTTAAATTTTTATTTTCTTATTATTTATAATTATTGTTGTTTTTTTTTGTGAATGAAAAACTAAAGCAAAATTATCACTTTTCCAACTTTTAATCAGAAAACATTACCAACCTAACGATACATACTCACAACTACAGTTAAAAAAAGTGTTATACAATATTAAGTATCTTCCATAGCTTAACTTTAACTTCATATATAGTGAACCTGTTTCCGGTAAAACTTTTCTTCTGCCTTATTCGAAAATGACTTGTATTCTCCTCAAAGTCAATTTCAGTTTTTGTTTTTATTTTCATTATACTATATTGTTTTATGTATAAATGTTTGTATAAAAAAATAAGATTGTTTCCTAACAAAAATAAAACAAAGGAAACGGAAACCAATCAAAGAAGGTATATGTGTTATTCTTATTCAAAATCGGTGGACATCTACCTTTCTAGGGTGTTTTATGTTCTCCACTCAAGTAGCTATAGGAACTATAAAACTCCTTAAGCTCTTAAAACACGTAGGTGCCTTGCCTACTGAACAAGTTTTGGGATATCGTTATTTGTATATCGGAACTGTTGGATGAGATTGAGATGTTCATAAAGAAAAACTTGTATACTTATTTTTTTTTTTAGCTACAGTGTGTGCTTCGTTGTGAAAATAAAATTGAATATGTTTCGACTTTTTTCGAAAATTGAATGGCTTTAAATAGTAAGTACTAGCTGACCCGACATAATTATGAATACTGAATTCGAGTTGGTATACCTAACTAATGAAAAAAAATATTTAAAAAAAAAATGTTTATTATTCTAATGATTTATAATATAGAACATTCTTAGTTTTTTTCCTTGCGCGTATATAAATAGTTTTGTTGGTATTCAACACGTGAGCAGGCGACATATAACTGGCTGTGAAAAACATGGATTTTCAAGATTTATGCCATAAACACTTAGTGAATGGCCTTAAGATATATTTATCGACATTGCAAATTCTAGCCGCACTGGAAATTGCAACAGTTCAAAGGCAAATGGCATGTCGTTCTAAATAAAAGGAATCAGTGGAATCGAAAAGTCTTCGCCTTTGTACTTCCCTTTCAAAATTGTGGCTTCGATGACGTTGCTCATCAATTTCTTCACCACAATTCGGGGGCCATTACAAAGACGTGGCTGGTTTATACTCCGCAACATAATGAGTACCGATCCGATTTTTAATTGCTGATTATGAGCTGGTAATCCAGGCAATTCCAGCGAATTTAAAAACTCCATCAGTATGTATGAATAAGAAGTTATTGAACTAACGCTTTTGTTAGTTTCGGAATCTGTGACTGGATTTATTATCTTCATTGAAAAATAATATTCATGTTCAACTTGCGAAAATAAGATATGATATTGTAACTCATCATAAATATTATGATCGATGTGTTTCAGACACAGGTTGCAGTTGATTGCTACGGCGATGTAAAACAATATCTCGGTTTTCTAAATGTTCACCTACGACGACAATAGCGACTTTGACAATTGCTGGCGCATTAAAACGTCTCGCGTGTTGTGTTGCAGGCGTCTATCAGCTTTGATGACAATTTTGTGATTATCAGACGGCATGCGGTCCAAAGCGGTCGTGAATAATGCAACCAATTCGTTATGTTATGATCGAACGGATTTCAATACAAATTTTTATATAGGAGGCTCTTCAAATTCTAAATATTCATGCTTACCAAAATTTTCAATAATTAGTTTTTGGGATTTTTTAAAAAATCCTCGAAAATGAGTCCACGATTTATTTTATCAAATTATGTTTCTAAATTTTTATTGTTAAATGCATAAAAATTAAACAAATTATGTAGGAATACTTGTTGTATTTAAAATAAAATGCACGCATGCTTGCTCATCACATCGTACACAAAAGGTTTCTATTAAGAATCTTAATATATTTTTAAAGTCGTTTTTAATTAATTTTTATATACAAAATTTCTAAAAAAAAAAAATTCTACAAAAACAATTGCTATTACAATTATAAACATTAAATAATATAAACTTAAAGACTAAATTCCAAAAAAAAGATGCATTCACTCGTTTTCGAAATATTGAATTATCAAAAAAAAAATGAATAGATTTTTACTTACGATTATAGGTACTATAAGGCAAGTTATGCATTTGTACAAAAAAAAAATCTAACAATCAAACATGACATTACGATCATAGAGAAGATTAAAAAAGTGATCACCAAAAAATATCTGTCTCTCTTTCTGTCAGTCTGTCGGTCTGTATGTATAACGAGCTTCAGCCTAAACGGCTTAAGCGATTACCTTCAAATTTGTTATGTGTGATTATTTTGGTATTCCTCAGAGGGGAAATTGAAATTTTATTTTTAGGCAAAATACCGGTACCTGCCATATGACGTTGAAGGAAAATCTTTTTTTCTCTAACACGGCTCCAATGATTGTGATAAAAAATTTTAATAATTTTTTGTTGGTAATATCTATTATTTGATATGAACCAAGTTTACAGGAAAAGTCTATTAACGGTACCTTTCATTTAACATTTTTTTTAATTTTTGGCTTTCTCGGTAACGGTGATTAGATTTCTGTCAAATAAATTTTTTTTTTTATCTAAGTAGCTAAATAAATTTTGCATATCAAAATTTTGAATTACCTTTTTTTTTTAATTTAAATTAATTATTGATTTTTTTTTTGAAAAATCAATATTTTTAAAACTAATCAAAAGAAATAATTTTAAATTTTAAATTCATTAATATTCTTTAAAAAATTGCATACCAAAATTTCAAAAGAATTTTGTTTTCGAAAAACGAAAAATGAAAACATTATTTCATCAAAACCCGTTCTACAATTTTCGAGATGCTTTTTTATAAAATGTTCATTGATCCGTGGCATCTAACGGCGCTCTTCGTTTTTTTCGGAAAACTGATTAAAGGATAGTCTTGGCAGTTTAAATAAGTTTAAAAAACTATTTTTTCCCACCTATACACCATTCACTTTCATTATATACATGTGTGCACTTGTACATATTTACATTATTACCCTCCTAATTTACATAATTAAAATCCATTTAAATATACATTTGCAGGTAGGTACCTTACATAATTAAAATCCATTTAAATATACTTTTGCAGGTAGGTACCTACGATTCCTTGAATCATGCGTTCGACAGTTCA
This sequence comes from Philhelius pedissequus, assembly GCA_910595825.1. Classification (NCBI taxonomy): domain Eukaryota; kingdom Metazoa; phylum Arthropoda; class Insecta; order Diptera; family Syrphidae; genus Philhelius; species Philhelius pedissequus. Next base: position 11,523,762 of record OU343161.1, on the reverse strand, counting down.
TTATACAGGGTGCGCCAGAGAAACTTACTTATTTGAAAGGTCAATAAAAACAAAAGTACTTCAATTATTGTTTTAATTTTTTTTTATTTGAGAATACAATATCCCAAATTTTGTTTCATGCAGTCTTGAAAATGACATCGGATAAATGGCGACCCCCATTGCGCATACACTGATGAAGTCGATTTTTGAAATTCGTCTCCACTCTTTGCAGCATATCAATCGGTATGTTGGCAATGGCGTCGCAGACAACAAAATCGCGTTCAGTTAATTCTTGCACAAGAGCCAATTTATAGGGATGAAATTGAAGGTCTTCATGGAGAATTTGTCGAACAGTGGTGTCAGAAATTCCCATAGCAGCTGCGTGTTTGCGAGCCGAACGCCGGGGAGAACGCACAACTGACTGCCTCACTCTTTCGATATTTTCCGGAGCTCTGATGGTCCGTTGAAGTCCATTTCTGGGTTTAGCGACACTTCCACACTCCCAAAATGAGTTAACCCACGACAGAAACGAATTACGGCCAGGAACGAGTCTGTGAGGAGGAATTTCAAAGCGAGCGCGGAAGGCACGTTGCGTAGCAACAAGTGAGCGACCGTTAGAAAAGAAGCTCTCGACTGCGAAAGCCCGCTGCTCTCTAGACCAGAGCATGATGGCAACTGACTGGAGGGAGAAACAAACTTGGGAACTTCCCCCTCCAGATGGGCCCCCTCTCGCCCCTCTAACCGCCAAAATCCCCCCGGGGATTTTTTTCAAATAAGTAAGTTTCTCTGGCGCACCCTGTACTATGAGGTAATATTACCTACATTGGCTTTAAATCTGCATAGGATTACTACTCGTATATAGACTAGTTACCTACCAACAGCGTAATTGAGTAACACTAAAGTTGTTAGCTACAAGACCAAGCTTGTACGATCGAGTCATGCATTTTATTTTTTTCAATAATCCACAAAACATTTTTTTTTCGAAAATGTTGGTACGCAGTATTATTTATAATCCGAGAGACTTCTTATGTAAAAATTTTGATCGAAATTCGTCCAGCCGTTTATGATAAAGTCAAAAATCGATACAAAATTTTATGGGAAATAATAACAAAATATGTAAACAAAAAAAAAATTTAACCAAAATGTAGACTACGACTAAAGAAGAGCGTACATTTTTTTGAATCAAAATCGTTAGAGCCTTTTTCGAGATAATTAAATTATTATAGAAAAAAAATTCCTATAAAACGCTTAAATAATAAGCTTGGATAAAATCATTCCAGCTGTATATTCTGATAGACTGAATGACGGAATAGTGATACCCACTTTTTTGATGTTCTCTATCCCACACTGGCTTTCTTCAGCTTCGATTCACCGGGAGAAGTCCATTGTTTTGACTGTTCTTTGGTTTTTGTGGTGTATTTTTGTGAATCCAGGTTTCATCCACGGTTAGGAAACCGTGCAAAAACTGAGTTAAATTTTGCTGGAACATCGCCAAACACGACTTTGAAGTTGTTAAATAAATACGTTTGTTGTCTGGTAATAAAGCTGCATTTCTTAGCGGCTGAGCGGCGCCGCTCAGCTTTCAAATCTGTTCTATTATATTAGTATAATGCTGAGCCGCAAGGCATAATTATGGCAAAAATCAGCACGCAAATTTTAATTTCAGCTGTTCAAATCAATCCTGCATATGTAAGGGCAGGCTTAAATTTTTTTTAAATAAAACCTTTACATTCGTAAGTACTGCCTGAAGAGATCTTCATATTTTGGGATGTGACTATATACAAAATTATGAAATGCTCCATAACTTCCTCTTTATCGGTTAATTGGATGAACACCAAGGCTTTTTACTTGCGATATAGGTACTATGGGGAAAGTTTTGCATTTAGAAAAAAAAAAATTTTTAATCAAACTTGACATACGATGTTAGAGAAGAGAGAACACAAAAAATGTTGGTCCAGCAATTTCGTCTCTCTGTCTGTCTGTAAAACTGAAGCCATTTTCTTCGAACTTATTGGTATTTTATTTAAACGTTTTAGGTGACTATCTCAAATAGATTTTTGATTCGTTTTTTTAGCCCCAAAACTAACGGTCCCTGCCATACTGCTATATAATTTCTTTTACCATCTTAATTATCTCGAAAATCGCTCTAAAGATATTGATAAAAAAATCTTTGCACTACCATAGACATATTCAACATTTTGGTAAAATTTTTTTAAAAAATATTTTGTTATTAACGGTACCTCCTATATAACCATTTTTTAACGGCTGGACGATCACAATTTTGTATATAGGAGATCCTTCAAATTCTTAATAAGATGAATACCAACATTTTCGAAAAATATTTTTTTGGATTTTTGAAAAAAGAAAATTGTTTTAATTCAATATTTCGAAAACGGATTAGGATTTATTTCGGATTTGTATTTTTAAGCTTACATTATTAAATACATAAAAATTTTTCTTAGAAAAAATTAAAGAAATTTTGTATTTAAAAAATACTTAAAAATATATTCAACCGTTTCTACTAAGAATCTTGTGCTTACGATGTGATCGAACATAAGGGAAAGTACGTGCCATCCAGTCGGAAATTTAATTTTTTTTTGTGAACGCAAAATAATTGCGAATTATAAGAGACATAAACAAATCAGAAACGGTAATTATCTCCGCATTAGTTCAGCCGCCAACCCTGGAGATACAATCTGAGACAACAACCACCTAGTCTCAGAACATGGCGCCACACATCTTTCCTATCATTCTTTCTCTTCCTTAATCTCACGCCCGCGCTGTGTTAAAACATTTAAGGGGTAGTATAATATTTTGAGCGCGCGTAGATTTAAAGAAAAAAAATATTCCCAATCTTACCGCGAACAGTACTTGACAAGGGCATTTTCACAACTAACCGCTCAGTCGCGCTCAGGATTTTCCGCTCATTAAATGGCCAGCTGCCGCTTAAATTTTTCGCTCTGCCGCTTTACCGCTTGCCGCTCATTGTGTGGCCAAGGCCTAAACGCTTTGGTATGTTACCCTTTTCCTTAAAATTTTTCGAATGGATGGTTAAAATTTAATTTATATAAAATTTCAGAATGTTCGATTTCCTTAAGGTACTTATTAAATTCCTTTTGATGTTGCCAAATTTCTAAGATTTCTGCAAATGCAAAACAAATGTGTACTACAAGTAAGCACAAATGATTTACTTCGCAACGCTTGAAAATTTTCAAACTTGTGGAGCTCTCTACAATTTTGTGAAACATTATATTTTTTCATTATTTATATTTACTAATTTTATTATATACAAGAAAATGTTTCAGTAGAAAGATATTGTATCAAATCTCTGAATTGTAAAATGTGCGGTCACAGACTTTTTTTTGAAAACATTATTACGAAATAAAGATAAAAAAAAAATTATATTTTTTAATTTCAAAAGTATTAAGAAATGGTTGGGAAAATAGGAAATATATCTATTTTCATCGAAAAAGTTGGGAAAAGATGGTTGGTAAACTGTAATACATGTCTTTAAAGTTCTTTCTGTAAAATATCGTCTTTCAATCAAAAGTAAGAATTATTGTTAAACTTTATTTTCAATTGCACATTTATGTTCAGTTAATGATTATTATTATTCTCGATTAATGGTTCAAGTATAAAAAATTAAATGAAGACTCAACTCATAATTGAATTGAATTACGAGCAGGGTGTTTTTATATCCTCAAATCTCATTAATGTGACGAACAAGCTAATTACAAGAAGTCTCTCCTGTTTCTTGCTCTCTATAGGGCAAATACTGGATTGGTCAAAAAATTTGTTTTGAATATTGAAAGTGGCTGTCGCTATCGCCGGTTATCAACTGGTCTTTCTGGTTCAAAGAGCTTTAGCATAAAAGGGTTGAATGATTTAATAATTTAAGATTAAAACTGTGAGCATTTTTTTATGAATTATTACCTCGAGGAGAAAATATAATTTTGGTTCAAACATATCAATATTTTTAAGTAAAAAATTAACATTAAAGAAATAGGTTTTTCACGTTTTTTTTTCATTTAAAACAACATTTCCTTATTAATCCTGAATGACTTCACCAATATTTTGCGTACAATTATTATCAAAACAAAATCCTTTTCGTTTGAACTGTAGACTTTTTCAAGTCGTCTCCTAAGGTTATAATAACATTTTCAATAATTACCCCAGTTACAGCCTTCAACCTCCAAGAGCAAATTCTTGCGATCCAGTTGTGTATTTATTATTATTATTTTTTTTTTTTTGAGGAATGGCACGTGACTACTTTCACACATCCGGTGCCTATTTGTCTTATTGGATCATTTCGAAGCTTTGTGTAAGCGTTTTGTAAGAAGTTTATAGCTACCGCATGTAACTTTTACTTTAACATAGAATAAACATTGAATGGTTTAGCAATAAGAATTCATATTGCTTTTTCGTCAAATCGTGCGTTTAATTTGAACAATCTAATTTGCTGCAAAAGAAATAAAATATAAAACGTCTCGAATTGAAATAGTTCATACGCGTAGTAGACAATTAAATGAGCCTTGTTAACAGGATGTGTCTTCTTAAACTACGTTCTTGGTAAACGAACTAATTTTTTCTTTAAAGTTGAATTTTGTTACGAACACTATAAGTGTAGTAGGTTTCAAGTTAATGAAAGCTTCAAGAGACGCAGAATAAAATTGGGTGCAATTTAATAAGGAAAATTAGGGAATTTAAAATTAGTTTGTCGTAAAAATATACCTACGTGGCGCATTTTTGAGAAAAATAAAATGCACGCCTAGATCGCTTGTACTTGCTCTTATGTTCGTTCAATCACATCGTACGCACAAGATTCCTAGTAGAAACAGCTAAAAATATTTTTTAAGTCGAATTTTATATATAAAATGTTGGTTTATCAATTTTAAGTATTTAACAATATACATTTAAAAAAATAATTTAAAAAAAAATTGTCCAACCGTTTTCGAAATATTGATAAAAAAAAACACGTTAAAAAGTCTCCACTATCAAATTAATTAAATATTGATAATCAAGATATCAAATAAAAATAAAATGATTAAAAAAAATCAAATAATTATTAATTATAGAATTCGAAGGACTTTGAATGAATGAATGGGGTTTTTGTGCACTGCGACCTAAATATCTATTGTGCCCTCCTTGCCTAGAGCTGTGTAAGCTACCCCCCGTATATTTGCGGGAGGGAGCAAACGCAGTCGAGATCCAGTAGCCCTTCCTACTCGCACTTTAAACCCCAGCTTCATGCTTAGTCACCTTCGAATTTGTCGAACTCTGGCAGGACTTCCAGTGGGCGGTAATTCAAAGAGTGCATTCAGCCACCTAATTTCACCCACTAATCTTTTTAAAAGAAAGTTTTGAAAAACTGGAAAAAAACTGAACTTTTATATCACGCACATTTTTCAACTTTCGTTTATAACTAGTAAGGAAAAAAAATGCTACCAAACTATTTCAATTATACGTTTTTAGGGAAGGAGAGTTTAACTAATTTTATTTCGGGAATTTACTCTAAGTCGTTGGGCTTTTGCGCAGATTTCGGGAATAAGGACTAGCGGTTAACGTTCCATCTTTTATATTGAAATTATAAATAATTGATTTAGGTTGGGCAAGCAGCCATTCTCGCAACGATTAACTTCGGCATCGGAGACCAACTTTCATCCGTGCTTCTTTTGTACAGTCGAACAACCGTCAATCGAATGAGATGAAGTGGATCACCCGTCCACTTAAGTGTCAACCTTGGCAATCTCAATATTTTGTTTCTTCACTTTACCGAGGGAAAGAACCGATGGCTGATGGACTAGGGCTGACCTCTCTCGCTCTCGGTAAGACGAAAGAAACACCTGTAAAAATAATATGGAAAAAAAGGAAAAAGGGAACGTAAAGAATAGTTTTTGTTGCGGTAATTTTTACCGTGACAAACTCTCCCTCCAGCTAAATATCTAGTGTTTGGAGTGTATTTATAGAGAATAGCTTGCTTTTCTCTCCCTAGTAATCACCTAGGTGTTTTTTCCCGTGGTGCATTACTGCACCGTATCTGCCTAGGATGTGATCTGGAGTTTCGTCTTCTTCCTGGCAGATTCTACACGTAGCACTATCTACTAGGCCGAGAATACTTAGATGTATTCTGAGTTTACAATGACCGGTGAGGAAACTGGTTATGACTCTAAGTTTATTTCTAGCTAATCTGATGCAGTCCAAGGACCTTTTTTGGTTGTATTCACCAATTAACAATTTTGACTGCCTTAACTTGGGGAGTTCCTTCCAATTTTTTAATATTCGGGTCTCCTTTTCTATTTGATTTTATTTTTAATCACATTCTCTCCTATTCCGCAGTTAGGTTCGGGGCCTGTTAAGGGCGTTGTTGCCCCTGTTTTTGCTAAGGAGTCAGTCTTCTCATTGCCCGGGATACCTATATGGGCAGCTACCCAATGAATTGATACCTTATTGTTTTTGCCCAGTTCGTTCAGTTTTTCTACACATTCCCACACCATTCTGGAGGATATAACGTAGGAGCTTAGTGCTTTCAGCGCGGCTTGACTCTCCGACATGATGGCAATATATTGGTTACGATAATCTCTTTCGAGATTACGATCTGCACATTTATCTATTGCGTGAATTTCCGCCTGAAAAATGCTTGTGGACTTTCCAATCGGTATTGAAAGATTGGTTCTAGGCCCAAAGATTCCAGTCCCTTCGGACGATCTCGATCCATCAGTGTACCATTTTATGGCGTTGGTATTAAGTTTGTAGTTTATTGTTTCTCCTACCCACTCATTCTTAATATAAATTTTGATCGAAATTCGTCTACACGCTTATAAGAATTTCGAAAATTAAAACAATATTTGTTTTGGTTTTAAGATTAAAGATTGGACCTAAATCACTTCCCTGTGTTACCCTACCCACTATTTCTTTGAGATCCGAGTAATCGTTTCCATGTCTTACTCTAAAAAGTCTATTATCTAGATATGCTCTTAGAAGCGTATAAAGTGCTTCAGACAGAATTAGTTTTAATTTAAAATTTAGGCCTTCGTCCCACAACTTATCAAAAGCTTGCGACACGTCTAGGAAGACCGGCGAACAAGTTTTCTTTTCTTCAATAGTTTTCTCAATGACGTCAGTGATCCTATGCACTTGGTCAATTGTTGAATGCTTGCTTCTAAATCCGAACTGATGTTCAGGTATTAGGCGCTTTTCTTCTATTATTGGCTGCAGGCGCAGAAGTAATATTCTTTCAAAGACCTTAGATATTACGGGCAGAAGCGAAATAGGTCTATAAGATTTCTTATCATGTGATGGATTTCATGGTTTGAGAATCAATATAACTTCCGCAACCTTCCATTGGCTCGGAACGTACTTTAGCCTTAGAGTCGCATTTATTATATAAAGAAGATTAATTAACCCTTTGCGAGGAAGCATTTTGAGAACTTCGGCCGTAATTAGGTCATATCCAGGAGCTTTCTTATTTCTCTACTTAATTCGGCAAGGGTAACATTTCTTGTAATGTAATTTTCGCTTGAGTTAGAAATTATATTTAAATTTTCGTTGAAATCAAAAAGAAAAAGATGGCAGTTAAGTTTAAAATCCCATCAACTCTTATAGCTGGCACATGAAAAGTTGGTAAGCACAAAATTTTGTTTTGCTTTCAGGCATATATCAACTTTCGCGATAGCATGAGGTTACATTTACAAGTTAGTTTTTACGTTCGCAAAAGAAGCCACTGGCGCTGGGGAATCCTTGCAGATGTAAGCTCGGCTAATTTTAATATTCTCAACAAACTATTCGTTTCTAACATGGTGCCAAACACACGTGACCTTACGCTGCTGAAATGCAAGGAATATTGCATGAATTCACCGCGATAAAAATTAGTGAGTCTGCATTTCAATCAAAAATGTTGTTGTTTACATATTTTGTTATTAACGGTACCTGCTATACAAGCATTTTGTTGATCTTCGACTTTCTCATAAGTGGATTTCGATCAAAATTTGTATGTAGTAGGTTCTTCGAGTTATTAAAAATACTTCATACCAAAATTTTCGATAAATATTTTTTTGGAATTTTGAAAAATCAATATTTCGAAAATGTAAGTGTGAATTTTTTTTGAAATTCTGTTTTTAGGTTTAAAAATGTCATACCATTTTTTTTTCAAAAAAAATTACAGACATTTTGTATATAAAAAATTAAGTAAGAAAACGAATTTGAAAAAATATTTAGATTATACAGGGTGGCGCACGAATCGTGCTACACTACTTTTATTTTAATCGATGTATTTCATTAAATTTTTTTTTATTGGATTAAAAATTAAATTTTATTTTAAGCAACTAATGGTTTTTAAAGACGATAGACCGCAAATGACCTCCACGCTCATCCACGCATATACGGCGGCCTGAAGGGTTGAAATAGGGATCGCCTCAATTATTTTCTTAATGGACTGCTTCAATTCAGTCAAATTTCTGGGTTTCGTTTTGTACAGTTCCTGCTTGACATAACCCCATACAAAAAAGTCTGGTACACTCAGGTCAGGTGACCTTGGGGGCCAGCGGAAAGTGCAGCTTCTGGATATCAATTTCTTTGGGAATTTTCGTTGGAGCTCCGCCATAACTTGTGTGGCTACGAGTGCACTTGCTCCATCTTGTTGAAACCAAATCCTGCTGAAAGGGATACGTCTTTGGCGAAGGTCTGGTTAAAAACACTTTTTCAACATCTTTAAATAACGGTTCCCATTGACAGTTTGTGTTACATTGTTTTCATTAAAGAAGTATGGCCCGACAATACACCTTGATGAAACTGTGCACCACACAGTGGCTCGTTCTGGGTGCAGTTCCGTCTCATGGAGCATTGCTGGATTAGATTCTCTCCATATACGGCAATTTTGCTTGTTAACATTGCCGTTTAAGCCAAAATGGGCCTCATCAGACATGAACAAACAATTTATCAATGTGTTGTCTTCTTCGGCCATTGCAATCATTTTTTGGCAAAATTACAGGCGAACAGGCAAATCCTGAGGGTTTAACTTGCTTGTAATTTGGACTTTGTACGGAAACAATTTTAAGTCATCATGAAGTTGTAATGACCGTCTGCTAACTCTAATTGGGCTCGATAATTTTCGAGTCGAAACACTTAGATTTGCTTGTATTGCCTATGTAACAACTACGATTGTATCTTGAACCCGAACATTGGAATCTCGATGATACGGTCTTCGTTCGATGCTTCCAGATTCGTCAAACATGTTCACCAGCCTCATAATGGTCCATCTACTCGGGGGAGTACCGCCAAACTCACGCCTAAATTCCCTTTGGACGGAAATGACGGACTGCAAAGAATGGTATCGTTGCACTATCCAAATCCTTTTTTCAGTATCCCAAGCATTCATTTTGATAAATCTAAATAGTAGCCTATAAAATGAAAAAAAATAAGCCGATTACTCACCCTGAAAAAATGTTATTACGTTTTTATTTTTGTAGCACGATTCGTGCGCCACCCTGTAATTAGAAACCTTTTGCATACGATGTGATCGAACATAAGGGCAAGTACGTGCCCTTATGTTTGAAAAACCCATACAATCAGCCTTTGCAATACTCAAAACATCATTATTGTTGATTTCATAAAAAATATTTTTTTTTAAATTTCTACACAAAAAATTATTGCAAAATCAAACATTTATATATTTCATATTAATTTCATTTTCATGTTCTTTACAAACCATTTAAGATTGAAATTTCGAACACACCCTTCTGATTGGCAACAATTTTTTTTTTATGTTCAACTTAAAATGTGTCATCCATATCTGCGTCTTGAAACATACGTTAATTTCAACCCTATGCACATTACTTAGCTACGAAATTTTGTCAGAGTTTTTACTTCCTTTCGTTTCGTGACACTAAGTTTCAACCCTTCGAGAATGATATCCTGTTTGTTTGTTTTATTTATTTTTTATGACAAAAAAAAAATGTTCTGCTCATTAAAATAGGACATAACACCAAAGTTCTTATCAAACAAAAAATTAAACCTTACAAGCTTGGAACCTGCTTAATAACCTTTATTTTTAATCTGATATCGTCCTTTTGAATTTAGGAAACTGAGGAAACATAAAATTCCGCATTAAATTACCATCATAAATCCATTAAAGTTATATATAATAAAATTTAACAAAAAAAAAATAAACAATGTAAATTCGAAATTAAAACACTTAACGCAAAACTTACACAAATTAATTCGGTTTTCATTCTTTTGACAACTTTGACACACAAGAACACAAAAAAAAAACTTGAACAAAACAGTTTTCACCAACATTTGCTACTTTAGTTACAATTTACAAGTGTACACTTGTGTACAGCGGTTTAATTGCTTCGAGGTAATGGAGAAAAGTGCTAAGGATTGTTTGCCAACTTATATTCGGTCCTTGATGTGTACGCTTGTTTACCACCATAAAATGATTTAACTTTGTTAGTAGGGCGGCGTGTTGAAGCCGATGCTGGCTGCCTCCAGTGCAATTCGTCCCTCCATTAAAGAAAAAAAAAAAAAAAAAGTTTTTGATCGAAACGAAAATACGAGTAAAGTACCTTATTTACAATATTGTATGCCAAAGGTAAGAGATATTAATTAAGCCTTAAAGTCGGTTCGGGTCTTTAATGAAGGTTTCCGCCAGGATGAGTAGATGTATAGGTATACTGTGTGAATCTGACCTGGTAAAGGGAATGCGTGGAATGTGGAAAAAATCCTTCCGCACAAGCAATTAATTATAGTCTTTTCTTGGATGTTGGGCAACTATATAGGATTATTCTTTGTGATTGGCGAGCCAATCAATGACGCACAGCTCCTAAAATGGGAATGAAGATGCGAGATGGAAATGTCTGTTAGATTTATTGTGCACAACAGATAGAATGTTTTTTCCTTCGTCTAACCAAAAAGGTAATACATAAACTTCCTTACGGCCGGTCGGGCGTGTAGCTACCATTAAAATCAACATAATGACCCTTATCAATATTGCCAGCGTATAATAAGGGTGAAATTTCACTATTTCGGCTTAGTAGGGTTATCAGTCTAATTTTGAAAAGGAGAATGTAACTTAAGTCTTTATTATAGGACTTTTATTTTTCTAATTGGAAACATGTATGTAAGCATATTTGTCGGTAAGTAATTATGGAACTTTCAGTTTGAATGCTTTTTTCCAATTAAATATTAAGTATAGGTATTGGAGGAATTTTGTATGGAGGTAAAACCTCTGAGGGTAGACACTTGGTATTAATGCGACATTGATTGATGAAGAAAACCAAAAGATGAATTTCTGTCATATTTGGGTTTGTGCGTATAAGTCCTCTGTGATGTCGCACCTTGTCTAGAAGATATGGCAGCACATGTGCCAATCAAATAATTTTAAGTCAACAGTCAGGTGCAATAGGAAAATCTGATAACCTTTAAAGGAAGTTCAAGAAGTTTTGCATTGAAAACAAAACCATCACAGACATTATACACTTTGTTTTCCAATGCGGGAACAGCACTCCACACACCTAATCCTCTATAATGAAGTTTCAAAATGACATCACCAAGACTCACTCTATTGTTAACGGCAGATGCTTTTCAAACTTTCTCACCTTAGCTATAACTGTATATTAATAAATAATCCATTACCTTAAATCTCTAATGGATGCAGGTTGGTGAGGTTTGGTAGGTTTAAAGTTTTAATTAATTCGTGACTATTAATTACTGAGAAATAGCTGTGTTACAGATAGAGGACGTCCGTCCCAAGTGTTTATTGTACTCCTTCCTTGCACTTCTGAATATGGTTCAGCATTAGATTCTCAGATTCCCTACTAGAGAGGAAGGACGAGCGAGGTTTCGAAACAGGTATTTAACCTGATGGCTCGAGGAAGGAAGCGGTGTTGTTGGTTGTGGTTCTTTTGGAACGTTCAATGTGTCTAAGTTTTGTTCGTGTTAATAATTCTGAAAGTGGCAGAAGGCATGTATAATACTAAAGCAAGACCGTATACAGGGGGGGGGGGTCATGGTGTCATGAAACACCCCCCCATAACTTGCCGTAATTAAAAAATATAAGAAATTGTTTACCTTTGTGTTGAAAAAGGACAAATTTCTCTTACAATTAGATTATTTCAATCAAATTTGCAGATAGGAATTACTAAAAATAAAACAACCAACCCCCTAACACCGTAATGGCGTCCACATTACTTGCTCCACCGAATTTTTCTTCCAGTATTCACATCTCACTCTCACTCTCTAGTGAAAACAAGATGTACCTTTTTTCCTCTTTTTTTTTCCGGCTAAAAGAATTTTTAAAGTCGTTTTCACTTAATTTTTTATATATACAAATTCTTAAATTTTTTCTAAAAAAAAAATTGATATGAACATTTTAAATATTTAAAAATAACTATAAATTTAAAAACAAAATTTCAGAAAAAATCGCCCACCCGTTTTCGAAATACATATTGAATTTTCAAAAAAAAAAATATTTTTTTTTCAAAAATCCAAAAAAAAACTATTTTTGGAAAATTTTGAAATGCAGTGTTATTAAGAATTTAAAGCAGATCTGGTATACAAATTCTGATTGAAAAATATTGAGCCGTTTATGAGAAAGTCGAAAATCAATAAAATGGTTGTATGCCAGGCCATATACATTATGACCATACCGAAATTAGTACACACACCAATTTTTATCAATATCGTTAAAGCGGGTTTGAGATAATAAAGATGGTAGAAAAATTTGTATGGCCAGTGCCGTTATTTTTTAGGCCAAAACAACGATTCAAAAATCTATTTTGGACAATCACCTAAAACGCCTAAGTATTGAGAATGAACAAAATCGGTTCAGCCCCTTAGGCTGTAGATCGTTCTGTAGACAGGCAGGCAGAATTGCGGGACCCACTTTTTTGGTGTTCTCTATGATAGTAATGTCATGTTTGATTATTAGAAGAATTTTTTTTTTAGGAATACATAACTTGCCTTATAAAGGGTTATCCATTTTGCGGTTTCAAAAGTATAGGGCTGGAATTTGACATGTGTCAAATTAAGTTGTTAAATCAATTTTTTTTGTCAGTTGAAAGTCTGACATTTACGAAAATGGATCGCTAAACTAACGCACAACGCATAAAAATTGTTAAAACCTACTACAAAAATGTTGATTCTGCCACAGCCGCATATCGTGCTTTAAGTGGAGATTATGGTTTACATAATCGTCCAACTACGCAAGCAATTGGTAAAATTTTGAAGACATTTGAAGAGACTGAATTGGTTACAGATAGTGTAAGGCCTGTGCATCATCGTTTCGCTCGTACCACTGAAAATATTGATGCTCTAAGTGAAAGTGTTGCCGAAGACCCGAATGTGTCGATTCCTCTACGTTCTCATGAATGTTGACTTTCTTACGGCACATTATGGTGTATTTTGCATTTGGATCTACACCTACATCCATATAAAGTCCAGCTGACACAACATGTGAAGCCAGCTGACCATTCACAAAGTCGAATGGGTGCTTGAACAACAGACGGTGGACGGCGATTTTTCGAATAAAATTTTCTTAATCGACGCAGCACATTTCTCACTCGGTGGGTATGTCAATAATCAAAATTGTCGTATTCTATTCGGTTCTGAGAATCCTCAAGTAATTGAAGAGAGGCCATTACATCCACAAAAAGTCACTGTTTGGGGCGCTCTTTGGTCCGGAGGTGTGATTGGACCTTACTTCTTCGAAAACGACGATGTAACGACTGTCACCGTCAATTCGGAGCGTTATGGTCATATGAAAACCGACTTTTTTTTGCCTGTTATTGAAGAATACGACTTGGAGAATATGTGGTTTCAATAAGACGGTGCCACATGCCACACAAATCGAGCGAATATGGCTTTATTGCAAGAGATATTTCCCGGCCGCGTAATTTCTCGTCGTGGCGATATCAACTGGCCACCAACATCATGCGATATGACACCGTGGTTTTTTTTTTGTGGAACTACCTGAAAGACCATGTTTATCCAGATAAACCCTTAACTCTTGAGCACTTGAAACTCAACATTCGTCAAGTTATGTCAGAGATACCGTCCAATATGTGTCAAAATTGGTCGAAAATTACCTCAAAACAATCGATGCTTGCAACAATTCGCGTGGTGGTCATTTAAATGGTGTAGTGTTTCACACATAATGTCAACGTTCAAACTTTATAATCAAAAAGAAATATCATGACAAAAATATTTTATATGTGTTTTATTTACGTTTACTTTTGAAACCGCAAATTGGTTAACCCGCTAGTACTTATAATCGCAAGTAAAAATCTGAGTTTCGAAAAAGGGTGAAAAAGTTTCAAGTTGCCAAACAGGCATCGTTATGTATATACGTTGTTTGTATAGCTTCTTTAGTTAAGTTGTTGATATTTTTGAATTTTTTTTCTGTAATTTGATTATTTTCCACATTTACAAGGTTGCAAATCCTTAATATTATGTACAGTGATTTTTAAGCAACTTAGTAAAATTACCTATAAGTTAAGCATATATTAGACTGTTTTTAAAAAATAAAATTTATGTTTACGGATTTACATAAAAATGTACTTTATTTTTGTAAAATAGTATAATTGCTTTATTTATTCATATGATATAAAAAAAGCTAATTATTTGTTTTTAATCAACAAATTTTTTTATTTTTATTCTATAATTTCCGCTGTTTCTGCACAAAGTACCTTCTTTGTACATTTTTTATAAATTTTTCTCTAAGGAATGTTGACTTAATCAGTTTAATTTTTTGTCGAGAAAAGTACTTAAGTGTTTAATGTTAACCAATGCTACAAGTGGTTTTATTGGTATTTCATTAAAAATATGCTTCGTTATAGTTATTGTTTTTTAGGTTAGGATACCAGAATAATTTTAGGTTTCTTTGGTTTTTAATATTAAAATCTAGTTTTTGTGGACTGTGCTGAAAATTAAATCCAATTAAAACTTTTTTATGAATTTACACTCACGGTTTTTTTTCACTGATTTTTTTCTTTGAGTTACCTCCCCAGAGAAGTGAAGCTGTATACGCCCCTGTACTGAAGCAAGAACTACATCCATATAAGTCGTCACACCACTGTACACATCGAAGCTTGTGCTTTTTTGGATACCCTGAAAATTCAGCAAGTCATGGCGTGGGTAAAGATCGCAATATTTTTATTGTCGCAAATGAAAAATATAAAACTTGTGTAAAAGAATGGGGGAAAAATAGCTGATGAGTGTTCAATCAGTTTAACGATAGCAGTTACCGAAAAGCTGAAATTCAAAGATATACTCTAGAAAATGGGAAATTTGACTTATGATAAGCTAAATGAGCGAAGCTTAAGCTTAGTAAAGGAAACCCAACCACTTTCTAAGTAACAACGCTTACTTCTTGACCAAGGAGTATTTCAGAAAAAATCAGCACAATATTTAAAATAAGTGAAGAACTCACCCGTTAAAATGTTCATACCTCATTAACCTGATCTACCATTATAGGGCTTTTTACCAAGCTATCTCTCTCTAAAGTGTCCCACCCCTATACATCTAGTGACACTTTGAGAGGAAACAAAACGATTTGATATAGAGAATCCAACAATGTTTTCCCTCAAAGTGATTTATCTGCCATTTTTTGTTTGCCATTGACGTATTCCGCCAGTACCCTATTGTGCGATTTATGCAACCTTAATGTGCAAGAAGACGTGTTTCACTTTTTTGGAATATAGCTATCCAATATTAAAGGAATTCCGTAGGCATTACTTTGGAGTAGAAGTTCTGGACCTAACTGAAGTAATATAATATACAGTATGGAATTTTAGCAGTTTGTTGGTAACAAAAAAAGCGGGGTGTGGAGTCTGGTGTGAAGCAAATAATAAAATCGGTAAAATTTGAATTTTGTAGGGGTGTTTTAATCCATTTAAATCGGAGTCATCCGTCAATTGATTTTGACTGTTCAGAGCTTGACAGGTAGCCGTAACATACTATATTTTGACATTTCAAAAATATTTTTTGCAATTGACATATAAAAGTCATAAAGTCACTTTTTCCCGGGGGGAAGCAAAGTCTGAAAAATGACCGATTTCTATTCCAAAGACATGCGTAGTGCATATACATAAATCGTACGTTTTCTTCTCTGGATCTGAGTATAACTAACAGTGTTGGCAACGTAAGTTACACATATAGTTACGCGTAACTATGTAATTGCAATTATTTCCATCTCATTTTCCGCGTAACTAATGTAACTTATGTAACTAATATAGCTAAAAAAAAACAAAAAAGCAATAACACTTATAAGTCAACAAAAAATTTTATTCCATAAATAACAAATAACAAAAGAAAGATTATATAAGAATTCAAAGATCAAATGCATGTACATATGTTATCCCAAGGTATTAGATGAGTTGAACTTGTCAAACTTAAATTCCTCCAAAGATAAACTTATGTGTTCCATTTTTAAATTTCTATAAAGAAACCTTAATTTTTTGGAATGTTCGAAAGACAGTCAATTTCTCAAAGGGGTGTGAATTAAATACCATTTCGAAAAAGTACACTATATTTCTGCGGATGATGCGGGCATTTTAAGCAATTTTAGTGCGAGCTTTCAAGGATTATATTGCATAGAAATCGGCTATCTTCCAAACCAAAATTGGATTTTCAATATTTTTTTCATATAAAGCTTTAAAAACTCCGTCTTTGGATCTAAAAAGATCCCATTCGTTAAGTCCGTTAAAATTTAACATTTTTAAAAATTGAAAATGATAATTGTTCTCTAATTTGTCATTAGTGTACAAATGATGTAAATAGTAAGATGCTTGTGCATAAACATAAAGCGAATTATTAAGACGAGATTTGTAGAGATTTTTTAATTTTGCTGGAACTTTAAAATCTAACCCACTAAAACTTGACAGCCTCAGCTAATGAAGATGTTGACTGTTGCCAATTATTTATAAGCTGGATAGAATAACTCAATTTTTGTTGGATATTTTTCTGGTATGAATTCGAGATCCTCGTACGAATTGGTAAAAGGCCTTCCAGATTGACGCTTTGTTTCATTTTCTGACGGCGACATTTTTGTTTTTAAATCAGAACTTTTTTACTTGCGATATACATAGGTAGGTATAGGTACTATAGGGCAAGTTTTGAATTTGGAAAAAAATCGAAGTCTAGATTCTAATCAAAGTTGACATTACGATGATAGAGAACACCAAAGCAGTGGGTCCGGCAATTCCGTCTGCCTGTCTGTCTGTATGTAGAACGATCTACAGCCTAAGCGCCTTAACTGATTTTGTTCAAACTTGGTACTTAGGCGCTTTAGGTGATTGTCTAAAATAGATTTTTGAATCGTTGTTTTAGCCCCAAAAATATATTTTGGCCGAATTTTTTTTTACATACAGTGTGGCACACGAACCCTGCTATAAAAATAAAACGTAATAACTTTTTTTCAGTGTGAGTAATCGGCTTATTTTTTCTTTATTTTATATGCTATTATCTTGATTTATCAAAATGAATGCTTGGGACTCTGAAAAAAGGATTTGGATAGTGCAGCGATACCATTCTTTGCAGTCCGTCCAAAGGGAATTTAGGGTGGAGTTTAGCAGTACTCCCTCTAGTAGATGGACCATTATGAGGCTGGTGAACATGTTTGCCGAATCTGGAAACATCGAACGAAGACCGTATAATCGAGATCCCAACGTTCGGGTTCAGGATACAATCGTGGCTGTTGTATCGGCAATACAGGCAAATCCAAGTGTTTCGGCTCGAAACTTATCGGGCCAAATTGGAGTTAGCAGACGGTCATTACAACGTATACTTCATGATGACTTAAACTTGTTTCCATACAAAGTCCAAATTTCAAGCAAGTTAAGTCCTCAGGATTTGACTGTTCGCCTGGAATTTTGCCGAAAAATTATTGCAATGGCCGAAGAAGACAACACATTGATAAATTGTTTATTAATGTCTGATGAGGCCCATTTTGACTTAAACGGCAAAGTTAACAAGCAAAATTGCCGCATATGGAGTGAATCTAATCCAGAAATGCTCCATGAGACGGAACTGCACCCAGAACGAGTCACTGTGTGGTGAGCAGTTTCATCAAGGTGTATTATCGGGCCATACTTCTTTGAAGAAAACAATGTAACACAAACTGTCAATGGGGACCGTTATTTAAAAATGTTGAAGTAGTTTTTTCCCGGAACTTCGCCGAAGACGTATCCTTTTTAGCAGGATTTGGTTTCAAAAAGATGAAGCAAGTGCACACGTAGCCACACAAGTTATGGCGGAGCTCCAACGAAAATTCCCAAACAAATTGATATCCAGAAACTTTCCGCTGGACCCCAAGGTCACCTGACCTGACTGCACCAGACTTTATTTATGGGGTTTTGTCAAGCTGGAAGTGTACAAAACGAAACCCAGGAAGTTGGATCAATTGAAGCAGTTCATCAAGACAATAATTGAGACGATCCCAATTTCAACCCTTCAGGCCGCTATGAACAATTTTCTGATCAGGTGCCACATATGCGTGGATGAGCTTGGAGGTTATTTGCGGTCTATCATCTTTTAAAACAATTAGTTATTTAAAATAAAATTTAATTTTTAATCCAATAAAAAAAATTAATGAAATACATCGATTAAATAAAAGTTATTTAAATTCCTTATGGTAGCACGATTCGTGCGCCACCCTGTACTTATTCTTAAACCAGGGGTTCTTCGAATTCTAAATAATAATTCATTTCAAAATGTTCGAAAAATATTTTTTTTTTTTTGAAAATTCAATACTTCGAAAACGGGTGCATTATTTATTCTGAAATTTTGTTTTTAATTTTATATTATTAAATATTTAAAATTTTCATACCAACTTTTTTTTGTAAAAAAAATTAAGAATTTTTTACTATAAAAATTATTTGAAAAACGGCAAATATGTTTAGCCGTTTCTATTAAGAATATTTTGCATACAATGTTCATCGAACATAAGAGCAAGTACGTAAGATCCAGTCGTGCATTTTATTAATTTTAAATCATAACTTATAACTTACCTACTTTTTGCTTCGAATTTTATTTTGATGTGAAGATAATTGCGGAGATATGTCAAAATAATTGGTTAGTTACATTAGTTACGTAACTAATTCAATTAGTTACATTTGTTACGCGTGTCTTGACAACACTACGTACATAATGTGGTTTGATTGATAATAACGCGCATAGAATATTTCGCAAAAAAACTTGTGAATGTTATAAAAATTGAGCATGTGTACTAAGAAAAAAATTAAATAAGAAAATATTTGTTCTACTAAAATTCATAACCAAACCACCGAGACCGTCGAGACCACCGAGACCAACGAGACTCTAGGAGAATTGCGGTAGTCAATGCAGTAGTTGTTAGCATAAATAACGATCTTGCGGCAGCTCCCCAGTCTCCAAGTTTGGTGGTTCACGGAGCAGAAAAGTATCGAAATTATGGCACAGTTAAGTGTAATTGAGTTGCTAAGTTTGATATAACTACCGCCTTTCTTACTTACCGTGACATCCAATCCACCTCGAAGTTAATATCGCTCTATACTAACAAAAATGGGTGGAATATACATTGACCCAATTCCAAGCTGGCTTCAGCAAAAATTTTTCAACCATTGACCATATCTTCGTACTAACCTCCATCGTAAAAGCATTTCAAGCGAGGAACAAGAAAGTCTATGCATTTTTCGTAGACTTTAAGTCTGCTTTTGATCTTGTGAATCGAAATGCACTTTTCTACAAGCTCTCACAACTAGGCATATCCTCGAAGTTCATGGTTTGAAACAGATTCTGGTGTTAAGCAAGGATGCCTATTAAGTGCACTTCTATTCGCCTTTTTTATAAATGATGTTGAATCTTACCTACCTGCAGGTATCCGGATTGCTGATTTGACCATAAATGTCCTTTTATATGCTGATGACTTAGTGATACTTTCCGAGACTCCAGTCAATCTCCAGCTATTGATTAATCGTCTCGCGGATTATTGCAGGAAATTGGGACTTACAATTAACGCAGATAAATCAAAAGTAATGGTATTCTCAAGATCTGCCCGGTATCAATCAACATATAATTGGTACTACAATGGAAATATTTTAAATGTAGCTTCTCAGTATAAGTACCTGGGAGTAATTCTTAATAAAACTATAGATTTCAACAATCATATGACCATCAAAGCTAAAAATACACAAAGTCTGTTAAATCTATCTTGGAAAAATATCTTTTCAAATCAATGAATAGTACTTTCAGCGAAAAACAGGATATTCGATGATGCTGTTAGGAGTTCACTTTGCTATGCTGCCCAAGTATGGGGAATTAACGAATAAGAGTCGATAGAAAAATTTCACAGATGCTTTTTTAAGAAACTTTTTAATTTACCTTTAAACACACCGAACTATGATTTATATCTGGAAACAGGGCTACCCAAAATTTTTACTGGCACTCTGAAATCACAGGCAGACTACATTGTCAAGGTGTTGTCTCATCGCGATGACCGACTGACTAAACGAATGGCACTATACGAGCTAAGAAACGAGGACTGGTGGGTGTTAAAATGGAAACATCTGGGAAACAATTGTGGTGAAGTAGTATCGTTAAATTCACAAAATTTGAGTCATGTAAGAGAACAGCTTTACATTATAATACAAGCGCAAGAAAATTCTGAACACGATGTGTTTATAATACAAGCTCGAGAATCAGATAGCAGACTACTTTACTCACAACTGGAACTTAACCTTATGCAATCAAACTACTTTAATGATGCACTTAATTATAGGGAAATATGTTTAATATTTAAAACAAGATGTGAAGTTCTTACGCTATACGGATCTCCTTACAACAACAGTTTTAACCGATTTTGCACTTTATGTAATTTGAAAGCCAAAGAGGACTGTTTTCAGGTCATATATAACGGTGATTTTTTAAGAGCTTGGTTTTTGAAAATTCAAAAAACCACAGAAACTTGTAAAAAGTGAATGAAATTTTTATTTGGATCGATAAATAAATTTCTGCCATTTACTTTTTAAAAATAATTTCACTTAAATGTTGCCCGCGGCTACGCTTCAGGTGGTCCATTCTGAAGGTCCAATTTTGGCAAACTTTTTCACACATTTCGGACGGAATCTCACCAATGACGCGTTCAATGTTGGCTTCCAAGGCAGCAATCGTGTTTGGCTTATCCCCATAGACAATAGACTTAACATAGCCCCACAAAAAATTGTCTAACGGGGTCAAATCACATGATCTTGGTGGCCAATTGACTGCGCCAAAACGTGAGATCAACTGCTCACCAAATTCGCCTCTCAATTGATGCATGGTTTCGCGTGCAGTGTGGCATGTGGCACCGTCCTGTTGGAACCACATGTCGACCGAGTTCAATTCTTGCATTTTCGGCAAAAAAAAATCTGTTATCATCGAACGGTACCTTTCTCCATTGACCGTAACCCTGCGGCCTTCATCGTCCTTGAAGAAGTACGGCCCAATGATGCCGCCTACCCATAAACCGCACCAAACAGTGCATTTTTCGGGATGCATTGGTAGCTGCTGAATGGACTTGGCTGATCTTCACTCCAAATACGGCAATTCTGCTTATTCACGTATCCATTTAGCCAAAAATGAGCGGAAAAAAAAAGGACGTAGCTTGCGAAACACATTTTTCACAGAGCACGAATTTTGATAGTAAATTTCAATAATTTGCAAACGTTGTTCAGGCGTAAGTCTATTCATGATGAAATGGCAAGCAATACTGAATCGAAATGTCAAATGTTCGTGGAATTTGTCATGTGTGATCTGTCAAAAATATAAACGTCAAAAACCAAGTAGCAAAAAAATCACCCGTTATATGCCCCATTTTTGCTGCCCACAGAAAAACATTCGTTGGAAAGGAAACTATGACGCTCCACGAAACTATTTCAGTGCTAAATGATTCCCACTGGAAAGGCTCTATTCTTTTTTGAAAGTTATTTATAAATATAGGATGTTACTTCTTACCGAATTTGTTTAAATATTTATTAAAAAAAAAAGAAAAAAATCAGTATTATAAAATTCATTAAAAATTATAAACATTATATCAAAAACGAAAACGAAACAATAAATGAATTCCTTATTACTACTACTACTAACAAAAATTACAATTCTGAGTTCAGTACAAAATGTTGAGAAACATTTTTCGTCACTATTTTTTTTTTGAACATATGATATCTCATCTCATAGCATTTTCTTGAATTTGAAATTTTTAATCGTATTTATCTCGAAATATGAAGATTTGAATTATGATGTCATGAGTTATGAAATTATACCTATATTTGAAAAAGACCCCTTTTATCATGATATACAAGGCGATAGTATAAATTAATTAAAAACGATTTTTAAATGTCATTAAATGCACAACTAATAACAATTTACGCAGTTCTTCAGATGTTGCTATTGGCTTACAAATTGACCAATCAAGAATCTGCGTTTTGATGAAAAAAAAAATTCTACCCTTATATATTCCTTTCAAATAAAAACTCCGACAATATTTTTCTTACCAATCAGTAAAGAAGATTGAATTTTAATTTCGCCAATAAATTTGAAACAATGGTGTTTTTACCATTCAAACCATGCAACTAGGTCAAAATTAAATTACAGACGGAAATTCAATTCAACAGGCAAAGCCGCAAACCGTCAGCTTTGGTGCGAAAGCATTTATTTGTGTGTTTTTTTTAGTTTGTGCTTTTGTTTCAGAGTGGTTGCGGCTTGCGTTTGGGTCGAAATGAAACATTAATTGTGATTTAATTTGCATTTGGTTAATGCTTTAAAAGTGTTTTGGCGGGTGTAAAGTACATTCGACCTATGCTGGAAATGTGTCTTTTAAGAGGATTTGTGAAGGAATTTTAAAATTTAAATGAAGATTCTTACTTTTCTGGTGTAGGTATTGTACCTACATATTTTATTAATTTTTTTGTTCACTGATGTAGGTATAAAATGCTGATATTTTCCACAATTCGGGAAAAAGTCACTTCATTTTTATTTTTAAAACTGGAAAGGAAAAAAAAATGTACCTACCTATAAAAAAATTCATTAAGCCAGAGTATTAGATATTTTTTTAAATACGGAGAATATTAGATTGGCAACACTGGGTTCTGACATAGCCGATTTGACAGTTCTTGGTTGTTATCAGGTTATAGGTTTAATAAAATTATTATATTTAAATTAAATGATTGTATGTTTACCTACTACAATTTTTTTTTAAATTAAATTGTAAATAGTAATTCATTGTAATTTTTGAACACTATTTTGTTAAATTTTAAATGTATATAAGAAGTTATAATAATCTGATTTGCTTACATACTCAAAAGTCTCTTTATTTTTGAACATAATACTTTTCGGTTAAGCCTTAAACGGTGCTAAAATCCTATCTAAATTTTGATAAAATAAAGATTTAGAAAACAGGGCACAGAAAATAGCTGGCGGCTAAAAATAATTTGTTCATTGCAATGATTTATTCTTTTCAAGATTTAAAGCTATTTATTCTTATTCAATTGTTTGTTATGAAACAATTGCCCTAAAACATTGGAACAGAGAATTACACTTCGACCCGACATTTAGTTTTCAACTAACGCCGCTAAATTATTAACTGCCGAGCAAACCAGAATAAAATGAACGACTAGATCGCAAGTACTTGCTCTTATGTCAAATCGCATTGTATGCTAAAGATTCTTAATAAAAATGGCTAAACATATTTTTAAATTCTTTTTTTTATTTAATTTTTACATACAAAATTCTTAAATTTTTTTCTAAATAAAATTGGTATGACAATTTTAAATATTTAACAATATAAATTTAAAAACAAAATTTCAAACAAAATTTTGAATTTTCAAAATTTTTTTTTTCAAAAATCCAAATAAAATATTTTTCGAAAATATACCAACAGACTGACAGACTGACAGACTGACAGACTGACAGACTGACAGACTGACAGACTGACAGACTGACAGACTGACAGACTGACAGACTGACAGACTGACAGACTGACAGACTGACAGACTGACAGACTGACAGACTGACAGACTGACAGACTGACAGACTGACAGACTGACAGACTGACAGACTGACAGACTGACAGACTGACAGACTGACAGACTGACAGACTGACAGACTGACAGACTGACAGACTGACAGACTGACAGACTGACAGACTGACAGACTGACAGACTGACAGACTGACAGACTGACAGACTGACAGACTGACAGACTGACAGACTGACAGACTGACAGACTGACAGACTGACAGACTGACAGACTGACAGACTGACAGACTGACAGACTGACAGACTGACAGACTGACAGACTGACAGACTGACAGACTGACAGACTGACAGACTGACAGACTGACAGACTGACAGACTGACAGACTGACAGACTGACAGACTGACAGACTGACAGACTGACAGACTGACAGACTGACAGACTGACAGACTGACAGACTGACAGACTGACAGACTGACAGACTGACAGACTGACAGACTGACAGACTGACAGACTGACAGACTGACAGACTGACAGACTGACAGACTGACAGACTGACAGACTGACAGACTGACAGACTGACAGACTGACAGACTGACAGACTGACAGACTGACAGACTGACAGACTGACAGACTGACAGACTGACAGACTGACAGACTGACAGACTGACAGACTGACAGACTGACAGACTGACAGACTGACAGACTGACAGACTGACAGACTGACAGACTGACAGACTGACAGACTGACAGACTGACAGACTGACAGACTGACAGACTGACAGACTGACAGACTGACAGACTGACAGACTGACAGACTGACAGACTGACAGACTGACAGACTGACAGACTGACAGACTGACAGACTGACAGACTGACAGACTGACAGACTGACAGACTGACAGACTGACAGACTGACAGACTGACAGACTGACAGACTGACAGACTGACAGACTGACAGACTGACAGACTGACAGACTGACAGACTGACAGACTGACAGACTGACAGACTGACAGACTGACAGACTGACAGACTGACAGACTGACAGACTGACAGACTGACAGACTGACAGACTGACAGACTGACAGACTGACAGACTGACAGACTGACAGACTGACAGACTGACAGACTGACAGACTGACAGACTGACAGACTGACAGACTGACAGACTGACAGACTGACAGACTGACAGACTGACAGACTGACAGACTGACAGACTGACAGACTGACAGACTGACAGACTGACAGACTGACAGACTGACAGACTGACAGACTGACAGACTGACAGACTGACAGACTGACAGACTGACAGACTGACAGACTGACAGACTGACAGACTGACAGACTGACAGACTGACAGACTGACAGACTGACAGACTGACAGACTGACAGACTGACAGACTGACAGACTGACAGACTGACAGACTGACAGACTGACAGACTGACAGACTGACAGACTGACAGACTGACAGACTGACAGACTGACAGACTGACAGACTGACAGACTGACAGACTGACAGACTGACAGACTGACAGACTGACAGACTGACAGACTGACAGACTGACAGACTGACAGACTGACAGACTGACAGACTGACAGACTGACAGACTGACAGACTGACAGACTGACAGACTGACAGACTGACAGACTGACAGACTGACAGACTGACAGACTGACAGACTGACAGACTGACAGACTGACAGACTGACAGACTGACAGACTGACAGACTGACAGACTGACAGACTGACAGACTGACAGACTGACAGACTGACAGACTGACAGACTGACAGACTGACAGACTGACAGACTGACAGACTGACAGACTGACAGACTGACAGACTGACAGACTGACAGACTGACAGACTGACAGACTGACAGACTGACAGACTGACAGACTGACAGACTGACAGACTGACAGACTGACAGACTGACAGACTGACAGACTGACAGACTGACAGACTGACAGACTGACAGACTGACAGACTGACAGACTGACAGACTGACAGACTGACAGACTGACAGACTGACAGACTGACAGACTGACAGACTGACAGACTGACAGACTGACAGACTGACAGACTGACAGACTGACAGACTGACAGACTGACAGACTGACAGACTGACAGACTGACAGACTGACAGACTGACAGACTGACAGACTGACAGACTGACAGACTGACAGACTGACAGACTGACAGACTGACAGACTGACAGACTGACAGACTGACAGACTGACAGACTGACAGACTGACAGACTGACAGACTGACAGACTGACAGACTGACAGACTGACAGACTGACAGACTGACAGACTGACAGACTGACAGACTGACAGACTGACAGACTGACAGACTGACAGACTGACAGACTGACAGACTGACAGACTGACAGACTGACAGACTGACAGACTGACAGACTGACAGACTGACAGACTGACAGACTGACAGACTGACAGACTGACAGACTGACAGACTGACAGACTGACAGACTGACAGACTGACAGACTGACAGACTGACAGACTGACAGACTGACAGACTGACAGACTGACAGACTGACAGACTGACAGACTGACAGACTGACAGACTGACAGACTGACAGACTGACAGACTGACAGACTGACAGACTGACAGACTGACAGACTGACAGACTGACAGACTGACAGACTGACAGACTGACAGACTGACAGACTGACAGACTGACAGACTGACAGACTGACAGACTGACAGACTGACAGACTGACAGACTGACAGACTGACAGACTGACAGACTGACAGACTGACAGACTGACAGACTGACAGACTGACAGACTGACAGACTGACAGACTGACAGACTGACAGACTGACAGACTGACAGACTGACAGACTGACAGACTGACAGACTGACAGACTGACAGACTGACAGACTGACAGACTGACAGACTGACAGACTGACAGACTGACAGACTGACAGACTGACAGACTGACAGACTGACAGACTGACAGACTGACAGACTGACAGACTGACAGACTGACAGACTGACAGACTGACAGACTGACAGACTGACAGACTGACAGACTGACAGACTGACAGACTGACAGACTGACAGACTGACAGACTGACAGACTGACAGACTGACAGACTGACAGACTGACAGACTGACAGACTGACAGACTGACAGACTGACAGACTGACAGACTGACAGACTGACAGACTGACAGACTGACAGACTGACAGACTGACAGACTGACAGACTGACAGACTGACAGACTGACAGACTGACAGACTGACAGACTGACAGACTGACAGACTGACAGACTGACAGACTGACAGACTGACAGACTGACAGACTGACAGACTGACAGACTGACAGACTGACAGACTGACAGACTGACAGACTGACAGACTGACAGACTGACAGACTGACAGACTGACAGACTGACAGACTGACAGACTGACAGACTGACAGACTGACAGACTGACAGACTGACAGACTGACAGACTGACAGACTGACAGACTGACAGACTGACAGACTGACAGACTGACAGACTGACAGACTGACAGACTGACAGACTGACAGACTGACAGACTGACAGACTGACAGACTGACAGACTGACAGACTGACAGACTGACAGACTGACAGACTGACAGACTGACAGACTGACAGACTGACAGACTGACAGACTGACAGACTGACAGACTGACAGACTGACAGACTGACAGACTGACAGACTGACAGACTGACAGACTGACAGACTGACAGACTGACAGACTGACAGACTGACAGACTGACAGACTGACAGACTGACAGACTGACAGACTGACAGACTGACAGACTGACAGACTGACAGACTGACAGACTGACAGACTGACAGACTGACAGACTGACAGACTGACAGACTGACAGACTGACAGACTGACAGACTGACAGACTGACAGACTGACAGACTGACAGACTGACAGACTGACAGACTGACAGACTGACAGACTGACAGACTGACAGACTGACAGACTGACAGACTGACAGACTGACAGACTGACAGACTGACAGACTGACAGACTGACAGACTGACAGACTGACAGACTGACAGACTGACAGACTGACAGACTGACAGACTGACAGACTGACAGACTGACAGACTGACAGACTGACAGACTGACAGACTGACAGACTGACAGACTGACAGACTGACAGACTGACAGACTGACAGACTGACAGACTGACAGACTGACAGACTGACAGACTGACAGACTGACAGACTGACAGACTGACAGACTGACAGACTGACAGACTGACAGACTGACAGACTGACAGACTGACAGACTGACAGACTGACAGACTGACAGACTGACAGACTGACAGACTGACAGACTGACAGACTGACAGACTGACAGACTGACAGACTGACAGACTGACAGACTGACAGACTGACAGACTGACAGACTGACAGACTGACAGACTGACAGACTGACAGACTGACAGACTGACAGACTGACAGACTGACAGACTGACAGACTGACAGACTGACAGACTGACAGACTGACAGACTGACAGACTGACAGACTGACAGACTGACAGACTGACAGACTGACAGACTGACAGACTGACAGACTGACAGACTGACAGACTGACAGACTGACAGACTGACAGACTGACAGACTGACAGACTGACAGACTGACAGACTGACAGACTGACAGACTGACAGACTGACAGACTGACAGACTGACAGACTGACAGACTGACAGACTGACAGACTGACAGACTGACAGACTGACAGACTGACAGACTGACAGACTGACAGACTGACAGACTGACAGACTGACAGACTGACAGACTGACAGACTGACAGACTGACAGACTGACAGACTGACAGACTGACAGACTGACAGACTGACAGACTGACAGACTGACAGACTGACAGACTGACAGACTGACAGACTGACAGACTGACAGACTGACAGACTGACAGACTGACAGACTGACAGACTGACAGACTGACAGACTGACAGACTGACAGACTGACAGACTGACAGACTGACAGACTGACAGACTGACAGACTGACAGACTGACAGACTGACAGACTGACAGACTGACAGACTGACAGACTGACAGACTGACAGACTGACAGACTGACAGACTGACAGACTGACAGACTGACAGACTGACAGACTGACAGACTGACAGACTGACAGACTGACAGACTGACAGACTGACAGACTGACAGACTGACAGACTGACAGACTGACAGACTGACAGACTGACAGACTGACAGACTGACAGACTGACAGACTGACAGACTGACAGACTGACAGACTGACAGACTGACAGACTGACAGACTGACAGACTGACAGACTGACAGACTGACAGACTGACAGACTGACAGACTGACAGACTGACAGACTGACAGACTGACAGACTGACAGACTGACAGACTGACAGACTGACAGACTGACAGACTGACAGACTGACAGACTGACAGACTGACAGACTGACAGACTGACAGACTGACAGACTGACAGACTGACAGACTGACAGACTGACAGACTGACAGACTGACAGACTGACAGACTGACAGACTGACAGACTGACAGACTGACAGACTGACAGACTGACAGACTGACAGACTGACAGACTGACAGACTGACAGACTGACAGACTGACAGACTGACAGACTGACAGACTGACAGACTGACAGACTGACAGACTGACAGACTGACAGACTGACAGACTGACAGACTGACAGACTGACAGACTGACAGACTGACAGACTGACAGACTGACAGACTGACAGACTGACAGACTGACAGACTGACAGACTGACAGACTGACAGACTGACAGACTGACAGACTGACAGACTGACAGACTGACAGACTGACAGACTGACAGACTGACAGACTGACAGACTGACAGACTGACAGACTGACAGACTGACAGACTGACAGACTGACAGACTGACAGACTGACAGACTGACAGACTGACAGACTGACAGACTGACAGACTGACAGACTGACAGACTGACAGACTGACAGACTGACAGACTGACAGACTGACAGACTGACAGACTGACAGACTGACAGACTGACAGACTGACAGACTGACAGACGGACACAGAATTCTTAGACCTTTTTGTTCTTCGCTATCATCGTAATGTTCGTTTGATTGTTATCTAAAAGCCTTATAGTACCTATAATCGCAAGTAAAAATCGAATTTTCTCATTCTTTAAGAACTCTTAAAATAGTTCCTCATTTTCATAATTTCTTAGAAAGTAAACGACTATTTTTCATTCACTCTGTCAGTTTCTGGAATTCACTTTCAGTATCCCTTCGTCAAATAAGTAGCCAAAATAGCTTCAAGAGGGAATTATTTAAATTTTTAACTAACGTAAACAGCAGCAACTTCACGTAATGTCTTCTCTTTAACTTTTGTTAAATATTCTAATTTTTTTTTCTCTTAATTTCATTTTCATTTTTTTTTCTCATGCCTAAAAGTATGTAAATACATATTTATTTTCAAGTTATCTTTAATATAATATTATAATTTTGTATACTATATGAATTATCGACTTAAACTGAATTCTTGTATTAAGTACTGTTATAAGATCTTTTATCTTTTTGTACTATTATTCTTATTACAAATAAATTCAAATTCAAAAAAAAGATCTGCATTTGAAGGATCCACCGAAAAGATCTGAGTGTTGTTTTTTTTTATTTTTTTTTTCACACAGAACATATCTCTGCGACTCTCTGGTAAGAATTTTTAGGATCTTTGATATATTCATAATTCATTCAAAAAACTGAAGGTTTCTTAAATATTATTCTTCATTTTTGGTGATTAGAATCTGAACCTTCAGATAAGTGTTTGCTGGAAACGTAGCCTTAGGTTTTTGTGTAAAGGCTTATTCCATCACACGATCAACACATTGTAATAAGAATGGGACGAACGATCGCTGCTACATCCAATGGATGATTTGGGGTCACAAATAAAACAATGATTTCTAGTAAAAAATTGTAAATTATTTATTTGAATTAAAATTAGAATGAAATATGAACATTGAATAGCTTAGGAATTTGTAATATTTTAAAATTCATACAGGAAGGCATACACGTGGTTGTACTACTTACTTAGGATTTTTTTTTTTTTTTTTTTCGTAAATTGGAACTAAAACTTTTGCTATTGATTTAAGTGTTTACGTGTGCTAGTTAAAAAGACTTTAAAATACTCGTATTGTTAGGCAGTATCATGCTATAATAATAACATGTTAAAATTTTGGGGTCGTTTATTTAGACATATGTGTCGGGTTTTATCCATGTAAATATGCATATACTATGTAAATGTTTTGATTGATTAATTTAAGATTTCTAGATTTCATAAACAATTGTGTAAACAAAAATTCTATGCTAAATTATCGCAATATCACTTGAATTAAGAGCCTATTGTGTCTTCATTTTTCAGTTGATGTCTATTTTATTTCAATTCGCATTTGCAGCTGATCGCGAAAGGATCATTTATCTATCTGAGAATTCCTTAAAAATATCATGAAATCGTTTATTATTTTAGGTTTTTTTATTGCGGCTTTAAGTTGTGTTGCCGGGTCTGAATATGAAAAGGCAATTATAGAAGCAAATGAGACTTTTCCGGGCTTACTCGTGGGAACTCCAGAAGTTTTAAAGGTTCGTTAAAGTGTTTGATTGTGTCCGGTGTAATCATATGAATATCTTTCTATAATTTTAGGTTGTCTTCGATAATGGGGCTTTTTTGGATTTAGGCAATATTATCACACCAACAGAAACGAAGAATCAACCTCTTGTAGATTGGAATGCTAATGAAGATGCCTACTATACACTGATAGCTGTTCTTCCAGATGCGCCATCCAGAAAGGATCCTTTTTTGAGAGACTATCTTATGTGGACGGTTGGAAATATTCCTGGAAAAAATATTAGCGCAGCTGACGTTTTAATTGAATACATTAGTGCCTGCCCGCCAAGAAATGGCGTACATCGTTATTTTTATTTCCTTTACCAGCAACCAGGAAAGCTAACATTCAAGGAGAAGCTAGTAGATAAATATAATCCCAAGGGCCGTATAACTCCATCACTTCCACACTTCACGGATAAATACAATATGGGTCATCCGGTTGCTTTCAATTACTTTACAGCTTACTTCGATCACCAATCAGAGGTCGTTTATAAGCAGCTGAAGAATTGTTGTAAGAGCTTGCTTTAGTTATTCTAATAATTTTATTCGAATAAATTCGAAGTTAAAATTAATGTTAGTGTATGTAACTAAAAGAATCCATTTGTTTAAAGTTTTAATAAAATCTGCTCTGCGAAAATTCACGGTCAATTTGTTTTAATTAAACTTTTAAAGACTCCCCATCAGTGACGTGCCGTGGTGCTTCAAGCAAGGCGTTCACTAACTTCTCCTTCAAAATTTGTCTATTCTTAGATACGATTCAGGATTACGACGAGGACGTTGATTTTTTTTTGTATTATTTTTTTGAGTTTTTTTTTACCTTTTTGGTGTTTTTCTTTGTAAGGAAACTATAATTTATAAAGGAAATACGTTGGGATTTCTTCAAAAAACTTTGCAAAACTTCATCATAGAAACTGTTTTTTACTTTGATTTCCTTTAAAAATGATTTTTCTATTTAGATAATTGCAAGTTGCGATAGTTTATTTAGTTTAAATGTTTCGGAAAAAGTTTCTTTTAATTCAAGAGCATCAACCGTTCTTGGAATATTTTTAACGGAGATACTTTTAAGCTGAGGAAACTTAAAAAAACAATTCATTCTTCAACCTTCCAAAATCAAAAAAATGGACCATACTTAAATATTTAAAAACTTCAGTAGGGCATTTTTTTCCATACTCAAGAATGTTTTTCGTAGAAAGTGCAACTAGTAACTTAAATTTTGTCAACGTCTCGAACCGCATTTCAATTTAAAGATTATCTAAAAAAATAATTGGCGATATCGCAGTTCAAAACTTTCTAGACCTCGTTTTGGAAAAGATCAATAGCATTTCTAGATGCTTCCAAAATATGATGAAAACTCGTTCTCAAGTAATTTATTTGAAATCAAGCACTCTTTATTCTGTTTTTCACATGTCGCATGGTATCGCATTGGCTGGCATATCTGGTTTCTCTGATCGTAGCATCTATCTATTGACACCTGGTTAGTTGCTTTCAACGCCACCTGGAAATCAGCGCGTGAACTTTCGATTGGAGATAGATATTCATTCGATTTGACGTTGAATGTATTTCCAATAAGAAAAAAACACAAATAGGGTTATTCATTCATCTTACTACTTAATTGTATATGAACGGGTACCCATATTATGACTTTAATATAATAAGAATACATGTGAGTATGTAAATCAAGAAGAATATATATCAAAACTTAATTTTAAATTGCTTTATTTTGCAGATAAAAATGCAAACAAGCCCGAATTGTTGTTGTTGTTTTTTTTAACTGAGTTCAAATTGATGTCATGTGCGTAGTATGGGAAGGTGGGTTTAAGAAACTAAAGTAAAATAGGGCTTAATGAATTTCTATGTTCCCGTATTTTATAAAGCAAGAGCTCAATATGTCAAAATGAGGAAGGTGGGCCTTGCGCAAATATGTTTATAATATGGATGTAGGTATTTCTATTAATTTAAAGGTTATATGCATTTTTTACATTTTTTTATTAGCGGAAAATTGTTGAAATCATTTGTCGTTTTATCGAAATTAATTAATATAATTCGTTTTTCTAAAGAGAACTTAAAATATATCTTATTCAATAAACATAAGCATTTGGTATATTCAAGATATAAATAATATAAGAAACCCTTTGTACGTGGATCCAATAAAAATGTTCATTAATTTGTTGCTAAATTTTGATATGGAATTTTGAATTTTTGTAGCTTTTATTGATATAAAAATAACATACATAAATAACATATTAAACAAAAATAAAATGCCTCAGTTTATCAAAAAAAATTAGGCTTTCGATAAATTACTACACCTGCAAACAAAAAACAATGTGTTTTTTTTAGTTTTAAAAATTCTTAGATATTTTTCCCCCATAGTTGGTATGAAGAAATTATTTATTCTCTAAGCAAACGTTCAATTATTCAAAAAGATTCATTTTAAAAACAAACATACTTTTCGTAAAAAAAAAAATCGTAATTTTACTAATCCTGGCTACGACACTGTCTTATTTTTTCGTATGTTGTTATTGTTTCTCGTTGAAAGGTTGTTTTTGTATCGTTTTCCATTTTAAAAGTAAAGCATTATAGTTATCAATTTATTTTACGCTTGATTTAGAATCTTTCATGCTTTATTAGTCTATTACTCTCAAAATATTTATATCCGTTCATAAAAAATTAATCAGAAAAAGCAATATTAATGAGACACTTTTTTGGTTTTCTCTTATGGGAAATACATTGAACGTCAAATGGAAAAAAATCTATCTCCAATTGAAAGTTCACGCTCTGACTGCCAGGTGCCGTGACTCCATGCGTCAATAAGGTACGTTTTCGTACAGGTACAGAGAATGATTCCGCACCACAGCACACATCCACAGCAGTTTCAATGAAAATGAATACCAAATTTCCAATTCACTTCCTACTGTGTACTGATCCTGCTTCTCTTGCACTACCAAACTTAAAACCTATGGTGGAATAAACGACGCTGGCCGACGACGCACAGTGGAACGAAAACATGAAAATGTGGTCATCGGGCTGTAATTTTTGAAATAATGGATGGATTTTGAAACTGTTTTCACTATTTTGTACTTGAAAAATTATAGATTATTATTTATTAATAATAAAGCCTGGCGATCTATTAAAGCACTTGTTTCGTCAATAAAATGCTTGGCTTTGAAGGCAAATATTCTTTTTTAGGTTTTTTGAAGCTGGAAATATGAAGGAAATAAATCAACCCCAAGGTCCATTACTAATTTTTTTATCTCTCTATACTGGGCCTTGCCCAAACCTAACGTTGAATGTAGAGCTAAGGCTTTTTCATTTGAAATCATAAAAACTTATTGTTTGTTTTTGTCAACCAAAAATTTATAAATGTCTTTTGCTTTTTCAGGGTATTTTATTAAAAAATCTATCACTTTTGAAGCTTCGAGTTTACCTTCACCTCTAAGCGTCATTTTTGCGACAAAAAGAAGCGCAGTGCTACCTGTACTTTGACGTACAGCTTGGGTTTTACGTCTTTTTTGTCGCTCATTGAAGTTTTCAAACTGTTCACACTTATTGTCAGGGGTTAATGAGGGTGGTTCTTTTATAAAAGTTAATGTATTGAATTCCGTTTCAAGCCAAGTTTTATACCGTTTTAAAATTCTCATTTTATTGTAACTACATTCTACAAATCTATTTTTCAGCTTCAAACAAAATTGCGAAAAAAATTCAAATATGTGCAATTTGTTCCCGGTGAATTTAGTGTCGCTGTTTGCATAACAATATTTAATTAAGTACTTATAGTCATTTAAATCACGCCCGTTAGCCTTCAAAACGTTGAAAAAATCTTCATAAGTTAACACAACCATTTTCACTTGTAGAAGGCTTCAAAGTTATTTGTGCACTAGAGGATCGTAATTAAACAAAAATGTCATATGATTACTTTTTTTTTTGATTAAGAGAGAAAAAGTTTCCGTTAGCATGAGAACCATACTTTGTTTTGCCATTTTAGTCTATAACAAATAATGATGCCGTAAAGAAAAAATCTCTTTAACGAGAGCAAATAAGATTTAATTGAAAAAGGAGAATCTCCCCCTCCCCTCCCTCTTTCTTTCATATATGTCACTGTTTAAACATTTAGATTTCTTTATGTCAGTTATTATTAATATTTATAATGCAAAGATGCCCCTACCCCCTTCTCCAGTCAACAAACTTATTTTATTTAAGCTTTCTCAGCTCTGAGGGAGATTTTAAAAAACCCTCCAGGGAGCGGGGTCGGACGCGGTCGGATCCAATTTTTTTAAGATATGACTCCAAATAAGTTCAAAATTCATTTAAGACTACCCAAAGTCCGAGCATTTTCGAGCATTTTTTTAAAAACATCTTCAAACATGAAATTAGGATTTTTTAAAAATACTCACAAAAAGAGTTTTTTTTAGAGTTAAAAGAACTTTGTTTTAAAGATTTTTTTAATTGATAAGCTTAAATGAACCAATTTCATACCTACAAAATTTATTTCGAAAATAAAACATAAAAAGGCTCTGAGAAAAACAAATTACAAAAATGCGTTAAAATTATTTTTTTTTTTGGTTTTAAGAATACTGCATCTTTGAGTCTCTATTATTTGAAAATTAAAGAGTGTACATAAAAAAACAGTTTTATATGTAAAAGAGGCGACAATTTTCTATGCATATCAAACAAAATATATTTCGAATAATAAAAATAATAAATCACCCATGTCCGGAATTTTGTACTAGACGTTCCACTGTGCGACGGTGCACTGAATGTTATTGAACACTTAACCACATAGGCTTGTACTGGCAATTATCTCTTCTCTTTCTGTAGGATATTTTTTTAATATGTGGATTTGTATTTCTTGGGTGCGCTGATGTTGGGAGAACACCCAAATGTGTGCATTTGTGTTTTTTGATTGAGAATGAATTCTCTTGCTGTCCGAAAAAGGAAAACCGTGCGGTTGTTGAAGGTGAACACCAATGATTATTATAGAAAGATTTATAGGGGAGCATGAATTTCGTGTCTTTTTTTTAAATTTTGAACGTGGAATCGCTGCGTTGAAGTTATAAAAAAATCTTTGAATAATGCAGGTAGTTGGAAAACAAATAAAAATATTTAAGGTTTTGGTAACACATGCAAAATACATGCGATTTTGGTAGGGTGTGCGGTGAACACCTGTGCATAAATGAACAAACTTCACTGCTCCCGAAAGCAATTTTACTAAAATTCAAAATTAATATCTCGCATATTTAAAACTAAGTATAAATAATTTGCGTTGGAAAATTATTTTAAAATTATCCAGCACGACTGGATCTTACGAACTTGCTCTTGTAGCTAACAACTTAAACGAATCAAAACATTGACGCTGCTAGTATGTAGGTAGTCTAGTTATCCTATGAACGTCACTTTGGTATTCAGTGACGTACGCAAAAATACATGAAAATGAAATACCTATAATAACGTAGAAATATATTTGGAAAATACACATAATTTAATGTTTTTATATTGCTTAGTGGTTATAGTTTGAGGGAAACAAGGATGCCATTTGAATTCATGGATAAATAAGAATATATCAAACAAAAATTTCGAAAATCGTTGGAGCTGTTTTTTTAATAAATTAGTTTTGTATGTATAAAATTTTGAAAAAATTTTGAAGATATTATTAATATACATATAAAATTTAAATTTAAAAAAAAATTCTGTGACTGGTTTTTGAAAAATTGATTTTTCAAAAAAAAAAAAAAAATATTTATTTTTTAAACAACGAAAAACTTATTTTTTGAACATTTCGGAATGCAGTTTTACTTATTTTTTTTTTATGAAAATCGTTGGAGCCGTTTTTGAGAAAAATAAGATTTTTGTTTTTGGCCCAAAAAATTTTTTGGGAGCTACTGTTTTTTGTCGTCTTAAAAAAAAAATGAAAAAAAACGTGTGGGCATATTACCGAAAAAACCATTGACATGCTATACATGGACTGCTAGTCGATTGTCAGTTCCATACAAAACCTGTATTGAAAATGGAGAGAACGATCTTTATGCCCCTCGGAGCAAAGTAGGAAACAAAAATATTACTTTTGAAAGCCATATATTGCCACTCTTGGCATGCGCACCATATTTAGTCAACAGGCAAAGAAACTAGGGCCATCTATTGTTACTTTGTATAAGATAAGTGCTGACATCTATTGTTTATAAAAAGTCAACAATGCTGTAGTGCTGGGGGACTATAAGAAAAATTCCTTTTTGTTTCATTTTAGGAAAGAGATTACTTTTAGAGCTGAATTCTAAATAAAACAAATAAAAATCTAATTTTAATTTTCCAATTAAATTAATTCTTTATTTTAAACCAATTTATTTAGAAAAATGTTTGTCTTTTGTTGGTTTTCCGTTTCAGTAATGCTTTTAAGGGCTGCGATTTTTGTTCTTCTTAAAAAATGCAAATGTTTATATAAACAATTAAATAATAATTTCGTATTACCATACTTTTTTTGTTTAATTTGCAGCGGCCAGAAAATTCTTTAAAACAAATAAAATTTAAATAAAGCCATGTACTTTCCATGTATACATACATACTTGTATGGAAGAACTAACTAACTATTGAGGTTTGCGTCTCGAATTTACTGCTGATGGTTGATGGAAATAGTAGATATATGCGAGTTCAGTATCTACTTTATGCATTAACACCCAAATTAATAAACATGGACTAGGGAAGGTTTAGGACTTATTTCGTGGACTAAGTGCGGAATACTATTAATAAAACACAATTTCTGCTATTTGACGTTTATCAACTTAGTCCTTCGCTAGACCATAGAAGACGGTGGTCTAGGGATGGACTAAGATTGACATTTAAGAAAAAAAATTACAGGGACATAGAATAAAAAGAGGTAGAGTTGATACTTATTGTAGTAGATTTTGATCGATTTTTTATTAATAGTAAATTTTAGTTCATGGTCTAACTCGTATTCCATGGTTTTGTAAGTCCATGGACTAAAGGTGGACTAAGTGTTTTTTATTAATAGGGCTGTAAGAGTATTCATGAAACCGTGTAAGCCGTCCCACATCGGAAATGGAAAAGTTTACCACACACGTTTCATGAACGCACCTAAAATTCAACTTGTAAACATGGTTAATGATTTTTTTCATCATATATTTTAACTTGACTAATAACGGTATATTTATTACTCTCATTTAAAATCTCGGTCAAAAATAATCCGAGGAAGAGAAATAGTTATACCTAGACTGTGACACATAAAACGTCGAAATTAAATGTCAAAAGTTTTCCACATTTAACAAATTCAGATGGTAAGCTTTCCCATATAAAATTTTGCGGAAAAGTAGTTCACCATTTTTTGGTAAACTTTTTAATTTTGACAGCTCATTTACCATTTTACCACTTAACTTATATTACGCGGTTGTGTTAAATCTATAAATTTTATTCATTTCGTCGAAAAGTTAAAACAAAAACTTAAATGTAGTTTAAACTTAAAAGCGTGTACTAAATTTTATTAGTCGCGTCGAAAAGTAAAGAAAAAATAAATTGATATTTGATCTAGCGTTAATTGTATTCCACTCATCCGCAAAGAACTACAGGGTCCGCCAAATAACTTTTTTTTTTGAAAATAGGCGCAAAACATCGAGTGTTGCTTCG
The DNA here is from genome assembly GCA_910595825.1 of Philhelius pedissequus. Classification (NCBI taxonomy): domain Eukaryota; kingdom Metazoa; phylum Arthropoda; class Insecta; order Diptera; family Syrphidae; genus Philhelius; species Philhelius pedissequus. Next base: position 11,484,488 of record OU343161.1, on the reverse strand, counting down.
GCTGTGTGGCACGTAGCGCCGTCCTATTGAAACCAAATATTGCCAATATCCTCCTCTTCAATTTTTGTGAACAAAAATTCGTTTAACATGGCCGGATAACGATCGTCATTGACTATAACGGTCACTCCTTGCTCATTTTCGAATTATGCCTCTGGACCAAAATCCGCACTAAGCAGTGACTCGTTTTGGGTGTATCGGCTTTGCAATGTATGCGTGCGGGTTTTCTGTTCCCAAATGCGACAATTTTGCTTGTTTACATACCCGCCAAGATCAAAATGAACTTCATCTGAAAAGATGATTTTTTTGGCAAAATCGGCATCTTCTCTAAGTCGATCGCATGCCCACTTAGCGAGCGTTGTTCAAGCGTATATAAAGGGTGATTTTTTAAGAGCTTGGTTTTTGAAAATTCAAAAAAACACAGAAACTTGTAAAAAGTGAATGAAATTTTTATTTGGATCGATAAATCAATTTCTGCCATTTACTTTTTAAAAATAATTTCACTTAAATGTTGCCCGCGGCTACGCTTCAGGTGGTCCATTCTGAAGGTCCAATTTTGGCAAACTTTTTCACACATTTCGGCCGGAATCTCACCAATGACGCATTCAATGTTGGCTTCCAAGGCAGCAATCGTGTTTGGCTTGTCCCCATAGACAATAGACTTAACATAGCCCCACAAAAAATAGTCTAACGGGGTCAAATCACATGATCTTGGTGGCCAATTGACTGCGCCAAAACGTGAGATCAACTGCTCACCAAATTCGCCTCTCAATTGATGCATGGTTTCGCGTGCAGTGTGGCATGTGGCACCGTCCTGTTGGAACCACATGTCGGCCGAGTTCAATTCTTGCATTTTCGGCAAAAAAAAATCTGTTATCATCGAACGGTATCTTTGTCCATTGACCGTAACCCTGCGGCCTTCATCGTCCTTGAAGAAGTACGGTCCAATGATGCCGCCTGCCCATAAACCGCACCAAACAGTGCATTTTTCGGGATGCATTGGTAGCTGCTGAATTGCCTTTGGCTGCTCTTCACTCCAAATACCACAATTCTGCTTATTCACGTATCCATTTAGCCAAAAATGAGCCTCGTCGCTGAAACGGACGTAGCTTGCGAAACACATTTTTCACAGAGCACGAATTTTGATAACAAATTTCAATAATTTGCAAACGTTGTTCAGGCGTAAGTCTATTCATCATGAAATGGCAAACAATACTAAATCAAAATGTCAAATGTTCGTGGAATTTGTCATGTGTGATCTGTCAAAAATATAAACGTCAAAAACCAAGTAGCAAAAAAATCACCCGTTACAACCATATTCGTTTAGCGGAAGGATAAAACTAATTATCTGTCAAATCAGACATGAGCTAAGTGTTACCATTCACGAAATAAGCACTAGTTGAAAAAAAAACGTTAGATGGCGGACCCGTTATAATATAGTTTCCTATTTTTTTCTGTAGAAAATAGAGAAAAGGAAATTTTTGTATTTGTGTATGGATTTCTTTAAAAAAAAATTCCTTAAGCACTGGTACTTGATAATATTCGTCATTTCCGTTGGGAGCTGGGTGGCGGTCGTGTGGTCCTAGCTGAGGAGAGATGCAAAGTGAAGTTGGCTCCTGGCAGTCCATGTCTAGTATGAGAATGGAAAAAACAATATCTACCAAGTTTGAAGTAAATCTATCCAACCGTTTAGGCTGTAGACTCGAGGAGAGACAACCAGACTGACAGACAGACGAATTTGGGGGACACACTTTTTGGTGTTTACTATGATCGTAATGTCATGCTTGATTGTTAGAATTTTTTTTTGCACGAATCCATAACTTGCCTTATTGTACCTACAATCGCAAGTAAAAGTATAGGACCCCAAATGCAGCAAGGAGTGATCGAGAACTGAACCCGAAGATTTTACAATATCCGAGCCAGGCGGCGGAATTATATTCAAACGAAAATGTCAAGGAATCATCTTTCAAATAAAGACAGTTTTATGTCAAATAATACAATGAAGCTATCTATGTTTTAAATCATTTTACAGTTTTCTAAAAAAAAACACCCTTAAGGGGAACTTTGCTCTGGAATTTATCTATAGCAAGGGTGTGTGTGGTAAGTCCCTACAGGCCATTTTTAAATGGAAGCTCCTACTGTATTGATTGTTCCCTACCTGAAATATAACAGTGCACACTTTTCTCACTCCAAACTTATTCACAAATTTGTTTGACTAATTTAAACCAGATATGAATGAATTTGAGAGCAAATGTATTTTTTATGCCACTTTGTTGGATGGATTCAATAAATATCGTATTTACTAAGAACTTCAAGTTCTTCAATCAGCTAGTCTAGTGAATACACAGGAGGACTTATTCAACGAAACGTAATTGTCAAATAAATCAACAATAGAATATAAACCACTCCGTTCCTGCATGACACTTATTATTCATTTCATTGGAATTATGATTCATTATTTTTAAATGAAGTAAAACCTTGCTAACTGGCAAGCTTTGTCTAGAATGAAGTTGAAACAAAGAGCAGCTTCGACTACTAATTTTATATTCTTTACATAAAAATAGAAGCAGCTTTCTATACATACATCTATAAACATAAGCAAGAATATTGATTTTATTGGAGTTAAGCTCTTGAACATTATACAGTATTAGATATAGATAATTGTATACCCTTTATTTACTCAACTAAATCAACACATCATATCATCAAACAAATCCCTTACCTTCGCCCTTTAAAATCAGCGTTATGCGAAATTTCTTTCTACACTGAGAAAAATAAATATGAATAAAATTTCCAATAAAATTTTAAAGTAGCTTTTTGACAGTATTTGGTATCAGAACTCATTTTTGACCTTTTTGGAACAGAAATTGGTGGAAATATTCTCTAGCAGATCAAATTTCGAGTTCTGAGCTCGACAACCAAATGCAAGGCTAGCATATTGTTGTCTCGAGCTGAGATGCGCACAACTTTTCAGCGTCTACTTCGTTAAGAAAAATCAACATTTCATTTTCTATTAAAAAGTCACTGCCCAGGGTCTGTTTCACAGATCATACAACACATACATTTCATACAACATACATTCCTTTAATACATCACACAACACATACAACTTTCTGTTTCACAGATTTCTTTGGAAGTGTTATATGATTTTTGCTTTGTTGTATGAAATGTATTATTTGACATTTCGTTGTTTATCAATTTGATATAATTACTAGTCAATTAAAGAAAATTGTCATTTAAACGTTAAATTGTTATAAGACCCAAATATTTGTATAATTTTGCATCAAGAGACATTGAATTTGCCATGATGGTAAAGATATCTTGGATGCCTTAGGATAATTTTAGAAGCATGTGAATTTTAATATGGAACAGCCTTTTTGTATTGAAAGAAGGATGTGTGTTGAAATTATATGAAAACGTTTAGGAGCATAAATAGTGCGTTTAACAACTTACAATTAAGCATTTCTCTCGTGTTGCAGATACTTAAATCTAAAATGTTTTTGACAACAGAAATGTAGTGGAATCACCATTCTAATTAATAAATTTTGTATTTGAATCGGTGATTGTTAAAATTATGTTGTTTTGCGACATTTTTATTTTTTTACAGGAAAGGAAAAAAACCTTTTATTTTTGGCGATGCGGTCGCATTGACAATTTTAACTTTAAAATCTGATTAGGGGTAGTTCTGTGAGTTGTCAACAATTAAAAGCTTCAAAAAAATATTGAGATTTTTAGGGAACTTACTTCATTTTTTATGGTGTTTTAACATCAAACGTTTTGTTGAGTACCAAAAAAACTTAAATTCTTTAAATTAGGTTGTTGTTATACTCAGTTTGCCTCTTAAGTCTTAGCTAAATAACTGACAATGAGTAAAATAACACATTGTTAAGATTTCACCAGTTTATTTTTTGATGCAAAAAGAATGTGCACTGCTTTAGGTATATTCTACATTTTGGGCCAACAAATTTTTTACACACTTTGTTATTGTACCTGCGATACTTCCATTTTTTGATTTCCTACTCAAATTTTTTATGTTGGAGGTCCTTTGAATTCTTAATAATACTGCATATGTTGTTGCATATTAAAATTTTCGAAATAAATATGTTTGGATTTTTGAAAAACAAAATATTAAAAAAAAAACAAAAATACAACATTTTGTTTACGAAAAATTAGATTAAGAACGACCTTAAAATATGGTTTCGTAGAGCTTAAATACTTAATTCGTGTATCAGCAAACGGGCCTAAGAGCAAGTACCTACGTGCGATCCAGTCGTGCATTTTATTTTAAATTTCTTTTGATCCACCCAAATGCTCGGTGAGATAGCAGAAACGAATGTCCTCTTATTGGAATATCTGCTCAATTTTTAAACATCACCCAGTCTCTATAAGCATTGCTTGCATTGGGTTCTTTGATCTTTTACGTGGCCTTATCTTTAAACAAGAATTTTCGCTATTGTTATTCATTTTATTTATTTATTTACATCAATGGATTTACAATCTGCTGATTACAATCATTTACTTAAAACTATAAAACATTTTTTTAGCCCAACTTAGAGTAAAATAAATTTAGAACAATGTTTTTAAAACTATCCCTACTGATTGAAAGATCGACTTCACATGAAATAGAGTTATACAACGTAAAACGCCAAATGCCAATGCTTAATATTGTGAACAATGTAAAATAACTTAAGCTTAAAGAGTTAATAAAATCACACATTACTACTACAACGTAAGAGAACGAGTTACTGGGTTGTTAAGACCATAATTTGTTCGGTGATTGGGAACATAGAAGATATCATTTCAATTTCGTAAGTTTCTCTCCGGAACGTAAAAACAAGCTAACATTAGAAGTTCTTCAGACTTAATATTGGAGCTAAGAATATCTTCGATAAAAACAGCGCATTGAGCTTGTCTACGGCTCTCTAGAGTTTTCAAATCTATTAATGTACGTCTAGAAAAATAATCAGGTAAATCGGCGGACCATCTCAGATTAATTAACGCAGAACTCGTGAACCTTCTTTGTATTTTTTCTATTCTTTTAATAGCATTTTCATAAAATGACGACACAACAATACTCCAAGATGGGTAGTACAAGGGACATGTAAATTACTTTTAAAATATGCGCATGTTTAAATACACCCGAAGTTCGTTTAAGGAAACCCAACATAGAATTTGCCCTAGATACTGTTGCGACTAGCTTCTTAGCCGCAAATTTAGCTATATGAACAAAAAATCAGTTTGCAAAAAAAACTAAAACCAAATTTAATTTTAACTACTATTTTATTTTGGGACACAAGTTGTACCCTTGAATTGTTATAATGGACTGTTCCCGGTGATGAATTGCAATGGTCTGTTTGCGATGTGTCGAGTACTAATTGCAAAATTAGGGTCTTTCGATGTGTCGATGACGAAGTGCAAAAATGGACTGTTATCTTATGCCCACACAGTATAGGTTTTTTTACCATGCCTTTCAATTTCCATCTATGCATATGCATAACACTTGTTGTTATTGCTTCAGCTAAGATAACTTAAACTAAGTCATCGTTGTCGGTCGCAACCCCCGTTATCTGGGAGCGACATCGGTGATGGTAAAGTATGTGCCAATGCGATACGATCGGTGCCGGTGATCTTGCTGTGCCTTGCTTTGTGCTATATTCATTGTCGATGATGTAGATGTTGACTTCTTTATTCTTCGGTCGAAACACCCGCTATTTTGGAGCGGTCGATGTTGATGGTGTGATGATGACTTTAAGGCTAGGGCAAATGTAATTTCAATCTTCGTATTTTTCGGTCGCAACCCCCGTTACTTGGGATCGACCGATGTTAATGATGTAAGTAAGTGACGATTATGACGATGATGCGAATATGCCTTCTATTTCTCGGTCGAAGGTACCGCTATTTGGGAGCGGCCGATGTCGATGGTTTAAATACAATGCAAGTTAAAGGCATTGACTGACATTGACATTGATCCAAATGTGTTGATTGATGGGTGCCATAAAAAGTTTGCGATTTGGTGATTCTAACGACATGTGAGTTTATAGGGTGATGTTTGGTTGTTTGCATTTGGAGACTAATAATGATGGCGAGTAGCAACAGATACGATCAAATCAATGTGAACTGAAAAGGAAAGTTTGGAGTCAAATATACCACCAAGATCTTTGACTTCAGTGACTCTATTGAGTGGTTCATTATCGAATTTATAAATAAAAGTTACCGGCGACAAAGTTCTATGGGCACTAAAAATCTTACATTTAGCAAAATTAAGTTCCAGGTGATTGGACTTGCACTTTACTTTTATTCATATTTTAATAATTTTTAGCTTTTTTAAAGACACCACCCGAAAGATAACGAGCAATTGACTGGCTATAATTTTCAAACTACAAAAACAATAACTACGTTTTGCCAGCGTTGGGTATAAGAAGAAATTAATTGCATTTACTAATGTGTGTTTTAGCACTCATTTGTCAAAATGGCTGACCAGATATGTCGTTTTAACACTAAATGCCGATTTTGCGCTCGAATTTCTGTGGGTTTCAGGTATAAATTTATTATAGTTTTTCTCTCAAACTATAGCTCTAGCCCTAAGCAGTGCAAAACCACAATAAAAGTGATTTCGAAAAATGTGTTACTTATGTTGTACTAAACAATCACCGATTCATTTGGTATAGACTGCATAAAGACAGTCAAACCAGAAAGAAGTATAATAAATAAAAGGATTAACACAATGCAGAAACATAAAGGAGTATTTTCTTTCGAATTTGATCGATGGATAATGATTCAGCCTAATATAAGCCATCCTATGCAACGAAAGTTATCATCCAAACAAGCAATTACATGGTACGTTGTTGCTTTTGAATTGTAACATTTCGAACGCAATTTAACTACCAAACGTACCTAATCGGGAGTATACATACCGTGAGCGTCAAAAGAAAGTGTGCAGCTATGAACTGCATTTTTACAACCCTGTTAAAACAAGGGGGTTCGATCTTTTAGTAAAGTACTTATGTTATTTTTTAAGGTAGTTTATTTTCAATGAATTGCCATATAAAACTTAACAGAAAATAATGAAGTAAAGAAACAATACAAAAATAAAAAAAATATTTCAGTTTTAAAGCGTCAAAAAAAGTGTACAACTTGCAAGACATACTGTGCAACTTTCCGCTTATCGGGAAAACAACCGTTAAATTAATTTTTATTTCTTTACAACTCATAACTAATTGATTAAAAGTGTTATTGAGTTCATTTCTATCGAAAGTTGCTTGTTGCTTAAATTATTTTTTTAAATTACTTCAAAATGGGTAAAAAAAAGTGCAGTAGAAATACGAGAACTTATTATAAAATTAAGAAAGGAACGAAAAGGCTGTCCGTAAGTGATGAACGTGTTATTGTCAGGGAAGTGCGAAAAAATCCCACGTCTAGTGCAGTAAAGATTGCTGAAAATATTACCCAATCTTCTGGAGTCAAGGTTAGCGCGAGCACTATTCGGCGGACCCTCCATAGTAGCGGGCTACATGGAAGAGTTCCTCGCAAAAAACCATACATTTGTGAAAAAAATCAGAAGTGAAGATTTCTTTTTGCCAAGAAGTATCAAAAAGAAAGTTCTTCATTCTGGGGAAATGTTCTCTTTAGTGACGAGAACAAATGTGAGATTTTGGGTTCAAGAAAACCACCAAAAATATGGAGAACGAAAAAAACTGAATTTGAACAAAAAAAATTTAAATTCAACAATTAAGCACGGAGGCGGTTCGGTAATGGTCTGGGGATGTATGGCTTCATCTGGAGTTGGGAACCTCGTCTTTATTGACAGTACAATGAGAAAAGAAGATTATCTTAATATTTTAAGAGAAAATTTGTTGCGTGTTGCGAAACTGGGTTTAAGTGATTCATGGGTCTTCCAACAAGACAACGACCCCAAACACACATCGAAAATAGTCAAGGAATAGTTACTTTATCGTACACTTAAGCAACTGGATCACCCTCCTCAATCCCCAGACCTAAACCCCATTGAGCATTTGGAGGAGTATCTAGATAAGCAGATCCAAATGAGAAACATTTCAAACAGAGAGTCACTAAAGTCAATTCTAGTTGAAGAGTGGCAAAAAATCCCAACCGAATTGACAAGGAAGCCAGTAGAGTCAATGCCCAGACACATTGATGCTGTTCTAAAGGCGAAAGGGAAGCAGACACAGTACTAGTTTTAAGTTTTTTACTTTAATTGGATAATGTACACTTTTTTTGACGCTTTAAAACTTAAATATTTTTTTAATTTTTGTATTGTTTTTTTTACTTCATTATTTTTTGTTAAGTTTTATATGGCAATTCATTGAAAATAAACTACCTTAAAAAATGACATAAGTATTTTACTAAAAGATCGAACCCCCTTGTTTTAACAGGGTTGTAAAAATGCAGTTCATAGCTGTACACTTTCTTTTGACGCTCACATATATCAACATTATAAAGTGAAGCTCGTCCGCATATCCGGAGTGTACCAGTCAACAAACCATGCTAGTAGCCTTGTAGGTATCATTATAATAAGTTTATTTTTCACCTTTGCTCCCAACCAAAATTATTATAAGTAAATGTAAAAATGTCCATAGAATTTCGGTAGCTGTCATCCTTAACTGAAGCGTAATTTCCATTATAACAGAAGAAATCAGTATAAGTTTCTCACCTGATGGAAGTTAGTAATTGTGCCCCGTGAATTGCCTCATCAGTTCTAGCAGGACTTGGTCCAATTCCCTGCTTCTAGATTCTATACCACACCGAGAATTGCTCGACATCCTTCTCCTAATAAAGCGGTTATGTATTATTGGGCTGTATTGTAAGACCGTATTATTAAGCCGTATTTTTGGGCCATACCACAAGCAGTATTTAATATTAGCATAATAATGTAAATACTTAATAAATTTTGCACGCGCTCATGGGATAATGAATACTCTTTATATGTTTTTAACACAGCGCGGGCATCCGACAAAAGAATTATATGAAAGATATGTGGCGCGATGTATTGAGACGGTGGTTGTTGTTTCAGATTTTATCTCCAGGGATGGCGGCTGAACTAATTCGGAGAAATTTACCGTGTCTTATTTACTTATATCTCTTATAATTCGCATTATTTTTTTATTTCGTGACATATTAATGCGTAGTTTACTCAATCACATGTTGTTAGTATTATGCCTGAACAGCATGTAATGAGTAAACCAGCAACTCATTTTATGACAGTTTTTAGAATAAGTTTTTTTAATTGAATATAAGAAGACATATACAACGGCAGGAATCGAACCTGCGACCACGAGGTTGACAGGCGAGCACACAACCATCGCGCCACGGCCACCCCTAATTTGATTATTGAAGAGAGTTCTTCTTCTTTACCCGAGTTTTACTTTGCTTTCTTCGGGGAAAACCCTAGATCGGACGAGCTTACCTCAGCCTTTAGAAAAAAACATTACAGTATTTTCTGCTAAAGGCGATGTAAATGTTGTTGAAACACTGTCTCATGTTACATTAATAGCGGGTTTTGTATTCGACAGTTTTTTCTATGAGATGTCTTTACATTTTTCAATTCTCAGTAATATATCCTGAGTATTTATTTATTTATTTATTTATCTACAAGATTATTCGGGATAACATAAATATATATAACTAAAAGAGAAAATAATTAACATTCAAGTGATAAGCTTCTAAGCGATTTTTTTTAAATATTACTCTTGAAAAACTTAAGTCTATTAAGTTACATACTGAGTAAAAATCTATAAAAGCTCTAGTTAAGGGTTCATTGAATCTATAATTAATTCTATGACTAGGTATGAAAAGCAAGTTCCGTTGTCTGCGAGGTCTTTCAGGACATAAACTGGGACTAATGCCAACAAATTTGGGCATTTTATTGATAACACAAGATATCATCCGTTTTTCGGCGCACGTCTAACCCATAAATGCATAAAAGTCATCTTCCCACCTCATTTTTAGGAAAGATAAATTTTGTAAATCTTCTTTTGACTTTTTCAATGCAAATAGATTGCAACTGAGAAGCAGGCCACAACACAGCACAGCATCTTTAAAATGAGACGATATTGCATTTTTACATTGAAAAGGAGATGATTTTTCTTACACCATAACAATAACACATTTAAATCATTCTGCATACTGTAACGATCAATTATGTGTGAAATGCTGAGAACATTTTTAAGTCATCTGCATAAAGAACCTGAGCAAATTTAAAAAATTAGATGTTACATATATCATTTATGAAAGTAATAAATAGCTGCGGTCCGAGATGACTACCTTGAGGGACTCCAGATGCACAGTGAAGTACTATATAGAAATAACTTCCAAGTTTTGCTAATTGAACTCGGTTCATCAAAAATTATGCAATCCAGTTGAAAAGCATGGAATGAAATCCGTAGCGCCTTAACTTTTCAATAAGTATTTATAATAATATGATTTACTGAATTAAAGGCCTTACTGAAATCGGTGTATATGACATCAATTTGTTTCACTATTTCCAAAATGTTAGTGGCAAGAGAAGAAAAATAGGAAAGGTTCGTTGATGTAGACCTACCACCTACAAATCCGTGTTGAAGTTCAGAAATGTGTTCTTATACTACGAAATCAAGCTTATTTTGGACTATTCTTTCGAATAACCTTGGAATACCTGAAAGTTTACTTATACTTCGGTAGTTCATTAGTCTTAGAACTAGCTTTGTATATAGGGACCAAATGAGATATTTTCCATTCTCTAAGAAAAATACACTCACATAATATGAAGTATTAAAAATAATGAGTAAGTAGAGTAAAACTAAAACTTTCAGCGCAATTTGTTCTAAGACAAGCTAGAATACCATCAGCCCCAGGAACTGTATTTGGCTTAAGTGGTAAACTGTTAACTGCAAATGAAATACCTTTAATACGAGTATCTAATGTAATTGATCCCAAGCTTATTGGTGCATTACAAAGAGTTTATTGGTCCATATAATATTTGTATTCTTTTACTTTATCTTAACTTTCATTGTTGAAATTCCATCGTTCATTTGTGCTGGACCTCCCTCCTTCTCTCTTGAAAATCATGACTTTTGACTTGCGTAGATAAACGATCAAATTCTATCCCTCAAAATATTCCTACAACGTTTTTTTCATAAGCTGGAGCGATTGCCCTGCGTGTATGCCAGGAAGACAATATCGCGTGGAAAGAGAAATGCTGGCAATGCATCTATAATATTATTATTGAACAATGCAAATAAACTTAGGCTAAGTGCACAACCCTGTGACACCACATCTGAGTTTGTATGGAACCAATCGGATATATTTTTATCGTCCCATGAGTCCATGTGTATATATTGTGGAGCACTCGTCCACACTTAAGTGACAATACAGATCAAAACAACTATGAATATCAACGTGCTCCGATCGACCAGGCATGTCAAGGGCCGCTTTTAAATCTACAATCAACACAATTACAATATAGCCCAGTTGGGCGTATTTGCAAATGCATGGGGTTAATCTTGTTGTCAGTATAGTTGATTGAAATGACTTTGTAGTATTTTGGCATCGGAACCAGGACTGATAATATACTACGAACAATTTAATATCCGTGCCGGCTCTCGGAAAATTTACCGGATTTTTTTTTTGGAAAAAAACGCTCAAAATTGAAAAAAAAACAGAATTTTATTTGGAAATTAAGCCAGAAATATTGGAAATTATGCCATACAGGTAAAGCGCCTGAAAGCAAAATGGAAATTTAGGCCGAAAATTTATATATTTTAGCCTAATTTTTAAATAATGTTTTGGAAAAAAAGCCATAAAATGTTTTAAGGTATTTTCAAACAACACAAGACTGGTTGGGTTGGACATACGGTCGGGGCGGGGCCACATGAGACATTGTGAAATCTTTATTCAAAACATAAAATAGATGTCAAACTTAAGCAATAAATTTTAAAATGCTTGGCGCAACCCCCTGGCTTGACCCAGTATAGGATTTGGGATGGGTACAAGTTTGGGTATATGACAATATTTTTGGAACTTTTTAAAAAGAAATCTTCAAATCCAAAAAAGCCTTGTATACTCAAACTCGTTCCAAATAAAACCTATATTGGGACAAGCAAGGGGCAGCATGCGCCGAGATTTTTGTACGCCGTGAACTTAATTGCAAAAAAACACTTCACACCAGCCGGAATTTTTTGTCTGGCTTTTTTTCCATTTTCTTCCTGCGTTTTTCACATTTTAGGAAATTGAAATGCCCAGAATTTTTTTTGGAAAAAAGTCCAGAAATTTGGGCAAAATTATCAGAGAATTTTGTATGAGGAATTTTATGGCCAGGTTCCAGAATTCAGATGAATTACCTGCCCCTGTTGCTTTATAACTTTGGTTGTGTTCCAGGTAAGATTTTATCAAGACCGAGGCAAGACTTGCCTTATCTCTTTTCAAAACCAACTACACTTATATTGCTATAAGCAAATAAAATCAAAGTTCTTTTTTATTCAGTGTAGCTACGTATAATTTGAAGAATGAGATGATGAACAAATTTGTAGAATTCCAGGAAGACACGCCTGCACTCAACCACCTTTCTCGATAATCAAATTCAAATCCAACAGACAGAAAAAGTTGTAGAATTGCCTGTCATGTTTTTCCTCAGCCATAATGAGCAACGGAAGTGGTTTGGTTAGCTTTAGCTGGTAGGGTAGGTACGTACACCCAGGTACCTACCTATTTAGCATTAGAATCGGCTGTATATTTCGGGGTTGGGTGTAATTTTTTGGCACAGCTTATATTTATTTGAATTTGAACACGGCAAATAGTGTTTGTAAATTGCTTTGTAGACACAAGTAAGAGATAAGAAAAAAATTGTTTATTTATGTATAAATTTATTTGCCCAACATTGTTATATTGGTATAGGTACCCTTCACGTCTCTTACTGAAAAGGTTTTGTGAACTTTGAAGAAATCAGATTGGGATAAGCCTAAACGAATCGATAGAATATATCAAATAAATGAACAATACTCTTTCAAGTGAGTGTATTTCTTCATTTGACACAATGGATTACATTTACCTTTAGTATTTAAGAGCTAAGTACACTTTAGATTTCCATTTCAGTCATCGTACATATTTACCAGAGGAATATTGTAAGAATTCAACAATTCAATTTATATAATCAATGTTTGAAGACAATTTTCGTGTTGTTTGATAAAGTTGTCAATTTTAAGTATACAACCATCTGTAGTACTGATTTATTAGTTTCTTTATATATGTTAACCGTGAGATATTAATTTACTGAATTTAATCATGTCCACACGCCTATTTATGTTGAAGAACCCCTTGGTCACCCTGAGCCAAATATTAAATAGCTAGGTTCGATGTTTACTGATCACTGAAAGATAGTTGTATAAGAATTATATACCATATATATAAAATGCACGACTGGATCGTGCTCTTGTAGATCACAACTTTAATGTAGGTAACCCTTAAAGTTTAGTTAGTTATTAGGTGTATTTATCCTATGCAGGTTTAAGGCCTATTTGATGAGTATGAATTGTCGAATGGATGATTCAAGGAATAGTTACATAGGTACCTACCTACAAATGTATATTTAAATTTAAGTTATGGATTTTAATTATGTAAGTTAGAAGAGTAAAATGTATCTGCATTCATATTAATATAGATGGAACTTTAGTACTCGTATGTATAAACATGTACATATAATAATGAAAATGAAGGATGTAGTTGAGTAGGTAGCTATATGCATCGCATATAACTTTATAATTTAGGTGCAATATGCATACATAAGATTCATGTGATTTTTAGAGACACATATGTATATATAAGTTTGTGAGGGCCTACATTGTATTTAGTATTCATTGACGTACGCAAAAATACTTAAAAGGGAATAATAATAAGGTAGAATTAAATGGATAATACACATACTCACATGTTTTTATATTGCTTAGTCCTTATAAAGGGTGATTTTTTTGCTAGTTGGTTTTTGACGTTTATATTTTTGACAGATCACACATGACAAATTCCACGAACATTTGACATTTCGATTCAGTATTGTTTGCCATTTCATCATGAATAGACTTTCGCCTGAAAAACGTTTGCAAATTATTGAAATTTATTATCAAAATTCGTGCTCTGTGAAAAATGTGTTTCGCAAGCTACGTCCGTTTTTTTTCCGCTCATTTTTGGCTAAATGGATACGTGAATAAGCAGAATTGCCCTATTTGGAGTGAAGGGCAGCCAGATGCAATTCAGCAGCTACCAATGCATCCCGAAAAATGCACTGTTTGGTGCGGTTTATGGGCAGGCGGCATCATTGGGCCGTACTTCTTCAAGGACGATGAAGGCCGCAGGGTTACGGTCAATGGAGAAAGGTACCGTTCGATGATAACAGATTTTTTTTTGCCGAAAATGCAAGAATTGAACTCGGTCGACATGTGGTTCCAACAGGACGGTGCCACATGCCACACTGCACGCGAAACCATGCATCAATTGAGAGACGAATTTGGTGAGCAGTTGATCTCACGTTTTGGCGCAGTCAATTGGCCACCAAGATCATGTGATTTGACCCTGTTAGACTATTTTTTGTGGGGCTATGTTAAGTCTATTGTTTATGGGGGCAAGCCAAACACGATTGCTGCCTTGGAAGCCAACATTGAACGCGTCATTGGTGAGATTCCGGCCGAAATGTGTGAAAAAATTTGCCAAAATGGACCACCTGAAGCGTAGCCGCGGGCAACATTTAAGTAAAATTATTTTTAAAAAGTAAATGGCAGAAATTGATTTATCGATCCAAATAAAAATTTCATTCACTTTTTACAAGTTTCTGTGTTTTTTTGAATTTTCATAAACCAAGCTCTTAAAAAATCACCGTTTAGTTTGAGGGAAAACAAAGATGCCATTTGAATTCGTGGACAAATAAGAATATATCAAAAAAAATCGAAAATCGTTGGAGCGATTTTTTAATAAATTAATTTTTTATGTATACAACTTTGAAAACATTTTTAGAAAAAAAAATTGAAACGCCATTTTGTAGATAATGTTAGTATAAAGGGTTATCCATTTTGCGGTTTCAAAAACACATATAAAATATTTTTTTTCATGATATTTCTTTTTTATTATAAAGTTTGAACCAAATTGAAATATTTTATGACCTTTAGTTCAAAATGCGTTTCGCCCGGACTACCGACTCTAATAAAATTTGCAGCTTACCTGTATGCTGCAAATTATATTTTTCTGGGGGAATTTGGTCATGCACCTAGAAATATATGTATGTTTTGCCCCTGGCCTGGCTAGTGATAAATAAAAAGAAGAAAACGCAAATAATACATATATATTATTTTTGTTTTTGGTTTAGTGGACTGTGCCAAACCTCGGGCACAACATACATATATTTCTAGGTGCATGAATTTGACCAAATTTCCCTAGAAAAATATAATTTGCAGTATGTATGTGCTTCAAATTTTATTAGAGTCGGTAGTCATCGACCAAAAAATAGTGCGTCTTAGAAGGACACGGTAGCATCTAACTGATGAGCCCAACTAGCGTGTCCGGGCGAAACGCATTTTGGACTGAAGGTCATAAAATATTTCAATTTGACTTAAATCCACTCAGTCCAATAAACCAAAAACAAAAATAATATATAGGTACTCGTATTATTTGCGTTTTCTTCTATTTATAAAGTTTGAACTTTGACATTATTTATGAAACACTACATCATTTAAATGCCCACCACGCGAATTGTTGCAAGCATGGATTTTTTTAGGTAATTTTCGACCACTTTTTGACACATATTGGGCGGTATCTCAGCCATAACTTGACGAATGTTGGTTTTCAAGTGCTCATGAGTTAAAGTTTTATCTGCATAAACACGGTCTTTCGCGTAGCCCCACAAAAAAAAGTCCAGCGGTGTCAAATCGCAAGATCTTGGTGGCCAGTTGATATTGCCACGACGAGAAATTACGCGGCCGGGAAATGTCTCTTGCAATAAAGCCATATTCACTCGA
The DNA here is from genome assembly GCA_910595825.1 of Philhelius pedissequus. Lineage (NCBI taxonomy): Eukaryota > Metazoa > Arthropoda > Insecta > Diptera > Syrphidae > Philhelius > Philhelius pedissequus. The sequence continues at coordinate 11,468,499 of OU343161.1, read as the reverse complement.
GTTGTTTGGCATGTGGCACCGTCTTGTTGAAACCACATATTCTCCAAGTCGCATTCTTCAATAGCAGGCAAAAAAAAGTCGGTTATCATGTGACCATAACGCTCCGAATTGACTGTGGCAGTGGTTCCATCGTCGTTTTCGAAGAAGTAAAGTCCAATCACACCTCCGGGCCAAAGAGCGCCCCAAACAGTGACTTTTTGTATGGATGTAATGGCCTCTCTTCAATTAGTTGAGGATTCCCAGATCCCCAAATACGACAATTTTGTTTATTAATATACCCACCGAGTGAGAAATGTGCTTCGTCGCTGAATAAAATTTTGTTCGAAAAATCGACGTCCACCACCTGGTGTTCAAGCACCCATTCGACGTATCTACGACGTTGTGAATGGTCAGCTGGCTTTAGTTGTTGTGTGAGCTGGACTTTGTATGAATGTAGGTGTAGTTCTAAATGCAAAATACGCCATAATGTGCCGTAAGACAGTCCTAATTCCTGAGAACGACGAGGAATCGACACATTCGGGTCTTCGGCAACACTTTAACTTACAGCAGCGATATTTTCAGCGGTACGAGCGAAACGATGATGCACAGGCCTTACAATATCTGTAACCAATCCAGACTCTTCAAATTTCTTCAAAATTTTGCCAATTGCTTGCGTCGTTGGACGATTATGTAAACCATAATCTCCTCTTAAATAACGATATGTGGCTGTGGCAGAATCACCATTTTTGTAGTAGATTTTAACAATTTTTATGCATTGTGCGATACTTAAGCGATCTATTTTCGTAAATGTCAGACTTTCAACTGAAAAAAAAAATTGGTTTAACAACTTAGTTTGACAGATGTCGAATTCCAGCCGTATACTTTTGAAATCGCTAAATGGATAACCCTTTATTATTATATTATTATTTCAATAACAGGTATTTTCGATCTGCTAATACCTGTTACTGAATGATTTTTACTGAAATATCGACCGATGAGTATTTGTATACGGATCTGCCAAAAATCAGAGTGCAAGCGTCAAATCTCAGAGACATTTTTTTCAAATACGACAACCGATTTTTTGAATTATAACATCTGAATTTTGACAATATGCACAATATATTACCTTCAAATATGTATAATGTTATTAGTGTTAACTAAACATTGAATACATTGAAAGTGGTGCACGGTGACCGGGTGTAAAATTGCGCCATGCCAATGTTGGCATACCGCCATGTCCTATATTCCTAAAAACTGACACCTTCGGCATTGATACTGAAATTTGATACAAGTTCATCGAAAATTCTTAATGGGTCAGTGGGACCAAAAATTCCTATCAACGCATAAATGTCAATGTTCTGGCAACATTCTTCGTGCAATTACACCATTTTGACGTCTCTTTTATGCCTGAGATTCACTATTTACCTACATTTTAATGCTTAGAAACTTTTTTTTAATACGAAAGTAAAATTATTTGCGCAAAATTTAAGTCGATTTAATAATAGGTTAAATCATTTTTAGTATGATACTAGGCTCAAAAGCGGATTCTGCTAATTTGAAACCAGTTTAGTGTCGTACTATCTTCTTAACATTTTACTAAAGTTAAAATCACAAAATGGCTACTTTATTTGTTTAGCATCGTACTAATACCATATGCCAGTTTGACATTTACAAACGTCAAAAAGTTATGTTCGCTTATTTTTTTGCATTATTTTAGGCGTGTTTAGTGGAAGTTTATTAAGAAAATAGATTTAGTATGGTGCTAGTTAAAAAGTGTTTAAAATTCGGAAAATATTAGTAAAGTGCTTTATTATTAGCAAACTGTTAAGTAGTATCATGCTAAGCCCTTAACATCATGCTGTTTAAAATTTTGCCCCTTAATTATTATTGATTATTGTCTAATTGGCAATCAAGTAACCAAAACATGCAACATATCTAAAATCAAATTAAAATTGATTAGACATAATTTATATTCAACTTTGGAGTTCTGCTTCAACGCTCATCTTCACTTTCACTCACTATGAGATATCCTAATCTGGAGGCCGATGTTATTAAAAACCTAATAGCGTCCACAGATTTTGAAAATCAGGACAAAGGGTCATAAATATTTTTCAAGAAAAAAAAAACGAATTAATGATTTTTGTTTGGCTTTATTTTTTATTAAATGAAAACGTGACCAGATGAATGAATGAATGAATTCAAAAACCTTTCACCAACAACTGCTTTTGAATCAAAAGGTCTCTGCTCTGGCATCATCACCATTCACTATCGCCATCCAGACATTTAATACAAAAGTCTTAGAAGAATTGAGTCATTTATGTTTTTTTTGTTCTTTTATAAATTTCTATTCCACAGAATGAAACTCTATGCTTTTTTCTGTTTTCATATTTTTTGCATAATACAAATTTGATCCACCAGATAGGTCGTATGTATTTACTTTTTGAAATGCACTTAAGAAACCAGGTGAAATAAAATCTTTGAAACAACCGAACGTACATTCAAACGTCTATTAGTCAGGATTGTAGTTTGGAGACCCATGAAGGACATCGTTTTCTTAATGTGGGGTCAAAATTCTTTAAACAAAATTCTGCTTTCAATATTCTGCTTTTAAAATTCTGCTTTCTAAATCTTGCTTTTTAAAATTCTGCTTTTCAAAATTCTGGTCATCAAAACTCTGCAAATAATTAAGAAAACAAAGGTTTGAAAATGTTAAAAGTGCGCGCTTTTTAACATTTTAAAAACCTTTGTTTTCTTTCTTTTTTGCAGAGTTTTGATAAGCAGAGTATATACTCTTACATTCTTGAGGGTCAATTTTTTAATAGACAGTTAAGTTGTCAGCTTAATCTAGGGATAAATTTATTATGTATGGAATAGTTATCTGGCGGAATAAGGAGCTATTCTGAGTAATAAAATAAATAGCTATTTTTGATGTCAAACATATTTTGAAAAATGATTGCTTTGAAATAAACGTTATACAAAAATTACTTTCTATGAAAAGGTCGATACTCGAAATGAAATTTACGTTTATTAATCAATTCAATTATTTTCGATTCGATTTTTCCAAATGCAAAACTTGCTTTATATCACCTACATATATCGCAATTAAAACCTAAATTAAATTTATAAAATATAAGCAGATTTTTTTCATTTTTGTTAAAGGACAAAGTCTTGAGAAGTAGACTTTTCAAAAGCAGAAAAAAATGAAGAAAAGCAGAATTTTGATGAGCAGAGTTTTCATTTTAAAAGCAAAATTTTGAAAAGCAGTATTTTGAAGCCAGAATTTTGACCCCCTCCCGTCCCACAGTCATGTCTACTTATATTTTTCCGCCATTTTTCGAAACGGAATTAAATTTTCAGAGTTTGTTTCCATAAGGGAGACAAAATTAAGAAATCGGTTTTAGTAAAATCAGCTCATTATCACATTCTCTCCTACAATTTCTTGGTTTCTTGGAAACAACTTTAAAGATTCGGACGAAAATTTCAATTTGGTTTTTGAGCAACAATTCAAAACTGCTTCAATAATGATCCGTCTGCTGACACGCCTTTTTTTTATTATTTCTGAGTTTCCCGGAAATAGACTTTGTTTTTATAATCGAAGAAAACAATTGAAAAATAGATTTAGTATAATTCAAGTGAACTATTCAAATTTGGTTGGTTCTTTCTACTTGCTCGAGATTTTGATCAAGCCCGACATTACTATTATAACACTATAAAAAGGTTTACAGAATTCGGTCTGTCTGTAAGTAGATCTAGGCGCTGAATAGATTTTCCTCAAACTTGGCCCTTAAGCGCCTAGGAACATGATCTAAAATCTGGACTGGCAATGAGACGAGAGCAGGCGAGAATTTTGTTAGTCTCGTCTCGGTCGCGTCAAAATCGAAAAAAATTTAGTTTCGCCTGGGTCTCGTCCTTATTCTTGGTTTCTTTCGTGTTTTTTGGTAGAAAAAGGATGTAAGATAAGACGCGTGTGCAGAATGAAAACATGTATGCCGTATTTCAACGGTTTGTTTGGATAATATTTTGCTTGCAAATATAACCCAAAGAGGTCTAAGATCAACTTTTTCAAGAGCAAAAAATAAAACCAGAAATATTTCGATTTTTCGGAGGTAAAATTTAATTTTGTAGAGGTTTTTTAATCCATTTAAATGGGAAACATCCTGCAATGGATTTTTACAGTTTATGGCCTTAGAGGTAGGCAACAAGCTATATTTTTACGCTTTGGCAATAGTTTTTTCATTGTGTCACCTAAAAGTCATAAAATCACCTTTTTCCGGAGTGATAAACAAAGTATGAAAAATGAGCAATTTCTATTTCAATGACATGCATTCACAAATCGTTAGTATTCTTCTCTGGATTCTTGTAGTGCGCCTATATGAGTAAGTATAACTATGTACAATTGTACATTATGTTGTTTGAAATTTTAACGCGCATAGAACATGAGTATTACAAAATAATTAAATACAAAATAATTCTTCTAGCTAAAACCGAAACCTGACCACCGAGGCCGCCGAGTTCTCGGCGAATTTCGGTACCAAAAATACAGTCTTGTCTCGGGTGCTTTTAAATTAGTCTCGTTTCTTTGCGTTGGGGTGACAATTTTAAATAATTAATGAAATAAACTTAAAATCAAAATTTCAGATAAAATCGTCCACCAGTTTTCGAAATATTGAAATTTTTTAATGCAGTATTATTTAGAATTCGGAGAACCTCCTGTATACAAATTTTGATTGAAATCCTTGGAGTCGCTTATGAGAAAGCCGAAAATCAAAAAATGGTTGTACTGCAGGTTTAAACGGTACATGTAAAAAAATGTAGTGTAAAAGACCAGAATGTAGATTCTACTAAAAGAAGTGCACACACAAATTTTTATTATTTTTTCCAAGTGTAAACCTTGCCCTATAAGCAGGGCAGCCGAAGTGAGTACTAAGGGAGTATTCGCATTCCGCTAGCCTTTACCGTACTTCCGTACTCCCCTCACTCCAAATGTACTCCCCTCGAAAACTTTTGCAAACATTCATTAAAAATGGCATCTCCGATATCATCCAGTGCGTTCAACCCATGAATCAAAGAAAACAAGATTACGACACTTCTTTGTTTTTCTTATTTTATTGACGTCATATGTGAAAAGATCCATTAATCCACAAAGAACAAACAACAACAACTTGCAGATTTGTTTTCACATATGACGTCAATAAAATAAGAAAAACAAAGGAGTGTCGTAATCTTGTTTTCTTTGATTATTTTTTCATGTGAGTTAGACAAAACTGAAAGCATGGCTTATCTGTCTGTAGATAACAAAATTTATTTTAATTTTCTTTCATATATCTTAAATAATAATAAATAAGTTGAATTTGGAGTTTCAATCTGAAGAGCCCAGAATACATGTTCTCCTACAATTAAAACGTACTATAAGACGGTTTTAACAAATTTTATAAAGCCTTTTTATATTGATGGTGAAGCACTCAATAATCTTGACTTTTCAAATAATGAGATTTTCCTTAATGAAACGTACATAGGTGCTAAAGCGAGTCTCTTGCTATCTGGAGAGCAGCTTTCACCAGATGATATTAAGGGTATTCTTGACAACTGTCGTGAATACTATGCAATTCTCTGTAAGGAAATACGCTCGAGAAAAAGTTTCAATGATGAAGTGTTAAAAGCGCTTAACATTATTGACCAAAAAGCAAAAAGTCCTTCTCTGGTTCCTCTTATAAAAATATTTCCACATCTTGTAACGAGTGATAATGTTGAGGAACTAGATGAAGAATGGAGGTTTTTGAACAATAATGAATCCTTCAATCGAAATTGCAGTTTGGAAAAGTTCTGGTAAAATGTGATGGCAACTAATAATGCCCTTGGTGAGCCAATGTTTGGCGCATTGAAAACATTTATTGGTTCTCTAATTTGTTTACCTCACAGCAGTGCCAATGCTGAACGCATTTTTTCCCAGTTGTATTTAATAAAAACACAAATTAGAAACTGCTTAAGTATTAGCACAGTAAATTCAATTTTAATGGCAAAATCTCTATTACAAAATGAACATGCATCGCAATGGGTACCCTCAAAAGAGCTCTTGTGTAATTATTGCAAATAATATAAGAGTCTGATATGCACTGCCGATTGCATAATAATACATTCTGTTTTTTTTTTGTCACATTGAATGTGTGTTATGTAAGTTCCTTATTTAATAGATGTTATTTTTCTTTGCTTAAGTTTGTTTTAGTTATTAAAACATTATTTGTTGTTCTTATGCAATTAATTAATCAGGCTGTTCTTTTATTTCACCGTTAGGTGATACAAGGACTTCAAGTACAAATTTATAAAATATTTTAATAAAATTATATTGTTATATTGTTAATAAGTATAATCTCTTTTTTTCGTCAGTTTTTTTTGCGTACTCGCCACGAACATAAAAACTGCCCTCTAAACATTTGAAATACTCCCATCTAGATTTTCAAAACGGCAGCGCTGTCTATAAGTACCTAATCTATATCACAAGTAAAAATTCAATTGGACTTTTAAAAATCAACTGGAGCAATTGTCTGGTAGTGCGAGATTGGATTATGTGCCGTGGCCGCGGCGCGATAGTTGTGTGCTCACCTATCAACCTCGTGGTTGCAGGTTCGATTCCTGCCGTTGTCTATGTCTTCTTATATTCCATTAAAAACCAATTCTAAAAATTGTCATAAAATAAGTTGCTGCTTTGCTCATTACATGCAGTTTAGGCATAACACTAACAACATGTGATTGAGTAAACTAGCATACCCATAAAATATGACAACGAAATAAATAAAATAATGCGAATTATAAGGGACATACATAAATAAGATACGGTAATTCTCTCCGCATTAGTTCAGCCGCCATCCCTGGAGATAAATCTGAGACAACCACCAGCTCTAGTCTCAGAACATCGCGCCACAGATCTTTCCTATCCTTCTTTCTCTTCTTCCACCGGATGCCCGCGCTGTGTTAAGAAAAATATATAAAGGGTATTCATAATCTCTTGAGCGCGTGCAAAGTTATAAAAAAAAAAAAAAAAAAAAATTGCATGTTGAAGAATAGGCAGATTAACTCCGAATTGTCAGGAGTACAAGTGAGAGTATCCACATCCAGGGGCACTCCACAGGGGGGTGTTCTCTCACCACTTCTCTTTGTGTTGGTTATGAACACAATCCTCCTTACTCTCAAACATTGTGGAGTAAGGGTAGTAGCCTATGCTGACGACCTTGCGTTATTAGCGACATGTAAATTCTTATCCACTATCAGCGAACAGATCGAATACGCTCTTTCTCAAGTTAGTAGATTGACTAGAAAGTGTGGTCTGATGGTTAACCCGTCAAAAACTGAATTTGTCCTTTTTTACAAACAAAAGGAAAATACCAAGTTTCAGAATGCCTTCAATTGATCAGGCAAAGTATCTTGGTGTGATTCCAGACAGAAAATTTAACTGGATTTAAAACATTCGGAAAAGAACTAAAAAAGGAATTATTGCATTCTATTCCTGTAATAGAATTTTTGGGAAATCTTGGGGACCGAGTTCAAAAATTATCATGTCGATGTACTTGGCAATAATCAGACCAATATTAAGATACGGTAATTTGGTCTGGTGGAATGCAATTGAAAAAAGAACAAATTTTTAAAACCCTGACAAAAGTACAAAGACTAGGGTGCATTGGAATTACTGGGGTCATGAGATACACGCCAACCGCAGGGCTAGAGGTGATACTCAAGCTGAAACCCCTAGATCTATTCGTACAAGAATCCACGGCATATAGCGCCTTAAGGCTAAGCCAGACTAATACCTGGAAAACACAATATGTCACGCACAGATTCTTCAGAAACATCTGGGTGATAGTATTATTGCAGACTATAAAATACCCGAAATGCACTTTCATAAACCATTCCAAACTGCCTTTCCAAACAGAGAAGAATGGACGAACAACCAACTCTACACCAGTGAGTCAGCGATAGCAATCTATACTGATGGCTCCAAAATGGACACTGGTGTTGGTGCAGGCTTTTTCTCGGCAGCTCTTGAGTTAAAAATCTCAACTAGGCTCCCATATTATAGTAGTGTCGTCCTGGCAGTGAAAACAGCTGCTAGACAGATAACAATGATGGCTCTACCACGGGCTGATATCACCTTTTATATAGATAGCCAAGAGGCAATAAAAGCGATTTTGGCCACTGTGGTTAAATCGAAACTTGTTTCTTGCTGCCGTAAAGAGCTAAAGAATCTTGGTACGCAGCACAATGTTAGACTCTGCTGGGTCCCGGCACACAGCGGTATACAGGCTAACGAAAACGCCGATGAGTTGGCAAGAGAGGGATCAGCGCTTGACTTCAGTCAAGCAGAGCTAGTAAGTATCCCACCCTGTTACATTAAACAGAAAATTTCTGACAGCATCCTTAAGAAATCCAACACAAGGTGGACCTACTTGACACTTGTGACACTACCAGGAAAATATGGCCATGCTTCAAAAAGCAGAGGACAGACAAAATTATGCAACTCAATAAGAGATCGCTTCGCTCTCTTATAAGCATAATCACTGGATATCATAAATTCAAAACGAAACAAATGATCTATGCAGGTGGTGGTGACGAAGAGGTGTATGAGGACACCTCACACTTTCTCTGCCACTGCCCTGCACTCCGTCACCAGAGAAAGAATCTGTTAGGCAGCTGCTTCTTCAATAATTTGGAAGAGCTCTCTAATATTTCAGGAATCAACATATCGAACTTCGTCAATGCCTCCAAATGGCTTGACTGATTCAGAGGACACAGGTTTATATCGGAAAAGAGTGACTACACTCCGGGTAACACAATGGATCTACATTGATCTAAGTTTGACGATAACGTCATCAATTGTCAGCCCAATTACCTAACCTAACCTGCTAGTGCGAATATTTGAATATTTACCATTTTTCTAATTTCCTATTTGATGACAGAATTATGTTACAATTTTCTTTTTTTTTTCATCGTATGTAATAAAAAAAAAGAAAGGAACTTAACTTTACGAACCCATAACTTACCTTAAGGACACCTACTATCTATGGCATAGTAAAAATGAATTTTCATAAAACATCCATCACTATGTCTTTTCAATGTGGTTGCTTGGTTCGACCTCCTTTTGTCTCGACAAGTAGGTCGAATTTAAAGAAGAGTCTAACTATCCTTTAGAGTTTAGAGAAAATTGAATCTGAATAAAGACAAACTTTTACACAAAGAACATCAGTTCTCTTACTTATTGTTAATTTTTTTTTTGTAAAAGGGTTGCTGTTATCTATCTCTTCATAATTTAAAGCTTGAATAGAGACTCCTATTGACGGTTGCGTATTTCTTCAATAATTGAATTCAATGTACGGGTTTTCTTATAAATCGTCCCTAAAGTTTTGAGTGAGTTTCGTTTTTACTTTTTTTTTTAGTTATCGTCTTTGTTTGTTGTTAAGGGATATTTTGGTTCATCTTTGATTGAATATAAAATTGATACTTAAATTGGATTTATGTATACAATATAAAAATGCTAATGTGGTTGGAAAAGAAGGATTTTTGAAAATACTTCTGTTTAGCATAATTTGACATGATGTCTTGTTATAGTATAAATTTGTGTATTGAATTTCGATATCCTCGTCTAAGGACTTAGCGTAAATTACTATTCATAAGTTTGGATAATTTTTGATGTGTTTTTTTTACACATAGCTTAAAGGTATTATGATCCATTCAACGTCGTAAAATCGTCACAGATGAACTATCTATTATCAATTATGGTAATTTTTACAAGACGAAAAATGTGAAAAACTGTTTACAGCTTTATTTTGTCGTTTAAATCATAGGAGAAAATGCCAAAATACGGATTCAAATGCAAATGAAAAAATCGTAATGTTCTTTTAATTAAGATTAAATTTAAAAGAAATTTTTATGAATTTTAAAATTACAACAAAGTTTTTAATGGCGTTGGTAGATATAATAATTCTTTTTAAATTACAATTTTGTAAAACTACTGAATGTTCGCATTTTTAAAATTTTACTTTTGGCTTTGAAATTTTTATTAAAAAACAAATTTTTTTTCAATAAAAAATTGTTTAAAATTTAATTTAAAATTTTCCCAAAATTTTTTTGGTATTAACGAAATTAAAGTTTAGTTAACTAAAAAAATATACGTGTAAGAATTTCATTTAAGAAACACTTTGCATTCAGATAGTGGACTGAGCAGGGCTAGAAATAACAGGGGTATGAAGCAATAGCTGAAATAACAGGGTTCCCCCTAGAATTAAATATCGCGTAAAAGGGAAAAATATCGGTCTTCCCTTTTGCTAACTGAACATTATCAACATCGGTATTGAACAGGTTTTGGTGTATCAGCTTTCTTTCCTCTTCCTGAAATAAAAACTAAGATCGCTGCTTTCCGATATACTATTTATCTCTCTCACACTGCGAGTTAGGCTCAGTGAAGTCACAATTAGACGGGTTCATTGTCATTTGATTCATCAATTTGATCAGTTTCTTGTGTTCACTCCAGGGTTGGACTGGGATAAAGTGGACTTCGGGGCGTTGAAGTAAAGGGTCCCAGTTTTTAAATATTGTATTATCTTAGGAACGCCCGGTTAGTTCTAATTGCCACTAAAAACTACTTCGTTCAAAACAATATATGTTTGATGTGAGCGCAACAGAAGTGACTACTTCTCTCAATATTTACTATGCAAGACTTCAGAAACCCCATTTTTCGAAAAAGTTTTCCCCGTTAGAATAACTGAAGGTGGCGCTGCTTTAAGTACTTGAAAAACCAATAGAATATTAAAATTGTTAATAAAGGTTGTCCCTGGTTGGAAGTACTAGAGGGTGTGGTTCGTGCATATTCACAAAAAAAATCTACATTAAAGGTCTATCTTCAAGTATGACATTATTTTTATCATGGATTTAAGAAAATGTTTGCGTTAGTCTACTCTGGTCCATGTTAACTTAAATTGATCTGATAATTCTATTTGTAGAAGCTTGTAGATAGTGTAAATGAGTCATCAATCAGCCTCAGACGCTTAACTTTGTAATTCACTGTTTCCAGTTATTCAATTTCTGATTTACGGCACGGAGAAAATCTTTGTCCATATCACAAGTCACATGTGCAATAACTGCATCCACTTCCATATGAAATAGATTGAAGTTCTCTGACTGGTCGTTGGAGCGGAGATTGGATGACAACAAGTATATAAGCAAATTTCTTTAGACAAACTAACGGGGCCCTTCAAGCTATCCCACAGGCAGACATTCTCTTGCGCAATGACTTACCAGAAATATTTGAGGACATTTGAACTGTAATGCGCTTTAGCCCTTTATGTTCGAGAAGTTAAGAATTGGTTAGATGAAGAGTACGGTAATCGTTGGAGAGCAAGAGCTTTTCAAGATCTCGTGACATTATTTTAATTTTGTTCAAAACAAGTTCAGAGAAAATGAGAGTTTTGTTATTTTGAACTTGGAATCTGTTATTTAAGTAATAACTTCTTATGCAAGCGTAAACCGATTTGTTACGTAACTCGTTACATTCTATAAGTATTCTCACACTTATATACAAAAAGAATTGTATCTTTTTAAGGAGTAGACCTAGAAATCTGAAATTTCACGTGATAAAGTATATTGACTTCAATATTTGGTAAGAAAAATTGGATTCCTAGAATGTCATTAACCGTAAGAAAACTTTAATATTGAGAAGATTACACACATCAGTCAATTACTTTTAACTGGTTCCATGAATAGATTTAGTTTTTCTTTAATTAATAAAATAATAGACGATTATTTTGATTTATGTATTAAACATTAATCTATGAGCTGTACAAGGCTTGCAATCTTAACTGCAAACCAGAAGAAAAACATTTAAAATTTCCTACTTAGTTCGACTCCTATCATCGATGTTCAGTGTAGAAGAACAATTGTCTTTGAAGATTCATTCATTGTCTTTGAAGATTCATTCAAAAGAAAAGATGTCGTTGCTGTTTTGAGGTTATAACGTCAGTTCTAGTAGGTTAAGGTTTTAAAATTGAGGTTAAACTTGGAGCTATATGCCGGTATAAAATAATAAGAATGCGTCTTACAATATATACTCGTATCTTAGAGGGGTTAAAAGACCAAAGTTATTTGATTTTTATTCTTTTTTTTTTTTTGACATTCTAAATGCAAAAGTTGATGAAAAATTTCAAAAACAGTATTCCACAAAGTTATTGCCCCAGCCATCGACTACAAAAGTGCTACCGTAAGTAACATCGATAAACACATCAGTAATAGCTATACCTACAAATGTCTCAATAAAATTAAAGCAAAATTAAGTTGTTGAAAGTCAATTATCTTATGTAAAATTTATACGCACATATGTATGTATCTAAATGCTTAGATCTTTACAAATGGAGTTGGTATCTCCAATATGACGGGTGGGTTTTCAAGCATACATAATACACATGTGTACACAATAATATGTTGGAAAGAGATTAAGACTTTTGGTGGCATCTAGCCTTCTCTTATCTATGCACGTTATATCCAACTGTACCGTTGAGATTAACTTGAGGGCTAGGTTTGCATTTGGAAAAAAAATCGAGATCTTACCACATTATGATGATGGAGAACACCAACAAAGTGCGTCCCGCAATTCCGTCTGTATGTAGATCGTCTACAGTCTAAACCAATGAAGAGATTTTCTTCAAACTTGGTGATTGTCTCAAATAGATTTTGAATCGTTTTTGTAACCCTCAAAATAACGGCACTTGCCGTACAATGGTTTCTACCACCTCAATTATCTCAAAAACGACTTTAATCATTTTGATAAAAAAATCTATGTACTAGTTTAGCCATATTCAACATTTGGGTATACATTTTTTTTTATATATTTTGTTAATAACGGTACCTGTCCTACAATCATTTTTTGATTTTCAACTTTCTCATAACCGGCTCCACGGATTTCAATCAAAATTTTTATAAAGAAGGTCCTTCAAATTGTAAATATGTAATTCCAAATTATTTGAAAAAACAATGTATTGGATTTTTGGAAGAAAAATATTTTTTGAATTAATAACTTCTTATGGGAGGGTAAACCGCTTCGTTACGTAACGCGTTATGGCGCCAGTCTGTCTGGCTTCCCTTTCTCTCACATATACGGAGAACTTGAAATTAATCAAATTAAAGAAAACTTTTCTCAAGTTAAACAATTTCAATAACTTAGATAAGTTTAAGTTATCACTTCTGCCGGGCGTCCCGAGATGCACAGTTTTATTATATAAAGGCTTTTCAACAGGGACGCTACAAAAGTAGAGCGACAGGGAAAGCAAACGACGCCATATTTCTTGCCGCTCTTTTGACATTTCTCTTCAGTATGGTTTGCCATTTCATGATGGAAAGATATACGAGCTAACAACGAGTCGAAATTATTAAAATTTACTACCGAAATTCGGAGTCAGTGGCCTCAATGTTAAAAGCGCAACGTCCAATTTATGGTCGTCATAATCGTCCTAGCAGATCAACAATTGAGCGTTTAGTGGAAAAAATTGAATCCACAGGCACAGTACAAAATGTTCCCGTGCCAGAGAGACAAAGAAGTGCCCATAGTTTCGAGAATATTGCTGCCGCTGAGGCTTCAGTTGCAGAAAGCCGAAATGTGTCTCTCACACGTCGTTCTTAAGCGTTGGGCATCTCTGTGACGTCGTTTTGGCGAATTTTGCGAAAAGATCTTGGCCTACATCCTTACAAGATTAAATTGACGCAAGAACTGAAGCCGCTTGACCACCAGAAGCGTCGTACATTCGTGAATTGGGTTGAAAATGATTCGGATTTTCATCGAAAAATCATCTTCAGCGATGAGGCTCATTTCTGGCTGAGGGGCTTCGTCAATAAACAAAATATGCGGTGTTGGTCAGGCAGCAATCTACCAGTACTCCATGAGTCATCATTGCATCCCGAAAAAATTACGGTTTGGTGTGGTTTATGGGCCGGCGTCGTCATTGGCCGTACTTCTTCCTTGATGATCAAGACCGGCACGTTACTGTGAATGGCGATCGCTACCGTTGAATGATAACCGAATATTTCGGCCCCAATTTAATGATATGGACTTGTAGGATATGTGGTTCCGATACGATGGCGCCACAAGCCACACAGCGAATGTCACAATCAATTTATGGGAAACCAAGTTTGGAGAACGTGTTATCTCACGAAATGGTCCAGTCGCTTGGCCGCCTCGGTCGTGCGATTGGACGCCGTTAGACTATTTCCTGTGGGGCTACGCCAAGTCTATAGTCTATGCCAACAAGCCAGCTACGATTGATGAACTTCGTACGAATATCGAACGTGAAATTGCAGCAGTATCGGCCGATTTATGCTTGAAAACCTTCGAAAATTCGGTTCAGCGTCTGGACTTCTGCAACCCTGCCCGTGCAAAAGAAATCAAGTTCCATACATAATGGCGTCGAACGTACTTTCACAGGAATAAAGAATTTCATTGATATCCAAAACCGTTGTTGTTTTATTTAAAAAAAAAAACTTTTGTAGCGCTCTTATTGAAAAACCCGATATTTGAAAACTTTCATAATTATGAAGAAATCGAAACTTATAAGTTACATTGATTAATAGTTTTGATAAAAAACTAATTTTGAAAAAAGTTAATAATTCGTCGTCAAATTTAAAAATGTTCAAAATTTAATTTTTTTCGAAAGTGTTGTAATCTCCTTCTTTTAATAACTTGGAAAAATTTCGAGAAGTAAAGTTTTTCTTGTTTTTTTTTTTGGTTTTGAATTAAACCCATTTAAATGACGAAAAACAAATTTAATTATAATAAAAGTTTTGAAATGCCAAAGTGTCACCATTACGGTAAGAAAGTTATGAGATTTCATAAATGTCTACCTTTTTGTCGATTGTATGTATATCAATGAAGTAAATCTAAAAGATTCACAAAGCAACAGCAGTATTTTCGTTAGTGTTCATATACCACTAAAACCAAAAACCAAGAACAACTTTCAAAGCCAAATGTCAAAAAAATAACTTTATAATTAATTTGTGACTTAAAAATATATAAACAAAAAAAAACTAGCAGAAAATGTTTAACAAACTTCAACAAAACTAATGTGGTAATTTGTGTAACGTCTCGATCAAAATATAGTCAATTCCATGAACCTAACAAATTTTAATCCTTTGAAGTGGTTACTCTATAGATAGAAATTAACACAAGAAACATATGCTCCTATTCGGCCTTCAACCAACATAAGCCCATGATTTCAAATAACATATTAGAATTAGCAGCAATTTTGTTCTTCTCTCGTAAATGTCCCCACAAATGCCCCTCATCCACTTTTGAATAGATTAAATATTTTGCCTTTTGATATGTAAGCTTAACTTTTATCTCCACTTAGCAAAGTTTAATAGTGTTAATCCTTGCCACTGAAGCACTTTAAAACAAACTTAGGACAACCCTTAGTTGATGTCCTTAATAATAATCTCATGTTTTACCCCAAAGAACCTTGTACAGGGTTGTGCCTTGCCATTTTTTTTTTAATTCGTATATGACCTCCTTGGTTGGTCCTGCCTTTTGCTGATGTTAGAACATTCTGCTTTAATCATGTATGTAATGTAAGAATTTCAACTCTTTGTCATCGTAAAAATAAAATTTGAATACGTAATCTATATGGTAAATTATTCAGATTTCTCAATGTCCTTGTGCCTCGGGCTTGGCATGGGAAAGCTACGTCGGCAGTATTAAAATATAATCTACATCTTAGACACAACTAATGAACACAATAAAGGCAGGTTTTATAGAGTATTGGTATATTATTACCGCAATTTATATTCATCGAATGTTGAATCAACATTTATTACTGTGCGAGTGTACGTAGAATCGCTCGAAATCAAGACTTGCTCTACTCCAATATAATCAGTTTTAAAACCCGGGTAGTGCTGTAATTATTTTGTTCGATTTTTTCAATGAAACTTTCACGGATTGTGCATTGTGGTTTTTAAAACCAAAATATATTATTTTTTTTATTGAACCTGTCCAGGTGACTAATGTGAGACCATTTTCGAAGTGTAACCATATGGTCACGCTAGCACCACTAGGGTCCCATACCATATTATTAACCTTATGCCCGTTTGTTGCATTTTTTTTTTATTTATATGATCCACGAGTCATTTTTTTCATTTTGTTTTTATATTCTAAGGGGCAACTCGATGGTATTCGATTTTCCCTTATGGTTCCTGTCGCATTGTATCCTCTTGATTTCAAATAAGTGAGGAATGGAAAACCGGCAAATAAATTATCAAAGTAAAATGCAAACGGAAGACTTCTTATGTCTTCAGGAAAGTCGTCCATCATTGATAAAAGGGGTGCCGAGCATTTACCAAAGCGTTCTTCGTACTTCGTGTTAGAACGAGGATTTTTACCTTGGTAGATCTCAAAATTTAACATATATCCGGATGGAGTACACAGTGACCAAACTTTATAGCCGAATCTTATTGGCTTACCTTTTATAAATTGTTTACATCTATGTCTGCCATAGTAAGCGATCATGCTCTCATCGAACGATAAGTATTGAGTTGGGTGGAAATGCTTCATCATATTCGCCTTTAGGTGGTCTGTTATGGGTCGCAACTTCCAAAGTTTGTCCTTATTTTCTTCTGTTGCAGCTAAGTTCGGTTCGAAATGACAACTCAGGATTTCCTCAAATCTTGCTCGACGTATCGATTTGAAAATCAAGTCATTCCGAAGATCGTCAGAACCACTCCAGTACCCTTTATAGCTAGGAATTGAGTTGTAACCAGTCACCATTACAATCGCTTATGTGTTCCAATAAATCGTCATCAAAAAATCGTTCAAAAAGTTCGTGAGGCTGACAATCCCGGCAATCATCATAATTCGGCTCAGGAAACATTGGGATCCCAGCACTTGACTTATCGTTCGTCCATGTAAGCTTTGTTGTTTTATTGGATGAAGGTAAAGTAACATCTGAGGGAATGGGAGTAATTTTTCTTAGTCGATTAGCAATAGGTTCAATAAAACGGCTTCCAATTTCTTCGTCGGTTGAACTTGAAGCCTCTATTCTCTGCACCTCGATAATTTCAGTTGGTTGATCAATAGAAGCACTTAGTTCAGACTCTTCTAGAACATTTGCAAGGACACCCTCAATTTCTTGATCCAAAATAGATAGGTGTTGAAGTAGAAAAGCGTCAATGTGCTACCCATTTTTCATAACCAATTCACAACCAGCTCTCAATTGGTTTCTATTCAGGTCATCAATTGTTCCGCCTTCAATTTCAGCAGCATCATCCTCACCGCTTATATTACCTTCTTCATCGGGTGGTTCAATAAAAAATACCCTCTATCATATATTCGAAAGTATTCTCATCATCATTCATCTGCTCCACGTAGCCCATTACATCTTTCAACGATAATTTACTAAGCAAAAGTTATAAAAATACAAAAAATCCTTTTAAACAACGAAGTATTGTAGTACCAATGTAACCGTACAGTCACATTTTATTACAGAGTGAACACCTACCCTGGCAGTACTAGCGTGACAGTATGGTTACACATTCAATAAATCCTTGAAAAGTATAATAAAAACTAATTTTTCAGAGAAAAATTACTAAATTAGAAAAGAATAGGTTTTTGACTTTCGATTCATGCATTTATGATAGGTATAGCCATAAAATTAGTATCCACAATTCAAAACTTACTTTTGCTTATCTGCCATATTGCACATTTTTGTAGGCTAAAAAAATCTAAATTTCAAACAATTCACTCTTTTGAAGTACATGAAGCAACTGACACAGAAGAAAAATATAATCATGGTCACGTGTATCGAGATTGAAAAACCACCTACTTTGATCATTTTTGTCAATTAAAAATTAAAAAAAACGTTTTTTTTCCTAACTATATTGTGTGTGACCGTATGGTCACGCTAGCACAACCCGGGTTAAAATCATAGTCGTAATGGTATTCCTAGATTGGAACTGTTTCTGAAAAGACCGTAGTTTCTAAATTTATATAAAATTGTTTTTGTTTTTGAAATTTGAGGCAAGGTTACTACTTTGGTCACTTTCGAAAGTTTGTTTAAACACTTTTTGTTTGAATTAAGCGAACACTCAATGGGTTACCCACAGGGGCACAATTTTTGCACAATGGTAAGTTAGTTAAGTTAAGTTTTATTATGTTTCATCTTAGATACAATACAATACAATTTTTTTTATTTACAAAACTCATAAAGCATGGCTGTGCCGCCTGCCTGATTGACAATAATTTTATACACTATAAGCTTTTTTTTTACATTGATAGTTTTTACATTGCCATTAAAAAAATATAAATAAAATAGAGTGAACAATTTTTGTCCCAATTAAAGATTACAATGCATATGGTTATTTGAAAAGTTTATTTTAATATTTGTTCTCTGTAAGCCAACGAAATCTTGCAATATCTGAACAAACTTAATATATCAGTCTCGTTTAGTAAGTTTAGAACAATTTCTTCTAATAGGAAGTCACATCCGAATACATTTCGCCTTGTCTCCCGTAGCACTGGACATTTTCCTAGAAATGGAAATATGTCTTCTCTTTCTTTCATGTTGCAAATTTCACATAGTATTGGAAGATCATCTCTGTGTGGGATAAAATTCAAGCTAAGAAGTTCTCCTCGCAGTTTTGTCAACATAGATATTTCATCAATCTTGTTCTCATCCCGTAAATAGTTATGTAGTCCTAAGTTGTGGTTTAATCGACTGTAAATACCCCTGTGTAGAGAGTTGGCTTCTTCTGCTTCAAATTTTCTTTTATACTGCTCATCTATTTTTGCCACTAATTTGCATAATATTTCCTATGGATTATTCAGTTCAGGATGATAAAGATTAATATTTGATCCACCAGCTCCGACTCTTTATTGCTTGAAGTACAGCTTTTTTCGTTAAACGTTCATTCGGTAAACTCAAAGCTCTTAAAATAAAATCTATCTGCAGTTTTAACGTTTTGATGAACAAAGGTGGCAATCCGGTTTCCAACATAATTAGGTAGTTTGATGCAGTTTGTGGCAATCTAAGCAATCTTATAATAAAAAATCGGAGCAGTTTTTGTACGGCATCATAGCTTCTGTGACCTCATGTCTGTGCCGCGTAAAATAAGATGGATTCAGCAACTGCTTCAAACACTTTAAATTTGCAACTATGGGCTATATTTTTGTTCACAAAACATGTCTACCAGGTCACATTTATATCTGTTTTAGCTTTCGTGAGTTTTTCCTTTAGATGTGTTTCCATATTCAGATTATTGGTAAAATATACACCAAGATGCCTATACTGCTTAACAATTTCAATACTTTCTCCATCAAATGACCACTTTTCGTTGCTTGCATATTGTCCTCCACCTTTCTTAAATATAAGGATTTTTGACTTGTCCAGATTTACTTTACGGTTCCATAATTTGCAGTACTCGTTTAATCTATTTATCATCAGTTGAAGTGATTCGGGTGAGCTGGCAAGTATGACTATATCATCCGCAAAGAGCAGGGCCTTAATCAGAACACCAGCATATTCAATACCTCCTGGAAGAATGTCCACTATGTCTTCTATGCAATGTGTAGAAATTATTGGGCTAAGTGTACATCCCTGTCGTACTCCCGAGCTACTATGAAACCAATTTGACTGCTCTTCGCCATTCCACACTGCTGCCGTTGTAGCCTTATAAATGTTTTCGATGGCTCGGCCAAATTTAAAAGAAATACCCAGCCCATACAATTTGTAGAATAAGGCGTTTGTAGAATAAGGTCTACAGTATCAAACGCAGCTTTAAAGTCGACAAACATGGCATAAAGCTTTTTGTTCCGTATTTGAAAGTTTTCCACTATACTTTTCAACACAAAAATATGATCGATCATTGAATAGCCCATGCGAAAGCCCGCTTGAAACTCCTTAAAAAATTTATTCTGCTCAACCCATAACGTGGGTCTCTTTCGAAGGACTGCTGTAAATATTTTATACGAGGTGTTGAGAAACGATATGCCGCGGCAGTTGTTCGGATCATTGCGCGAGCCCTTTTTATGAATCGGGAAAATTAAACCCTCGCTGAACTTTTCTGGAACCACGCCACTCTCCAAAACCCCATTAAATAACCATGTTAAACTAATGATTAACTCAATAGTTCCATATTTGTTGAATTCTACCGGTATTCTGTCCGACCCTGCAGCTTTCCCATCTTTCAGACATTTGACAGCTGTTGCAACCTCTATGACGGATATAGTACTGTCTAAAACTGTATTTTCGAATCTTGGCGCAGCATATAAAGAGGTCCCTAATCCAACGGGAGAGTTGAGCAGGTTCTCAAAGTGTGTTGCTAGAAGGTTCGGGGTAAGATACGTACTTATAGTATATTTTTTGCCATTTATTTTCCACGCCAGTGTCCAAAAATCAACAGCATTCTCACATCGAGCAATTTTCTTAGCCTCCCTATCATAGCATTGTTCCTTTTTTGTTTTACATAGGGCTTTGTATGCATAATTGGCTTGAACATAGCTATTTTTATGAAGCATAACACTTGATTTCCGAAACATCTTAAGTGCTGAAAGAGAAGCATGTCTCGAGCACTCCTACAATCCTCATCGAACAATGACTAAATATATTTTTTAAGTCATTTTTTACTTTCTTTTTTATACACAAAGTTTCTTTAATTTAAAAAAAAAAATGAGTATGATAATCTTAAATATTTAATAATATAAACTTAAAAACTTAAAAATTAAATCGGATTAATCAAAGAAAAAATATTTCAAAATTCTGAAATAAATACTTAAGCTCATTTGAGCTCAAAAAAAATAGTACGCCATTTTATTTCTTGGATAAATTTGAATTTATGAGAAAAAAATTTTAAAAATCTGTGGAGCGATTTTTGAGAAAAAAAGTTTTTTTAAACTTTTTGAAAAAAATTTTAAAAAAAATTCAAAAACGCCAGTTTATAGGTATTCAGCAAATACATTATAAATATAATTTTTGAAAAAAATTTAATAAGCAGTTATAAAAATATTAATTAAAAAAATTGGTACGCAGTATAAATTGGGCAATCTTAGGCTATATATGTATGTGTGAAATTTCGGGTAAGCCGTTTATGAGATAGTCGAAAGCAAAAAAATTTAAATCAAAATCGTTAGAGCCGTTTCCAAGAAAAATAGGCTTTAACGTAACGCTTATATGGCATGTACCGTTATTTTGTGAGCTAAAAAAATTTCAATTTCCCCTCTGCACAATACCTAAGGAAATTCATAGAACAAGCTTGAAGCAATTCGGCCCACCCGTTTGGGCTGTAGGTTTCTATACATACATACCATCTTTTTTCGTCTTCGCTGTCATCGTAATGTCATGTTTGATTGTTATCTCAAAACTTTTTTTTTCGACGAATGCATAACTTGCTTTATAGTACCTATAATCCCAAGTAAAAAAGTGGGTCCCGCAATTTCGTCTTTCAGCTACAGCCTAAGCGGTTGGATAGATTGGCTTCAAAATTGGAACATATTGTTTTTTTTTTTAATTTTTTTAAGAGGAAAAATAACGGTTCTTGTGAAAAGAAAAAAAAAGTTATTTTTCTCAAGAACAGTTCCAGGGATTAAAAAAGAAATCAGTTCTTGCTTTTCGATCTTCTGGAAAACGGTTAATTTGATTTTTTTGAAATTTGTTTTGCAGAAGCTCATAGAAAGTTTTAATTATAAAAAAAAATTTTTTTTTTTAAAACTAGAAATTTCGAAAACGACTCAATCGATTTTTTGAAACTTCATGTTTGGCAGTTTTTTGACATTTCTTGAATAGTTAACGTAAATGAAAAGGTAAAGGAAATTGTTAACTATTTTTTTAAAATAAAAAACAATTGTAGGATCCTTTCATACAAATATTAAAAACACATCCAGATAAAAATATATTTCTCAAAACTAACACACAACCAACCCCCTCCATTCGTGTGATGCGGCTAAAGAAGTAATCTCTGCACTTAACAGTACGTGCGAAGTTGGGATCAAATTTAAACTGATGAGCATTAATTTTTTGGATTTCAGACTTGAAATTATCCAATACAAATTGTATTGAGAGGTCCGAAAGGTTTTTTCTAATCCAACGAAAAAAAGATATTTTTTTTTTTAAATTCATTTTTATTTCATTTTAACTTATAACTATCTTATATCTAGACAAAAATGTTTAAAACTAGCCTAATTATCAATAACTTACAACTAATCTACTGGCCCTTTACGGGCGCTCTAAATTAAACAATAACTCTTAAAACTAATGTCTTTCGACCTAAGAACTATTTTAATTTTTTACTTAAATCTATTTTTTTTTATTTTATTCTATATTTCAAGGAAACTTTAAAAAAAAACTTGGTATCTTATCCTTTTTTTTTTTTTTTTTTTTTTTTTTTACTTATAAACTAAACCTAAATATATATTAAAAATAATTAAAACTAAATAAAACTAACTTATACTAACCAACAATCCAAACCACATAAAATACCTAATAATACTTAAAACTACTTAAAAACTAGAACAGCCACAGCAGCATTTTTTTCGTTTTTTAATTTTTTTTTTGTTTATTTTGTATATGCATGCAGACACACACCAACATGCAACCTACCCATACATGTACATACGTACATACATATACGTACGCACATACATGTACAGACACGCAGATACATGCACGTATGCCTCCGCATACATACATATTTTTAATTTTTTTTGGTGCCACCCTGACTGTTCCCTATACCTAATTGCCCCAAATCTATGTAAGTCGGCCAAGATATAATATCTTCATCGACTTTAAATATCACGATGCTGTTCAGAGAGCCACCAGAACTGGTTCTCCTGTTTCGCCCTATCCCTCCGGTCCCGATCGGACACAGTCCTACTGAACCGAAGGCGCTCTTCTCCACCTTGAGCGATGACGTCTCGACCATACAGGAGTCGCCTATCCACAGTTTTCCGGCTGACGTGGTAGATGAGCGGAACCGCCCCTCCATCCTGTATCAGCCCTCGACTGTCTAAATAGAGGAATGCCTCGGGAGGGATGTAGCCACTTAACCGCGCACTCTCGAAATATTGGTTATTTGGGTAATACGCCCCAAAAATTAAGTTGTTAGTTGAATGCATCGCTCTTGCAACGTGACCCCGAATCAGCTTAAACAAAAAATTATCTATTCTGTTTATGTTGGCTCCGTTGTATAGAACCTGGTTGGAATAATATCGTTTGTACTCCGACTCTGGTGTTCTGTGTAATCCAAGGCAACGTCGAAGACACTGCCTCTCAAACACCCGAATCTTTTCCATTTGAGATGGGGCAACGTTGAACCACACCGGGCATCCGTAGGCAATCATCGGCCTGATGAGGGCCATGTAGCAAATCACCTTTACCCTGCTGTCAAGACGGCTGCTATAAAATAGTCGTTTTGTCAAGGCAAAGGCTCCCCTAGCCCTGGCCAAAGCAGCACCTATATGTCTGTCGAAATACAGGTACTGATCCAACCAGATGCCAAGGTACTTTACTACACTTTTACTCGCTAGTGGATGTCCATGTGGCCCCACGATCACCAGCTTGCGCCAGTTCTTTCTCGTATCCCTTGAGGCGCTAGATAACGGAGTCCTAAACAAAATAGTTTCTGATTTCTAGAAGTTGATTTTCAACTTCCAGTCATCACAATATCGCTGAATCTTGTCGAAGTCACTCTGCAAGAGACTTTTGATGACCTCAACTGTATGAGCTGTTCTGTACGCAATTAGATCGTCGGCGTACGCAATTGCCTGAGTTAGACTACCTATCAGCTCGCTGGTGTAAATGCTGAATAGAATCGGCGAGTTAACCGCTCCCTGCTGAAGACCATTATTAATATTAAAAACTGTGGTAGAAGTTACATTGCCACTTTTGACAACAAACTTTCTATCATTTAGCATGTCATAAAGCATATACAATAGAGGTTTCCTTATACCTAGTCTGGCGAGCTTTAGATAGAGACCCTCTAACCATACGGTGTCGAAGGCCTTCTCCAAATCAACCAGACAGGCACCCGTACACTGGTTTTTAGATTTGTTCCATTGGACATCAGAAACGAGTTTAGACGCGGCATGAATTGTGTCATGTCCCGTCTTAAAACCGAACTGATTATCCGGTATGACTTTGTTGTCCTCCGCCCACTTGAACAGAGCCCTATTAATAACCTTTTCAAATACTTTGCTGATAATCGGAAGAAGACTTATCGACCTGAGATTCGCCGGATTGGAATTGTCCTTTCCCTTTTTAGGGAGAGGATGCACCACTGCTGTCTTCCACCGCACTGGATAATATGCATTATTCAGCGCGTTGTTGAACAGTGTGGTATATATGTCAACTGCTTCTTGAGGCAAATGTCGTAGTACAACGTTGGATATACCATCGACTCCTGCTGATTTCTTTTTCTTTAGTGAATCAAAGATGAGCTGGAGCTTAATCTTCGAAATTAACAGGGAACTGGTCCCATTTCGCTCGGCGATTATGGCGTTTGCCAAATGTTCATCATGAAACCCGGTAAAACCAAGGTTCTCAGATCGCCACTGCGTTATATCGTTCCGGAGGTAAAAGTGGTGAACCAGAGCTCTGCTCTCCAGGTCATGGTTCGGGCGAATGCTAGCATTCACCTTGTACACTTGCTGGAAAGCAGCCCCCACAGCCTCCACTCTCTCCTGCGGATCTTCGATTATATAGAGGTCATCGTCCAATACGGCATCCTCTGGGTCTATGCCTGCTGTCAGAAGTACGTCTCTGTTCTCTGTCGTCCTCTGGAGCTTAAGACACGGAAGATCGTTTTGATCCTTTCTTCTAAAAATCTTATTAATTTTTGGGAACATACTTGGGTCGCTGGAGTTAACGGCACGAATTTTATTGTCCCAGAACGAATTAATAGCCAATCTATAATTTTCTTTGATCAATTGGTTGATGTTTTTGATGGACGACTTCAGTGTCCTTATCTCCAGATCTCGTGTGTCAGTAAACCGTCTGTACAAGCGTTTTAGTCTTGTCAGTAAACCACTTTTTTGTCTGTGTAGTGCATCAATTGTCGCGTTACGGTACATGTCAGTTGCGTTACGTTCTTTGTATTTCGGTATTGTCCTGTTCATTGTTCGTTGAATTGTTTCGTCCATTTCTTCTAAGTATCTGTCAATTTCAGTATTTGTCATGTTCCTGTCATTTTGTGGGGATATACCATTTGATCGTAATTCGCTCAATAGGACGTTCGAGATGCGTGGCCAGCGCACCTTACTGTAATTGTAAGTATGCACCGGTACATACTCCTCCAACTCCATAAGCGCGTTCGGAAGTTGTATTACGGCGGCGAGTCCGCAGTGGTCACTGTCGTACTCGATCGTTCTTAAACAATTTTTAGGCCGATGGCCCACAGTATCAGTAATTGTTAGTCTTGCGTCTTTCAAAAATAGATCCAGATAGGCACCGCTTCTTGGAAACGATGGCCTGTCTGTAGCGAGAAGTTCAATGCGATACTCCAGGTTGTATCGACCCATCCAATTATACAGATGGTTACCACGAGGATTTTGTATTTGATTTCCCCAATCTATATGTTTGGCATTCAAATCACCAGCCAATATGTAGTAGTTTTCTTCCGAGCTCAATCTTAAGCATTCAAAAAGCTTTTCAAGCTCTGTTATAAACTGTGTGGGCTGAGGTGTTTCCGGTGCATAGGCAGCGATCACATACATTCGCTTCCCCTGTTGGAGATGAATGCATATGATGCATGCCTCTAACGTCCGAAATTTACGCACATCACTATTATATATTACCATATAACTAATGCCTTTACGTATAAAGATTGCGACGCCCCCTCCTTGAGTGGAGTTGGGTCGGTCTCTCCTTACGAGATTGTAATTGTTGTTAGTCAATTTATGTTTCTGGTTAAGCTTAGTTTCGCTAGCCATAAACACATCTGGACTTATGTCTTTAAGCAATTCGGTCCTAATCAGTGAATTTACATTCACAGCTAGGATCTTAAAGGGCCTCTCCGGCAGCGCGCCCTTAACCTCTAAGTTGCGTTAAACTCGGCAAAACAAAGTAGATATAATCCACCCTAGTCGCCTGCTCACTGATCTGGTGCGAAAAAAAGATTCATCGATAACAAATGCACGCATTTTCTCTGTCAACTCTGTCAAATGCTTTTGAAATTAATGCTAGGAACGATACGAGACCAGAGGGTCAATTCCCGATCTGTGAAGATGTGAAGTGATAAATTTTATCACGCTTTCACGTCTTATTCGATTCTCGATTCGTGAAAAAGTGAAGTTAAATGCCAAACATATTTCATATGATAATTTTTTTATCACAGTCAATTGTTTTGTGAAGAAAATGTTTCTAATCGAATATTAAGAAGAAAAACAGGATTTGGCACAAGACAAGTAAGCAACAATTATATTTATACACAAATTTATTTTGGTAGTAAGTTATATTTGTGTTAATTCGAGTAAATAACGAAATTGTTAAATCAACAGATTCACAACAGCCGACGCGACGGTGCTCATTCCCGCGACAGATCGTTGGAAACTACCTATTGCAAAAAAAAATGCAGAGCACTTTACCATATTTAAATGGCTTTGAAGCGCACTTATAAGTTGGGTGTTTTCCAAAAATGCTCTCAATTCACGTAATAAATCCATGCATAAATGTTTTGGGAATCTATGAAGATCAATAAAGTGCTCCTAGTTGTAACTTCGAATAGATTCTGCCCATCTCGAAGGGAAAGCCTCAATATCCTCACATGAAAAAATAATAAATCTTACTCAAAACAGAGATACTATTGAATATAATATAAAATCCACAATTGTTCAGTCGATGTCTTCTATTAATTTATTAAACGAATTATTATACCGGACATTATTCTTAAGCAAATTTAGAAACTGAAATAAAATATTTACCTTTCCCAACAAAAAATCTAATCAGAAATGACAGAATTTATCATTTAGTACTTTTTAGTACAAGCTTTATCACAATGAGTTCTAGAATCGCATTAGGCGTGTGCGTGAAGTTGGAAAATGATAAACCTCTGTGAAAACTCAAAATGATATTTTTTTATCACTTCATAAATTCACAGATCGGGAATTGACCCCCAGGCGAGACTTTTGTTAATATTTTTGGTATAAAATAGTTTGCGACTTTGATTTACACCCCAAGCTATAGACAATACTCCCCCATGATATTGAATGTAATCGGTTAAGTAAATTGTTGACAATCAAAATAATGATATTTACGCCTTCTTAATTGATTATCAAATTGATAATCGCTATTTTGTGGGATTTGTGGGTTATGTGTAATTTAAATGTGTTATCATTGAAAAATAATATGATAAACACAATGAAGCTGGTACATCTAATTGACGAGTAATTAACGGAATATATTCAAGAATCTAGCAATTCAATATAAATAGTTCTAAGCCCCTTTTCATTGAGGTAATTTGCTAACTTGATATGAATTCAGCAAAACACCCTATATGAAACATAAATTGATATACTCGTATGTAATTAGTGGGAGTTGAAAGGTTTTATGTATTTCTTTTAAATATCTTAAGAGTAATACGTGGTGTTTAGATTGGTCTGGAAATAATGGTTTTTGATTTCGATATATGTAAGAGTATCAGTCGATAAGAGTACAAGTCGAAATCCGCACTTTTGGCAATTGGAAAACACAGTATGATTACGTTTTGTATGAAGAGGGTGTCAAATTTAAATGAAACCTGAAGTATGATGGTATGTAGGATTATAGATGGTTTAAAAAATCATGGTACCAAATTTCTGCCCACTGTTTAAAAAAAAGGATTATAGTCCTAAAAATTTAAAATAATTCGGTTTGTACGCTCAGAAAACTTTATAGATAATGAAATTTTATTTTAAGCAATTCTCCCACAAAAAAAAACTTTTTGACACTTTTCTTTTTCTGAACATATTTTGTTCAGAAATATCTTGATTGAGTTGCACTTAATGCTCGATAATATCTGAACGACCTTAACGATTTTGATTAAATTTTCTTTTATGTTTAACTACGCCCATTTAAGGAAAGAAAATAAAAGTTTGATTGATAAAATAGAAGGGAATTTTAATTTATTTTTAAATCCTAATTACTAACTCCACCATTCCTATATACACAACTATACAATTATTCACAAAAAATACCTTCAACTAATGATTCCGTAAAAAAAACGAAAGCAATTAGGATGTACAAACAAAAAATTAATGTAGAAGGACTTATTATTATTAATATAACTCGTTTAGCACTTAAACCAAAATGGCAAATCAATGCAATCTGATGGTACAAATGTAACGGGATCGAACCAATTTTTTTTGAATTATTTGTAATTAGTTTGAGGTTCGTGGCTTATTTAAACGATTTTTGCTAAGAACCACTATTGCGATCGAAGTTTTTATATAGGAGCTCTTTCAAATTCTAAATAATACTGCATAACAAAGTTTTCTTAAATTTTTTTTTTGGAAAAAGAAATCTTTTTTTTTTTTTAAATTCAATGTTTGGAAAACGGGCGGACGATTTTTTTTTTAAATTTATATTCACCCTTATTACGATTGGCGTTTATCTTGAACGACAGCTCTCACTTTTTGTGTCGAGTCACTTTTTAGGCGTTTTAGTGTCGGTATTACGAAGCTAAAACGCCACTCGTTGTCGGTCGAAATATGTGGAACGCAGCTGATTTTGAAAAAAATAATTTTCAATGCAACTGTTATTAAATTTGAAATTCATATTCAATTTCTGCCGATTAAATTAATAAAAGTCGCTAAATAAATAGTGTTGCTGCATTTATTTTCTCATGAAATTCGAACAAGAAACCAACAAAATTGATATACATAATTAAAGATCCAAATTCCAAATCAAATCTGTGAGATTTGCCAGATACGAAGAAAGTAAATATATGGACAAATAAAATTCCTAATATTTTCAACTAAGATTATTCTTTTCTTTCCAGATTTGTAATGCGTAGATACTTCAGACTAAATATAGTAGTCTTTCTTTACTTCCATAAATAGCAGTACAAAATGCCACAAGGAAGAAGGATATTGTGTGTCAATTTTAAGACTTGTGTTAAAGCATTCAATATTGTGTTATGATTCCAATTTGATTTTGTTTTGTGCATTTTGTGTTAGCTCCTCCTTTCTTAAAATTTGTTCCAACAACTCGACGAGATGCTTCATTTGTTCAGCATTTATAATTTTTACCCTTTAATAATCCCAAATTTAATAAAAAGTGTTAAAAATGAATACACAAAACAACAACACTTATATTTTTAGGCAATTTCGCGACGAGTCGTTCAAACATTTTTGTTCGACAAAAAAGAGCATTTTAGTTGGCGTATAAACAAGGCATAACGCATATTGTAATAACGATGCTTGACGTTTTTCTCACAAAAAATTTAGTTCCACTCGAATTAAGGCGTTACGCTGAGGAAAACGACTATAAAACGCCAAACGTAATACTAATTGAAAATGACATTCGTCATTTAAGCGAAACGCCTATCGTAATAAGTGTGATTGTTAAATACTTAAAATAATAACATTTTTTTTTAGAAAACAAAAATTAATAAATTTTTGGTCATTTGTAAAGGAACTCTCGTTTCAATAAAATTACTTCTGTAAGCTCATAAGATGCTCATGAAATTGGCTGCTTCCACAAAGTGTTTTGACTCCTTCTGTACTTGAGGACATTAAAGGACTTTTCACATGGGAGCGACCAACGACCGACGAATAAGCGAATAAATTCCATTTAAAATAATTTACCAACCTAAATTCTTCAAACATATTCTTAACCTAATTATAGAAATAGAATTTATATTAGTGTTCAGTTACAAAAATTTAGTAGTCGCGAATCGCATCTGATTATTACGAACAGTCAAACTCTATTCGCGTTCCACATACTATCCACCCTTCGACGAATAAATTGTTCGCGCGCTTCTAACCTCAAAATCAGACTTTCAACTTGTATTCGTGACGAATAAAATTAAAGCCATGTGAACGAAATATCAAAATGGACGAATATTCGTTAATTCGTTGGTCGTTGGTCGCTCTCATATGCGTAGTACTTAACAGTTACATGGGACGTATCTTCTTTTGTGCTCGTACAGTTCCTAGATATCTTAAATTGTTTTTCCAGATAGTACCTCCCATATTGTTCTACTACGCTGCCTTAACCTCTGCGTAGGCTTTTCCATCTATCTTACTCTACTCTTCCACAAGAGGTGGTCTGTGATGCACATGCCAAGGACTGAAAGCTGATCGGTTTCTTCAAACTGAGTTTTTGAAGCATTAAATTCTACGCGGTTTTTTATTCCCCATCGGACAATGCTGTCAAGATCAGAATTTAATGAGCTTATCATTCGCTGCCGTTGCAGGTGCACATCCGAAGAACAAGGAGGTGCATCTGAAAACGAATATGAAAAGCTGAGAGTACTATCGTCAGCAAAACAATTAAGTGGATTAGAAATTCCAGATAAGAGATCATTAATAAAAATGAGCAAAAGTGTCGGAGACAATACGGAGCCCTGGGGCACACCAGCATTTATTTTGTGAATATGAGACTTGAAACCGTCCAATACAACTTGTATTGAACGGTCCGAAAGGTAGTTTCTAATCGAACGAAGAAGAGATTCATCGATACCAAATGCAATCACTTTAGATAAGAGAGCTTGATGCCAAACTCTATCAAATGTTTTTGAAATATCAAGTTCAATAATCTTACTTTCTCCAAAACGATGTAAAGATTTGTGACACAGTTCGGTGAGATATACCATCAGATTACAAGTGGACCCATTGCTACGAAAGCCTTACTGCCGGTCATTAAGGAGCTTCCGTTCTTCAAGATATTTCTTAAGCTGATAATTAATCAGCGTTTCCATAACCTTGGAAAGAAGGGACGTAAGTGCAATTGGATGGTAATTAGAGGGTGATAAAGATGCGCCTTTTTAGGGACAGGCTGGACAAATGCTGTTTTCCATTCAGTCGGAAAGAGACCTGTAGAGTAGGACAGGTGGAAAAGCTTACGCTTGAGGACTCTAGCAACTGCACGAGTGCGAAAGAAGATTCGTCCCATAAGATCGTTTACGCTATCAAGTACAGGAGGAGTCATAACACTTTCTGGCAGCGTCGAATTAACAGCGAACTGCGCTGCAAGTAAATTGGCTTTTTCACGAGAGCTGATAAAAGGGGTGTCGTTAAAGGCGAGCGTTGGAACCGAAGACGAAGTTGAATTTCGAATGTGTTTTTCAAATGACCAAAAATTCTTCCTACCTTTGGGACTTTGTAGTTTTTTTTTGCCTTTTTTTAAGAATCGCAAATTGCAAAGTTTTTTCTCTTTTGATCCAATACCAGATTGAGTCGTATGTCATTTTTCTCTCACCTGTATTTACCGTTTAGCGCATGATTTTTTTTTCAACCTCATCTTTTTCACAATTTATATTTTCGGAAATTTCTTTCCGAAAACTTATTTTATTTCAAAAATGTTCGTCAAGTGGAACTCACAAAACTTTTCCGTTTCATAAGTTTTAACCAATTGTTTAACATCCTCGTTGCTCCACACTTTTGTGTTGTGCAATTTTTAGATTCATATGAAGAACCACTAACGCACTATCTACCATTGTAATATCTTCGGAGACAAAGAAAGTTTTCCATTCGGAATGGGAAACAGATAAACATTTCATAAACATTTTAGAAATGTTACGTGTAAATATTTCAGAAATATTTAAGTAACTTTTCAGAAGCTTTTTAGAAATTTTTCTCTTTTTCTGAAATCTTTCAAAAATGTTTCTTTGGCGTAGATAAATCTTTAAATGGTATACATATTTAGATTTTTGAGAAAAACACAAAGTTTGCGCAAAAAAATCTGCATTCACCAGAAATGTCTTACAGCTTTTACCAGGGTAGTGCATAATTTTATCCTTGTTAACAAACAAAATGCTATAAGATTCTTACGTAAAAAACATCGTCCAAAAATGTGTGTACTATATTTGACAAGAACAAATTTCATATATTGAATTTTAATTGTTAAACGCTATGGAAAATAGCATGTCAGAGAATAACAATATACTAAAACGCTTTTTAAACACAGAAAACTTATGAGTTTATTTAACGGCAGTAAATATTATTCTTTATAGGACAATAAGTCATCCAGTTTGATGCCAGTCACATTATAAATCCTTTCGTCGCTTGTCAAGCACTCGTAAGCTCTTAACATTATTTGAATAAAAAACCGTTTTATAATTCATCGTACTCAAGAAAAAGGCAAACATTGATTATAATTCTTAATGTTCACACAGCACTTAGTGGAAATAATTAAATTTATGAAACAAAACTTCACATCCTTTCCATCCTTCGCGTAGAGCGGCCGGCGCGGGTGGCTCGGTTGGATCGGTCTTCCATAAGACAACTCCTTCTTTTGGTTAGACTTAATTCGAAAATTTGCATATTTAATATGGCAGTGCTCACGCAATGAATTATATGAATTATAGTCATTAAAATTTGCCCATAACTATAAACAACACAAGAAACATATACTGACTAAATGGTTGTTTGGTTGCTTGTTTGGCTGGTTGAAGTTCTAGGAAGCTATAATTTTCTGCCAAGGCCAAACGACAAGGTTGTCATTTTTTATGGAAAAATTACAAAAAAAATGTATGCGCAATCTGGGACATAAAATGAAAAGCTTGATTAGGAAAATTTGATATGTATATGCCTGAGGGAGATGTCTGTTACTAATGGAAGGCTGTAATGTAAGGCAATAAAATGTTAAAAAGAAGGTATACACTCTCGAGTGCTTGGTAGATAATTTTTTTCAACACCTCTTACCACTCTGTTGTCGGTGCGTGACTTTTTTCGTTGAAAAAATCATAACTTTTGAGCGAATTAGGATATGCTTGGGTATCCATAATTTCTTTTCGGGGTAACGTAAGTTCTCAAGGCTATTAAATTTAATAAATATGGTGGATTTTTAAATACTAATAATTTAATGTTCCAAAATGTCATTCATACCACTCTTAATTCAATTTCAAGAAATATAGATGGAGCAAAGAGAAGAAAAATTAATAAGGATTTACCAAAAAAAAAAAATATTAGTTATCACTTAGAACTACATAACGGGTCCGCCATCTAACGTTTTTTTTTTTTTAACTAGTGCTTATTTCATGAATGATAACACATAGGTCATGTCTGATTTGACAGACAATTAGTTTTGTCCTTCCGCTGAACGAATATGGTTGCGTATACGCTTGAACAACGCTCACTAAGTGGGCCTGCGATCGACTTAGAGAAGATGCCGATTTTGCCAAAAAAATCATCTTTTCAGATGAAGCTCATTTTGATCTTGGCGGGTATGTAAACAAGCAATATTGTCGCATTTGGGGCACAGAAAACCCGCGCGCATACATTGAAAACCCGATACACCCAAAATGAGTCACTGTTTGGTGCTGATTTTGGTCCAGAGGCTATATTTTTACACAATTTTAGTTCTGTAACACTGTTGCTCTAGTCAGAAAAAAGATAAAAAAAGTTAGGCGAATTATAACACTGTATGGAACTACATATTAGTAATATTTGGTGGCTTCTATAATGCATTACAATAATTATGAAAAATTCAGCTTGGGCGATCATAGAGAAAACTTTTGTCCGTTTGACAAAAACGAACTGCGGATAGACCTGAGAATTTACATGAGAAAAACCCATAGGTGATTTGACTAGAAGAGGGTATTTGTGTTGATTAGAATCTCAGCATTGCTTACCGGATGCAGAGGAAAGAAGACCCTATCTCTCACCTAAAGGAATAAGTCTTCTAAATAAAGGGCAAGATTTCATATGCCGTAATATGAAAACACCCGGAACAACAATCTGATTCGTCACTATTAGTGTGATTTTAGGCACATTTTCAAACTGGCACATCCTGCAAAAGATCCAAGATGTTCAAATCGATACCAACTTTCTCTTTACCGATATTAAAGCTTTTCACAGAATCTAAATCTAAAGTATTCCTTGCTCTCGATAAGATCGTAAAAGAATTCAAAAAAAAAAAAAAACATGTGCGTCTTCGGACGCCTGACAGAAGTGATAACTTAAACTAATCTAAGTTGAACTATTTATAATTGAAATTGTTTAACTTAGGAATAACTTCAAAAGTTCTCCATTAATTTGATTAATTTCAAAAGTTCTCCGAGTGCGTGAGACAAAGGGAAGCAAGGCTGACTGGCGCCGTAATACATTACGTAACAAATCGGTTTATCCCATAAGAAGTTATCACTTCACAAAATATTTTTTTTTCCATACAACTTTTTTTCAAATATTTTGGAACGCAGTAGTATTTAGAATTTGAAGGACCTCCTATATAAAAAAATTGATCGAAATGCGTTGAGCAGCTTATGAGAAAGTTGAAAATCAAAAAAATGTAAATGGTTGTATGGCAGGTACCGTTAATAAAAAAATATATAAAAAAATTTGTATACCACAATGTACAAAGTTATCCATTTTGTGGTTTCAAAAGTATAGGGCTGGAATTCGATATCTGTCAAACTAAGTTGTTAAGCCAATTTTTTTTTCAGTTGAAAGTCTGACATTTAAGAAAATGGATCGCTTAACTATCGCACAACCCATAAAAATTGTTAAAACCTACTACAAATATGGTGATTCTGCCACAGCCACATATCGTGATTTAAGAGGAGGTCGTCCAACTACGCAAGCAACTGGCAAAATTGTGAAGAAATTTGAAGAAACTGGATTGGCTACAGATATTGTAAGGCCTGTGCATCATCGTTTCGCTCGTACCACTGAAAATATCGCAGCTGGAAGTGAAAGTGTTGCCGAAGACCCGAATGTGTCGATGCCTCGTCGTTCTCAGGAATTAGGACTGTCTTACGGCACATTATGGTGTATTTTGCATTTGGATCTACACCTACATCCATATAAAGTCCAGCTGACACAACATCTGAAGCCAGCTGACCATTCACAAAGTCGAATGGGTGCTTGAACACCAGGCGGTGGACGTCGATTTTTCGAACAAAATTTTATTCAGCGACGAAGCACATTTCTCACTCGGTGGGTATGTTGATAAGCCAAATTGTCGTATTTGGGGTTCTGGGAATCCTCAAGTAATTGAAAAGAGGCCATTACATCCACAAAAAGTCACTGTTTGGGACGTTTTTTGGTCCGGAGGTGTGATTGGACCTTACTTCTTCCAAAACGACGATGGAACGACTGTCACCGTAAATTCGGATCGTTATGTTCATATGATAACCGACTTTTTTTTGCCTGCTATTGAAGAATACGACTTGGAGAATATGTGGTTTCAACCACAAATAAGCCATACTAAATTCGGAAACCTTCACCCCCCAAAAACCATTTGTTTACATTGTTGTATTTGTAGCTTTGAAACTCTATCCATGAATAGATGGGAAATCAAAAAGCAAAACAGAAACAAATTACTAGGGCTGTGTTTTCTATGTGTCTATAGGAAGAGGAACAGAAAAGATTATTGTGTGCGTTTTTATCAATGTGTGTATTAGAAGAGGAACAGAAAAGTTATTTGTGTGCGTGTTTCAGCTTGTAGACAAATGTCAAATGAAAGCAGAGGTTTCTGGTCTTTAAGTTATTAGTTTATGGTTTCAACAAGACGATGCCACATAACTCGAACGAATATGGCTTTATTGCAAGAGACATTTCCTAACCGCGTAATTTCTCGTCGTGGCGATATCAACTGCCCACCAAGATCATTTGACAGCGCTGGACTTTTTTTTGTGGGACTACGCGAAAGACCCTGCTTATGTAGATAAACCCTTAACTCTTGAGCACTTGAAAACCAACATTCGTCAAGTTATGGCTGAGATACCGCCCAATGTGTGTCAAAAACTAATCGAAAATTACCTCAAAAGAATCGATGCTTGCAACAAGTCGCGTGGTGGTCATTTAAATGATGTAGTGTTTCACACATAATGTCAACGTTCAAACGTTATAATAAAAAAGAAATATCATAAAAAAAAGATATTTTATATGTGCTTTATTTACGTTTACTTTTGAAACCGCAAAATGGATAATACTTTAGAATATGCATATAATAGTACACAGATTTTTTTGTCAAATAAATAATTAATTAATTAATTAAGATAGAAGAAACAATTGTAAGGCAATTACCGTTGTTTTGGGGGTTAAAAAACCAAGCTTAAAAAAAAACTCTTCAGTGGCTTAGACTGTAGACGATCTACAGGCAGACGCGGGAAACACTTCCTTGGTGTTCTCCATCATGCCGTCATCGTAATTGCAAGTTTGATTAAAATCTCGAGAACGATTTTTTTCCAAATGCGAAGCTTGCCCTCAATTTAATCTTAGCGGCACAATTGGATATAACGTGCATAGATAAGAGAAGATAGGTGGCCAGATTAGATGCCACCAAAAGTCTTAAAAATCTCTTTCCTAATTTGTAAGAATAGTACCTAATATGTACACATTTGTAATATTTGCTAGAAAACCTACACATCATATTGGAGATACTAACTATATTTATAAGAATTTAAGCATTTAAATACATTCATACATACATATATGCGTATACAATATACATAAGATATAATTAATTTTAAATTTTTTAAAAAAATGTTTTAAGTATATGTAAGACCTAAGGTCTTTTAAATGCAACCTGAATTGCACGGCACTAGTTTAGCGCAGTGGATTTGAGAACCAGGTATTGACTGTCAATTAAAATTGGAGGTATAGAAAAGAATGTACCTAACGTGGGGATCGAACCCACATGCCTTTAGCAATCAAGCGCTCTATCCACTGCGCCATTGCCACCTTTAATGTTGCCACAACTTAATGTTGCTTTAATTTAATTGACACATCAATAAACCTCCTTATGCCCTTTCTGGTGTATATATCTATACGCTTATGCCAGCACTTTTGTAGACGATGACTGGGGCAATAACTTTGTGGAACACTATTTTTAAAAATAATGAATTTTTTCATCAACTTTTGCATTTATAATGTCAAAAAATTAATAAAAATCGAATAAATTTAGACTTTTAAACGCTCTAAGATATATATATTGCCGGACATATTCTTGTTATTTTTACACCATATAGCCCCAAGTCTTACCTCAATTTTAAGACCTTAACCTTAAAGATTGGGATAATAGAGCTGACGATATAAGCTTAAAACAGCCCCCAAATCTTTTCTTTTTAATGAATTTTCAAACATTACAGTTCTTTTACTTTTTCTTTTAATGATAAGAGTCGAACTAGGCAGGCAATTTTGAATATTTTTCTCCTGTTTTGAAATTAAGATTGCAAAGCTTGTATAGCTTACAGAGCAATGTTTGATACATCGAAATAATCGTCATCGTCATATTATCTACTTATTAATTAAAGAAAAAGGAAATCTATTCATGGAACCAGTCAAAATATATATGCAATCTTCTCAATATTATAGTTTCCTTACGGTTATTAACATTCTAGGAATCCAATTTTACCAAACATTCGTCGCAATATACTCTATAATTCCTGATAGAGTAAATTTCAGATTTCTAGGTCCACTCCTTAAAGAGATAAAATTCTTTTAGTTGATAGTGCGTATTGCGTTACGTAACGTATCAGTTTACCGTCCCATAAAAAGTAATCACTTAAAAAATCGGAAAAAATGCGGAATCTAAAGAAAGATTTTGAAGCGGAACTTTAAAAATGGTTCTAGATTATTTTAGAGAAAAATTACAGAGCAACTGAAATAGCGTCATATTAAGGAGAGTAAGGAAACAATTTTACTCCACATTCATTTAAGGGAAATTCACTTTTTTAATTCTGAAGTATTATTTGCTCTGTTTTCTTAAGGTATCACGGAAAAACATTTGACGCTTACGAGCTGCTTGAAAACATTGCAAGCAATTAACTTAAAATATTTTTATATAAATTTTCTATAAGCTATAGTATCTACACCTTTTTTTAGGTACAAAAATACACAAATTAGCACCTTCACAAATTTTGCAGTTATATTCAAGCTTTGGACAGATTATAATACAGCCTGATCAGAAGGGGATAAAACTTCTAAGAAAACCCAGACATTTTGCAGCGTTTTTGGTGACATCAAAAATGTGTTAATTCCCCAAAACGTGGATGGTGATGCACATACCTAGAACTGAAAGTTGTTCGGTTTCCTCGATGAAAGCGTCGCGCAAGCGCCCAACGGTGTTGGAGGACAGGATATAGCATTGAGTTTTTGAAGCATTAAATTTAACACGGATTTTTATTCCCCATTTGACAATGCTGTTGAGATCAGAAACTAATGAGCTAATCATACGCTCCTTTTTAAGTTACACAACTGAAGGACAAAGGTGTGAATCTTAAAAGGAATATGAAAAGCTGAGGATACTGTCGTTGGCAAAACAATATATTAGATTAGAAGTCTTACACAAGAGATCATTAATGGAAATGAGAAAGATATAGAGTGTCGGGGGCAGAACGGATCCCTGGGGCACACCATGAATATAAGACTTGAAAACGTCCAATACAACTTGTAATGGGCGGTCCGAAATGTAATTTCTAATCCAACGAAGAAGAGACTCGTCGATTTTTTTTTATAATAAACACGCACTAAAGGGGTTTTGGTTACGCTTAATATGACAAGCACAGTGCGAGCTTTAGGAAATTAGGGAAGGATCAAATAGGAGATACTAAATGTACGCATTTTCGATAAGAGAGCTTGATGCCAAACTCTATCAAATGGTCTAGAAATACCAAGGCATACTGCCGGTCATTAAGAAGCTTGCGTTCTTCAAGATATTTCTTAAGTTGTAACTGCTTAGTCAGCGTTTACATGACCTTGGAAAGAAGGGACGTATGTGCAATTGGACGGTAATTATTGGGTGAAGAAAATTCGCCTTTTTTGGGGACATGCTGGAGAAATTCTGTCTTCAATCAACTCGGAAAGAGGCCAGTAGAGTAAGACAGATGGAGAAGCTTACGCAATTGTTAATGCAGCGTATAAGAACACCTCTTCAGAACAATAGGGGAGGTACTACGTCTAGCAAATGTACGCGTACGAAAGAAGATACGTGTCATGTAACTGTTAATGTTCTCAAGTACAGAAGGAGTGTTAGTGTAGAATTAGCAGCAAAATTCACTGCTAACAAATAAGCTTTTTCTTGTGAGCTTGAAAAAGAAGTAATTGAAACCAGAGTTTCTTTACAAATGACCAAAAATTTATATTTTTTTTTCTAAAAATTGTAAGTATTTAACAATATAAGTTTGAAAACATAATTTAAAAATATCATAAACCCGTTTTCGAAATATTGGATTTCAAAAATGGAATAAACTATTTTTCGAAAATTTTGGTATGCAGAATTATTTAGAATTTGAAGGAACTCTTATATAAAATTTTTGATTTAAATCCTTTGAGTCGTTTATGATAAAGTCGAAAATCAAAAAAAAGAAAAAAATATTTGACTGGATCGTACGAACTTGCTCTTGTAGCTAACCACTGACACTGTTAGTAGGTAGGTTGCCTAGTTATCCTATGCAGGCTTAAAGCCGATGTAGGTAAGATTACCTTGATTCTTAGTATAATGAATAGATGATACAAGGAATAGTTACATAGTTACCTACCTACAAATGTATCTTTAAATCTAAGTTATGGATTTTAATTATGTTAAGTTAGGAGAGTAAAATGTATCTACATATATATACGTATTGATGGAACCTAAGTATGTAAACATGTACATATAATAATGAAAATGAAGGATGTAGGTGGGTAGGTATCTATATGCATAAAACTTGGGTTGTATGTAGTGTTCAGTGACGTACGCAGAAATTCGTAAAAAGGAAGTATGTAAATGGATAAAACATAATAAAATGTTCTTATATTGTTTAGTTGGTATAGCTTGAGTGAAAACAAGGATACCATTTGAATTCCAGGATAAATAAGAATACATATATCCAAAAAAAATTTAAATCCTTGGAGCGGTTTTTAAAAAATTAATTTCTTATGTAGGTATACAATTTGAAAAACATTTAAACAAAACTTGAAACGTCATTTTGAAGCTATTATTAATTATACATATAGAATTAAAATTTCAAAACAATCAGTGACAAGTTTTTGAAAATCGTTTTTTCAAAAAAAATTAAAATATTAATTTTTTAAAAAATAGAAAAACTTCTTTTTTGAAAATTTGAATATGCAGTTTTATTAAGACTTTAAGGGATTATATTGCATAAGAAAACTAATTTTAATCAATTCATCTAATAGTGAGGAAGGCGAAAATATGAAAATTGGTTCTATGGGAAGTATACTGTTCATAAGTACACAAAATTAAATATTCTTATACTTAAAAGTGGATTGTACTAATTTAAGAACACACACAAAAACTTTTTTTTTTCAAATTCTTGGAGCCGTTTTGAAAATTTTTTTTTCTTAACTGTTATTTAACATTTGTATGGGAGGTACAGTTGGTTTTTATAATAGGAAAATATATTTGCTAACTTTTCAAGATAATGTCAAAAAACTACTAAATTCGAAGTTACGAAAAAATTTATTGAGTTGTTTTCGAAATTTTGATTTTTAAAAAAAATTAAATTTTTACAAAAAAATGTTTTTGAAAAAAATTGACAAAAATTAATTATCTCATTATCCAATTAAAACAAAATGCATGACTAGATCGCACGAACTTGCTTTTACGTTCGATCGCATCGTATGCAAAAGATTTCTATTAAAAATCTAAATATATTTTTAAAGTCGTTTCTTACTTAATTTTTTATATAAACAAAATTTCCTTAATTTTTTCCAAAAAAAATTGCTATGAAAAGTATTTATGTAGTATGTATTTAATAATACTAGCCGACCCAGCTGTCGAAATTCGAGTGCCAATTTATTTATTTAATTCATTATCATTCAATAAAAGACAGAGAATTCGTGATTTTTTTTTAAATTGATGAATGGAATTAGAAGTACCTACTAACCACTCAATCTTGGAGTCCAAAGGAAAACAGTTAATGGTATACGAACTTTCAAACCTATACACATTTTTGACACTTTTAACAATATTTGTACAACAACAAATGTTCCTGGTTCTTACTCTTGCACCTTCCTTTTATTATTTCCATGCTAAACTAAAATACGTACATACAACAATACTGACGCCTTAAAAAATTCAAGAAATATCAAAATAACCCAAAGGAATGGATTTAGAGGTGGGCACGCTTCACACACCTAGTATTTTCACCACACTTTACCTCTTATGAAATTCCACCACATATGAAAAAAATAATGATTGTTTTAATTTGTATAAATTCAATTATATTAACTTCGAAAATGAAACTTAATTGTTTCCTAAATTTATTGTGATGGCCTTTGTTCAAGTTGTACATAAGTTTTCATTAGAAATAAAATATTTATTTACACTTTTCCACCACTTTCCTGTACATAGCTATTCATCTTTCTAGTATTGCCCAGCACTAACACAGTTCAATAAATAAGTATGCAACGAACACTCAAGAATATGCAATTTCTAATTCCTTTTATATATTTCAACAAATTATCCAATGCACAAACCATTTTCTTTTTCCAGCAACAGATGTCGCTAGTGTATGTGTGTATTTTTTTGCATTTTTATTTATTGTTTTAAACAATTTCTGTGTAGTATATTTAAATAATTTTGGCATTCTGCACAGGTATGCAAAAAATTCTTTCGCTTAATATGTAATTTAT
Organism: Philhelius pedissequus; assembly: GCA_910595825.1. NCBI lineage: Eukaryota > Metazoa > Arthropoda > Insecta > Diptera > Syrphidae > Philhelius > Philhelius pedissequus. The sequence goes on along the minus strand of OU343161.1, from coordinate 11,426,798 downwards.
GCCCCTTCGGTTTGTGTGGGCTGCGAAAAGTGTACCACAGAAAACATATTCACCGTTTTATTATATGATGATTATAAACTTAAAAACAAAAGATTAAATCTTCTTAATCCAAAAAAAAAAATTAAATTCTGAAATAAATACTTAAACTAATTTGAACTCAAAAACAATTACTCCATTTAATTTTTGGGATAAAAAATTTAAAAATCTGTGGAGCGGTTCTTGAGACAAACATTTTTTTTTAAATTCATAGGTATTCAACAAATACATATAAATATAATATTTGAAAAAAATTTAATGAGCAGTTTTCAAAATATAAATTCTTTTAATTAAAAAAAAATGATTTTAAAAATACAAATCAAATATTATGAAAAAATATTGTTCTGCAGTATAAATTGGGCTACCTAAACCTAAGTATATATGTTCGAAGGAATCGGTTAAGTCATTTATGAGATAGTCGAAAGCAAAAAAACAATCCTATGGAAAGTACCGTTCTTAGACATTTTTTAAAATTTTTGTTCAATCATGATCTGTCGTACCAAAAAAAACTGCACTGTGTTTTATATCAAAATCGTTAGAGCAGTTTTCGAGAAAAATATTCTTTATCGTAACGGTTATATGGCAGGTACTGTTATTTTTTAGGCTTAAAAAATTTACTTTATATAGGTATATTTTCAATATACCAAGTTTGAAGCAATTTGGCATACCCGTTTGGGCTGTAGGTGTCTATACGTGTCTATACAGACAGACAGACACACATAATTTTTAAACCATCTTTTTTGTCTTCGTAATTTTGTATATACAAAATTTTGTATAAACAAAATTTAATAGAAAAACGATTTTATGAATATATTTAGCCGTTTCCACTAAGAATCTTGTGCATACCTACCATGATCAAACATAAGAGCAAGTATGTGCGATCCAGTCGTGCATTTTATTTCCTAATAGCTTAATAGTTATTATGTCGAAATTTTGACGAATAAAGTACGGTTTTTTAACGAAATGCTCAGTTAAAAATTATGAAGAAATTATATGAATTCTAATATGTATAATTAGATTTTTGTCGAAATGGGGTGGCCGTGGCGCGATAGTTGTGTGCTCGCCTGTCAATCTCGTGGTCGCAGGTTCAATTCCTGCCGTTGTCTATGTCTTCTTATATTCCATTATTAAAACCAATTCTTAAAATTGTCATAATATGTGTTGCTGGCTTACTAATTACATGCTGTTCAGGCATAACACTAACAACATGTGTTTGAGTAAATTAGTATACCCATATAATATGACAACGAAATAAAATAAAAAATAATGCGAATTATAAGAGACATAAATAAATAAGACATGGTAATTTTCTCCGCATTAGTTCAGCCGCCATCCCTGGAGATAAATCTGAGACAACAACCAGCTCTAGTCTCACAACATCGCGCCACACATCTTTCCTATCCTTCTTTCTCCTCTTTCACCAGATTCCTGCGCTGTGTTAAGAAAAACATATAAAGGGTATTCATAATCCCTTGAGCGCGTGCAAAATTATAAAAAAAAAATGTTTTATTTTATAAAATATAGATATATATAAAAACAAAAATATTAAAAAAAAATATTTTTTTATTTATATTTTCCCGAGGAATGAAGTGTGACCCTGTCGTTATTTGTTTTAAGCCGACTCCAACAAAGAAAAAACAACAACCACTTTATATCTAATTTTCTTGAAGACACTTATTGGCTAATTATTCAAAATAGCTTTTAATAGCCTTTTGTCTACAAAAAAAAGGGAATTTCGCTGTTCACTCAGGCTCATTACTTGCTAAGTGGTGACCTTGCCAATACGCAATTTCTTGTTGAGCTCGTATCATCCAAAATAGATTTTATGTAAAAAAACCCCCAATGCGAGCTATTGCCATAGATACCCACATCAAGACTAAAGATATTAATTATTTAAGCAGAAATATTTTTCCCACATCCAGACATTATATCTATAAAAAGATTTTTTGTTGGTATAGGTATGAGAATGTATACAAAAAAAATCTAAGTAAATTGAATTAAGTTTAAAAAAAGTGACTGATTTCACTCAATAAGAAAATGAAACTCAAAATGAGCGTTTTTGACATTAAAATCATTTTTTCGCTGTATTTGAAGCTTGCTCATTATATTAATTTTTTTATAAATTTCAAGGTCGTTAGAGAATGGCACCAACTCATTGAAGGAATTTCAGCCCCAACTTGAATAACTGATACCCAATTTGTCTCCAAATAATAAGAAAGTAATTGATATTCTATGATAATTTGATGTACTTTTAAATGTCATACTTCCTTCTTTTTTAAAATTATACTAATTAGGTACCAAGTCGTATGTAAGAAAGTGCATAAAGTAATAATTCAGATCGGTGTAGCTCCTTCGGCCTCAAGGCCGTCCTTATTATGTGCTCCCATATCATAACTTCATTGTGACTATTTCCTTAATTGGTTGAATAATTAATTTTGCCCATCAAACTTTGACATAGTAAGTAGGTACATTTATTGTATGTTTGTCACAACAACTCCTTCTGGCATATCATAATAAAAATAAGCATAAAATAATACAACGAAATAAAGGATAACAAAAACAACAACAACGACACACAAAATCAACATAATCAAACATAAATTAGCATTCTAAGTTTACCTCAACATTGTTCCTGCATTGCAAACGAGGTAGGTACATACAATGTAATCTTCTACGATCATATACGAATACAAGGATATTTATATGCAAATTTAAAATTTGTCTGCATTAACAGGTGAAAACGTCAGTGCTGACTTTCTGAAACACTCACACCCGAACGAGAACCGCACTCGACAGACCAGGACTCGTATTGGAGAACCTACGATGTTGAGGACCGAGGCCGCCAGGCTGTCTGCTGCATTTATAAATATTAAATTCTTTATTGCAGAATGACCTGCATAATAAACTATACGACTTGCATTTTAGAATATTCACTTTTTCTTATTTCTTGTAAATTATTTTGATTTGTGATTCACAACATGAAGGACATCAATAAAACTGCATTTCCACACCAACATGACAATGGACAATCATTTTTTTTTTGTTGCTGTTGTTGTTATTATAATTGCACACTGATTCACAATATATAGGTAATAAAATGTTAAATAAATTAGAAGGCCAAGATGTCATTCACTTTAGCTAGAGGATAATAATGCGCCAGTAAATATACGAAGCACCGATTGCTAAAAGCAGCGAATGCCTCAACGCACGACAATCAACTGTCTTCGACAACAAAGTTAGCAGGTAAATGTACCAAGGACCCACCACATTGCATGAGAGATACAACAGAAGACCCAACATTAAAGTTTCCGCTGCGAGCTGCCGCCTTCCTTAGATTTCTGCACTACCAAAAACCAAGCAAAAGTACCAATCTGTTGGAATTTCGTACGGAAAAAGGATATTTCCCCAGGAGCAGCGAGTGCGCATGACCTGATTCTCGCAATGAAAACAGAATACTCGTACTTCGTACATATGTTTCCGATTGTGCTAAAATTTCCTTATACTTCGTTTCTCGCAGATAAAACACAAAGGACACCGCCACCATGCCACGCAACCGGGCAGCCAGAGCCATCTTCTCTACAGACCAACACACTGAATTGCTAGGCCTTTTTTGCATTAAGTAAGTCGTCCTGTCATATCAACGCTCCCAACGCCACACTATGCCATTGCCACACGCCGCATGCCACCCCACTGCACTTTACCGCCCGGCCACTTCATTCTCGCTCGAGTGGTAGATGGGGACTTTTTTTTTAACTGACTGATGGCATTGGGTTGGGATCCTATTGCGGAATGGAACGCGTTAAAGGAAATAAAAAATAGCGCTCGTTCTGAAAAAAAGAATTAAATAACAAGGACATAGAAACAGGCAATGTTGTACTGTACTAGAGCAAGGATATGGTGGTGTGAGCGAGTTATTGAAATTTGTTTTTTTTTTTTTATTTTGCTATAATATGTAAACATGTAAAGTAACGCTGTTGCATGCTTCTAGCTATAACCGTGTATTGTTAAACTGTACGAGTATAGATATACCAAAGACAATCATATGCTTATTCAGAGGCTCATACACACATTCTGACACTTTAATTGGTGATTTAAAGCAAGCGGAGCGAGTATACCTACTTTGGAATTATAGAAGCAGCTTGTTTATTGTTTCTTGCCATTTACACGGTTAAAAAATATTGAGATAGTTTTGCATTAAATCGACATTGTCTGTTTTTTTTTTTTTTTTTTTTTCTAATAATAATAAGGGGTTTTTATGGAATTGTGGAAGACAGTGGAAACGCTCACCATTATCGAAATCCAAATTCTCTTTGTTTTGAATATGATGAAGCGTGGGCGCTTAAGTTGCCCTTGACACTTTTTTCGTGATTGTTAATTGGGCAATTTTTTAAAATTGAATTTTGATCAAACTTGACATTACGATGATAACGAAGACGAAAAAAGTGGTTTTGGATCGGTTTTCTTCAAACTTGGTACATAATGTTTTTTCGGTAATATGCATGTCAGTGGAATAGAAATCGCTCATTTTCCAGGCTTTGTTTTTCCCTCCCGAAAAAGGTGACTTTAAGCCTTTCAGGTGACACTTGGAAAAAAATATTATCCAAACGTCAAAATATAATATGTTGCCTAAGTGTCAAGACATGAACTGTCAAAACAAACTGCTGAGATACTGAGCTATATCTTTTCAATCTGAACACGAGTCTTATCTTACTTATGTTTACTACCAAAAACACGAAAGAAACCAAGATTAAGGATGAGAAAGTTTTCACGAGAAAAAGGCGAGACCAAGACCTAGCAGAGACCTGGTTAGGCGAGCACGAGACCGATCAGACTAAAAAATTTTCATTTTGACTAAGAAAAATCTCGTCTGGTTGCCAACCCTAGTACCAATACATTTTTTTTAGCCAAAAATTAAATCTCATTTTTCTCATAAGCTGCTCAAACGATTTTTATTAAAAAATAAAATGCACGACTGGATCGTACGAACTTGCTCTTGTAGCTAACAACTTTAATGTAGCTATAACCATTGAGGTTAATTTAGTTAGGTGTAGTTATCCTATGCTGGTTTAAACCCTATGTAGGTAAGATTACCTTGATTCTTAGTATAATGAATTGTCGAATGGATGATTCAAGGAATAGTTACATAGGCACCTACCTACAAATGTATATTTAAATCTAAGTTATGGATTTTAATTATGTAAGTTAGGAGAGTAAAATGTATCTACATACATACCCATATAAATGGAACCTAAGTATGTAAACATGTACATATAATAATGAAAATGACGAATGTAGGTGGGTAGGTTATATATAACTTAATAATTTAGGTGCAATACATAAGATTCATGTGATTTTTAAAGACACAATGAATAAATAAATGTATGAAGGCCTAAATTGTGTTTAGTATTCCAGTGACATACGCAAAAATACTTAAAAAGGGATTAATAATAATGTAGATGTAATGGATAATACACATAATTAAAGGTTTTTATATTGCTTAGTCGTTATAGTTTGGGGGAAAACAAAGATGCAATTTGTATTCATGGATAAATGAGAATATATAAAAAAAAAAAAGTCGTTGGAGCGGTTTTTTAATAAATTAATTTTTTGTGTATAAAATTTGAAAACATTTTTAGAAAAAAAAATTGAAATGCCATTTTGAAGATATTAATAATATACATATAAAATTCAGATTTAAAAAAAAATTCTGTGACTGGTTTTTGAAAAATTGATTTTTCAAAAAAAAAATTTTAATTATTTTTTAAAAATCGAAAAACTTTTTTTTGAACATTTTCGTATGCAGTTTTATTAACAATTTTAGGGAGCATTTGTATAAAAAAAATTATTTTAATCAGTTCATCGAATATTGATAAAGTCGAAAATATGAAAAGTGGTTCTATGGGAAGTACCGTTAATAAGTACGCCAAAAAACATATTTTTATAATTAAAAAAGTGGACTGTACTAATTTAAGAACACACACATTTTTTTATAAAAATTCTTGGAGCTGTTTTTGAGAAATACATTTTTTTCTTAACGGTTTTTTATTGTAGAAAAAAATGTCTGAACTATTCAAGATAGTGTAAAAAAAACTACCAAATACGAAGTTTCGAAAAAATCTATTAAGTCGTTTTCGAAATTTTGAGTTTTCAAAAAAAAAAATAATTTCCAAAAAAAGATTTTTTCAAACATTTTGGCTTACAATAGTGTTTAAACTTTCTAGGAGCTTCTGTGTAAAAAATTTCAAAAAAATTAAATTAACCGCTTCCCAGAAAATCGAAAACCATGAAAATGGTCGTACTAGAGGTCCCAAATATAATGGTTTTTTTCCAAAATAAAATTATCAAAAAGAACCCTTTCCCTTCATTAATGAACTGATTTATTTTTTATAAAAATCGTAGGAGCCGTTTTTGAGAAAAATAAGATTTTTGTTTTTGACCAAAAAAAAATGTATGGGAGCTACTGTTATTTGTTGTCTTTAAAAAAATGAAAAAAATGTGTTGGCATATTACCGAAAAACCAATATGTACTAAGTTTGAAGCAAATTCATCCAACCGTTTAGGCTGCACACTCGAGGACAGTCAGACAGAGAGGCAGACGGAATTGGGGGGCCCAATTTTTTGGTGTTCTCTATGATCGTAATGTCATGTTTGATTGTTAGAAAAAAAAAATTTTTTACGAATACATAACTTGCCTATAAGACCTATAATCGCAAGTAAAAATCAATTCATTAATGAAAGGAAAATGAACTTTCGGGTATTTTTACTTGCGATATAGTTACATAGGTATAGGGCAAGTTTTGCATTTGGAAATAAATTGAACTCGAGATTTTTATCGAACTTGACATTACGATGATAGAGAATACTCAAAAGTGGGTCTCGCAATTCCGTCTGTCTGTCTGTAGATCCATCTGCAGCCTAGACGAATTAACCGACTTTTTTCAAACTTGGTACTTGAAGATGATTGCCTAAAATTGATCTAAGATCATTGTTTTAGTCACAAAAATAACGGCATGTAACATTTTTCTATCATCTTAATTATATCGAAAACAGCTTTAACGATTTTGATAAAAAAAAGAGTGTGTACTACTTTAGGAATGGTCTACACTTTGGCCATCATTTTTTTGTACATTTATGTACATATGTATTTTGTTATTAACGGTATGTATGTCCCTGCCATACAAGCATTTTTTTATGTTTGACTTCCTCATTCCGATGTAAAATTTTATTCAGGATGTTCTTCCAACTCTAAATAATACTGCATTTCAAAATTTTCGGAAAATATTGTTTTGGATTAAAAATAAATATTTTTTTTTGAAAATTGAATTTCGAAAAGTGGTGGACAATTTTTTTTTAAATTTTGTTTTTAAGCTTATATTAATAATAATTATATATTATTAATAATATTTATTAAATACTTGAAATTGCCATAGAACATTTTTTTAGCAAACAGTAAAGAAATTTTGTATCTACAAAATTACGTTAAAAACTAATTTAAAATCATTCGCATACAATGTGACGGATAATCCAGTCGTGAATTTAATTTTTTTTTTCTATATTGGTTTAATTATTTTAGAACCATTTTTTATGATTTTCGGTTTTCTGACAAACGGTTAATTGGATTTTTTGAAACTATGTAAGTATTTTAAGGAGTAATTTAAGCCAACATTTTTCAATTAGTTTTTTGAAAGTATAAAACATTTTTTTTTTTTTTGAAAACTCAATATGTATATTTCGAAAACTAACCACTTCTTATATTTTTTGACTTTCTCACTAATAGATGCAATTAATAAAATATTTTTTTTATGCAGATGCTCCTTAATGTATAAATTATGTTGCATATTCAAATTTTCTAAAAAAAAAATTTTTTGTCGAAAGTATGTTTTTTAATCTGAATATGCAATATTCTGTATAACAAAATTATCTTAACGATTCATCCAATGATGAGCAAATCGATAATTTGAAAAGTGCTATGGGAAGTACCGTTAATAAGAACGCAAAATAAAATATGTTTGGATTCAAAAATGCACGCATCGAACATACTAACAAATTTTTTATCAAAATTTTTGGAGCCGTTTTCTGGAAAAAAAAACAATTTCTTGCTTAACACTGTTTTAACATTTTGTATGTAGGTCTATGTATGTACCTACCGTTATTTTTTGATTTAGGAAATTGGTGTTATTGAGTATGCAAAAAAATTTTAAAAAAACTAATAAATACGCGGCTTCGAAGAAATATTGAGACGTTGTGAAATACTAAGTTTCCAAAAAAATTGTGTTTTTTTACTTACAAAAAAAAGCTTTTTGAGAAAACTTGACATACAATTCTGCTCTCAGTTTGGAAGATCCATTTTCCAGAAAATGGCTCTACTTAAGGTTTCAATAATAATTTTTTTATCAAAAAAAAAAAAATACCAAAAAATACGTTTTCCCATTGTTAACTAGGTAATTGATTTTTTTATAAAAAATCTGTGGAGCCGTTTTTAAGAAAAATAAGGTTTACTTTATTTTGGGCTTAACAAAAATGAAAAAAAGTTATGGGCATTTTACAAAAAAAAAAAAAAATACTAAATTTTAAAATGCCAAGTTTTAAGGTAATCCATTCAGCCTTTTAGGCTGAAAACCAACACAGTGAGACCGAGCGTCGTAATGTCAAATTTGATTAAAATCTCGAGTTAGATTCTTTTTCAGATGCAAAACTTGGCCTATTCGTATGTTCCTATGTCCAGTTTTTACAAATATACCTTATCTTATTCGTCTAGATGGCGACTTTAATTTGGAAAGGTTTCATGAGGATCACCCTCAAAGCACAAGTTGCGAATATTTCTGTCCATCAGAATAATAAAAGTCTTAAGCCCAAATTATTAAACATGGACTAAGGAAGGTATAGGACTTATTCCGTGGACTAAGTGCGAAATACTATTAATAAAGCACAATTTCTGCTAATCGACGGTTTACCAACTCAGTCTTTCGTTAGACCATCGCAGACGGTGGTCTAGTGATGGACTAAGAATTGACATTTAACAATAAAATTTAAAGGGACATATAATAAAAAGAGATTAAGTTGATACTTATTGTAGCAGATTTTGTTCGGTTTTATATTTCTTTATTCAATTCGTTAATTACTAACGTGAAACAAACTTATACTAATTACATAATAATTATAATCTAAGTTGACTGATCCAAACTGTTATACATCAAAGTTTTAATTTGCATACATTTTACGTTATCATTCATAGAGTCTATACAAAAGTAAAATTTATTGAATATTGCAATCGATTGAGGGGCTATTGGCATCATAGTTTGATCGGCTAAATATAAGGTTCATTGGTGGCTGTAGTCTTATACTTGTATGACTAAAGCTGAAATTTAACTGACCAAGAACCGATGGAGATGATATTGAACCATTAATAATTCCAACAATAAAACAAAACTGCAAGTACTTTCTATGATTAGTGAGAGAAGGAAGGCTTATTAAACCAAGTCTTGGGGGATAAGTAAAGAAGAGCATATTGATATGTTTGATGTGGACCATGGAAGAAAACGAAGACAGAAAGGCGAAAATCTTCTCTGAACTGCTTCAAGTCTTGTTATATGAATGGAGTAGTGAGGTGCCCACACCACACAACTGTATTCTAGAATTGGTCTCACAAATGAAACAAGAAGAATCTTGAGGACATACGGATCGAAGAATTCCCGGCCGAATCGTTTAATAAATCCGAGGATTTTGTTAGCTCTTTTAGCTATGTAGTCTACTAAGTCAGAAAGTAAGGCGACTTTACTAAGAGGATATGAATCGTACGTATAATTGAAAACAAACGGATTTTTTTGCGTGTAAAACTCATGGCTTTACACTTGTCAACATTTAAAACAAGACGATTTTTATTGCACCATTCTTTAATTCTTTTGAAAAGCTTAATGTCATCAGCATAAATAAGGACAGACGAATTTCTAATAAAGAAAACCAAGTCATTAATAAATAAAACAAATAAAATTGGACCTAAATGGCTGCCATGAGGGACGCCAGAATTAACAACAAATTGGTCCGAATACTCTTTGAAAAACACAATACTATAGAGTCTATTTTTTAAGTACGGTGAGATCCAGCTTAGGAAACTACTGTTATACTGTTAAAGCCTTGATGGCTTAGCTTTAAAATTAAAGCACGATGACACAACTTATCAAAAGCTGTACTAAAATCAGTTAATACGAAATCGACTTGTTCACGTCTTGCAAAAACATCTAAGCAAAAGGACGTTAAGTTAAACAAATTAGTAACCGTAGATTTTTCTTGACAAATCCATGCTGATTATCACAAATAATTGAAGTACAGTGAAAGGAAAGTATATTACATACGATTGACTCAAACAGTTTTTGTATAACAGATAATTTGGCAGCACGTTTATAGTTCATTATTACATTTTCAGGACCTTTCTTGTGAACCGGTAATGAATGCACTTTTCCAGATATTGGTAAAAATCGAACTATTTATTGACTTATTGAAGAGAACACCTAACGGGTATGACAGGTAAGTAAGTAACACATTTCTTCAAAATAAACGACGGAATACCTTCAGGGCCGGGATTGAAACACTCGTCCATCTTCATGATACTTTGAGCAACGGTATCTTCGCTTATTTCAAAACTAATTGAATTCAAGGGAGGGTAGCTTGGCTCAGCAGTAGAGAAACAGGAAGTGTTATCATAGTATGCATCTTCGAAAACCTCTTTGAAGTAGTTTACAAATATATTTGCAATAATTTTAGGCTCCTGACTAGTTGATGACGAATTTGACATAGAGTTTGGGTAAGTACTTGATTTTCTTTTGCAATTAACAAGTTTCCAGAAAATTTCAGGGTTAGATTTAAGATCAAGTTCTATCTTACGAAGATAGTTGTCATATAAGGAAAAAGAATGCTCTGTAAGTTCTTTTAGAAATAAGAAAGTTCTTTAATCTTCGTCAGCTCTTGTGCTATTGTAATTTAACCATGCTTTGTTTCTTTTGTTTTTTAAGTTTTCGAGATAACAGTCAAACCGTGGTGGTTATTACAATCTTAATTCGCGACGAAAAAATTAAATTTATAAACAGACTAATAAATAAGAGAAAACCCGATTGTGCCGGCACAATTTACTTTAGTTAAATGAAAAAAAAATCGAACTGTCAAACTGAGAAGAAAATGAGATGGGCGAATTAAAAGATTTAACTAGCAGCGACAATAGTAAAGGACACAAATAAGCCATAATAAAGATTGGAAACTTTCGTACGTTTCACCCCCCAAAACCCATTTGTTTACATTGTTGTATTTGTAGCTTTGACACTCTATCCATGAATAGATGGGAAATCGAAAAGCAAAACAAAAACAAATTACTTGTGCTGTGTTGTCTATGTGTCTATAGGAAGAGGAACAGATAAGATTCTTGTGTGCGTTTCTATCAATGTGTCTATAGGAAGAGGAACATAAAAGTTACTTGTGTGCGTGTTTCAGCTTGTAGGCAAATGTCAAATGAAAGCAGAGGTTTCCGGTCTTTACATTATTAGTTTATGGTAAAGGGTTTTTCAACAGGGACTCTATAAAAGTAGAGCGACAGGGACAGCAAACGACGCCATATTTCTTGCCGCTCTTTTGACATTTATCTTCAGTAAGGTTTGCCATTGTATGATGGAAGGAAATACAAGTCAACAACGAGTCGAAATTATTAAAATTTACTACCGAAATTCGGAGTCAGTGGCCTCAACGTTAAGAGCGCTACGTCCAATTTATGGTCGTCATAATCGTCCTAGCAGATCAACAATTGAGAGTTTAGTTGAAAAATTTGAATCCACAGGCACAGTACAAAATGTTCCCGTGCCAGTGAGACAAAGAAGTGCCCATAGTTTCGAGAATATTGCTGCCGCTGAGGCTTCAGTTGCAGAAAGCCGAAATGTGTCTCTCACACGTCGTTCTCAAGCGTTGGGCATCTCTGTGACGTCGTTGTGGCGAATTTTGCGGAAAGATCTTGGGCTACATACTTACAAGATTAAATTGACGCAAGACCACCAGAAGCATTGTATGTTCGTGAATTGGTTTGAAAATGATTCGGATTTTCATCGAAAAATCATCTTCAGCGAAGAGGCTCATTTCTGGCTGAGTGCCTTCGTCAATAAACAAAATATGCGGTATTGGTCAGGCAGCAATCCACACGTATTCCATGAGTCATAATTGCATCCCGAAAAAACGTCGTCGTTGGGTCGTACTTCTTCCGTGATGATAAAGACCGGCACGTTACTGTGAATGGGGATCGCTACCGTTCAATGATAACCGAATATTTTGGGCCCCAATTGGATGATATGGACTTGGAGGACATGTGGTTCCAACAGGACGGCGCTACAAGCCACATAGCGAATGTCACAATCAATTTATTGGAAGCCAAGTTTGGAGAACGTGTTATCTCACGAAATGGTCCAGTCGCTTGGCCGCCTCGGTCGTGCAATTTAACGCCGTTTGACTTTTTCCTGTGGGGCTACGTCAAGTCTATGGTCTATGCCAACAAGCCCGCGACGACTAACAACTTGAAATTGCAGCAGTATCGGCCGATTTATGCTTAAAAACCGTCAAATTGGGCTCAGCGTCTGGACTTCTGCAAGCGTGCCCGTGGTGGACATGCAAAAGAAATCAAGTTCCATACATAATGGCATCGAACATAGTTTCACAGGAATAAACAATTTCATTGATATCCAAAATTGTTTTTGTTTTATTTAAAAAAAACTTTTGTAGCGCTCTTATTGAAAAATCAGATAAGTGCTGCCGCCACAGCTATGCTCAGTGAGAGGTGGGTTCAATTAATTAGTGTAATAGCGATTAAAAAAAAAAACAATTAATGTTTAAATTAATTCAAAGTTGAATTAATTTATTAATTAGATCTAACCACAGCGCCGTAGACCTGAAAATTTTAAAGAGGGCGCCAGTAATTTTTTTTTATATAAAAGGAATTACAAACCTTTTGAAGCGGAGAGCGACGGCGAAAAAAAATGTATCTAAACAAATTGAGCGAGCAATGGTGCTCGAAATGAAAGACAATATTTAAAGTTAAAAGTTTTAGAATTTATTTGGGAAGCCTTTTTAAATATAAGTGTAAAACCCAAAATTTTTTCGATCAAAAAAAGAACACAGTTTTTAGAAATAGAATGAGCTTAAAGATGGACCGTTATCGTTCGGTCCTGAAAGAACAAAGAAAGCTTAAAAACGGGTCGCGGGTTCCGTTCTGCGGAATTATCTCGAAACAAAAGCAAAAGCCCAATCGATGCGAAATTTTAACATATTAACTAAACAAAGCTATTAAAAACAGAATTTTAAAATTAACAATAATACTTAGCTTTTTTTTCCTAAAGAACTGCCAATTTCCTCCAAGTCCTCAGCTATCAATCCTTTGACTAGATCTCTCAAATTTTCTCGGCACATTTTCCCTTTTTCCTTTTTTTTCCAAAATCTTTTCCTCCTTTTCAAAAACTTTTCCATAAAATGTTAAACTTTTTAAAAACTTTTCATCTTTCTTTTTATCTTTTTAAAAACTTTTCTTCTCGTTAGCAAAATCTTTTTTCCAATCTCTGATCAAACTAGAAATGTCCGGCCAAGTTTATTGCCTGCCTGGACGAACTCTCCTTTTTCCAGGTCTCCCTTGTTTTCGGCCAATCAGTGGCCGCGGTTTTCGGTTGCATTCTCATCGGGATACTATCCGCACTTTGGCGGGAGAGGGCTAACCTTATTGAAAATCGGCGGTCCTTCTAACTCACACATCACTCTCCCATATTTCTGCTTCGTCATCTATAACTCGCCGACAGCTGGTTTCACTCTCAGGAGCGGCGAATTAGATGAAGGAATTCAGCCAGAAACCTAATATTTCGAAAACGATAAGAAAAGTTTTCGAAAACCAAAAAGAAACTCGAGATAAACACGTTTAGTTGTCCCCTCCGAAATAAAAATATACTATGCAATTTGTAGTAAAAAAAAGTTACGACATATTACAAAAAAACACTAAAGAAGAGATTGGCAGTATGTCCGTACTTCTTGAAAATTTATTAAGTCGTTGGGCTTTTGCACAGATTTGGGGGATATTGAGGACCTTCGTTTAACGTTCCATCTCTAACAAACAGGAATAGGATATGTTGGGCGGTTGGCCATTCTCAATATGAGCTACTTCTTGCGTTCAGGACCAAATGTTCCCCACGCTTTCGCTATTTCAATTTGCCTACAGACCCCCCGTCTGTCTGTATATTAGTGGATCGATCAACCACTTTGAAGCCAATGTTCATTTTTGTTTACTCGCGATACTGAGAGAGTGTACCGATGGCTGATGGACCATGGCTGCCCTACTCTCTCCCAGCATATTGAGGGATCTATTAATGAAAGCTCGTTATGATTCGACGCATTAATTGGAACGTAGAGACAATCGTTATCAATAGTAACCCAATCCACGTTTGGTAGGTTAAAGTCACCTACGACCAAAATTTCATCTTCAGGTTCTAGTAGGGTATAGACTATTTCTACACATTCATTGAATTTTTCATAAAATTCATTATTAGATCTCGGATGTATGTAAGCCACTATGATAAATAAATTGCCTGACACCAATTTAATCTTTATGCACAAGACTTCAACATCGGTGGATCTAAAGTCGCCAATCAGCCAGCATATGAGAAAGTTTTTGATTGCAAAAAGAATTCCGCCTCCTACAACATTGGAATTGTCTGTGTGGTGACGATCACGTCTAAATATTTGATAAGAGCTATCAAAAAGCTTCGAGTCAAGAATATAGTTGTTCAGCCAAGTTTCAGTTAGTACTAATAGGAAATTTTAGTCCATGGTCTAATTCAGTGGTGTCCAACCCTACGGCGCTTGGTAGCCCGCGGTCTGTTTTCTGGGCGCCCGTAAGCACCTCGGACTCAAGTAAACTCTTCTTGCACAATCGGAATTTGAAGGGAGTTTTGAGAAAATGTTCTGTATGCATAACCACTTATTTTTTTTTTATCCTTTTATTAATACCGATATTTAAGAATTAGCCTCATTGATGGAGACTCATTGCTGCATCAATAAAATAAAAACCAAATTAAAAATTATTACAATTCGAAGTGATAGTATGCTTAAAAGCACAGACGGTAAAAACAACGAGATTTTCAAGCTCATTGACCTCGTTAAATACAAAAACATATGTCACTACTGTGCACTCATCCTTAAAGCATTTTTCGGGTCAAAGTATCATTGTGAACGGTGGACGCGCTGTTTCTTAATCAAAAGTGATTAAAACGAAATACAGATATATGTTAACGAATGAGCGCTTACAAAATTGTAATGGTAGGAAGGGGGAAGTTTAAGGAATGCAGAACATTGGGAGATTATGTTTGAGGTACCTCCCTAAGCCATCCTGACTTTTGAATAAATTTCAGGATATGTTTAAGTGGCTTATCAGAGGTAACGCCCAGTTTATCGAAAAAGATATTCCCGAGATCTTCTTTCCTGGTTCGGGCAAGACTGTGGCATTCACAAATGAAGTGATATGAGAACTCTTCGGCCTCTTCGTCCACTCAACCTCTACGTAAGTCAGATGTGCTCATGCCAATTCTGGTTATGTGGGTTCCGATTGAGTTGTGACCCATTAGGATAACCATGAGGAGAACATTTGAGATCTGATAAGCCCTGGCAAATATTTTGTTTTTTTCTTAGAAATATCTGTCCAAAGATTTCTCGAAACCCGACAACTATCAATTCCTGACCATCTGTCTCTCTTTCATAAATTTTCTCTTGCGAGCTTAGTTTACGAGTTATAACCAGGCCCAGATAATGTGTAGTGGCAGCCCATTTATGATAGGGGGGGGGGGTGATGCTTGTATTTGGAATGTTACGTTTCATTATGAACAAAACTAGTTCGGTGTTTAATGGGCTTACATTTAGTCCGCAACTACTGTACCAATTACTGAGCTTATCACAGCCGTTCTGAAGAATTTCGCACAGTGTGTATTAGCATATGCCCTGACATTGACACTCGTTTGACTTAGTTTTAATAAGATCTGGTTAACGACCAGGAGCCATAGAAGGGGAGATAGTACCTCTGCATGTCCTAACATTGGTTGGACATGCAGAGGTCAATTCTCCATTCACGATCCTGGACTGAAGCATACAGTCGATCCAATTTGACAGTAGCAGGTTAATGCCACTTGAGTCCAGGGCCTGTCAGATTGTTAAGGGCCCCTTTTATATCAAAAATTGCACTCAGCGTAAGGTCTATGAATTGAATAGATTTTTCAATTGTGCCTACCACTTCATGAAGTTCTGTCTTAACAGATTTGCTCTTAGTGGCATGTTGGGCCTGTAACAGAACAACATAATTGAGCTTCAGGCGAATTTGTATATCTATGAGCCTTTCCATGGTCTTCAATAGGAAGGAAGGCAGGCTTATAGCTCTGAAATCTTTTGGTCAATGTGGGTGGGTTTTCCAGCTTCCGGAATGAAAAGAATATAGTATATCATAATCTCATAATAAATAAAAAGTTGTATAAGGGAATGATGTAGTTTCCTTTAATCTCACTCAATATTGTTTTACTCGGTAGCACCCGCGTAGTTCTTTTAGATTTAAAAAAAAAGCCCTCTGGATAATACCAGTTGGACACCACTGGTCTAATTCTTATTTTATGCTTTTGTAAGCCCATAGTTTGACTAAGCATTTTTTTATTAATAAGGCTTTTACAGTTTAATCCAAAACACCCTATTTAAATTTACAATGTCGAAGAAGTTGAGCACATTTTTAACCGTGTATAAATTCATTACTAGCCAAACCAACCCACCAAAGGACCTTCACATTCCACACACTCGATTCGGTCGGTTGGTGGTCGTATATGCAATCGGATAGAATGTAGGACAGATTTTTAATCAATTATCCTGCGTAGCCTGCAGCGAGATTTTCTTTTGTGAACGAAGTAAAGGAATTAAATGGTAAAATCATGAAATCCCTTAAAGACTGCTAGCGGCTGTAAGCTCAATTCGTTCCTTTTTTTCCGTTGTTAGTTTTGTTGTTGTTTGTAATGTGGTTTCGTTTGAGCTATATGGCGCAGAGCTGCCGCTTCCACATCAACAAAAACATCTGAAATTCATAATGCAGCTTTATTTTCATGTTCGTCGTTGTCGTCATTATTCTTATCATCGTCATCGTCCTTGAAAAGATGAATAAACCGCGAGGCTTGACTAAAATATGAGTTATTTTTTGTATGTGTGTTTTGTTTAAGGTTTGCGTGTTGGATAATTAAGTAAGTATAGTGTGTGGCCGAAATGAAGCGTGTTAAGCGGTTAAATAATAGTTGTGTACACAGGCACACCTTAAATATTGACATATGGAGCCAAATAGCGATTAGGATTTAATATTAAAGGACGAGGAACTGAAAGTTCTGGTTCTGGATAAAAATGGGGTGTGTTCTTGTGTTATTTAATAAGATTTGCTCGGCAGTGTTGTTGTTGTTATTTTTGTAGCACATAACCCTCTTTCCAGACAATAATCCTTATAAGTAGCTAAACTCGTTGTAATCCCTTATCATGTAGCCGGATTATGTGGTGTTAAGTCGCGATGTGGTAACTTGATAGATACTCCTGATAGTTGAGAAAAAAAATGTCTGTATTTTCAAAAGGACAAAGTTTATAAATGTTTGCTTATTTTTTTTTTTTTTGGAGGAGAACTGCTTAATAAATTACGAGTAGTTGCCCTTTACGTAAATGTTCTCGTCATGAATAAGGTCAGGTACCTTTTTACATCCTGCTGAAACTATAGAACTGCCCCATGGGAAGTACAAACACCAATATAATTTTCGAGAGTGAGAAGTTATTGAAAATTCTATTTCTCTGAAGGTTCTTCCTTTTTTCTAGAGAGCTTTTGTGTACAAAAAGTAATCGAAGTTATTTTTTATGTTTATTGTTGTTGTTTTTTTTTATTCTCTTCCGTTTTTTTCCTGTAAAAAGAAATGAATAGGGCGCTGAGTAATGAATTCACAGTAGGTGGATTCTTGTTCAGAGTTGTTGTCTGGTACCTTTTGGTATTACTATTCTCAGTGTATAGGTATGATTTTCACACCTGGTTTCACAAGAAGGTAAATCAATCAGGCCAACAATGCTGTCAAACTTTGCGTATATAGAACAATGATTAATGAAGCTTTATGGGTGGTTGTATACAACTGTAGTCAAGAAAAATGATTGCAAGCACGTGAATTTTGGGTGAAAAGTGGGTTTGGAGGTCATATATGTTTTGGAATATGCATCCTCATGAACAAGAAACAGGATGAATTGAGCTTGATAATTTGTGAAATATGACTATTACTTTTGGTCTTGTTGGATTTGTGTTGGTTTTGAAAAGCTGATTATGATAAGGTACTACGTATGTTTTGACATTTCATAATATTGTTACTCAAAATCTGAAGGATACAACATATTAAGGGTATTTCTCGGTAGAACGTTAGTCCATTCAAAAATAAAATGCACTACTGATTCGCAGGCACTTGCTCTCATGTTCGATCACATCGTAATCGTCGTTTGCAGTATTATTTATAATTGGAAGGACCTCCTATGTAAACATTTTGGTCGAAAGTCGTCGAGCCGTTTATGATAAAGTCGAAAATCAAAAAAAATAAAATGCACGACTGGATCGCACGAACTTGCTCTTGTAGCCAACAACTTTAATGTAGCTAACCATTGAGGTTTATTTAGTTAAGTCTAGGTAACCTATGCAGGTTTAAAGCCTATGTAGGAAAGATTACCTTGATTTTTATTATAATGAATTGTCGAATGGATGGTTCAAGATATATTATACATTTGTAAGTATACATATGTACATATAAATGTATGAGGGCCTACATTGTATTTAGTATTAAGTGACGTACGCAAAAATTCGTAAAAAGGAATAATAATACGGTAGAAATAAATGGATAATACACATACTTAAATGTTTTTATATTGCTTAGTCGTTATAGTTTTGGGGAAAACAAAAATGCAATTTGAATTCATGGATAAATAAGAATATATCGAAAAAATTTTCAAAAATCGTTGGAGAGGTTTTTTAATACATTAATTATTTATGTACAAAATTTTGAAAACATTTTAAAAAAAATTTGAAAAGTAATTTTAGAGATATTATTAATATACATATAAAATTCGAATTAAAAAAAAATCTCTTGCTGGTTTTTGAAAAATCGATTTTCAAAAATGAAATTATTTATTTTTTAAAAATCGAAAAAACTTTTTATGAGAACTTGAGTATGCAGTCTTATTGACAATTTTAGGGAGCATTTGTCTAAACAAAATTATTTCAATCGGTTCGTCGAATATTGAGAAAATCGAAAATATGAAAAGTGGTTCTATGGGAAGTACCGTTAATAAGTACGCAAAAAAATATTTTTATACTTGAAAGTGAGCTGTACTAATTTAAGAACACACAATTTTTTAATTAAAATTCTTGGAGCCGTTTTCGAGAAATACATATTTTTCTTAACAGTTTCTTAACATTTGTATGGGGGGTACGTTGTTTTTTATTTATAAAAAATTGTTTTTTACCTATTCAAGATAATGTCAAGGAACCACCAAATACGAAGGTTTGAAAAAATCTGTTGAGTCGTTTTCGAAATTTTGAGTTTTCAAGAATAAAACAAATTTTCAAAAAAAAAAATGTTTTTTGAAAAATTTTGGTATACAATAGTGTTTAGACTTTCTAGGAGCTTCTGAGTAAAAAATTTCAAAAAAGTCAAATTAACCGTTTCCGACATCATCTAAAACCAAAACAATGGTTGTACTAGAGGTACCAAAAATAACAATTTTTTTCCAAAAAAAAAATTATCAAAATGTACCCTTTCCCTTCATTAATGAACAGATTTTTTTTTTTATAAAAATCGTTCAAGCCGTTTTTGAGAAAAATAATATTTTTTTTTGGCTAAAAAAAATGTATGGGGACTACTATTATTTGTCGTCTTAAAAAAATGAAAAAACGTGTGGACATATTACCGAAAAAATAATATGTACCAAGTTTGAAGCAAATCCACCTAACCGTTTAGGCTGCAGACTCGAGGACAGACAGACAGACAGACAGACGGAATTGCGGGACCCACTTTATTGGAGTTCTCTATGATCGTAATGTCATGTTTGATTGTTAGAGAAAAAAAATTTTTTTACGAATACATAACTTGCCTTATAGTAAGTGCCTATAATCGCAAGTAAAAATTGTATGGGAGGGAATTACTGTTAATAACAAAATATTTAAAACAATTATTCTTACGAGAATGTAGGCTATGTCTAAACAAGTGCACACGCTTTTTTTTATCAAAATCGTTAGATCCGTTTTCGAAATAATTAAGATGATAGAAAAAATGCTATGGCAAGTACCGTCATTTTTGGGGCTAAGGAAACCTTTCACAAATTAATTTGAACAAAATTGGTTCAGCTATTTAGGCTGTTGATCGTTCTACAGACAGACAGATTGAATTGCCGGACCCACTTTTTTAGTGTTCTCTATCATCTTAATGTCAAGTTTCATTAATATCTCGAGTTCGATATTTTTTTTTTCCAAATGCAAAACTTGCCCTGTAGTATCTACATATATCGCAAGTAAAAAGAACAACAAAAACACATTGCACTAACCGCTCACCAGCAACATTTACACTGCACAGCGAGCGGTAAGTTTCCTTCTCACACCTTGTCTTCTCATCATTACTCGCAGTTACTTTGGATTGGTGATTGAATTAATGTGTGTTCGTCCCATATAATAGCCAATAATTACCCATATAGCTTACCCCGTGAAAATAAAATGATCTGGGTTATGAACAATTTTTACTTTGCATGCCTGGCATCACTGATTACATTTTGATTACTAATGTGCTTGGGAATTGTCCTTTTTTGTTTTGTTTTAATTTAATAAATATAAAAAATAAAATATAATAAATAAATAAAGCACGCTACTATCTGGATATTGTACAGCAACCCATCGATTTCCGAACAATGTTCCGGAAGCTCTACCCCGGTAGCATTATATGTCGGTAGATCAAATGGAATCTGATTTCGGTTTAATTTTGATTAAAAGAAGTGCAATAGGAACCGGAATTTCAGCTTAATGCCACTCCAACGGACGATGGTATTTTTTAATAGGCAGGAATTTATACAAATATACTTAATCTATTATATATAAATCTCGTGTCACGTTGATGTGTTAAATGAATTCCGAAACTATCTAATCGATTTTCATGTTTTTTTTTTTTTTGAATTTTTTATTTTGATGGTGTTCCTAAGATAGGATAGTTTGTAATACTTAATACTTAATAATAATGGTACTTGCAATACAATTTTTTCTACCATCTTGATTATTTTGAAAACGGCTCTAACGATTTTGATAAAAATAAAATGCACGACTGGATCACACGAACTTGTTATATCACATCGTATGCAAAAGATTTCTATTAAAAATCTAAATATATTTTTAAAGTCATTTTTAAATCAATTTTGTATATGCATATACAAAATTTCATTAATTTTG
Source organism: Philhelius pedissequus (assembly GCA_910595825.1). Taxonomy (NCBI): domain Eukaryota; kingdom Metazoa; phylum Arthropoda; class Insecta; order Diptera; family Syrphidae; genus Philhelius; species Philhelius pedissequus. The sequence goes on along the minus strand of OU343161.1, from coordinate 11,405,239 downwards.
TTCTAATATAAATTGGTATGACAATATTAAATATTTAATAATATAAACTTAAAAACAAAAGATTAAATCTGTTTAATTAAAGAAAAAAATAATTCAAAATTCTGAAATAAATACTTATACTAATTTGAACTAAAAAATAGTACTGCATTTAATTTTTTTGATAAATTTGAATTTATGAAAAAAAATTTAAAAATCTGTGGAGCGGTTTTTGAGAAAAATTTTTTTTTCGGGCGCTTCGAGCGAAATTAAAATTGCGGAACACTGGTACTTCAATTCACAAAGATTATCCAATGGCAGCAAGGGAACGCAAAAAGCGATTAAATAAATTAAGGCCTGACATAATCTAAAAAAATAAGGTCATCGCATTTCATTTACGCGGAGAAACTCTACAAATCGGTGAAAAAAAGTTTATTTGGATAAATGTGGCAAATTAATTTCTGAAGATGCAGATGGTTTGTCAATAATTCAACAGCTGGCTGGTGACAATTACGATTTGACAGCCTTCATTTGCAAAAATTCGTACGCTGGAAGTACAATGGAAGATAAAAACAGAACTTCCCAAACTGTAGCTGGTGTTTACACGAATCGACTTTAATTGTAATGCCGCCTGTCTGAATACAAATAATTGTACAAAAGTTAATGACAAAAATAATAATTTCAATTTGAATAAGTATAAAATCCTATCTTACAATGTGGCAGGATTAAACCATAAGCATATTTTTGTTGACTTTTATAAATTTTTGAATCAATTTGATTTTGTTTTTTTATATGAAACCTTAATAACAGAAAGTAGTTTAATTAATTTTGAAAATAAATTTAGCTATTAGAAATCAGTCTAGAGGAAGAGCAAGTGGAGGATGTTTCTGTGGGTTCAAGGAGGATATAAAGTCGGTTAAGTTTGAGTTTGCAGTATTCCAAAATATTACATACCTTAATCTCAAATTTAATAATAAGAGCTATCGGATACTCCCGACTATTTGCCACCTGCTGACATACATCAACTGTAACCAATGGAATAATGATTTTGAAAAGATGGAAAGTTTCATGACACAAGGCAGAACCTCAAATTTACTGGTGGTGGGTGACATGAATGGAAGGATAGGAAACGAGCCTGGAAATGAAAATATAATGGCGGGTATTGAAAAAAGATCGAAAGATACGGTTTGTAATGCAAGAGGCCTTAAACTGATCGACTTATGTAATTCTTTCGGCTTAAGATTTCAAAATGGAACAAGCAAGTCAGACATGAATGGCGAACTTACTTTCATCGGAAGACAAGGTGGATCTGTCATTGACTATAGTCTCGTGGGCGTTGATTGGAATGATTATATCGTCGATTTTAAGGTTGAAAATGTATTATTTTCGGATCACATTCCTATAGTTGTGACCTTTGAACTTCAGGTGAAACAATCCGAAGAAACTAGGGCCATCAGTGTTTTACCTAAACTGAAATGGAAACAAACAAGAATGATTGAGTATCAAGCACAACTTAGCAGGGCTCTTACACAAACACAAAATATCTCCGAACTGAGCCATTTAGATGAAATCATCATAGCATCGTATCCGGACACCAATACTAACAGGAACGTTCGAGAAATCTTTGCTGCTCCTTGGTTTGATGTAGATTGCAAAAAAGCTAGAGATTTATCGTTTGGTTGGCTGAGAGCATTTAAGAACACAGGTGACGGTTATTTTAGGAACCAATACTTACAGGCAAATAGGGAGTACAAGGCAATGTGTAAGCTGAAAAAATCAAAGTTTTTTGAGGCAGAATCTAAAAGACTAGCCCATTGCAGGAATTCGAAGGACTTTTGGACCTTGGTACGGAATTTGAACGACAAGCACTTAAACATTCATTGTGGTTTTACCTCAAACTTTCTGGCTGAACACTTGACGAATTTGTTGAATGCTGTTCAAGAAAGAGTCAATTTCCATTATGCTCCTCCTGGAAGTAATTTTAGCGATGAAAAAGCTGAAAAATGGAAAAGCTGCATCATCGAATGGGTTGTCAGTAGAGTTCTATAAGTATGGAACAATGGAGCTGATCAGTTGGTTAACAACGATATATAATAATGTTTTGGAAACTGGGGTGATACCAAAGGAATTCAGTGAATCTATTATTTTTCCAGTTCACAAAAAGGGAAGTGTAGCAGAGGTGTCGAACTATAAGGGTATATCATTTTTAAATTCTTCACCTTAATACTGCAAAGACATCTTAACAACTGGATAGCTAACAATAACATCTTGAGCGAGTTCCAGGCAGGTTTTAGATCAGGTAATTCGACAATTGACCACATCTTTGTTTTAAAGAGTATTGCAGAATCATTTCTCACTAAAAGAAAGAAATCGTATACGTTTTTTGTTGACTTTAAGTCAGCTTTTGATAATGTGGATAGACAAAGCCTTTTATATAAGCTTTATGGTATCGGAATGTCTAGGACATTTGGAAGAGTCCTAGAGAACATTTATGAGAACACAATGGCGACAGTATGGAATGGTGAAGAGATGTCTGAATGGTTTATAACTGAAGTAGGCGTAAGACAAGGATGTACAATGAGCCCAAGCCTGTTTGCTCTATTTATTGAAGACCTAGTTACAAATTTACCATGTGGAATCGAATACGCAGGCCATACGATAAAAGCTCTTCTGTTGGCAGATGACATTGTTCTCATGACATCCTCACCTCAATCAATGCAACTCATGATAAATCGGCTTTATCAATATTGCAGACTTTGAAACTTGATAGTTAATTTGGAGAAGTCAAAGATTATGATTTTTAAAAATGGAGGGGCAGAAACTGTGCGAATGAAAGTTGGTATTACAACTATACAGGCATCGAAGTTGTTAATGAACTTAAATAGTTACTTTACAAAGAATTTAAATATGGAGAGGTACTTAAAAGAGAAACTGGCGAAGGCAAAGTGTGCAATCAGTTCGTCGTGGAACAGATGCTTTTATAACAAAAGTATTGCGCATAGTAATCGTAGCAAATTCCAAGTTTTTTAAGCTGTATCTGAAACTATACTGTTTTATGCAGCACACGTCAGGGGAGCTAAGCAATATGAAACCGTGGAGATGCTGCTGCGCTACTACGTAAAACGAATCTTTCGGCTCCCACCTAATATGCCCAACTACATGGTTATGTTGGAAACGGGCTTATCGCCTCTTTTTATTCAAACATTAAAAATGCAAATAGACTACGCTTTAAAAATTATGAAGATGGAAAATCATCGACTTCCAAAGATAGCGGCTCTTCAAGTCATAAATTCTAAGACAAGTTGGTATTCTGAGTGGATGCAGTTAGCTAGATATGGTGAGATTGACTTCGATCTTAATAACTACGACTACCATAATTGGAAAAAAATATTCTACCAGCTTATTTCTTCAGTTGATATCAAATGTAGGGAAGGTTTTTTGAGTAACGCAACTGGATCGCTGCACAGAGAGCTATATTGTAGATTAAATCACAATTTGAAGGAAAACAATTATTTTCGAGACGAAAATGGAGTAAACGAAATATCGATGACGGCCAGGTTACGTGAAGAACTTTTCTTTTGCAATTAAACTTTATACCACACAGAGAAGATTTACCTAACATTTGCTCTTTGTGCAACTTGAATGAAAGAGAAAACACTTTTCATTTTTTGGGAAAATGTCCTATCCTAAAAGAGATCTGACGAAACACCTTTGGAAGTGATTTTTTGACAGACAATCAAATTATAGCAATGCTTAATGAAGTTGAAATACATAAATTATACCCATACTGCAAGCTTGCTTTAAGATATGGAGAACAAATCATGAGTGAGGGTTTTTATTTTCATAAATATATATAGTAAAAATTATCTAATTTGTTTTAATGAAATATCTTTTTATTTTTGAAAGAAAAGTTAATATATTTTGTCAACCAGGCAGACGGCATAAAGCCAAGCTTTTAAATGATTGTAAACTTTGTAATCAATAATGACATTTCGTGTGCTTGTGGTCAGCAATGCTCAGACACTTATGTTCAAGCACATGGAGCGCACTCTGCACATGTTCAGAACGAAAAAAGAAACACGGCATTAGTAGCTCTAAACACTCTGAGTGGAAAAGAAACACAAACAAATTTCTTGACAACTCAGACTATGCTCTGATTTAAAAATGAAAAACGCCTACTGTTGACATGTCCCGAGTCACGTTCATTTTTTCATCAAGCCCCGTCCATACTTAAATCAATTTGTAAACTATGTATATAGGAAATTACACATACGAGTCAATAAATTATACTAAATCAATCTCGCTCTTTAGAAAAAAAAACCTGCATCACAAAATTTCATAATTTCTAAATATTTTTTGTTTTAGATATTTTGCCTTATCAAAAAATTTAGCAACAAAATCTCGCTTTAAGTAAATAAGTACATTTAATTCTCGCAAGCCGAGATCTGACACATTTGCTGTCTTCCGTAGTCAGTTTCGAATAGTTTTTTTGCTTCAATAGCATTTCACATATTTGTTAAGTTTTAACCTTTTGTTTTAAAAGCTTTGACGTTAATTGCATCATAAGTTAATTAAATTGTAAAATGATGATAAATAAAATATAAAATACAAAAGAATAAGTTTGTCAGATATTTTTAATTAAATCAAAAAACAAAAAAATGAAGAAGTAGGTACATATCATATGTATCAAACTCCAACCACGTTAATTTCCATCGGAACGTTTTAATGGACATATACAATCCGGCCAGGCGAGTTTTTTAAATTCCTACTTTGCCTCAATTAAATACGTCATAGTGCTTCCTTCATCCATGGGATATATACATTAATTGTGCTTTATTTTTTTTATTAATTGGATAAAAATAGCACGCCAACCTTTTTAGTAAATTACACAATATACCTACATATACGAGTATACAAATATAATCAGCTCAAAAAGGCAGCCAAAATGTAACGAAGAAGTTCGGCACGTTGTTGATGGAAATGTATCTATCTACAGTAAAACCTATCAAATTGGACCATGAGGATGAAAAAACATACTTAGTATGCCTAAGTGGATATACAAATAGAAGGACAAGAAAGGAGTTTTTTTTTTTAAAGGTTTATTTTTTAATTGGGTCGTTGTCATTGTATTTGTACAAATTTTTCTGTACAAACAGAATGTTCAACTTAAAAATTTCGTATCTCAATTACCAGATTTGACTGTTTTTTAAGGGGGTTGGTTCTGCCAATCCCCATTCTCTTAAAAAATATTGATCCACAAAATTAATTGATTATCATATTCGTTTCGCCTGAATGTGCAGTTATAGTGTTTCTTTGCAAATAAATATACCTATAGAGCTATACAATCTATAGGTACAATGAGAGATTGAACTTGGCTATCTCAGTATAGGTATCTAAAGCAGTTTTTGTCATTAGACGTATAGTGGGTTATTTATGAATTAAGATCTTGCGAGGCTATGGATATTGGATAATAGTAAACACACCAGGGAAAATACGTGATGTTATTACATATTTGATGCATCCTTTTTCCTTTATTTAAGTTGAAGAGAGTAAGAGAAAAATGATGCCTTGAATTCTAAGAAAATTCCCTCAAAAATTATATCACACAGGAGTAATATACAAAACAGTTTTTTTTTTTGTCCATACACATATTTTAGGTTTCATGGTTTCATATAATACAATAAAGGATTCTTTGGCAAAAAGCAGCCCTGGAAGCTAAAGCACTTAACTGCTTGTCATGATTGCTTCTTATCACATTTTCATAATTAACAAAATGACATAAAGGGAAAATTATGAGTGAGTATATAAAAGTGAAGAAGCATACCAACTTCAAGGACACGAAAGAGAGGGAATTTAGTCGGAAATAGTTTTATGTTGATGAAGTTAGCTTCACCGCTAAAATGTATAAACTTTCAACACAATGAAATTCGGTGCGGTATTTATGTTATATGGTTGCTTTTAATTTCAAGGACTTTGCATGGTTCGTTTGTTTTTTAAAAGGATTTCGCTTTCATACAGTATATTGAAGGTTTGAATGAAACAAGAAAAAACTTGAGTTTAGCTACACATACATTACAAATATTTTACTTGCGATTATAGGTAATTACTATAAGGAGAGTTATGCGTTCGCAAAAAAAAATTTCTAGCAATCAAATGACATTGCGATCATAGAGAACAACAATGAAGTGGTTTCGGCAATTCCGTCTGTTTTAAGGCGACAAATAAAATTAGTTCCGATACATTTTTCTTGCCGAAAATGTAAATCTTATTTTTCTTAATAACAGCTCTAACGACTTTTATTAAACAAAATCAGTTCGTTAATGAAGGGAAAGGTATCCTTTGGTATCTTTTTTCTTTTTGAAAAAAAACGGTTATTTTTGGTACCTCTAGTAGACCCATTTTTTTAGGCTTTCGATTTTCTGGGAAACGGTTAATATGTTGTTTTTTTTTTTTATTTTTTACGCAGTAGCTCCTAGAAAGCTTAAACACTATTGTAAGCCAAAATTTTACAAACAATGTTTTTTTTTTTGAAAACTCATAATTTCGAAAACGATTCAATCAATTTTTTCGTAATACTTCGTATTCGGTAGTTTTTTGAAATTATCTTGAATAGTTAACTAAAACTGTACTCCCGCACAAATGATAAAAAAACCGTTAAGAAAAAAATGTATTTCTCAAAAACGGCTACGAGAATTTTGATAACAAAATTAGTGTGTTCTTAAATTAGTTAGTCCACTTTCATGTAAAAAATATTTTATTTTACATTTATTAATGGTGTTACGGTGCTACCCACAAAATCAATTTTTATATTTTCGACTTTTTCACTATTGGATGAACCAATAAAAAATTATTTCTTTATTTAATCCTGCCTAAAATTAATAATAAAACTGCATACTCAAATTTTTTAAATTTTCCTAAAAAAGGATTTTGATTTTTAAAAAATAAATGATTTTTTTTTTGAAAAATCGTTTTTTCAAAAATCTAAAATTTGAATTTTATATTTATATTAATAAGAGCTTCAAAATGGTGTTTTAATTTTTTTTTCTAAAAATGTTTTTAATTTTAAAAACACAAAAACAAAAAAATTAATTTTTTAAAACACCGCTCCAACGATTTTTGATTTTTTTTCAATATATTCTTATTTATCCAGGAATTCAAATAGCATCTTTGTTTTCCCTCAAACTATTCCAACTAAGCAATATAGAAACATTTTATTATAACCGTATTTTATTGGTAACCTAAAGGTAGTATTGCTTTACATGTCCATCTGCCTGCCAACCATGGTGTACAAGCTTTTTGTCTGCAACCCGAGCGAGTCGTTTTATTCTAAATATTCTAAAGCTTGATCTACTACAATTTTACTGTCTAATTTATTTGCAATTTGCCTTTGTTGTTGTTTACTGAATAAAATTTTGCTGTTCTGCCTATAATGTAGACAAATAAAAAAGGGCGTATGTGTATTATCCACTTATTTCCTATTTGATTATTTTTTTTGCGTACGTCACTGAATACTACATACAATGTAGGCCCTCATACATTTACATATCCATATGTATCTTTAAAAATCATATGAATCTTATGTATGCATATTGCACCTAAATTATAGTTGGATACGAATCTAAGCACAAGTTTTCTTTTAGTTTGATGCTTTTGGTTATCTTCATTATAAAAGCTTTCATCCCATAAAGAATTATGTTTGCATCATAGCAGCGCTGGAGACAACGTCACTATCGAGGAAGCATAGTGACCAGTTAAAGATCCTGAAGAAAATTACTCAGACCGTCCCATAGTTGGCTTTCTCGTATTGCCATACAGTTCTCTTAGGAATGTTTTCTTTAACTGTTTAGTTTGATCACGACATTGTATATAGATATTAATAGTACTATCATGACGACGGAATTCATCCAGCCTGCAATAAGTTCTACTACTCATAATGGGTTCCACTACCAAATCGGAGGTTAGGTAGTGGTGGTGTGTTATGAAAATGCGTATGAAGAGAAATAGTGTGATAATAAATTGATGAGAGAACTATATACAAAATTTATTATAAGTTAGAGGAGAAAAGGAAAACAATTTATTTCATAGTTTTTTTTTTTTTTTTATGAGGATTTTTTTGTTGAGTAGGAGCTGGTTGTGTGTGTGTTTTTTTATTCTACAGGCAGATAGAATGAAAATTGTTTGATGGCTGTAGGGAATATTTAAATATTCGGGTATACACTTGTGTGCAACGGTCACTACTCAGTAAAATACACTTTTTTACCAAATGAACAAACATGATAATAATTTAAAAGTTAAAATTTGAGATTTCTGTTAATCGTTGTGGAAAAAATAATTTTTCTTGTGACAAATTTTTTTTTTATTTTATATTAATATTTTTTTTTGGATTTTGAAAAAAAAATATTTATTTTGAAAATTCAGATTTGATAAGTAATTTCGTAAAAAAATCGAGTTGACGAATTTTCAAATAAGAATTGTTTATTAATAGGTATTATATATTTTTTTAAGTCGTTTTTTACTTATTTTTTTTTAAATGAGTATTCAACAATATATATATACATTTGAAAATATTATTTAAAAAAATCTACAAAACATTTAATATTTATTTGCAAAATATTGTTTTTTTTTTCAAGATCCAAGAAATAAGATAAAATTTAATAACAATTTTTTTTTTTGAAAATTCTTGGAGCCGTTTTTGAGTAATAAATTTTTTTCTTAACGGTTTTTAACATTTGTATGGGAGGTACCGTTGTTTTTTATTTTAGAAAAATAGTTTTTTTAACTATTCAAGATAATGTCTAAAAATTACTAAATACGAAGTTTCGAAAAAATCTATTAAGTCGTTTTCGAAATTTTGAATTTAAAAAAAAAATTATTTCCAAAATAATTTGTTTTGAAAAATTTTGGTATACAATAGTGATTAAACTTTCTAGGAGCTTTTGCGTAAAAAATTAAAAAAAAATCAGATTAACCGTTTCCGAGAAAATCGAAAACCAAAAAAATGGTTCTACTAGAGGTACCAAAAAAACAATTCTTTTCGAAAAAAAAATTATTAAAAGGTAGCCTTTTCCTTCATTAATGAACTCATTTTTTTTTTATAAAAATCGTTGGAGCCGTTTTTGAGAAAAGTAAGATTTTTGTTTTTGGCCAAAAAAAATGTATGGGAGCTACTGTTATTTGTCGTCTTAAAAAAAATGAAAAACCGTGTGGGCATATTAGCGAAAAAAACAATATGTACCAAGTTTGAAGACAATCTATCAAAGCGTTTAGGCTGTAGACTCGAGGACAGACAGACAGAATGACAGACAGACGGAATTAGGGGACCCACTTTTTTGGTTTTCTCTATGATCGTAATATAATATTTGATTGTCAGGAAAAAAAATTTGTTGAGAAAAATAATATTTACCTTTTGGGTCAAAAAGAAAGTTTGGCAGGTACCTAGGCAGGTACTGTCATCTTTCGTCTTAAAAAAGCTAATAAAAAAACTGGGGACATGTTTATGAAAAAACGTTTAGGCTATAAACTCGAGGACAGACAGACAAAGAGACGGAATTGCGGACCCATTTTTTCGCCTTCGCTATCATCGTAATGTCAAGTTTGATCAAAATCTCGAGTTAGATTTTTTTCGAATCCATAACTTGTAATATAGTACCTACGTTTATAACATCGCTAGTCAAAAAAAAAATTTAAAATACTGCCTAGGTATACTTACTCGTACTTTATTTCCTAATAAAACTGTCTTGTGAAAAAATTAAATTATTCTCAATAGATATTATATTTGAAAAAGAACAAAAAGTACCTATGTACATACATATTGTATGTAGGTGGGTATCTGGGTACACATGTACCTACCTAAACAAAACATATTGAAATATCTCAACATTGCTTTGCTATTTTCTCATAGAAAAAGTGAAAAGTAGCAACGTTGCTACAATTCAAAATCCTAAAATCCAACAAATATCTAAAATTTGAAAGAAAAATTTAAAATAAATTCTATAATAACCTATACATGTATGTATATCCATACACATTCCTACTTCAAATTCATGTATACGCCATTAGCCTTGATGTAATATATTTATACCCACCATATTTTGAAGGTTGCCATGGCAAAAACAGCTTATTCGTTTTTTTCCCTTACCCTCCATATTGTTGTCAGAACTAATAAGATTCGATCGTCTCCCTTGCTTTTTTTCGTATTTGCCTCTACATTTACTTCTTCCACATCAACAATTTAATATCAAGAAAAGAGAAACTAGCGCCCTCATCGACGGAACTACTAGCTAAAAATTCAGTCTCGTAGTAGTACTATAGGTTTCATATACAAAGATCACGAGAAATTATCTGATATGACACAATAGCCGTGTTTTATTGGGAATATATCCATTTAACCGTAATTAATTCCCAAAAAAACGCTTCAACCGTAGCCTTTCTTTTAGTTTTGTGAGAATGGTACCCCTACACAGCTATTATAAGCAATGAAAGTGTTTTGTGCAAAGTAAAATTAAGAAACTATCAAAATTATGACCAATAATTTATTTTTAATTATATTAAATTGAAAGTAGAAAAACGTACTAATATTAATAAATGTTTGAAAACCATTTTTTGTTTGCCTTTTTTCTCCATTTGCATTTTTAAATTCGAACATCCAATTTGCATCAATAGAAAGAAAATGATAAGTGAATGTGTTTGTTCATAGACTATGGTCAAAGTCCCTTTTTACAAAGGGTAATTTTTGTATTGCTTTAAAAATTGTCTATGCCTTTCACACGAGGCAACAAAATTGCAAGAGATTTGTTTGTTTCCTTTTAATGTTTCTTGGTTTGAACGCAATTCCACTTTATCTTCATGCTTTTACTTAATTTCTGAGTAGATCGATAGCTAGAGGTTTATCTACTTACAAACTTATGTATTTTCTAAGTATGCTTTGCTTTCCATTCAATATTCACAAATCAGACTTCACATACCATAAGCGGAGTAAGGAACAAATAGTTAACATTTTCCCATTTCTACGCACATGTCCAGGAAAAAAACAAGGATCACAAAAATGTACGCCAGTCCATGTTGTGAAGCGTCCATGGCCAACGTCCATTAAACAGTGCAGAAAAAGCACATTTTTTTGAAGTTCAGTTGTGGATTAGTATGTCATAGCTCAAAATGGAAATTCTATTTTCAATCACATTACCAAAATGGAAGTAGAAATTTGTTAAAATTGATCAGTAGACCTTAAAGGTATACAAAATTGCAGATATATGTAGGTGGAATTTTAGACGTGCTCAAGAAAATAATTGAGCAAAGAATACACTTTTTGATAGTTAAAGTGAGAAACTTTTCAGAAAAATAGCTTAAATATTTATTAAAAAATTAAATAAAAAATATAAACTGGCCAACTACAAAACAAAAGAAAAAAATATTTAAGAAGTTCGATTTGTCTTACAAATGGAAATTTATAATTATAACTAGTAGTAAGAATTTTTGGTCATTTGTAAAAACTATTCGAAATTCAACTTCTTCTTCGGTTCCAACGCTCGTCTTTAATGACACCCCTTTTGTCAGTTCTCGCGAAAAAGCCAATTTGCTTGCAGCGCAGTTTGCTGTTAATTCGACGCTGTCAGAAAGTGTTATGACTCCTCCAGTACTTGAGAGCGTAAACGATTTTATGGGACGAATCTTCTTTCGCACTCGTGCAGTTGCTAGAGTCATCAAGTGGCTGGAAAACAGCATTCGTCAAGTCTGTCCCTAAAAAAGGCGCATCTTCTTCACCATCTAATTACCGTCCAATTGCACTTACGTCCCTTCTTTCCAAGGTCATGGTAACGCTGATTAATTATCAGCTCAAGAAATATCTTGAAGAACGAAAGCTCCTTAATGACCGGCAGTATGGCTTTCGTAGCAATAGGTCCACTGGTGATCTGATGGTATATCTCACCGAACAGTGGCACAAATCTTTACATCGTTTTGGAGAATGTAAGATTATTGCATATTTCAAAAGCATTTGATAGAGTTTGGCATCAAGCTCTCTTATCCAAAATGCGTGCATTTGGTATCGATGAATTTCTTCTTCGTTCGATTAGAAACTACCTTTCGGACCGTTCAATACAAGTTGTATTGGACGGTTTCAAGTCTCATATTCACAAAATAAATGCTGGTGTGCCCCAGGGCTCCGTATTGTCTCCGACCATTTTTCTCATTTTTATTAATGATCTATTATCTGGAACTTCTAACCCACTTAATTGTTTTGCTGACGATAGTACTCTCAGCTTTTCATATTCGTTTCTAGATGCACCTCCTTGTTTTTCAGATGTGCAACTGGAACGGTAGCGTATGATAAGCTCATTAAATTCTGATCTTGACAGCATTGTCCAATGGGGAATTAAAAACCGTGTAGAATTTAATGCTTCAAAAACTCAGTGCTGTCTTCTGTCGTTAAAGCAGAACCCACCCCCCATGCCGCTATCATTGAGCGGCACTAGCATTGAAGAAACCAATCAGCTTTCAGTCCTCGGCATGTGCATCACAGACCCCCTTTTGTGGAATGAACACATATTTGATGTCGCCAAAAATGCTGCAAAGTGTTTGGGCTTTCTTCGAAGGTGCAAGAAATTCTTCTCCCCATCTGATCTGGCTGTAATCTATAAGGCCTTCATTCGTCCAAAGCTGGAGTATAACTCGCACATTTGGGCAGGAGCTCCCAAAACTCATTTGAATCTTTTGGATAGAATTCAAAATAGAGCTCTAAGAATGATTGGCGATAGAACTATAGTGGAAACATTTACATCTCTAGAACATCGTCGAAATGTTATATGTCTCTCACTATTTTATCGCTATTTTTATAAACACTGTTCCAGCAAAATAGCCAGTTGCATTCCTCCGCTTAAATTTTTCAACCGTAATACTCGCGCTTCTAGGAATGCTCATCAGTTTACTCTTGAGCCCAACTTCGGACGTACTGTCAAGTACAGAGATTCTTTCTTTAGCCGTACAACGCGAATGTGGAATACTTTACCCGGCTCTATTTTCCCCTCCCATTTTGATATTCAGAAATTCAAAACCAATGTGCATCGGTATCTCATCTTGCATCCTTCCCTACTTTCCTAACGCTCGCACTGTGCTTGTTCATTTTAAGGGTAGTCAAAACCCCTTTAGTGCGCGCATCCGTTTAACAATAAAAAAAAAAAAAAAAAATAACTACTCCATGAACACATCCATCGAAATTCAATCCAATTATCAATTTTACCAACAAAACAAACAAAATTAACTTCGAGACTCGAATAAACGTCAACCAACCATCCACCGTAGCATTCCACTTTAGCTTTTTATCGACCGTAGCGAATTGTATGTAAGATCCTACGCCGAATAAATATACGATGGATAATATTCCCAATAAAACACGTCTAATGATCCGATGTGCCCAGAGGCGATATCACACAAATAGTGTATTTATCTGGTTCAGAAGTAAGAAACAAGCCTAGGGTGTTGGCCGAGTGACCTGCAACGTCAGATATTCTTGTTGACTTAGTAACCAGCTGAGTCAAATAATTGACCGCAGCAAGAAGCTCGACTTACCTTCCTTCGGGTGAAACTTCTCAACTTTTATCATTAAAGAAATTCCTAATTTTAATGACAAGTAGTTTATTTATATCAAGTGCATTAAATTAAGTTATACATCCTTCCACAACTTTTAAGCTTGACTTTATTGGTGATTTTGGTAAAGATGAGCAAGACAAACGAGTGACGTATGATTGAACTATTGACTGCGGCTGAACAGATGGAGTAATTGGTGTTGTTCATTGGATAAATACCATGATGACAGGACAGATAAATTTATAGCATGTTTGTTACGTGCTTGCATACTTTGTAGACATTGGCGATGAGCAATTAATTTTATCTACTTTTTCAGTGCGATGATATTGTAGATTTTAATGAAAACTTTCAAGATCTTAAAGTATGTCACGACTGTTGTACTAATTTGCACGCAAAAATGTTGGTTCTTAGTTTTTTTTTGAACATTTTATATCATTTTGATAAAATTCTATGGTCATTTGCAATGAACAGAAGTGAATTCCCAGATTTCCTTAACTCCACTGATGTTTTCATAAAAACAACCAATTGACCTTAAAACAACTACGAATAGAAAGAAATACTTTCTCATTTATTTTTATCTTTCAAACCCATAACAACACATTTCAAAGCAATAAAAACCTATCCAGGGAGATACAGTGATTTAGATTTGAAAAGGCAATTCCTTAGAACAGAGTCTATTTGTAGATTACCTTTCGATTCCACATCTTCGTCGTCGTCGTTCCTATGGGGCTTGACGAGCCAATGGTTTTCCTCTGGCAAATTTCCAACTTGTTGACAATGCAATCTGAGGCCGCATCCACCCATTGAGCCCATTTCAGCAACTGTATAATGAACATTATATACATATGTAGATATTGACTATTGAAATAGCAATTAAATCCTTTTGAAAACAAATTGCTCAACAATTACCATTTGTTACTGTTGTTTTACATTTGTAATTTTTTTTCGACAAATCAGTGACAAATGAATGTTGTATGTTGAATACTATATGGAAATAGGAATTTAAAGAAACACTTTAAATACTATTCTAAGATTTTGACCGAGTTATAATTTTGACATCTTTTGAAATTATAAAGGAAACGTTAAGAAACTAAGATGACATTTAAAAGTAGAAATTGATGAAAAAGTGTTTAAATTCATTCCAGCGACGGATTTAAAAAAATACTAGAATTGACAGTCTAGAAAATATAGAGTATTTCGCTACAAATTTCACTGTAATGCACTAAATCATCACTACTTTGAAAATATAGTGACGATCCATCGATTGAGCTTTACACGTTTTGGTTGAAATGAAAGTGTTTCCCGCAAATCCATCTGTATGTCTGTAGAACGATCTACAGCAAAAGCGGCGGATGCGATTTTCTTCAAACTTGGTACTTAAGTGTTTTAGGTGATTCTCTCAAATCGATTTTCAGTCCTTTTTTTAGTCCCAAAAATAAAGTAACTTGCCATACAATTTTTTTACCATATAAATTGTCTCCAAAACGGCTCTAACGATTTTGATAAAAAAAAATTGTGTGTTTTTTTAAATATTTTGTTATTAATGGTACCTGCCATACTTTTTTTTTTTTATTTTCAATCTTTTGATAAATACCTTTTTATGTAGGATTCCCCTCAAATTCTCTATTCTACCGTTTCTATCGAAGGCATTTGAAAAGATTGTAAGTCAACAGATAACCACTTTCCTAGACACACATCAACTGCTTTCACCTACCCAATCAGGTTTTAGGCCATATCATGGTTGTACAAGAGCGCTCCTTAAAATTGTGGACGACATACGACTGCAAATAGATAAGAACCTAATAACAATGTTGGTGCTTTTAGACTTCTCGAAGGCGTTTGACACTGTTTCTCATAGAATACTCTTAAAGAAGTTACAACATTTTTTCTATTTTGAAACCTCAGCCTTATCTCTTACTGAGGATTATCTAACCGACAGAACCCAGAAGCGGTTTCTGCAAATTCCAAGATTTCCTTTTCACTCACGCTGGTGTACCACAGGGATCAATTTTAGGCCCTTTTTTTCACGCTGTTCAATAATGATCTACCGTAGGTTCTTAGTAATTGCGAAATTCACATGTACGCTGATGACGTTCAGATTTTTTTGAGCTACAGTATCGGAATGGTTAAAGATGCAACTGCCCGAATCAACGAAGATCTGTTCCGTATAGTAGAATGGTCACAATCAAACCTTCTAAAGCTCAACTCGAAGAAATGCCACGCCATTGTTATAAGTAACACTGTTTTTGACACAACAAGCTTACCATGCGTGGAAATAGATGGTTCAATATAGATGGCCTACTTAGGCGTAACTTTTAATCAAACTCTTACTTGGGATAGTCATCTGGCGTGTGCACTCGGAAAAACGTATACTACCATACGGATATTACACCTAACTGGTAGTTGTCTTCCAACTGCAACTAAAATGACGATTGCCAAAACCCGTGTATTTCCCGTTCTGTTTTATGGTAGCCTGATTTTCTGTTGCTTGGATTATATGAGTAGAAGGAAGCTTCAAGTTGCATTCAACAACACCGTCCGATGTATATATGGCCTGCGACGTTTTGACCATGTTTCCATGTATTCAATAAATGTCTTGAGTATGTCCCTGAACAAACATCTAGATTTTTTAGTACTGATTTTTCTCTTTCATATGCACTAAATATCCTGCATACTTATTTGAAAAACTTAGTTTTCCTGTATCTCAAAGAAGTAAAGTTATAATTGTGCCTCCTTTTAAATACAGAAACTCTTTTCTTTGAAAACCATGATAGATGCTAACATTTTTTTTAAACGTTTCTTTTTTTTCTTGAAAATTAAATTTATTTTAGATTTTCATATTAAGTATATTCTGAAATTAATTGTTTTTTTTTTTATCATTTTGTAATAATTAGTTGCTCTAATTAATTTTATTAACCTAATGTAGTAACAAAATATGCTTACTGTTTTATTTCAATAAATACAAATAAAAAATACAAAATTCTAAATAGTATTGTATACCAATATTTTCAAAAAAATATTTTTTTGGATTTATTAAAAAAAAATTAATTTTTGAAAATTAAATATTTCGAAAGCCGAAAAGTTTTTTTCGAAATTATATTTTTAAGCTTATTTAATTAATTACATAAAATGGCCATACCAAATCTTATTCAAAAAAAAAACTAAAGAAATTTTGTATATACAAAATTTTGTAAAAAACCACTTTAAAAATATATTTAGCCTAGTAAGCATCTTGTGCATACAATATGATCGAACACAAGAGCGAAGTCTTGTACGACTTTTTTGCTTTACGTTTTGTACCTAGTTTTTTTTTTTACTTTTTTGACATCCGTTTTTTACCTTCCGTATTTCTCACTGTGCTTAAGTAAAAAACGTAAGAATGTAAAAAGTAAATAACGCGGGAAAAAATAATATTTTTTATTAATTATTTTTATTTAAAGCGCCCGACTTGTTCATAAAATAAAATGCACGACTGCATCGTACGAAATTTCTTAGTGTAGCTAACCACTGACACTATTAGTTATTGGTTGTCCTTATCCTTTGTAGTTATCCTTTGCTGGATTAAAGCCGATGTAGGTAAGATTACCTTGATTTTTAATACAGGGTGGCGCACGAATCGTGCTACAAGAATAAAACGTTATAACTTTTTTTCAGTCTGAGTAATCAGCTTATTTTTTTTAAATTTTATATGCTACTATTTAGATTTATCAAAATGAATGCTTGGGATACTAAAAAAGGATTTGGATAGTGCAGCGATACCATTCTTTGCAGTCCGTCATTTCCGTCAAAGGGGAATTTGGGCTGGAGTTTGTCGGTACTCCCCCGAGTAGATGGACCATTATGAGGCTGGTGACCATGTTTGCCGAATCTGGAAGCATCGAACGAGACCGTATCATCGAGCTCCCAATGATCGGGTTCAAGATACAATCGTGGCTGTTGCATCGGCAATACAGGCAAATCCAAGTGTTTCTACTCGAAACTTATCGGGCCAAATTGGAGTTCGCAGACGGTCATTACAACGGATACTTCATGATGACTTAAAGTTGTTTCCGTACAAAGTCCAAATTACAAGCAAGTTAAACCCTCAGGATTTGCCGTGCGCCTGGAATTTTGCCGAAAAATTATTGCAATGGCCGAAGAAGACAACACATTATTAAATTGCCGTATATGGAGTGAATATAATCTAGAAATTCTCCATGAGACGGAACTACACCCAGAACGAGTCACTGGGTGGTGCGCAGTTTCCTCAAGGTGTATTGTCGGGCCATACTTCTTTGAAGAAAACGGTGTAACACAACTATCAATGGGGACCGGTATTTAAAGATGATGAAGGAGTTTTTTTACCCAGAACTTCGCCGAAGACGTATCTCTTTCAGCAGGCTTTGGTTTCAACAAGATGGAGCAAGGGCACACGTGGCCACACAAGTTATGGCGGAGCTCCAACGAAAATTCCCAAACAAATTGATATCCAGAAACTGCACTTTCCGCTGGCCCCCAAGGTCACTTGACCTGACTGCACCAGACTTCTTATGGGGTTATGTCAAGCTGGAAGTGTACAAAACGAAACCTAGGAATTTGACTAAATTGAAGCAGTCCATTAAGACAATAATTGAGGCGATCCCAAATTTAACCCTTAAGGCCGCAATGAACAATTTTCTGATCAGGTGCCGCATGTGCGTGGATGGGCGTGGATGTCATTTGCCGCCTATCATCTTTAAAAACCATTAGTTATTTTAAATAAAATTTAATTTTTAATCCAATAAAAAAAAATTCATGAAATACATCGATTACAATAAAAGTTATTGTAGCACGATTCGTGGGCCACCCTGTATTTACAAGGCATTCGAACATTCGTATCTAACCGTGCAGAATAGACATTCCAAAAGAAATGTGCTCTGTTTTGTCGAAGCTGGACTAGGGTTTTGCCAGACTATTCACACCACTAACTAGCTGAATGGGGACTAAACAGGTTATAAAAACAGAAGAATCGTCTGCTTCTGGGCCGTGAAAAGCTTATTTATATGAGTTTTGTCCCGAGCTTCTATCGAAACCCCACTTGGATATTAAATAACATTTCTCAAGCTCTTCGTCTTCCAATGTGTCAAAAACACACTCCAACATAGAAATAAGTCGTTTTGATGTTATATCAAGCAAAGCTTTAAGACTCACTTCGGCACATGTAGCTGTGATTTTCACAGCATTTCTGTTGGGATAGCAAGATTTCTTTGCATTTTGCACAATTTTGTAAGATGAACATTTTTCTGGGGCACTCATTCTTATTATGTTATATTAATGCCGTGATAGTTTCGCTGCAACTAATACCGGCAAAGCATCTTCTCCCGTCATACAACTTCTTGTTTGACTGCGATTTTCAAAAGCTCGCCTGTATATTTCAGCCCGAGTGGGGCTTACACTCACTTCTTCCAAAAGTTTGAGACTTGGATCATTCCAGATGCTCGTAGACTCATTTGGGTAGCATAATTGAGGACACCAAGAGGTACAAAATCTTTCAGGTAACGGGTCTTTTCCCTTTATGATCGTTGGGAACAATTTACAAATTCTACTTTTGGACGACCTCGTTTCATAGCTGAGTCGGGTGCTCTAGAAAAAGCTAGAGATGTGTGTTAAGCTAACTTTCATTCGTTTTAAAGCTTTAACCCACCGCGTTTTAAAATCCTTAATTTGGCTTTTTTCAGAGCTTTTCGTCATTATGATCAATTCTTCTTTTAAGAAACTGAATTGTTTCTCCCTTACAATACTCCCAGGTCGTCTCATCATAGCAATAAGATCTTTTCTAGTCAAAAATAATGTGTTTGAATAAAGTCCTAAAATTAGGAAAAACACTGTCACTACACAAAAATCCAAATAAAACAAAAAGTTCAGAAAACTAGCAGGATTTTTTTTTGAGAAACACAGATTACCCATAATACACAGTTAAATGACACATATTTTATAACCCGGACTCACCCGGAACTTAACTTTAAATCTAGGCGACTTTAGAACTTCCTAAAAAACAATTATATTAAAACTGATCACAGAACTTTACCTCTAATTTACACATTTTTTAATTTTTTTGTTTTTTCTTGTGCTTTGCACATTGCTACATACCCGAAGTTGAAGGTTCCATACTAATATTTCAAAATTATTTGAAAATAATAAAAATTCAGTCTCAATGCAAAAACGAAAAAAACACTAATTTTTTTCCTTATTCAGAAGAGTAAAAATCAAGCTTCAATTAAGCTGCGCTTTGATGAATGAGAGATATCTAAAATGAAATGATTATTATTTTTTAATAAATTAGATATTACTTAATCAAAATATAAAAAAAATATGAGAATATTTTAAATTTTCATTTTTGAATTATTGCCAGCTTTTGGGTCGTTTTGCCCCAATGTGCAGCGCAAGTATGCGAAAATATAGACAGTTCTAATATTTATTTTCAGGTAATTGGTCTATCCATTACAAGTTTTACATCAGAAGATGTATTTTTGTATTTATTACACAGTAAACATTTATATTTCTTCGGTAACAAAAAAGGATACATTTTATTCGGTACCAATTCAATTTGATTTGTAAGTCATTATTTAAATTAACAAATGTAGCTTTGTTGACAGTTAAACGCATTAAGTCACTTTATAGCATAAATTTAATTTTCTTGAATGACAGCCAAAATTCACTAAGTCAACTTAGTGCGTTTTAACAGTATTAAATATTACCTAACTGATTTTGTGCATATTTTAACTTCAAATAACTCATATTTAGATTTGTGGGTGGCAATGGCGCAGTGGATAAAGTGCTTGATTGCTAACTTAGACGTGTGGGTTCGATCCCCAAGCTAGGCTCATTCTTTTCTATACCTTCAATTTTAATTGGATGCTGCCCATGGGTTAAAATGAGACTGTCAATACATGGTTCTCAGATCCACTGTGCCAAACTAGTGCCGTGCAATTCATGTTGCATTTAAAAGACCTTAGGTCTTACAGGCATATAGTTAAATTAAATTAAAATTAGATGTCAAAATGGCTTCTGGCGTATATTCAGTGCATAGGTAAAGATATCATCATTTTGGATCACTTTAAATCAAAATGTAAAAAACCTAATAAATGACTTAGTGCCTTGTATACCGACGTTTCACTACCTGCGATCCAGTCGTGAATTTTATTTACGGATATAATCTGAAATTTGGATGAATTTTTATGAACTGAGTAAGAGGCCATGCTTAACAATTTATAAGATCGATCTCAATTTAACAATTATTCTATCATATTTTTGCATATGGGTATAAAACAGATAACTTTCTCACATCCAGCTTTTGTGATGAGATCGATCTCACGTCAAGAGATTTGTATCCGATTCAATATTTGTTTTTTTTCTTACCACTCTAGGAAAGCTCTGAGAAAAGTGACTGATATTTTTGCATATATGATCAGTCAATGTATGTATCTTTTTGTAAGACCTGCTCATGCGCAACCAATTTTTTCGGCGGTTTTCAAATACAGAGCGAAATTTAATTGAATATCATAACGGAAAAATATTATAATAGGTGTAGTCTACATTTTGGCCAAAGCTGTTTAGATAAAATGTTATCACCGGCACCTGCCAAAGAATTATTTTTTGGTTTCCGACTTTCTCATTAACGACTGACCGGATTTCAATTAAAAAAAATCGTACGGAGGCCTTTCAAATTTAAAAAAAATACAGCATACCAAATTTTTCGAACAATATTTTTTTTTGGATTTTGGAAACAAAAAAAATTAAATATTAAGTAAAAAAGACAATAAAAATATATTTAGCCGAGTCTACTAATAGTTCATGAAAATTAGATACAAAAATTACATTATTCGAAAAAATTCCGACAAAGCTGAAGTTCGGTGCAGAGCACCGTTTCGACATCCTAAACATTTTCTAAATATATAGCAAAACAGTTCAGAGGGGAAAAGTGGTAAAATTCAGTTTTATTTTTACATGTCATTTTACACAAAAAGGATTAAGACACTTTTTATCGTACAATTGATAAATTTGGATAAAATGGTAGAACAATTTGGGTTGTAGTTCAAAAAAATTTAAAAAATTCAAGTTTTTGAGAGGGTAATTTTTTTGGTTAATTATTTTTTCCACAATTTTTCTCCAAATCTATTACAATTAATAATAATTATAATAATTAATAAAAAGTGAATTTATCTTATTTGTGTACTTTTAACTTGCGATTATAGGTATGCATTCCTAAAAAAAAAGAATTATTCTAACGATCAAACATGATATTACGACCCAAGCGATTACCTTCAAATTTGAGCGGAAATTGAAATTTTTTTTAGATCAAAAAATAACGGCACCTGCCATATAACCATTACGTTCAAACCTATTTTTCTCGGAAACGGCTCTAACGATTTTTATTAAAAAAATCAGTACGGCTTCTTATCTACGACCGATCATATGCTTGAAAAATTTCTAAAAACGGTACTTTCCATAGGACCGTTTTTTTAGCTTTCGACTATCTCATAAACGGCTCAACCATACCGCCCATATACAAAATTGTATATGCATATACAAAATTGAGTTAAAAATGACTTTAAAAATATATTTAGATTTTTAATAGAAATCTTTTTCATTCGATGTGATCGAACATAAGAGCAAGTTTGTGCGATCCACTCGTGCATTTTATTTATAATTAAAATTAATTTTCCAATTTTTTTTTTTTGAAAAAAAGAATTTTTTTTAAACTAATCAAAAAAAATAATTTTAAATTTTACCGTCACATGTATAATAATAAACTCTAAAAAACTATATACCACAATTTCGAAACAAAATTGTTTTAAAAAAAACGGATTTCATCAAGATCCGTCCTACAATTTTCGATGTACTTTTTTATAAAATTTTCATTGATCCGTAACATCTAATGGCTTTCTTCTGAATAAAGTGATGGTTTTGGTAGTTTTTGTAAGTTTAAAAAACGATTTTTACCCACCTACACAGCATTCACTTTCATTTATAAATATGTGTATACATATTTACATATCAAGGTTCACTATATGTATGTATATACATATTATCCTCCTAACTTACATAATTCAAATCCATTTAAATATGCATTTGTAGGTAGGTGTATACGAGTATATAACCATTCCTTGAATCATGTATTCCACAATTCATTATATTAAGAATCAAGGTATTCTTACCTACAGGGTGGCCTACGAATCTCGCTACAATAAGAAATTTAAATTACTTTTATTTTAACCGATGTATTTCATGAATTATTTTTTGATTGGATTAAAAATTAAATTTGATTTTAAATAACTAATGTTTTTTGAAGATGATAGGCGGTAAATGACCTCCACGCTCATCCACGCATATGCGGCACCTGATCAGCAAATTGTTCATTGCGGCCTGAAGGATTGAAATTGGGATCGACTCAATTTTTGTCTTAATGCACTGCTTTAATTCATTCAAATTCCTGGGTTTCGTTTTGTACACTTCTTGCTTGACATAACCTCATGGCTTTGGGGGCCAGCGGAAAGTGCAGTTTCTGGATATCAATTTGTTTGGGAATTTTCGTTGGAGCTCCGCCATAATTTGTGTGGCTACGTGTGCACTTGCTCCATCTTGTTCAAACCAAATTCTGCTAAACGGGATACGTCTTCGGCGAAGTTCTGTGTAAAAAAAAAAAACCTTCAACATCTTTAAATAACGGTCACCATTGACAGTTTGTGTTACACCTTGATGAAACTGCGCACCACACAGTGACTCGTTCTGGGTGCAGTTCCGTCTCATGGAGCATTTCTGTGTTAGATTCACTGCATACAGCTCGTTAACATTGCCGTTTAAGTCAAAATGGGCCTCATCAGACATGAACAAACAATTTATCAATGTGTTGTCTTCTTCGGCCATTGCAATCATCTTTCGGCAAAATTCCAGGCGATTAGGCAAATCCTGAGGGTTTAACGTGCTTATAATTTGGACTTTATACGGAAATAAGTTTAAGTCATCATGAAGTATCCGTTGTAATGACCGTCTGCTAACTCCAATTTGGCCCAATAAGTTTCAAGTCGAAACACTTGGATTTGCCTGTATTGCCTATGCAACAGCCACGATTGTATCTTGAACCCGAACATTGGGATCTCGATGATACGGTCTTCGTTCGATGCCTCTAGATTCGGCAACTCGGGGGAGTACCGCCAAAATCCATCCTAAATTCCCTTTGGACGGAAATGACGGACTGCAAAGAATGGTATCGCTGCACTATCCAAATCCTTTTTTCAGTATCCCAAGCCGATTACTCACACTGAAAAAAGTTATTACGTTTTATTTTTGTACCACGATTCGTGTGCCACCCTGTAGTATGTGAAGCCGTTTCTACCAACCCCGCAGAAACAGACCTCCTCTTACTCCTAACCAAATTTTGAAGTTAATGTTATAGAGAAAGACAACTTATTTATTGTTACCGGTATTTATTTTAACTTAATCATGATTCACTTGTGAAAGATTTCCTATAAACAGTGCTTAGGTTATGTAGATGTAGACGAGATTAATTTAGAACAACTGATAGTGGAAACCGAACAAACACTGTTTGTTGATTTAATTAGCGGCGGCGTGTGGTATTTCAATATATGTGTTTGTTTATATTTTCTTTAAGATTATGAAACATGGTCTATTTATTTTATTTTTTAATTATTTGCACAACGGCTATGAAGCTTTGAGTTTGTATTAATTTTTTTTTGGTTATTGAGAGAAGTTGACCAATAGTTTGAGCTGTAAAGAAGTAATTAGAGAAGTAAGTTTCCGATTTTTGAAATTAAGTAAATCGAGAATAAGTTAAAAACCAGCTATATAGAGAGATTTGTAACATCAATCATATGAATCAACCAAATTTTTGCACTACTTTTTCTCAAAGATCTCACCGAGTAGATAAAAATTTATCCAGCTTGTTTGAAGAAATTGCGAATCTCTCTAATATCTTTTAGTCCTCCCCAATGGACTTGACCTTGTCGTGGTGGGGGGGGGGGGGGGGGTCTTCAGCAATCCAGCTGCGGAATTCTGCAACCTAAAATAACTCAAAATAACGTCAATGTTAGGAAACTTGATAATGAACTATGAACTTGAACAAACAAATGGATGAAATTCGAACGGGGATATACGCCAGTGATTAAAGTACATAGTAATACGAATAAAAGATATAAAAAACGTTGCGGAAGGAACCATGAGACGACCACTTCTCTCTGAGAGGTGAACACGCCATCCAGGGGGAGTGGGTCGTCTCATAGTCTAGACGCTGCTGTTTGCGTTAAGGGTGTCAACCCTCCCGCAAGCAGTACACCAATTGGTGGACTTTCCACCTCCAGCGCCATCTCAAAACCTATTTCTTGTGGGGGGAGGGATTACGATGGCTCCGGGAATGGCCACGACAGTCGGCATTGCCCTAGGTATGACTATCACTACAAGCAAACTCTTGTTACAACCAAACTCTTTAAAAAAAAACAAACATAAGATGGTCAAACATCTCTACTTGCGTGGCTACCAGACAGATCTTGCCAGAAATAAGCCCAGAACGCTCAAAAGATCTGCTCTCTTTGAGCAGGAAACATCTTGGCTCAGTAATAGGGTGTCTTAACTGGACACTGCCTAATTGGCAGACACGCCATAAGACTCGGCGCTTTCTCAAACGACTTCTGTAGAATTTGTATGAATGAGGAGAAAGAGGAGACTATCTCCCATCTTCTGTGCTCATGTCCAGCTATCTCCCAGGGACGCAGATTCCATCTGGAAGAATGATTTTTGATGACCCAGTGATCTAAGAAATGCTGAGACTCACAAGCTACATCACTTCATAAGAGGCTCCAATTGGTTTAACTAAAGAGCACACATCTCTTCTTGTGGTATCACAATGGACCTAACTTATTTCTAAGTGTGTCAGTTGTTTACCTGGTAGCCACTTCAACCTAACCTAATCTAATATCTTATATACTGCGAAAATGTCTTAATGACAGGCAGTATGACTTTCGTAATATTATTTCCAGTGGGGATAAAAAAAATTATATTTCGCTAAATTTTTCAAAGTCATTTGAAGCATTAGTCAAACAATGAGCAGAAGGGCTCCGTTTTGATTTCGACTGCATTGCTCTTTTTACTTGCGATTATAGGTAGGCTCCAAGGCAAGTTATGCATTAGTAAAAAAATCAAATGCACGACTGGATTCTACGAACTTGCTCTTGTAGCTATCAACTTTAATGTAGCTAACCATTGAGGTTTAGTTAGTTAAGTGTAGTTATCCTATGCAGGTTTAAAGCCTATGCAGGTAAGATTAACTTGATTCTTAGTATAATGAATTGTGGAATGTATGATTCAAGGAATAGTTACATAGGTACCTACCTTACAAATGTATATTTAAATCAAAGTTATGGATTTTATTTATGTAAGTTAGGAAAGTAAAATGTTTCTACATATATATAAATACTGATGGAACCTAAGTATGTAAACATGTACGTAAATATAAAAATGTAGGTAGCTATATACATACAGCCTCATAAAAGACACGTACATTTTGTAAATTAAACTCTGGATGTTTATGATTCACATTTGCTTCCAACCATAAAATTGTTATAATTAGACTAGCAAGCACGGCGAACTCCGTTTCGCCACCAGATGGCTTCGTTTTATGTAACATTTCGTTTGGTGATTAAAAGATGAAGAAAAGTTTGTTTTTGTTTTATATTTGAAAAGGAAAAATTTTTATTTCATTTCACAACAGTAATGAATTAATTTCGATTACAAAAATGAAGTGCTATTTAGTTGAACTTCTCTAAGTAAATGAAAGTGAATCAAAAGTAAATACTGAATCGAAGCGTTATACGTGTCCGCAAATTATCCGTTTCATTGAAGTGCTCTTTGGTAAACCAATTTTTTGTTTTTTGGGCTGACTTTAACACAAACAAAGCGGATGGTTTCCCAACTCGTGAACACACAACGTATAACTGCCCATGTGAAAAACAATGATTTTCTAAATTTATCCCGCAAACAGCGATTGGCCTTGCGACTTGTTAATTGTCATTGCGAACGCAAGGCGAACTGGAAATTGCAATCGTTTGAAGTCAAACGGAAGATCAGTCGGAATCATTGGTATTCGAGGAATACATACATTTTCACCTGCGTACTTTCCGTTAATAATGGTTGCCTCAATCAAATTCGGCATAAGTCTTTTCACCGAAAGTCGAGTACCGTTGCAAAGTCGCGGTGGATTCAAATTACGCAATATCATAATAACTGTACCAACTTTGAGTTGCAAGTTATGTGGTGGAAATCATGGTAACTCCAGAGAGTTCAAAAACTCCGTTGGATAATTTACTACATCATCGGGATTTGTTATGGAATCAGCGGATTTGTATGTCACCAAATCGCCAGCAATTTTTGATTGAATGGTGAAATTCAGTGCGTGTACATAATTATTCTTTGCGGCAAGAATTGCTCGTTGACTTAACCAAGCATAATTCTGATAATTCTCACTAATGTTTGGGAAAACATTTTCAATAAGAGCTAATTGAGAGTCTACAAATCGGCAAAAGTCGTTGGTAAGAGTAATTAATCTAGATGTCGCATCAACTGGGACTTTTCCATTTCCAACAGTTAACAATTGTTTGGAAAATTGTGCAGCACTTTGATCATTTTGAAGTTGAACTCTCATTTTAGTGGTTAGCGATAATGTTTTTACGTTATTCCTGATGCCTTCAGGCAAGCATTCAATTCATCTGCAGGCGTTCCACGGGGAATTACTGGCAACGTCTGCCTGAAATCGCCTGCCAACAATATCATCAAGCCGCCAAAGATGTTATTTCGCCGAAGATCCTTCAGTGTGAAGTTAAGTGCTTCAAGTGATTTCTTATGTGCCATTGTGCACTTATCCCAAACAATGAGCTTGCATTTCATCAACAATTTTCCCATTGAACTGGATCGGGAAATATTGCATGTTGGAGTATCAATTGTGTTTAAATTGAGTGGCAACTTAAGCGCAGAATGTGCAGTACGACCGCCATCTAGAAGAGTAACCGCAATTCCAGATGATGCTAACGCCAAAGCTATGTCACATCTTGATCGAATAGTGGCCAAAATCAATGAAATGACAAATGTTTTCCCTGTACCTCCAGGTGCGTTTAGGAAGAATAGACTACCAGTATTATTGTCCACCGCTTGCATTAATGTTTCGTATACTTGTTTTTGCTGTTCATTCAGCAACGGCACATTATTTCGAACGAATTCCTGCAATGTATCAACATTGTATTGCAGCTCTCGATTTAATTCTTTGTTGAATGCATCGTGCATCGATCGATTCATTCCTACTTCAATCAGTAGCTTGTTTGCAATAGTCAAACATTGATCCTCAATCAGAATCAATCCTTCATTGTAGATTTCATCGGTTATTTGGATGTCAGGATTATTCGTTTGAATGCGCAAGCGATGCAAGATATCTTCACATATGTCGTCTTTGTATTTGTTCCATAACTGAATTGGTTGTGAAGGAAAACATGTGGTCATGATAATTGCGAACAGCGTTCGTATTTGGTACGCATTTGATTAAAGAACTGAATCCGCAAGTGTTAAATCCCAATGAGAATCGTTCTCCAGCAAACCCAATAGTTGACATGTTTCTCGATATGTTTGGCATTGTTGGCCATTCACAGTTTTCAAATGCGCAAATGATTTTGGTCCACGTACATTTACCAACAGCAGTCGCAAATAAAAACATTCATCATTCCTAGGATGAACAGTATACATGCGACCTAGTGCATCAGTGGAAAACACCTGTGGCCAATCTGGAATTGGGGTTCCTTGTTTGCGACGTTGTAATTTCTTTTGTTGATTGATTCCAAGTGTAATACTTGGCATTTCAACGTACATCAGCGTCGCTGCGAATGGATCTGCTTCTCACATTGCAAAGAAGCTAGTCAATGTTGTCGATGGTGGTCTCTCAGTTCGTTGTGCCGCATATGCCTCAGTGAAGTAAACTCTTTGGCCATTTTCCAAATGCACTGCTAAATATACAACTGTGGGATATATTTCATGCTTCATTAGTACTGACGTATCTGCCCATTTGGAAGTTGTTGATTTCGTCATTCGCATTTTCCGACGCAATACCAAACACAGCCATATCGCTGCCTTTTGTGACGTACTTGCACAAATATTTGATTGATTTGGTCGAATGACAACTCTCAACGTTTGAATGTGTTTCGAAAATTCGTGATAGCAGCGGGCAATATGGTACAATGAATTCATTTCCGATCTCAATTCCTTGATTTTCAACTTTAACTTTGATAGTTCGACCATTATCTTCTTTTGAACGCCGACGATAAACTGGATATCCATCGTTCCCTATGACTGTTTCAGCAACTAACGGTCGCGGATATCGTTTTGTGCACTTTCCATCAGCCATGCAAGGCGATAATGGATTTAATGCACCGCACGGTCCATGCACCATCTGTGTCGTCACAATGTCGTGTAGATGGAGATCAGTGACTGGATCAGGAATTTCAGCTGATATGATGTCATCCACTTCATTTGAATGTAATTTGTTTCAGCAACCAAATTAGGATATGAGCATGCGGTAGTCCAAGCTTCGGCCATTCCACCAAGTACATATAACAACATGTGTCACCAAAAACTCGATACTTAGTAAGCACATCCATCATAACCTTGAGTTTTTGCTGAAATACTCTGGCGACTATGTCATGGTGATCTTGCGGTTTTTGGCCCGGTTCCAACTCACGTTCAATTTCCGTCCACTTCGGATTGCATGTGAACGTAATAAATAAATCCGGAGTTACATAATTTCGCACGTACGTCATAGCGTCTTGAGCGTATTCGTGCATGTGGCGTGGGCTTCCGATATAAGATGATGGGCGAATCGTCAGACGTCCAATATTCTGAACATCACCATCTGAATGAATAGCATCACGCAAGTTTATATAGTCCTCAGCTCGTAGCTTTGCCTGATTGAATCGGATGAACGCTAAACGTTCGGTCTCGACTTTGACATACATGTCGACAGCGAATTGCTGGATTAGCCGACGGCACTTCAGAATGACAATCTCCTCATGTGTATGAATCATCATACGATATGCATAGTAATTTATTGCGCTTAGATTTTTATTCGTTGATACGCCTGAAAATGCAAAATTAAATGAGTTGTTAATGGAAACCAATAATAGCAATAAAATTAGTGTGTGAATATTGTACCTGTAATCTTCAACGTGATGTCGTATCCGTCTTGCTCTTGCCAATAAATGATTGGATATTGTAAAGCATCGTACAAACGATGTGTCTCGTTTACACGATGCATGATATTGCTTCTTCGCTGAACGATAATGTCTCGCAATTCAGTTGGATCGCCAACAATAATTGCAGCAACATCATTAACGGTGGGTGCATTGAATCTTCGCACATGTTCACCTGTTGGGGTACAATCCGCTCTTATGACAAATTTGTGCGTATCCGATGGCATTCGTTCCAATGCTGTTTTGAACATATTAACCACAGCATTATTAGCGTGAAAAAATGCTTGCAATTGTTCAATAATTCGTATCTGTAACTGTTGTGTTCCCTGTATATTGCACCGCACATTCAGCTGATCCACCATCGATGAAATGAAATATATTTGTAGAAATTGATGCGGTTCATCTGGTGTTGGCACCATTGAACCATGCAAATGATATATTTGTCCTTGTATCAGTAATTGCAAACAACCATTTGTTGAAGAATACGGTGTAACTTCTGATCGTGTGATGGTGTAGTGTGTGGTGTATATGTAGTTGTTATGTGTTGCAATTCATTGTGTTGGTGTGAGTGATTGGTTAAGTGTGTTGTATCTTTTACCTTGCAAGTCGGCATGAAGCCGCCTTCTCGAATGATATTAGCTCGAAAGGAAGTCATGCGAAAGCAGTTATTGTATTCAAGGATGTGTTGAAGAAAATGGCTGGAATCGGGATCACTTCCATCGAACAATGGTTTCAGTGGCTGTGGTGGTGTAAGTAATGGATCCAGTTTGACTTTTCCACTTGCGCAGCACAATCCGGCCGTTTCTCTTTTGAACTTTAACGCATTGCAATATCGGCATATAGTCGTCATTGGTCCAATATCTAAATTTTCTTCATCACTGTAGTTCGCAGTGGGATCATATTGGAATGCCAAGCGATTGTATGATGCCAATGATCTTCGTGTGCTCACGCGTTGTCTCAATCGGGAATTTTCTCTTATTATATTTGGTGAGTGGTGAATTTAACCTCAAATGCACGATCCACATAATTTACACAGTTCAACTTACCACCTTAAAGACAAATGCCTACTGTTGAAATTGAATAAAAATTTGCACAATACACGTGATTGATTTGATGGTTTCCAATTGAAATGTTAGGAAACGAATAACTTATTTTTTTTTACTTTTTTTTCACAATTTCACAGTGAACACAATACCGGTTTGTCACATGAAATTAACTGAGTAGAGAACAATGAGTAGCTGTCAAACAATGTATCACGCAACGGCGCCATCTACTTAAAATATTGGTTTGTAGTACATGCTATGTATCCGAGATGGCGCTGTATCTGAAAAATGATTTTTCCGCTTTTCTGTTGAATTTTTTCCTGAATTTTATTTGCTATAAACCTCGCGGAGCCCGAGACCTTTCCAACGAATGCAAAACCGTGGAAGTCGGTTCGTGCGTTCTGGAGTTATTGCGTCAGGAAGGAAAACCCGACTTATTTTTATATAGTAGATATATAAATGTATTAGGGCCTACATTGTATTTAGTATTCAGTGACGCACGTAAAAATTCGTAAAAAGGAATAATAATAAAGGTATAGGAATGATTGGATAATACTCATAATTAAATGTTTTTATGTTGCTTAGTCGTTATAGTTTGTGGAAAAATAAATATGCCATTTGAATTCATGGATAAATAAGAATATATCCAAAAAAAATTAAAAATCGTTGGAGCAGTTTTTTAATAAATTAATTTCTGTATAAAATCTTGAAAACATTTTCAGAAAAAAAATCGAAACACAATTTTGAAGATATTATTAATATACATATAAAATTCAAATTTAAAAAAAAAATTCTGTGACTGGTTTTTGAAAAATCCATTTTTCAAAAAAAAAAAATATTTATTTTTTTAAAATCGAAAAACTATTTTTTTGAAAATTTGAGTACGCAAATTACGTCTTATTAACAATTTTAAAAATATTTTTGTATTTAAAAGTGAACTGTACTAATTTAAGAACACACACATTTTTTTATAAAAAATTTTGGAGCCGTTTTCTAGAAATACATTTTTTTCTTAGCGGTTTCTTAAAAAAAAAATTATTAAAAGGTACCCTTTCCCTTCGTTAATGAACTGATTTTTTTTAATAAAAATCGTTGGAGCCGTTTTTGAGAAAAATAAGAAATTTGTTTTTGGCCAAAAAAAATGTATGGGAGCTACTGTTATTTGTCGTCTTAAAAAAAATTAAAAAAATGTCTGGGCATATTACCGAAAAAACAATATGTACCAAGTTCGAAGCAAATCCACCGAACCGTTTAGGCTGCAGACTCGAGGACTTTTTTGGTGTTCTCTATGATCGTAATTTCATGTTTGATTGTTAGAAAAAACTTTTTTTTTACGACTATATAACTTGCCTAATAGTACCTATAATCGAAAGTAAAAATAAAATGCACAATTGGATCGTAGGAACTTGCTGTTGTAACTAACAACTTCAATGTAGCTAACCACTGACACATTTAGTAGGTATAGGTTGGCCATATCTTTTGTAGGTATCCTTTGCGGATTATAAAGCCAATGTAGGTAAGATTACCTTGATTCTTAATGTAATGAATTGTGGAAAACAAAGGATTCAAAGAATGGTTACATAGGTATATTTAAAGGGGTTTGAATTATTATTATTATCTATATATAGAGAACATAGGTATGTAGATATGTACATACATATGTACAAATGAAAGTGAATGCTGTATAGGTGCGTAAAAATCGTTTTTTAAACTTAAAAACTGCCAAAACCATCACTTTAATCGGTTAATCGAAAAATCAAGAACACCATTATATGCCACGGGTCAGTAAAAATTTTATAACAAGTATTTCGAAAATTGTACGACGGATTTTTATGAAATCCTGTTTTTTATTTTCAGTTTTTTGAATATAATTTTTTTTTTGAAATTTTAATATGCAGTTTTTTCATATACATGTTTATTCATATACATGTGATTATAAAATTTAAAATTTTGTATTAAATGTTGTCTGTCAGTCTGTCTGTATAACTTTCATTCTATTAATATGTTTTTTTTTTCTTTAAATATGCGCTCACTCAAGGGGTTATGATTACCCTTAAAATGTTAAAACACAGTACGACCGATTAGATAAAGGGGATAGGATGTAACGGGAGATACCGATGTACATTGGTTTTAAATGTTTGAATATCGCAATGGGAGGGGAAAAATGTTGAGGCTAAAGAATTCCACATTCGTGTGGTGCGGCTGAAGAAGGAATCCCTATACTTGACAGTACGTCCGAAGAAGGGCTCAAGGGTGAACTGATGAGCATTCCTTTAACCGCGAGTATTACGATCGAATATTTTTATGGGAGGAATGCAACTGGCGATTTCATTAGAACAACGTCTAGAAACTTAGAGATTAAACAATGAGGGGCGCTCTGTCGAGATCAGAATTTAATGAGCTTATTTTAAGCTGCCGTTGATGTTCCACATCCGCAGGACAAGGGTGTGAATCTAAAAACGGATAAGAAAAGCTGAGGGTACTGTCGTCAGCAAAACAATATATTGGACTAGAAGTTCCAGATCAGAGATCATTAATTTTTTTTTTATTTTTATAATCTACACGCGCTCAAGGGATTATGAATACCCTTTAAATGTTTCCACAGAGCGCGGGTGTGAGGGCCAGATTAAGGAAGAGAAAGAATGATAGGAAAGATGTGTGGCGCGAAATTTAGAGACTGTAGGTGGTTGTTGTCTCAGATTTTATCTCCAGGGATGGCGGCTGAACTAATGCGGAGAAATTTCCATGTCTTATTTATCAATGTCCCTTATAATTCGCATTAATTTTTTTATTCTTTGTCATATTTTATCGGTATAGTTTTACTCAATCACATGTTGTTAGTTCTATGCCTAAACAGCATGTAATGAGTAAACCAGCAACTCATTGTATGATATTTATTTTTAGAATTGGTTTTTAATGTAAAAATAATGAGACATAGACTACGGCAGGGATCGAACCTGTGACCATTAGGTTGACAGGCGAACACACAACTATCGCGCGACGGCCACCCCCTAATGAAAATAAGAAAAAGGGTCGAGCACAAAACGGAGCCCTGGAGCACACCAGCATTTATTTTATAAACTTCAGATTTCAATCCATCTAATATGACTGGCATTGAGCGGTCCGAAAGTTAATTCCTAATCCAATGAAGAAGTGATTCATCTATACCAAAATGCACACATTTTCGATAAGAGACCTTGATGCCAAACTCTATCAAATGCTTTTGAAGCGCAATAATCTTACTTTCTCAAAAACGATGTAAAGATTTGTGCTACTTTTCGGTGAGATATACCATCAGATCACCAGTGGACCTATTGCTACGAAAGCCATACTGCCGGTCACTAAGGAGCTTTCGTTATTCAAGATATTTCTTAAGCTGATAAATCAGCGTTTCCATGTATGTTCATATTTACATACCTAGGTCCCATACATATAGGTATGTACATATTATCCTCCTAATTTACATACATAAAATCCATTTAAATATACATTTGTTGGTAGGTACCTATGTAAATATCCCTTGCATCCCTTGTAGGTAATCTTACTTACTTACATCGGCTTTAAACATGCATAGGATAACTAGATGACCTACCTAATAACAGCGTTGTTAGCTTCAAGAACAAGTTGTTAGCTACCAGAGCAAGTTCGTACGATCCAGTTGTGCATTTTATTTACTTACGATATAGGTACTTTCTTTTAGGTTTTGCATTTGGGAAAAAATCGAACTCGAGATTTTAATTAATCAAACTTAACATTACGATGATAGAGAACACCAATAAAGTGGGTCCGGCAATTCCTTCTGTCTGTATATCTGTAAAACGATCTACAGCATAAACGGCTGGAGCGATTTTATTCAAATTTGGTATTTAAACCTTTTAGGTGATTCTCTCAAATAGAATTTTGAATCGGGTTTTAGCCCCAAACATTACGGTACTTGCCATACAATTTTTTCTACCATCTTAATTATATCGAAAACGGCTCTAACGATTTTGATAAAAGAATAAAATGCACGACTGTATCTCAGGAACTTGTTCTTATGTTCGATCACATTGTATGCAAAAGATTTCTATGTAAAATCTCAATATATTTTCAAAGTCATTTTTTACTTTATTTTTTATACTCTTTATAATCTTTAATTTTTTCTAAAAAAAATTGTATGACAATCTTAAATAATTAATAATATAAACTTAAAAACAAAACGGATTAATCAAAGAAAAATAATTAAAAATTCTTAAATAAATGCTTAAACTAATTTGAGCTCAGAAAACAGTACGCCATTTTATTTGTTAAGCTTTTTGAAATAAATTAAATAAAATAAATTCAAAAAAGCCAATTCATAGGTATTAAGCAACTACATATAACTATAATTTTTGAAAAAACATTATCGCGCACTTTTCAAAATATAAATTTAAAAATTTTTTTTTTAATTCTTTTAAAAATAAAAAAAAATATTTATTAAAAATTTTGGTACGCAGTATAAATTGGGCAACCTATATACGTGTGAAATTTCGAAAGAATCGGTCCAGCCATTTATGAAATAGTCCAAACAAAAAAAAACGGCCCTATGGAAAGTACCGTTTTTAGACATTTTAATTTTTTTATTTTAAATAATATCATCGGTCGTACCTGACAAGCTGCACTGATTTTTTTAATCAAAATCGTTAGAGTCGTGTCCGAGAAAAATAGGCCTTAACGTATTGGTTATATGGCAGTTATCGTTATTTTTTGAGCTAAAAAAATTCAATTTCCCCTCTGTACAATACCTAAAAAACTCTTTATACCAAGTTTGAAGCAATTCGGCCCACCCGTTTGGGATGTAGGTGTCTATATATACATACAGACTGATAGACAGACGGACAGAATTTTTAGACCATCTTTTTTCGTCTTCGCTATCATCGTAATGTCATGTTTGATTGTTATCTCAAAACTTTTTGTTCGACGAATACATAACTTGCATTATAACGGGTCCGCCATCTAACGTTTTTTTTTTCAACTAGTGCTTATTTCGTGAATGGTAACACTCAGCTCATGTCTGATTTGACAGATATTTAGTCTTATCCTTCCCCTGAACGAATATGGTTGTGTATATGCTTGATCAACGCTCGCTAAGTGGGCCTGCGATCGACTTCGAGAAGATGCCGATTTTGCCAAAAAATCATCTTTTCAGATGAAGCTCATTTTGATCATGGCGGGTATGTAAAAAGCAAAATCGTCGCATTTTGGGCACAGAAAACCCGCACGCATACATTGAAAAGCCGAGTCACTGTTTGGTGCAGATTTTGGTCCAGAGGCATAATTTAAAAATGAGCAAGGATTTGCCGTTACAGTCAATGGTGATCGTTATCGGGCCATGTTGAACGAATTTTTTTTCACAAAAATTGAAGAGGAGGATATTGGCAATATTTGGTTTCAACAGGACGGCGCTACGTGCCACACATTTGAAGCTACTCTCGATGTTTTGCACCCATTTTCAAAAAAAAAACAAAGTTTTTTGGCAGACCCTTTAGTACCTATAATCGCAAGTAAAAAGTGTGTGCACTACCTTAAGTATCTATAGTCTACAATTTGGTCGATTTTTTTACTTATACTGTTATTAATACTACCTGCCGGCATACAACCATTTTTTTGATTTTCGACTTTCTCATAAACGGTTTGACGGATTTCGATCAAAATTTTTATGTAGGAAGTCCTTCGAATTTGCAAAACTTTCGAAAAATATTTTTTTAAGATTCTTGTAGTTTTTTTCTTAATTACTTTTTTTGGTTATAATTCTTATTAATTTGCTTATATTTCTATTTTTGTTCTTTTTAACAATCGCAGCTAACTGGCGAACAACCACCAACGAAAAATTTCCGTGAAATGATTTTTCGCTGGCTTCACTTTCTTGAGATGGTACAAATCGAAGTACAAGAAAAAGGTTTTTATATATGTTATACGATGGGGTATGCTAATAACAGGAAAATTTTTCTTTTTCCTCTCGGTTGTCTTTCTATCTGAATGTCATTTTAATAATAATTCGACTGATGTTAATGTATTTATTTTTTTAAGGGAATCTTCTTTGGGCTCGAAGACTGAATATTGCAATTTTCCGCCCCATTGAAAACCAATTTGGATTGATTTCTCTTATTAGTTCCGTGTTCATTTTTTCTAAAGCTCGCTTACTATTCCTGACCATTTTAAATGCTGTCAAAACACTTTTCCAAGCACATTAAGGCAAACAAAATCCAAACAAAAGACTGGTTTAATATGTGTTGTGTTGTAATGTTTAATTTAACTAAAAGCTTGTATTAAATTGAAATTTAAAAGCCCTTTTTACTTGCAGGCATCGAAAACGAATCCAACAAAAAATCAATTTTAATTTCCCGTCAAACGAATTAATCCATGCAATGAATTGCTGTCATTGCCAGAAGAGAGATATTGATCAACGTGATTTCGATTTGAATTGCCTCAAGGTGAGACCAAAGTGCGAAAATGCGGGATAGGTGATTTGATTGTGTCAACTGGCATATCAAAAGCACAGAGAATTGAATATCATCGATTACATGTCCTTTGGTAAGAACCATTATCAAAGATAAAGATTTCCTGCGCTGACAAACAAACACACAAAACACCGCACGGAATTGATTTCCAGTACAGACCGCACAGACACGTATACACAAATTGGAACCCCTATATTTGTGGAAGGATTAATTAATTGGATCTATTGCAAATGACGATGCAACTAATCGCGTTGATGGGTTTTCTAATTGCTTTGGGAAATGGAAGAGACAAATGGAAATAAAAATGCATTATTTGTCTTCCTGTGAGCCGCACTATATGGCAAGGATGCGAGTCAGTTTTCCATTTATTTTGCTCTAATATGCACAACGTCCACGGTAGAAAATACACCTGCGGGAACAGCATTCATCACTAATACTACAGGCGCTTCCAATTTCTTTGCATTGTTGACCGAGAGCCTTCAGGACGAAAGAAGATGATGGTTAGTTGATACTCTGTTTTGTGAATAAAATTATAAATTCATATTTTATACCTTCGTCGTTGTTGTTGTTGTTGTTGTTGTTTCTGTTGAGGAGGGACCTGCCTTGGCAAAAGGATGAACGACTTGTACAGGTTGTGGTTGGGCAGGAACAGCAGATGAGGTTTCACTAGGTGTTGTTGTTAGCGTAGTCAATGTTGTTGGCCTAGACTCCAATGACAAAGCCTGATGAAAGAGTGGAGCAAGTTTGAAAATAAGCAAAGAAGGTTATAAGAAGCAACAGCTTTCGCAGGAAATTGAAATTTAAATTAAGTTAGTTATGTGTACCTGCGACAGCAAAAAGCATGAAACCATCGCAAACGTGAAAATAGAGGCCTTCATTGTTGATGTTGAAGTTGATGTACAAGAAGTAGCTTGATACCTGCTGAAGTGGAAGTAGAGATGTTGAAAGTGGGCTCAAGTTTTGTCTTATAAAGAACTTTTTTAACTCTCATAACTCGCAAACGATTTTTCTCGTAAAGTTGTTGTTTTTTTTTGGGAATATCTTATCGCGTGGTTTAAATGAAATAATGTAGGTTAGTGGGTTGATTGACGGTTTGTGTGTTATCAAATAAGATAGCAAAACAACTCAAGGTTATTTTTCCAACCGAAAATTGGTGTATGATTCATTTAAGAAGGTAGACTGACATTGATGCTAATCATATAGAATTCTTCAAGCAATACGTTTTGGATATTTGATTATACATTCTGCTACATACCTGTATACATTTTTAAATATTCTAAATTATAAAACAATACGGAGTGGGGATATCACCATTTCATGGTGGTGTGAAAATGAATATTTTGATTGTTGAGTTAGATGAGCGTTGCGGTACTCGTATAAGCTGAAACTATTAACTTTACAAAAAAGAAAATAAAACATAAAATGTAGAGGATTTCCTTAGGACTAATTCTCGACTGAAAAGGTAAAGTATCTTAAGTCGACTTAAAATAGTTCGCGTTTTCTTGTTGAACCTCATTGTCATTCTAAAGGACTACAGCCCTTTCTTATTGCCATCTTTCTGACTTACTCATTTGCATTTGTAAAGGTAAATATCATTTCATCTTATGTTCAAAGGACACATCCCTACACGAGGTAAAATATCTTAAGTTCACATAACATTTTGCGTAATCTTAAAACCTTAAATATACTTAAGATTTTATTGGCTTCAGACTTTTTTATTATAATCGAAAATTATATTAAGTTGACTTATGATATTTTCGAGCACCCAAACAGAAACAGAGTCACCCTTAAGATAAAATACTTAAAAAAATCCGAAAAAGTGTAAAAAGGCAAATCATCTTATGTCAACATAAAATGATTTTTTGAATTAAAGTGTTCTCTCTCTAAATAGTTATAGGATATATATTTTTCGAGGATTAGAACTTGCGATTATAGGTACTATAAGGCAAGTTATTGAGTTTTGAGATAACAATCTAATATGACATTACGATGATAAGATGATAGCGAAGGCGAAAAAATATGGTCTAACAATTCTGTCAGTCTGTCAGTCTGACTGTATGTATGTATAGACACCTACATCCCAAACGGGTGGGCCGAATTGCTTCAAATTTGGTGTATACAGTTTTTGTAGGTATTGTACAGAGGGGAAACTTCTTTCTAAATTTCACACATATAAGTCTAGTTCGCCCAATTTATACTGCGTACAAATATTTTGAATTAATATTTTATTGTATTCTTAAAAGCATTTGAAAAAAAAGTTTAAATTTATATTTTGAAAACTGGTCAATAATGTTTTTTTTTTTAATTTAATTATATGTTTTTGCTGAATACCTATAAATTTGTGTTTTCGAATTTTTTTTTTCAAAAAGTTTAAAAAAAAATTCTTTTTTCTCAAAAACCGCTCCACAGATTTAAAATTTTTTTTTGCCATTAATTCAAATTTATACAAGAAATAAAATGGCGTACTTTTTGTTGAGCTCAAATTAGTCTAAGTATTTATTTCAGAATTTTGAATTACTTTTTCTTTGATTAAGCCTATTTAATCTTTTGTTTTTAAGTTTATATTATTAAATATTTAATATTGTCATACCAATTTTGTTTAGAAAAAAAATAAAGAAACAATAAAGTAAAAAACGGCCTTAAGGTCTAGATTTTTAATAGAAATCTTTTGCATACGATGTGATGGAACATAGGAGCAAATTCGTGCGATCCAGTCATGCATTTTATTTTTTTATTAATTTTGAGACCGGTTTTTTTCAGTTTTTTTCCAATATTTTTTTGTAATTATTTATTTGAATTTTAAAACTAAATGAAACTTAAATGAAATCGATTTATGTTTTTTTCAATGAATTTATAATTTGGTTTATTTCCTTATTATTAATTTGGAGTTTGTATTGATTTTCAAAACAAAGTGTTATTAACCTAAACTGTTTCTCGTTATGCAATTAATTTTGTTCTGTGAACCAAATGTGATTTTATAGTTCTTTTTTTAAGAACTTCAAGTTTTTTTCTTCATTATTAACATTTATCTCAACGACTTAAATTTTTGTAAAATAAAACCCAGAAAATATCATCATGAAATCTCTTTTTTTCATTTTTACACACACAACTCATGATAAATAGACAAAAGAATTGAAAACGTCCTTTGAAAACTCGAGGAAAAATATCTTATTCCAACTTAAGACTTTGGAAATTAATATATAAAATACAACTTAAAGAAAAGCCAAACTATCTTAAGTCATATTTTTCCTTATAATAGGCGAAATATTAAAAATATCATTTTGAAATATATTTAAAAAAAAAGATCATAAAATATGACATTTGAATGCCTTGTTTAATTAAGTCTAAACTCGAAAGATTTTTTAGGAGGCAGCTTTCAGGTATTTTCTTGCTCTCCTGAAAAATCATCAAAATTGACTTAAGATAATTTACTTTTTCAGTCGAGAATTTGTCTTTTGACTGTTTTCATCTTAAAATCCCCTTTTTCAAAAAATCCCGAAAAACAAAGTTTTAAAATTCTGTCTTCTTAGATACTGTTTTTTTTTAATCATTCTTCTTCAAAATCCCAATCTATTATAATAATGGCTGGTGCAAGGGTAAACTGATGAGCGTTCCTAGATGCGCGGGTATTGCGCGTGAATAGCTAGTCTTAGGGGAGGAATGAACATATTTTATAAAAATAGCGGCGAAACAATGGAAAACATGAAACATTACGACTGTGTCTAAAATATGCAATTGTTTCCTTTGTTGTTATATCACCTATATCATTTTTAAACTCTTTTTAGGATTCTGTTCAAGCGACTTCTGTCCATATATGACAGATGTTCTCAATCTTTGGATGAATATTATGTTAGGTTAGGTTGGATGGAAAGGCTGTCAACGTTGCAGCTGATAACCTTAGACCAGAGTTGAATGAATGTAGGCTTTATAGTTTACATCCAGATCAAAAGGGGGGGGGGGGGGGAATATATCATGCATCGTCTAAGAAAACCCAAAAACGTTTAAGGATTTTTCGACATCGATTATTTTGTCATTCCACGAAAGGTGGCCGGTGATGCACATACCAGGAACTAAACGTTCGATGTAGCGATGAAGAAAGAAGTTACGCGAGCCACGAACTTGAAGTTCTCGCCATCGTGGAAACATTGGAAAGATTTCGGGTATAAAGTACATAGTTAGAATCGGCATTCCATCCAAAATGGGAGGAATACTGATCAAGAATTGCGATGCAAATCTGTTAGTTGGGGTTTCCCTAATAAGAAAAAGCAATATATCCAAATTTTTTTAGTGAAAAAGGTAGCAATTACAGCGCTTTTTTTTTAGAAAAAAGTATATCGTAATTATTTGTTGATTTGATTTCGGCAAATCTATTTATATACTTGAGTCAAGAAATAGAAGTACATACCTTCGTATGTACAGTGAAATCTCCCTTTGCGGACACCTCCCTTAGACGGACACCTCGCATAGACGGACACATTTTTTTTGTACGGAAATTGCTCCATAAACGTTTCATTGTTTTCAGTTTCTCTTGGACGGACACTACCTTGGACGGACACAGACGGGAATTTCAAATATGAATGACAAAATATTTTCTCTTAGACGGACACCAGAGCAGTATTGAATATGTCATCACGCTGATAATTTTGACAACTGTATTTTTTTAAGTTGCAGTCTTCTTCAGCGAGCATCAAACTATTTTCTCCTATTCAAGTGATGAAAGTGATTTTGTTTGGACGTATAAAAGGTTTATTTTTGGAGTTTTAGATTTTTGTTTATTTGCGCTCAGGTAAAACTACTTTTGAATTTGGAGGACTGTAAATTCGATCCTGAAGATGATTCGCCTACATATATATATAATATGATAAAGATACCGAGCTTTTTTGTAAATAACTTTTCTTGGTTAAATAAAAATAAAATAATTAAGAGTTAATTAAAATAGTTTTTAGGTCGAAAGACATTAGTATTTAGAGATATAGTTTAGAGCGCCTGTAAAGGGTCAGTAAATTAGTAAGTTATTGTTAATTAGGCTAGTTTTAAACATTTTTGTCTAGCTTTAAGTTAGTTTTAAGTGAATAATAAATAAAAATGAATTTACACAAAAAAAATTATTCACCTATAGCAAATTTATGAGAAATTTCCAAGCTCCTTATTATGAATGCAGATTTGATGAATAACCTGAAAGATTTGAGTTGATGGATGAAAATGTAAATGTGGATGAAAACATTGCAGTTCCTGTTGACGTCAACGAGTCTGACAGTGAATCTGAGGAAGAGGATCAGGACCTGGTGGGTCCTCGTACGAAAAAACAAACACTTCAATTGAAAATTTAAAAAAAAATTTACGGCCAAGGAAAATGACGGTAGCTGTTCAACTTTCGGTGACCTGCATGCCAGATCCCAAAACAAATCGTTCTTTTCTAAAACTAAACAAGCAACTATTCAAATATTTTTGTTTGAAAAATACATAATTACGAATCTTCTTATATTATTGCAAAGTTCTTAGAGGCTGATTTTCATATGAATTTACATATGTGTTAAATCTAATAATTTTATTCCACTTCATGTGATAAAAAAGAAGTGAAGTTTAT
Organism: Philhelius pedissequus; assembly: GCA_910595825.1. Classification (NCBI taxonomy): domain Eukaryota; kingdom Metazoa; phylum Arthropoda; class Insecta; order Diptera; family Syrphidae; genus Philhelius; species Philhelius pedissequus. The sequence continues at coordinate 11,362,317 of OU343161.1, read as the reverse complement.
GTATTTTTACTATATTTTTTTTTCTGTTAATAGATTAATACTCTTTTTTTTGAAAATTAGTATTTTTATTTGATTTCCCTTAAACAGACAACTCACTTAGGCGGACAAAAATTTCTACACCATGGCTGTCCGCCCAAGGGAGATTTCACTGTATATATAAATCATTATTTAATTTTGTTGATTTGCTCAAATAATTGATCGATTTAAGACTACAATGATGTCATCTTATCCATTGATGATGACTTAATGTAAGCCAAAATAAAAGTTCCCAAAAACAATTAAAGAACTAAGCTTGTATTTAAAAGAATAACAAAATAACAAATTAATCAGTACTTGTTTTAAGTTAATGACCTCATCATACATATAGAAGGTAGAAGTAATTTTTCTCCATAAATTACTTAAATGGAACTCTTGATCTTCAGAACTTGTTTATATTTTCAATGCTTTATTTCTTCTTCCATGCATCGGAAGGTGTTAGTCTTTGCATGACTCTACTTATACTCTACAATTTTCAATCCAAACATTGGGTATAGAATGAATAAAATAGGCAAAATTTGACATGGATTTTTTAAAGCTATTGTTAGATGTGTTTCTGCTAGAAATCCAAAAAAATTCACTAAAATTCGAAACTAATTTTTCAGCTTCGATAAAGTTTCAGTAAGTCATGTTTGGCTTCGATACAACCTTACCGAACTTTTATTGTTTACTGTTACAGAATCGGCACAGAAGAACTGGAAGAAGTTTTTATGCACATAAGCCAGCTACAAAAATTGACACAAGATCTATAATATTATGTTTTAATGAATTACTTCAGATTATGGAAGAAAAAGTTTTCGAGATGGAGCGTACGTCTCTGAGATGTATAATGAATAGATTCCGCCTCTTCTTCATCCATGCAGCTTGTGCAAAATCGTTTGAATAAACTCCAAGACCCATTGCCTGCCTGTCTATAAGGCAGTGTCCGGTTATGACACCAATTACGGAGCTTATGTGATATCTGCTTAAGGATATCAAGCATTTGGATCAGACAGGTGGTTGTATTTTTAGAGATTTCAGCTAACTAAGTAGTGTGCCTGGAAGGGTAGGTCAATTTCTTATCATTTTTCCCAGTACATCCGAAACATATTCGACGGGATTTATATGCGGGGTAAAGCTGTCCAAACCATCTTGTTGATTTCCACTTCTTGTAAGTAATCAGTAATGAACATAGAAACGTGTGGTGTAACATTGTTCTGCATGAGCAGAAAGTCTTCTCCAATAAACGGAATGGAATGGAACCACATATTTTATCCAGAATATTGTTGAAGTAAAAACTGGAGTTCACCAATCCTTCCACGATGCATAGCTCGGTTTTTCAGCATGGAAATTCTTCCCACACCATGACGGAACATCCCAGAAATGTTTCCTGTTGTCGACGAATATATCTCACCTGAAGGTCCACCGTCTAATAGGACTCATCAGAGAAAAGAACTCTACTCCAGTCGGACTCAGACCAATCTTCGTAAAGACAGACAAGTAAATTCCATCCGAAGTCGATTCTGCTAGGTCTTCTTGCTCTCCAGGCCAGTCTTTACTCATCGCCGCTCACGTTTTAGTATTATCTCTAACGAATCAAAGTCTGTGAGACTGTTCAACCGCTGACTGTTTGGTGACGATATTGAAGGCCTTGAAGCAACAAACATCGATCATCCCTTGCATGTATTGCTCTTGGGCGACCTGAGGCTTTTCGAAATATTTCATTTTCATTTCTTTTTCAAATATCAATGAATCAAATGAATCAATAGATCAATTTCTGACCCCCTTGGCTAAAACTCCGCTTAAGTACTGCCTGGCTGTACAGTATAGTCTTGCGGCACCCACTTTTTCGGGGAACGCGAATTTTGATTAAAATCTCAAGTTTTATATTTATTTTTAAATTCAAATATTGCCCTATAGTATCTATATCACAACATAACATTATAGGTTCTGCTGACTCCTGGGTACGCAGTAATGTACCCGCCAACTAGATAGGAAGGGTTCAACGCTGGACAATACCCAAACAGACCCATCGATTAGAATCCCGCTATTTGTCACAAAACATTATTGGATAGAAGATTCTTTTAAAAACCAACGAACAATGGAACGGGCTCGACAACTGTGCTATAACTAGGAAACTATGGCCCAATTTCGAAAGGAAAAGAGCAAAAAGTATTATTCACATAAGCTAGAACTCCCATCGAACTCTTGTAAGCGTACTCACCGTACAAAATCTTCTGGGCTGCCATAAAGAGAAAATGGTGCTTACTATCGATGACACGTGAACACCTTTCATTTCCTATGTCATTGTCCAGCACTTTTCCATATATGGAACAATTTCTTGGGAAGCTATTTATTCTGCGATTTAGAAAAGCTGATGAATCTTTCAAGCAAAACCCTGCTGAACTTCATAAAAGCATCAAAATGGACTTTTTTTATCTGAGTTTGCCGGTAACAAGACTTTTTTTTATAATGAGTGCGCATTCAAGGGGATTTTTGTTACCCTTATTATGCCAAGACGCAGTGTGAGCATTAGGAAAGAGATGGGGGTTTTGAAAGGATTGTGTCGGTGCACATTGATTTTGAATTCTATACATTGTAATGATCGGAAAGATAGAAAGTAGTTAGCCATTCCTCATTCGCATAGTATCGATTAGGAACGAATCTCTGAACTTGTCATTACGACCGAAGATGTGCACACGGATATACTGATGGTCATTCCTGAAAGCGCGAGTATTACAGTTGAATTGTTTGAGGGGTGGAATGCAACTTTTTATGTCGTTAGAGCATAATGCGCTGGTAGCCCGTCTACCTAGCCTAACCTATTCTTTTTTTTTTTTTTTTTTATAATCTACCCGCGCTCAAGGGATTATGAATACCCTTTAAATGTTTCAACACAGCGCGTGCTTGAGGGTGAGGTTACGGAAGAGAATGATAGGAAAGATGTGTGGCGCGATATTCGGAGACTGTAGGTGGTTGTTGTCTCAGATTTTATCCCCAGGAATGGCGGCTGAACTTATGCGGAGAAAATTCCGTGATTATTTATCGATTTCCCTTATAATTCGAATTAATTTTTTATTCTTTGTCATATCTTATCGGTATACTAGTTTCACTCAATTACATGCTGTTAGTTCTATGCGTAAACAGCATGTAACGAGTAAACCAGCAAATCATTGTATGACATTTATTTTAAGAATTGGTTTTTAATAGAAAAATAAGAAGACATAGACTACGATAGGGATCGAACCTGTGGCCATGAGATTTACAGGCGAACACACAACTATCGGGCCACGGCCACCCCAAATTCTAACCTATATCGCAAGTAATAATTCAATAACTAACAAATTTGTAAAATTTAATTTGGCTTAACTAAACTAACTAATTCTTAGATTTACTGCAACCGCACTGAACAGCTGTTGCTGCTTATGAAGATATTTTATAAGTTTTTGGTGGCGCAAAACTTAAGGTTTTTGGCAAGCTAAGTTTCTACATGCATATTTTGAACAAAAGCCAAACAAGAAATTCCTGAGACCACTTGTCAGTAATTTTATCGAGTACAAATTTCTGGGACACCAATATACCATACAAATAAAATGATGTTTCGAAGAAAATGCACATGATAGCAACTCACCTTGCGCTTGTCATTATTGAGCTAAAAGAACCTCGGAACATTTTAGGCAAAAACCTGTTGAACTTCATCAAATGCCTTGAAGTTTTTATAATAGGAAATCACAATACTCCCGGAGCTCCTTAAAATTACGCCATAAAATTCTTCATACGAAGTTCTGGACACTTTTCAGAGTTGAATCTCTCATTTTTCCAACATTTCTTGCAATTTTTTCAAATAAATTCTGGGTAGTTTCTTCTGAATAACTTCGGGGTTCAGAAAACCCAGTCCAGCTGATTACAACAGATCTACTTTAATATAAGAATGATGGTAATAAGACATTAGCCGGATTTGACATATTTGTTTCAATCGCATTAGTCAAACCGATCTGTTATCAGAGACTGGCCTTATCAATGATTTCGTTGGAAATTTTATTCAATTTGTGTAAGTCGTTCCTCAGGAAAATTTTGACATTTCATAAATCATCAAATGGTAAACTAACGCAAATAGAAAGTTCACAAATATGGCTGGCAACGAGACGAGATCAAAATCGTAAAATTTCAGTCTGGTCTCGATCTTGGTGTCGCCTTTTTCTCGTAAAAAATTTAATGTGCAGTCTTCTCTCTGTCTCGGTCTTGGTCTCATCCTTAGCCTTGGTTTCTTCTTTGTTTTTTGGTATTAAAAAGATATAAGATAAGAGGACTGTTCAAATTCAAAAGAATCATCAATTAGATATATTTCTAAGGTAAAATTTGAATTTGGTAGAGGTTTTTTAATCCATTTAAATCGGAGCCATCCCTCAATCGATTTTGACAGTTCATGGCTTGACAGGTATGAAACATACTACATTTTGACTTTTCGATAATATTTTTTTCCAAATGTCACCTAAAATTCTCAAAGTCACATTTTTTCCGGAGGGGGAAAAAGTCTGAAAAATTATCGATTTCAATTCCAACGACATGCATACATAAATCGTACGTATTCTTTTCTGGAGTGCGCCTATAGTATAACTATGTACATTATGTGGTTTGCAAATTTTATAAAAATTAAATATGAGTACTAAAAAATAATTAAATAAAACAATATTTCTTTCTGCACAAATCAAACCACCGATTCCAGCGAGATTTTTTTTTTGCCAAAAATACGGTCTCGTCGCAGGTGCTTTTAAAGTAGTCTTGTGTCGAGATGATGTAAGCTACGTCACTCGTTGACAATGTGGGCGAAAGATATAGGATAATGAAATGCGGAATATTTTACCAGTATTCTTTATAGCATCCAACTTGCACTTTTCTTTGTACTAGAGCTACAACTACTATTATAGCCATGTTATACGACTTAGCTTCACCTTTGTGCAATGACAATTCGAAGACGAAGGTTGAGAACCCATAGCCGAGAACACTAGGCGTTAATAATTGTTTGCTTATACATAAACTCCTCGCCACTTTAATAGGACACCATTTAGGTCTGTAGTCTGTTTCAAAGTTCATTTAATTGTTGTTATTTTACCAAAGAAAAGTTTAATGCTTTTACTTTAAGTATTAACAAAAAATTATTTACCAAACACTTGATAGGACGATTTAATGAATAGAAAACATTTTATAGAATTTTTGTTCTTGTTATTTAAAATATTACTTATATTTAAAGTAATGAAAATATTTTTGATCAAAAAACGCTTATAGGAACTATAAGGCAAGTTATACATTCGTCAAAAAAAAAAGTTTTGAAATAACAAATAAACATGACATTACGTTGATAGCCAACACGAAAAAAGATGATCTAAAAATTCTGTCCGTCTCTATGTCTGTCTATCAGTCTGTCTGTATGTATTCGGGTGGGCCGAATTGCTTCAAACTTGGTACATAGAATTCTTTTAGGTATTGTACAGTGGGGAAATTGAAATTTTTTCTTAGTTAAAAAAATAACGGTATCTGCCATATAACCGTTACGTTCAAACCTATTTTTCTCGGAAACGGCTCTAACGATTTTGATAACAAAAAATCAGTGCGGCTTTTTATATACGACCGATCATATGGTTGAAAAAAAATTAGAAAAATGTCTAAAAACGGTACTTTCCATAGGACCGTTTTGTTTGCTTTCGACTATCTCATAAACGGCTGACCGGATTCTTCCGAAATTTCACACATATATACGCTTAAGTTGCCCAAATTATACCGCGTACCAATTTTATTTTTTTGTATTTTTAAAATAATTTTAAGAAAAAAATTTATATTTCGAAAACTGCTCATTAAAATGAAAAATGTTCTCAAAATGTTAAAAAAAAACTTTTTTTTCTCAAAAACCGCTCCACAGATTTTAAAAATTTTTTTCTCATAAATTCAAATTTATCCAACAAATAAAATGGCGTACTTTTTTTTCAGCTCAAATTAATTTAAGTATTTATTAAAGAATTTTGAATTATTTTTTTCTTTGATTAAGCCGATTTAATATTTTTTTTTAAGTTTTTATTATAATATTTAAGACTGTCATACCAATTTTTTTTTAAATTAAAGATATTTTGTAACTATAAAAAATGAAGTAAAAAATTGCTTTAAATGTATATTTAGAATTTTAACTGAAATCTTTTGCATTCGATGTGGTCGAACATAAGAGCAAGTTCGTGCGATCCAGTCGTGCATTTTATTTAATAGTGTGCCACCTTTCTGCTCCAGAACTAAATTTATACATATAATTTAGCGCAATCGAGCTCCAAGCTAATTCGATGGCTTGGTTTAATTCGGGTATACTCGAATATTGTTATCCTGATCAATATATTTGACTTGTCAACCATACCCAAATATTTTCAATGATTTTTAAATCCGGTCTCTACATACGTCTAAACTACCCGCGATGTATGGTATTGCCGCAGTATCATGTTGATAAGTCCACGACAAAAGTCCAAAAAGGGTATAAGCTATGGAAAGGCCTCTTTTAATATACCATTTTAATTGAAATGGTCCCCACACAATCACACCTCTAAATTTCTGTTCCGAATAACGAGTTCCTTTGCGGAGGATATACAAATAGTAGCTTAAGCCATCTTATACTTCTAAATTAATTTTTTTTTCGTTGGAGAACACGATGCTCCGAAGTATAAGTCAAATGTGTTCGACAAAAGCTGAGGCGTCAGTCTTTTTATATGTTTAGCTTTTCAAATAACATGACGAACAGTTGTGAGACTTGTCTTGATACCACATTTTCCCCTGATTTTTGATAAAGAGTCGTGAGAATTTGACGCTTTTCTTATTATAAGTCGCCTATACTCATAAGAAAGCACATTGTGTGTGTGACATTTCCTGTTTTTTCCTTAAACTCATTACTTAAAAAACTGGATATGACGGTTTAGCTCCCTTCGATATTCTTAGCAATAGATAAGCCAGTGTCCTTATAAGCATTGATCGGGGTCCGGACCGGAATAAAAGGCGTCAATAGTCTCGGGCTTATCTGCGTAGACAAATGATTTAATATAACCCCTACAAAAATAGTCCAGCTATGTTAAATGGCATGATCTTGGAGGCCACCCTAAGGGCCCACGAGGCGAAATAATTTACTCAACAAAAGTTTCATTCAATAAATTGATTGTTTCGTTGGTTGTATGGCATGTAGCGCCGTCTTGTTTCAACCAGGCACGAAAAAGTATTTAATCATAGCTGTATAGCGTTCCCCGATGACTTTAATATTATGGCCGCCTTCATTTTTCAAGAAATATGCACCAATAATTCCATCTGCCTGTAGAGCACACCAAACACATAGGTCACATGTTCGATCCCTGCCGTAGTCTATGTCTTCTTATTTTTCCATTAGAAACCAATTCTAAAAATAAATGTCATACAACGAGTTGCTGGCTTAATCATTACATGCTGTTTAGGCATAGAACTAACAACATGTGATTGAGTAAAACTAGTATACCGATAAAATATGACAAAAGAATAAAAAAATTAATGCGAATTTATAAGGGACATAGATAAATAAGACACGGGAATTTCTCCGCATTAGTTCATCCGCCATCCCTAAAGATAAAATCTGAGACAACAACCATGTACAGTCTCCGAATATCGCGCCACACATCTTTCCTATCATTCCTTTCTCTTCCTTAACCTCACAGTCACGCCCGCGCTGTGTTGAAACATTTAGAGGCTATTCATAATCCCTTGAGCGCGTGTAGATTATAAAAAAAAAACAGTGACTTTTTGAGGATCTAACGGCGCGCGTTTCAACAATGGCTTGTGGATTATGATCACTCCAAATACGACAATTTTGCTTATTAACGTACCCATTTAACCAAAAGTGAGCTACATCGCTGAACAAAATTTTCTTGTGAAAAGCACATGCGTCGCGCGAACCGAACCATTATTTTCTTAATAAATTTGCACGATTTGCGAACTTTATTCGGGAGTAGGTAAACATATTTATTATGAAAGGGCAAGCCAAACTGAGCATAAAAAGTCAAGTGACAGCTGCCAAAAAGACCAACTCCGAAAATAGCATCGTCATATTGAAAACCACACGTCTAAAAGAAACACCCGGTAGTAATTCAGGTTGAATTATCATTAAGTTCTTTTCATGTACATACTACATAGCTTTATATTCTCGTCGCACACATATGAGATATAGATTCATACATATCTGTACACATAGATACATATACATACGAACATAATATCCTTATCCAAATCACTTTTAAAAATTACACTAATTCCAATTTAAGCGAAATAAATATATATAAAAAATTACTTTAAAATCTTTTGCAGTTAATCTTCTTTCAAAATATTTCTTCTTTAAATTGACGTGTCCTTTAAAAAGATTTACTTGACCTAAATTTCTATTTCCCCTTATTTAGGGACTCAAATTTTGTAAGTTAATTCAACAGAATGTAAATTTTCATGCATCTTCATCTAAAAAATATAGTTATCTCGTAAATCTTATTTCAAAAAACTCTTCATTCAAAATTAAAATGAAGAAAGAAAAAAGCCTGTCCCCATCAACTTAATTTGAATTCATAATCGGCTTGGCTTTTAAATATCCTTCACCATCGTTTAAGCCCTTTGTTTGCCTGTCTCTCTTTTGGTTAAGATTTCCAAATTGAAAAAACTCTTTTCGTTGTTGGTTAAATTAAAATATTTCATCCTGATGTAGCGGAGCTTGTTCGGCAGCGATGACTATAATGGTTTTGTAGAAAAAAAATGTAAAGTGTATTCATACGCCCCAGGTAGTAATTCAATATAAACTCTACAACCAGGTCGCACATTATTGCTCGAATACTAATAACTCTATTTTTTCAATCTGTTATTTAATATACATAAGCATTATATCAGCTGTTATCAAAAGAATGTATTTAATTAGCGATGCTTAACACATCGCTAGAGAACACCAAAAAAGTGTGTCCCCCAATTCTGTCTGTCTATCTGTCTGTCCTCGAGTGTGAAGCCTAAATTGTTCGGTGGATTTGCTTCAAACTTGGTACATATTGTTTTTTTTTTTTAAGACGACAAATAACAGCAGCTCCCATAAATTGTTTTGGGGCCAAAAACGAAAATCCTATTTTTCTCAAAAACGGCTCCAACGGTTTTTATTAAAAAAAATAAGTGCATTAATATAGAGAAAACGAACATTTTTGTATTTTTTTTTTTTGGAAAAAAATTGTTATTTTTGGTACCTCTGGTATACCATTTTTTTGATTTTCGATTTTATGGAAAACGGTTAATGAAATTTTTTTGAATTTTTTTGTGCAGAAGCTCCAAAATTTTTCAAAAAAATAGTTTTTTTGAAATTAAAAAAAAACATTTTTTTTTTTTTTGAACACTCATAATTTCGTAAACGACTATATGGATTTTGTCGAAACTTCGTATTTGGTAGATTTTTGACATTATCTTGAAAAGTTAAAAAAAACTATATTACTAAAATAAAAAACTACGGTACCTTCCATATAAATGTAAATGCTAAAAAAAAACAGTTAAGAACAAAATTTATTTCTCGAAAACGGCTCCAAAATTTTTTATAAAAAAATGTGTGTGTTCTTAAATTTGTACAGTCCACTTTCAAGTAGAAAAATATTTTTTTTTCGCACTTATTAACGGTACCAACTTCCCATAGAACCACTTTTCATATTTTTGACTTTCCCAGCATTGGATGAACCGATTAGAATATTTTTTTATGCGAATGCTCCCTAAGGTTAAAACTGCAAAACAAAATGTTGAAAAAAAGTTTTTCGATTTTTAAATAATAAATAAAAATTTTTTTTTGAAAAATCGATTTTTCCAAAACCAGTCACATAATTTTTTTGAAATTTGAATTTTATATGTAATATTAATAATATCGTCAAAAAAGCGTTTGAAATTATTTTTTTTAAATGTTTTCAAAATTTTATACATAAAAAATTAATTTATTAAAAAACTCGCTCCAACGATTCTTGATTTTTTTTTTATATATTCTTATTTATCCACGAATTCAAATGACATATTTGCTTTTCCACAAACTATAACGACTAAGCAACATAAAAACATTTAATTATGTGTATTATCCAATAATTTCTATACCTTTATTATTATTCCTTTTTACAAATTTTTGCTTACGTCACTGAATACTAAATCCATTATCCATTTTGCGGATAACCCTTTGCGAATTCGACATCTGTCAAACTAAGTTGTTAAACCAATTTTTTTTTCAGTTGAAAGTCTGACATTTACGAAAATGGATCGCTAACTAACGCACAACGCATAAAAATTGTTAAATCCTACTACAAATATGGTGATTCTGCAACAGCCACATATCGTAGTTTAAGAGGAGATTATGGTTAACATAATCCTCCAACTACGCAAGCAATTGGCAAAATTGTGAAGAAATTTGAAGAGACTGGATTGGTTACAGATATTGTAAGGCATGTGCATCATCGTTTCGCTCGTACCACTGAAAATATCGCTGCTGTAAGTGAGAGTGTTGCCGAAAACCCGAATGTGTCGATTCCTCGTCGTTCTCAGGAATAAGGACTGTCTTACGGCACATTATGGCGTATTTTGCATTTGGAACTACACCCACATTCATATATAGTCCAGCTCACACAACAATTGAAGCCAGCTGACCATTCACAACGTCGTAGATACGCCAAATGGGTGCTTGAACAACAAGGGTTGGACGTCGATTTTTCGAACAAAATTTTCTTCAGCGACGAAGGACATTTCTCACTCGGTGGGTATGTTAGTGAACAAAAATTGTCGTATTTGCGGTTCTGAGAATCCTCAAGTAATTGAAGAGAGGCCATTACAACCACAAAAAGTCACTGTTTGGGGTGCTCTTTGGTGCGAAGGTGTGACTGGACCTTCCTTCTTCGAAAACGATGATAGAACGACTGTCACCTTCAAATCGGATCGTTATGGTCATATGATAACAGATTTTTTTTGACCTGCTATTGAAGATTGCGACTTGGAGAATATGTGGTTTCGACAAGACGGTGCCACATGCCGCACAACTCGAGCGAATATGGCTTTATTGCAAGAGACATTTCCTGTCTCTTGTAATTTCTCGCCGTATCGATATCAACTGGCCACCAAGATCATGCGATTTGACACCGCTGGACTTTTTGTTGGGGCTACGCACAAGACCGTGTTTATGTAGATAAACCTTTAACTGTTGAGCACTTGAAAACCAACATTCGTCAAGTTATGGCTGAGATACCGTCCAATGTGTGTCAAAAAGTGGTAGAAATTAACTCAAAAGAATCGATGCTTGCAACAATTCGCGTGGTGGTCATATAAATGATGTAGTATTTCACACATAACGTCAACGTTCAAACTTTATAATAAAAAAGAAATATCATGAAAAAAAATATTTTATATCTGTTTTATTTACGTTTACTTTTGAAACCGCAAAATGGATAACCCTTTACATATGACGTGTCTTTAAAAACCACATGAATCTTATGTGTGCATATTGCACCTAAATTATGAAGTTGTATGTATATATCTACCTACCCACCTACATCCTTCATTTTCATTATTATATGTACATGTTTACATACTTAGGTTCCATCAATATGTATATATACTCGTATGTAAAAACATTTTACTCTCCTAACTTACATAATTATAATCCATAATTTAGATTTAAATATTCATTTGTTGGTAGGTACCTATGTAACTATTCCTTAAATCATCCATTCGACAATTCATTGTACTAAGGATCAAGGTAATCTTACCTACATAGCTTTTAAACCTGCATAGGATAACTACAGCTAACTAACTAAACCTCAATGGTTAGCTACAAGAGCAAGTTCTTGCGATCCAGTCGAGCATTTCATTTTTTTATAGAACCAATGCTTGTTTTAAGAATCAGGATAACGACAAAATAATGTTAAAAGAGCTGAGCACCTGCTTAAGGAATAAAAGAACCTATCGTGTAACAGGTACGTATACAGACTTACAGATTTTCCAAAGAATAATGGAAAATGTGAAATAACTTTTCATTATTCGGGCAATTCAATGGAATCATTCGTTGGAGTTGTTCACTATCCTCTCACCCTGACATCCAGGCCAGGCGCGAATAGATATGATATTTTTGTGATTTTTTTTTTCTCGAAATAAGCCCACAGTATTTATTTGTATATCGACTTTACCACCAGTTTGTCCCTTGAAAAAATATCTACCTACATAATACAAAGAATATCAGTGACCTTTGTGTTGTGGAGAAATTATTTTTAAATAATTTCCGAAAGTGTAAGGTATCAATTGGCCGTGTATATTATAAGTCCTGTGTATTTGACTCTGTGTAATCTGGGGGATTTTCAAGGAAATATGGTTTACTGAAAGTTGATGTTTTATTTCCGCTTTTAGTAAAAATGTATATGCTCCTTACTGTGAAGCAGAAAAAAAAAGAAAAATTAAGGAGATGTTTTTTTTACGTTGGTGGAGAGGATTAATTTGAGAGTACAATTTAAATAGGAAGGAAAAACGTTTTTGATAAACATATGTCCTGGTCATTTAGAACCAGAAAGGTAATAGACGTATTTGCAATAAATCAGTAATTGCCCATTTTTGCCAAAGGCAGCTATGTAAATGAATGCAATCTTTTATGACAATCTTTTAATTAATGAAAAGAATAAATAAATTCTTTAAAGAGTGCAATCAATTGATTGATATCAAATAAATGGAGAACAAATAAATGCAATCTTGCAATGTGCATTTTAAGAGAGACCAAAAATTGAAGCACTGCAATGTCCCAAAGCTAGTACACATTTTTGGTCATCTGTAAAAAATATTCGTAATTCAGCTTCTTCTTCGGTTCCAACGCTTGTCTTTAATGACACTCCTTTTGTCAGGTCACATGAAAAGGCCAAGTGGCTTGCAGCGCAGATCGTTGTTAATTCGACGCTGCCAGAAAGTGTCATGCGTAAATGATTTCTTGGGACGAATCTTTTTCCGCACTTCTGCAGTTGCTAGAGTCCTTAATGATCTTGATATATACAAATCCGCTGACCCGTATAGTATTCCACCCATCGTTCTGAAGATGTGTTCTTCAACGCTGTTAAAACCACTTCGTAAGCTTTTCCATCTGTCCTACTCTTCATTTCCCTTTCCAAGGGGATGGAAAACTGCATTCCTAAAAACGGCAAATTTTCTTCACCGTCGGGTTAATTATCAGCTTAAGAAATATCTTGAAGAACGAACGGTCCTTAATGAAGGGCAGTATGGCTTTCGTAACAAATATAGGTGATCTGAAAGTATATTTCACAGAACAGTGGCACAAATCTGTACATCGTTTTGGAAAAAGTAAGATTATTGCGCTTGATATTTCAAAAACATTTGATAGAGTTTGGCATCAAGGTCCCGTATGGAAAATGCGTGCATTTGGTTTCGTTCGCTCATTACAAGTCGTATTGGTCGATTTCAAGTCTGAAATTCACAAAATAAATGCTGGTGTTCCCCAGGGTTCCGTTCTGTCACTGACTCTCGTTCTCATATTCATCAATGATCGTAGGTGGAACTTGAACGGCAGCTTATGGTAAGTTCATTAATTTCTGACAGCATTGTCAAATGGGAAAAAAACGATGTAAAATTTAATGTTTCTTCTCGTAAAAGGGGGATTCACCTCCAATGCCGTTGTACATGAGCGGCGCGCGCTTGTATCAAGGAAACCGAACAACTTTCAGTTCTCGACCACCTTTTGTGGAATGACCACATATTCAATGTGCCAAAAAACGCTGCAAAGTGTTTGTGCTTCCTTAGACAATATAAGGCATTCTCCGCGCCGTCCGATCATGCTATAATCTATAAAGCTACATTCGTCCGGAGCTTAAGTACAACCACAGATAATAGAGTTACATAGATATCGCACTCAGTGCAAATAAAAATGACACATTTGGGACTAACTGTAGGTCCCAGTTTGATCAATATTGTTTGAAATGTATTGCAACACATTTGTTTCTTTGATTTTTGTTGGTTCTTTAGTTTGTGTCTCATTCTCCCTCTTGTTTCGTGTCCTTGTGTGTGAAAGGGAAAAAAATGAAAACGTAATCGAGCATGTACTATACTCACAAATGTTGTATCGAAACGCGAAACGAAATAAAAATATAGGGTTTTCCAATAAGAGGTGTTATTTTGATATTCAAAAAAAAGAAATGCGTTGTTGAAGCGTGTATCGTTCCATTTTTATTAATAGCGTAGTTTCTACTTGTCAAATGTCAAAAAATGACAGCTTCAAAAGTGACAGCTACCGAATTAGCGGGCTATTCAAAATAACACCTCTTATTGGAAAACCCCTTATAATGCACGTACTTGCTCCTATGTTCGATCACATTATATGCAAAAGATTCTTAATGGAAACGGTTAAAATGTATTTTAAAGCCGTTTTCACTTACTTTTTTATTTATAAAAATTCTGAAATGTTTTCTAAAAAAATTGGTGTGAACATTTTAAGTATTTAATAATATAAATTTAAAAACAAAATTTCAGAAAAAATCGCCTACCCGCTTTCAAAATATTGAAAAAAAAAACTAGTTTTCGAAAATTTTGAAATGCAGTTTTATTTTAAATTTGAAGGAGATCCTGTATACAAATTTTGATCGAGATCCGTGGAGCCGCTTATGAAAAAGTCGACAATCAATAAAATGGTTGTATTGCAGGTACCGTTAATAACAAAATATTTTTAAATTTTTTTAGGCCAAAATGTAGACCATACTCAAGTTGGTATACACACCAATTTTTATCAAAATTGTTGGGCCGGTTTTGAGATAATTAAGATGGTGGAAAAATTTTTATGGCAAGTACCGTTATTTTTGGGGCTAAAACAACGATTCAAAAATTTATTTTGGACAATCACCTAAAACGCCTAAGTACCAAGTTTGAAAAAAATCGGTTCAGCCTTTTAGACAGACAGACAGACAGACAGGCGGAATCGCGGGACCCACATTTTTGGTGTTCTCTATGATCGTAATGTCATATTTGATTGTTAGAAAAAAAATTTTTTTACGAATACCTATAATCGCAAGTAAAAACTGTATCTTAGGATCGCAACACACTGGTTGCTCCGCTTTTAGAAATATCCTGTTTGAAAGGCTGGATAGTTTTTATACAATTGAAAAATGTGTCATTTTGTTTGCACTGAGTGCGATATCTATGTAACTCTATTACCTGTGGTACAACTACTGTCTTCATGAATGAAAGAATACAAGATTACGACAATTTCATTTTTTCGGTTTGTTGTTGTAATTTTTGACAACTCATGTGACGTCATCTGTGAAAACCATTATGGGAACAAATCAAGATAAAAACCAAAAAAGGTTTAAGATTAGTTTTAGAAATTATTCAATCATACAAGGCAATACAAGAGTCCTACTATGTAACTTCATTCTACCTTTGCATCTATTCGAAAGTTGTTTTCAAAGCTATTTTTAAGTGATATTGTATTGGAAAGTAGCATCCACTGTCCGCGTATTTGACTCTTCGCTACATAATCTCCAATTAATCCTGTTCTTTTCAGTTGAAAAGTGCTTTACTAAACAATTAGAAAGTTGGAATTTTACTAATTCGAACAACTTTATTGTAGAATCAAATTCCATAGTTGGGCTTTTGTTCATTTGTGCCGCTTATTTATGATCCCACTTCCCACATTTTAGGACGAAAGTGTTATTTTGGAAGCAACAAAAATATGAGCTTGACGATACCCCAGATTTGGAAAGGCCATTGACCGTTTTGCAAACATTGCGTTTGCTTTTACAAACAAATAAATCTGAAATGTTTTTTTAGGTACTATATTTTAAAGCATTGCTTGTGAACCAGAAGAAGATAATACTAATGGCAACAGAGATGATCAAGACTTGGCCACTTTAGAGAGCGATGGAAATATGGCCGGATATATGTGCCATAAACTTAGAAACAAAATTCCAGGAAAGGATATGTTTGCATTGTGTTTCCTTGCAAAAATGATGGCATTCATTATTTAACTATTAATTATTTTAAAGCTTCGTTTACATGCGGCTAAAAAGTAGAGATGTTAATTAGAAATGAGTTATATGAAATAAGGACAGAAATCATCTTTTTGAATCTCATATTTGGGGTAAATAGTCGTGTTTTGGTGAAAATTATTAACGTCGCGACAAATAAACACTGAAAATAAACGATTATGTCTACTTTTTTATTCACCGGTTGAACAGCGGTCAACTCGACTCTAAATTCAAAATAACGTAGGATCGTGAATTTTAGGTTCAAGTTATTTATCTACGACATCCATTAATAAAATTTGACATTTTCTGACTAGACAATAAGCTATATTTTGAAATATCTAGAATGTATTTCTTGCCAAAAAGCTTTAAAGAATCACCGTTTTCCGCAGATGAAATTAAATCTGATAATTTCCAATTGTTGGTGTAACCAAATTGAGGTTTTTTAGAAGAAAATCTAAAAAATCTTCACAATCGAATTCGACAGATTGTCTTGCACGTGTTATAAGTACTCTATCGATAACATACACTTACGTGCTGCTAATGAGTGCTGATTTATTGCTAAACAAAAATATGCACTGACTTGCTCCTTAAATGCTTGTTGCTATTCCAACTTCAGAGCTTTGTTAGGGGGCGCTCCTCAAGATTTAGTTAACTATTTTTTTTAGGCAATTTGACAGTAGCTGACACAAAGCCAATCCAACATCTTTTATTTAAGTATCTTTGGATCTGGCAGTTTAGCACGAATAAGCTAACTTTAAGTCTTACTTAAATTGGAAGAACGCCCCCTATCTATGCTTATTAATATTATTTATAAAGCAACAAAAAATAATAAAACGTATTTTTGGACCAGTTTGTTGCGTTAGACATTTCTTATTTCCTGTACGTGAATTGATTTTTGACTGATTTCAGCTAATTTTTCCGAACAAATATATTCAAATTGTTTGGTTTCAAAGATATCTTATCTAATAAATATGTGAACGTGCCCTTCGTGATTAATTACAGTCATCGGAACTACCAACTAAACAACATAATAAAACTCGATACTCGAATAAATGTCAGAAATCTATTCAAAGCAGACTTCTGCTTTTAGTTTTATCGCGAAGCAGTTTGTTGTATTTGTAATGTGTGTAAATTCTGCTCTGCTGCCGATGTCATTTTACCAAAAGAACAGAACTATTGACTACAATGTGAAAATAAAAAAATCCGCGCGAAAATGTATTTTAGAATAAGAACAATTAAATGGACAATTGCAGGCATATCCAAATGCAAAAAAAAAAAAAAAAATACAACAAAATTAAAACATAATTTAAATATTTTCCATTTATTTAATGCACAATAATCTTCACAAATTGTTGTTTTGCAATTTAAATTAAACCTTCGATATCCATATAACACTCCGACTTTCTCGATTCTTGATTTTTTCGCAATTAATTTAAATGCAATTAAAATAAATTTAATTCAACAATATTCAATTATTTAAACAAATTGTACGTATATATTATTCGCGCACGAAAAATCCATTAATCCACATTGGACAAAGAAAACAATTTCTTTTGCTCAGATGACGTCGGAAAAATAAAACGAAAAATCATGTACTGTCTTAACCTGGCAGTTGCTCCCACAAGTCACTTAAGTCTCTTGGACAGAATCCAAAAAAGAGCTTTGAATGGATAGGCGATCGAACAATAGAGGAAACAATTGCGTCTCTTGAATATCGTCGCAATGTTTCATGCGTTTAATTGTAAACGCTTTCTTATAGACAGTGTTCTAGTTAAATTGCCAGTTGCATTCCTCCCCTAAATCAATTCAAGCTCAAACTCACACTTCTAAGAATAATCAGCAGTTAAACCAGACAACACAAATGTTGAATTATTAGGCCACATCCTAAACGGCTGAAGCGATTTCATTTAAACTTGGGACTTGAGTGTTTTAGGTGATTCTATCAAATAGAATTTTTAATCTTTTTTTTATGCAAAAAATAACACTACCTGGCATACAACCATTTTCTTAATTTTCGGATTTCTTATTATCAGCTGGACGGATTTCGTTCAAATTTTTTGATACCTAACGGAATTCTAAATAATACCAACATTTTGGATACTAATTTTTTTTTTTAAATTCAATATTTCGAAAACGAGTTGAATATATTTTCTTAATTTTCTTAATAATTTAACCCAGTCATGCATTTTGTTTTTTATGCAAACGTTCCCTAAAAGCATAAATATTGCACAATTAAATTGTCAAAAAAAAATCATTTTTATTTCGATTTTAGACAAAAAAAAACAACTTTTCAACAACGGATTAGTTAATTTATTTTTTCTTTTTTGAATTGAAACTGAGACTACAAGACCAAGTTCGTACGATTAGTCGTGTATTTTATTTTGTCAGCTTACTTCAGAAAGCTAATTTGCTTGTCAATTCGTTTTTATTTCCACATTGAAAATATCATACAGTAGAAGCTCGATATCGTTCGAGTGAAATACCCAATATCCCAGTAGGAAATTTCAAAAAATTCATGAAGGAATCACCAACTTTTTCATCAATGATTGGAAGCGATGAATTTAACATGGGGCTGTAATAGGTTTTCACAAAGCGATTTTCTAGGTGAATAATTATCAGTGAAATCACGAAGTAGAGGTAACTAGTTTATTCATAAGCCAATTATATCTAATGAAAAACAGCATGACTGTTAAGCTGTGAAATCACTAGATAACTTAGATTTGCTTATTAAGCAAGTGAAAAATGACTTGAACGCTCATCCATCAATACACTCTGTTAATTTAACTCGTTAATTCGCATATGAATTATATAACTTAAAGACACATTAGTGCATCATAGGATATCATCACCCAAAATTCTCATGAACTGACCGATGAAACAATTATGCAGCTGCACTCCAATTTCCAGTTAAGTTCATTAGGTCATTCACTTCATTCACTTCATTGTATTATTCAAATGACTTGCCTATAAATGCATGTGAAGTTGAAATTGAGTTTGAGTTGTAATTCTGTTCTTAATAAATAAAGTATAGTATCTGAGAATTAAAAACTCTCGGATACAAAAAAATATTTTTTTTTAAAAATGTTTTAAATAAAACATTAACTGGCGCCCGAATAGGGACCGTGGTCGTTTTTAAAATTCGTGTCAATTCTTATCAAAAGAAAATAAAAATTAAAAGTAAAAGTGAAAGTTAAGAAAAATAATAAAAAGGGTTAGACTCTTAATTAATTAAAAAAGGAAAAAAATAATAAAGTGAAAGTTTTGAAATCAATAATAATAATAAGACTTTTAAAATAATTTCTTAACAAACAAAAAGAAAGATCAAATTATTAATATCGGTAATGATGGAAATCTAGCCGATTAAGATAAAATTCCCGACGTAGTCAAAAGCCTACGTGAATTTTCCGGTCAACCCGTCGAATTCAGCTTGTGGAAAAAAAGTGTCGAAAGAATACTTTCAATTTATGAACACCTCAGAGGTACACCAAAATATTATGGTATCCTTAACGTTGATAAAATCAAAATAGTAGGATTAGCTGATATAGCTCTCGAATCCTATAACACGCCATTAAATTGGCAAAAAATATCAAAATGTCTCTCACTGCACTACGCAGACAAAAGAGACTTCGGTACACTAGAGTACCAAATGACTACTTTGGCCCAAGGTAGTAATTCTGTCCCCGAATTCTACCAAATGGTGTATCAACATCTCTCCCTTATATTAAACAAACTTTCATGCATGGACATGACACATGAATCTCTTACCAATATGATACAATGCTACAGAGGTAAAGCACTTGACACTTTTGTGCGCGGCCTTAAAGGAGATCTCCCGCGACTCCTTAGCAATAAAGAACCTGTAGACCTACCTCAGGCTCTACATCTTTGCCTCAAATTACAAAATGCTGATTATCGAACCCAATACGCAAATAATAGCCAACATATCATGCGTAAAGCACATCCACCACTTCCACCATTATTCCCAAAACGACGGGACGAACCAACATCCCATAACACACCATTCTATCCAGAATTGTTTCATAATCCTCAAGCAAGGCCGAGATATCAACAAAACGGATTCCAGAACAGACCGAATTTTGTTCAAGCTCAGAACAGATTCCAAAATCATAGACAAGTCCCCATGGCCCCACAATACTATAATAACAACAGGTATCAAGCACAATATGTCCCTAGACCACAACCCCCACCACAACCTATGGATGTGGATGGAAGCATCCATTCCAGACAAATAAATTATGCAAATCGACCACCCATTCGTAACTACCCAGTAAAACGATAAAATCCATTCAACTCGCATCAATATCAGATGCGACCACAAAATAAGGTGCAAGGAATTTATAATACCAATAGTTACCGCGAAGAAGAAAATGAAAATTATTTTCCAGAGGAAACAGAACAAGAGCATCGAAATCCGGACGAATGTCCAGAAAACGAAAACAATCCTTCCTTAGATCAACCTGAGGAGTTAGAAGACATCTATTTTTTAGACTAAACCGCTCTTCACTCCCATATTTTAAACTACAGGTGAAGAGTGGAAAATTTTTAAAATTTCTAATTGATACCGGTTCCAATAAAAATTATATTCAAAAAAAACGAATTAAATCCCCTTTACTCAATGATAAACCATTTTTCGCTAATTCTGTAGAAGGTAACATAAAAATTACCCATCATGCTTTTTTTAACCCCTTTGATAAAAATGGAAAGAAATTAAAATTTTTTATTCTTCCCACTCTAACATCATTCGACGGAATCATTGGTAATGATTCTTTACGTGATCTCAAAGCAGTAATCCATACTGACAAAAGTTTTATGACCATTAATAATAATTTAAAAATCCCTTTACAGCAATATAATTCTGAGAACATTAATAATGTTAATTTACGTACTTCACATCTATCGGATGTACAAAACAAAAAACTACACGCTATCCTAGAGAAATGTCCTAATCTATTTTCTGATCCAAATGAAAAGTTGACTTATACAAGTACGGTGAAAGGAGAAATTAGGACAACCACAGATACACCTGTGTATTCTAAAACTTACCCATACCCTATGGCTCTTAAAGAGTAAAAGAATTACTCGATCAAGGAATAATTAGACCTTCCAGATCACCATACAATTCCCCTGTATGGATAGTCCCTAAAAAGGCGGACGCTTCCGGTGAAAAGAAATACAGAATCGTTATTGACTACCGAAAACTAAACTCTATAACTATTTCTGATAAATATCGAATACCAGAAATAACGGAAGTTCTTTCAGAATTGGGTAAAAACAAATATTTCACAATTATAGATCTGAAAAGTGGATTTCATCAAATCCCATTGAGAGCAAAAGATATTGAAAAGACTGCATTTTCAATCAATAACGAAAAGTATGAGTTTTTAAGACTTCCATTCGGTCTTAAGAACGGCCCTCAATCTTCCAAAGAACTTTGTACGATATCCTCAGAGAACATATAGGTAAACGTTGCTACGTCTATATAGATGACATTATCATCTTTGGAGAATCCGAGGAGCAACACTTCAAAAATATAGAGTTAGTCTTCACGACATTAGAAAAAGCTAATATGAAAATTCAGCTTGATAAGCTTGATACCGAGTTTCTAAAAAATGAAATTGAATTCCTAGGATCTTTGGTTGGTATTAATTGCATCAGAACCAACCCTACTAAAATTCAAGCTATTGTGAATCTTTCTCCACCGCGAAACTTAAAAGAACTTCGCTCGTTCCTTGGTATGTCTGGCTATTACAGATGATTCATAAAAGACTATGCGAAGTTAGCTAAACCTATAACATCGCTCTTAAGAGGGGAAGATGGACGAGTGTCCAAAGCCGCATCAAGGAAAAACTGCTCAAATAGCTTTTCAAAATTTAAAAAATGCGCTCACATCCAAAGAAGTAATACTTACTCATCCAAATTTCGAAAAAGAATTCGAACTCACAACGGACGCTTCTGATTACGCAATCGGCGCTGTCCTATCACAAAATAATAAGCCAATCACATTTCTATCTCGAACATTAAATAAAACTGAAGAGCATTATGCCACGAATGAAAAAGAAATGTTGGCAATAATTTGGGCCTTAACAAATTTAATAAATTTCCTGTACGGATCAAGAAAAGTAAAAATTTATACAGATCATCAACCATTAACTTATGCTCTTAGTAACAAAAATAATAATAGTAAAATGAAGAGATGGAAAGCCATCTTGGAAGAATATAATTACGAACTAAAATACAAACCAGGTAACACTAACGTAATAGCAGACGCACTCTCAAGAATCCTCCCAATAACACATTTGAACTCGCTAACAATGACACAACACAGTTCAGGAAGCTCTTCGCATAATTTAATCCCTACAGTCGAATCCCCTATCTATGTCTTTCATAATCAAATAATTTTAAAAATAGATAATGAAGATAGTTATCAAAACAACCCCCTATTTTTGATTGAGTCTCGTTCAATAGAACATATCAAGAGACCACTTCAAGACATTCTATTTTATTTTTGTGTCCCAGAAAATGTTGTTATCGACAACGAAAAATGTCGAAACTCTGCTTCTATTACTTCAATGCTTGAAGATGAACTTCAAATCAAAGTCTTTACGACACCCCCTTATAAAAGCGAAGTAAATGGCCAAGTGGAAAGGTTTCATTCTACATTGTCGGAAATAATGAGATGCTTAAAAGCAGACGGGCCGCCTCGTTCATTTGAACAACTCTTAGAGCGATCTGTTATTGAATACAATTTTTCAATACATTCCACTACAGGCAAAAAACCCGTTGAGTTATTCCATGGCCGAATACCTAGACTAAATCCCGAAGAGTTCGAAAAAGTACGCAATAACAATATAGAAATTCTCAAAGCAAAACAAGAACAAGATCTTAAATATCATAACAAAAAAAGGAAACCCATAAAGAATTACCTTCCTGGAGATATTATTTACGTTAATCACAATAAGAGATTAGGGTCAAAACTGACATTCAGATATAAAAAAGAAATAGTAAAAGGAGATAAGAACACTATAGTTATAACACAGTCAGGCAAAACTGTCCATAAAAGCCTCATTAGAAACTAAATCAAATATTTTACTTTCAGACTATTATTCGTCACCGTCAAAGGAGAAATCCAGATCTTAGATTTCTCAAACGCATAATTTGTAGCCCTACACATCGGAGAAGCAAAAATAGAAGAAGGTAGCTTAAAAATAATCCATGACGTTGACATTAACCAATACGAACAATTCATTGAAGACATTACCCCGACTCTAAATTTAAACATAACCCATAATCACACGTTATACCCCTTTATCTTACATGAAGTAATACAAATAAAAAATCTTATATTTAACATAAAACCAAGAAAAGTAAAGAGATCTCTAAATTTTATCGGATCTGCATGGAAATGGGTTGCAGGAACTCCCGACCATGAAGATTTTCAAATCATAAAAAGAAAAATGTCAAACTTGTTAGTAAACAACAATAATCAAGTTGTTATAAATAAATTACATAATGAAAGAGTAAATAATCTTACAAAAATCAATAATGAAATTTTAAACTTTATAAAAAAACACAATTCGATAAATAATAAAATTGTAACTAAACTTCAATACAAAATAAAAATGATAAAAGAAGAATTATAAAATATAAATCATGCCATCAATTGGGCTAAAATGGGAATTATAAATTCCTTAATATTATCAAAAGAAGAAATAAAATTAGCTATAAGTACTTTAGACAAAGAAAAAATTCCTTATGATACTATTGAAGAAGCATTAAATTTTGCTGAAATAAAAATTGTAACAAATATGACTTCACTTCTTTATATTATAAATATACCAATGACGAAACAGTCAACTTATGAAAAACTATTGTTAAAACCTATAAAAAAAGGAAAATTAGCTCTCGATTTGAAATATGAAAATATTATAAAAAATAAAATGAAATTTATGCAATAAATAATAATTGTAAAACTATTAATTATGTAACCATTTGTAATACTAAAAATATTGTTAACATTAGCAACTCCACATGCATAGCTAGATTATTAAAAAGTTTAACCGCAGAATGCAACCTAATGAACAATCAACACATCCCACATATTGGAGAAATATCCCCTGGAATCATCTTACTTAACAACTTCAACGGAACAATACGAACACAAAACGTTAGCCAAAACATTATTGGTACATTCCTCATCAAATACCACAACACGAATATTACTATTGATAACCAACAATTTTCGTCAAGAGAAGTAACAAGTCATCACATTTTACCAGCAATACTACAACCCTCTCCTATAGAAAAAGAATACCACAAACTATTATCACTTGAGATGGTCAATGAATTCCACATCAATAACACAAAAGAAATCCAAATGATGCAAACCAAAAAACTAGTGCATCAGTTCACAATATACGGGTTGATCATATTTCTCGGTATAATCTTTGCAGTTTCATCCATATGTAAACCTTTGCTTACCAAATCCAATGGTTCAAAAATTACTATCCAGACGACTGAACGAAAATCGGAAGAAATCCCGATGCAGATCATTAACCCAGAATTAAGGCCAAAGATTACATCACAGCCAGTTCACATTACACCAACAGCAAAATTCTATGACCTACCATACTTTTAGATATTATTATATCATGATCTGACATAATACTTGATCTAGAATATTTCCAACGATTGCGGATAATCGTATCTAAGAGGGGAAGACTTAAAGACACATTAGTGCATCATAGCATATCATCACCCAAAATTCTCATGAACTGACCGATGAAACAATTATGCAGCTGCACTCCAATTTCCAGTTAAGTTCATTAGGTCATTCACTTCATTCACTTCATTGTATTATTCAAATGACTTGCCTATAAATGCATGTGAAGTTGAAATTAAGTTTGAGTTGTAATTCTGTTCTTAATAAATAAAGTATAGTATCTGAGAATTAAAAACTATCCGATACAAAAAAATAATTTTTTAAAAAAATGTTTTAAATAAAACATTAACTTATATGATGAAAAATGGCCTCAATGTTCAATTATGAAATTAGGTAAATCCCGTATGATACTTCTTTTTACCCTAATTTTTAATGCATTAAATCACATGAAAGTCAGAAAGTGACATAATATATTTTTTTTTTTGAAACAGAAATATTTTATATTTTATAATTCTTAATTCGACGATTATTCAATAATAAACGGTGATTTTTTAAGAGCTTGGTTTTTGAAAATTCAAAAAAACACAGAAACTTGTAAAAAGTGAATGAAATTTTTATTTGGATCGTTAAATCAATTTCTGCCATTTACTTTTTAAAAATAATTTCACTTAAATGTTGCCCGCGGCTACGCTTCAGGTGGTCCATTCTGAAGGTCCAATTTTGGCAAACTTTTTCACACATTTCGGCCGGAATCTCACCAATGACGCGTTCAATGTTGGCTTCCAAGGCAGCAATCGTGTTTGGCTTGTCCCCATAGACAATAGACTTAACATAGCCCCACAAAAAATAGTCTAACGGGGTCAAATCACATGATCTTGGTGGCCAATTGACTGCGCCAAAACGTGAGATCAACTGCTCACCAAATTCGCCTCTCAATTGATGCATGGTTTCGCGTGCAGTGTGGCATGTGGCACCGTCCTGTTGGAACCACATGTCGACCGAGTTCAATTCTTGCATTTTCGGCAAAAAAAAATCTGTTATCATCGAACGGTACCTTTCTCCATTGACCGTAACCCTGCGGCCTTCATCGTCCTTGAAGAAGTACGGCCCAATGATGCCGCCTGCCCATAAACCGCACCAAACAGTGCATTTTTCGGGATGCATTGGTAGCTGCTGAACTGCCTCTGGCTGCTCTTCACTCCAAATACGGCAATTCTGCTTATTCACGTATCCATTTAGCCAAAAATGAGCCTCGTCGCTGAAGACAATTTTGCGATAAAAGCTTGCGAAACACATTTTTCACAGAGCACGAATTTTGATAATAAATTTCAATAATTTGCAAACGTTGTTCAGGCGTAAGTCTATTCATGATGAAATGGCAAGCAATACTGAATCGAAATGTCAAATGTTCGTGGAATTTGTCATGTGTGATCTGTCAAAAATATAAACGTCAAAAACCAAGTAGCAAAAAAATCACCCGTTATAAACATTCAATTATGGAAAAAATACGTTTAGCTAATAATAGTTAAAATGTAGTTTTGATAAAATCTTGATGCGAAAGTAAACCTTATCATTATTTGATTGTTTTAAATTTGATTTGATTTCAGTTTTAGCAATTACTTTTGTTTATCCTGCGTTCATGAGTCATGACCAGCGAAGACTGAGTAGAGGACTGAGAGCATTTCTCGGAGCAGGTAAAAAAAATCTTTTTTTTATTTTTTAAGGCTTTTTCAGAACAACCACCGCAGCGAACAAAGCATTATTTACGAACTCATGAACCTATGCATTATGGAGGCCATACATGTATCTTCATCATTCAAAAAGAGGGAAAAAAATAAATAAATCGTACGTGCGATAGAGAGATATGAATCTGAAGATTGTAGATTATAGTGAAGATGAATATGAAATTATCGTCTCAAAACTACATACCTGAACGCTAAGAACATGTGAGCGTGAGATGTGTGAAGAAAGTTATAGCAGAGTTTGAGTTTAGTTATTAGTGTATACCCTGTCTTACTTTTATGTTTGTTTTATATTAAGGAGGCTTTAAATGGATCTGCATCTGCAGACTTGAAAAAAAGTAGAGCGGGCCAATAATATAAAACAAACATAAAAGTAAGACAGGGTACACACTAATAACTTACTCGAACTCTGCTATAACTTTCTTGACACATCTCAAAATCACATGTTCTTACCGTTCAGGTATGCAGTTTTGAGAAGAAAATTTTCGCTATTTTCGTTGTTTTTAAGCGAACTGAGGTGAAATGGTAAAAAAAAAACTTGAAAATTAGTTATCTGAACGGAACAAATTATGGTGCAGATGAAAATGCTATAATGAAGATGAACATGTTCATCTTCACTATAATCTGCAATCTTTAGGTTCGTACTTCCTATAATCTTCATACATGAAGATTATCTCCATTTTGGTTTTCGCTCTCTATCGCACAAGTATGAATTTTTTATTTAGTTTCCTCTTTTTTTGCAGATGTCAATGCAGATGAAGATGAAGATGCATGTAAAGCCTCCTTTATGGTCCCGCTCTACTTTTCTTCAAGTCTGCAGATACAGATCCATGTAAAGCCTCTTTTACTCTTCATCAGTGGAATCATCTTTTATGATTTTGTAACTGAAATTTTAGTGAATTGTAAGCATTCAGTTCATTTGAATTTAGTTAACTGATGAAATCGTTTTCTTATGAAATCATTATATACTGCTCATAGATTGAAATAGTTGGTGAATCCATTAATGAATTCGCCAAAATATTTCATTGATGTCGAAATTTCCAACTGGGGTAGTGAACATTCAAAATTTTATGCAGAGTACTCTAAATAATGAACAAGGAAAATCTCGAACACTGATTTTTTTCTCAGAAT
Organism: Philhelius pedissequus; assembly: GCA_910595825.1. NCBI lineage: Eukaryota > Metazoa > Arthropoda > Insecta > Diptera > Syrphidae > Philhelius > Philhelius pedissequus. Next base: position 11,334,712 of record OU343161.1, on the reverse strand, counting down.
TTTCCATCTATACAAGGCTTGCACAGCTTTTCGATAGGGTTTTACTGTTTAGTTTCGTGTCATTTCAACCATAAACTCTTCAAATGCGTTTGTGTCAGTAGCATCCTATAGCAATCATGTAAGCAGTCATTTGATAATGCTCATTAGTGGTTTGATTTTTTTTTTAACCTTGCTTGACAAAAGTGAAATCCGCAGCTATATCAGCAGGAAATATAAACTTGTTAACATTCATATATTAAACATTTATAATGTTAAAATATTAATCTTACTTAAAAATGTATTTCGGCAAAGTTTTTGGCAAAAACAAAATTTTAAACAACCCATTTTTAGGGGCCTTACATTTTACAAGTTAGCAATTTCCAAAGTGCTTATTGATTGAATAACTATTTCAAAATTTTTAAACCTTTTCTAAACTAGTAAATTGCTAATTAAGCAGAAAGCTGAGCATTTGTAGGGTTTGAATTTTGATGAACACAATTATTGTTGTTATGCATTGTAAATTAATTATATGTTGATGAAAACCCAACATGTGCTCTAAAAAGGTATAAGTTATTTCTATTTCCATCATTTTAACTTCATTATTTCGAAAAAAAAAACAAAAAAAATTGTGCACCAAAAGGACTCGAACCTGGACACCCTGATATACTATCAGATTCCATAATGGATTTAGCAAACTGCTACAAGTTAAAGTAGCCATTCCCTGATTTTAACATTTAGTAAAATGTTAAAATCGTTTAAAATTAGCTCAATTATCTTTTTAGCTTAGTAAATTCCTAAAAGTGGCTTTAACATTTTCCTAAATTGTTTAGAATTTTGCGCCATATGCTTTTTGTCAAGCCTCACTCTGTTTTTTTATTTTACTTAATGTTTGTAAAATTGCTTATTTACTCTTAAGAATAATATAAAACAAGTTGTGCGTACTTCACACTACTTAATTTATGTAGTTTTTATTAAATTTTGCTTTGAAAAACTAATGAAAAAATCTCTCTCACTATACCGAGCGTCTACTGTATTTCTCTTATCTGCCCATTATCTCCTACGTTTTTATTACAAACAATTTATAGCGGATTATCTGTTGACCTGATGCCAAAAACAGTATACAGCTTACCGCTTTCACTTAAGGAAAAGATACATATAGCTACATGCCATATTCGTAACAAAAAATTTACAATCTGCCTGCTTATTATTCAAGCTCATTAATTTAATTTTGCACGAAAAAGTGCAACAAAAAATTTCAGAACATAAAACATTTATTACTTGCAAAAACCATATTGTCAATTTACAGGTAGATAATAAAATGTTCATCCAAAATAAAACCTGTACCTGCCTTTTTTCTCACAACTTTGTAAATTAGCATTCAAAATACCTACAATATATTAATCAAGAATATTTACATATCAAAAGTCATAAAACAAAACCTAGTGGGAAGTATAGAAACTTCCTTAGAATTTAATGCAAATAAAACGTAAACATTCCACTCGCTCAGCTCCAAAGAAATGCACAGCGATATAAATGATCTGATTGCCCAATAGCTATAATACGGTTCTTATAATCAACTTCTGATCGAATTAAATTGCGAAAAGGAATCAAAAAGATAAACATATTATGTACATACATATGTATATGTACGTTGTTATGAATTAAGTGTAAGATTAATGGAAACAAATTAAAACCAGTTGGAAAAAGACAAAGACAATAATTTAAAAATCAGCATCAATTCTATAATTACATGATTGCCAAGCTTCATAAAACTTAACTCAGGTTTTGTTTAAATTTATCTGAAATCAAATACAAACTTTTTTTTGGCAGAATTAAAATTCTCTTGCTTTAAGCACAATTTTCCATTTTAAGACTTCAGAAGTGTTTGTTAAGAATAAAAACTTTGGCAAATAATAAATAATAATATTAATAAAAATGTTGGTTGTTTTTCACAATTTTTTAAAAATATTATTATAAGTATTTATATTTATTACAACCTTAAAAGTATTTATATATTGCTACAGACATTAGCTATGTCCCCGTACTTTAAGCAAAAAAATGATTAGGTTCCCATTTTTTTCAACACTGGGGTTAGATCATCTCTCTTAGAGAGCGACTAAATTTCACAAAAGTACGGAAACGCCTTGAACAAAAATTTTAGTAATTTCTTAAACGTCAAAACAAAACTTTATTTTTAAAATGATTAAAAACTTTTTTTGTGAAAACGAAGAAAAAAGTTTTTTTGCACGAATAAGCTCGATCGCACAAAAAATTCGATTGCGCTTTCCTCAGTGAACATTTTGCTGTAGTCTTATCATGTTAATGGCTCTTATTTGATATTTTAGGTTGTTAAGTGTTCAATACAACAGTAAACTTTATTGAAAACATTACCCTTCATAAGGACCAATATGAAGGAATTTGTGTTATTTTGGAAAACTTTTCCTTCGGCTATTTTGGTCAGAATAATTTTAGTAATGAAACAAAACTAGTTACATTAACTTTTCCCTACGTTTCGAAAGGGATTGCTGTCTTCTTCAGGGGGAACTTTTATTGCATACAAAAAAGAAAATATGCAATAAACAATTTTATACAACAAAGAAAAACAATAGAAGACTCACACTTTGGAATATTATATGTAAAAAAATAAAATTTTACATTTTTTGTAAAATTAAAATGAATGATTAAAATTAAAACAATACTTAAAACACTTCTTATTATATGAAGTAAAGTCTAAAATTAAACGCAAATTGAGCAGGTAAACGGAAGAATTTGGTCTATGTGACGAGAGACCAATATACCGCAAATATGCTTTGTGTGTCTTGCCACTGATTCATGTTGTTTTGTGTTTTAAGATATGAAGTTTTTCAAGAGTATAACGCTTCGAAGTGATTTTTTGATGATTGTATTTTAACAACAAGTTTCGAATGACTACAGTCGGATATCCATTGTTTTTAAGGATTTTAGTGATTTTTTACTGAAATTTTTCATCGCTCAAAGTAAAAACTTTGTTTATTAGGTTGGAAGCCATATTCATTAAAATATGTTTGGCCTGGTTGGAACGAAAATTGATAATTCGTCCTGAAGCAATTTAATTGATGATATGATATATGACCACAAAAGTCATTTACCACCTATTCTAAGCAGCGCAGTAAGATGAGCTTGCTCGTTCAGCAACATATGATTATTGTGTTTATTTACATATTTCTGAACATCGTTCATTTTTCAATATGTGACACTATTGGCCAATTTTATTGCACTCTGACATGGATTTCTTTGAATTCGAGCCTTGCCATTTGCTATAACATCTCTCGTTATTCTGGTAAATAGGTTGGCGATGTTTACTCTTAATAAATAATCAAACAGCAAAAATCCCCAAGTGAAATTGGGAAGCGATTTTATTGCTTAATTTACTACTTGCACTGTTAATTTCAGTTAAGTTAAACAACGTTTATTACTTATACTTCTTTTTTTATAATTTTCCTTATACTTATTTTTTACTTTTGTTACCTATTATGTATAGGTATTTAGATAGCGCAAGTTTTGCATTTGGTTTTTCCAAGAACTCGAGATTCTAATGACACTTATAATTACGATAAATGAGCACACTACACTCTATCTGTCTGTAGGTAGGTCACTCTACAGCCTAAAGGGCTGAATTGATATCCTTTAAACTTGGTTCTTAAGCGATTTAGGCCCGTTTGCTGATACACAACTAAAGCCTTTAAGTTCTACTTAAGCACTTATATGACAGTTTACGCAGAGGAAAAAGTAGCCCTTAATCGTTTTAAGTTGAACATAAATATTTATGATTCGTATCAGCAAACGTGTCTCAAGTGCCTTGTTTAATTAATTTTGTAAATGTTTTTTTAGTCCCAAAACAAACGGTACTCTTCATACAATTTGTTGTAGCAAAAATGGTAAAAGTTAATTACATTTCTCGAAAACGGCTTTATCGATTTTGATTTAACAAAAATCAGTGCATTATTATAGGTATACTCTAAACTTACTAACGGCCATAGAACGGTTTTTATTTTTGACATTCTCATTAACGGCTCAACGGATTTCGATGAAAATTGTTATACAGGTGCGGCTCTGAAATCTATAATACTGCACAACAAAATTTTCGAAAAATTATTTTTTGGATTTTTAAAATTCAATATTTTGAAAACAGGTGGACTATTTTTTTTAAAATCCTGTTTTTAAATTTATATTATTAAATACTTAAAATTATCATATTATAAATAAAAGAAAAAATTAAGAATATATATAAAAATTAAGTAAAAAAAGACTAAAAATATATTTAGCTGTTTCTCCCAAAAATCTGGTGCTTACGATGTGATCAAATATAAGAACAAGTACAATGCTATCTTTTCGTTCGGTTGTGACCGAAAAGTATGGCGCCTTTCTTTATCATCGTTGGTCGCTGCGAACAAAAAGTCGCTGCGAACAAAAAGTGCATCTGAAGTAGGGTACCAAAGCCTCATGACGAAGCATTACATGCTACATACTTTTTGAAAAGAAAAGAAACATTAAAGTTTCCTCCACTTGTAATACATGATTGCCAGAAATGTGACGTAGTCAATTTTTCTTGTGGAGGGCCCTTATGTCTGATTTTTTTTTTTATTTTCAGACCTAACAATCAGTATTTATTTCTTGTCTTATCAAAAGAAATAAATGCTGAAAAAAAATTTCACGTTTCATGACACCCCACATTTATTGTGCACAAATTGCTCACAAGATATGGAATCTTGTTCATAGTTTGCTTATTTTCATGTTTAATTCCAATATTTTTTCACTATATCACCGACTATATGCACCACCGAATTTCAATATGCAGCCGGAATTACATTGTAGTTCCATATAATTCACCGCCACTACAGACATATGGTGTCACCGAAAAATCAACCGAGGTTACGATTTTCGTTCAACATCTTAGAATTCATACTCGGATCTTACCACACACTTTACAAGATACATACTTCCAAAAAAATACCAAACATTTGCAAATATAATTTCCTCAAGAAGAATACCGATTAAATTTTTGCAATTGTGTGCTTTTGGGACCAATCCCATGGCTGAAATAATTAATTAATTCTGACGCTGCTGGCTATGTGCATTCGTATTTCTTTTGCTAAATCCGTGTACTTGTTGATTTCTGTACTGACTGAAGCGTGGATGTTGTGGTTCAGAGGGTTAGCAATATCATATACATATTTCAATATTATTTTGTTCCCCAAAAAAACACGACAATATCAGGCTTGTTTGCTATAATAGTCCGATCTATTTATTATTAATATTATTATTATTAATATTAGTATTATTATTATTATTATTATTATTATAATTAAGCAATTGCACTATCTCTACCTCTAGTAGGATAACATTCACCTGCCTACCATAGGCTAGGCTCTGAGGGGCATGAGGCCAGGCATTTCCCCTGCTGCTTATAGTTTTGCTAGATTATTATCGAATATTTAGAAATTCCCTCACAATTCGGCAACTATCTAATATGACTGATTTTTGCATGTCATATACTCGTTTCAAAAGCGGTTATTGCAGATGCAGGCACTAATCCTGTGGTAGAATGTACGATTGGTATAGTTGCTAAGCTCTTTGCTCTCCAGAGTTCTTTTAATTCATTGCCCAGGGCCACGTATTTTTCAATCTTCATGATGTAAGTTGAGTCCATGTTATTATTATTAACAACTTCAAAGTCAACAATGATGATTTTCTTCAGTCGTTTATCGTGAATGACAATGTCTGGTCTGTTATGCTGCACACTTGTATCAGTCAACACCATCATATCCCAGTATATGACATACTCTCTATTTTCCGTAACGGATTCAGGGGTATACTTAAAATATGGGATGTACGCTGTAAGTGTTGGCGTTAGTCCACACTTTTTTAGAAGCTCCTGATGAACAATTTTACCCACGTTGCCATGTCTGCGCTTTTACGAGTTGTTTGCAAGGTTGGCACAGCCAGCAAGAATATGCTGTATTGTTTCGGAACAGCTCCACAACGTCGGCAGGTGTCTGTTTGGATGGTTTGTTCATTTACAATGTATTTCAGGTAGTTTCTTGTTGATATAACCTAGTCGTAAATGGCTACCATGAATCCCTCCGTTTTTGTATATAAATTTCCAAATCGAAGCCAAGAATTTGACATTTCCTTGTTGACGGTTGGTTCTTCTAGTTCGTTTGGATGTTTTCCGTGCAAGGGTTTGCTTTGCCATTTGAGGTAAATGTTTTCGTCTATATTTGCTAATTCGCTTAATTGGTTCCTGTTCTTCATGTTAGCCGGTTTGAAGTTATCATCAGCATTCAGAATGGCTTTGTGGAGCGTACAAGTTTCCGCTTTTCTGGAAAAATATTCAAAAAGTTGTTGTTTTTGTCTTTCAACTATGTATTGTATGTTTATTATTCCTCTTCCTTACTTGGATCTCGGGAGAGTGATCCTTTCGATCGCAGCTTGGGGGTGGAGTTGGCGGTATTTTGTCATAAGTGTTCTTATTTTCCTCTCTAGGGCTTCTAAGTCTGTTTTGTTCTATTTGACTATGTCTGGTGAGAATATTGTTAGGGGAACAGCATATGTGTTGATGGCCATTGCCACATTTCGGGAGTTCAAAGATGTTTTTAGGATTTGTTCTAAGCGGTTCTCAAATGGCAATGCTAAGCTGGTTTTGATGCCAATGCGTTTGATTGATTTCGAATGTTGCATACCGAGGTACTATACGTAGATATTCTTTCCTTCTTCCATTGACTCAATGATCTCATTGTTGGAGGTGATATATTTGAGACCTTTGGACATCTTTCCTCTTACGATGTTAACTGTCCTGCATTTTTGTATGCGAAACTCGATTTTCATTATTATTATTATTTTATTTATTATTATTATTATTATTATTATTACTATTATTACCTATTATTATTATTCATCTTTTAAGAATCGTTGCTCCTTCTATTCATAACGTTATCTTTACAGATCAATCTTGTCAGTGTAGTGAAGTTCTCCATGTATCAGTAAGTACCTCAATATCCATAGTGTTTGATTATTTTAAATATCTTAAAGCAACTTTGCAGGTTTAATCACTGATATGTGTCTGTTTTTATTGTCTGATGGTGCTCCCATCAGATGTAAAGATGTTTTTTAGTCACACTTTTCCAAATAAAAAAATTAGTCTATAAAATTTTGAATAAAACCAATATGGCAACCATGAAATTATAGTATTGCGCTATAGAAATCAAAATACTGTAGTTCTATGTACCTGCCTAGTCCTATCTTCAATAAAATCGGCACCAATCAAAATAAACAAACAAACAAGTTCTATAAGATTCAGTCTAGCTACCTATATCTTATAGCTTTTTGCTCAGTTCTTAACCTCTACTTGGTCTCAAGCTCAGAATTCCCAATCGATCTTTCAGAAAAACAAAAACAAAACAAAACAAAAAAAAAACACAAAAAATTTTGATTCATAAACAAGAAATTCTGTGGGAATTTTAATCATTCGCTTGCAGCCAGTGTTCGTGTGAAGACTGCAAACAGTTATTTTTTACTGAAACTCGAATTTCCTCCCGGTTTCCCATTTCCCGTGCCCGTTACCGTTATAAAGTGATATGAACCAAATATTGATTGTGTTTGTGGTGCTTGTTAGCAGCAGCCTAGCAGCTAAAGATACCCAATGCCAAAAAGGTGGAGAATACGTAAGGGACTACCTACTATATTTTATAACAAATTGAATCTTATATTAATTTAATTAAACTTCCCTGCTACACAGTGCCTTAATCACTGGGATTGTTGCTCGAATACCTGTCTGTCTTTCCTGTACAAGTGCTCGCATATTCCTTCGACAGATCTTATACCGTTGAATTCGCCAGCGCTAAGTTCGCCAGCGCTAAGCTCGCCAGCGCCAGCGCTAAGCTCGCCAGCGCCAGCGCAAAGTTCGTCAGGTTTCTTTTCGAATAAGCCCCCACCACCGCAGTCAGTGGTTTTGGCTACTTCATCTATTAGACCTGAAACTGAACCCATATCGTACGAATCATTGCTGGAGATCATCTTCAAGCCCCTGAAATTTGAGCCAACTGCAGTTGGTAGGGAATTAAATTCCATCATACCACGCCTCAATGACGAGAAGGAATTCAACAAAGAGGAAGAGGCTATCGCATTCACAACAACGGATGCACCTCCTGAGTGTTTGGAAATTGGAGCCAAGGTAAGATTGAAATTTTAATTTTTGCTGCAAGCGTTAGCCTTTAATGGACTTTTTGTTTGAATTTCAATTTGCAGTGCTATTCCAACGAAATGTGTTGTACGATGAGATGTCATGGATTCCTGCACCAATGCGTCACGTAGAACGTGATTTTTGAGAAAACAAAATTATCACTTCAGCGGAATGAAAAAAAAATTAGCTTTCTTAACCTACATTTTGATATATCTAAGACTGTTGTTTATTATTAGGGAACAATAAAATAAACATAGTTTATCTTTATCTTCAACAAAAAACAAAACAAATGCGCTGATATAGCATGGCAAAGTGTAAAATCAATCACTGGTAAGGCAGGGCAGCCTTATCTGTATTTCTACGACATTGTTGTGGTTCCATAGCGTTTGTAAGCACAGCTACACTTTATTTGAAAACTAGTCAAGTCGTAGTGATGATGAACTCATACTTTTTGTGAAAATAATTTTTATACACCCACACGTCATTTGAAATGGTTTATAATTTTATTTTTGAATTCACAATAACACGAATGAACAACAAACTTTTAGATCTAGCCTATATGTAACTTGCATAAGACTTGAAGAAGTAAGTAGGTAGGTATATGGCTAATTTAATAAATGTCAAGTTAGCAATTCAACTTTCTTCGATCGAAAAGTGCTTAGGTGTATAATTTGCGGTTGGTGAGTTGTGACAAGTTGAATTTTTGTTTTTGCAAAATTTAAACAAAATCCGTGGGGCCGGCCAATCACTATACTTACGATCAGGCGCGTATCCAGGATTTCAGTGGGGAGCGGATTAAATGCGTCATAAAATAGCTTAGATTGCTGTTATAGTTGGAAGGGAAAAAAGATGACATCTGAATTCTTATACAAATATGAATGTATCGAAAAAAAATTCAAAAATCCTTGGAGTTTTCTTAAGAAAATATTTTTTTATGTATAATTAATTATTATTAATAAACAGAAACAAATTGAATTTCAAAATCCAATAGTGAGAAATTTGAAAATATTAAAACTGGTTCTATGTAAAGTACCTACCGTTAATAAGAACAAAACAATTAAAAACATTTTTTTCGTAAAAGTTGACTGGACTAATTCAAGAACACATACGTTTCTTATAAAAATTCTTGCGGTCGTTTTCAAGAAAAAAAAAAAATGTTGATCTTGACGGTTTTTAACATTTGTATGGAAGGAAGGTTTTTCTAGGTTACACCTATAGTTTTAGTTGAATTTTCGGACGTTGTTTCTGTTTTTGAAGTTTATCATTCCAAGATATTTGAACCTACTAGCGGACCAGGCGAATTTCGTCTCGCCCCAATTTGACGCCTTCATATCAACTGCAGAAGTGCAGATCTAACGTTTTTTTTTTCAACTAGTGCTTATTTCGTGAATGGTAACACTTAGCTCATGTCTGATTTGACAGGTAATTAGTTTTATCCTTCCGCTGAACGAATATGGTTGTGTATACGCTTGAACAACGCTCGCTAAGTGGGCCTGCGATCGACTTACAGAAGATGCCGATTTTGCCAAAAAAATCATCTTTTCAGATGAAGCTCATTTTGATCTTGGCTGGTATGTAAACAAGCAAAATTATCGCATTTGGGGGACAGAAAACCCGCACGCATACATCAAAAGCCGATACACCCAAAAAGAGTCAATGTTTGGTGCGGATTTTGGTCCAGAGGCATAATTCGAAAATGAGCAAGGAGTGGCCGTTACAGTCAATGGCGATCGTTATCGGGCCATGTTGATCGAATTTTTGTTCACAAAAATTGAAGAGGAGGATATTGGCAATATTAGGTTTCAACAGGACGGCGCTACGTGCCACACAGCCGAAGCTACCCTCGATGTTTTGTGTCCATTTTCAAAAAAAAAAAAGTTATTTGGCGAACCTATTATAATAAAATACAGGTAGTTCAAATTTCAATGTAATTTATTTGAATGGAATAAAAATAAGGAGAGAGTGATATGATAAACAATGGGCAAATTCCTAAACGCAAGTCTTGCGCATAATATGCTAAGCAAACTGTCCCTAAACGCAAACAGAAAAATCTCTGCTAAGCACACTGTCCCAAAACGCAGTTCATTCTTTTTTCTTGCGCAAACTTCATTGCTATTGTGCAAGTCTTAAGCTTACTGGATTCGAGCATTTGCTAAGCATGAGACTTCCTTAGCAAATCTTGCGTTTAGGAATTTGGCCAATGTTTTTCGACTTGTTTTCCGGCGCAAAAACAAGCAACAAAGACCGTTTACCAAGCTATCGACGACGAATTTTTCCTTCGCTGCTAGTATTGCCAGTTCACAAATCCAATCGAGATTTTAATAATTTTTTTGGAATGCCGGGGAACACTTCACTTTGGTGATGAGTGTCTCCTACGACGTTGTTAATTCGCAAACATTTGTCGGGAATGATATCAATCCAATTGGCCATTGCCAGCTCCAGCAGTTGTCTTGAGAATTCAGCAGCCGATGGGTCGTTCTGCAATGCCACTCATATTTGTGGTCAATTTCAACTTATTGACATGCCGGCACAACGACGACGATTTTAAGCATCCATTAAGTTCATCAGATTTCAGGATGACGGGAAGTGTTTGACGAAAATCTTCGCTGAACAATATCATATCCCCACCAAATCATCACGAATCACCTTTTAAATCCTCCATTGATCGGTCAACTGCCTGCAAAGCTCGTTTATGCGACATCGTGCATTCCTCCCAAATTATGATCTTGTATTCTCGCATCAACTTCGCTTTCGCCGAATTCTTGGTCATTGTCCCCGTTATTGGTTTGTCAACCGTGAAAAAAATTCATCGCCTGTTTCAAAGCGGAATGTGCATTCAAACGGTGTGGTATGAATGCCATAGATGATATAGGATGCAATAGGCAACGAAAAAAATTTTGGCCGAATTGTTGCCAAAATCATGTAAATGACGAATGTCTTGCATCTCCCACCGTGATCATCGAGCAAGTAAATGCGATTGTGGAATCGTATTCCAAAGCAGCGCGATTGAAGTCAACATTTTTCACTTTTCTTATTCTAATAACTTTTTGTCGAATTTGCGGTGCGTTTTTGACACCATTTTTTTTTTATATAATATATTTGCTTATGCTTATGTCTATTGCTTCTATTTATGTATATTAGTTAATAAGATTTAACAATTTTAGTAAGCATTTTTAAATTTGAATAGCTCACAAAAACAGCCATAAATCGAAAACATATTAATAAGCAGATAGCGCATATTTTAAAACCTTCTTCTCGGCCATATCTTTCATAAAAAAAAGTATATTGAAAATGATTGAATGCCAACTGAGATCATTAGCGTCATATGTTTTTGACAAAATTTTTTATATATAAAGATTTTTATATTAAAATAAAATAATCTATTATATATAAATCTCGTGTCACGTTGATGTGTTGAATGAACTCCGAAACTATAACCGATTTTCATTTTTTTTTGTTGAAACTTTAGTTTTTAATACTTAATACTTAAAAATAACGGTACTACAAATTTTGCTACCATCTTGATTATTTCGAAAATCACTCTAAAGATTTTTATAAAAAAAAGTGTGTGCACTGTTTTAGGTATATAGTCTACATTTTGGTCAAACATTTTTTTACTACATATCATGTTATTAATTGAGAGGTATTTAATACAATTTTTTTTATTTTTGACTTTATCATAAACGGACGGACGGATTTAGAATAAAATTTTTATATAGGAGGTCCTTCGAAATATTAAAAATATTGCATATAAAATTGTGGAAAATTTTTTTTTTTTTGGATTTTTGAAAAAAAAAACAATATTTTTTTTTTGAAAATTCAATATTTCGAAAACGTGTTAATGATTTTTTTTTGAAATTTCATTTTAAGTTTATATTATTAAATATTTAAATTTCCCACACCAATTTTTTAGAATAAAAAAATTAAAGAAATTTTGTAAATAAAAAATTATGTAAAAACGAGTTTAAAAATATATTTAAATTCTTAATACAAATCTTTTAGATACGAAGTGATCGAGCATGAGGGCAGGTACGTGCGATCCAGTCGTGCATTTTATTTTATATTCCATGTACAAAAAAAGAGAAACGTGAAAACAATAATATGTACGAGTATCTATGGCGTTGTTGTGAGACAATCAGGGCTCACACTTTATTAATTTTATTTAGTATATCTTCTTATCTCTTCTCTTATATATAAAGAACAATCCTAATTATGTTTGTGGGTGAACTACTTTTTTTCGTCTAGATCGATTTGAATGAAATTTTCAGAAGATCTTAGGACATGTTTGGCGAGTGCATATTAGAAAATTGTTTGCTATCCGATGGCTAATTTCGATTTTTCGAACAAAATGTTCTTCAGCGACGAAGCACATTTCTCACTCGGTGGTTTTGTTAATAAACCAAATTGTCGTATTTGGGGTTCTGAGAATCCTCAAGTAATTGAAGAGAGGCCATTACATCCACAAAAAGTCACTGTTTGGGGCGCTCTTTGGTCCGGAGGTGTGATTGGACCTTACTTCTTCGAAAACGACGATGGAAATAGTGTCACCGTCAATTCGGAGCGTTATGGTCATAAACCGACTTTTTTTTGCCTGCTACTGAAGAATATGACTTGGAGAATATGTGGTTTCAACAAGACGGTGCCACATGCCACACAACTCGAGCGAATATGGTTTTATTGCTAGAGCCATTTTCTGGCCGCGTAATTTCTCGTCTTCAACTGGCCGCCAAGATCGTGCGATTTGAAATCGCTGGACTTTTTTTGTGGGGCTACGCGAAAGACCGTGATTATGCAGATAAACCTTTAACTCTTGAGCACTTTAAAACCAACATTCGTCAAGTAGTGGCTGAGATACCGCCCAATATGTGTTAAAAAGTGGTCGAAAATTACCTCAAAGGAATCGATGATTGCAACAAGTCGCGTGGTGGTCATTTAAATGATGTAGTGTTTCACACTCATAATGTCAACGTTCAAACTTTATAATAAAAAAGAAATATCATGAAAAAAAAAATATTTTCTATGTGTTTTATTTACGTTTACTTTTGAAACCGCAAAATGGATAACCCTTTATAATAGATGAGGCTGTTCTGCGATCAATTCCACAATGCGATAGAATGCGTCATATGTGACTAAGGCTATGCGCGATTTGACAGGTGTCCTTTTCACATTATCATTTTCTATTCAGCAAATGTGCTATTTTGCTTGCTGCATTTATCCGAGTCTTGCGTATTATTACACTTCCGGATAGCCGAATATCGCGCATACAATCATTTTTTTTTTTCAAAGTATAAAAAGTGAGGTTATCGAATTAGATTGCGGGCATTCATTTCGAAACATTCATTCATTCATTTCTGTTGAATAAGGGATTAGTCAAAAACAACTTAGTTTTTTTTTTTAGGGATGCTAATGCCTCCTAATAAACAATTCAACTTTGGACGACGTACACGTCTTGCAATAATTGGTCAGAATGTCCATGATAATCCAACGCAAGAGGAACGTGCAGAGGAAATAAATGGAGATGTGTCCTTATTGCACATCTTCAAACTGCACCACAAATTAAAAAAAAAAGTTATTAAAAGAAGAAAAGTTGTAAATTTACACTTCAATCGTGCTGCTTTCGAATACTATTCGGTAATCGCATTTACTTTCTCTGTGCTCAAAGTGTGACATGCAAAATATTCGTCATTTAGTTAATTCTGGCAACAATTCCTCAATATCTCAAATTTCGTTGACTGTTGCATCCTACGGCATCTGTGGCATTGCTGCCACATTGTTTGAAGGCGGGCGAACTGCACATTTCAAAATCATCATTTGGGATGAATGCACGATGGTTCATAAGCGAGCTTAGGATGCATTTGACCGAAAATGAGGGATTTACGAGGTGATTCGAGATAATTTGGTGGGGTTATGACATTGATCTCCGAAGAACTTAAAACATGCCTGAAATCGTCTTCTTTGTGGAGGTATGTCAAGAATTTGAAATTGACCAATAACATGAGATTCGCATTGCAGAACGACCTATCTGAATTCTAGAGACAACTGGTGGCGCTTGGAAATGGCCAAATTCTTGGTGACGTCTCGACTAGATTTATATAAATTCCTGAACATTTTTGCGAGTTAAGAATGTCCAAGAAAAAACTCCGGCATTGCGAAAAATTATAAAAACGTGGATTGGATTTGTCAAGGGGCAATACAGAGAACTGCATTCGTAAAAATCCGTTGACAGCGTGAGCGATGAGGATGGAGCGACCAACTATTCGATGACATTTTTGATCACGCTTTATCTGCCAAGAACTCCGATCATAATCATGTTGCGATGATTTCAGACATGATCATATAGGACAAATTAAAAGCACAGAAAGTCTTTATCACATGAATTCCAATTATTCAAACTGGCCTTAAATTCTAATTCAAGTAGATTTGGTTCCACGTTCGATTGGCTTTTGCGATGACAATCAATAAATCGCAAGGCCAATCGTTGTAAGTCTACTGTGGAGTAAATATCAAATTCCGCTAGTTTTCGCACGGTCAGCTGTACGTTTTCTGTTCATGTATTGGCAAACCGTCTTCGTTGTTTGTTATTCCGCCAGAAACAATTCAAAAAACATTTATTATCATATCACTCTCTACTGATTTTGATTCCATTCAAACAAATCACATTGCAAGTTCGGTGGGTTAGTAATCTTATAAAAATATAAAACCATTAATTTGTGAGTAAAATCGCTCTGTATTCATTCAAAAAAAATTGTTTTTAACTGTAGTTTATTGAAACCTAGGCTTATCAGCGACTATGAAATGTCCCATTGAGTTAAAAAAAAAAATTTTTTCAATTTAGAATAATACATACATATTAAACATTTTAGCAGGTTCTCTATAAAAAAATTTAAAAAAAGTCGCAGAAAATCGAAAACTCAGAAAATGGTACTACTAGACGTGTCTACCAAAAATAACTTTTTTCCAAAAAAATTACTAGAAATTACCTTTACCTCGCTTAACTGAACTGATTTTATTTTTATGAAAATCGTTGGAGACGTTACTTATAAAAATAAGATTTAACTTTTTGGCTTCAAAAAATGTTGGTCTTAAAAATATTACAAAAAACGTGTGGGCATATTATCGAAAAAAAAACATTATGTACGAAAGTTTTTGGAAAATGCATCTAATAGCTTAGGCTGTAGACTCGCGGACAGACAGATATACTGAAAGACGGAATGGTAAGACCCACTTTTTTGGTCTTCGCCAGCATCGTATTGTGAAGCCGACCTGCTTGCGATATAATAATCCAAAACGTTTACGATGTCCCAAAAAAAACATGCAACTTCATTTTTGTCGAGTATAAAAGTGAGACGCAATTAATGCAGTATAAAGCAAATTATTAGAGCCGAAAAAAAATCACCTCTAGTGAGTGAAATACGAAATATGAAAGATCACTGCTTAGTGTAAATTAAAGGCAAATAATACACACCAAATTTTAAGACATAATTAACAGGCGTGTTTCTTGTCAAGCCCAAAGAAAATTTGACGACAAAATGACATAATATGTTCACAAGTAAAAAGTTTAAACTATAATTTCAAAGAAAACTGTGTTAACGGGGCCTAACATCCTTGCTGTCCATATTTAGTATGTAAATTTCAATTTATTTTGTATACAAATTTTTTTGGCGCTTGCAAAATACATGCCTTATAATAGCTGTGTTTTATTGGGCATCTATCCATTGTAATGTAAGTAATTCCCAAAAAAACGCATCGACCGTAGCTTTTTTATTTTTGTAGAAATGGTACCCCTGCCAAGGTCTTGTGCAAAGTAAAATTAAGAAAATATCAAAATTATGAACAATAATTATCTTTCATTTATATAAAATAGAAAGTATAAAAATGTACCAATATTTATTTTATGTTTCAAACCTATTTCTAGTTTTCGAACATTCATTTTGCACCAAGAGAAAGAAAATGATAAGTGAATGGGTTTGTTCCTAGACTATGGTCAAGTCCCTTTTTACACGGGGCAATTTTTGTATTGCTTTAAAAATCGCCTAAGACTTTCACACGAGGAAACAAAATTGCCGGAGATTTGCTTGTTTCCTTTTAATGTTTCTTGGTCCTGAACGCACACTACAACGTAATTTAAATTGTTCACTCCCTTTACATTTCCCCTTTATATTTCATGCTTTTATTTATTTTCTAATTAGATCGATAGCTAGAGTTTTATTTTTCAAGTCAGTTTACAAATTTATTTTCTGAGTAGGTTTTGCTGTCAATTATTCACTCATCAGACTGCACTTAACATACGCGGAGAAAGGAACAAATAGTTAACATTTGGTTTGAAAGTGAAGAAAAAGCACATTTTGCCGCTTAGTGCATTTACGCTAGGCGCGAACATGCAATTTTTCCGAAACGAAATAGTTTAGTCATTAGTTGAACGATGATCGCGCACATAATCAACTTAAAATCAATCAACGAGATAAACTAACACAAAGACAATATTTTGATTGAATGTGCGCGCAGTTACATTATAGTTTGGTGTGATACAAACTGAAGAACTTATTTGGAGCGATCATTCGATTTGTGCCAAAACACAAACTTTTAAGTTGCTCGAATATGCAAGCACTCTCATATAAGTTAATAGTATTCACTTTAGCAACCAAACTGTTGCAAAACTGAAAGTTGCATATGTCCGCGCCTAGCCTTATCGCTCATAGAATTTCATACGAATAAATATTTTGCGCAGTGTCGAGCAGTTCGTCTATAGTGCAGTTCCAACCAATGCGGTTTGTCTTCTCAAATTGCTTTTTTGTAGATCTAAATAAAAAGACGATTTTTTTCACCAAACTCCGTTTATTTATAACTATCAATACGAATATTTGTCTTAGTTAGTCAAAAATAAAAGTAAAGCGGAATTCATTCAATAGATATAATTTTTTTTTTTTCAAAATGGAAATCGAAATTTTGTTAAAATTGATTAATTGACATTAGGGGTAAGCAAAATTGCAGATATAGGTGGAATTTTAGACGTACTCCAGAAAATAATTGAGCAAAGAATACAGTTTTTAATAGTAAAAGTCAGAAACTTTTCAGAAGAACAGCTTATAATTTATTTAAAAAAATAGAGTTATCTAAGTTTTTACAAATAGTTAAAAATTATTAACTGGCCAGCTATAAAAAAATAAAAAAAAAGAATCAAAAAGATCGACTTGTTTTACGAATGAAATTAATAATTATAACACTCAATGAACACATCCATCGAGACTCAATTCAATTATAAATCGTACCAACCAAACTAACAAAATCAAATTCGAGACTCAAATAAACGTCAACCAGACTTCCACCGTAGCTTCTACTTAAGCTTTTTATCGACCGCAGCGAATTGTACGCAAAATGCTACGGTGGATAAACTTACGGTGGATAAATTGCCAATAAAACACGACTATTTTCTATAAATTCCATCTATCCAAACTGTTATAATTAGGGTAATAGTAGATAACTTTTGTATGCCATTTTGTTACCATATATGACTCACGATACTAGAGTAATACAAATTTATAACAGTGATACCTGTATTATAACAGTTATTCGTCATGTGTCGGGTGCAATATTCGCCGAAGGGTCTGCCCTTTTCTGACTCTACTGGGCCGACTAAAAAGTAATTTTAAGACCAGGACTATTCTAAGCTTGCATTTGGAATACCTTCCTCATTGTTTATCTGCCATAAGTCAATCAATTCACCTGTAAAGAATCTTGATACCAATCTATTAAGGTTATTGTTCTTAACTTGAATTTATTTTTACTTTTGTTATAGGTGCAACCTATTTAACATCGTTCTTGAAGCAATTGTACGCAACGCACTCAACATCACAGGTACAATTTATCAAAAGAAAGTCCGTTCAATTGCTTGCGTATGTAGATGACATAGACATTATCGGCAGAACGAAGCGAGCTTTGGCAGGCGCATTTGCGAGTTTTATATCGGAGGCGGCTAAAATATAATTGGCGGTTAATGAGGACAAGACGAAGTATATGCTGTCATCGAGAAAGGAATCTCAACATCGCCGACTCGGGCAAAATATCACGATGGACAGATATAACTTTGAAATTGTCAAGGCCTTTGACTACCTGGGCTCCACTAACCTCGCAAAATGACATGAGTGCCGAGATCAAACGAAGAATTATTCTTGCTACCCGCTGTTTCTTCGGGCTAAGATGGCATCTAAGTAGTAAGGCCCTATCTCAGAGAACTAATGGGACTTTATACAAGACCCTTATCATCGCGGTTCTGCTCTATGTGGCAGAAGCATGGACATTGAAAAAATCGGATGAAAGTCTGCTAGGGTGCTTTGAGAGGAAGATTCTTCGTGTGATTTTCGTTAGGGTGTGGTGGAGTGTGGAGGAGAAGATTCAGCGACGAGCTAATATACGGGCTATACAGCGACGTTGACCTGGTCAAAAATATTTCCGATCCTATTAAAACTGGTCAAACCAGCAAAGTCGCCAAGATACTTAAAGAAAACTGTTAAAAATTGAAAAAAAAAACAATCTCTAAGAACAAAAAACAAATTGAATTACTCTGACACATTAGCAAATTCGTCGATTTTGACTTTGTTTATTCAAATGATTTGGGTTATATATAGACTTATATAGCTAAGACTGATATTATATCTTAACCCGGAAACAATAGCAAATTTTTAAGTTGCAGCAACTGTTTTCATATATATTGTTAAGAGAAAGTGAACGTAATTCTTACAGTATACATAATTTTAATAATCCTACGCAGTCCTTGCCTTCTATACCTATTGTATATATGAAACCTAAAATGACTCTTTAAAAATATAGTGGTCCTATGCGAAATTTACGTATATACTAGACTGGGCCACATTTGTATGAAGAAAAAAAATTGATTTTACGGCGGGCACAGCGGTGAAATGGTGCCAAACTATGAGTTTTGCTACCATATTAAATTTGGTTACAATCAAACTTTATCTTCTGCCTCCGGTTTTATGTAAAAGTTTGGTGAAAATCGAGTAAAAAAGACATTAACAGCATTTAAAAGATAAATTGTTCAAAGCTGTAAAAATTATTACAGTAATGGTTATTATGTTTATTAAGATCCCATCTGCAATACACCAAGTTCTTGAGTCTCGAAACAGATTACAATTATCCCTAACCAGGGCAGCAAAATTTACACCATCGCAACCACCATGGTCACTTCCCAAGGAATCAGTCATTCTCGATCTACAAGAATTACTAAAGTACAAGACTTGCAAAACCATTTTTAGAGCTCGATTCCTGGAAATCTCAAATGATTTGATGGATAAGGGTTGGAACTTTATGTACACAGACGGGTCTAAAACGGATTTGAACACTGGCTTTGCAGTCGTAGCCCAAGATGGTTCACTCATCACGCACGGCATCCTTCCAAAAATCGCCTCTATCTACACAACCGAAGCATTGGCTATCCACGAAGCTACCAAGAAATGCACTGTAAATAAAGGGAAATGGGTCATCTGCTCAGACAGTTTGTCAGTACTAAAGGCCATCGTTAACCCGAAAAATGACTTAGATATCATAGCCAAAATCCGAGATAATCTTTTAAAAGCTAAGACAAAGATCAAGCTCATGTGGACCCCAGGTCATGTAGGAATAAAGGGCAATGAACTAGCTGACGCAGCTGCAAACGCAGTACTTAAAGCCCCCACTTACACTTTCAATACTTTCTCAAGTCTTGACTTAAAGAGACACATCAATCTGGAGTGTCATAAAAATATATTACTGGACTGGGAACACTATAAACATCACTATAGTTCTATTAACCCGTTGAAAATTCAGCCAAAATTTCCAACAGATATAACCAAATCCGACCTCAGAACATTCACCCACCAATACCTACTCAAAAAAGAACCTTCACCTACCTGCCCGAACTGTACGAATTCCATAACTGCAACCCACCTATTAAGTCCATGCTTCTTATCTGGACATCCTCAACTCCAAACGCACACTATCAACTCTAACCCCTTGGATCTACTAAAAGAACCGAAACGAAGCAATATTTTAAAAATTAAAGAAATTATTAACGATCTAAAAATCTCTATTTAACAAATGTTATGATCCCTAGAGCCGAAAGCCTTTGCTGCTGTTTGCTCTTCCTTTTATTAATAGCAATTTTAATTGTATATTGATATATTAATAAATAAATCAATAAATAAATATGTTTATTAAAGTAAAACTAGCATTTGAAATAATAGCTACAACACAAAAGTAATCAAAAATAACAAAAAAATAAATTCATAATAAATAAAATATTATAGACCCTAGTTAGTGGTAAAATCCTTTTTGCTGTCGAATTTCGCCATTGCCTTCCTTGCTTCTATCTGGGTTTTGATGAATCCTTCTCTGCTTGTTTTATCACATAAAGTAAATGAGGCTTCAGTCACAGCTTTTACAGCCCTCTCAACAGCTTGATGTGACAAGGAAGAATTAATAAATCTATTTCTCCTTCCCCTTTTCGTTCAACAAACCATCGGAGATTTTCTTCGGTTATCGACTTTAAAATCGGTGGTTCGGTAATATTTTGTTGCCAATATCATAATATGTTAAAGCATTAAGGTTTAACTTTGGTAGCTGAAACAGGCGCAATTTTTCAAGAGTCTCTGATCTTGCTTTCAAGATTCGACGGGCAGCTAATTCTCGAATATGTGGCTGGGAATCAGTCAGCATTGCAATCAACACATTTTCCGGGTGTGCGAAGTAACTATTTCTTTGAATTACTGGGTCGATGACAGTTTTCAAGTTTGTTGATAAATATCTAGAAAGCTCGATGAGTTTAAAAAAGTGTCTCGGTCCATTTTTACAGCTGGGATGAGTTTTTACAGAAAACCATACTGGAGCGTAAGCTTTGACGACATACGTTGCAAGGGTGATTAGATTGTTAGAGGCAGACTCTACTGAAACATAGAAGCGAAGAATACTGTTGGCGCGAGTTAGCCATCGAGCATGTGACATTTTTCCTGGTGATTTGTTTGCTAAATCAATTGAAAATATGCCTGTTAAAATTGCTTCCACTATTCTGTATAGGTATTTCTGGTCTTGTACTAATATCCTCAGTAGAAACCTTTTGTAAGCTAGTGGGAATAGGTTGAAACTGAACTACAGGCAGTTTTTCGCAGTTTTCCAGTTCCTTGCCAATTATTCCTGAAAATGTCAGAGGTCCAGAAGTACTGCCATCAATGTGTTGAAAAATATGTCTCAATGGTAGCTCATTCATATGCAATAAACAAATGATCCACTGTAATGGCCTATCCAATCTTTTTTCGAGCATCCGTATAATACCGCCGTATTTTCCTACATTTACATTGGTGCCATCACATCCAATTGCGACTAAGTTATCCATCGATACACCAGCATTCATTAAAAAGTTGAATATTTCTTGTTCTGTACATTTGGCAGTGCCTGAAGAAGGTGTAATGTACCCTAAAAATATTGAGCCAGGTTCTTTGATCAAAGAAATATGTTCCTCAACTATACGTTGTCTGTAGTTTTTGCCATCTTTTTCAGATATCGTCAATGTTTGGTCTTTTCTTCCATCAAAATATAATGCGGGTATCTCTGAACATTTTGTCTGGTCCTTTGCCTTTCTTGACGCAGCTTATTTTTGTCTATTATTTGTGATGTCGATGTGTGCAGGACTGCTGACGCGATGGCTGCTCCCGCCCTGTCTGACACCCCAAATCTATCGCATTTGACAGTCGTTTATCGTTTTTGACAGTAAAGCGTAATCAACTGCAGTTGAATTATTCTTCTTTGATTTTTTCACTGAAGTCGGCAACCGCATTTCAAGGCTAGGCTCTTCGCAATCTCCTACGTCACTTTCAGATTCAGACGTATTATCCACCATTTCCGTACGTATTTCAGTTACGAGTACCTTCAAAAGGGAAGAACAATCAATGTGGAATATTATGCCAACTTATTGGACCGATTCAATGACGATTTGAAAAAAAAAACGACCTCATTTGGCCAAGAAAAAAGTTCTTTTCCACCAAGATAATGCAAGGATGCACACATGTGCAGTTGCCATGGCAAAAATCCATGAATTGGGCTATGAATTGCTCCCTCATCCACCCTATTCTCCAGATTTGGCTTCGAGCGACTACTTCTTGTTCCCAAACCTGAAGAAATGGCTTGGTGGAAAAAGATTTGACTCCAATGATGAAGTCATCTCGCAAACAAAGGCCTATTTTGAGGACCTCGACAAATCATTTTTTTTGGAAGGGATAAAAAAATTGGAGAAGCGTTGGACAAAGTGTATAGAGCTCAAGGGAGACTACGTTTATTATTATTTTTTTATCAAAAAATCTGTGTTTTATTCCAAAAGTCACGGACTTATTGACCCGCCCTCGTATCAAATAATGCTTTGCTTCTTCGACGAAATTCTTCCAACTTGTTTTTGGGTATATTTGGGTGAGACTTAAGAAGGTTTTTGCACTTTGCATTATATGTTTGTAACATTACCTTCATTCGTTTCGGTTCTACGGTAGGAATAGAAGATTTGGCCCATATTTCCGTTAATTTTTCAATAACTACGATTTCCACTTCTTTATAAGTAGGTTCTTTTTTAGTTTCTTTTTCATATTTAATTTTGTGTCGGGCCCACTCATAAAACTTCATCACATCTTCATAGGTTGGCAATATGTTGTCTTTCAAATCACAAATATCACCAAATAGAGGACACTGCCAACTGTTTCTAGTACCTTCCATTTTTTTTTTGCACTTTAACTCTCAATGCGGGACACCAAATCGTTTTCGAGGTTTTATCTTAAAATCAGACTTCACTTGAATTTTAAAACTTCACTCGATATAACTTTAGTGCTTGGGCTTAATACGTATGAACAAAACTTTTCTATTGGAAAACTGCTTTCATGTACCACTTTACTTTTTTAATCTTTAAATCACAAATTCAAAATTGGAACTGACTTCTCTGCTTGCGCTAGCAGCCCTATATAGGAGCATTTAGGTATCTGTATTAGGTACTATGTAAAGTTTTTCCACTAATTAATTTCTTATGTCCTGTCCATAATCAACCCTTAATGACCTTTGGTTAATTACTTTTGGGACATGCACACAAAACACATTTCTACGGAATTTTTTTTTTTTTTTTAAATGCAACCCCAATCCGGAGGCAGTTAAACTTAAAATAATTTAATGAAACTTTAGGTATATACTAATAACACCATTTAGCACCTTTTTATCGCTGGGCCCCTTTAGAAATGTAAAAAAAAAATTTTGACCCAGCCTAGTATATACACAATTTTAGTTGTCTTTGCCTTTTGATTTAAAACCATCATTTAAACACATTAGTGAATCATAAGAATAGTTTCTCACAAGTTGGTCTTCGCAATCAATACAAATTGCTTTCATTGTGTTTAATTGGCCAGTTGTCAAAAAATTTAATTCCAATACATATTTGCCTTCATTTGATATCAAGTATTTTTGTGTTAAAATATATAACCTGTTAATTTTGTTAGGTATGAATTCTTAATTGCAGGAAATCGTTTTTTAGCTTGCCAATTACAAACTGATGGCCCAAAGATGTAGTGTGTAGTTGGGTCGGGAATATTCTCGAAGTCATTAAACGTTGAAAAGTCTTTGCGGCTACCTGTTACCTAATTAAAATAAAAATACTTTAGAGAAATACTGCAACAACTGCTGTCCTGATAGACAGCCAGGTTGCTGTGAAAGGCATTGCTTCGGCAACAACATTATCTAAACTGGTCCAGCAATGCCGTGAGGAGCTCGCTGGTCTGATTGTTGCTCTGGGATTCACTCTTATCTGGGTTCCAGATCATAGTGCCTTTGATGGTAATGAATGCGCTGATGAGCTGGCCGGATATGTATCGGCCCTTCATAGTGGCGGATCCAGGATTTGGTGAAAGGTGGATCCAACGATTTAAAAGCTAAGATTTTCATAAATTTTACCGAGCAAATTAAATAGTTCTTATTACGTTAACTTAGGAGCTATTTTGTCTCAAACCAATCCTATGAAAAATCGATTGTGCAACAACAGCAACAAATATTTGAAGCAACTTTTTAATAATAAAAATAATAACAAATACATGATATGACATTCAGCGTTGCTTTACGTCACTTGGTGACAAAAACACATACAAAACAAATTCAGGAACAAAAACTAGCGTGGGTAAACTACATCACTCTGTGAAAATGTGTGCGAGAGAGATAGGATAATGAAATGCGGAATATCATACCAGTATTCTTTATACTATGCAACTTAAACTTTTTTTGTATTATAGCTACAACTTCAAATGTAGCCATTTGATAAGCTTCAGCTTCGTGCCCAAGCAATGAAACTCGAATCGGAAGGTCGAGAACTGAGAAATCAGAACGAAGGATAGAGAGAAACACACATAGCCGAGAGTTCTGTTTTCTGTCATTCATTACTCTGTTCAATTTATATTGTCAGTACAGGTCTTAGGCGAGAGCTTTTTCAAGCACACTGGTGCCTGTCGCTGAAAATCCCACTGAAAATAACCACTGAGTTACATACAAATTATATTTGCAATCTTGTTAAAACCAGCGTACATATATCCAACCACGAACTACCTACTGCACATACAAGTACACACCGCTGCTTGTGTGCCTTCTCCATGCACTCAACCCTCGTACTCGTTGTGTGCTTTTAAAATAAACTCATTGAATCAGAGTTATCACTGCTACGTTTGTGGTAATTTAGTATGCTTATTACTGCAACCTTGTAAGAGCTTTAAGAGAGTACGAACTTATTGGCATATCTATCCCGTTTGCTGATACGAATCATAAGTATTTATGTTCAATTTAAAACGCTTAAGAGCTGCTTTTTCCTCTACATAAATTGCCACATAAGTTCTTAAGTAGAACTTAAATACTTGTATCAGCAAATGGGCCTTAAAGTGAAAGGCAGATATCCTATCTTTTTTATACTGAAAATATAAATTGATCAGAGTACAGCGACTTAATTTTTTTAAAATCAAAGTTCATAATTGTTGCTATTTAAAGTATAAGAAAAGTTTTTAAAAAATTATTTACTAAAAACCGCGATAATGCGGGGTCATTTTAGAGAATCTTCATTCTTTTTATTTCAAACGTTATTTAAATTTAACGTATTAAAGGTATTTTTGATTAAACAACAATTTGTTTAATTGTGTGTTTAGCCACTTTTCTGCTCCGAAACTTCACACATCTGGTTTGGAAGGGATGCATATAAGATGGCCAGATAATTTAGCAAAATCGAGCTCCAAGCTAATTCGATGGCTTTGGTTAGTTCGGATATACTCAAATATTGTTGTGCTGATCCATATATTTGACGTGTCAACCATTCCCAAGCATTTTCGATGTTGTTTAAACCCGGTAGGTCCGGTGGGTCGGTTAACTTAATAGTTCCACATGTTTGCTCTATATACGTTTTAAATACCCGGTCTGTATGTATTGGCACGTTATCATGTTGATAAGTCCACGGCAAAGATCCAAAAAGGGTACACAATTATCGAAAGGCCTCTTTTAATATACCACTGTCCGTCAACGCATTCATTGTATTGGACAAAAATTGAAGTTTGCAGGTGCCATAATAGGAAATTTCCGCCCACACCACCAGCTCTGCTATGCAGGTTATGAAAATAGTACCTATAGCCATCGGGGCCTTCCAAATTAATTTTTTTTTCGTCGGAGAAGACCACGCGATGCAACTCCGAAGGCCAGGTCACATGTGCCCGAAAAAAATTGAGGCGTTGCATTTTTCGAATTTTTTTTAAGTCTTTTAATATGCTTACCTTTTGAAATAACACGACGCATAGTTGTGAGACTTGGCTTGATACCACATTTTTTTGATTTTTGCTAAAGAGTTGTGAGAATTTGACGCTTTTCTTAATATAAGTCGGCTTTCCGCCTTAGTAAGCACACTGTGTATGCGGCCTTTCATATTTTTTTCCATACTTAAACTCATTACTTAAAAATCTGGATATAAGAGTTCGGCGCATGTCGATATCTTTTTAGCTATTTTGGCAATAGCTGTGCCAGTGTAGCGTCCTTATAAGCTTTGATTTGTCATTTTTTGCCTCAGTTAATTCTTTTCCTCGACCCATTTTAGGTTTTTTTTACCAAATTGTCGAAATTAACAAAAAAGTTTTATCAACGAAAAATATGAGTCCGCGTGTTACCCCCCCAGTGAATCCGCCAGTGTACCCTTCATATAGTGGGATGAATTAACATTTGCCTAAGAACTATGAAGTTACCCTTAGAGAACTAAATCGTATGGTACACTTTTTGACCATTAGACAATCGCAGACCCAATAAAGACATTTAGATATAACAAGGGTCGTGGCAATATGTACGGGTAACAATCTAATAGTAGAGCATGCGGCAAAGATGGGCATCCTTCACAATACCCGACTATCGCAGTTGTGAGGATCTGCAGGAAAAAGAAAATGTTATCGCCGTTTATAATCTTTAAACTATCAATTATCATATTAAATTGTATGAACATTAAATTTTCAGTTTTCTGAATACTTAGCCTTTATTTTGTAAGTATCTTAATCATAATTAATAACTTTCATAACTGCAAATTGAACCCCCCTAAACTTTAAATTTTTTTGGAAAGCCGCTTTATAATTAAGAATATGTAAAAAAATTTCATAAAATTTTTATATACCTAGCTCTCAACATTAGAAAATTTCCGTAACTAAAAGCCGATAAAACGTAAGTTGTAGCAACACAAAATAATTTTACAGCGCGCTAAAAGTATTAACCTAACCCTTAAACAAAACTCTTTATATTGTATGTCGGAATATCTAAATATACCTATTTGAATTCAATAAATTGTACTTTCGCTATTAAAAATTGTGTCGGATATATATTTATCGTCTTTAACTTTCGACTCCAACAGAAACTGTTGATCACTTCCTTTTGTAAATGTCGGGTTCTGGCCCAGTAAACGACAGTAACCACTAGGAAAGACTTTCTAAAATAACATTAGCGAACTTTCAGAATTGAAAATTAAATATTTAATCTTCTTTCTTTACAAGACAAAATGGCCTAATGACGTCTGACAGTTGATGTCAAGAAACCACAACCCATCCTAAATTACCAGAGAAAAGACATCTGAGTCCCTGAGAGGATGCAACAATCTTCGCCGTGACCAAACGTCATGCAGAGCTTAGCATATGGGGATCGTCAGGTTGTGGTTTTATAGATGATCCTTCAGAAAGATCGAATCATAATACGTTGAGCAAACACAAAACAGAATTCCTAGTTGGCTTAAGTCTTTCTAACTTTTTACACTCACTCACTCTTTCAAATCACATGGTATAGCACTAATAGGATCAGCGGACTAGGTTGGTTGTGGCCGCCATTTCTACCTACCTTGGTAAAATAAGGAGGGAATGTAAGATTGATTTATAATAACAGATTTAAGTATTTATTTTAAAATAGTGATTATTTTTTGTTTGCTTTTCATGCTAGAAAACGAAAGCTAAATTTTATTCATGAAAAACCTACATAGCATTTGGTTAAAAATTTTGGTTTGAGTTATAGATCCTTTTTATCCTCAACAACTCACTTTTTTTTTATTTATTTATTTATTTACTTATCACGACAACAACTTAACACATTAAGATACAATGTCTTATTAAATAAATAGTGCAAAGCATCAAAATGCATTTAAATTATATGTTATTTAATTTATTCTACATGAGATTTTTATGTTAAATTTTAAAACTAAATTGAAAAATAACAAGAAATTATTCCAAATATTAAATTATTTACAGAAAAACAAAAATATGCATACATAAAAAAAAATAAAAAAAGAAAAGATACAATTATGAAATAATATACAAATATCTATCATCATCAATGATTTTGTAAGTACTCCCTTAACCCAACTCTAAACAGCCTAATAAAACCTATTTTGCGTAGCAAGAGTATTTCAAACTGTATAATAATTCAATAAATAAAAATCATCTTGAGAAGAAAAAAACTCTATAAATTAAAAATGTAACTAAGCTTAAGTAAATTAGAATTACATTAATACAAAATCATTTGCTTATCGCAAAGAAAAACAAATTTGTGCTCGTTTAACATCGTATAGCTATGATAAACGCCTTAAAATGATTTCTAATGACAATTTTACGCAGTTGCTTAACCTTTTGCATAATGAATAATAAACAGGTTGCCTGCTATGATAAGCAGTTAGAAAATGACAAAGTTTGCATGGGAATAAATCAACATTTGGAAATTAAAAAAAAATTCGAATGTAATTTAAATATTCCAAGACTAATAACCTTCCTAATGTATCTTATCCATATTCATTAAATAAACTGAATTTTATTTTAGTTTTTTAAAACTGATTTTAATGGCTAAAACTGCGACAAAAGCTCCTGTCGGCTATTCACAAAGATTAACAGGTGACAATTCTACAAATCTTCATTTAAAACATTGTTGACCATGGACATAATTGTCAGTTTAATACACTCTAAAAACTGCGTGTAAATTTACCACTTACTTTGTAAGCACAAATAATAGCGTTTATTTCAGTGATATTCAACAGGTCAAAAAATATCGCAATTGGTCATCGACTGTTGTTTCTCGCAACGTTGTAACTTTGGCAGAGGTGGTCAACAATATTCAGCACGTATTTATTTATTTTAATTTTGACAAATTTTTAAGGAGCTGTATGGGATAAAGCCAAATTGAAGGTTTTAATGACCTGTATTCCAAAATGCGTTTCGCCCAGGCACGATAGTTGGGCTCCTCAGTTAGATGCTATCGTACCCTTCTAAGACGCAATGTTTTTCGGTCGATTATTACCGACTCTTAAAAAAATTTTGCAGCATTTACAGCATTTGCACACTGCAATCTTCAATTTGGCTTTAACCCATACAGTCCACAAAAACAAAAACAAAAATTATATTAAATTATTATTTGCATTTTCTTCAAAATTATTACTCACAAAACCACGGGCATAACATACAGGTGCACGAATTTAACAAATTCCCCCAAATATAATTTGCAGTGTGTAAATGCTGCAAATTTTATAAGAGCCGGTAATCATCGACCGTTAAACATTGCGTCTTAGAAGGGTACGATAGCATCTAACTGACGAGCCCAACTATCGTAAAAAGTTTATATTTACGCATTTTATGTTTATATATAAGAAACATTTGCTTTAATTCTCTTGAATTATAAACATAATTTATGTATATATACGCATTAAGTTTAAGCATCTTGGGTGTAGAAATACACATTTTTACTTTAAATCTTTATTTGAAATTACACATAAAAGATTTAACGTTAATTAATACGTGTGTAAAAATACTGTAATTATGGTAGGCAACAAGTTTCCTCGATTTATGATAGTAAAATTACACGATTTTTTTAGAGTGTATAACAGAACTATTTTGCGTACGGAAACAGTTTTTCGTAGATATTCATAGATTTTTTAGGGAGTGCAGGAACATACCTATTTATGTCGTTTCCAGTCAATTTTGGGAGCGTTATATTCTTTTTTGATTGCAATGAAATTTACGGAAATTTTCCTTTGGCAAATTTACACATAAGCACTGGAACATCGTCATCTAAAACATGGCGTCTTCAAACAAATCTTATTTCTGCCAAATTATACGAGGAATTGAACAAAGTTAGGTAAATGTAATGATGTATGTTTTATTTTTACGCCGTTATGAAATTGAGTACAGAAAAATACTCCGAAAACCTTACTTGGATTGGAACATCCAATCGAAGTAATTGAGTGTAGTAGTAGGGAAACAAAAAAAATATAAAAGAGTCAAGCAAAAACGATATAAGCTCCCATTTTTGAACACATTTCTAGGCTTAGAATGGTAAAAAGAAAGCATACTACAAATTTGTTAAAGTGTAATCATTAAAATTGGCGCGAAATTTTAAACAGCCTGTTATTAAGCTATTAGTATTATACTACTCAACAGTTATGGGCAATATTTAAGCACTATTTTGAAATATTCCTTCCTTATTAAACAGAAAATTAAATAGCATTATACTAAACCTATTTTCCTGATAAACTGCAGATGAAAACTCCTAAAAGAATGCAACAAACTAAAGTAGCATAACTTTCTGACAAATAAATATGAGGCACATGAATCAAAGAAAATAATATTACGACCCTTCTCTGATTTGTTTTTGTTATCGACGTCATATGTGAAACAAAATACATTAACCCATAAACAACAAACAACAACAATTTTCAGATTTTGTTTCACATATGACGTCAATAAAATATGAAAAAAAAGAAGTGTCGTAATATTGTTTTATTGGATTCATGTATGAGGCTCACATTCTCAAATTTGTTTTGACAATCATGAAGCCATTTGCGTTTACATTATTTTCAAACATCTGATCTCTTTAGAATTTTAACCATGGTCGAACGATTTGATGATTGCAGCTCTTGTAAGATTAAATTTTAGAAGATGAAGCACAAAAAGAAAACAAATGCAACAAAATAAGAGGAAACGAATTTGGAGTAAGGAATGGCTAAAAAAGCGTCCAAAATTTTCTTCTTTCAATTTGTTGGGCGAATTGAAATCGACTTCGCCTGAAGATTATTAAATTTATCTCAGGATGCACGCAGAAACGTACGATGAATATTGTTGGCAATGGTATGACCGAACGACAAAATACGAAGCTGATTTATTATATTGCACCTAATGTCAAAGTGTCATATGGATTTAGTATGATGCTAAAAATATTTTAACTCTTATAAAATGTTTATAAATAGTTCGATGATTAAGTCATTTAAAATTAGCAAAATTCTCTTTTTATCCTAGTATTATATTAAAGGTCTAAATTATGCGCCACTTTGTTTTGTGAAATCAAATCATTAAACAACAAACTTGTGTGGCTAATAAAAGCGATAGTAGTTTCGATGCAATTGATAAACAGAAAAAAACAGCATTAGGTTGGATCTGATCATGTGGGCTCGGTGGCTTGATGCGAAGTGCGTTGGCTACTAAGCGGCTGGTCATGGTTCAATACACGATGAAGGCACAAGAAGTTTTTCAATTAAAATGAAAAAGTAGACCAGCACCACTAGAGCAAAGGAATCTGATAATCGACCATAGCAAGTCGTGAAGTAGCTATAATTCCAGCGAAAAAAAATTGAGAAAAAACTTGGTGGAAGCACACTCAAGTTGTTGTTGGCCATTCAAAGGCATTAAATCATTATTTATTATTGTTATTAATAACATTGTTGATAGATAACCAGAACGAATTCGAATTGCATAAATGAATTTTACATGCTGATGATGTGGTGATTTTGGGTGGAGTTTCCAGAACACTGCAGATTTTGGTAAGCAGTGTATCTGAATTTTGTAAAAAAGTGTTAAGAAATTGCAGGATAGGCAATATGTCTGAAACATTGTGGTACTGAAATTATATTTCTTTTTTCGAGAGGCGTCGTTCTATCAGAAACTTCAGACACAACACAGAATTTTACTTTTTGAAAAACCTCTGAATATAGCTAATATAATGATACTGAGACAAAGGGTTGCAATTATTGGTTGGTTGGCTACATGTTAAGATGTTTTTTATTCCCATCTATTTTTGTTCCTATGGATGACTTTATTTGTTCCCTTAAATTTTTTCATACCAGAAAATCGTTTACTTTGGGATCGGAACGAACTTAAATCCTGAACCTCAAACCGATTTATAATTATTGATGACCCACTAAAATCTCAATGGACGTTTGACCTATATGTTTGTTATCAACAATTTACCCACTTTACGAAGTAGTGTGGTTTTTAATAAAAAGCAGAATTTTGAATGCCGTAGTAACAGAATTTCATTTCAACACAAGTTTGTTGACTCATAATATAACTCGATTGCGGATGCTTTTAGATTTCGGTTTTAAATTTCTATTATTCAATGCAACTTAATTGATAAAAGCACTCAGGTAAACAGAGCATAGCAGAAAGGCAATATTATCTCGACCAAAAAGCCATCACTGTTTCGAAAAACAAACAATAAACTTTGCTCCAAATAATTAGTTTATTACTTCGAAATCAATTAAATTTATTGCATACACTTAAATCATGTAACGCACAAGGGAAAATCGCGAGACGTGTTTTCGACAATGTTTTTCACGTGTCCTTTAGAAAGGCAAACACTGCCATTGCATGAGGACCTTAATAAGCTGCTATGGCATAAACAAAGACCGAATAACGAAAAAGAGCAACCTCTGGAATCTGAGGTGTTCGCAAAGACAACAAACAAACATAGCGACATGGAGAGCGCAGAGACTATATGTAAAGGCATTCAAGGCTGGCTGGAGTTGAAGGTAAAAGGATACACATATACTCGCATACGTACACAGATTTATTTATATATTTTCTAATCACGACTACATGACAAAGGTGGATCACGATGACAGAAGCATAACAATGGCATGTACGACCGACGTATGACACCACCGAGCGACGTGGTGTAGATGTAGGTACTCCAAAGGTGATAAGGATGACTTTGGGATATCCTCGTCGTCGACAACTACACGACACCACAGTATGTACCAAAGTATAAAGGTGATTATATCCGGGCTCCGAGGCACTGCAATGTTGATGTCAGAAATACCTTTCTGATAAATTTTTGATAAAATTGCGATGATATGCTGCAGCCTGCTCAACGTCCTCCATCAGGATAACCAAATTTCCAGAGCTCCTCCCTTTTTCGTTTTTTTTTTTTTTTATATTACCACCAATGGCATATTATGCGTTTGGGGATCTGTTGGCTTTCTTTGAGGAAGGTTTTCATTCTGGCAGCACTATTTCATGCATTAACCATTAAATAGTTTCATTAATATGTTTCGTATCCTATGAAAGGGGCCCATTTAAATTTCGCAACCGTTGCATAGTTGTTATGATAAAAGTTTAAAAGCCATATACTCGTACTAACAATTTTGGCTTTGACAATTTGATGAGTTTGGGGTGGCGGTTTCATGATTGAAATTATTTATTTAAGCCGAGATGTTTGGTATATTGCATAGAAGAATGTTCATTATGTGGTTACATTGGTTTTCAATGAATTGAGCTTATTTGGGGCAGGGCACTCACACATTTATACTGATGTTAACTATCGTGGTGGTATTAGAGTCCGATAGGGATAAAGGTATGAACCTTCTCAAAGATAGGGTGCTCCCAGCCAAGTCGGGTCATACCTATGCTAGAAGGTTTAGTATTATCGAACGCCAATTTGCATAAGAGCCTTCGCATTCTGTGTGCATTTAGTGCGTCATTGTTTATGTATAGGAGAATTAGGGGTAAGACAGCACCTTTGTTTGAAAATAAGTCAAACCAAGTTATAACCAAGAAATAAATTGGCCTGTTTCTTGACAATGGTCTACGTTACAAATAATGGTTGGTTTAATGTAATTTTGATAGAATTTAAGGAAATTCCCTAATTCACAAACTTATTGATTTCTTGTAAAAACACTAAAAGTTGTTCCAGTTTTTAAGAGTAGAATATTTAATTTGTCTGCTACTTGCCCATACCTGGTCCTAAGTAAGTTTTTAGCAGAACCCCTGTTTGCCTCAGGGTTACTTCATATAGAGAAATGCAAGAATTTAAAATTCTTTCGCCAAAACTATTTATGGTGGAATATATTCACAAAGAAATTGTTAATTTTCATTACCTTTGTGCTTAAGCAAATGGTAGCAAAAGCCCGGTTAATAAAGATGCATGGTAAATATTTATATTTTTCGGCCAAATTTTGTGTATTTACATTTTTAGTTTCTGCAAAATATTATCTAATGATATGGACTTCAGCTTTCACAAAAACTCAATCAGTTTGCCTATTGGCAAGCTGCAAATCTTTTCATCCAAAAAGGCTATAGGTTTCTGTTTCGGCGACTCTAAAGCTGCCTGCAAAAAATATAAAACCGAACTAAACAAAACGACTGATTGGGAAAAAACTTTCGGTATAAAGTCCCATCTTAATCCTTTCGTTTTCCAAATGACACTGACTAAAAGATATACCTAATTGTAGTTAAAGATATTTTTTTTCTTTCCTTCACTCGTATGGCTCCATACAATATTATGTAGTTTAGTTACTCATTTTAAATAATTTTAACTTCTGTCTAGTCTTGCCCAAATGTAAATTCAAATTGAAATTAAAACGAACAAAATAATTGAAAACCACTGCATACTTCTAGAAGTAATTTCGGATCGTGCACTCGATAAATAATATTTTGGTTTTCGGAGACCACAACCCCTTACTTACTTCTTAAAAAAGTCACTATTAAAGCGAAAATGTAAAGTGTATACCAGTGCTGCCGAAATAAGTATTAAGGTAGTATACTTAATCCCTTTCTACGATTTCTTTATCATAAACAGTGAATACTTAATCTACTTTTTCTCAATTATTGTTTTTATTAAAAACAACACAGAATCTGATTGGGTATTTTCTCAGTAACCGCAATTTTAATATTAAATCAATTATATTGTTATAATTTTTCGGTAGATTTTGTTTTAAAATTTTCAAAAATTAGAATTTGAAAAAAAAAAAATAAAATGCACGACTGGATCTAACGTTCTTGCTCTTATGATTGTATGCAGAAGATTATTAATAGAAAATGCTAAATATATTTTTAGAGTCGTTTTTGACTTAATTTTTTATATGCAAAAATTCTTAAATTTTTTCCTTAAAAAAAACTTAAATATTTTAAATATTTTAAATATTTAATAATATAAATTTAAAAACAATATTGTCCACCTGTTTTCGAAATATTGAATTTTCAAAAAAAAAAATCAACTTTGATTAAAATTTCGATTTCGATTATTTTTCCCAATGCAAAACTTGCCCTATAAGTACCTATATCGCAAGTAAAAGTCAGTTTGTCTCAGTATTTCGTGTGTTCCAATTTGACTTCCAAGCACACGAAACACATTAATATTCAGCTATGTAAGTTGATATCTTGTGTCAATTTTGTTGCGAATTTCATGCAATGGAATCTCTCAGATTATAACTTTTTCTAATAGTATTATCCCTGTTTGGTTAACGAAGCCCCGAAAGGAAATATCTGACAAGAACAAGATCACCTATGCAAGAGTGGTGGTAAATGCGATAACTCGCGTGAGAATGATCATCAATTTATACGATATTTCATCATTGATTTAATAGATATTTAATAGATACAAAATAAAAAACAACATTCGTCATAAATAACTAAATTACAGCTAAGAATATCAGGTGACAATATTTTCGTCACCTGAAAAGCAAACAGCCCTTTTTTTATTTGTAAGTAGTATAAGCCTGGGACACTATGACGTATACGTACTTTTAGTTGCGTTAATTTTGCCATATTATCATACCAATGCGTTCAGTTGGTATAATTTCAGTAAATAAAAGGTTTCGGCAGCTTTAAGATCACGAAAATCTTTGCAGTTTTGTATATGAATTAGTTTCCTTGTGTAAAATTCAAAACAAAATTCGAACAAAATAAATTAGTAACCCAGTAAGTAGTTATCTTGTTTGTCCAAATCTATCTGAATAGTTGCGGAATTTTCTTCGAAAGAGTGCTTGCTCGAAAATATCTTCTTCAAAATTATACACACATAATTTTCTTCTGAGACATTATAATAATGCTACACATGCATATGTATCTACATACATCATACAGTATATACATTATGTGCATTTTATTATTTTATTTTTTTAGAATTATATTTATTACAAGTAAAGACAGCATGAGGATTTCATAATCTGCCATTGACTGAAATATTGATTAATTGCAATTTTTTGACAAAGTTTATCAATAAAACAATTCACAATATATCTTAATTTAACTACTACACACTATAAGCACTTTAAGAACTACTTTTATAAATATTTAATAACAGAATCGAATACTGAAACATCAATTTTGTTGATAAACATCAAATATCGCATTGATACATATTTGATAATCGTAATAGAAGTTTAATTTTTTACTTGAGATATATCAAAATCAAAATTTTGATCAAACTTGACATAACGATGATAGATATCATGAATAAAATAGGTCCGGCTATTCCGTGTGCCTATCTGTCTTTATTTGTGCCCGCGAGTTTAAAGCCTATGCAATTGTATATGGATTTGCTTCACACTTGGTAGATATTATTTTTCGGTAATATGCCCACACGTTTTTTATTTAATTTTTTAAGACGAAAGCTAACGGTACCTGCCACACATTTTTTTTGGCCAAAAAGGGTAAATCTTGGGGTAAAATTGGGGGTGGCCAGGGCGCGATAGTTGCTTGCTCGCCTGTCAACCTCGTGGTCGCACGTTCGATTCCTGCCGTTGTCTATGTCGTCTTATTTTCCATTCAAATCCAATTCTAAAAGAAATTGTCATAAAATGAGTTGCTGGTTTGCTGGTTGCTCATGTTGTTCAGGCTTAACACTACCAACATATGATTCAGTGGACTAGTATACCCATAAATATGAAAAAGAAATAAATATTAAAATAATGCGAATTATAACAGATATAAACAAATCAGACACGGTAATTTTCTCCGCATTAGCTCAGCCTCCTTCCCTGGAGATAAATCTGAGACAACAACCACCTCCCGCCACACATCTTTCCTATCCCTCTTTCTCTTCTTTCTCATGACACCCGCGCTGTGATAAAAACATATAAAGGGTAATCATAATCCCTTGAGCGCGTGTAAGATTATAAACAAAAAAAATCTTCTTTTTCTCAGTTAAATAATGGAAATGAAATATTTCTTTTTTGAAAAATGGTTATTTTTGGTACCTCTAGTAGTACCACTTTTTCTGATTTTCTTTAAACGGTTCATTAGATTTTTTTCTAATTTTTTACGCACACACTCCTAGAAAGTTTAAACAATAATGTAAGCCAAAACTAAAAAAAAACGCAATTAAAAAACAATTTTTTTTTGAAAACTCAAAATTTTAGAAAACGACTGAATGGATGTTTCTAAACTTAGAATTTGGTAGTCGTTTGATATTACAATGAATAGTTAAAAAAAAAACTATATTCCTAAAATTAAAAACAACAAAAAATGTTAAAAAATCCGTTAAAACAAAATTTATTTCTCGTAAACTGCTAAAATAATTTTTATTGTTCTTAAATAAGTACAGGCCATTTTTTATGTAAATGCTCCCTAAAAGTATTAATAAGAATGCATACATACTCAAAAGTGCAAAAATTTGCGATGTTTAAAAAATAAATAAAATGTTTATTTTGAAAAATCGATTTTTTCAAAAACAATAAACTGAATTTTATTGAAATTAAAATTTTACAAATAAATATAAATAAATATTGAATATGATTATTTGTTGTTAGCTACAAGAACTAGTTCGCACGATCCAGTCGTGGATCTTATTAGTTTAATATTTGGATGTTGATCGTAAATTGACACTATTTTTTGTAGAATGAATTTATGAACGTGCTAAAGTTACTTAAACAAAATTAAATAATTGGTGGTGACTTTAATGCGAAGCATAGCTTTTGGGGATCTAGAAGTATTTCTTAAAAGGGTCGAATGATCTACGTAGCGGGAATGGAAAATAATTGCGATTGGCATTCCGACTTACTGGCCGACAGATCCATCAAAATACCTGAACTTATTCTTTTTTTGTGGTCAAAGAAATGCCCTCAAATAAAATTAGCAGAATAAAAAGCTTTGATATTTTCTTAGATCATTTTGCTGTTATTCTCACTATGATAGCTTGACATCTGCAAAAGAATCCAACTACTCACTCTGTAAAGCTGTTAAAGTAACGAAGAAACCAAAGCTCCCAGCGCATCCGATTAAGAATGATCGAAACGAATGGACAAAAAGAAAAGAAAAGAGAAAGCAAAAGTTTTCGCGGATTACCTGGAGAACACATTTAAACCTTTTGATGGGCAAGGACTCAACGAAAATTTAAATATACGTTCTAACTCAAGCGAAAATTTCATAATAAGAAATGTTACCCTTGCCGAATTAAGTAGAGAAATAAAAAAGCTTAAGTATAAGAAATCTGACTTAATTACGGCCGAAGTTCTCAAAATGCTTCCTCGCAAAGTGTTAATTAATCTCCTTTATATAATAAATGCCACTCTAAGGCTAAAATACGTTCCGAGCTATTGTAATGTTGCTGAAGTTATAATGGTTCTCAAGCCAGGAAAACCATCACATGATAAAAAATCTTATATACCCATTTCGCTTCTGCCCGTAATATAAGGTCCTTGAAAGAATATTACTTCTGCGCCTGCAGCCAATAAAAGAAGAAAAGCTCCTAATACCTGAACATCAGTTCGGATTTAGAAGCAAGCATTCGACAATAAACCAAGTGCATAGGATCACTGACGTCATTGAGAAAACTCTTGAAGAAAAAAATTTGTTCGGCGATCGCCAAAACTTTAAATTAAAGCAAATTGTGCCTGAAGCACCTTATACGCTTCTAAAAGCAACTTTAGAAAATAGACTTTTTAGAGTAAGACATGGAAACTCGGACATGAAAACTCGGATCTCAAAGATATATTGGCTGGGGTACCAGGAAGTGCCTTAGGTAAAATATTGTACCTAGTTTTTAAACGTGTTATACCTCAAACAGAGGACACTATCGAAGCCACGTTTGCTGACGACACTGCAATACTAGCAATGGGCCAAGCGATTAATGATTCTACGACTAAATTACTAAAAGCTCTGAATAATGTCAGCGAATGTACAAAAACATGACGGATATCGCTTAACGAAGTAAAATCAGTCCATGTAGATTTTACGTATAAAAAAATTAATTACCGGTATTTGTTAATATGGTTCAAGTTCCGTTTGTTAATGAAGCAAAATATCTCGGATATTTTAGATATCTCTAGGCGCGAAATTCAAATGGAAACCGCATGTTAAAAAGAAATGCGAAGAGTTAAATAATAA
This sequence comes from Philhelius pedissequus, assembly GCA_910595825.1. Lineage (NCBI taxonomy): Eukaryota > Metazoa > Arthropoda > Insecta > Diptera > Syrphidae > Philhelius > Philhelius pedissequus. The sequence goes on along the minus strand of OU343161.1, from coordinate 11,295,598 downwards.
ACTCAGAGATATGTACTGTTTGCTCGGAAAACACTCTAAGCTCGGTATCGAAAACAAGCTAATTTTGCACAGACAGGTGCTTAAGCCTGTCTGGTCTTACGGTATACAACTCTGGGGTTGTACGCGAGATTCTAATTAAAATACCTTACAAACATTTGAAAATAAACTCCTAAGAACGTTTTTAAGCGCACCTTGTTACATTAGAAACGAAGATCTCGGGATTACCACGGTTCGCGATGGAAAAAAAAATTTTGGGCGAAATCATAGAAAACGACTATTACAACACTGTAATAGTACTATAATCGAAATTATCGATGAGACGAATTTAGTACGCCGCCTGCGTAGAACTAAGCCTTCCGATCTGGTGCACTAAACAAGAATCTGCTTTAAAATCGCGGTATAAGCAGGAAATATCACCTAATAGTTACCTGCAACACGTTAAGTAAATTCGTTAAAAAAAATTGCTAGATAGGTTGCAACTTAGTTCCAATAGGGAGGAGGAGTTGTTTTTAGTGCAGTATTAATCTCACACCCCTATGAGCACGCGTTTTTCGGTCCTCGTAGAGCTTTTTTTTACACCTACCCACGGAAAAAAAATATTTTGTACAAAAAATACATACAATTTAAGTACAACATAATATCTATTGAAAACTTATCCTACAAAATTTCATAAAGGACATTTTATATATTAAGTCTAGTAGCAAATTTGTGTGTCTTTTTCATTTGGATGTGACACGAATTTATAACAGCAACCATTCTTGGTGATACAATTAATTTTGAAGCATGCATTAACTTCTTGTGGATCTTGTGTTCATTGGTACCCTCCCATGAACCTCCAAGGAGGGAAGAGTAGATATACCGTGCACCTCCTCCGCGGATTCGTCAGTTTCACAATCACCTATTTTGGTTCCTATCATCAACGAACACTCCGACAAGAGATACTATGCTCGGACTCTGAGTCTGATGAAGACCTCGACGGAACAGTGGTGGGCGCTGGTCCGGCTGACTGTAACCAAGATGGTGCAGTTAGTTCATATTAACACCCAACACTCCAAACTGGCCCCGGCCTCCCTTCTTCTCCGGCTGCACAACAAAGAGAAAGACGTCGTCCTGATCCAAGAACCCTGGATCGTTGGATCCAAAATTCAAGGAATCGGGACCCCAGGATACTACTGGCTGCATGCAGTGGATAAAGGTGAACCCAGATCATGCATATTGGTAATAAGTAGTATTAATGCATATTTACTTCCTAATTTCAGCGATCGAGACCTGAGAGTGGCAAGGGTGCAAACCAGAAATTGTGTGCACTTGATAGCTTCTGCATATCTTGGCCATGACCATCTTGGCCCAATTCCTGGCAACACGCTGAGGGGGCTTATTTCGATGGCGGAACGGCAGACAATGTGCCTGATAATCGGGTGTGACGCTAACGTCCACCACAACGTTTGGGGCAGTACAAATATAAATGAAAGAGGTGAGTCACTTTTTGATTTTATACTCAGTACTAACCTAATTGTAAGTAACATTGGGAATGAACCGACTTTCATCACCAAGAACCGCCACGAGGTCTTAGACATTACTCTCGTCTCTGATGTAATTCATCAAAAGATTCTGGATTGGAAAGTATCAAAGGAACATTCGTTCTCTGATCATAGATACATCCAATTCTGCTTAGATGAAAAAGTTAATAAAAAACCAACATTTTAAAATTATCGGAAAACTGACTGGGAACTGTATATGGAAACATTCGATAAACTAATTAGTCCCTCCCTTCTCACAATACCCAAAAACAACAGCGGCCTTGATGAAAAAGTCAAGGTCTTATCCCTCGCCCTACATAGATCAATGGACATATCCTATCCTCTTATTCACATAAGAGGAAAACAAAAACCCCGTTCGTGGAATTCAAGGCTAGCACCGCTCAAGAAAAACTGTAGAAAACTTTTTAACAGAGCTAAAAAATCAAGACAAAACTCAGATTGGGACTCGTACAAAGAGTCCCTTAAAATCTACAAAAAACAGCTGAGGAAGAGCAAAAGAACTTCATGGAGCAACTTCTGTGAAAGCATTGAAGACACTTCTGAAGGTCCTAGACTAAGAAAAATCCTCTCGAAAAATCCACCGATGCCTAGCTATCTAAAAACAGCTAGCGGGACATGGACCAACTCAAGCGAAGACTCACTATCACTGCTACTAGATACTAATTTCCCAGGTAGCTCACAAAATATTTGTAGCACTGAACATTCAAGGACAGGCTATAAAAATAATAACAATTTTAGTCTGATAATAAGGTAAAAGCTACTTTGGACAATTAAAAGCATCGATCCTTATAAGTCGGAGGGACCAGACGGCATAATACCTGCCGAACTCCAGATAACCTCAGATATAATCATACCTATCCTGGAGGTTATTCTAAATGGGTGCTTTGACCTAACTTACATCCCCTTACTTTGGAGAGAAGTTAAGGTCATCTTCATTCCCAAAGTAGGCAAAAGTACCCATGTAAGTCCGATGGACCTCAGACCGATCAGTTTATCTTTATTCCTTTTAAAAAATCTAGAAAGACTGATAGAAATTAATTTACGCAGTACAATAAACCCCAATCTCATTTTTACTGCTCAACAGTCATATTGTAAGGGAAAATCGGTTGAAACCGCCTTACACACGCTGGTACAAAATTTAGAATATTCATTGCACCATAAAGAGTACACTCTGGTAGCATTCCGAGATATTGAGGGTGCTTTCAACAACGTTAGTAAGGTGGCAATAATCACAGCGCTGAGAAACCTTAAGATATCCGAATCACTGACAGAGCTGATTAGTCTCTGGCAGTCTCTGGTTAGGCATCAGAGTAATAAACTAACTAAATAAACTGGGGGACTACTAAGAAAGAAGGTATGTCAGCAGAGGGACTCCACAAAGTGGTGTTTTATCCCCACTTCTATGGAACACAGTGGTAAACGAAATGCTGATTGACATGGAAGCAAAGGGATATAAGGTAATAGCATATGCCGATGATGTTGCCATTGTTGTAACAGGTAAGCACGCTCCAACTCTAGTAGACCTAATGCAAAATGCTCACAATCGACTAAAAATTCGGGCAACCAAATGTAGTCTGAATATTAACCCAACCAAGACAGAACTTGTCCTCTTCACTAGGAAATATAAAATTCCCCAACTTATACCGCCATCAATAAATGGTTTACCACTGCCTTTCTCAGACGAAGCCAAATAGCTAAGTTGGAAATACAATATACAAGAAAGAGTAAGAAAGGCAACAGTTGCACTCTTCTCTTCCAAAAAGCCATCGAGAATAAATGGGGCTTATCCCTACGGATTACCCACTGGTTGTATACAGCGGTTATCAGAACGATACTTACTTATAGGGTAGCAGTATGGTGGACTGCATTGGACAAAATAACATATTGTGACAAATTGAATAAAGTCCAAAGACTTAATATATTCTGAACAAGGTCGGAGCATAACTAGGACGATCTGACTACACCACACACCAGCTTACCTTCGACAAGAACTTCCAAGTTACCATCCCACCAAGAGCAGATTGGGAGGATGAGAGGTTCTTAAAGGATGATTCAGCTTACTTTTATACGGACGGTTCGAAAACCAAAGAGGGAGTGGGCGGTGGTGTGTACTCAGACAGACTAAATCTTAGTCTTTCTTTCCGTCTCCCTGACCATTGTAGCGTGTTCCAAGGGGAAATTCTGGCGATTAAAGAGGTGTAATCCTGGCTAAGGGAAAACGTAATATCTACGTCGGATATCCGCATATTCTCTGACAGCCAAACAGCCCTCAAATCACTTGGCGCTGTTTCCACAAACTTTATAATTGCCCGCAACTGTCGATCATCTCTCAGGGAGATTGCAGAATAGTTTAACATTCACCTGATATGCGTGCCGGGACATAGTGATTTTTTTGTGAAACTGCAAAGCCGACGAACTCGCCAGAAAAGGAACCCAAATACCTATTCTACCGAAGATGGAAGAAATCGGTATGCCTATCGCTACAAGCAAACTATTGTTGCATCAAAACTATATAAAACAAATTAATTTTAGATGGTCAAACATCACTACGTGCCTGGCCACCAGACAAATCTGGCCAGTAATAGACCCAAGACGCTCAAAATGTCTACTCTCTTTCAGCAGGAAACATCTTTGCTCCGTAATAGGTGTTGTAACTGGACACTGTGTAATTGGTAGACACGCCAAAAGGCTTGGCGTTTTCTCCAATGGCTTTTGCATAAGCTGCATGAATGAGTAGGAAGACGAGACTATCTCACATCTTCTTTGTTCATGTCCTGCTCTCTCCCAAGGACGAAGATTACACCTGGGGAATACTTTTTCGACGACACCAGTGATCTTAGACACATTGAGATTCACCGGCTTCACCGCTTCATTCGAGGCTCCAACTGGTTTGATTAAAGAGTAAATTTCTCTTCATGTGGTATCACAATGGACCTGTCTAAGGTCTAAGTGTGCTAGCTGTTTTCCTGGCGACCACTTCAACCCAACGTAACCTAACCTGGTACCGTCCCAAATGTGACAAGTGTTCTTGATGTTGTAACAATCTTTCCAAAATAGCATCTCATACCTGAAAATAATATTGTTTTTTTTTCTATAATATCGCAGTCATATTCCAACTGTGTCATTGATTTGTCTTACAATTATATGTACATACTTAATTAATAACAGATAAAACACCACCACGAACTGTAATGGAAACCATGGCGAAAAATTGTAATGAGTCTGATGTTAAGGGTTTGGCATGATACTACTTAACAGTTTGCTAATACTAAAGCACTTTACTAATACTTTTTAACTAGCACCATACTAAATCTATTTTCTTAATAAACTAGCGGGTTTTCCAATAAGAGGTGTTATTTTGAATAGCCCGCTATTTCGGTAGCTGTCACTTTAGAAGCTGTCATTTTTTGACATTTGACAAGTAGAAACTACGCTATTAATAAAAATGGAACGATACACACTTCAACAACGCATTGAAATTATTAAAATTCACTATAAAAATGGTGAAAATTTGGCAGAGACGGTTCGTAAAACTAAAACATTTTTGGGTCGTCGTGAAGCACCTTGTCGGACCGCAATACAGAAATTGGTGGACAAATTCGAGCTGTTGGGACAAGTTAGTGATGTGAAGAATAAAACCCGTGCACGTCGCTCAAGAACAACTGAGAATATTGCTGTTGTAGCCCAAAGTGTTGAAGAAACCCAGGTTTGTCCATTCCTCGTCGTTCTTTGGAATTAGGCTTTCCACAAACGTCATTACACCGTATTTTGCATAAAGACTTGGGTCTTAAGGCTTATAAAGTTCAGTTAACACAAGAAGTCAAGCCGGCTGATCATCAACAACGTCGTGTCTTTGCTGATTGGGTCCTTGAAATGCATGAAAATGAACCGGAATTTCATCGAAAAATCATCTTGACTGATGAGGCCCATTTCCACCTCGGAGGCTACGTCAACAAGCAAAACTGTCGCAACTGGGGCCCGGAAAACCCAAGAGTTATTGTTGAAAAGCCTCTCCATCCTCAACGCGTGACTGTTTGGTGCGGTTTATGGTCCCGCGGGGTCATTGGACCTTACTTTTTCGAAAATGAGCCTGGAGCAACAGTTACGGTCAATGGATTCTGCTATCGAGAGATGATTAATGATTTTTTATGGCCTGAATTGGATGGTATTGATCTGGACAACGTTTACTTTCAACAAGACGGCGCTACGTGCCACACAAGCAATGAAACCATCGATCTTTTACGGGAAAAGTTTCGGACTGTGTTATCTCTCGAAGAGGTGATCACAATTGGCCACCGAGATCTTGTGATTTAACACCTTGCGACTTCTTCCTTTGGGGCCATGTGAAAGCTAAGGTCTACGCCAACAGCCCAGCGTCGATTCAAGACCTCAAAGATGAAATTCGTGAGGCTATCGAGGACATAGGGCAGCCACTTTGCGATTTGGTTATGGAAAATTTCATGAAAAGGATATGGTCCTGTAAGCGTGGTCTTGGCGGCCATTTGGCTGATGTTGTGTTCCATTATTAACGGCATACCTTCCTCTTTATAATGAAATAAACATCCGTTCATTTATCTCCAAAAATGCCATTTTTCTTTGAATATCAAAATAACACCAGTCGATCTCGTACTGTGGAGGTGTTAAGACGTTTTCGGCTTCCCAGTTTTTCCAATTAAAATTCGTGTGTGAGCTTAAGTTCTATATTAAATCAACATTTCATAAGTGGTGCAGTAGCACAAAGATAGAGTGGCCGACCGAGAATCCGAGGGTCGCAAGTTCGATTCCCAGCCGGGCATCAGAACTTTATCAGCTTTTTTTCACAACCGTGAAGTGGAAAACTTTATTGGTTGGGAAAACGATCAAAGGAGGAGGAGTTTAAGCACCGGGGCATCCAAAGGTGTCCTAGGGCCAATGAGGCCAGCGATGGCATCAGCAGAGGGAACATCGAAAGATGTTCCAATTACAAACAATGATTCTGCAGCAACAACATCATCAGCAATAACAACAACGGCAACATCATCCGATGCTAATCAAAAGCGCAGAAAGAGGATCAAGTGCGCACCAAATTTAGTAAAAAGGAGATCCACGGCCACCTCAGCAAAGCTGCCAGCTGGGGTGCATACGTCCGATATAGACGAGACGTCAGAGGCAGCAAGACAAACCGAGCTAGACACTTCACCCGAAGAGGGTATAGCATATATGTCTGAAGAAGGAGAAGGGCACTTCACGACGGGCGATAGTACTGCCCTCGTGAACCTCTCCACATCAGAGGCGTCATCTGAGGAGGACGAGGAACAAAGAATGTTCGCCCAAATTGATGCTTTGGAGGCAGAAATAGAAAAGATAAAAAGTAAAGTTAAGGCCAGCCAAGAAGCGCGCCGAGCGAGGCAACTAAAAGAACTCGACGAAAAAGAACAACAGCAGAAAAAAGAAAAATTACAAAAACAACAGCCACAGCAGCAGCCAAAACAACAACGGCCAAAACAACAACAACAGCAACAGCAGCAGACACAAGTCCAGAAACAAACGCAAGAAAAACAGCAGCAGCAGATTCAAAAGCAGCAGAATCAACAGCCGCAGAAAAGTCAGTCTCAGCAGCAGCAGCCACAGCCGCCGATTATGAAAAAAGAAAAGGTGCCACCCATTAATACTTATAAAATGGAGTTACAGGATACCATAAATCTATGTAAGTTGACCATAGGTCAAAATTTTACTATTAAACGATTAAATAACGATAGGCATGCTATCCAGTGCTTCACACTGGAACAGCACAAAAAAATTAAAGAGTTGCTAAAAGAAAAAACATATAAAGGGTATTCATAATCCCTTGAGCGCGTGCAAAGTTATAAAAAAAAAAAAAAAAAAAAAAAAAAAAGAAACTACTACCGAATTCTTTAGTTTCACCCCTAAAACCGAAAAATTTCAAACGGTCCTTTTGAAGGGCATAGATTCCTACACGGAACCACAGGTGCTCTTAAATGAACTCCGCCAAAAAGCGAATGACGATCTCGACTTTATCGGGGTCAAGCCGTTCGCTACAGTTAGAGCTAGGCGGGAGAAGCGGAGACTTCCCTTCTTCCTTGTTCAACTCTCACCCAGCAGCAAACTGGATAGTTTGAGGAGTATATCCGTCCTCAACTATCAGGTTGTAACTTGGGACAAATTAAAAAGGCGCGGCGACATGCTTCAATGCATGCGCTGCCAAAGGTTCGGCCACGCTGCAGCAAACTGCGAAATGCAGTCACGCTGCGTTAAGTGTGGAGAGAACCACAATGCAGATGAATGCAAGTTAGGAAAGGAACGGGTCGAAGATAGGACCCAGCTTAAATGTGTACTCTGCCGAGGCGCCGGACACCCCGCTAATTATCGGGGATGCCCGACGTTTCAGCTTATAAAAAACAATAAAGCAGCAAAGCAAACAGTGGTAGAAAAGCGTCCAACAGTGCGCCCTCCTACAACAACGCCCGTCAACCCCCAAATTTCTTACGCCCAAATGGCGTCAGGAAGGGGAAGCACGGTACAGCCTACACCAAAGGTCGCCCAACAGGCCCCCGTGCCTAAGGCGCCGGCGGCACAGGCGGACATTATGGGCGTTCTACTGGCCATTCAGGGCCAGTTGAACGGCCTCCAAAACCAGATCAGGGAGCAGGCGACTAGGGTGGATTATATCTACTCTGTTTTGCCGAGCTTAACGCAACTTAGAGGTTAAGGGCGCGCTGCCGGAGAGGCCCTTTAAGATCCTAGCTGTGAATGTAAATTCACTGATTAGGACCGAACGTAGAGCGAATTTATTCCAATTGCTTAAAGACATAAGTCCAGATGTGTTTATGCCTAGCGAAACTAAGCTTAACCAGAAACATAAATTGACTAACAACAATTACAATATCGTAAGGAGAGACCGACCCAACTCCACTCAAGGAGGGGGCGTCGCAATCTTTATACGTAAAGGCATTAGTCATAAGGTAATATATAATAGTGATGTGCGTAAATTTCGGACGTTAGAGGCATGCATCATATGCATTCATCTCCAACAGGGGAAGCGAATGTATGTGATCGCTGCATATGCACCGGAAACACCTCAGCCCACACAGTTTATAACAGAGCTTGAAAAGCTTTTTAAATGCTTAAGATTGAGCTCGGAAGAAAACTACTACATATTGGCTGGTGATTTGAATGCCAAACATATAGATTGGGGAAATCAAATACAAAATCCTCGTGGTAACCATCTGTATAATTGGATGGGTCGATACAACCTGGAGTATCGCATTGAACTTCTCGCTACAGACAGGCCATCGTTTCCAAGAAGCGGTGCCTATCTGGATCTATTGTTGAAAGACGCAAGACTAACAATTACTGATACTGTGGGCCATCGGCCTAAAAATTGTTTAAGAACGATCGAGTACGACAGTGACCACTGCGGACTCGCCGCCGTAATACAACTTCCGAACGCGCTTATGGAGTTGGAGGAGTATGTACCGGTGCATACTTACAATTACAGTAAGGTGCGCTGGCCACGCTTCTCGAACGTCTTATTGAGCGAATTACGATCAAATGGTATATCCCCACCAAATGACAGGAACATGACAAACACTGAAATTGACAGATACTTAGAACAAATGGACGAAACAATTCAACGAACAATGAACAGGACAATACCGAAATACAAAGAACGTAACGCAACTGACATGTACCGTACCGCGACAATTGATGCATTACACAGACAAAAAAGTGGCTTACTGACAAGACTAAAACGCTTGTACAGACGGTTTACTGACACACGAGATCTGGAGATAAGGACACTGAAGTCGTACATCAAAAACATCAACCAATTGATCAAAGAAAATTATAGGTTGTCCATTAATTTGTTTTGGGACAACAAAATTCGGGCCGTGAACTCTACCGACCCGAGTATGTTCCCACAAATTAATAAGATATTCAGAAGAAAAGATCAAAACGACCTTCCGTGTCTTAAGCTCCAGAGGACGACACAAAACAGAGACGTACTTCTGACAGCAGGCATAGACCCAGATGACGCCGTCTTGGACGATGACCTCTTCATAATCGAAGATCCGCAGGAGAAGGTGGAGGCTGTGGGGGCTGCTTTCCAGCAAGTGTACAAGGTGAATGCTAGCATTCGCCCGAATCATGACCTGGAGAACAGAGCTCTGCTTCATCACTTATGGCTCCGAAACGATATAAGCGAATGGCGATCTGAGAACCTTGGTTTTACCGGGTTTAATGATGAAGATTTGGCAAACGCCATAATCGCCGACCGAAATGGGCCCAGTCCCCTAATAATTTCGAAGAATGAGCTCCAGCTCATCTTCGATTCATTAAAGAAAAAGAAGTCTGCAGGAGTCGATGGTATATCCAACGTTGTACTACGACATTTGCCTCAAGAAGCAGTTGACATTTATACCACACTGTTTAACAACGCGCTGAATAATGCATATTATCCAGTGCGGTGGAAGACAGCAGTGGTGCATCCTCTCCCTAAAAAGGGAAAGGACAATTCCAATCCGGCGAATCTCAGGTCGATAAGTCTTCTTCCGAGTATCAGCAAAGTATTTGAAAAGGTTATTAATAGAGCTCTGTTCAAGTGGGCGGAGGACAACAAAATCATACCGGATAATCAGTTCGGTTTTAAGACGGGACATGACACAATTTCTGATGTCCAATGGAACAAATCTAAAAACCAGTGTACGGGTGCCTGTCTGGTTGATTTGGAGAAGGCCTTCGACACCGTATGGTTAGAGGGTCTCTATCTAAAGCTCGCCAGACTAGGTATAAGGAAACCTCTATTGTATATGCTTTATGACATGCTAAATGATAGAAAGTTTGTTGTCAAAAGTGGCAATGTAACTTCTACCACAGTTTTTAATATTAATAATGGTCTTCAGCAGGGAGCGGTTAACTCGCCGATTCTATTCAGCATTTACACCAGCGAGCTGATAGGTAGTCTAACTCAGGCAATTGCGTACGCCGACGTACAGAACAGCTAATACAGTTGAGGTCATCAAAAGTCTCTTGCAGAGTGACTTCGACAAGATTCAGCGATATTGTGATGACTGGAAGTTGAAAATCAACTTCTAGAAATCAGAAACTATTTTGTTTAGGACTCCGTTATCTAGCGCCTCAAGGGATACGAGAAAGAACTGGCGCAAGCTGGTGATCGTGGGGCCACATGGACATCCACTAGCGAGTAAAAGTGTAGTAAAGTACCTTGGCATCTGGTTGGATCAGTACCTGTATTTCGACAGACATATAGGTGCTGCTTTGGCCAGGGCTAGGGGAGCCTTTGCCTTGACAAAACGACTATTTTATAGCAGCCGTCTTGACAGCAGGGTAAAGGTGATTTGCTACATGGCCCTCATCAGGCCGATGATTGCCTACGGATGCCCGGTGTGGTTCAACGTTGCCCCATCTCAAATGGAAAAGATTCGGGTGTTTGAGAGGCAGTGTCTTCGACGTTGCCTTGGATTACACAGAACACCAGAGTCGGAGTACAAACGATATTATTCCAACCAGGTTCTATACAACGGAGCCAACATAAACAGAATAGATAATTTTTTGTTTAAGCTGATTCGGGGTCACGTTGCAAGAGCGATGCATTCAACTAACAACTTAATTTTTGGGGCGTATTACCCAAATAACCAATATTTCGAGAGTGCGCGGTTAAGTGGCTACATCCCTCCCGAGGCATTCCTCTATTTAGACAGTCGAGGGCTGATACAGGATGGAGGGGCGGTTCCGCTCATCTACCACGTCAGCCGGAAAACTGTGGATAGGCGACTCCTGTATGGTCGAGACGTCATCGCTCAAGGCGGAGAAGAGCGCCTTCGGTTCAGTAGGACTGTGTCCGATCGGGACCGGAGGGATAGGGCGAAACAGGAGAACCAGTTCTGGTGGCTCTCTGAACAGCATCGTGATATATAAAGTCGATGAAGATGATATATCTTGGCCGACTTACATAGATTTAGGGCATTAGGTATAGGGAACAGTCAGGGTGGCACCAAAAAAAATTAAAAATATGTATGTATTCGGGGGCATACGTGCATGTATCTGCGTGTCTGTACATGTATGTGCGTACGTATATGTATGTGCGTATGTACATGTGTGGGTGGCTTGCATGCTGGTGTGTGTCTGCATGCATATAAAAAATAAACAAAAAAAATTAAAAAACGAAAAAAATGCTGCTGTGGCTGTTCTAGTTTTTAAGTAGTTATAAGTATTATTAGGTATTTTAAGTAGTTTAAGTTATTTTTAGTTAGTATAAGTTAGTTTTATTTAGTTTTAATTATTTTTAATATATATTTAGGTTTAGTTTATAGGTACAAAAAAAAAAAAAAAAAAAAAAAAAAAAAAAAATGATCAGATATCAAGTTTTTGTATATAAGTTTCTTGAAATATAAAATATATAAAAAAAAAAATTAGATTTAATTAAAATAGTTTTTAGGTCGAAAGACATTAGTTGTAAGAGTTATTGTTTAATTTAGAGCGCCCGTAAAGGGCCAGTAAATTAGTTGTAAGTTATTGATAATTAGGCTAGTTTTAAACATTTTTGTCTAGCTTTAAGATAGTTATAAGTTAAAATGAAATAAAAATGAATTAAAAAAAAAAAAAAAAAAAAAAAAAAAAAATAACACCTCTTATTGGAAAACCCTTTACAAATAAACACGCCTAAAATAGTGCAAGGAAGTTAGCGAACATAAATTTTTGACGATTGTAAATGTCAAAGTGGCATATGGATTTAGTACGATACTAAAAAAATAAAGTATCCATTTTGTGATTTTAACTTTAGTAAAATGGTAAGAAAATAATACGATACTAAACTGGTTTAAAATTAGCAAAACCCTCTTTTTAGCCTAGTATCATACTAAAAATAATTTAACATATAACTAATTCGTTCAAAATGTTACGCCAATGTTAACAACAAGTGTATCAGACACCTCAATTGCAAACAACTCATGATTCATATTTTTTGTCCGACAAAGTTAACATTAAAATTGATAATTATATCTAGGTATCTAGAGCAACTTTTTCATACAATACTAGACGCCTATCATTATAAAAACCAAATGACAAAAAACTAATAACATCAGTACGGGTTTTAATGCTTATTGAATAACCTATGACTAAGGTACTTGATGTTTTCCAATAAAAATATTTGTAAACAAAAACTTCCAGCAATAAGATATATCAAAGGTTTTCCCTTGTTATGACGTATGTTTGTTGTTGAATATAAAACGAAACTCATTTGAATAAGCCCAGAGTTGCCAGCTCATTCAATATGTTCATTGATTTGACAGGTCGATTATGGGCGTAGATGTCAAATTCATATATGAAACTAAAATTATGTATTTTTTTTTGTTCAGGATAATTTGAATTTCAATTTCGTTGCTTGTTTTTAAACATGCAAATCTTTGTCTTTAATAACTTTTTAACTCAAACAATTCTTCAAGTTATTGGCAACTATGATTTAAAAAAAAAATCACTCCGTAACAGCTTATCAATTGAGTAAAAAAGTCATTGCTTTGCTATCACTATCTCTCATTAATTGATTAATATACAGCTAGGTTCTATGTTGTTCGTTCATAAGTGTAAATGTTATCAGTGCAGAGATAGGGACACCATTCGGCTGAACTCAAAGAATCGGGACTTTAGTGAAAACAGTCTTTAGTTTATTGTCATAGTGCAAACATGTTAATTCAAACAAGATTCGCCCGATTATCACAATTCGCGGTTTTCGCGTATCTCTACATTCTCACTGAATCCACATTGACATCTAGCATGGCTAATACTGAAGAAGATTTTCTGCCACTCCGATTGCCCAACACTACCCTACCGATAAAATACCACCTGCACATCACTACATATATTCATCAGGAACGACTACCTTATACGGGAAATGTTACTATTGAACTTGCAGTGAAAAAATCAACTGACGAAATTGTCCTTCATTCCAAATTATTAGATATTGTTGTGGTGAATCTTTTAGATTTGAATCAGAATCAGCTATTCGAGAATCTCGAGTACACGAACGAGAAAATAACTGATTTCATGAAAATATCTTTGCCAATCGAACTGAAAGTGGGTCAGCAGTATCGTCTTGAGATACTTTTTTTGGGAGGTATTCGTCTGCAGCACTTTGGATTTTATAGAACAACTTACTTGGACAAGCTGAACAACAATACCATGTATGTAGATAATGCAATTTTCCCAAGAAAAAAATAGTTCGTAAAGTGAAATTCATAATCCTTTGTGTACTTACTACTAAACAAAAAATATTATTAATCAATGCGCTTGATCAAATTAATTTTTGTTTTGCGTTATCGTAAGTTAAATAATTGAAATTCAATCCAATTTAAAACAACGAACAGTGGGGTAAATGTGCTTATTATAATAGCCAATAATTTTTATTTTTTAAATGACTTTCTGTTATGTAAGAAGATGACCATTAATTGTCATTTAACTGTCAAATTTAACGGTACAATTTGAGGCAAGTTTGAGAACAAAATCAAGCACCAGAAGAATATATATTTCTTTAGAAAACAAATGATTGGAATTGAACGCAAAAACGTCTTTTCGTGTCAAAAATTTAACCGCTTTTTAAAAGCTTGTGTATACTAGCTACAGAAAATGTTACACTGTTAATTGGTTACAAGATAAGAATCTTCGAATCCAACTTAATTACATAATATAATAACATCATCGCACAGTAGTCCATTAATTGAATATTAGCTAAAAAATATTTTTTTTTCTTAAATGGAAGATTTCAAACCCAGGTAGGAATTCATATATGGATTTTTTTAAATATTGAACAGATGTTCTTATACGAAAAGAAATTGAAAAATAATCCAAAAATCGGCATTTTTGCGAAACAAATTAAAAGTTAATTATGCAAATTGTCAAATCAAGAATTATAACAATTGACAGCTGTCAGACAGAAAACCCTCACTTGAATCTAGTACAATATAATAGTAGATGCAGTGGAAAAACTCACACTGCAGTGTTCTTTATTTTTAAAAGAACTATTTTTGACATTTTGACATTTAAGTGTTTGATCGATTTTGACAGATATTTGAAAGCAATTTTCCCTCAAAAAACATAAAAAATATTTAAGTAAACGTCACAAGGATCTGACATTTTAGTTTAAGCCAGGCAGTAATACAATTTCCATCTGTTTTGTTGTTATTTTTAAATCGAATTCTTTCAATTTTTTTCTTTGCTGTAAGGAATATGGAAAAAAATTGATGAAAGGAAAATTAATTGGGCATCTAAATCGATTAAGTCAAACTAAAACTGCAAAATTTCTTTTGACAGTCCAAAATCGGTTTTGTTTAGAAAAAAATTGATTTTTTTCAGAAAATAATGGAATGTCTGATTGAAAGCAAATTTTCAGTCATATCGTTTTTTTTTTTTGTAAATTTGATTACCCTTCATATGTCCAAGCACAGTGCGAGCGTTAGAAATGCAGGAAAGGATGAAAAAGGCGATAGCGATGCACATTGGTTTTGAATTTCTGAATATCAAAATGGAAGGGGAAAATAGGGTCGGGTAATTTATTCCACATTCATGCTGTACGGTTAAAGAAAGAATCCCTGTTCTTAAGAGTACGTCCGAAGTTGGGCTCAAGAGTAAACTGATGAAGATTCCTAGAAGCGCGAGTATTAGGGTGGAACAATTTATGGGGAGGAATGCAACTGACTACTTCGCTAGAACAGTGTTTATAAAAATATCGATAAAATAATCAAATACATGAAACATTTCGACGATTTTCGAGAGATGTAAATGTTTCCACTATAGTTCTATTGCCAATCATTCTTAGAGCTCTTTTTGTAATTATATCTAAAACATTCAAATGTGTTTTGGGAGCTCCTGTCCAAATATGAGTGTTATACTCCAACTTTGGGCGAATGAAAGCCTTTTAGATTACAGCCAGATCAGACCTCGAAAAAATTTCTTGCATCTTCGAAGAAATCTCAAACTTTGCAGCATTTTTGGCGACATCGAATATGTGGTCATTCCACAAAAGGTGGTATGTGATGCACATGCCAAGGACTGATAGCTGATCGGTTTCTTCAAGGCAAGTGCCGCTCATGGATAGTGGCATAGGGGGGATTCTGCTTCAGCGACAGAGGACAGAACTGATTTTTTGAAGCATTAAAATCTACACGGTTTTTTATTCCCCATTGAACAATGCTGTCGAGATCAGAATTTAATGAGCTTATCATCCGCTGCTGTTGCAGCTAAGAGTATTACCTTCAGCAAAACAATTAAGTGGATTAGAAGTTCCAGATAAAAGATCATTAATAAAAACGAGAAAGAGTGTTTGGAGACAATACGGAGCCCTGTGGCACACCAGCATTTATTTTGTGGATATCAGACTTGAAACCGTCCAATATAACTTGTATTCAACGGTCCGAAAGGTAATTCCTAATCCAATGAAGAATAGAGTCATCTATACCAAAATGCACACATTTTCGATAAGAGACCTTGATGCCAAACTCTATCAAATGCTTTTGAAGCGCAATAATCTTTCTTTCTCCAAAACGATGTAAAGATTTGTGCGTTAGGTGAGATATACCATCAGATCACAAGTGGACATATTGCTACGAAAGCCATACTGCCGGTCATTAAGGGGCTTTCGTTCTTCAAGATATTTCTTAAGCTCATAGTTAATCAGTGTTTCCATGATTAGCTAAGCCTAAAATCGTTATAAATAAATCACCTCACCATAAAATCCTCAAATCAGAATTTATCAATGAAAAATGAAATGGTAAATACCTGATTCTTAAATCCATTGTGAGGACAAAAAATTGTTTCCTATATTTAAGTTCATGCAGTTCAGGTTGCATTTAAAAGACCTTAGGTCTTACAGGCATATATAGTAAAATAAAATTGCGGAAGCCCCATTACTGCTATGCTAGGAATTAAAAAAAAGAAAAGTTCAATATGAAAAATAAATGTACTTATGAAATGATGTGTCTTTTACTGACGTGTACTGTACACAAGTACTAGAAAAAAAACACGGCCAGCGTGAGTGTATAGTGATTTTCTTTTTAATAAAGTAGTGTATCTCAAAGCAGCACAACTGTTCGTCACACGGCGCCAACGTTTTATCAATGACTTAAGGTCAAAGGGTCTCAACGAAATCTATGTTTCTGGGGGAAGTTGTTATGAGTATACACAATATAAATTTTGAAATGATTAAACTGATTTTATACACTCGTAAATAAATTGCAGAAACATTAATAAATTTATTTTTTTTTTATTTCAGAAAACAAAATAAAATAAAATTTGTCACTTTTTTTTTTTATAAACTTGGTTTTATTATTTTTGTTTATTTAAAAAAAGATTGCTTTGACAATGATTGCCTTATCGTAATTTTATCATTCACAAACTAAAAAAGAAAATCAAAACCTCTTGCAGATATAGTTGTTTAACATCTTAGGTGATAAGAGTACTTAGCGTCCACCGGTTGCGCTACTGTGCGTCATAAATATAAACAGTGTGTGAATTAATAATGTTGGACTTATCTTTTGGAACTTAATACGATTGCTTAACAGATACAGATAAAATAAACAGTGTGAATAACAAACTATAGCAATTAAGTACCGCCACCTACATACGTCTATCCTGTTCAAAGGACAATTTTTTTTTTGTTAAATTGAACTAGTATACCGACTTCATAAATCAAGTTTTCATATTTATTTCAATTTGTTTATTATCTCTGAAATGTATGTGTACTACTAGATAGCCAACTTCACATGAAAAACTGAAGCATCCAACCGGCAAGTATAGTCAAAGATTTTAAAAGTGGACACTCGTCTCCCAATTTTTGTTTGGATACGAGAATTGTCCTGTTAAGGGAAATAAATAAAAGAAGGAGAGAAAATGAATTGTGCAATAACGGATTGTGATGATAAAATAGAACCATACATTTTCAAAATTACATAAGCTCGGGAACTAATACGCTTTTTACATAACATCGCACTGTACAGTTATTTGAGCTTCGCGTCCCCTTATCGAAGGTTTTCTATGAATTTTCTTACGTTTTAAAAATAAAACAGACAAAAACCTTCTACTTTTTACTTGTGGCTACTATACATAGAGCAAGTTTGGCATTTAGAAAAAAAATCCAACCCAATATCTTAATCAATCTTGACATTACGATGATAGACAAAGTGGGTCCCGCCATTTCATCTGTCTGTGTGTCTATGGAACGATCTACAGCCTAACGGCTGAAGCGATTTTCTTCAAAATTGGTAGTTAAGCGACTTAGGTGATTTTCTCTTACAAATTTTTGAAACGTTTTTTTAGCTCTAAAAATAACGGTGGTTGCCATACAATTTTTTTTACCATCTTAATTATCAAGAAGGTGTTTTTTTTTATAATCCAATTCTAATTCAACAAGTCCAATTAAATATAATGCTAAGTCTTCTACTTGGCTGAGTAATTTCAGTAGTATATAGAATTGTATTATAAAAAAAACACCTTCTTATTAACTATGTCTGGCCAAGGACAAAATCTTTCAATTTTAATGATTAAAATTTTAATCTTTTTGGATATAATTCACATTGTTTCTTGTCAAAAAATGCAAGTAAGTTGAATTGAACTTAACAAAAACTTCGTATTGGTAAAGCGCTCACTAACCAACTGATGAGTCCAAGTGAGATTACCGGAATGAAACGCAAATTTTGTGGACTAAAGGCCGTTAAAAGCTATTTTGAACAATCTTAATTATCTTGAAAACGGTTCTAACGATTTTGATTAAAAAAAGGGTGTGCAGTGCTACTTTATTTATAGTTATAGTCTACATTTTGGTAAAAACAAAATATTTTACATATTTTGCTATTAACGGTAATTATTTTTTTTTATATAAATTCATTTTTATTTCATATTAACTTATAACTATCTTAAAGCTAGACAAAAATGTTTAAAACTAGCCTAATTATCAATAACTTACAACTAATTTACTGGCCCTTTACGGGCGCTCTAAATTAAACAATAACTCTTACAACTAATGTCTTTCGACCTAAAAACTATTTTAATTAAATCTAATTTTTTTTTTATTTATTTTATATTTCAAGAAACTTATATACAAAAAACTTGATATCTGATTTTTTTTTTTTTTTTTTTTTTTTTTTTTTTTTTTTTTTTGTACCTATAAACTTAACCTAAATATATATTAAGAATAATTAAAACTAAATAAAACTAACTTATACTAACTAAATTATACTAACTAAAAATAACTTAAACTACTTAAAATACCTAATAATACTTATAACTACTTAAAAACTAGAACAGCCACAGCAGCATTTTTTTCGTTTTTTAATTTTTTTTGTTTATTTTTTATATGCATGCAGACACACACCAGCATGCAAGCCACCCACACATGTACATACGCACATACATATACGTACGCACATACATGTACAGACACGCAGGTACATGCACGTATGCCCCCGAATACATACATATTTTTAATTTTTTTTGGTGCCACCCTGACTGTTCCCTATACCTAATGCCCTAAATCTATGTAAGTCGGCCAAGATATATCATCTTCATCGACTTTATATATCACGATGCTGTTCAGAGAGCCACCAGAACTGGTTCTCCTGTTTCGCCCTATCCCTCCGGTCCCGATCGGACACAGTCCTACTGAACCGAAGGCGCTCTTCTCCACCTTGAGCGATGACGTCTCGACCATACAGGAGTCGCCTATCCACAGTTTTCCGGCTGACGTGGTAGATGAGCGGAACCGCCCCTCCATCCTGTATCAGCCCTCGACTGTCTAAATAGAGGAATGCCTCGGGAGGGATGTAACCACTTAACCGCGCACTATCAAAATATTCGTTATTGGGGTAATACGCCCCAAAAATTAAGCTGTTAGTTGAGGACATCGCTCTTGCAACGTGACCCCGAATCAGCTTGAACAAAAAATTATCTATTCTGTTTATGTTGGCTCCGTTGTATAGAACCTGGTTGGAATAATATCTTGTGTACTCCGACTCTGGTGTTCTGTGTAATCCAAGGCAACGTCTAAGACATTGCCTCTCAAACACCCGAATCTTTTCCATTTGAGATGGGGCAACGTTGAACCACACCGGGCATCCGTAGGCAATCATCGGCCTGATGAGGGCCATATAGCAAATCACCTTCACCCTGCTGTCAAGACGGCTGCTATAAAACAGTCGTTTTGTCAAGGCAAAGGCTCCCCTAGCCCTGGCCAAAGCAGCACCAATATGTCTGTCGAAATACAGGTACTGATCCAACCAGATGCCAAGGTACTTTACTACACTTTTACTCGCCAGTGGATGTCCATGTGGTCCTACGATCACCAGCTTGCGCCAGTTCTTTCTCGTATCCCTTGAGGCGCTAGACAACGGAGTCCTAAACAAAATAGTTTCTGATTTCTGGAAGTTGATTTTCAACTTCCAGTCATCACAATATCGCTGAATCTTGTCGAAGTCACTCTGCAAGAGACTTTTGATGACCTCAACTGTATTAGCTGTTCTGTACGCAATTCGATCGTCGGCGTACGCAATTGCCTGAGTTAGACTACCTATCAGATCGCTGGTGTAAATGCTGAATAGAATCGGCGAGTTAACCGCTCCCTGCTGAAGACCATTATTAATATTAAAAATTGCGGTAGAAGTTACATTGCCACTCTTGACAACAAACTTTCTACCATTTAGCATGTCATAAAGCATATACAATAGAGGTTTACTTATACCTAGTCTGGTTAGCTTTAGATAGAGACCTTCTAACCATACGGTGTCGAAGGCCTTCTCCAAATCAACCAGACAGGCACCCGTACACTGCTTTTTAGTTTTGTTCCATTGGATATCAGAAACAAGTTTAGACGCGGCATGAATTGTGTCATGTCCCGCCTTAAAACCGAACTGATTATCCGGGATGATATTTTTGTCCTCCGCCCACTTGAACAGGGCTCTATTAATAACCTTTTCAAATACTTTGCTGATACTCGGAAGAAGACTTATCGACCGGAGATTCGCCGGATTGGAGTTGTCCTTTCCCTTTTTTGGGAGAGGGTGCACCACAGCTGTCTTCCACCGCACTGGATAATATGCATTATTCAGCGCGTTGTTAAACAGTGTGGTATAAATGTCAACTGCTTCTTGAGGCAAATGTCGTAGTACAACGTTGGATATACCATCGACTCCTGCAGACTTCTTTTTCTTTAATGAATCGAAGATGAGCTGGAGCTCATTCTTCGAAATTAACAGGGGGCTGGGCCCATTTCGGTCGGCGATTATGGCGTTTGCCAAATCTTCATCATTAAACCTGGTAAAACCAAGGTTCTCAGATCGCCATTCGGTTATATCGTTCCGGAGCCATAAGTGATGAAGCAGAGCTCTGTTCTCCAGGTCGTGATTCGGGCGAATGCTAGCATTCACCTAACGGTAATTACAATACAACCATATTTGTGATTGTCGACTTTCTCATAAACGGCTCTATGGATTACGATTTAAATTTCCTTCGAATTATAAATAATACTGCATACCAAAATGTTCGGGAAAATATTTGTTTTGGATTTTTGAAAAAAAAAAAGTTTTTGAAAATTCAATATTCCAAAAAGGGTGGATGATTTTTTTAGAAAAAAAAAATAAGAAATTTTATATATGAAAACGTACTTGTTCTTATGTTCGATCACAATATAATATGCAAAAATGCAAAAGATTTAAATTAAAAATATAAATATATTTTAAAAGTTTTTCTTACTTAATTTTCTATATTCAAAATTTCTTCATTTATTTGATAAAAAAAAAATTGGTGCGATAATTTTAAACATTTAATAATATTAACTTGAACACGAAATTTCGAGAAAAATCATTCACACTTTTTCTTTTTTTATATTGAACTAGCTGACCAGGCGAAATTCGTCTCCCCCCATTTAACACCATTAAATGAACTGCGGAGCTATAATACGATAAGTGATATGATAAACAATGTTTTTCGATTTGTTTTCCGGCGCAAAAACAAACAACAATGACCGTTTACCAAGCTATCGACTACGTGCTTTTTCTTCGCTGCTAGTATTGGCCGTTCACAGATCGAATAGAGATTTTTATAATTTTTTGCAATGCCGGGGAACACTTTACTTTGGTGATGAGTTTCTACTTCGACGTTTTTAAGTCGTAAAAATTTGCCGGGAATGATATCCATCCAGTCGGGACATTAACAGAAATTTGGCCATTGCCAATTGCTAGTTGTCTCGAGAATTCAGCAGCCGATTGGTCGTTCTGCAATGACACTCTCATATTTGTGGTCAACTTCAATTTCTAGACATGCCGGCACAAAGACGACGATTTCAAGCATGGATTAAATTCATCGGCACCAGTAGATATCGGGATGATGGAAGCGTTTGACGAAAATATCTGCTGAGCATTATCATATTCCCACCAAATCATCTCGAATCACCTTTTAAATCCTTCATTGTAAGGTCAACTGCCTCCGAACCTCGTTTATGCGCCATCGTGCATTCATCCCAAATTTTGATTTTGCATTCTCGCATCAATTTGGCTGTCGACGAATTCTTGGTCATTGTGCACGTTATTGGCTTGTCAACCGTGAAAAAAAATTCATCGCCAGTTTCAAACGGTGTGGTATCAATGCAATAGATGATACAGGATGCAACAGACTACGAAAAAAATATTGGCCGAATTGTTGCTAGAATCAACTAAATGACAAATGTCTTGCATGTACCACCGGGAGCATCGAGAAAGTGAATGTGATTGCAGAATCGTATTCCAAAGCAGTGCAGTGCGATTGAAGTCTTCATTTACCACTTTTCTTCTTTTAATTACTTTTTGTCGAATTTGTGGTGGTGATTGTGCAATTTGAAGCTATGCAATATGGGCACGCCTCCATTTTTTTCTTCTGCACTTATCTACCTCTTGCGTTTGATTATCACGGATATTCTGATTAATTATTGCAAGACGTGTAGGTACGTCGCGTCGTCCAAGGTAAGATAGAAATCAGTGAAATAATGCCCAAAACTAGAATCAATTTAAGCAAGAAAAATAGCGCATTTTCTGAGTAGAAAATTATAATGTAAAAAGGATATATTTAAAATCGCACACAGCCTAATACAACGTTTCCACCGAACTTTAATCTCTTGTAGATTTAATAATCTCAAAAAGTGTTTCCACCGCTCCAAAAGTAGATTAATTTTGGCAACACTATTCAAAATGCGTATATCGTTTCTTTTTCTTTTATGATGTAGAAGTGAGACAGACAGGTTCTTCTGTGTCAATCCAAGAATGTGTTCATTTCGATATGGAAATAGGGTAGTTCGATTGAAGATTTAAATGCGATTTATTTTAAATCTACATCTGATAAGATTAAAATTTGTATGGTAAGTCCTCAAGATTTGTAGGAGATTTAGCTAAGTCTACTTAAATCTCGGTTTAGTGGTCGGTGGAAATGTAGTATAAGTCAACGTAGGGTTGGGGCATTGATTGCAGCACAGCGTCATCTAATATATTATATCTCATAAACTTCTCTACCCAAAATGCACGCAAAACGTCTTCTATCGCAATGAATTTCACAATTAACCGAAATTTTCCAAGCTTCACAACGAATTTTCCACCTTTAAGTTGTCCAAGAAATCCATGAACATTCTAGACAATCGACAAAATAAATTATCAAATCCATTTAATGGGAATCAAGTCGTGTAGTTGTGTTCATAAACTAATAACATAAAGACCCGAAACCTCTGCTTTAATTTGACATTTGCCTACAAGCTGAAACACGCACACGAGTAACTTTTCCGTTCCTCTTCCAATAGACCCATTGATAAAAACGCACACAATTCTATTCCTCTTTCTATAGACACATAGATAACACAGCCCTAGTAATTTGTTTCTGTTTTGTTTTTCGCTTTCACCTCTATTCATGGATAGGGTGCAAAATGTACAAATGGGTTTTGGGGGGTGAAACGTACGAAGGTTTCCGATCTTAGAATGGCTTTTTTGTGGTTGTGTTCATATACGCGCCAACAAAGAGAAACCAAAATGAAAGAGTGTGTATACAAAACAAAAACATATTATTTATTTAATAAAGCAATAACTAATAAAGCAATAACTCCTGTTCTAGGCATCGGACAGCAAACAAATTTCTTATATGCACTTTCCAAACATGTCCTAATACCTCCTTCAAATTGATCAAGCCCAAAAAAAGAAGATAGCGCTCAAACATAATTTCGATTGTTCGTTATATATAAGATTTTCAAAAAAAAAAATATTTTTTTTTCGAAAATCCAAAAAACAATATTTTTTAAAGTTTAATGACTTTGAATGCCCAACAACTTGAATGTGCTACAACCAAGTTTTTTCTCAATTATTTCTGGCTGGAATTATGGCTATTTCACAACTTGCCAAGGTCGATAAAATGAAGGATGTAGGTGGGTAGGTAGCTATATATGTACATACAACTTCATAATTAAGGTACAATATGCATTACATAAGATTCATATGATTCTTAAAGTCACATATGTATATATGAATGTATGAGGGCTTATATTGTATTTAGTATTCTGTGACGTACGCAAAAATACGTAAAAATGGATTAATAATAATGTAGAAATATGCTTAGTCGTTATAGTTTGAGGAAAAAGATTCAGTTTGAATTCATTGATTTATAAGAATATATCAAAAAAAAAATTTCAAAAATCGTTGGATCGGATTTTTAATAAATTAACTTTTTTTAGTTAAAATTTTGAAAACATTTGTAGAAAAAAAAATTGAAACGACATTTTGAAGCTATTATTAATATACATATAAAATTCAAATTTAAAAACAAATTTGGGGTTTTTGAAAAATCGATTTTTCAAAAAAAAAAAATTATTTATTTTTTAAAAATCGAAATTAAAAGTTTTAAGGGCATGTGTATAAAAAAATATCTTAATCAGTTCATTCAATGTCGAGAAAGTCAAAAATATGAAAAGTGGTTCTATGGGAAGTGCCGTTAATAAGTACGAAAAAAATTTTTTTATACTTGAGAGTAGACTGTACTAATTTAAGAACACACACATTTTTTTATAAAAATTCTTTGAGCCGTTTTTGAGAAATAATTTTTTTAACAGTTATTTTTTACATTTGTATGGGAGGTACCGTTGTTTTTTATTTTAGGAATATATTTTTTTACATATTCAAGATTATGTCAAAAAAAACTACTAAATACGAAGTTTCGAAAAAATCCATTAAGCCGTTTTTGAAATTTTGAGTTTTCAAAAAAAAAGTTTTTTTTTAATTTCCAAAAAAAAAATTTTTGAAAAATTTTGGCTTTGTTTAAACTTTTTAGAAGTATCTGCACAAAAAATTCCAAAAAAAATTAAATCAACCGTTTTCCAGAAAATCGAAAATCAAAAAAATGGTAGGTACTGTTAGAGGTACCTAAAATATCAATTTTTTTCCAAAAAAAAATTACCGAAATGTTTCGTTTCCCTTCATTAATGAACTAATTTTTTTTATAAAAATCGTTGCAGCCATTTTTGAGAAAAATAAGATTTTTGCTTTTGGCCCAAAAAAATGTATGGACCTAAAAAATGTATGGATTTAAAATCGTGTGGGCATACTACCGAAAAAACAATATCTACTAAGTTTGAAGCAAATCAATCCAACCGTTAAGGCTGCAGACTCGCGGATATACAGACTGACGGAATTGGGGGACCTACTTTGCCTTACCGGTTGTTTCATCTATTGCAACGTATATTTTATCCTCACCGACATCTGTCGTAGACATAAGACATGAGTCGTAGACATAATTTTTTCTTAGCGTGGATTCATCCGGAACTTTTTTTTCATTTCAATAAAAGATTTAAACTGTGAATTGTTGACTTTATGGAGCGGTATGTCACAGGCCAACATCATCCGCGTTAAGTCTGTATTAAACTCGTTTTTGTTGTTGCCTATAGCGTACAAAGAAATAAGTTGGTTCTTTTGCTTACCAATCAATTCACTTGCTTGTTTATGTTTTGTACGAGTTATGTGCTGTTCAATGTTATATTTTTTTCCATGGCTCACTCTTACACCACACAATTTGCACAGTAAAACCTTTCAATCGGTGAAAAAAGAGTCTTCTCGAACTGTTTGACAACATTTTGCAATATTTTTTCGTCTTTGAACTTATTCTTAGGCATTTTAAAAAACAAAATCACGTCAACGACAAACACGTCAAAAAATGAAAACACTGATCATATCAATCACATTTCCACATATTCTCAAATAGAAACATTCAACATACCAACCAGCCGTGGTAGAATTTCAAACTTTATATTTGTATGCGTATCTTACGCACACTAAAATAAGAAACGAAATTTGTTGCTAATAAAGTGTGGTGAATTAGTAAAATCTCGTGTTTTTTCGTGTATGTGTTGTAAATACAGGGTGCCTTTAATTTTTTTTTTTTTTTTGAAAATAAAATTTGAAAAAAGTTTTGGGAAAAGCTAAAAATGTTAAAAAGGCAAAAAAGGCAAAGAAAGGTACAAAAGGCAAAAAAGGAATTTTCCACAGAATCCGTTCCCTGGTACCAACAGAATGTTCTCAAAAATGTTCATTAATATAGTTTTAGCCGTTCTCGAGAAATATAAGCGTTTCCTTAATGGTTATATGGCATGTGGTGTCGTTATTTTTGTTCTTAAAAGAAATTTGTAAAAAATTTGCCAAAAGCAATATCTACCTCTATAGGTATGCTGGAGGCGGACAGACAGACAGATGGATGTGTGGAACAAACTTTTTCGTATTTTCTATTATCATAATGTCAGGTTTGATCAAACTCTAGGGTACGACATTTCTTTACATATCCGAAACGCAAATCAAAATACAGTGAGTTTTAAAAATCTTGCTTTCTTAATCTTAATTTTTAAAATCTGTTGGCTATTAACAATAATTTTTAATTAAATTCAAATAGCGAAAATTCAATGTAAAGGTCGATTTTTATAAGGGTTATTACTAAAAATTGGAACACTGCTTTTTGTGACAGCCAATTTGAAAAGAATAAAATTAGAAATTAATGTTAATTTTTGGGGAACCAAATTAGTAACATTTCTATACATTGCAAAATTAGTCAACAACGAATAGGTCAGTCAATATATAGATATTCGAAAGATGGCTAACTTATGTAACCCGCCTGAATTTCGAATTCTACTTCTTTTGAAAGCTTAAGTGTTTAGTATTAAGTTAAGTATTTAAGTTTTAAGAACCAAATGGCTGGCTTTAAAATTCACTGCAATATGTTTTAAGCCTTTTAACTCAAAAAACACACCATAAGGATTACGTATTTACCTATCTATAATATATATATTTGTGTTTGCTTAATATAGACCTCTTGCTTCAACTCAATTTGAACCAACCAGTGCTCGATTGGCTTTCCCGTGTTTTGATGAGCCAGCATTTAAAGCCCGATTCGTAATCAGTGTCACTCATGGTAGTAACTATACGACAATTTCAAATATGCCGATCGAAGGACAACCCATCCAAAGGTAAGACATCCTATAATATTTCTTTCAAGTTGCTTTAATGACTAGTTTTTGATTTCAATATAATGTAGTTCCGATGGCGAAATGACAACAACAACATTTCAAGAAACCCCCATCATGTCCACTTACCTGATTGCCTTTGTTGTATCCAACTATGATCATATCAGTGAATTTGTTAATGGTATTGAGCACAGGGTGTTTTTTCCACCAAAATCCAAAGACCAAGGAAAGAAAGCTCTTAAAAACGCCATCGCCTCTGTTACGGCCCTGGAGAATTATCTCGGTATTAAGTATGCTCTGCCAAAATTAGATCATTTCCCTTTGGACAAAACCTATGGACTGGCAATGGAAAATTGGGGCATTATTACATACAATAAACGAAGCATGGTCTCAGGCATCGAAGGTACAAATAGTGAAGAAATAATCAAAATGACCGGAGTCCAAAACCACGAAATTGCACATCAATGGTTTGGTAATTTGGTATCTCCCAAGTGGTGGACATATGTATGGCTGAACGAAGGCTTTGCTACATATTTTGGCTACATTACAACCGAGTTGGTAACAAACTTATCTTCATCATTTTAACAAAAGAACAATTTTGTTTTAGAAATTCCATTATAGTATACATTATAATAAGAGGTGGATTATAGCTTTGTGTGGCTTAACTTTGGAGTATTAAAATTTTCAGGTACATCCTGAATGGAAAGTTAATGAGATTTTCATCCGAAAGGAGGTTGATTCTATTATACATTGGCCAATTACTCATCCGATGACGCAGTATGTAGAGAAGGAAGCCGACATTAAATCCACTTTTGACGTGGTTTGTTATCAGAAATGTGAGTTGAGTAGTTTAAGCTTGAAGATTAAATTTTAAACCTATGCAGGCCATAAGGTAGATGTTGGAATAAATGATTGCATTCCGAATGTCGAAGGTTATAGTCTTTCGTAGTATAGAATAGAACTAAATGCATGTTAACAATTCTATAATGCATGAATATTGTTACCTTTTGGCCAATTGATAATTTGTTTTGTGATAGACAATTTTTGCCAGAAAAAATTATAAATTCGGTACAAATCTATTTGTTGTTCTTTCCTGCTAAGTGTTTATGCAAAAGGTTTCTATTAAGAATCTAAATATTTTTACTTAATTTTTTATTTTTTATATAGGTACCAAAAATATTTTTTCCAAAAAAAAGTTTTCCAAAATTTTGGTATACAGTATTATTTAAAATTGAAGGCACCTCCTATATAAAAATTTTGATCGAAATCCGTAGAGCCGTTTACGAGAAACTTCAAAATATAGAAGGTACCGTTTTAATAACAAAATATTAAAAACAAAATTTCACCATAATGTAGAATATAGTTAAAATCGTATAGGTATACACCTTTTTTATCAAATTCATTAGAGTCGTTTTTGAGATAATTTATATAGTAGAAAAAATTGTACCTTTTCCCTTTATAAATTAACTGATTCTTACTTGTGATATAGGTAATATAGGACAAGTTTTGCATATGGAAAAAATCGAACTCGAGATTTGAACCAAACTTAACATTACGATGATGGAGAACACCAAAAACGTGGGTCCCGTAATTCCGTCTGCTTGTCTGTCTGTATGTACAACGTCCTATAGCCTAAGCAACTGGAGCGATTTTCTTCAAACTTGGTATTTATAAGTGTTTTGGGTTATTGTCTAAAACAGATTTTTGAATCGTTTTTTTAGACTCAAAGCGGTACCTGCCATAAAATTTCTTCTACCGTCTTAATAATCTCGAAAACGGTTCTAACGATTTTGATGAAAAAAATACATGTGCAATACTATAGGCATAGTCTGTAATCTATATTTTGGTTAAAATTTTGTTTTAAATATTTTGTACCTGTACGGTACCTGCCATATACAACCATTTTCTAAATATTTGACTTCCTCATAAACGGCTCAACTGATTTCGATCAAAATTTGTGTATATGAGGTCCTTTAATTTCTAAATAATACTGCACAACCAAAATTTTTGCAAAATGTTTTTTTTTTGGATTTTTGAAAAAACAATTTTTTTTTTTGAAAATTCAATTTTTCGAAAATGGGTTTATGATTTTTTTAAAATTCAGTTCTTAAATTTCTATTATATAATGCATAAATTGTCATACTAAAAAAATAAAACGCACGACTGGATCGCACTTGCTTTCTCCCATGTTCGATTACATTTTATGCAAAATATTCTTAATAGAAACGGCTAAATGAATTTTTAAAGTCTTTTTCACTTAATTTTTTATATATAAAAAAAAAATATTTTTTTTTCAAAAATCCAAAAAAAAACTATTTTTCAAAAATTTTTAAATGCAGTATTATTAAGAATTCGAAGCAGATCCTGTATAAAAATTTGGATTGAAATCCATTTAGCCGTTTATGTGAAAGTTAAAAATCAATAATATAGTTCTATGACAGCTACCGGTAATAACAAAATATTTTGAAATTTTTTGTCCAAAATGTAGACCATATCCAAAGTAGTACAAACACCAGTTTTTATCAAAATCGTGAGAGCCGATTTTCGAGATAAATAAGATGGTAGAAAAATGTGTATGGTAAGTTACGTTATTTTTGGGGTTAAGACAACGATTCAGAAATCTATTTTGGACAATCACCTAAAACGCCTAATCACCAAGTTTGAACAAAATCGGTTCAGCGGTTTAGGCTGTAAGTCGTTCTACAGACAGATAGACAGACGGAATTGCTGGACCCACTTTTTTGGTATTCTCTATAATCGCAATGTCATGTTTGATTGTTACAAATTTTTTTTTTACGAATAAATAACTTGTCTTAAAGCACAGTTGTAAAAGAATGCAATCATTTTGGAGGTGAAGTCACCTGAAAACTAATTCATATTGAATTCACTTAAAGACTTCAACTAAAAAATTTGAAGTTATCATTCATTTTGAATTCATTGATTGGGAATTCATTTAGTTTAATTCTATGAGTGCATTCAAATGAATGCAATCTTCTGCTGAGTGACGTCACTGAAGTCTTTTTACAGTCATTGAAGTCATTTTGATGTTAAAATCAATTGAAATCATTTTGAAGTCATTGCAGTCCTTGTTAACTATTTCAAGTTTAACTGTGAATAATAATACTTTAAATAAGCTTACTATACGTTATTAAAATAAAACGCACGACACCGTAAGCAAAATATTTCTTTTAAGAATCTAAATATATTTCCGAAGTTGTTTATACTTGTTTTTTTTTTAATTTTTTTTTCTAAAAAACACTTGGTTTGGCAATTTTAAATATTTAAGAATATAAACTTAAAAACAAGACCAACAAAAAATCATCCACCCGTTTTCGAAACATTGAATTTTCCAAAAAAAAATATTTTTCGAAAATTTTGCTATGCAGTATTATTTATAATTTGAAGGACCTCCTATAAAAATATTTGAGCAAAATCTGTCGACAAATAGTAAGCTTATTTAAAGTATCTATTATTATTTACAGTTGAACTTAAAATAGTTAAAAAGGACTGCAATGACTTCAAAATGACTTCAATGACCTCGAAATAACTTCAATTGATTTTGACTTTAAAATGACTTCAATGAATTTAAAAAGACTTCAATGGTGTCACTGAAATCACAGAAGATTGCATTCATTTGAATGCACTCATTGAATTAACTAAAATGAATTCCCAATCAATAAATTCAAAATGAATGGCGATTTCATATTTTGAAGTTGAAGTCTTTAAGTGAATTCATGAGTTAAACATTTTTGGAGATAAATCAAATGAGTTAAATTCCAAAATGATTGCATTCTTTTACAACTCTGCCTTATAGTACCTATAATCGCAAGTAAAAGTTTAGTAAAAAATATTGAAAATATATTGAGCTGTTTCTATTAAAAAGTTTGTACCTAGTTTGTAACAAATCCATCGAAACGCTTACGCTGCGGAATCGAGGATAGACGTACAGACAGACAGACCGGCAGACAGAGAGACAGACATACAGAATTGAAGGACCCACTCTTTTGCTGTTCTCTATGATCGTAATGTCCGTGTTTGATTGTTAGATTTTTTTTTGCGAATGCATAACTTGCCTTATAGTATCTATAATCTGAAGTAAAAATACAATAATTATTTCTTAATAAATACTGCAAGAACTATGTATTTATAATTTTTCTTGTTGCAGCTTCTAGCGTCATCAAAATGTTCCACCACGCAATTGGTCTCAAGACATTTATCAAAGGAGTTGCTTCATTTTTGACTAAATTGTAAGTATATGCACTTTTAAAAATTAACTTATACCTTTTAAAGAGCCTTAATGAAAACCTAAGCAAGATTTATTGTTTTAAAGTAAATATTCTGTAGCAGATGATGACGACTTACTTGGAGCACTTCAAGCCATAATACAGGAAGAAGGTGATGAACATATTTTCAAAAATAATATTGGAATTTCGTCAATAATGAAAACATGGACTCTTAACCAAGGAATACCTCTGGTAACAGTTATCCGAAACTATGACAATGAAACCATTACATTTCGCCAAAGATCCAACAGCAAGCATTTAGATGAGCAATGGTGGATTCCATTGAGTTTCGCAACTGCTTCAAATCCCAATTTTGACCAAACCAAAGCCGACTTCCTACTTCCACCACATAAAGAGTTCACGGTTCATCTCAGGGATATTAATTTGAACATTTCGAATGACGAATGGCTGATTGTTAACAAGCAGCAGACTGGTCTTTTCTTTGTAAATTATGATGATCACAATTTCGATTTAATAGCCGAGACCCTTAACACCGACTACGAGAGTATTCATATGCTTAACAGAGCATTACTGTTTCGTGATCTTGGCGAATTAATAGAAAGAGATATTAACGACATATCTGCAGTGCTTTTAGCACTGCAATATCTCAAGAATGAACAAGAATTATTGCCATGGAACTCTGCATCGGATCTGATTTTGGACATGATTTCCAAACTCTCTGGAAGCCACGCACTTGAAAAGTTCAAAGCCTTCATACGGGGGATTGTCAGTGACATCTTCCACAGTGTCCATCAAATTCTAGACACAACCATCGATTCCATAAGCACAAGCAAAATTCTTGAAGTTGCATGCACAGTTGATCTCCCCGAGTGCCTTGAGTATACAAAAACGTTGACCAAGAAATACTTCTTTAATGGAGAGGACATACATGATAGCAGGCGCGACATCGCACTCTGCCATGGCATCAAATACAGTTCGACTGAGGAATTTCAAGAACTTTTGTCCAAGATGATTTCTACCAATATAAGTTCCGGTGAATATTCCGATATCGTCTTTACTCTTCGTTGTATCCAGTCTTCGGAGAACATCAAGCACTTCCTTTACTTCTTGTTGGGGGAGAATTCCACATTCGACGCCATGCCTCAAATTGAGAAAGTACAATACGTTTCTTTTTGGTACAATTACAATTATTTCTCAAGGCCTTTTATAATGCACTTCATGCTCGAGAACTACAAGACCATATTCAAAACTTGGAACACTGTCGAACACTTCCTGAAGATTTCGAATAATGTCCCCGAAGATGATGGTCAAAAAGATGAGGTTTGTTCTAATTTATTAATAGTTTTTACATAAGTTTTGGTTGTACCCAATTTTTTCGTTAATAGTTTCTGTTGCTACTGGAAAATATTAAGGAATACTTCGTTGATGAGGCCAAAATTGAGGATTTGAAGATTGGATCGAAGTTAAAGCAAAATGAACATTTTAAGAAAAAACACGAGAAAAACATATATGAATGGATCAGTGAACGTGAGCGTACAGTAGAGATGGCGGCGGCAGCGGCCGCGGCGAAGAGTGATGGAAGTTTTGAAATTAGGCCGAGTCTTACTGCTGCGAGGTATATCGTTGCAGCGGGGTTTTTGAGTAATTTAATTACTTTTGTCTAGCGGAGAGATTTTTTGTTTAATAAATTAAGTTTTTTTTAGCTTTTTTATGTGCACTGTTTTCTTTTACATACGATATATTTTGATGATTGGTAATTTAAGTCTTGGATTAGTAGGAAATAAGGCTGACATTAGCCGTGTTCTTTTTGGCAACAGCTATCCTCAGCAAAGCAAAATTTACACACATTACAAATATGTACATGAACTTAATTTTGATAAAAGTAATAGCAAACGTATCTTGGAACGAGAAACTTAGACAAAGGAAGTAAACCATTCTGGAACATGGTAAAAATAATTGAAAAGAAAAATACACTTATTCCAGCTCTGAAATTAGGAAGCAATATATTCGTTCTAATGGTGACAAAGCTTATGTCCTGGCGGAAACTTTCTTTCATAACCATTTCGTCGCCCTAGTATTGAAGTGCCATATACGCCAAATTGCATTTTTTGAACTGAGTATGCAGTCTTATGTTTTCGGGGGCGCTCTTTTCAAATCTTTTATCCGATTTATTCTATCTATTTTCGTTGCTGAGATATTCAGAATGGTTTTGACGTATATCCATCAAAATCATCAAGTCCACGTATTGTCTTGACGTAAACACCAATTTTTGGCATTTACGTCAAAATGTTCATGCAATGTACGAAAAAAATAGTTTGGGAATTGTTTTGACGTACGTCTTATTTTCTTGCAACGTAAGTAACGAAAAATCAAATGTTCGTTCAGTATTGACTTGACGTATGAGCACACAAATTGCAGTATAATGCTTAGAAATCGTATATACATACGCCATAATCACGAAAAATATTATATTTATCATTTGCCGTATGTGAATGCAAGTCTAGCTGTGTCGATAAAAAAGTATAAATATCATAGCCGATCACAGTCTGCTAAGCTTTGTGAAGGAAGTGCTAAAACTGAATTCTCTAGTGCCCGATATGAATCCGGAACTTCTTTCGTAAGGATTTCTTACTTAATTTAGATGGCGCTTACAATCCAGGATGGATCACGGCCTCAACCAATAAACTTCTCAAGCTATCCCGGTCCCTAGCTAGCTGCCACCAGTTACGCACACCAAGTTGTTTGAGGTCGTTCACCACTTGATCGCGTCACCTAAGATAAGGCCTTCCTCTGTCGCGTTGTCCACCGGGGCTGGATACGAAGACTCGTCGGGCTGGCGCGTCGATGTACATGCGCTCCACGTGACCTAGCCATCTCAGTCGCTGTATTTTTAGCTTTTTGACCAGGTTGATATCGCTGTAGAGCCGTAAAGTTCGTCGTTAAATCTTTTTCTCCACTCACCACCGATGCGCACTGGGCCAAACATAACTCGAAGAATCTTTCTCTCAAAGAAACCCAGCTGGTTTTCATCCGATTTTGTCAGTGTCCATGCCTCTGCTCCATACAACAGGAATGGGATGATTAAAGTTTTATATAGGTTCTCTTTGGTTCTTTGAGAGAGGGCTTTTGTACTCAAATGCTTTCTAAGCCCGAAGAAACAGCGATTTGCAAGTGTGATTCTTCGTTTGATCTCGGCACTGATATTGTTGTGCGATGTAATAGTGGATCCCAGGTAAACAAAGTCTCTGACTACTTCGAAGTTAAGGATTAATAATTCAAATTGAATAAAGCTTTATTCAAATGTTTCACATATTATAGATTAAACGACGGGGTGGTACCAAATGAGAGGATTTTCAGGATGATGTAAATTATGCTTCGAGTTCAAGCGGCTCAGAATTTTTTTTTAAATAAAAATAACACCAATTTTTTTGGGAACTTATTATTCTCAGAATAATGTTTTAATACGAAGCGATGATACTGTTAAAGGTCATGACTTTGTTATAGAATCTAGCTTGCCACGGACTTTACCTAACATTTTGAGTAGTATTCCGCCTGAATATGACACTTCATTTCATTTTATTTTGCCTATAAACAGTAAGATATGCCTATATCTTATAAACTAGCTTACAGCTTTGAGTTTTGTAAGATTAAAAAAAAGAGGAAGAAAGACTACCTTAGTAAAAGTTATTAAATTAAATTTGTATGAGATACATGGATTTAAGTATTAAAAAAGAATTTAATTCACATTACATATTTATAAAAAGAGAAACAAATAAATAATTTCAAAAATATACATTCCCATTTATTTATTAAAAAATAAAACATTAATTTCAAGTTAGATTGGACTGGAAATAAACAAGTTACTCCCGCCATGGCTTCTCCCCTGAGTTCTCTTACATGCCGTGGCAGAGCATTCCACAGGCAAGTGGCATTAACGAAAAACTACCTCCTAGATGTCAAATACTTATATCGCGGGTGAATAAGTGTAAAAGATCTGTTTGAGGAGCCAAACCTTAATCTATCGAACAGATACCGAGGTTGATGTGTTTGAATTACATTGAAAAGTAAGATAAGAGTTCTATAGCGTAAAAGATTATCGAGGGAGATGTTAGAGATTTGCCTAGCAAAATTTGAGATGCTGTCATATCTTCTTAGTCCATATATGTAACGGGCAATGCTATTATAAGCAACATTGAGCTTCCTCCTACTCACAGAATCGCAATCACAGTAAATTTCGCACCCAAATGTTAACATAGGTAAAACCAGTGTTTTAGCCAGCAATAACCGTATATTTTGGGGAGTAAAATACTGCGAACACTATAGCATACGAAGAACAACATAAACTTTTCCTACAGCTACGTTAATATGCTTATCCCAAGTTAACGTTTTATTGAATAACATTCCCAAATTCGTAGCAAATTCCACATATTCAATGGGGGAATTGTTGAGATTAATGGGTGGAAAATAAGACAGGTTCAAATTATTTCTACTAACAACAATACATTTGGATTTGATTGGATTTAGAAGCAAACCATTTCTATACGACCACAATGAAATCGTGTCCAAATTTATATAGATAGTGTTAGTGCAGTCCTCGATGAGTCCGAGCGGACAGCTTATAGACAATTGAACGTCGTCAGCGTACATTTGGATAACTGAAGAAGAAATGAGAGAAGGTAGCTCGTTAATGTAGAGGGAGAACAGCAAGGGTCCGAGTATCGATCTTTGGGGCACCCCTCTCACAGTCGGTATGAAACTCGAGGCTTTAGTCCTAATCACAACCGCTTTACTTTCTATTACAGAGGTAGGAAAATAAGCGGTTTACAGCTGAAGAAGAAAAGTTATAAAGCATTGACAATTTATTACAAAGGATTGAACGAATGAACGATAGTATCAAAATTATTTTCCTATTATTCAAATAAATAATTATATCATTAAAGTTGGTCTGGCAATATCATACAAATCGTCGAGGCTTGTAATGTGTACTGCTTCCTCTTGACGTCGAAGTTTAATGTTAACAAGGCCCCGTACCGTGAATACGGAGGAAATAATATTTTGTTTTTTTTTTTAGTACGAGTGACTGGCGCAGCATGATGTTATTTTTTTTTTGTAAGGCATTCACGTAAGTAAATAAACGATTGGGCTTTGGAATTTAGTCCTAAATCGATGAGGCAGATTTGTTTCTTTTTCTCGTTCCGGTACTTTGCAATAGATGAGAGAACAAAATGTTTGTCATACGCTGATCGGAATTTGACGAATATAGTTGTGTTATTATTGTTTTTCTTAGTTGTTTTCGGACGTGTTCGAAAAATATCATTTAAAATTGGAGGTTTAATATTGATAACGTGACAAAGGCGGTTAAAGTAACTACGCAGATTTTCGTCGGGAACATAGGGAACCCCAAACATCACGGCGTCGTCTGCAATCCTCTTGTTATCAAAATCGACTTCTGGTAAAAAGTTTGTTAAAATAATTTTAGTTCTTAATATATTTATCCAATATTCTTCTAAACAGAAAGTAGTGTAGGTATACATTTTAACTAAGACAAACTATTATACGAAAAGCCAGATTTGCTTCAAATTTCATTCAAGAAAAATGCGAGTGATTTGAGACATGAAATGAGCTCAATTATTTTAAAAACAAAATACTAAAAACACATTTTTGAACGCCGAGAATGTATGTAATAATGAGTTACAAGTTATTCAGAAACGAAAGAAAAATATATCTAAAGAAAAAATTTAAGATATAATAAAATCTTTTCTCTTTTATGTCTTCGGAAGATAAGACAGATAATTATGTAAACTTTTCGGGACATATCCTTAGTCGCTGATAAACCCAGGTTTTAATAAACTACTGCTTAGGACAATTTTGGCCCAATGTATACAGATCGATTTTATTCACAAATTGTTGGTTTTAGATTCTTATCAGATTATTTACTTGTTTTATTACATAAGTAGTTTCAAATATTTTGGAATGATAAACTTAAAAAAATAGAATCAACCTCCGATAATTCAACTAAACCAAGGTTTAACTTAGACACAGTTTAAAAATAACTATGAATACAACCCATTATAATTAATTATTTATTCATTGAAAATGTTAACTATTTGTTAATTTTAAATTACAAAAGTGCTATTTTTCCTCCTCCCTTTAAGAAAACAAAGTACAAAAATGTATGAAGTCACTAAGTTTAAGTTTATTTTTTATTTTT
Source organism: Philhelius pedissequus (assembly GCA_910595825.1). Lineage (NCBI taxonomy): Eukaryota > Metazoa > Arthropoda > Insecta > Diptera > Syrphidae > Philhelius > Philhelius pedissequus. The sequence goes on along the minus strand of OU343161.1, from coordinate 11,258,095 downwards.
TTACGTAGGTATCATAACTTGAAGTGTTATATACTTTTTGAAACACTGTATGATAGTTGAAAAATGGACTGAGGAAACTTTAAGAATTTTGAAATAATTGTTATTATATTTTATTTTTCGTTTTAAATACTGAGTCTTTTGTTAAAGAAAGCATTTAAAAAGTGAGAATACAGAATCTTAATTTAGTTTATTACGGTAATGTCCGTATACGTTTATTTGACGTACGTGTATGAAGAAAAGAAACTTCTGATTTTTATGGCGTATACGGCAATCTCATTTTGGACACAAATTTAAATATACGAGTTTCAAATGTCCAATAACATTTGTATATAAAAGAGAATTCTTAACTATATCATACTAAAAAATCAAAAAATGTCAGCTGTTAGTTTTTTCGCAATAGACTTCCAAACATTTAAACGCGATTTCTCAAAAATGTTAAAATGGCGTATGCGGCACTTCAATACTAGGGCGACGATTTGGTAACTAGTGGTATTCCCTGTAATACAGTCAATATGATTAATTTAAGTGTTCCTAGTCCTAATGGTACCCAGGAAGATGTTACATTTGAAGACGTCAAGAATATTCTCGTAGACCTAAGAACAAGAAAATCCGCAGGCTTTGATTGCATTAAAAACATTTATCTTAAGAATTTGACAAAATCAGGAATTCAATATTTAAAGCTTGTTTTTAATTGCTGTCTTAAATTATGCGTCTTTTCTAATGCGCATGGAAGACAGCTAAGATTATCCCAATTTTAAGGCCTGGTAAAAGTGCTAACATACCTACCAATTATAGGCCTATAAGTTTGTTAAGCTCTTTAAGCAAATGCTTTGAGCAAATAACGGGTCCGCCATCTAACTTTTTTTTTCAACTAGTGCTTATTTCGTGAATGGTAACACTTAGCTCATGTCTGATTTCACAGGTAATTAGTTTTATCCTTCCGCTGAACGAATATGGTTGTGTATATGCTTGAACAACGCTCGCTAAGTGGGCCTGCGATCGACTTAGAGAAGATGCCGATTTTGCCAAAAAAAAATCATCTTTTCAGATGAAGCTCATTTTGATCTTGGCGGGTATGTAACAAGCAAAATTGGGGCACAGAAAAGCCGCACGCATACACTGAAAAGCCGATACACCCAAAACGAGTCACTGTTTGGTGCGGACTTTGGTCCAGAGGCATAATTCGAAAATGAGCAAGGAGTGGCCGTTACAGTCAATGGCGATCGTTATCGGGCCATTTTGAACGAATTTTTGTTCACAAAATTTGAAGAGGAGGATATTGGCAATATTTGGTTTCAACAGGACGGCGCTACGTGCCACATAGCCGAAGCTACACTCGATGTTTTGCGCCCATTTTCAAAAAAGAAAAGTTATTTGGCGGACCCTATATTAAAAAGTAGAATTCTTTCTCAAGTAATAAGAAATAACATATTACCACTCGAACAATTTGGGTTTAGGGCTCACCATAGTAAAGTCCATCAAGTTGATGGTAGATATTCCATATATATTAAAACTAATTTTAGAAGAGGAAAAAGTACAGGAATGGTGCTTCTTGACGTTGAGAAGGCATTCGATACAGCTTGGCATGATGGTTTATTACACAAACTTTCTAGACTTAATTTTCCAATCTACTTCATCAAAATAATTCAATCTCTTTTATCCGAAAGAAAATACAAAGTTTCTATTAATAATTGGTACTCTAGCACTTACGATATTGCAGCAGGTGTACCTCAGGGATCAGTGCTAGGCCCAATATTATACATAATTTTCAACTACGACTTCCTATGCCTCACTAACTGCGAAAAAGCAATGTTCGCCGATGACACTTGCATCTATTCATCAGATTCGATTGGTTTCAATATTGAAACGAACTTGCAATCTGCACTTGATGTTATACAGTATTATTTTTTTGATTGGAAGATTAAATTAAATGCTTCAAAGACACAGGCTATCTTTTTTACTCGAAAAAGAAAACCCTATTTCTTACCTCGCTACAATCTTCATGTTAATGGCTTAAGCACCGAATAATGTTCAAATGTTAAATACCTTGGTGTACACCTAGATACAAAAATAACTTTTAGAGTGCAAATACAAGAGGTAATTAAGAAGATTAACATAACAATTAAAACGCTCTGTCCTTTTATAAATCGTAAATCAAAATTAAGTGACAAAAATAAACTCTTGATTTATAAAGCAGTTTTCCAAGCAAGTGTGTTTTAAGAGGCGCCAGCCTGAGGAAATTGTGCATCGAGTCACATCCGCAGGCTCCAAATAGCTCAAAACAAAGTTTTAAAAATAATGCTTAACCTCCTATGGTCTTTTTCAACAGCTGAACTTCATGCGATTTCAAATATTGAATTGGTAACATCCAGAATTGTTAAACTTAATAAGCATTTCAAATCTTGCTTTATAGTTTGCATATTTTTTTTTATAATAAGACTGATTCTGTGATACTAATTTTAATAAATTATTTATTTTGTGATTAATAAAACATTTTTTTTCTCTCATTATTTATTTATTTATTTGTTATTTTTTTATTTTTATTTGTTTAATTTAATTGTTAATTTATTTATTTATTAATTAATTTATTTATTAATTTATCTGTTTGTTAATTTATGTATGTGTTAATTTATTTAAATTGTTAATTTGTTTATTTATTAATTCATTTATTTATTTATTCGTTAAGTTATTTATTTGTTAATAATTTACATATTTGTTAATTTATTTATTGTTAATTTATTTATTTATTTAGTCACACTTTTATTTATTTATATATTTTTTGTTTTCTTTCTTCTTTTTTTGGAAGATACGGCCTGGTTTGAAAAATTCGCACCGGCCACAATTCTACTCCTTATTGTACCATATATAATTATACCTACATAGTTTTTATTAATTTACTTATTTATTTTTTTTTGTGTATTTGTTTAATGAAGGTATTTAAGCAGCTTTTCCATAGGTTTTTTCAATTGTGGATTTTTTTGCATTTAGTTATTTGACACATAGTCGGTAATACCAACTTAAGAATACAAAAAATCAAGCCGTTGGGGATCATTCTCTTAGAAAATTCTGCTTTGCTGCAGATAGATTTCCGGAAAGACCATCAAATTGGGTTACAAACTTATTTCACTTTAGCAAATCTTTAATAACTTAACAGTTAAAATTGTTAATTTCTAGAATGAAAATGGTTGCGGTTCAATGTGAAAACTATATATATATCAGCCTGTCGGTTTTAGTGCCGAAATGCATTTTGTAAAATTGGTAACGTCTAATCTCTAATGAATAAAATATTTGACAAGTGATTCGTAAAAAATATATTTTGTGTCACTTAGTTATTTAAACGTAATTAAAAAAAAAAATTTGCGTCTCGGGACGCCCGACAGAAATGATAACTTAAACTAATCTAAGTTGAACTAATTATAATTGAAATTGTTTAACTTGAGAAAAGTTTCAAAAGTCCTCCGTTAATTTGATTAATTTCTACAGTTCCCCGTATGCGTTAGAGAAAGGGAAGAAGGAAGATAGACTGACGCCGTAACGAATTACGTAACAAATCGTTTTATCCCATAAGAAGCTATCACTTCAAAAAATATTTTTTTCCCAAAAAAACTTTTTTTTTCAAATATTTTGGAATGCAGCATTACTTAGAATTTGAAGGACTTCCTATATAAAATTTTTTTCGAAATGCGTCGAGCCGCTTATAAGAAAGTTGAAAATCATAAAAAATGTTAACAAATTTTTATACTAAAATGTAGAATATGCCTATAATTGTACACAGATTTTTTTAATCAAAATGGTTTAAGCCGTTTTTGAGATATGTAAGATAGAAGAAACAATTGTACGGCAATTACCGTTATTTTGGGGGTTAAAAACCAAGCTTCAAGAAAATCTCTTCAGTGATACAACTGGATATAACGTGCATAGATAAGAGAAGAGAGGTGGCCAGATTAGATGCCACCAAAAGTCTTACTCTCTTTCCTACATATTATTATGTACACATTATATGCTAGAAAACCTACGAATCATATTGGAGATACCAATTCCATTTGTATAGATCTAAGCATTTACATACATCGTATACTATATATATAAGATATTGTCTTGACTTTCAACAACTTAATTTGCTTTAATTGAATTGACACATTTTTAGGTATACTACTTGAAAACCTCCTTACGCCTTTTCTGATGTATATATCTATATGCTTACGCCAGCACTCTTGTAGAAGTGACTGAGACTTTGTGGAACACTGTTTTTAAAAATATTGATTTTTTTTATCAATTTTGCATTTATAATGTCATAAAACGAATAAACATCGAATAAATTTGTGCTTTTAACGTTCGTGTCGATTGAAATTGGATGATCTTGTGACAACAATTCGGCGATGAGTTTCATGTGCAAGAATTTTGCCAATTTTTTTTCTTATTTCGTGCGACCGCAAGTAAACTGACTTAAAAAGTAAACTATTAGAAAAACTAATTTATAACATATTCTGTTAGTGCTCCTTACCAGCAATTTCCGAGTTCGTGAATATGGTCGGAAACAGGGGTACAAGTGGCATAATTATAACTTTGGCTAAGAATTATTGAATGAACATAGCGATGGTAACAGGTACAGAAAAACTGAAGTGAAGTTGGCAACGTTTCTTGAATGAAATAAATGAATGTATGCAGTTTTGAAAATTGTTCTTACTATGATGGAAGTATTCACAGTTTAATTTGGAAACATGCTAAGAATTTCTATTAAAATAGGAAAGAGTAGTTAGTATACAAATATTGCCTTAAGGTGCAAAAAATATTACATATGTGTTAAAAAGACGGACATTTCTGTCCCCCTTTATCCTTTTTGGTTTTGGGGGACAATAAATATCTTGAGGTAAAAAAGAGGGATAATCCCACCAAAAGGGGGTCGAATGGTAACCCTAATTATAGCTTCCTACAATTAAGCAAGTTATGTATTCGTAAAACAATTTTTTTCTAACAATCAAACATGACATTACTATCATTGAGTACACCAAAAAAGTGGGTCCCGCAATTTCGTCTGTCTGTCTGAGGTGACTATATGAATAAATATTTGTGTTATAATGTGTTATCCATTTTGCGGTTTCAAAAGTAAACGTAATAAAACACATATAAAATATGTTTGTTCATGATATTTCTTTTTTGTTATAAAGTTTGAACGTTGACATTATTTGTGAAACACTACATCATTTAAATGACCACCACGCGAATTGTTGCAAGCATAGATTCTTTTGAGGTAATTTTCGACCACTTTTTGACACATATTGGGCGGCATATCAGCCATAACTTGACGAATGTTGGTTTTCAAGTGCTCAAGAATTAAAGGTTTATCTGCATAAGCACGGTCTTTCGCGTAGCCCTACAAATAAAAGGCCGGCGGTGTCAAATTGCATGATCTTGGTGGCCAGTTGATATCACGACGAGAAATTACGCGGCCAGGAAATGTTTCTTGCAATAAAGCCATATTCGCTCGAGTTGTGTGGCACGTGGCACCGTCTTGTTGAAACTACATATTCTCCAAGTCGTATTCTTCTATAGCAGACAAAAAAAAGTCGGTTATCATATGACCATAACGCTCCGAATTGACGGTGACAGTCGTTCCATCGTCGTTTTCGAAGAAGTAAGGTCCAGTCACACCTCCGGACCAAATAGCGCCCCAAACAGTTACTTTGTGTGTATGTAATGGCCTCTCTTCAATTACTTTAGGATTCTCAGAACCCCAAATATGACAATATTGTTTATTAACATACCCACCGAGTGGGGTGTTGTTCAAGCACCCATTCGACGTATCTACGACGTAGTGAATGGTCAGCTGGCTTCAGTTGTTGTGTGAGCTGGACTTTATATGTATGTAGGTGTAGATCCAAATGCAAAATACTCCATAATGTGCCGTAAGACAGTAATAATTCCTGAGAACGAGGAGGAATCGACACATTCGGGTCTTCGGCAACACTTTCACTTAGAGCATCAATATTTTCAGTGGTACGAGCGAAACGATGATGCACAGGACTTACAGTATCTGTAACCAATCCAGTCTCTTCAAATTTCTTCACAATTTTGCCAATTGATTGCGTAGTTGGACGATTATGAAAATCATAATCTCTTAAAGCACGATAAGTGGCTGTGGCAGAATCACCATTTTTGTAGTAGGTTTTAACAATTTTTATCGGTTGTGCGAGTTAAGCGATCCATTTTCGTAAATGTCAGACTTTCAACTAAAAAAAATTGGTTTCACAACTTAGTTTGACAAATTACTAATTCCAGCCCTATACTTTTGAAGCCGCTATTAAAGTTTTCCTGAAAACAAAATGTCTGACGAGTATTGGTCCTCTTTGTATGGAAATGGCCGTCAGAAAGCCCCTACAAATTCTTTTCTTTGTGGCAACGCTTATACCGATGTAACTATTCCTTAAATCATCATTCGACAATTCATTATACTAAAATCAACGTAATCTTACCTACATTACATCGGCTTTAAACCTGCATAGGATAACTAGGCAACCTACCTACTAACAGTTTCAAGAAGAAGTTCGTACGATCCAGTCGTGCATTTTATTTCCTTTGCATAAAATACGCCTACGACGATGTCGCATTTGATTATGTGTCAGTGAGTGAGTCAGTCAAACAGTCAGTTAGTTACGATTCTTGTTTTTTTTTTTTGTGCAGTCTTATATTTCGGGAATAACTACCTCTAAAGAATTGGAATTTGGTAAGTTGCACAAGCCTGAGCTTAGCAAATGCTGCGAGTTTGAAGCTTCTGACTTTATTGGTACTGAAGTTAGAGGGGGGTCGAAAATCGCCTGACTTTGATCCTTGGGTGGGCACTATCGTGCCATTTGATTTGAAGAAACTCCTCAACTACATAATTTTTAAATTGTATACAAAAATAAACATGATAGTGTTTGTTCATTTTTAATGTTCAAGAATTTCCATCTTTCAAATCTTCAGAAACAAACTATTAAGACAAATAGTTATTCTTGAGGAAAAGAACTGCTGCATAATAAATGCCAATAAGGGCTGGAACAATGAATCCCAAGCCGTGTTTCCTAGCCCCTGAGATTTTGTAGTTTTCAGAAATCCATTCCAATAGAGGCTTTTGGTTGGATTCAATCCATGCGTAGTTGAATTGAATGTTATTAATAACTGTGGTTTCTAAATCAGTAGAAATTCCCGGAAGATTCTTAATACGTTTCACTAAACCAATCAACTGAAATAAAATAAAAATAAGTCACAACAATCAAACAATAATCAATTTAACTAACTTGTGAGCCCATATGTTCATCTATGACATATTTTGACATACCCTTGATGTCTGCTTCAAGGGGATTAGATCCCACAAAACCACTAGTAAGAGCGGCATATTGAATGTTATTTTCAAAAAGAAATAAGATGCAGGCCCATAGACCCTGCTGACTTTGGGAATACACAGAATTCAGAAGTGTTATCCTCTCCTGAGACCGCAAAGAAACCTCATCCGATGTGCTGATTGAACTTTCGATGTATTTTCGCAAATGATTCGACTTACGAACACAGCCTAAGGCCGAAATCAGAATTTTTCGCTCAGCTTGATCTTGCGAATTCATTAGACGACTGTAGACAAAATTGAAGTCGTCATCTGTGGCGTTCTTCAGACTGTTGCAGTAAACAACAGATTGCAGATTTGGTTCTATTTCGATACCCTTGTCAACAAGCCCCTTTAGTTTGTTCATGCTCCCATCCAAACAGCTTTGTATTTCAGCAGTGCAAGCCAAGTTGATGGCAATTGTTCGAACATTATTTGTGAAGTGTTGTTCTCCCGTGGAATATTGAAGCCCTAGTCGGTTGTAAGCTCTTCCAACTAGATCGGCAACGAAGGCCTTAAATGACGGGTATTGCACCTTTTCCCTAAAGAACATATTAAAGGTGGTAAGGATTTGATGAGCTGTTGCCCAGGGTACATATTGGTCTTCGTTTCGCAAAAAAGTCATCAAACGTAGAAGATAATTGTGCCGAAGTTTAAATGTCGTACTTAGAGAGTATGCATCAAACAGAAGAGAAGCCCTATTGTGGGCATGCATATTGCTGGGATTAGAAATCAAACTGTCCGTGATGAGATCCCAGTTCTTTTCATCATAATTTACCCGGAAGTATCCAGTAGACTGTTTGTTCAAAACCAACCATTCATTGGCGGAGAGATTTTTATCCTGGAGTACTATAGAACGGTCCTTGAAGAAGAGTTCGGCGGTGGTATTACGGAAATCGCACTTAGTTTTAGTGGCATAGTTTACTGGAATATACCACAATTTCATATCATCAATCAAAGAAGGGTCGTTGTGGAAAGAAGTCTGCGTAATGTTGAATGATCCATCATCGTAGTTTCGTTTCACAGTCAGAAGTGGAACTCCACCCTGATTAGTCCAAGTTTTCATCATGATATGAATTGAGTCTGGTAACTGATATTTGGCATCTGCTGTGACAGCCTCAGCTATTGCATCAAAAAGATCATCTTCTTCGGCACCAGTGAATTTGCTTGAAAAAATTATATAATAATTTTCAAATCTATTTGAATATATTGAACTTACTTTTTGGTTAAGTATTTGTTGAGGCCATTTTGGAAAACTTTGTCTGTTAGGGCATGTTGCCACATACGAAGCACAGAACCAGATTTGGAATATGCAATGGTGTCGTACAGTGAACGAATTTCCTTTTGTTTTTCAACATTGTGCGTCATGGGACGAGTGTTGTTCTCACCATCTAGAGATAGAGCCTTTTGGAATTCACTTATGATGAACATTTGCATAATATCCCATTCAGGATAGACCTAGAAATGTGGCATACATTTAATACAGAAAATTTATAATACAAAAATGGAACCTTGTCGAGAATGAAATAATTAAAAAAAGATGAGTCAAAACAGGTTCCATAGCTTTTTTGAAGCTTAAATTCCTCGTATCAGAGATAGAGACAATCAGGCAATTGACACAAAATATGTATAGGAAATAATTTCGATATAGAATGTTATAAAATATTATCATAAATCTTTTTAAGTCAGAAGTGGGATCAACCGATTGCTCAAAGCACTGCACGAACGAATAAAATACATCTAAAATAAACACTAATACCATAGACTTACAATGGCATTATTGTTGTAATTTGCCTCATGACCTATATATCTGCCAAATATGGAATCCTAATGAAATCCGCAGCAGAAACTCTTGCGAAAAATTCCGGGATATTTAAAATATCTAAATGAGAAACGAACAAATCCTTCGCTTAATCAACGACATTTCCGATCGTCTGCCTCGAAGACTAAAACGATCATTCTATCAAACGATCATCGTTTCGACAATTGCCCTCTCTTACAAATTAATAAACAAATAGAGAGAGGGCAATAGTCAAAATGATTTGATGGAATGATAATTTTAGCCGTACGAGTACGTGATATATGTCCAGTACAAAGAATAAATGTTAGTTCTTGTTGATTCTCATGCATTCCAGTTACCAATTACTATGAAATAAATTCGACTCAGAAATTTCGATTTGGTACTGGAATGGCAGGATTATGTGATAATGATAAAAATAATGAAAATGAATATTTTTAATATATATATAATTTCGCATGCTATATTTTTAAATATAAAAATTTTAGAGAAATCCAATGTACCGTTACCGAGAAATCCAAAAATTAAAAAAAGCGTTATATGAAAGGTACCGTTAATAGACTTTTCCGGTAAACTTGGTTCATATCAAATGTTTGCCATTACCAACAAAAAATTTCTCAAAAATTTGTATTAAAATAGTTGGAGCCGTTTTAGAGAAAAATAAGATTTTCCTTCAAGGTCATATGGCATGTACCGTTATTTTTAGGCGTAAAAATAAAATTTCAATTTCCCGTCTGAGGAGTGCCAAAATAATCACACATAACAAATTTGAAGGTAATCGCTTAAGGCTATAGCTCGTTATAAATACAGACTGACAGACTGACAGACTGACAGACTGACGAATGCATAACTTGCCTTATGGTACCTATAATTGCAAGTAAAACTGAAAGCGAAGAGTCTCAAAATGAAGAATAGTTCGTTTGTGAACAAAAACACAAATAATAAATCTTCTTTGTTAAATTTAATAAGAAAACTAATCCTGGTTAAATAAACGACAAAATAAATGATAAATCCCTTTCCTTACAAATTTTGTTTCTTAATTTTTTATTTCATTTGGAAGATATTGCATTAAAAGACTTTTGGCTCAGGTGCTCGGGCAACACCGGGGACATTCTGCTAGGTTGGAAATAAAATCCATAACAACTACGGAAGTAAACAAAACAAAAACCAATTTGGATATAAGATCCATTCAAACAGCAAAACGTAAACAAAACAATAAATAAATTTGGAAATTCTATTTCAAAATCAGGATAGATTTAAGAGGTAAGTGCAAATATTTGTGTATTAAGCATTACTTTTATATTAAATTTAATAGCCTATAAGCTGGTCAAAGGACAACAGAAGAATATACAATCATTTTTATGGAGTGTCAAATGGTAAGTCGTCAGTTTAGCTGTCATATACAGACAAACTGACATCGAAACAAAACTGCACTTTTATAAATATATTAGTAGAGATAAATATGAATAAATTATTTATTTTATTTTTGAAGCTTAATACAATGAAGTAAAACACTGTTATTATTTGTTTTACTTAAAAATTGTCTAATTACTGTGAATCATAAGCATATAGAAATTATTATTAAGAGGGAGATGTGCCTTCGTTGTACAATGTCCCCAAGTTGAGCTGTCAAATCATTGATGATTTCCGACAAGCACACGTAAAAAACGCCCACATGTTAGCAAATCATCATTAGACCATAGAAGATTAATAAGACGAAAAGGGAAAAATTCTATGATCATAGAATGAAGAAATGAACAAAAAGCAATGTCATGATTTTTTTGTAAACTCATGAAAAAAATCGTGATATTTATTTTATTTATCGCCCACCCACTTATGAACAAAAAAAATTATGGGAGCACTTTATATGGAGATTTTGACATGACACACTATTAAAAGCTTTAACTTGTTTTTATTAAGCCCAAATCGAAAGATTTTGAATAACCAAACCGATTGGTAAATTTCTTGTTTTAAGGTTCTGACCTACCATAAGCCATACGTTATTTTAACAACTATATGCTTAAGTAACAGACGATAAGAAAAAACTATACAAACGCAGAACACAATCTCAAATAATATCAATAATTTAAATTTTTCTTACCTCATCGGCAGCTTTGTATGAGAAAAAGTTAGCGAAACCCTCTTTGAGCCATAACCATGTCCACCATTTAATTGTTACCAAATCTCCAAACCACAAATGTGTGTACTCATGGGCTATTATATTGGCGGCTTTAGTCTGAGTGCTTAGAGTTGATTTTTTAGGATCATACAAAAGATTCTCCTCACGATATGTAACAAGTCCCCAGTTTTCCATTGCACCAGCAGCGAAATCCGGAATAGCAACTTGGTCGAGCTTCGGCAGAACAAATGGTATACCATAGTATTTGGCTAACCATGAAATAGTCTGCATTGCAGTAAGTAGAGCAAATTCCTGATTTGTCTGAGTTCCATTGCGTGAGAAGACCCGTTGGGTCAGTTCATTCAAACTGCCAGATGTTGACTCAAAATCTGAAACAATAAATGCAACAAGATACGTGGGCATGTTGGGTGTTCGTTGGAAAACGGTTTTGGCCGGTTTTGACTTATCAGTGTCTTCTGGCATGTTTGAGATGGCCTTCAGGGAAGGATCGTGATTGATTGTGATGGTGAAATTGGCCCGTTTGGCAGGTTCATCGTAGCATGGAAAGGCATGACGGGCATCGGTTGGAGCAAATTGTGTTGTAGCCATGTTCCTAACAAAGATGGTAAGTTAATTTTTGTATGCAGAAATTCTAAACAAGTACTTACACAGTCTTTCCAGCTGAATTCACGTAAGTCGATACGTAAAAACCACCATTGTCGTTACGTAATTTTCCCTTGTATTTGATTGATACTTCATATGTCGTTCCCTGGATGAGTTCTGAATTGTCATCTGGTGTTAGGGTGAGGAATTCAGTTTCGGGTGCGTAAGATGTTGCAAGCTTCTTAGTTGTCTTATCGGCGACATTAAATAGTGAGGCTTCGAAATCCTGCAACTGTCGTGCGTGAACAACAACAGTCTTCGTATTGGCTTCGGCAACCTTAATGGTGATTATGACTTCCCCCTGAAAGTTCAATTCTCCAGAATGAACCTTTGTGGAAAGGGTTATATCATAAAGAATTGGAAAAGTGTTGTTTGGCAATCGGTAATTCGGTTCCTTGATATTATTCGGAATATCCTTAATATTCTCTCCAATTGCATTGTGTGGAAATTTTGTGATCGATGAAGTGTCGACAAACCCGCCAACCGCAATAAGAACTCCAACAAACGTTACTAACTGCCTACACGGCATGTTTACCTACAGCAGGAAAAGTACTACTAAAATCAGATCTTCGATATTTTAAGTATGTAAGCAACAAAAATTGGAAGTTCAAATGATCGTTTGCTTATCAATCATTTATCTTCCATTTACGATAAGCAATGCGGCGGTGATTAGGTTAATCCGTATCTAACGAAAACAACTTCATAATTATCATCATACACATACTGGTTTGATGTTATTTTATTTGTCAATAAGACCGATAATTATTGTAGAATGAAGTATGGTAGAAAGTTTTGTTGCATTAAAACGATAACAATTTAAATCAGTTTACTAATTTTTTAACCTAGATTTAATGTAACTTCATGCATGAAACTAAGCACACAGACCTTTATAACAGTTATACAGGGTGTCCCTACAACACTGACGCTGCTACAAAATTCTATTCTAAGGAAAAGAAAGAAAGAAAGTTCAGATTTTATTAAAATCTGGAAAAAATTAGCCATAATGATGAAGCATTAAGAAGTTTAAGTACGGATCACAATAATGTTTGTACGTATGACCACTAAAGAGCCTATTATTTTCTTAAAGTAATAATACCCAGTAAATTTAAAATAACTTGGACTGAGTAGTCAAAAAGTCTTACATAACCATTAGCCCATAAGAAGTTTTTTTTTGATACCAACGCTTTTAATGTTTTTTCGACATTTTTCACATCAATAGTTTAATTGAGATGCAGTGTAAAATTAATACAATCTGTTGGACCTGCACGATTTCAATACAATTTTCTTTCTTGGAGCCGTTTTTGACAAATAATTTTTTTCTTAACAGTTTTTTTTTTAACATTTGCTTGGGAGGTGCCTTAGTTTTTGTTTTTGGAAAATAGTTTCTTAACTATTTAAGACAATGCTAAAAAAAGTACTAAATACAATTATTTTTTATTTAAAAAAATTGTTTTCAAACATTTTCGTTTACAATACATGTTCAAGATTTTGAGGAGCTTCTCTCCAAAAAAAAATCAGAATAATCAAATTAACAGTTTTCCATAAAATCGTTAACTAAAAAACGGGTTCTACTAGACACTAGAGGTACCAAAAATAACCATTTTCCATCAAAAAAATTTGGGATAGTACCCAAAAAGTTATTTTTATACCAAGTTTGAAGAAAATCCAACTTAGCGTTTAGCATGAAACACGCGGATGGACAGACAGACGAAATTGCGGGACTCACTTTTTCGTGTTCTTTATTATCGTAATGTCAAGTTTAATTAAAAGCTCGAGTGCAATTTGTTTTCCAAATGCAAAACTTGCCCTACAGCGTTTTGCGTATAACACTTACTAAAATTCGCATGATCTTCTTTTAAAAAAATTCATTTTGTACCCACCCTAATTGGAAACTGTTTTTTTTTTTAATAATTCAATGTCAGCCACAAGATATATGAATTTCAATTAAATCCGATCTCATTAATTTTTGTTCAAGAAAAGATATCCTTCCAAAAGTGCAAAATATGTCGCGAAAAATTCTGTTGCTTTTACATATCACTCTATAGACAATATTTCACCCCAACGCAGCAAAAGATGTTTTACTTAAAAATTTCATACGAATCTGTACGTTTCCGCAGCTTATTCTACTTTTCATAATATACCAAGATCACATGGCCGGCAGACATAGGTCATTTTATCATAGCTGAATTTTTTCCTGTGACCAAAGTAGATAAGAACGAATGGAAATTCCGAATTTTCAAAGCTGGGGCTCTTCGGAGATGTGCAGTGTTAAAAGTGCATTAAGATCTCATCTTAAAAGTGTCTGCAGACGAAACGCCCCACTGTAGGTGTTTGACCAGTGTCAACAAAAGTTTGAGACCATATCCCCTTAAGCATATCAAAAAATTAGATTTGATAAAATAACGTAGTTGAGTATGAACCGAAAAGCCCCAGCTATGAAAATTCGGATTGTCCATTCGTTCTTAAGCCTAGTACGCTGCTGATGCGAAACGAAAAATCCCATACAAAAATGACACGACGAAATCATGAACGAAAAATTTCGCTCTACTTTTCGTTTTCCAGTACGCTGCTGAACGACGAAATGTGTAATTTTAGTGGATAGCTGTACTAGATTTCTTAGTACAATTCTCCACTCTTTTCGTTCTCAATTTAATTGACCTGCACATTAATTGCTTGCGAAATTTTGACATTTCGTTTTTTTTATAAAAAAAAAAGTCAAGCTCTTGTAATGCTTATTTGATTTTTCTTTGGCTTTGTGTTTTCTCTAGTGTCTGGTTTTTCTGTGCATTTCCTGTATTAAATTATTCAAAATTTCAGTTTCAAAATCGACTAAACTAAATCTGCAAAATGAAAATGGGAAGTTGGAAAGAAGCACACCCTTCACATATCTTATCGGCGAACAAGATATAGCGGATCTTTATTTGGAGTGCTTATTATAACCAACTATCGACTTTTCTCATACCTAGTGCTAGTGCTTAGATTAAAAATAACCTATGTCCTTTTAAAATTAATTTATTTTAAGTGACTACTAAATAAAAATATTATAATCAAGATTCAGTAGTTTGTTCTGCAATTAACTGTCCATGTCATGATTTTTAAAATACATTTGTTACTCCGACTTTTAAATTCTATGCGACCTTTGACACCATATAAATATAAAAAAAAACACTCACCATTTCTAACTACATACTTTCAACACATAAATTAACTCAATTGCCACAAAGAAAAAATCAAATCGACCGCCCGCTACTGGCAGTACGAATATGAATTTCCGACCTGGTCGGGACAAAATGTATCCAATCATTGTTACCACAATAATGTTTGGTTGCAAAAAGGCCATCTTAAACGATACCCACCTCTATTTAGAAAGCCTGTTTCCGATCTGATTTATTTGCGATTTTATACCATACCCCAGAACTTATTTCTCAAGTTCAGACAATCTGTTTAATGTTTACTTCGTGAAAATCGGCACGGGATGGACATTGTTACTTAGTCTACACTTTCTGGTGATGACCTCGCTATTCCATTGTTGTGTTGATAGAAAGAAGATGATGACAAATCACTTACCTCGCATTGCTATCGCTACCTTCTTTTTCTTTTCTGGACGAAGTTTTTTAATGTAATTGAACCATCGTATGGCAGATGCCCTGCTTGTGGATTTGATAGCAAATCAAGCTGCTTGCAAGCTGGTCACTTGTCAATGGGATTTGACATATAGGGCAATGCATTTTTACTATTCATTCGATTTTAGTATTAATTGAGGAGGCAAGACCTATAGTTAAAATGGGAATCGATCAAAGAGCATTCGCAGCGTAGCAGAGCGGTCAAGTAAATACAAACCCACTAAGAAAACTCACTGATGAACAAGTGAAAATGCAACCCGTTCCAAAAATATATTCTAAAAGCTATTCACTGTTCTCTTGGAATATATAATCTGAAAATACTTTGGAGTGTATCTTTGGAACGGGTTATCCTAAAAACTTGGTTGATACCTTTTGGTAATCTACTCTTGATACTCTCAAAATCAGCATCAGAAGGATTATTGCAAAAAAATCAAGTATTTTCAGATTATGTATTTCAAGGTGAACAGTGAATAGATTTTGAACTATATCTTTGCAACGGGTTGTCCAATAAAGGTGAGCGATATCTTTTTAGAATCAGCACTTCATACTTTCAAAGGATGCATCAATATTTTTTGCAAAGAAGTTGTATTAAAAAAAATAGCTCCAGGAATACGCATACATCATTCTAAATATGCGTATTTCAAGAGTGATTTTTTGCAATAATCCTTCCACCTATAAACTTTTGATGCTGATTTTCAAATTTCCTTTATATATAATTTTTTTGAAATAATTCTTGGACTTGAAAATGGTATCCGGAATTAGTAAGAAACCATAAATTAGAACTCATAACCGTTTACACCATCCCAATGAAGGACGTAGTTTTCGAATTATAGAGTGGTTTACCTCCCTATTTCATTGATTTTCTTAAAATTGATAGAAATTTCATCAAATCGGCAGATAAACCAGTTAATAAGTCCCAAAGTATTTGCTTAATTTCCATCATTTAAACGGTTCTGAGTTTTATTTTAAATCCTCTATGTGTAACAAGAAAAATTTTTAAATCCAAGAATTATGTCAAGAAAATTACATCTAAAAGTAATTTGGCGACAAAATTACTTTTTTTTTTTACAACTTGTCATTTGTTTTTGACAGCTTACAGAACTCTCCGCAAATATTTTTCCGCTGTGGTTTTCGTTAGCATTTCGCTCTCCTAGTGGAGACCACCGAAAAATTTCGTTTCGCATCAGCAGCGTACTAGGCTTTATCTACTTTGGTATCTATTCACAGAAAATAAAATGCTCGGCTGGATCGTACGAACTTGCTATTGTAGCTAACAACTTTAATGTGGCTAACCACATTATTTAGTTAGGTGTAGTTATCTTATGTAGGTGTAAAGCCTATGTAGGTAAGATTACCTTGATTCTTAGTATAATGAATTGTCGAATGGATGATTCAAGGAATAAGAAAGTGTTTTTTTTTTATAATACAATTCTATATACTACTGAAATTAATCAGCCAAGTAGAAGACTTAGAATTATATTTAATTGGACTTGTTGAATTATTGATTCAAAATAGCTTTTAACGATTCAAGGAGTAGTTACATAGGTATAGGTACCTACCTACAAGTGTATATTTAAATCTAAGTTATGGATTTTAACTATGTGAGTTAGGAGAGTAAAATGTATATACATACATATATAAATAGAAACTAACAGTCTTATTTAATAGAATGCTCTAAACAGATGAATAGTTATACAGTGAATAAGGTCTTATGTAGCCCTTCCATAAATTCCTATTTATAAAACATTTTCCCATAAATTATAGTTATGCAGGGTTTTATGTCCAAAAAGTACCAAACACGGGTAATCTATTCCACTTTGCTGTCATGATCAAATCAGCTGTTTGTCAGAAAACGCAACTAGAACTTTTGTTGGTGTTATGATTGTGATTTAATGAAAACAAAATAAATTATAATAATAAATATTGGATTATAGTTTTTCATCCCTAAGATCCTATTTAGATTGGTAGTACTGCCACTATATCATATGTCGAGTATTATGTGTATGTGTAGGGTGACTGTGGTTTCAGCTCCCTCACGGTCAGGTTCTGAGTAGCAAAACGCACTTTTTCGGTTTTTGTATTTATTCTAGAAGTTGTGAATTTGTTTTTTTAAGCACAACAATTTTAGGTTTAGCTTTAGTTTATGTTTTTGCTTAAGTTGTCTACCGGCTTTCGCCGTGGACGCCGTCAGCCAACCAAAAAAGGTCCAAGCGAACAATTTCAATAATTGAAGCATTCTTTGGAAAACCTGTATTTTTTGTTTAAGTCTCCATTTCTATGATTCATTGGATTGAATCGTTTTTTATACAGTTTTCTTCTTCTTGGCGTTGGAAGTTTTGCAATTAAATTATTGACATCATTTAAAGAGGATACAAAATTTAAAGGCATTTTGTTTTTTGTTTTTGTTTTATGTCCAAACTCAAAATGACATTTCGACACTATAATTTCCTTATGTGGGCTCTATTCAACCTATAAGCGCGTTTAGCTTATAATGGATCTATTCAACGTTGCATAAGTGTTATAAATGAGATTTTCGAGTTCGGAGGCATTATAAGGCATAGCACTATATACTCGCTGTCATGCAATTATAAATAAGGCTGTAAGTATGTAAACATATACATATAATAATGAAAACGAGGGATGTATATGCATATAACTTTATAATTTAGGTGCACTCTGCATACATAAGACTCATGTGATTTTTAGACATATACATATATGTATATATAAATGTATGAGGGCCTACATTGTATTTAGTAATCAGTGATGTAGGCAAAAATTCGTAAAGAGGAAATAATAATAAGGTAGAAATAAATGGATAATACACATACTCAAATGTTTTTATATTACTTAGTCGTTATAAAAAGATGCAGTTTGAATTCGTTGGAGCGGTTTTTTAATACAATAATTTTGTATGTATAAAATTTTGAAAAAAAATTTTAGAAAAAAAACTTGAAACGCCATTTTGAAGATATTATTAATATACATGTAAAATTGAAATTTCAAAAAAATTCTGTGACTGGTTTTTGAAAAATTGATTTAAAAAAAAAAATTTTTATTTATTTTTTAAAAATCGAATAACTTTTTTTTTGAAAATTTGACTATGCAGTTTTATTAACAGTTTTAGGGACCATTTTTATAAAAAAAAAATATTTTAATCGGTTCTTCCAATATTGAGAACATCGAAAATATGAAAAGTGTTTCTATGGGAAGTACCGTTTATAAGTACGCAAGAAAAATATTCTTATACTTAAAAGTGAACTGTACTAATTTAAGAATACACAATTTTTTTTAAAATTCTTGTAACCGTTTTCGAGAAATAAATTTTTTTTCTTAACGGTTTCTTAACATTTGTGTGGGAGTTACCGTTGTTTTTTTATTTTAGAAAAATAGTTTTTTAACACTATTCAAGATAATTTCGAAAAACCACCAAATACGAAGTTTCGGAAAAATCTATTGAGTAGTTTTCGAAATTTTCAAAAAAAAAAGATTTCCCAAAAAAATTTTTTTTTTGAAAAATATTAGTACACAATGTTTAAACATTCTAAGAGCTTCTGCTTAAAAATTAAAAAAATATCAAATTAACCGTTTACGAGAAAATCGAGAACCAAAAAAATGGTTCTACTTGATGTACAGGTTGGCGCACGAATCGTAAGAAATTTAAATAACTTTTATTTTAATCGATGTATTTCATTAATTTTTTTTATTGGATTAAAAATTAAATTTTATTTTAAGTAGCTAATGGTTTTTAAAGATGATAGAGCGCAAGTGAACTTCACGCTCATCCACGCATATGCGGCACCTGATTTGAAAATTGTTCATTGCGGCCTGGAGGGTTGAAATTGGGATCGCCTCAATTATTATCTTAATGGAGTGGTTCAATTCAGTCAAATTCCTGGGTTTCGTTTTGTACAGTTCCTGCTTGACATAACCCCATAAAACAAAATCTGGTGCAGTCAGGTCAGGTGACCTTGGGGGCCAGCGGATAGTGCAGTTTCTGGATATCAATTTGTTTGGGAATTTTCGTTGGAGCTCCGCCATAACTTGTGTTATGTTGGGTACGTGTACACTTGCTCCATCTGGCTGAAACCAAATCCTGCTGAAAGGGATACGTCTTCGGCGAAGTTCTGGGTAAAAAAACTTTTTCAACATCTTTAAATAACGGCCCCCATTGACAGTTTGTGTTACACCGTTTTGTTCAAAGAAGTATGGCCCGACAATACACCTTGATGAAACTGCGCACCACACAGTGACTTGTTCTGGGTGCAGTTCCGCCTCATGGAGCATTATTGGATTAAACTCGCTTCGTAAATGGCAATTTTGATGTTAACATTGCCGTTTAAGTCAAAACCGGCCTCATCAGACATGAACCAACAATTTATCAATGTGCTGTCTTCTTCGGCCATTGCAATCATTTTTCGGCAAAATTCCAGGTGAACAGGCAAATCCTGAGGGTTTAGCTTGCTTGTAAATTGGACTTTGTACGGAAACAAGCTTAATTCAGCATGAAGTATTCGTTGTAATAACCGTCTTCTAACTCAATTTGGCCGGATAAGTTTCGAGTCGAAACACTGGGATTTGCCTGTATTGCCGATGCAACAGCCACGATTGTATCTTGAACCCGAACATTGGGATCTCTATGATACGGTGTTCGTTCGATGCTTCCAGATTCGGCAAACATGTTCACCAGACTCATAATGGTCCATCTACTCGGGGGAGTACCGCCAAACTCCAGCCTAAATTCCCTTTGGACGGAAATGACAGACTGCAAGGAATGGTATCGCTGAACTATCCAAATCCTTTTTTCAATATCCCAAGCCTTCGTTTTGATAAAACTAAATAGTAGACTATACAATAAAAAAAATAAGCCGATTACTCACACTGAAAAAAAGTTATTACGTTATATTTTTGTAACACGATTCGTGCGCCACCCGTTACCATAAATAACAATTTTTTTTTTTTTTAATTATCAACAGGTACCCTTTCCCTTCATTAATGAACTGGTTTTTTTCTATAAAAATCGTTGGAGCCGTTTTTGAGAAAAATAACAATTTTGTTTTTGGCCAAAAAAAATTTATGGGAGCTACTGTTATTTGTCGTCTTAAACAAAAATTGAAGCAAATCCGCCGAACCGTTTAGGCTACAGACTCGGGGACAGACAGACAGACAGAATTGGGGACCCACTTTTTTGGTGTTCTCTATGATCGTAATTTCATGTTTGATTGCTAGATAGTACCTATAACCGCAAGTAAAAATAAAGTTTTTTAAATATTACTTTGTACGAGTATACGCTTTATATTCTAGCGGTTTTTCAAGTGCTTAGCTAAGTCAGTTTCAGTTATTCTAAGTCAAAAGTGGACACTTAAGAGGTCCATTAGTATACATTAAAAATGTGTTGGGGCTAAAGACTACATCAAGGGTGCTCATGCAGTAAATATAAAGCAGTTGGACCCTAGGGGGAATCTCTAGTCGACAACTAACAGGGAGCCGTCAGATAATAAAATTATTATTTGTGGCCCATTATATCAAAGTCAGAGAGGCTCTTTGATCCTCATTACACCCCTGAATACAAATCATGTGGGAAGGAGAGATAGCGATATAAAAGGAAAATACAGAAAAGGAACCTTATCCAAAACCTATTTTAGGTTAGGTTGACGTAGCCGTAAGGAAAACAACTGACACACTTAGACCTAAGGTAGGTCCATTGTGATACCATATGAAGATATATTTGCTATTTAATTAAACCCATGTGTTTAAGATCACTGGTGTCGTCGAAAAAGTATTTCCCCAGGTGCAATCTAGGGAGAGAGCAGGTCGTAAGCAAAGAAGTTGGGAAATAGTCTCGTCTTCCTCTTCATCCATATAGCTTCTGCAAAAGTCATTGGAGAAAAAAGTCTTTTGGCGTGTCTACCAATTAAATAGTGTCCAGTTACGGCACCTATTACGGAGACAAGATTTTTCCTGCTCAAAGAGAGTAGACATTTTGAGCGTATTGGGTCTATTGATAGCCAGATTTGTCTGGTAGCCAGGCAAGTATCGATTTTTGAACGTCTAAAATTTATTTATTTTATGGAGTTTTGAGGTAACATGAGTTTGCATGTAGCGATAGACATACCGATTTCTTCCATTTTAGGTAGAATAGGTATTTGGGTTCCATTTGGCGAGTTCATCGGCTTTGCAATTTCCCAAAATATCTCTATGTCCCCGCACCCAAATCAGGTGAATGTGAGTATAACCTGGCTTGCTTTGCGTCAACATGTCGCTTCCGAAAATATATCTTCTTAATTCTTTCAAAATCGGGCATCTTCCCATAGAGTGTAGAGTATCTTCCCTTTCTCCTATGTTGCACAAAGAGCATATAATGGATAAATCATCTCTATGTGGTATAAAGTTCAGCGGCATAAGT
The DNA here is from genome assembly GCA_910595825.1 of Philhelius pedissequus. Classification (NCBI taxonomy): domain Eukaryota; kingdom Metazoa; phylum Arthropoda; class Insecta; order Diptera; family Syrphidae; genus Philhelius; species Philhelius pedissequus. The sequence continues at coordinate 11,236,129 of OU343161.1, read as the reverse complement.
TAGGTACTATAATAGCTGAACATCAAGCTGTTATATGAAGGGGTAAGACGACTACTGGATTAGCACAACATACTGACGAAACTAAACACACAGCTGATTTTGACAACAACAATATTCTGGACAAAGAAGAGAAAGAAAATACGCGATACACATTAGAAAGCTTAATAATCCAACAAAAAATGACAAGAGCATAGAACACCAAAGAAGACAAAGATAACATTAACAATAGCTATAGTGTGGCAATCAAGAGTCTGTGATATAGCTTTAAGGTCCTGTCGTCATTAATTGTGTTAATGTTTTAATGTTGTATTTATTTATATATTTATTTGTAACTTTTGTTTAAAAATAGCATCATTTTATAATTTAACGTAAATATTAATACTTTGTGATAATTTAATGTAAATTGTAAGTTAAATCAACAATTCAAATAACAACTTATGTCAATTAATTTTTGCAACTTTTCCTTAATTATTCAGTTCACTACAATAGATTCGAATAACCCTGAAGAAGTTGGAAGATACCAACGAAACGTCGGGAAAAGAATGAAATAAGTGTTTTATTTGCATTTGGAAACCAAGGATCTGTAAGCCTGAATTATATTTAATAAATCATATTAAAACCATTTTTCGTTTGCACAATTGCGCCCTCCACGTTTTAATATCAAAATCTCGGATTTATCTAGGTTAACTATCAAACTCCAAAGCTGGCAGTATTGAAATAGGCGATTTATCATTAGCTGCAATGACTCAGGTGAGGCTGCCAAAAGTACAATTTCATCCGCGAACATTAATATTTTGATTATCTTCCCAGCGTATTCAACTCCACACGGCAAGCAGTCTACCAGATCATCAATAAGCAAAGCGAACATGCTTGGGCTCAATGTGCAACCTTGTCTGACACCCGAATGCGTTTTAAATCCGTCCGACAGAGCTTCACCATTCCATAACTTAGCCATTGTATCCCCGTAAAGATTCTGTATAACATTTTTGGGGTGGCCGTGGCGCGATAGTTGTCAACCTTGCAGGTTCTATTCCTGCCGTTGTCTATGTCTTCTTATATTCTATTAAAAACCAATTCTAAAAATTGTCATAAAATAAGTTTCTGAGTTACTCATTACATGCTGTTTAGGCATAACACTAACAACATGTGATTGAGTACGACTAGCATATCCATAAATATGACAACGAAATAAATAAAATAATGCGAATTATAAGGGGCATTAATAAATAAGACACGGTAACTCTCTCCGCATTAGTTCAGCCGCCATCCCTGGAGATAAATCTGACACTGCAACCAGGTCTAGTCTCAGAACATCGCGCCACACATCTTTCCTATCCTTCTTTCTCTTCTTTCACCGGATACCCGCGCTGTGTTAAAACAAAAAACATATAAAGGGTATTCATAATCCCTTGAGCGCGTGCAAAATTATAAAAAAGAAAAAAAATTCCAAACTTCAATGACATGTAGAGTTTATAAATTAGCCTTTTTCTACCGATCTCATCGAATGCAGATTTAAAATCTACAAAAAAAAGTATACAACTTTTTTTCTCTATGGATGAATGTTTCAGCAATACTTTTGAGGATAAAAATGTGATCAATCGTTGAATATAGACTTCTAAATCCTGCCTGGAACTCCTTCAATAATTTGTTATTATCGATCCATTTATTGAAGCGTTTTTACAATATCATCGTAAATATTTTATATGAAGCATTTAAAAAAGATATTCCTCTGTAATTGAGTGGCTCGTTCAAATTTCCTTTCTTGTGAATCGGAAAAATAATTGACTCTTTGAATTCTTGTGGTATGACCCCTGTTTCCAAGACCTTGTTATATATTAGTGTCAGTTTGTTAATTAGTTCTGTTGTACCATACTTATAAAATTCAGCTGGTATGCCATTCGACCCTGCTGCTTTTCCATCCTTCATTACAGCTGAGATCACATCTTGATAACTTATTGAAGTATCAAGAACTTCATTGTAAAAGGATCGCGTCGCATATTGTATGGGAGCTTTCTCTTGGGCTAGATTCAAAAGTATCTCAAAGTGAGTTACCAGCTGATCTGAACTCAGGTTTGGGTGGATTGCAAACCGCTTGCCATTTAGATGCTTTGCCAAGTTCCAAAATTGTTTTGAGTTTTTACTTAGAGCTAATCGCCTCGATTCGGTTTCGAAGAATTCGGTTTTTTTTTTGCTTACATAATGACTTGTAAGCTCTATTAGCAATTAAGTACTGATTCCTGAATTAATCATCATTTGACGATCTATATGCTCTTAGCCAGCCAAACGATAATTATCTGCGTTTCTACAGTTAGCATCATACCATGGTGCGATTAAGTTCTGCTGAGCGTTATTGAAGCCAATTCTAGCTGGGCAAGATGCTTTGATTATCTCTTCCAGTCGAGGTACTCGTAGTTCGCAATTTCTTTGACCAGTCAGTGCATTATTCAGCTTTTATTGATATTCCCTCTTGTGTGTCGGATTCCCATTTCAGTTTTGAAAAGACATTCATCACCCTTTTGTCTTGTGCCTCTCTGGAAATAAGCTCGATGTCATGGTGATTGGAAAATGTTCTGCATAAGGTACATTTTGGATTTTCAAGTCTACAAGTGGTCATTCCATTCACTGCCTACCAGACTATAGTCTATCACAGAATTTTAATTTTTTAATTTTGGTGGGGGCAATACCCCCATTTATTTGGCTTAATACAAGCTTCATAACATAACCTAACTTAAAACTATGAAACTTAGGGCTATAATTGGATTGAATTGGGGGGACGATTTAACAGGAGGATTTTAAGACTGGGAGTGCTGAGATTGAAGTCGAAACAGTTTTCGTTTAAATCAATCCTTTGCAGCGTTCAGTAATAGGTTCATTGAAGCCATAAGAGGTATGATAAGTAGGCAGGTAGAAGAGGCGAGGGTTTCTTAGGTTACGGGGGTTAGTATTGAGAAAGATAGAGTTGTAGAGGGTTTCACAGTCATCTGAACCTGAGAGAAGTCGATGAATGAAGATGATTTCTTTTATTTCTCTTCGCTCTTGTAGGGTATTGAGGTTAATTAGTTGGAAGCGATTTTGATAGGGGGGCAGAATCAAAGAATTATTCCAAGGCAGTCCACGAAGGGTGAATCTTAAAAAACGGCGTTGAATGCTCTCGATTCTAGAAATATTAATTTTTTGATATTGGGACAAAGGTTATGTAGAGTGATCTGGTGACGTAGGGGTCGGAGAATTCTTTGGACCATCGTTTCACAAGCCCAAGCGTTGAATTGGCTTTTGAAATAATATTATCGATGTGTGTTATGAAATTGAGCTCTCGGTCACATAATATGCCGAGGTCTCGAATCGATTCAACTATGACTAAAGGTTGATTGTATAGAAAGTAGCTACTGGGACAAGATTTTATGCGTTTGCGTAAAAAAGTGATTGATTGACACTTAGCAATATTAAGCTCTAAGTAGTTTTTGATACACCAGACTGAGAAACTGTCGAGATCTATTTGAATAAGGGAAGAGTCGTGTGAGGAAGAAATTGTCTTAAAAAACTTGGTATCGTCAGCGTATAATAAGATATGGGAATGTTTAATGACCAATTCAATATCGTTAATTGTAAATTACGTTAAGTAATTGGAAGAACTACCCTGTCCTCCAATAAAAGTAAATTCGCCTTCGGTATCGGATAAGCTGGTACCATTTTGAATTCTGAACCCGTATGAACTACACAATTCAATTGAGCTTAAGGTCTCTTGCATTAACTATTGTGTCCTTCGAGTTTCGTTCTTTCCCAGTATCTCATTTTCATTTCCACCTTGGCTTCCCGTTCTCGCATTCATATCACCTACCACCAGCAGATCAGATGTCTTGCCATGAGTTATTATTCTTTCCAAGTTTTCAAAATCGTTTCTCCATTTATTGCATATATCGGCAGTATTCGAAAACATTTTTCATAAATATGGAGCTTAACATAAATAACGACTTCATATACTTCAAACTTACAAAACAAATGTTTTAAATCTGTCTTCAACCCAAAGAAACATCCACCACTAGCCCTTCCCCTTGACTGCTTTCTTACCCCTTGTATTAATTTAAATTCAAAATTCTTAAATTTGTTTTCAAAACTCGAAAAATTATCTTCCATAACAAATGTCTCATACAAAAAACAAAATCAAATTGATTAACAAATTTATAAAAATCTACAAATATAGACTTATTACTTAATCCTGCAATATTATAAGAAAGAATTGTATAATTTAATCGTTCAAAAGCATTTTGAATTTTATTAATATTATCTAAACTATTTTTGTTATGGCAGACGGCATTACAATCAAACATGTCTCGTGTGAACACCCTCCACAGTTTGAGAAGTTCTGTTTTCATCTTCTCCTGCCTTTCCACTATTTCGATCTACCACCGCTGTCAGATCATAAGTGTCACCAGACAGCTGTTTAAGCATCAAAAAACCATCCTCCGCATTCGAGCGCTTATTTGTCTTGCGGCTGTTATTTTATCTGAATTAGTTATTTACAAAAGATCCAGACAAATTTCTTTTGTCTTCTCTATTGCATTTTGGCTATTACTAGGGTGCAGATGAACGACCACATTCCTTTCATTTGCCCTCTTTTCAAGCAATTCTACTTGTTTCTCCAGCAAAACACATCTCCAAGAGTATAGTTTATGTTCCCAAACTGTCAGGAAACTTTAAAGAGACGGTAAACAATAGTACTAATGACGTCAGTTTAGCGTACAAATCCAATAGCACGCTGGCACCTCTTTTCACCAACACGAAAACAAAAACTGAAAAGGATAAGTGCACAGACGTAGTCTATAAAATTAACTGTCCTGGCAATGCGGAAGAAAGTTGCAATCTTTCCTATATCGGTACAACGAAACAACTTCTTCGTCAACGAATTTCCAACCACAAATCCGACATTAGTTTAAAAAGTACTGGGAAGACAGCATTGGCCTTACACTCCATTGAGCGTGGACACAAACCAGACTTTGACAGAGTGGAAATCCTGGAAAGGGAGAAACATGTCTCCAAGCGTTATACTCTAGAAACGCTTCATATTATTAATAACAAAAACAATATGAATCGCAAACAAGATAGCCAGAACATTTCATCGGTTTACTGCTCTTTGGTGACTAGGCAGAATTCGTGACAATTTAAAGCCGACTAAACTTCAATCGAAGTGTTTTTTATATCATTAAAAAAAATTTTAAACATTGCCTTATATTTGTCTTTCATTGTATTATTTATGTTTATCTGTAAAACCTAATAAATAAATGTAAGTTTGCCAAAATTTTACACCAAATATTCTTATGTGTATAATATGTTCAATTTATTTTTGTAAATAAAAGATCCCCTGAAGAAGACGGCAACCACTGTCGAAACGTCGGGAAAGGAAATGAAATTGTTTCATTATAAAAACATTACGACCAAAACAGCCGAAAGAGATATATTTTAAATCTCGAACACATATAATAATTCAACCAATTGGTCAATAACTTAACAACAAAAATAGGAATTTATACTATATTGTTAGGCAGTCTTCATTCGGCTTCGGCAGGAGCCAGACGGCTTAGTATAAAAAATAAATATTGGGTTTTTTCTTAGGCTTTTTCCCAATTAAAATCATTGCGTTTTATTTATATCAAAATAAATAAGTTTCGGGTTGGTTCGGGTTTATACAACAGTGTCTAATCGCAGGGTTACAATTCAGTCTCATAAAACTGCACTGTAACTACTTTATAAGTTGCAACTAAGTTACAAGAAACCACTTTGTAAGAATTAAAAATGATTACACACAAGTTGCACATGTAACTTCTTAGGAAATAGAATTAATTGCAAATAAAGGCCATTTTTGCGCTTTTTTGGTTGCAGAGGTTGTGGCGACTTATTTGTAACTTTTACGTGACCGCCACTTTGTGACATTGAAGTCGCCATGACTTCATAGTATCAAAGTGTGCCACTTGGGAAGAGATACTAAGATTTAGTCTGTCTGAGTACACACCGCCACCCGCTATCTTTTCGGTTTTTGAACCGTAGGTCGTCCGTATAAAAGTGGGCTGACTCATCTTTAAAGAACCTCTTATCCTCCCAATCTGAGCTTGGTGGGATGGTAACTTGGAAGTTCTTGTCGAAGGTTAGCTGGTGTGTGGTGTATTCGGATCGAATTTATTCAGAATATTAGAATGGGCTATCGAATTGCTAGTCCATTGAGAGATGGCTTTGAGACGAATAGCTGTATTCGCGGCCACTTGTTGGCTAAAAATGTCGAGGGTTGTAAGATTAAGTTAAGGGCAAGAGGGTGTAGAGCAGAGTGCTCCGCTGATACATAAGCTGGTTGACTTTTGGATTTAATTTAATTTATCACAATATGTGACCTTATCGAATGCAGTCCACCATACTGCTACCCCATAAGTAACTATGGGTCTGATAACTTCTGTATACAATCAGTGGGTAATCCGTGCGGGTAAGCCCCATTTATTCCCGATGGCTTTTTTGCAAGAGGAGATTGCAAATGTTTTCCTTACTCTTTCTTGTATATTGTATTTGCAGCTTAGCTTTTTGTCTAGTATGAGACCTAGTGAAGAGGATAAGTTCTGTTTTTGCCGGGTTTATACCTAGACTACATTTGGTTGTCCAAATTTTTAGTAGGTATTGAGAGCATTTTGCATTAAGTCTGGTAGAGTTGGAGCGTGCTTTCCTGATACAAAAATAGCAAAATCATCAGTATACGCTTTTACCTTATATCCCTCTGCTTTCGGGTCTGTCAGCATTTCGTTTGCCACAGTATTCCATAGAAGTGGGAATAAAACACCACCTGTGGAGTCCCTATGCTGACATACCTTCTTTCTGAGTAGTCCCCCAGGGTTGAGTTGATTACTCTGCTCCCTAACATGAGACTAATCAGCCTTGTCAATGAGTTAGTGAATTCTTTTACTAACTACTTTTATTTTGATTGTCAATCATTAAGTTTTATCAATTGGCTTGGCATTGGATTTTAAAAGATTGCTATATTGACCTAATTACAGGCAGATTTGTTCAGCTTGTGTTGCAGAAAATTTAAGTTTTGGTTATCTATAAAAAATAAGCAAAGCATTCTTAAGTTCTATATCTATAATCTAGCACGATAAAAACATACTAACATACATATGTATATATATATTAAATTTGATACTAATCCTCTATGAACTAAAAATCTGCATTGAACTAGATACTCTGTTACAAAGATCAATGCCTGGAATAGACAATAGGACAGACGATATGTCGATACGTCATGAGGCCGAATAGATGGATAAGCTAAAATAATTAACCTACTAGAACATAAGCTTATTAAACCATATTTGATATGTGAAATTTTCCTTGCAATCCTGTGATTCCGTATAATAGAACACGAAAATAGGGGATCCTGCAATTTCGTCTGTATGTCTGACTCTAGGATAGTACAGGGTGGCCCACGAATCGTGCTACAATAAGAAATTTAAAAAACTTTTATGTTAATCGATGTATTTAATCTATTTTTTTTATTGGATTAAAAATTAAATTTTATTTTAAATAACTAATGGTTTTTAAAGATGATAGACCGCAAATGACCTCCACGCTCATCCACGCATATGCCGCACCTGAGAAATTGTTCATTGCTGCCTGGAGGGTTCAAATTGGGATCGCCTCAATTATTATCTTAATCGACTGCTTCAATTCAGTCAAATTCCTGAGATTCGTATTGTACACTTCCTGCTTGAAATAACCCCATACAAAAAAGTCTGGTGCAGTCAGGGGTCAGGTGACCTTGGGGGCCAGCGGAAAGTGCAGTTTCTGGATATCAATTTGTTTGGGAATTTTCGTTGGAGCTCCGCCATAACTTGTGTGGCTACGTGTGCATTTGCTCCATCTTGTTGAAACCAAATCCTGCTGAAAGGGATACGTCTTCGGCGAAGTTCTGGGTAAAAAAAACTCCTTCAACATCTTTAAATAACGGTCCCCATTGACAGTTTGTGTTACACCGTTTCCTTCAAAGAAGTATGGCCCGATAATACACCTTGATGAAATTGCGCACCACACAGTGACTCGTTCTGGGTGCCGTTCCGTCTCATGGAGCATTTCTGAATTATATTCTCTCCGTCTACGGCAATTTTACTTGTTAACATTGCCGTTTAAGTGAAAATGGGCCTCATCAGACATGAACAAACAATTTATCAATGTGTTGTCTTCTTCGGCCATTGCAATAATTTTTCGGCAAAATTCCAGGTGGACAGGCAAATCCTGAGGGTTTAACTTGCTTGTAATTTGGACTTTGTATGGAAACAAGTTTAAGTCACCATGAAGTATCCGTTGTTATGACCGTCTTCTAACTCCAAATTGGCCCGATAAGTTTCGAGTCGAAACACTTGGATTTGCCTGTATTGCCGATGCAATACCCACTACTGTATCTTGAACCCGAACATTGGGATCTCGATGATACGGTCTTCGTTCGATGCTTCCAGATTTGGCAAACATGTTCACCAGCCTCATAATGGTCCATCTACTCGGGGGAATACCGCCAAACTTCCATTTGCACGGAAATGACGGACTGCAAAGAATGGTATCGCTGCACTATCCAAATCCTTTTTTTTTTCAGTATCCCAAGCATTCATTTTGATAAATCTAAATAGTAGTATATAAAATTTAAAAAAAAATAAGCCGATTACTCACACTCAAAAAAAGTTATTACGTTTTATTTTTGTAGCACTATTCGTGGGCCACCCTGTATATCTCTAAACGCTAAACGGCTCGGCCACAGCGATTTTCTTCAAACTTGGTACTTAAACATCTTAAGTGATCCATTTTTTTTGTAAGCCCTTAAGATAACCATGACGGTGCCTGCCATACAATTTTTGTACCAATTATTGTTAATCTTATTTATATTAACGGCTCCATTGATTTCGATCAAAATATTTATGTATAAGGTCCTCGAAATTAATAATGTTCGTAGTAGTTTCAATTGAGTTTTAACTCACCGTTAAAAACGTCCATAAAGACTGATAAAAATCTACCAAGCCACAGACTTCACCAAACTCTCCAGTCGGAGTCGCATTTAAAATTTCTTCACACCGAATGCGACAATTTTACTCATAGACTGGATTGACAGATATAGTTTTTTGAAATTAGTAATGAATTTAAAAAAAAAAAACCTATATTTTAGCAATTCCTTCGATCAAGTTGAACTATTTATTTGAATCCATTTTTGGGTATTTTCTATTTAAATCTTTTTGATCCATCATAAGCAGTATGTTACAAATATTTTTTTCAAATGATGATGACGATTTGAACGTTTTCACCAAACTAAAATACAACAACATTTCTAGACCACAAAAATTATATAATATTACTTCTGACAACCTAAAATTTTGTTCCCATTATCTTCGCACTGAAATCTTTATTACGAGCCATAAGTCTCTTCTTCGTTGGAATAGAAACTACCTTTCAGTCGATTAACACAGTATGGGCGGTTTTAAGTTTGAAATTGTGATGCTTTTTTCCTTAGGCTTAGGTAAACTCGTCGTGTGCAGGATATGCCGAAAAAGCAAAATATGAGTGTATATAAAAAGTGCATGATAGTTTTATTCAGACTCTCATTACTGCACTACCTATAGGTTACCAATAAAATACGGCTTATAATACCTAAACTAGACAATTCGGTATTTTATATCATCCCAATGCTCTCTTGTAATGAACTACAGATTAAGCTCTGCCCACGATAACCAGAAGTGGGCCAGTGACGAAACGGTATCTAATTCCACAAAAAAAAACAACTTCTTTATTACTACAAATGTATCCGCTCTTAATGGCACACGAGAGTTACAACTTCCAAATGAATTGATCAAGAAGTTAGACACGACTTATGATCAGTGAGAATCCGGTACTAAAAGAAACATTTTCAAAGATCGTTGGATGTCAGGGTTTTCCAGAAGAAATCAAAGTAAAACTCATGTAAAGTATAAGAACTCTCCAATAATTTTCAATTTCAATAATATAAATTTATATTATATCAAGAACGGTCTTAACATAAGGTAAATAAAACTTAGTGATACAGTCTAACAATACGCCCTAATAACACATATATATACCTTATTAGTAGAAGAGAATCGCACAACTCTTGATGTGGTAGGGAACCTAGTAGCAGCTAGTTGGTCCAAATCGTGCTAGAAAGGAAAAACTAACCAGGAGCAGGGAGTAGTACACGTCTCACTAGTTAAAGAAGGAATCTAAAACCCGGGAGTCGGCCCACATCTTGCCAGAATGGAGGTGGAAAGGGAAACAAGGAAACTATTCACCCGTCAGATTTCCTAACTTCTTCCAGGTGGGAAACTTATATTGAATTATTTTGTTATAATGAGCTTTCGTAAGCTTTCGATTTCCTATAGAAATCTTTTATCTAATTATAAGAATTTTGTGGTCGGAAGTAAATGTGAATCATAAGCATCTAAAGTTTAATTAACAAAATTAGTCTTATTTTAATGATTTCACATATGTGGTTGACATAGTGTATTAACTGGTACACTCCGGATCGGCGGATTAGGTGTTCTTTACATGTTTGATGTACACTCCGGATTAGTCGGTAAGGTAAGGTGGTGGATAAATTGCGTTCGAAGTGTAACTCTTCGTTATAGTTGTAACACATTAAAATCTAACCCGTTAATTTTGTTCAACTGATCTCCATAAATAATATCGATAAAAGCGGTTGTAGATGTGTTTGTGCTTCCTTTAAGACATCTTCACTGTTCACCTGGGTCATCAGAATTTCGTGTTTAATTTGATAAAGGAGAATATTGGCCAACAAAAAAAGAAAGCTATATATGGAAAGTCGAGAAGATCTGAACGATTCAAAAATACACAAGACATATGTGAAGCGTTTAAGTACACCTTTCCTACCTTGTCAGTAGTTTACCATTCTCCAATATGCATCATCTCCTTTTGAATGTAGATCATATTTAGGTAATCAAGACATTTATTGTGTGCTATAGGATATTTCTGTAAGTATTCCACTGTATTTTTGTTAGAAATTTTAAATCAATTATTATTTTATTTTTATCTTGACCCAAGAATATTTTTCACCAAGGGGCCTTAAAATTCATTACACATTATACATAGATGTAGATTAAAGGCTTCTTTGTCATTTAAATTTTTTTTGTAAATTTTAAAAGATAATGCAACTAACTCATTGTTTTTTCGTGCCTACTATTACAATTTTTGTGTTTGACTAAAATCTTCCTTTTTTAAAAATCCATGAGATTGTTGTGTTGGAATAATAAATTATATACCTTGAAGGCTTTTGGCTTAAAAAAAAATGTTCTTAAAACTTCAGATATTGGCCATTGACGTAGTAATAATTGAGCTGTTTAGTGTGCAAAAATATGTTCGGTAAGAATTGCTCCGATTTCTTATCCTTCTATCACCAAATTAACGATAAATACTTCCAAGTACATACTTAAATTTGACATACAAGTTAGCAGATTAAGATTGATCAGCATAAACTCACCCAAATTTAATACAAGAGTTTTCTTATATAAATTAAATATTGTATTTTAAACCTTTGACGATAAAGTAGACACATCTCAAAAAGGGAAATGATAAGATCAATATTTTGCATTAGTATGTGTATTTATATGGTTACGTTTTACAATTTAGTTTTAAACTAACGGAAACCTAGTAGGTTCTTATCAAAAAAAAAATTAATCTTTATTAAGGCTTTACAAAGATTAGCACCCTTTAATTTATAGACGTTTTATGATAATCGCAATTGGTTGGATTTGCAACCAATCTATTGATTGCTTATAAGTTCGTGGCACAAACGGAACGTTTTCAATTTGAGTTTTGTTTCTCTGCCGTTAACATGGCTCGACTGCAGCTAAGTGTATTTGCTGCAACCCTCCTAGCTTTTGCAGGACTCGCACAAGCTTCAACGATCAACAGGATCCCACCACTTTTCCAGGAGCATGTTTCGCTTTGGGAAGATATTCAAAGTATCGAAACCAAAGTCGACGAACCCGATTACCGTTTACCCAACAATACTTTCCCCAATTCCTACTATGCCAAACTGACCACGAATGTTCATACAGGGGACAAAAAGTTCCAAGGAGAGATCAAGATAAATATAAGAGTGGATTTAGATAACACCAAAAATATAGTAGTACACGCACGACAGCTGAAGGATTTCGAGGCATCACTTATTGATCAGGCTGGAAAAACAACTAAGCTCACAACTTCTTATGCATCTGACACCGAATTTCTAACGCTAACGCCAGAGGATAAGTCAACACTGGCTAAAGGAAAAACCTACGATGTCGTAATTAAGTACAACGGAAATTTGCGTGAGGACAATGGCGGTTTCTACTTATCTACTTATACCAATTCGGCTGGAAAGACTGTGTAAGTATTCATATTCAAATGATGACGTTTGAAAAGTGACTATAAGTCTAATTCGCAGTAATCTGGCGACGACACAATTCGAGAGTACCGATGCCCGTCATGCCTTCCCGTGTTACGATGAACCCGCTAAGAGGGCCAATTTCATCATCGAAATCAATCACGATCGGTCACTGAAGGCAATCTCAAACATGCCAGTAGACGAAGCGAATTCAAAACCCGGCAAGACAGTTTTCCAAGAAACACCCAAAATGCCGAGCTATCTAGTTGCGTTTGTTGTCTCAGACTTTGAAACCACATCGGGCAGTTTGAACGAATTGACACAGCGCATCTTCTCTCGCAAGGGAACACAATCCGATCAGGAATTTGCTCTCTTTTCTGGAATTCAAATAACTGCACGCTTGGCTGATTACTATGATGTGCCATTTACACTTCCGAAATTGGATCAAGTGGCTGTGCCCGATTTCGCTGCTGGTGCCATGGAGAACTGGGGTATTGCCACATATCGGGAGGAATATCTGCTGTATAATCCTAAAAAATCGACATTGAATACTCAGACAAATATTGCCAATATTATTGCACATGAGTACACACACATGTGGTTTGGAGATTTGGTTACTCCTAAATGGTGGACATACTTATGGTTGAAGGAAGGCTTTGCAACATTATACTCATACCAGGCTGCAGATGAGGTGAGTGTTATAGTACATAATATGTACAATGTAATTTTTGGATTTCAAAGTCAAAATTCTATTACAATTCTATCTGTCTGTCCGCGAGCCAACAGTCTAAATGGGGGGATACAAATTTTCTTTAAGGTTGTTACATATTGCTTTTCGGTAACATGTCCACGCGTTTTATGATTTTTTTAAGTTAATCGAACTCGTGATTTTAATCAAACTTGTACTTACGATACAATTTTTGCTACCATCATAATTATCTCGGAATCGGATGTAGAGATGTTGTTAAAAAAAAGTGTGAGCACTACTTTATGTAGAGTCTACATTTTGGTCAAATATTTTATTTAAATATTTTGTTATTAACGGTAACGGCCGCTGCCACATAACCATTTTTTTTTTTATTTTCGACTTTCTCATAAACAGCTCAACGTATTTTGACCAAAATTTTCGAAAAAATATTTTTTTGTAGATTTTTTTTATTTTTGAAAATTCAATATTTCAAAAATGCGTAGCTGATTTTTTTTAAATTTTGTTCTTAAATTATTAAAATTTTAAATTTTCATTCATTCCAATTTTTGTTTTTTCAAAAAAATTAAAGAAATTCCGTATATTAAATAAGTTATTGAAAAAGAAAATTTTCAAAAGAATTTTTAAATTTAAAATAAAACTATTTTCTGAAAACTCAATATTTTCAGTTTTCAAAAAAAAAAAAAAAAAAAAAAAAAACGGCACTTAACCGTCTTAGGTAACAATTTCGTGTAGCAAAAAATGGTTTATCTTAATTATCGTTTTAACGATTTTGATACGAAAAAAACTGTGAGCTATTTAAGGTTTAGTCTACATTTTGTTTCAAAAAATGTTTACATAAAATGTTATTAACGTTAGCTGCCATAGAACGGGTTTTGGAAAAATTTGGGGAAAATATTATTTTTGCATTGGAAAATTTTTCTTAAGTTTACATTATAAAATATTTTTAATTTCCATACAAATTTTTGTTTAGAAAAAAACTTAAGAAATTGTGCAGGAATATAAAAAATTAAGCAAAAACTACTTTAAAAATATCTTTATATTCTTAATACAAGTCTTTTGCATACGATGTGATCGAAGGTACGGGCAAGTTCATTTTATTTTGTATCCATTTGGTTAAACAGTAGATATTGAACACCAACATTTTCAAAAACTTTTTTTAAATTAAAAAAAAACATTTTTTTTTTGTTTGAAAACTCAATATTTCAAAATCGTCTTAATCTTTTCTTCGAAAACCCCACTTTTCTAAAGCAAAAAAAGTACGGTACTTAAGCATTTTAGGTGATTGGTTCAATTCCATTTTTTGTTTAACAATTTTGTATACAATAAATGGTTAACATTGTCTCGACAACGGCTCAAACGATTTTAATAAAAAAAAAATAGCACTATTTTCGACTTTCTCATTAACGATGGCTCAACGGATTTCGGGCAAAATTTTTGTACAGAAGGTCGTCAAATTTAAAATAATACTGAGTACTAAAATTTTAGAAACATTATTTTTTTGGATTTTTTTGAAAATTCAATATTACAAAAATGTGTGGACGATGCTTTTTTTTAAATTATATTTTTAAGCTTATATTATTATGTAATACTTAAAACTGCGTTACTAATTTTTTTTGTAAAAAAAATTATAAAAAATTTTGTATATACACAATTAAGTAAAATTTTTTGAAATTCTTGAACGTTAAATTAGGAAATCAAGATTTTTTTCTAGAAATATTTTTAAAATGTTAAACTTAAAACAATAGTTTTAAAAAATCTACATCTGGCTTAAACTTAATGATACCAGCCTATCCACTTATCAATTTTAAGGTACATTAAAGTTTTCAGCTACAAGAGCAAGTTCGTAAGAATTGCTTCCGAATTCTATACAGCTTTACTACCTGATTTCTTAAAGAAAATTATAACAAAATGCCATAGTGTCGTTTTCGAGATTTGACTTCTACAAACATAAGCCGGACATTATAACAATAAGGGTTTTACAATCGTCAATTTTTATAAGAAATTATGTTCGTGCTTAAGATTTACGAACACCCTCCCTGCTCAAAATGTTTTCAGGCGCCCTCAATACTAATTATAAAATTATTTTTTGGAAACAACTTATCGTTAAAAGTGTGTTGTGTTTTTAGGTCTATCCAGAATGGGACATCATGCAAATGTTTATTGTTAGTGAGTTCCAGAGAGGTCTCATGTATGACGGTGGTGCCAAGCCCCGTCCAATGTCGCACTACGTCCAAAAGCCCAGCGAAATACGTACGCTATACGATTCTGTGTCATATTCCAAAGCTGGTGCCGTCCTGCGTATGTGGGAACACGCACTTACTGATGAAATTTTCCGGGTTGGTCTTAACAAATATTTGAATCAAAAGTAAGTCCCTGTATCCTGGTTCTTGATTAGAACTAACTAATTTTAATTTTAGTAAATTCACTGGTGCTGAAGAAGATGATCTTTTCAATGCAATTGGTATAGCTGCTAAGGAATTTGATTATCCACTAAAAGACACGATTAATGTTATGATGAAAACTTGGACCAATCAAGGTGGAGTACCACTTCTGACCGTTAATGTAAACTATGACGATGGATCATTCAATATCACCCAAACTGCTTACCACTCAAATGCTTCATTAACTGATGACAAAATGTGGTACATTCCAATAAATTTTGCAACCAAAAATAACTCTGACTTCCGTAATACCACTGCTGAATTTTATCTCAAGGACCGTTCAGTTGTAATTAAGAATAGGAAAGCTTCCGGTGATGATTGGGTGATTTTGAACAAACAATCGACCGGATACTATCGTGTGACGTATGACGAAAAGAATTGGGATCTCATCACGGATAGCTTGATTGAAAACCCCTTTAAAATTCATACCCTTAATAGGGCTTCACTTTTGTACGATGCCTACAGTCTCAGTTCAACGTCCCACCTGAAGCACAGCGTCATCTTACGTATGACGTTGTTCCTTAAAAACGAAGATCAATATGGCCCATGGGCAACAGCCAATACAATTTTTACAACCTACAATAGATTCCTCAGTGGTGATAAGGAATATCCCGTCTTCAAGGCTTATGTTGCTGACGTAGTTGGAAATATTTACAGCCGCCTCGGAGTTCAATATTACACCGGAGAACAGCACTTCACAAATAATGTCCGTACCATTGCTATTAATTTGGCTTGCATAGCTGGTGTTCAAAGCTGTTTGGATGATAGTTCGGACAAACTTAAGACACTCGTACAAAAGGGTACTGAAATCGAACCAAACCTTCAGACTGTGATCTATTGTAATGGTCTTAAAAACGCCGCCGATGCTGAGTTCGAATACGTTTACAAGCGACTGATGACGTCTGTAGACCAAGCTGAGAGGAAAACTCTGATATCGGCATTGGGTTGCAGTCACAACTCAACGCATTTGAAGAAATTTGTCGAAAGTTCGATCAGTGAGTCAAACGAAGTTACTCTGCGAGTGCAGGAGAGGATTACATTGCTCAGTTCGGCCTATTCACGCGGTGAAATTGGTCTATTTGCTTGCATTGATTTCCTTTCTGAGAACTTCGAAGAATACGCTGACCTTACCAGCGGCTTCGGAGGTTCTAATCCCCTGGATTCTGATATTAAGGGAATGTCTAGCTATGTTGTTAATACCAACCAAGAAGCCAGGGTAAATTCAGTAACTTTTTCTAACGGAGCAATTTTGTAAATTTTTTGTTGAATTTTTCCAGCTCCTCAAATTGGTTGAAAAGGTCAAGGGTCACCCCGATGTATCAAAGAATCTGGAATCCTCAGTCAAAAACAATATTAAGGCAAACTTTGATTGGTTGGATACAAATCGGGATCCTGTCATGAAATGGGTTGTTAAAAACTACAAAGGGTCAGCAGGAAGTATATTCGGCTCCATTGTGCCCGCCATTATTGCCATGTGTTACGTCATAGTTAGACTTTTCTAGATTAATATTTTTAAGTTATTTTTTCTGTTGATTTTTTTTTTTAAGATTATTATCAGTGATTAATAAATGAAAGTGTATACTCGTATTGTAATCATTCTGCATTGAAAAAAAATGTCAACTTTTCGTTAAATTGTTTGACATTCAATAAACGATAATATTTATGGTCCAACATTTTGAAATAATTTTGCTATATCGCGACAGGTTTAACTGCCGATTAGATTACTCGCTTACTGATCTTTATTATAGGGCAATCAATTTATTTCACCATTAACATGTTTTCTGGGTGTTTTATTTGTTTTCAACCTAATTTTATTGTTAATGTCTGTCAAATAATTGTGTTATTAATTTTATTTAAAATGCTATAAAGTTTATTGTAAATTCGAATACATTACATAAACTTAAGTCTTATCACAAAATATTAAACTTCTTTTAATCCCAACCACTTTTAGTTTTATTTAACTTTTGTGAAATATACAGTTAAGGTTCATTTGAACCCAGGACACGTGCAAATAATTTTATGTACGAGTATATGTATGTTTTTTTATCAGTATCATTATGACATTCATTTATTTTCGATAAGAATTCCAAAGGTCGGAAGTTAAACCTGAACGAAGAAGTTATCTATTTTATAAGTGAAAGTCATCCACCGACCGTTTTGGAAATTGCATCCAATATTCCGTATGGTGAATTTGTATGTTGATACAACATGTGTGTACTGTGTTGCTTGTACCATTTGTTTTAGTGGCTGGGTAAGCTCTGTATTTAAAAAATTGTGCGCTTAAGCTCTCTATAGATTAATCTGCTTGCAGAAGGTTAATTTTTTTAATGAGTTGAGATGGGAGCTTCCAAAAATGATTTTCTTTGAATTTGTGGTATTAATTTCGAGGTCCATTTGTATCACTAATTTACGGCTGTAATGTAGGGTTTATATATCAGCTATTTCCTGTTGACAGTACCGGGGATGTCAAAGGGGTGAAACCGCCTTTTTTTGGAAATTTCTCGAAAACAATAGTTTTTTTTTAAGAAAATGTAGAAGCAATTGGAGCTTATGTTATTGTACCTATACAAAAAAGGTTAAATTTGTGTTGTACAGTCAACAGATTTTGAAGAGAAAAACGTCCAGCACAAGGACATAGCTTATTTCTTACAAAAACTTTAACTTAAACTTTGTTTGAAACTATTTCTTAGGTTGTCCGTTTTGCTTCAAAGTTTGGAGAAATATTTTGTAAGGACAAATTTATTAAGATTTGCATATATATTTTGTCTGTATAAATTTGGTGAGTAGATGGAGTACACGCGTGGCCTACTATAGTAGACCACACTAACAGTTTTGTTCATAACTTAACGGCTTTTCATGTCAGAGCTGTGTCATTTTATATAAGCCTTCTCAACTAAAATTTTTCAACAGGTCAGCGTCTCTCTTGATTTGTTGGCGAACGCGTATTTTGATAGTTAAATGTCAAAGTCAATTGTCTACCATAGTAGCGTTTGTGTAAAATTAAATTATTACAGCAGGGCCCATAAAAGATCAACAAAAAAATTGGCTTGTCCCGATCACCATGCTGTAGTGTGTCTTCATTGCTATAAAAATTCATGTTTTTATATATATATAAATTATCCAAACAAATATGAAGAATTGATTTTTGAACAACCATTTTGGTCGTTTTTTGGTACTGAAAAATTATTTTATACTAAATTTGAATTTGCTAACTAATATTTATAAATTCGAACTATTAAACGGTTAAGACAGTAAATAAACATAATATTTAAATATTTAAAGATAATGGCATTTTTAAATGATCTACCATAGTAGGCCATAGGAGTATCGGTGTAAAAAAATAGGGCGCCGGTTCTCCAGTGTCAATGTGAAGAATTATAGACTTAGGTTATTGTTCTGAATTCCCGCTTTAGCAATTGAACAAAATTTTAATGAAATTTTGTATGCAGATTGTAACTGTTCCAGTTTGTATGTTTGGATGTTTGTTTCGCTTTTATGTCACACAACGACTGAACGGATTTCAATGAAATTTTGTAGGAAGATAGACGCATTAGATTCTCGTGGGATAATAAAGTTATACCAAAGCACGAGTACCTGCGAATTTCCTATTTTTAATTGAATTTAACTTTAAATCTAAAATACAAAAAAAAATTTGAAGGAATATAGGAAGGAAAATCGTTAATGGCGAATTTAGTGAATGATCATAATGTGTGAGCGACCAATGGACAATAGCCGCGTTTTATTATGCACGAAGACCTATATAGATCAGAGCTTTCCATGCATTACAATACCACTACAAGATCTTGATATTTATCCAGTTGATTCAATTTTCTTGACCCAGAATTTATTTACATATCTCACCACCAGGGTTAGCTTTTAACTTGTATAGGGTTATCCATTTTGCGGTTTCAAAAGTAAACGTAATAAAACACATATAAAATATTTTTGTTCATGATATTTCTTTTTTATTATAAAGTCTGAACATTGACATTGTGTGAAACACTACACTATTTAAATGACCACCACGCGAATTGTTGCAAGCATCGATTACTTTGAGGTAATTTTCGACCACTTTTTGGCACATATTGGGAGGTATCTCAGCCATAACTTGACGAATGTTGGTTTTCAAGTGCTCAAGAGTTAAAGGTTTATCTGCATAAACACGGTATTTCGCGTAGCCCCACAAAAAAAAGTCCAACGGTGTCAAATCGCATGATCTTGGTGGCCAGTTGATATCGCCACGACGAGAAATTACTCGGCCAGGAAATGTCTCTTGCAATAAAGCCATATTCGCTCGAGTTGTGTGGCATGTGACACCGTCTTGTTGAAACCACATATTCAGTCGGTGACCATATGACCATAACGCTCCGAATTGACGGTGATAGTCGTTCCATCGTCGTTTTCGAAGAAGGAAGGTCCAATCACACCTCCGGACCAAAGAGCGCCCCAAACAGTAACTTTTTGTGGATGTAATGGCCTCTCTTCAATTACATGAGCATTCTCAGAACCCCAAATATGACAATTTTGTTTATTAACATACCCACCAAGTGAGAAATGTGCTTCGTCGCTGAAGAACATTTTGCTCGAAAAATCGCCTTTTACTGCCTGTTGTTCAAGTACTTATTCGACGTATCTACGACGTTGTGAATTGTCAGCTGGCTTTAGTTGTTATGTGAGCTGGACTTTATATAGACGTTGGTGTAGATTCAAATGCAAAATACGCCATAATGTGCCGTAAGACAGTCCTAATTCCTGAGAACGACGAGGAATCGACACATTCGGGTCTTCGGCAACACTTTCACTTACAGCCGCGATATTTTCAGTGAAACGAGCGAAACGATAATGCACAGCCCTTACAATATCTGTAACCAATCCAGTCTCTTCAAATTTCTTCACAATTTTGCCATTTGCTTGCGCAGATGGACGATTATGTAGACCATAATCTTCTCTTAAAGCACGATATGTGGCAGTGGCAGAATCACCATTTTTGGAGTAGGTTTTAACAATTGTTATGCGTTGTGCGATAGTTAAGTCAGACTTCGTAAATGTCAGACTTTTAACTGAAAAATAAAATTGGTTTAACAACTTAGTTTGACAGATGTCGAAATCCAGCCCTATACTTTTGAAACCGCAATATATTTAACCCTTTATACAGTTAAAACTCTCGTGCCTGGGCGAAACGCATTTTTGACAGGTCATAAAAATATTCAATTTGGCTTTAATCCACGCAGTCCACAAAAACAAAAATAATATTAAATTATTATTTGCGTTTTCTTCAAAAGTTATATGCATATAGGTACCTACCTGTTTAAATACTTATGTTCCATATATATATGTATGTATGTAGATACATTTTACTCTCCTAACTTACATAATTAAAATCCATAACTTAGATTTAAATATACATTTGTAGGTAGGTACCTATGTAACTATTTTTGAATCATCCATTCGACAACTCATTATACTAAGAATCAAGGTGATCTTACCTACATAGGCTTTAAACCTGCATAGGAACTACACCTAACTAACTAAACCTCAATAATTAGCTACAAGAGCAAGTTCGTATCTGGATCAGTCGTGCATTTTATTTTAATTAAAATTGAATAATTATATTAATTCTTACTTTAAATTGGCGTTTCAGTTTTTTTCCTAAAAATATTAATATTTTAAAGAAACCTCTCCAACGATTTTTGATTTTTTTTTTGTGATATATTATTTGATTGTTATTTTTTATGTCCAAGAATTTAAGTGAAATCTTTTTTCCCTGAAACTATAACAGCTAAACAATCTGAAAATATTTTATGATGTGCAGCAACAATTATATTTTTACCGAATTATACCCATTTCTTATTGGTAAATATATAGGCAGCGTAGCAAAATTTTATTCAGTCAGCAACAACAAGGGAAAACTGCTTTAACTAAAGGGCATTTTACCTACATCCGTTGCAAACCTATCTTAACGATGTTTAGCTACAAGAGCAAGCTTGTACGATAAAGTCGTAAATTTATATTTTTTCTTATTTTTCCTGTGTGATACAAATGAAAAGTGGGAAAAGCATAAGCATTGCAACAGCAGGAGCAATCCTAGGAGTTTGGGCTATCCACGCTGTTGATGTTGTTGGTATTTTCTTTAATCTGTTCTAAGGAACTGCTTTAAATCATATTTTTTACGGAAGTGAATAATTTCAAGAGTATCTATCGTTTTGAATAGGTGCTTTTAATTTCACTGTTTCGCTTCATCAACAAAATCTAGGGCCCCTCCATTCCTGTCAATTAACAGTATAATATACTAGTACCTTATTTAAGGAGTATATAACATCAACTTGTATGAACAGAACTGTTATATGTATGTAAATTGCCATGTCTAGAGTCACTAGCTTATGGGGTAATAGTTTATTTTCAACAGATAACGGGTTTTCCAATAAGAGGTGTTATTTTGAATAGCCCGCTATTTCGGTAGCTGTCACTTTTGAAGCTGTCATTTTTTGACATTTGACAAGTAGAAACTACGCTATTAATAAAAATGGAACGATACACGCTTCAACAACGCATTGAAATTATTAAAATTCACTATAAAAATGGTGAAAATTTGGCAGAGACGGTTCGTAAAACTAAAACATTTTTGGGTCGTCGTGAAGCACCTTGTCGGACCGCAATACAGAAATTGGTGGACAAATTCGAGCTGTTGGGACAAGTTAGTGATGTGAAGAATAAAACCCGTGCACGTCGCTCAAGAACAACTGAGAATATTGCTGTTGTAGCCCAAAGTGTTGAAGAAAACCCAGGTTTGTCCATTCCTCGTCGTTCTATGGAATTAGGCATTCCACAAACGTCATTACACCGTATTTTGCATAAAGACTTGGGTCTTAAGGCTTATAAAGTTCAGTTAACACAAGAACTCAAGCCGGCTGATCATCAACAACGTCGTGTCTTTGCTGATTCGGTCCTTGAAATGCATGAAAATGAACCGGAATTTCATCGAAAAATCATCTTGACTGATGAGGCCCATTTCCACCTCGGAGGCTACGTCAACAAGCAAAACTGTCGCATCTGGGGCTCGGAAAACCCAAGAGTTATTGTTGAAAAGCCTCTCCATCCTCAACGCGTGACTGTTTGGTGCGGCTTATGGTCCCGCGGGGTCATTGGACCTTACTTTTTCGAAAATGAGGCTGGAGCAACAGTTACGGTCAATGGATTGCGCTATCGAGAGATGATTAATGATTTTTTATGGCCTGAATTGGATGGTATTGATCTGGACAACGTTTACTTTCAACAAGACGGCGCTACGTGCCACACAAGCAATGAAACCATCGATCTTTTACGGGAAAAGTTTCCGGACCGTGTTATCTCTCGAAGAGGTGATCACAATTGGCCACCGAGATCTTGTGATTTAACACCTTGCGACTTCTTCCTTTGGGGCCACGTGAAAGATAAGGTCTACGCCAACAGCCCAGCGTCGATTCAAGACCTCAAAGATGAAATTTGTGAGGCTATCGAGGACATAGGGCAGCCACTTTGCGATTTGGTTATGGAAAATTTCATGAAAAGGATATGGTCCTGTAAGCGTGGTCTTGGCGGCCATTTGGCTGATGTTGTGTTCCATTATTAACGGCATACCTTCCTCTTTATAATTAAATAAACATCCGATCATTTATCTCCAAAAATGCCATTTTTCTTTGAATATCAAAATAACACCTCTTATTGGAAAACCCTTTACAATTTAGTTCCATAAGCCCAAGTTTGTCAAAAAATTAATACAGGGATCAAGTTTTGTGTAGATAATCTTAAAATTGATTTTATATGTAACGCAAGGATAAGTAAGATGGTTGAAAGAAATGGCAATGCAAATGCTTGACATTAAAAAAGTTGAAAATAAACAAATTGGGCTGGCAAACCCCATAGAAATAACACACCACCCTCCTTGCATGCCTTAATTCTGTTAGATTATTTTTTTACAAAAATGTAAAATCCCTTTAAACTTATTCAAAAATTTATGATCGACTCTCGTCTACCGAGGGACAACCATAAATCATTCATTTTATAAAAAAAAAAAAATAGACCAAAAACTTTAAGCCATCATGTGTCACCTCATCGATCAAAGTTGGTTTTTGGTTTCGGTTTTGGCGTTTTGTTTGTTGGAGGTGTAAAGTGTGTCCACCTTTTATTTGGATTCTTAGTTATACTCAGAATTTTAATAAACACGAATACACTTTGTAAACACAAAAGTTGGGAAAGTTGTATGTTATATTTACATGTATGAATATGAAAAGTTTTTGAAGATGAAAAACTTTCAGATGGGTTGGGTTTTTTAAAGGACTTTTGAAGTTTTTAATTTTTTTTGTATATTTCTAGTGGGACATGAAGTACCTTAATGTGAATATTGAAACTATAGGGTTAGGAGGTTTAAATTATGCCAATGAGTGTATCTATACGTCAGTATCATGATTCACATTTTCATATATTGAAGGTTATCGTTAATGGTATTACTTAAAAGTATTTGTTACCACTACAAGACGATATGAAAAAAACAATATTTGTATCCTTTTAAATGACTTGCTCCTTGTTCATTAATTTGGCAATATAATTTGCCTCCCCCTTTGCCAAGCACTGATCCTCATCTAGTGCTTTGTTTAAATTTTAAATTCTATAAATATCTAAAACAAACATCTAACTATTTATAACTATAAATATAATTTTATTAAATGCAAATTTCAATGAAATATCGATTTTTTTAAATACATTTGATTGGGTGCCTGTTTTAAATAGTTTAAAAATTGATGTCGCATATAGCACATTTACCAGCTCTTTAAATGAGGCAATTGACTTATATACTCCGAAGTTTATCCCGCAATCATCATCAGAACCTCATTGGAATAATAAGAAACTAATAAATCTAAACAATAAAAAAAACAAAGCTTTTTAAATTTAAAGTTCGTGAATTTAAGAATGATTGTGTTTCTATAATAAATACCTTCGGTTACAGAGGGAGTTTGATTTACAATACGTTTTAAGTATGGAAACAAAGCTTAAAACTAATAGTAAATGTTTCTGGATGTTCATAAACAAAAAAAAGATCCACTGGTATTCCTAATTCGATTCATTATCTGGGTGAAATATTAAATGAACCTTAAAAAATTTATAATCTGTTTGCTAATATTTTTCGATCAGTATTCAAGCTTCCGTGTCCTGGAACAAATTCACTTGTAGATGATCCTCCTGATCAAATCAACATAGGGGACTTGCAAATCAGAACAAGTGAGATAGTAGAAGAAATGGAAAAATTGAAAGAAGACAAACAAATAGGTTACGACGACGGATTTGCCCCCAATATTTAAAAAAAAAATGTGCTTGTGGCTTAGCAGTTCCACTTGGAGTTATCTTCAATCGTTCTCCTCCTTGATGGTGATTTTCTGAATGTATGGAAAAGTTCTTTTATTACCCCAATTTTTAAGTCGGGATCAAGAAACCAAGTTACGAACTACCGTTGCAAGATATCTACAATTCCAAAACTATTCGAAAAGCTTGTTTATAATAAGTTAGTTTTTGTATTAAAGGAAGTTATTTCGCCTTTGCAGCATGGTTTCATTGGTGGTAGATCAACGACTACCAACCTGACCGTTTTAAGCAATTATGTGTTAAGTTCTCTTCAAAAAAGTTTTCAGTGTGACACAGTTTACACAGATTTCTCAAGGGCCTTTGCTAGAGTAGATCACTTTATCTTAGTTTCCAAGCTGAATTAAATAGGTTTTCACTCTAATTTATTACAATGGTTAAAATCTTATCTTAACGAATAAATAACGTTCTCTCCGATCACATTGAAGTGACTTCCGGAGTACCCCAAGGTAGTCACTTAGGACCCCTTTTATTTCAAATTTTTATAAATGACATTCCAAGATTTCTTACGGTATTGTCCATGTTTGATGTACGCTGATGATTTGAAATTATTCTTAAGCATAAGATCAGCTCTAGATTGCTTTAACCTTCAGAAAGATCTATCAAACTTATTTGTTTGGTTTAGTAAAAATGATCTTCACTTAAATGTTTCAAAGTATCATAGTATGACATTTACTCGAAGTACTGCACCAATTACTTTTGTCTATAATACGAGGAGGAACTTCTCTTTGTAAGGTAAATGAAAAGAAAGATCTTGGGGTTGTATTTGATGGTAAGCTTATTTTTTCCTTTAGTTGCTAAGGCGAACTCAATGCTGGGGTTCATTTACAGAAATTTCAAAGATTTTTCAGACCCGTTCACTCTAAGGTCACTTTACTTCTCCTATGTAAGATCTGTGTTAGAATACTGTTGCACGATTTGGAACCCAATTTATGCGGTTGAGTTAGTTAGAATCGAAAGAATCCAGAGAAAGCTTACGAAATTGGTAATCAGGATTTTGAACTGGAATATCGATATGCCTTCTTATAATTCCAGGTGTTTATTACTAGGCATCCATACTTTTGCAACTCGGCGTAAATATTTCGAGATAATGTTCGTTAGAGATATTATTAATTATAAAATCAAGTGTCCCTATTTGCTCTCTTTATTGAGTGTTCATGTTTCTAGCCGTGAACTTCGACAAAGTCGAATGTTTAATGTGCCTTTTAATAGAGTTAACTACGGCAATAATGAGCCAATATCACGATGTTTAAACAGGCTAACTCAATATGTAGCGTTCTTAATTTTAATTTGTATTTAAGCAGAGATTGTTTTAAGAAAAAATTACACTAGCGGATAGTTATTTTTTTTTAACTATAATTATTATTATCCAATAATTGTTATTAAGTAGTCTATAAGAGCCTCTGCTTGATAAAATAAATAAATAAATAAATATTTTTTTTTCACAAATTGAGACATCTTAGCGAAAAGTTCCCAAATTGCCCTACGATTTGAAATCATTATAGAAATTAAAATTGACGGAGTCTCACTTCACTTCGATTATTCAATTAAAAGAATTAAAAATTCCTGCAAACTTTTTGATCGAACAATTTCGCCTGTTCATTTAAATGTACATTTTCCAATGAAATACGATAATTCCAATGTGAAAAAAGTAATAGGGCCATCAAACCAGAAAACATAGACAGAATTCAAATAAACATTTTATCACTACCTCCGTCGCAAAATCAATTATTCACTTCGCCATCACTTCATGTTCAACGTCACCGTCATTATGGGGTAAAAGTTGAATCCATACTTTTTCTCAACCGAATTCTTTTTCGTTCTTATACGGGAGAACCCGACCGCTTTCCATAGGGTTGGAGCCAGGCGTAGTTATGTTAATCGGTGTAAGATCGAAGTTCAGCAGGAATGAATGCAATTTGCTCTAGCAATTCAGATGGTATTGAAATAGATACTTTTTGTTGGACAGTCAATAGATTTCTACAAAAAAAATGTAATTACATTAAATTTAATTATTTTTTTATTGGCATTTATGTGAGTATTTTTCCCACTTTTAAAAACCATATGTTAGGGGTGATATGTTGAAAATATAATTATTTTGTCTTATTTGAATAATTTATTGAAATCTCAACTCCGAAAAAAAATTGTTTAAAACAAATTTGTAGAACATTCAATTCTAACAATCGATTCTTACATTATCTCGAGACATCTCGATATTTCAACCGAAATCATTCGAATGTTATCTATTAATCGCCAAGAAGCAATAGCAAAAGCCAAGAGGTATATATGTGTGTGTAGCCTAGGTTCGTATTGCAATTTGAGTTTTTTTAGTTTGAATTAGACTATACAAGATATAACAGAACAAACTTTAGTTTTCTAATTGGCTTAAGTAAAATATATGCTGTATCAGTAGCATTCGTTATTCGAATGAATTAGTCATATTAAGAATAATCACTAGGTTCTCGAATACAGTTTGTTACATGTGGATCACTCGAAATACATGTAGTGCTACAATAAGAAATTTAAATAACTTTTATTTTAATCGATGTATTTCATTAATTTTTTTTATTGGATTAAAAATTTAATTTTGTTTTAAATAACTAATGGTTTTTTAAGATGATAGACCGCAAATGACCTACACGCTCATCCACGCGTATGCGGCACCTGATCAGAAAATTGTTCATTGCGGCCTGTAGGTTTGAAACTTGGATCGCCTCAATAATTGTCTTAATGGACTGCTTCAATTCAGTCAAATTCCTGGGTTTCGTTTTGTACACTTCCTGCTTGACATAACCCCATAAAAAAAGTCTGGTGCAGTCAGGTCAGGCGACCTTGGGGGCCAGCGGAAAGTGCAGTTTCTGGATATCAATTTTGAATTTTCGTTGGAGCTCCGCCATAACTTGTGTGGCTACGTGCGCATTTGCTTCATCTTGTTGAAACCAAATCTTGCTGAAAGGGATACGTCTTCGGCGAAGTTCTGGGTAAAAAACCTCCTCCACCATCTTTAAGTAACAGTCCCCATTGACAGTTTGTGTTACACCATTTTCTTCAAAGAAGTTTGGCCTCTACAATACACCTTGATGAAACTGCGCACCACACAGTGGCTCTTTCTGGGTGTAGTTCAGTCTCATGGAGCATTTCTGGATTAGATTCACTCCATATTAAGTCAAAATGGGCCTCATGAGACATGAACAAGCAATTTATCAATGTGTTGTCTTCTTCGGACATTGTAATCATTTTTCGGTAAAGTTCCAGGCGAACAGGCAAATCCTGAGGGTTTAACTTGCTTGTAATTTGGACTTTTTACGGAAATAAGCTTAAGTCATCATGAAGTATCCGTTGCAATGACCGTCTGCTAACTCCAATTTTTCCCGATAAGTTTCGAGTCGAAACACTTGGATTTACCTGTATTGCCGATGCAACAGCCACGATTGTATCATGAACCCGAACATTGGGATCTCGATGATACGGTCTTTGTTCGATGCTTCCAGAAATCCATAACCTAGATTTAAATATACATTTGTAGGAAGGTGTCTATATTACTATTCCTTGAATCGTCCATTCCACAATTCATTATACTAAAAATTAAGGTTATTTTAATTACATGATCTTTAAACATGCATAGGATAACAAGTCTACGTATCTACTAAACAGCGTCAATGTTTAGCTTCACTAAAGTTGTTAGCTACAAGAGCAAGTTCGTATGATCCAGTCGTGCATTTTATTTTTTATGTTTTGGACTTTCTCATAAACAACTCAACGGATTTCGATTAAAAAAATTTTATGTAGGAGGTCCTTTCAATTCTAAATAATACTGCAAACTGCATACTAACATTTTCGACAAATATTTGTTTTGGGTTTTTATTTATATTTTTGTTGGAATCGTATTGAACAAGGCAGACACAGAAAGTAGCCGAAAATTGGAAATGTCGAACGAATAAATGAAAGAAATTACATTCTTTTAGAGGTGGCAATAGCTTTCTGAAAATTTAGTTGTGTATAGGAATTGACAATCTGCTTAATTTTTCATCCACGGAAGGAGTATCGCCAACCAATATTGTCACTGAAGTCGCTTACAATTTTTTTTGTTTTAAAATCTCGGTATGCAATACTCTTTGTACTTCGTAGAAGGCTCTACAAAAAAAACTGAAACCCTTTAAACCATTTTTTTTCCAATACACACTGCGTCATCAAAAAAAATAACCTTGACAATTTTAAACAATGATTATCATTTTACCGACTTACATTAACCCTGAGATGTATTCCATTATCAATCTGTCCCAGGAAAATCAGTTCAAACCGGAAAAAGCAATTGGAAAAATTTTAATTCGCCTCCGAATTCTTTGGAAATGACACAAATACGTGTAATCTGTACCAACCGATAATACTAAGATAAAAAAAAATGCTTAAATGTATAAAACATGACTGAACTGATTTTATATCAAATACAAATAACTTGGTGCTGCGAAGAATATCACATTGCGGAAGAAGTTTTTAATCTCCAGACATAATTCCACTCGAACATAGATTAACTAACCAACGAGTGAGTATAAGATGAATATCATATTAAATTAAGGCAAATATTTGTTTTGATCTTCGCTGAGGATAAAGTAAGATTAATCCAGGGGAGCATACTGGTTTGTGGAATTCATTCATAGCACTTGAACGTCACCATTCAGATTATAATTGATTATAAAATTGATAAAAGTAGTAACAACCTGCTAAGTGATAACAAGAGTGGGAAAACCCTAAAGATCTTTATTTAAGAGTAGCCCACTTTAAGAATATATATTTACAATAACATAGAATTAAATATAATAATGGTTAAAAAGTTTGATGTTTTTTTTAGGCGTACCTACCCCAATTTTATACACATTATTCAATATCGAGATTTACGTTTGGGAAAAATAAATTAACTTGATATTTTAATTATTGTGTTACGATGTAGTATCTATTATACTTTTTAATTAGTTAGGTCCAAGTATGATGCAAATTCACCCATTTAGGCTGTAGACTCGAGGAGAGACAGACAGACGGATTTGTCACTTTTTCGTCTTCGCTACCATCGTAATGTCAAGTTTGATCAAAATCTCGAGTTCGATTTTTTTATGAATCCATAACTTAACTTGCCAAATAACTTTTTTTTTTTTGAAAATGGGCGCAAAACATCGAGTGTAGCTTCGGCTGTGTGGCACGTAGCGCCGTCATGTTGAAACCAAAAATTGCCAATATCCTCCTCTTCAAGTTTTGTAATCAAAAATTCGTTCAACATGGCCCGATAACGATCGCCATTGACTGTAACGGCCACTCCTTGCTCATTATCGAATTATGCTTCTGGACCAAAATCCGCATGAAACAGTGACTGTTTTTGGGTGTATCGGCTTTTCAATGTATGCGTGCGGGTTTTCTGTGCCCCAAATGCGACAATTTTGTTATTACATACCCGCCAAGATCAAAATTAGCTTCATCTTCTCAAAGTCGATCGCAGACCCACTAAGCAAGCGTACACACAACCATATTCATTCAGCGGAAGGATAAGACTAATTATCTGTCAAATCAGACATGAGCTAAGTGTTACCAATCACGAAATAAGCACTAGTTGAAAAAAAAACGTAAGATGGCGGACCAGTTAGATAGTATATGCAGTGAAACCAGCTTAACTGAAAAATTCGCTTTTGTGAAAAACCCGCATAACTGATAAGAAATTCCTTCAAGTTCTCTATTTTTCAATAGAAAACAACCCGGTTAAGTGAAAAATTAAAAATTAAAAAAAAACGGTGCCGAATCGTTTTATTTTTACTTGCGATTATAGGTACTATAAGGCAAGTTATGTATTCGTAAAAAAAAAATTGTTTTCTAACATTCAAACATGACATTACGATCATAGAGAACACCAAAAAAGTGGGTCCCCCAATTCCGTCTGTCTGTCCTCGAGTCTGCAGCCTAAACGTTTCGGTGGATTTGCTTCAAACTTGGTACATATTATTTTTTCGGTAATATGCCCAAACGTTTTTTCTTTTTTTTTAAGACGACAAATAACCGTAGCTCCCATACATTTTTCTTTGCCAAAAACAAAAAACTAATTTTTCTCAAAAACGCTTCCAAAGATTTTTATAAAAAAATAAAATGCACGACTGGATCGCACGTACTTGCTCCTATGTTCGATCACATTATGTGCAATAGATTCTTAATGGAAACGGCTAAATGTATTTTTAAAGTCGTTTTTCATTTAATTATTTACATATATATAAAAATTCCTTAATTTTTTCTAAAAAAAAAAAATTGGTGCGAAAATTTTAAATATTTAATAATATAAATTTAAAAACAAAATATCAGAAAAAAAAATTTTTTATTTTCCAAAATCCAAAAAACAATTTTTTGAAAATTTTAAAACGCAGTATTATTTACATTTCAAAGGAGATCCTGTGTACAAATTTTGATCGAAATCGTTTGAGGCGCTTATGAGAAAGTCGAAAATCTTTAAATAGTTGTATTGCAGGTACAGTCAATAACAAAATGCTTAAAAAAACTTTTTCGGTCAAAATGTAGACCGTACTCGAAGCAATACTCACACAAAATTTTATTAAAATCACTAAAGCCGTTTTTGAGATAACTAACATGGTAGAAAAATTTTTATGGCAAGTAAAATGCTTAAGCACCAAGTTTGAACCAAATCGGTTTAGCCGTTTAGAATGTAGATCGTTCTGCAGACAGACAGACGGAATTGAGGGATCCACTTTTTTGTTGTTCTCTATGATCGTAATGTCATAATTGATTGTTAGAAAAAATAAATTTTTTTACGAATACATAACTTGCCTCGTAGTATGAGTACCTATAATCGCAAGGAAAAAATCAGTTCATGAATGAAGGGAAAGGACCTTTTGATGATTTTTTTGAAAAAAAATTTTATTTTTCGCACCTCTAGTAGAACCATTTTTTTTTTTTGGTTTTCGATTTTCTGATGATCTGATTTTTTTGAATTTTTTTACGCAGAACCTCCTAAAAAGTTTCAACACTATTGTATACCAAAATTTTTCAAAAAAAAAATTTTTTGGAAATTATTTTTTTTTTTGAAAATTCAAAATTTCCAAAACGACTAAATAGATTTTTTCGACATTTTGTATTTAGTGGTTTTTTGACATTATCTTGAATAGTTAAAAAAAATATTTTTCTAAAATAAAAAACAATGGTACCTCCCATACAAATATTAAAAAACCGTTAAGAAAAAAATTTATTTCTCGAAAACGGCTCCAAGATAAAAAAAAAAAAAATCTTGTTATGTGTCACAGCTCTTTTTTAAGTATTAAAATATATATTTTTGCATACTTATTAACGGTACTTCCCATAGAACCACTTTTCATATTTTCGACTTTCTCAATATTGGATTAACCGATTAAAATAATTTCTTTTATACAAATGCTCCCTAAAATTGTTAATAAAACTGCGTACTCAAATTTTCAAAAAAAAAAGTTTTTCGATTTTTAACAAATAAATACAATTTTTTTTTTTGAAAAATCGATTTTTCACAGATATTTTTTTAAATTTTAATGTTATAGGTATATTAATAATATCTTCAAAATGGCGTTTCAAATTTTTTTCTAAAATTTTTTGGAAATTTTATACATAAAAAATTAATTTATTAAAAAAATGCTCCATCGATTTTTAAAATTTTTTTTGATATAATCTTATTTATGTTATAGGCGTTATGTTTTCCCTAAAACTATAACGCCTAAGCAATATAAGAACATTTAATTATGTGTTTTATCCATTTATTTCTACCTTATTATTATTCCCTTTTTACGAATTTATGCGTTCGTCACTGAATACTAAATACAATAAAGGCCCTCATACATTTATATATACATATGACGGTTCTTTAAAAACCATCTATATGCATATAGCTATCTACCCACCAACATCCTTCATTTTCATTATTATATTTACATGTTTACATACTAAGGTTCCATCTATATGTATATGTATGTAGATACATTTTACTCTCCTAACTTACATAATTGAAATCCATAATTAAGATTTAAATATACATTTGAACGTAGGTATGTAACTATTCCTTGAATCATCCATTCCACAATTCATTATACTACTCGTAAGAATTAAGGTAATATTACCTACATAGGCTTTAAACCTGCATATGATAACTACACCTATCCAACTTAACCTCAATAGAGCAAGTTCGTACGATCCAGTCGTGCATTTTATTTTGACAGTTCACCTCCACCAATTCCATTCATATTAGTGATGTCTCAACCCGGTTTAATAAACCGAGTCAACCCGAGTTGTGCCCATACCGAGTTAACTCGGGTTATATTTTTCCAAACCGAGTTGGTCAACCGATGAAAGAACCGAACCGACAGCCGAGTAATTTAATGACTACAAAGGCAAACCGACTTCAATATAATTAAAAATACCCACATTTTGTTGCGGTTTGTATTAAACACAATGTATTAACACATATACATTCGATTGGGTAGTAACGAAACGGGCTGTGGCTCGGTTTCACCCATCCATCGTTCACGTAGTTATTTTTTTTTTTTCATACGCAAATGTTGTTTGTTTTGTGTATGCGCTAATTTTTGTTGTCGTATGTATGATATGAAGCATCAAACCATGTGAATTGGTCGCAACGCAAGCATACACATACATCTGTTACGACGCACGGTAGACGGTAGCTATAATAACTCGGTTGGATGTTGAATATTTGTTACATACTCGAGTTAAATCAAACCGAGTTGCAACGCGCATTGGGTTTCGGTTCGTTTTTTTATTGTTTAACTTGGTTTCAACGTGAAGTAACTCGGGTTGAAATGAGGTTTTTTTTTATAGAATTGTAAATGGACAGAGTCAAACAGAGTGGCTTTTAAAGAGTTGCAATCTAATTGAATATCTGATTTTGAATTGATTTTGGTTTCGGCTTTGGTTTGTTTGTGTTCTGTAATTAGTTAATTTTTTTTTTGTGAAAAATGCCTCGTCCAAAAAATAAGTTATTTAGTATTCTTATAATATTTTAATCAAAACAAAGGAATGAAGGAAAACACTGAACAATTTTTTTTGTAAACCGGGTTAGCTAACTCGGTTTGCAACCCGGGTTATTCAAAATCTAACTTGGGTTAACCCGGGTTGAGAATTTTTCGGTTTGGCACATTACTAATTCATATAACACATGTACAATATGCTAAGTTTTAAATAAAAGGGAAAACCCCAAAATTGCCAATTACTTACATACATTGTTGCTTTTTTAATACGAAATAAATCTGTAAATAAAAACTGAACTCAAAGTAGAGTTGGTTGAGTTTTGTGTTTACAATAGCGCAAATTTTAAATGATTTAGTAAAATGTTAAAGCCGCTTTTAGCAATTTACTAAGCTAAAAAGATGATTGAGCTAATTTTAAACGATTTCAACATTTTACTAAA
This sequence comes from Philhelius pedissequus, assembly GCA_910595825.1. Classification (NCBI taxonomy): domain Eukaryota; kingdom Metazoa; phylum Arthropoda; class Insecta; order Diptera; family Syrphidae; genus Philhelius; species Philhelius pedissequus. The sequence goes on along the minus strand of OU343161.1, from coordinate 11,201,747 downwards.
GTTAAAATCACGGAATGGCAACTTTAACTTTTAGCAATTTGCTAAATCCATTAAGGAATCTGATAGTATATCAGCCTTGCACGCGGGGTGCAAGTTTTTTTGTAAATAATGAAGTTAAAATGATGAAAATAGAAATAACTAATACTAATGTTAAATGTTTTTGTTAATAATGTTGGGTTTTCATCAACATATAATTAATTTACTACGCATATCAACAATAATTGTGTTCATCAAAATTCAAACCCTACAAATGCTCAGCTTTTTGCTTAATTAACAATTTACTAGTTTAGAAATGGTTTAAAAATTTTGAAATAGTTATTCAATCAAAAAGCACTTAGGAAATTGCTATATAGTAAAATGGTAAGCCCTTAACAATCATTTGTTTAAAATTTTGCGCCAATATAATTACCAAAGTTGAACATTAATATGTATGCGTATTATGTTGCAAAATGTAATTTTGTATACATTAATTTGTACCTACATATACACGTAGCTACAAATTCGATTTGTTTAAAAATAAATTATTTGTTTGTTAATTTATCAAAGGGCACGGAAGTGCCCAGGCAGGTTTTGGCACTACACCCTATGTACGTACATGAACAAAATCATGCAATTTTCGACCCCTTCTAACTTCAGTACCAATACAGTCAGAAACTTCAAACTCTCAGCAATTGCTAAGATCACCAGGCTTAGGCAACTCACCCAATTTCAATTCTTTAGCTACAGAGGTTCCCGAAATATATGACTGCAAAAATCGCAAAAACCGTAACTGACTGACTCACTCACTCACTCACTGACAGATCATCAAAATTATGGAGCTCTTCCCGACATATTCTACGATGTAATTTCGCACAACGGTAGGCCTTGTGGTGTATACAAAGGAAAAAATAGATAATTAAAGATTTTCCATTCAGGGGGCGTGGTACCCGCCCATCTTCATAGAATTTATATCAACTATGTAGAGAACTACTGATTGGCGTAGAATGATGAAATTTGGTAGAGCGATAGGATAGCGATAAACGGTTATTTTCACAGAACTGATATTAAATATATTGAGAGCACTTCTGATTGGTGCAGGATTATGTTTATTAGATTATTTATTTATTATTATTATATTATTCTCTACAAAGAAAAAGTTGAAATTATGAAATTTTTCATGCAAGGGCGTTTCAGCCACGCACTTCTTATCAATTATTACCGTTTCACTATATCACTCCACAAAAGACATAATTCGCAAGTAAAAACTAATTGCATTTGTTTTTTGTTTTTAATGAAAATATGTGTTTGAATGATGTGACGGTGTGTTAATTTGTGTTGTTCCTGTGCAAAAAAAAACATTAACATATTTTTTCAAATATTTATTGTTGGGTAAACATTTGACAGCTCCATAGAAAATTTTTAAACGCAACAACGCCGCAAAAGAAGTTTAACTTCTAAGAATCTCTCCCAAAATTCATCGAAATGTTATAACTGAGATATTCAGATTTCTATAACTTGTCAGTTTAACAAAGAACTTGTTATTTTTGACAGGACCTATTTCTATTGAGCAATGAGGAAAAGGTGTGTCATTTGGGAGTTTTAAATAATTTCAAGAAATATTTGTAAAGGAAAAATAGTGGCGCAAAATTTTAAACAACCGATTGTTAAAGGCTTAACATTTTACTAGTTAGCAATTTCCTAAGTGCTTATTGATTGAATAACTATTTCAAAATTGTTAAACCTTTACTAAAATAGTAAATTGCTAATTAAGCAGAAAGCTGAACATTGGTAGGGTTTGAATTTTGATGAACACAATTATTGTTTTAATGCGTTGTAAATTAATTACCAAACATGTACTCTAAAAAGATATTAGTTATTTCTATTTTCATCATTTTAACCTCATTATTTACAACAAAAAAAAATTGTGCACCAGCAGGACTCGCACCTGGGCACCCCGCGTGCAAGGCTGACATACTTTCAGATTCCATAATGGATTCAACAAATTGCTATAAGTTAAAGTAGCCATTCCGTGATTTTAACTTTAGTAAAATGTTAAAATCGTTTAAAATTAGCTCAATCATCTTTTTAGAATAGTAAATAGCTAAAAGTGGCTTTAACATTTCAATAAATTTGTGCAGTCTGGGCATAAAAGAAACAATATACAGAAACGATAATAATGGCGGTACATTTTAATGGATTTACGAGTATAATGATATAAAAGCAGTTTTAGTATGGTACTAAGCTAAACAGAGGATTTTACTAATTTTAAACAAAGTAAATCATCGAATTATGTATCTTTTAACATTTTACTAAAGAAGGCTGTTTTATATTTTTAGCATCATGCTGAATCCACATACCACTTTGACATTTACTAAAGTCAATAACTTAAGCTCAGCTGGCGTATGTCAAGAAAAAAGATTTAGTATCCCAACTAACATACTCTCCAGAGTTAAGCTCCCAAAATCTGAAAAACAATCTCGTCAGCCTCTTTTAGGTCACATTACTATCCTTAGAGTTAATTTCTTATTACCAAACTTAAATTATTCTCATAACGTTTTTTTTTATAAGAACTTAGCTCTCCACAATTTTCAAATAATTTAAATCTTATACTTAAAACAAATTTGCCTCCTTTAACAAGATTCAAAGAACTTAGAGTTTTATAAAAATCTTTATGAATCTGTTATGAAATTTAAACGCCTATATATCTTCAATCCCATAACAACTGACTTATCGGTGTCTAAGCTATTTTAAAATTTTATACAACATTTTATTAAGGGATTCTAATATGAGTTACATTTTCGAATTGGCACATGGAATCGAGATTATTGAATAGATATGAATTTTCCGAAAGTGTTTATTGTTCTAAAGGTTTTTTTAAACATTTGAAAATACAAGTGTTTGGCGACCAAAAATTAACACATATCAAATAGCGAAGCATTCAACATTTGTTGTTAAAGGGCTGTGGATTTTATTAGAAGATTGATCGTCGCCGTCGACTAAAACGTGTCATCAAAAATGAAACATTTTTATAATTTTGTAAATCAAATTTACAAAAAAATGTATGATTGGTGTCGCTATTGGGCTCGATATTTTGAATAATAATTGAATACTTCACACTTTCCATGGCAATCAACTGTAATAAATTGGCATTCTTCTAGTGTCGTATTATGATAGAAACAAATTCAGGTTTTACTTTTGTAGCTGAGACCCCCTTTCCTTACTACGTCCGTGATTAAAAGTTCACTATATATGTAACTTGTTATCTCGCTCGCTTTTTTTTAAATAATCCCATAATATAATGAATATTCCCATAAGACTTAATATAAACTTAGTAAAAGAAAGTGAGAGTGAGTAAAAGTAAAGGAAACCAAACTCTTATAATGGTCTTATTGTAATTATTAAAGGAGTCTCTCATCTCAACAGCAGCCATATTTAAGTACGCAGAAAATATTCTCGGAGTGTTTCTAGGGTTACCACACATAGAACATGTGGATATGTTGCAATTAATTCTAAAAATTATTTATTTTAAAAACAATTTATGTGCATTATAAATATCACAAACATAAATGCCAAAACAATAGCATTAACTGTAAAAGATTATTCCTAATCTCGATACAAAATATTTAGCAATCGAAATGGGTATTACTTTAACTTTTCGACGTTTCTCTGCTAAAACCTTTTGTGAAATGAAAAATGTTACTTGGGTAATTCTGTTTTGTGACATTAAAATATCTACCAACAATTATATTTTGTCATTTGTGTAAATGCAGCATTAAGGCTCTTAGTGAGTCATATGGATTGCTTTTCGGATTTAATTTGACTCGCAAGTTAATTTTTATGCATTTAGGATTATGCAATCCCATCCACTATAATTTCAAAAATTAATTGATTCCCAAAAGTATCGAAGGTAACCCTATCCTTAATAAAAAGTATAAATTAAATAATTTAAATGTGCATTATTTTGAAGGCGCTTTGTTTTTTTTCGAGGTAAAATCTATAAATTAGTAGGTACAATTTCAACCGCATTAATTTTTAATTGACTTACAAAATAAATACTATCACAAATACATATCAAGCCCATCAGTTTATAGCCATGACATTTAGGCAAAACTTTAAAAGAGTTTGCTTCTTTCAAAAAAAATTTAATGAGAAAGACATAATTTTGCTAAGGTTTATTCTCTTTTCTGTTCTCATTTTCTTTATTCTCTTTTAGCAACTCCCATTGCAAGAAATGCTGTCTCACAACAAGATTTAGCCGAGCTTTATTAGAGTCATATAAGAGGCCTTTTTTCAATATTCTATATCTGTCATCCCATAAGAAGAATACAACTCTGGTAGGGAGTATAGAGAGGCTCTCATAACTAGGCCATTTAACGCTTTTAGCATTATTATAATAATCTAGAAGAATTCTTCAAGATTATTTTGGCTCCCTTAAATTAGTCTCATCAGGTTATTGGAGAATGTTATGAGAGGAAAAATGTTACTTGGCATATGGTCATAGATAAATCATTTTTAAATTTATGAAAATGTTAGTAAAGTATCTAATACAAGCAAACTGTTAAGTGGTATCATATTAGTTGAGCAATGAATTGTAATGTATTTGTGACTGAAATTGTGTTAGGTAAGCGGTGATATTAGGTTTTATATAATGTTTTTATAATACAATTGACACCGCTAACTGAAACTCGTTTAACAGAGAACCCTGACTATTAAAGCAACTTAAAATAACAAAAGCAAAAATAAATAAAATATCGACGAATCTACAAAAGTTCGGTTAAATTATAAAAGGAAAAAATCGGTGTTATTGAAGCTTTAATTAAGATTGATTATTTATGTTGTCATTTAAGAGTGTTCGACTGTATTATATTTTCTAATTTTAAATTGGCAATATTAATTCTTAATAATTAATGCATATATGTATATAATAATCTCCCTAACACACTTGGCGTTGGACACATTGGAACAGTAAGCTTGTCCGCTTAATAACTTTTCATATTAATAACCATAATTTTTGGCTAAAATTGAGTGAGCTCAGACCAAGGTGTAACCAACTTGATTCAAAATAGCTTTAACGGCCTTAAGTCCACAAAATTTGCGTTTCGTCCCGGCGATCTCACATAGACTCATCATTTATCATTTAAGCATACTTATTTGTTATAATTTTAAGCAAGACAGAAACTAGTGCGTTTTTAAACATCGAATTTGCCGAATTAAAATTATCCACTCATTTCTAATTTCAAGTTAAAGATGAATAAATTCTAGTGCTTATTGTTCCCCAATTAATTATTAAGAAGAGAATTGAAACATTCTTGGATAATTGTGTTCATGTGCAAAATCTTAAGAAGATTAAAAGCCTGTAATATGATGTAAAGAAGTTCTGATTAAATGGCACCCATTAATAAAAATCCACCGTTAAAAATTCATTTGACCATTAGTTTTCATTATTACTAATTGCCAATTATAAATAACTTTAATAAAAATATATGATTAGTAATCGTTTGAAATGAAAACCGTAAATACACTTGAAAAATCATTTAAGACATAAGTCATTACCAAAATTATAATAAAATTCATTCAATCCATTGACGTTATCTCAATTTTTTTTAAACATTTTATCGATCTTAAAACGAAATCTAAATAAATTGATAGGGTTTGTGATTGTAAAACATTTCATAAATATAAATTTTCAAATATGTTTATTTGAAGAGCCGTCATGTTTTTACTTTATCGAAATAGCCTTAAATATATTATTATTGGTTTGAAATTTTTATTACCTATTTTGGCATTTGCTATATAATTTTTTACTCCTTGGAATTTAGTATAGGTACAGTCGAACTAGGTATTTGCCGTCACAATAATTTGTAACTGTTTAAAATTTTCATTTATTTGTTTCTCAAACCTAAGTTATTCTTTTTCATATGTATGTATTTGGATGTGCTTACTAATATTCCCAACTTTATATGTAATCTTTTCATGTTTTAACATGCAATATTTAGTGGGGTTGGCTATGATTTCTCGGAAAACAATTCCCCTGATAACGAATTCACGTATCAAGATTGCCAATTTCCCGCATTTGCTAGCTTTATCTGCGGAACTAAAACTATTTTTGATTTTTAACAGTACGCAGAAATGAATTATTGATTTTTAATTTTACTGTAATCCCCATGCTTGGCAAAGTATAAGATTTGGGGTGCGGTCGAGTTTTGGTGTATGCAAAGTTTTTTTTTCGGATTTTTATGGATTTTTGTGGACTCAACGAAAATGCCTAAGGTCGACTCATTTTTCAAAATCGTCATTTCTTTCTTTTATATAATAATTTAAAAAATATAAAATATCAAAAATATTACGGGCTCAAAGTTACGCGGCTTACGTTACGACAGTTACGCTCCCATTTAATCCAATTAAATTTTACTTTTACAATCCATAAGTATATCTTTACACTTCACCCTGGCAATCACTCTGAACAAATCGCACGTCTTCATTATGTCGAAGTACTCTTGCATGTATAGCAAATTTCAATATTCCGTTGGACCAAGTAATAGCTTAACTGCCTATCGCAACTATCTTCAATGATGGCTCAAGATGGAGTGTTTAGTTGGTTTGGAAATCTGCTCCGAAAAGTCTTTCGGGCTACATAATTACGCTAGAGTTTTTCAAGCAGAACTGCAAGCGATCAGGGAAGTATGCAATATACTTATACTGACCGACAGTCACCCTGCTATGAAAGCAATTGCTTTTGCAAAAATATTCTCTAAGATGGGTTAACTGGGTTCCAGGTCATAGTAACATTGAGGGTCATGAACGTGCTGGAGAGCTGGCCAGGCAACTGTTTGCCCTCCTTAGCTCACTGGCAGACAAAATTGAAATTTCCCAAAAAACTATAGAGGGTAATAATATATTCAATCTTCCTCGCGGATTCAAATCGCAGATGGTACAGTTTATTAAACAGCAATATATCTAAAACAATATGGCCCACCTATAACAAATCTCGAACTGCTCATTTGTTATGCAGACACATGAAAGACATAGCCAGGACCGTGGCAACATGTACGTCATTGTCAATAGAGAGAGGGCTTGCTCCGAAAGATGGGCATCCCTCTGACAATATTGACGCCTGACAATCGATTACAATATAAACCACTCACAGCAAAACCACAATCCCATCCTTGATTAACAGATAAAAGACATCTGGCTCCCGCTCCATAGAATGAGGCGACAATCTTCTTTTCCGTGACCTCAAGTCATGAGGAGCTTAACATTGGTTATCGCATCCAATCATGCTAATATATGAACTTTGTGAAAGATCACGTAATATACGTTTCGGAAACAAAAATAAAACAGAATTCCTAGTGTGGCATATTGCTTTCCCCTTTATAACCGTAGCGTCAAGTTGATTAAATGTGGCGTTACAAACATTAAAAAAAGTCTTCGGAATCAATACTTTAAATATATACCTTGGTATATTCGTATGTCGAAAGTCATCGATTTTAAGCCGATTATCTATCGCCTGGCTGTCCTCGCATCAAACCTACCTTCTTAAACATCAGTCTAATATGTGCACACGTCCCTACCGGTAAAGCTCATGAGTCTAACAAAGAGGAGTTTTACGACCTTCTGGACGGAGCCTACGGAGTCTGTCCGGAGTACGATGTCAAAGTTGTGCTCGGAGACTTCAATGCTAAAGTCAGGAAAGAAAATATATTTGGGGGATTAGTTGGAAAGCACAGCCTCCATGAAACGACGACGGATAACGGCTTCTAACTAATCGACTTTGCTGCAGCTCGTAGTACGGTGATAAGTAGCACTAGATTACCCTGGCGAAGCATACACACAGCAACCTGGAGATCTCCAGATAGTCGAACAGCCAACCAAATCGACCACGTGCTAATTGGCGCAAGGCACGCATCGAACATCTTGGACGTGCGAACCTTCCGAGGTGAAAGCGTTTACTCTGACCACTTTCTTGTTGTGACAAAGTTCAGAGCCCGGCTGTCAAACAAAAAGAAAACCAAGACCGCCCAAATGAAGAAATTCAACATCGCTTGCCTAAGCACATCTGAGAAAGCCCTATACTACAGTGAGCAATTGACCGCGAAACTCTCTGTCGTACCCCCTACCACAAGCATTAACAACCAGTGGAACCAGCCGAGACCACCATAGGAAAAAGAACCCGTGGTATGATGATGAATGCGTGGTACTGAAGCAGGAGATGGAAAATGCACGAATGCAAATGCTGCAACGGAAAACAAGAGCAGCAACAGAGGAGTACCCTAAAAAGAAAATGATAGACAAAAAAACCCTGCGAAGAAAGAAAAGAGCATCCATCATTGTAGACGTGCTTAAGCAGCATTTCCAGCAACTGCTTAACGGGCATTATGTAGAGGAAGCAACAATAGAACAAAGAAGCATGAGACCAGTCAACAAAGATCCAGTCCCAGCGCCCAGTACTTAAGAGGTTAAAAAAGACATCGACAAGCTTAGGAACAACAAATCCGCAGGCCCGGATGCCGTGCCTGCGGAACTGTTCAAGTATAGAGGAGATGTCCTGGTAGGGTGCATGCACCAGCTCATCAACCAAGTGTGGGAGGAGGAAAGTATGCCCGACGACTGGTCAACTAGCTCCATATGTCCAATCTACAAAAAAGGCGATCCTATGTCCTGCGAAAACTACACAGGCATATCCCTGCTTAATGTTGCCTACAAGATCCTATACAATACACTATGTGAGCTCATAAGACCTTTCTGCAACACTATCATCGGCAGGTACCAGTGTGGCTTCAAGCCAGGCAGATCAACGATAGACCAAATCTTAACATTGAGGCAAAGACCAACGAATTTTAAGTCGAGACGCACCATCTTTTCATCGACTTCAAAGCCGCATATGATAGCATAAGTCGCCAAGAGCTTCTATTGGCGATGCCAGAACTCAGGATCACGAAAAAACTGATCCAGCTATGCCGCATGACGTTACAAAATACGCGATGCAACCTGCAATGGGAAATAGCTCTTTGTACAGTATTCAGACAAGGAGATGCGCTATCATGTGACTTCTTCAACATAGTCCTGGAGCAGATAGTACGCAAGAGTGATGTTAACCTTCAACAGGTGGGTTATGCGAATGACATCGATATTATCGGCCCCTCTAAGCGAGCTGTACTTGAAGCATTTACATCTATTGATGAACAGGCGAAACATCTATACCACGAATGACACCTTAGTACAAATCCGACGAAGAATTACCCTAGCGAACCGCTGCTACTTCGGTTTGGCCAAGCAAATGGGTTCAAAACTCCTGCCTCGAAAGACAAATTGCAGTTCTACTCTACGGCGCCGAGTGCTGGACGCTAAGTAAAAAATCGGAATTGATACTGTGCACTTTCGAGAGAATATTTGGTCCTATATGCGAAGAGGCCGAATGGAAGGGAAGATTCAATCGAGAATTGTACGAGCTGTACCAAGATGTGGATGTAGTCCAAGGAGCCACATCGCATCGACGACACTGGCTCGGCCACATCGAGCGAATGGACAACAACGCTTCAGCCAAGAAAATCTTCGAATCCTAGCCCCCAGGTTCGAGACGACCAGGAGACCGAACCTCCGCTACAGGGACCAGGCGGTTACAGATGCAAGAGCGCTTGGTCTCGACGACTGGAGGGAGCGTGCGAGGGACCGCAACCGATGGAAGACCGCAATATGTCAGACAGCGACCCTCCATGGATCGGGAGCCGGATAAGTAAGTAGTAGTATTACTCGTGCGTAGATATAAACAAAGAGAGGGTGATAGAGAGGTTGGTTGGAGGGTGATAGAGATGTTGAGAGCTTTCGGCTATGATAGAAATTAAAGGGTCTGATGAGGAAATGAGGTCGAGTTGCCGCCCAAAGTTGGAGATTTTGCTTATATGAAATATACTAATTTCTAACAATTACTTTTCGGTTAAATAGAGATTCTTTCCCGAAAGTTCGATTTCTAGGAAGGAAGCACGTCTCTGAAAGTCAGGTAAATTAAAATCTCCCAAGATAATAAAATCATAAAAGGAGTCAATTGATTTATTTTATATTCTACGCGCACTCAAGAGGTTAGGACTACCCTTAAAATGTTTTGAAACAGTGCGATCTGCTAGGAAAATAGGTGAGGAGTTAATAGGAGATACCAATGTACATCAGTTTTGAGGGCTTGGATATCACAATAGGAGGGAAAAATAAGGTCGGGTATAGCATTTGATATTCATGTGCTGCTGCTAAAGAAGGAATCCCAACATATATGCAGCGTTTTTGGCGATATCAAAAATGAGCTGAAGGTGCTGTCGTCAGTAAGTCAATATATTCGCTTAAAAGTTTAAGATAAGAGATCATTCACCATTGATATTGATGAATATGAGAAAGAGGTTCGGAGACAGGATGCACCCCAGCATTTATTTTATGAACTTGTATTGTGTGATCAGAAAGGTAATTTCTAATCTATCGAAGAAGAGATTCATCGATACCAAATGCACGCATTTTCGATAAGTGAGCTTCATGCCAAGTTTTATCAAATGCTTTTGAAATATCAAGCGCAATAATCTTACTTTCTCCAAAACGATGTTAAGATTTGTGCCTCTGTTCGGTGAGATATACCATCAGATCACCAGTGGAACCCATTGATACGAGAGCCATATTGCCGATCATTAAGGAGCTTTCGTTCTTCAAGATATTTTATAAGCTGATTATTAGATTAGTTAGATATTGAAGAAGATTCGACATTTTTAGGGATGGATTTTCCATCCACTCGGCAAGATACCAGTAGACTAGGACATTTGGAAAATCTTACGCAGTGGTTTTGTTATCGTTGAAAAGCACCTCTTCAAAACAAGAGAGATACTATCTGGACCAGCAGATTTATGTATTTCGATATCTTTAAGAACTCTAGCAACTGTACGAGTACTAAAGAAGATACCTCCCATGAAACTGTTAATATTCTCAAGTACAGGAGGAGTCATGACACTTTGTGGAACCGTAGAATTAGCATCAAGCTGTGCTGCTAGCAAATTTGATTTTTCTTGTAATCTTACCACAGGAATGTTATTGGAAACGAGCGTCGGAACCGACGAGTAATTGGAATTTCGTACATGTTTCTCAAATGACCAAACATTTTTACTACCTTTGGGACATTGTAGTATGTTTTGCCTTAATTTTTGCCCATGTAAAAATGTTGTTCTGTGAATACGACTATTACATGTCCTTCCAGCTTGTTTGAACTTATTCCGGATTTCCTCAGTTGGGTTGGTCTTATAATAGCGGAAACATACCTCTTTTAAACTGATAGACTCTCTACAGCTCAAATGGAACAACGAGTTTTCTTTTGGTTCGATGCTATTGGTTCTGTTAGGTATAACAGCGTTCATCCCTTTAGGAATTATGTTTGTAAATATACCAGCACTGGAGTCAAGGTCACTATCGAGGAAATATAGTGACCAGTTAAAGATCATGACAAAATTATTGCGACCGTCCCAGTTGGCTTTCACGTATTTACATACGGTCCTCTTAGGAATATTTTCTTTAACGGAGAAGTTTGAGCAAGAGAAATTGGATGATATATGAAGGTTTCGTTTGCAAGAACAGATTATCTAGGTCTAATTCTCCTGCAAGGAATGTAAAATCGGCGCTTACCCTGACCACAAATTTCATGAAATAAGTTATTGTAGAAATCGATTAAGCATTTATTTTGTACCATCTCTCTGGAAATAAATGAAGAAATAATTTGACGTCTAAAGTCAGTTCGACTGAAATTTGTGTACTTTTAATCTCAACATGCATGAATAAAAGAAAACAAAATTACGACACTTCTTTTTTCATATTTTATTGACGTCATATGTGAAACAAAATCTGCAAATTGTTGTTGTTTGCTGTTTGTGGATTAGTGTACCGAACGAAGAAACAAAAATTTCTGCAATAAATGCTGAAATAAAATAAAAATAAAAATTGCTTGTGGAGGCGCAGTGTTTAGAAACAGATGAACATGAATGACAGATGAATATGAATTAAAAGAGTGGTGTTCTAGGAATATCAACTAAAGTTGAGTCTAGGTGGTTAGCGAGGTACATTTTAAATATATTGGCAGTTGCCAGATTTTGGGAGAATACGGCTGGAAATGGTGAGGCAGCACTTAGGAAGTGTGTGAGTCAATGAAATTACTATAAGCAATACTCTGTAATAGAAGAATTATTATTTGAAGAAGTATTATTTGGAGGGATGGACCTATAGGTTGATGAAAGTATCAGAGGGGAGATGTTACTGGATAGATTTGTCTTAAGATTTGTGTCAATTATTATTTTTTACTTGCGATATAGGTACTATAGGTACGGTGACCATCCGTCCCGTATTTCTCGGGACAGTCCCGTATTACGCTCGACTGCCCCGGGTAAATTTAAAGAAAACCCAGGATGTACAACTGTCCCGTATTTTATTTTTTGTCCTGGGTTTCTCCCATATTACCATATATTTAAATTTGAATACCGTTTAAAAAATTTAACAATTTTATTTACAATATTCTTCTTTTTTTTTGTCAACGATTATCTTCAGAGAGAATTTTTCTTCATAAACAACAATGAAAAAGCCAATACCGTAACATGTTTAAAATACGTTTCTACGTTTTCTATAAGGAGGCTTTACATGCATCTTCATCTTCATCTGCATTGACATCTGCAAAAAAAGAGGAAACAAAATAAAAAAATCATACTTGTGCGATAGAGAGCGAAAACCAAAATGGAGATCATATTCATGTATGATGATTATAGGTAGTACGAACCTGAAGATTGCAGATTATAGTGAAGATGAACATGTTCATATTCATTATAGCATTTTCATCTGCACCATAATTTGTTCCGTTCAGATAACGAATTTTAAAGTTTTTTTTACCATTTCACCTCAGTTTGCTTAAAAACAAAGAAAATAACGAAAATTTTCTTCTCAAAACTACATACCTTCAGGCTAAGAACATGTGATTGTGAGATGTGTCAAGAAAGTTATAGCTGAGTTCGAGTAAGTTATTAGTGTGTACCCTGTCCTACTTTTATGTTTGTTTTATATTATTGGCCCACTCTACTTTTCTTCAAGTCTGCAGATGCAGATCCATGTAAAGCCGCCTATAAGCAGTGGTGGAAGACATGGTGTGCTCTCATAAATGCATGGTTGCTTTGTTTACATGCGATCAGTTGCGATCATATTAAGGCCAGAAAAACTATTTACGCATGCATTTTAATATGGATTTATGAATACTTTCTCTGATTTGCTTCATTTTCCTGTGGACCACAAACAATTTTGATATGTATTTTTAATTTTGAGTTCAACTATGAATTTTCTAGTGAAAATTTGAACAGATGTGAACAATAAGGGAAGGCGTACCACCGTTTACATCATACTGTCTATTTCTTTAAGAAAAAACTTGGAATAAATGTGAAATTTTTTATTTGCGCTGCAAATATTTGCGTTTTAAATTTATGAAACTCTGATATTCATCATTTGCATTTATGAATGCTATGAATTCGTCGGACTTTCGCAACCATGCATTTATGAAAGCACCCATGATATTGAACAGTACTAAACAACAACAAAAAAAAACTAGGTAACGTGTTACGAATACTTAAATCATTGGGATGTATCTTTTAAATAATATGAAGTTTTTAGTTGGGTAATTCTTCGAAACATTCCTCTTTCCTAACTGGCCAGAAATAGAATCTCCGTTATCTTTTGTCAACCAAAAGCAGAGGTATACAACTAAATATTAATGATTCAACCTTGTTTGACGAATTTGTGTGTCACAAAATTATAACAAAATAGATAAACAACAAAATAACAGTGGCCGAGAAATGGAAAGACATATTTAAGCATTTTTGCAAGCGAAGTATAAACTTCAAAAATCTTTTACTTCTTGTCGAGTTCGTCCTCTGTTTGCCAGGTTCAAATGCTCAAACCGAAAAAGTGCTTTGCATAATGAATAATATTTGGACAAATGAAATCACTCAACTCAATGTTGAAACTCTCAGAGACATGTAATGGTAAGCTTAAACTATAATTTTTGCTATCAGGAAATTAAAAAATATTTAATAGAAAACGATAATAATCATCAAAGAAATTTGTTAGGCAAAAAATACCAAGTACCAAAAATTGTGTTAACAAATAATTTAGTATTTATGTTTAAAAGACTTAAAAAAGGGTTGACTATTGAATAAATGCATTTGTGCTGTTTTTTAATTTTTTTTTTTTGTTTTTGAGAATTTTGTTGATTTCAATTTTTAAATTTATGTGCCGGGTTTTTCTCAGAGAAATATGGTCACCGTAACTATATGGCAAGTTTTGCATTTGGAAAAAAAATCGAACTCGAGATTTTAATAAAAGTTGACATTACGATGAAATAGAACACCAAAAAAGTGGGTCCCGCAATTCCATCTGTCTGTCTGTCTATCTCACTGTCTGTCTGTGTGTAGAACGATCTACAGCCTAAGCGGCTGAACCAATTTGGTTCAAACTTGGTGCTTAGGCGTTTTAGGTGATTCTCCAAAATAGATTTTTGAAACGTTGTTTTGCTTGCTATACAAATTTTTCTACCATCTTAATTATCTCGAAAATAGCTCTAACGATTTTAGTAAAAAAATTGGTAGTACCCTTGGATATGGTCTACATTTTTGTCCAATTTTTTTAATTTTTTTTAATGGTACCTGCCATACAACCATTTTATTGATTTTCGACTTTCTTCTAAACGGCTCAACGGATCTCGATAAAAATGTGTATGCAGGATGTCTATGGAATTCTAATAATACTGCATTTCAACATTTTCGAAACCTAGTTTGTTTTGGATTTTTGGAAAAAAAATATAAGAATATTAAATATAAGAAATTAAGTGAAAAACGACTTTAAAAATACATTTAGCGTTTCTAAAAGGAATTTTTGTATAACGGGTTTTCGGTTTCGGTTTACGGGAAAAGCCTCTCCATCCTCAACGCGTGACTGTTTGGTGCGGCTTATGGTCCCGCGGGGTCATTGGACCTTACTTTTTCGAAAATGAGGCTGGAGCAACAGTTACGGTCAATGGATTGCGCTATCGAGAGATGATTAATGATTTTTTATGGCCTGAATTGGATGGTATTGATCTGGACAACGTTTACTTTCAACAAGACGGCGCTACGTGCCACACAAGCAATGAAACCATCGATCTTTTACGGGAAAAGTTTCCGGACCGTGTTATCTCTCGAAGAGGTGATCACAATTGGCCACCGAGATCTTGTGATTTAACACCTTGCGACTTCTTCCTTTGGGGCCACGTGAAAGATAAGGTCTACGCCAACAGCCCAGCGTCGATTCAAGACCTCAAAGATGAAATTCGTGAGGCTATCGAGGACATAGGGCAGCCACTTTGCGATTTGGTTATGGAAAATTTCATGAAAAGGGTATGGTCCTGTAAGCGTGGTCTTGGCGGCCATTTGGCTAATGTTGTGTTCCATTATTAACGGCATACCTTCTTCTTTATAATGAAATAAACATCCGATCATTTATCTCCAAAAATGCCATTTTTCTTTGAATATCAAAATAACACCTCTTATTGGAAAACCTTTTATAATGTGATCGAACATAGGAGCAACTACGTGCGATCCAGTCGTGTATTTTATTTTTACTTGTGTCAGAGGCTTATACCAATTAGACATTGAAAAATGTTGATTTGACAACTGCTAGAAATTTTATTACATCCACCATTTGCTCTTCGCTGACTAGGTTATATTCGCTATTTCGAGAAAACAACTTTTAACACTAACTCCGCTTGTCCATACAACTTTCGTAAAATTGAGTACTCCTTACTATTTCTAAGGTCCACTTCAGACCGCCCGCAGTTATTGGGAAGGTCATTAAAAGCTACTTTTTTTTAATAAGCTTTATGTTCATGTGACCAAAATTTACATTTAACTTTGACTAATATTTAAAAATAAATAATGTTTTTTCAGCTTTTGCTTGAAAAAAGAACAACAACAAAACAAATAATAATTTATTTATATTCTAATTGCCTGCAATAAAGCAAATCACATTCTAGCTATCCACCTTATCATCGAGAATTGCAATAAAAAGCGTCCAATAATTGTTACCCTTCCCGTCCCCCAGTAACCTTTCTAACCAGGCGTACCCACTCCTATGTTGTACCATTCCATACACATTTTATTGTGTCTTACATTACTATAAGCTTAGTAATGATTAGACTTAGATTAATTCA
Organism: Philhelius pedissequus; assembly: GCA_910595825.1. Taxonomy (NCBI): domain Eukaryota; kingdom Metazoa; phylum Arthropoda; class Insecta; order Diptera; family Syrphidae; genus Philhelius; species Philhelius pedissequus. Next base: position 11,185,534 of record OU343161.1, on the reverse strand, counting down.
CATACAAAGTACCGATAAGCTCTGGTATCAAAGAAAAAATGTTGAGATGATTAGAAGAGTCATAAAATGTGTTTTTGTTTTGTACTAAATTATGAAAAACAACAATTTTTAGAATTAAACTTAAACTGCCCGGCACCAATATTTTATTCTTTCACCCAAAAGAAATAAAATCCCATAACCACTAAGTTCCAGAACTGATAAATTTCAATAGTAATAATAATTGCATTCGCATGAGTAATGCAGGAGCAATAAATTGTCCAATGATCTAAAAATACGAATGGAAAAGTTGTAAAACGTTTCCTCCTTTAACAAGGTTCATATCTTCGATTGTTAATAACTAATTGATGGTCGGATAATCGCTGTACAAACACTCTGTCAGCGAAATTAATCTCAGATTCTTATCAAAGCTTTAACGCGTTACCAAGATAACGGGGAGCAATTCAATAAAAGGTGGTTATCATTGGTCATAGAAGTTAGTAGGCCAAACGTTTTTGGCTCAATCAAGTTGGATCTCTCTTTTTTACCAAACGGATATTAACGGTGTAATTTATTTGTGTGTTCATCTAAGTTTAAGGTAACGTTTATTTCTATAAAAAATATTTAAATTCTTAATTGTGCGGAAGTGAAAAATTGTTTTAAAAACAGACAAGATTTTTAGTAATTTTTGTATTGTGACCACACTCGAACAACGAAGAAAACAGCTGTGGACTTATAGCTTATACCATTCATATCAGAGCTTCACTTTCAATCTTTGATGTGATTTTTTTTATTTTTTGGTTTAACAAGGATAGATAGTAAGTCTCCGTGCACGACTGATTTGCAATGAAAATTGTAAACCGGGTTTTAAAATTAAAATAAATCAAACAATTGTCCACAGTTTAAACGGCGCCATTTTAAACTTGTCTTCAAGGAGGTAACTTTAGTGTGATCATGCTTTTCTACAAGTCATTCAATCGGCATAGGTTAAAAGTAAGGTTAACTGCAAGCACAGCAGCAACCATGCAACCATTTTAAAAATCAAAACGGACAATCATGGTTTCACGTGTCTAATAGGCAGCTTTTAATATATCTGTCTCTTTTTAGTACAGACATCCATTTTGTTGTACGAGAAGAATTTTAAATGGCGGTTTATTTAAAAAGTAGTATGTATTAGGCGTTTTTCATTTTTAGTTCAGAGCAGAACCTGAGTTGTCAAAACATTTGCTTGTGTTTCTTTATCACTCAGAGCGTCCAGAGGCTCAGAATGTTTGTTTCTTTTTTCTTTAAGAAAAAACTAATTTGCTGGACACACGAAATGGAATGTGCGTCAAGAAGGAAAATATGAAGAAAAAAATAATCAAAATTAAAATGGCGGAATAAGTTGGTCGCTTGTGGATATTATTTGTGTTCGTATTAGTTTTTATGGTTAAACTGAATATTTATTCTGGTTTGTCTTATTTAAGTGTATTTAAAAAACAAATCAGTGGTCAGAGTTCGCTCTGTTCGGAACAAGTTCAGAGCATAGTCTCTGCCCTCGAACTCTTTCCAGAGATCTACTGAACGAAAAAAGAAATACTAGGGGTATTATATTGCAACATTTTGTGTAAAAGTAAAAAATAAAACTTTGAGTCATTAATCTAGGAAATATTTTAAAATAAAATGTTTTATTAACTGACACTAACCAACTCACATATTTTGTTCTGTCGAAATCAATTTTTTTTTGTTCAGTATTTGACAGTAAAGTTCACAAATTTTTTCTGAACCAGTCTAATTTACAGTGTTGCGCCGGCTTTTTAAACCGAGTTTTGTACCGCCTTTTTTACGTGTAAACAACTCAGATTAAAATACTCTGCAAAAGACCCAATATAAAAAATGTCAAAAATAGATTCTTTAAAATTTCAGCAGTTTTATTACAGGGCACAAAATTTAATTAAAACCTTCATTGTCTTCGTCGTCATTAAACCCAATTATTAGAAATGCTTCATTGCGTTTACCATTTAACGTAAAATAAACGTGAATAAATTTTGTGGACCTTTCAAAGGTTTCGAAGAGGCGTATGGATTTCACCTCAATTTTAAAATGTGTGGTCTCTAAATTTGAGCCGATGAAGCTGGTAAGCCAATGTGGAAAGATATCCATGGCTTATTTCTTTTTAATAAAACAGTCTTTAAACAGTCTGATTTTCTGTTTTAAATCATGCCAATCTCCATATAATTCCCCTATCCCAGAGGTTCCCAAACACAATCAGTTCGCCGCGCACTTTCAGGCTTAATATTTTGTCTCGGCGCCCCGTAGTCTTTGGTACCCGAAATTGGCACAAAAATTAAAACATTCCTAATATACTCGTAGATTTGAGTTTTTATATTTTCATTGACACACATGAAAAATGTATAATTTAAGAATAATAATCTGTAACAATGAAAACTCAATGTGACGTCTGAGTTCGATATCCGCACATTTTTTTCAAAGCTTGGATCAAGGTTTGATACCGCTACTGTCATTTCCTGCTCCACATTTATCTTTGATCGATATTTATTACAGCTACAGCTGAAAATACAGCCTCACATAAATAAAATGTTGCAAATTGAATGAGAATTCTTAATGGTTTAAAACTTAAATTTGGGTATTCATTTTGGACCGAAGACTTCCCCAAGCCGGAACCTAGAAAATTAAATAAGACTTTCTGTTCTTGCGTAAAAAATTCTGGTGGAGCTTGTGCATGAAAAGGATCTTGAATCCATGCATATTTTTCGACATTTTTTAATATTTTGAAAACAATTCTGTAAGCCTTGAAAGATGTTTGGTGACTTGTATACGGTTGAACAGATTCTTATCATTTGAACTGCCGACTTACCTTTATTTATATTTAACAAAAATCTGTACATTTTGACGAAAACACAAACAATGCGACGAAATAATAATTAAAATAATAATAATTGATGTAGAATGAGAGAAGACAAAACAAATGTCAAATCAAATTCGTAGGGTGTGTTCGGAGCGAAGTTATTATTTGTACGCATTCAGGATATATGGTCAAATTACACGGTGCGCCTGTGCGATGTTCACACATTACTACTGGTAACGTTTACATTGCGTGGCTACATTATTTGTTTTCAATGCTTTTTATTAATTTGCTGCATCCATTTATTAATTAAATATCAACCGTAGTATTAACTACAGCATAAGAGAGCGTCCCACGGCGCCCCAGTATGCCTTCTACGGCGCACCAGGGCGCCGCGGCGCACACTTTGGGCAACCCTTCTTATCCTAATAAATGTATCAAAAGAAAGTTATTAATATTTCCTATTTGGAAAGTTGATTAGATTTCGTTATTAAAATGTTAATAATATGCATTCAGTGCCATATTCAACTTTCTTCAGTAGTTGGAGTCGAAATATTTCAAGTGTTTCCAATGACAGCTATTTTGAGAAGGGTCTGCTAAATATGCAGTAGGTCTTTGATATAAATTTATCATATCACATACATGATTCCAAATTTCGTCTTCCTTCTTAGACGCTTTCAAAATAAATATTCTTAATTTATTTTTTCTTCACATTGATAATGTTCTCTGAACAAAAACGTGCATTAGAATGACAATCTCTCAAAATAAATACATATTTTACAGGTTTTTCTTACCAATTTTTTTAGTTTTCAAATTTTTTGGTACGTCATTTACAATTATTAAATATTTTTTTACAATTTTACAAAATATTATTATTTTTCTACAATTTCCTATACCGCTAACATGACATTACTCGGCAACTACTTTGAGTAAGAGAAGAAATATACCTGCATGTGTTTGGTCAGCCAATTCCTAAAGAATTTTCCATTGAATACGTGAGAATCGAAACAACAATTTTAGTACGATAATGAATTTATTAAAATGAAATAAATCGCCATATATTGTTTTAACAATCATTCGATCATAGCAATTCTTTGTTATGAACGATATTGTGTGTCTTTCCGTTCAAAGAGAAATTGAATAGCCTCGACGCGATTATGAGAATATAGGCTAAACACAGAATAATCAAAATTTATTTCTCACACTTCCAACTATTGGTCTTGTGATTTTTACTTGCGATTATAGGTACTATAAGGCAAGTTATGTATTCCTAAAAAAAAATTTTTTTTTTCTAATAATCAAACATGACTTTACGATCATAGAGAACACCAAAAAAGTGGGTCCCGCAATTTCGTGTGTCTGTCTTTCTGTCTGTCTGTCCTCGAGTCTGCAGCCTAAAGGGTTCGGTGGATTTGCTTCTAACTTGGTGCATATTATTTTTTCGGTAATGCCAACACGTTTTTTTCATTTTTTTGAGACGACAAATAACAGTAGCCCCCATAAATTTTTTTTTGGCCAAAAACATAAATCTTATTTTTTAAAATCACTTCATTAGTGAAGTGTACCTTTTGATAATTTTTTTGGAAATTTTTTACGCAGAAGCTCCTAGAAAGTTTAAACACTATTGTATACCAAAATTTTTCAAAAATTTTTTTTTGGAAAATTAATTTTTTTTTTAAACTCAAAATTTCGAAAACGACTCAATAGATTTTTTAAGACTTTGTATTTGGTGGTTTTTTGACATTATCTTGAATAGTTAAAAAACTATTTTTTTTAAATAAAAAACAACGGTACCACCCATACAAATGTTAAAAACCAGTTAAAAAAAAATGTATTACTCGAAAACGGCTCCAAGAATTTTTATAAAACTAAATTGTGTGTTCTTAAATTAGTACAGTTCACTTTCACTTTTTTTGCGTACTTATTAACCGTACTTCTTATAGAACCACTTTTCATATTTTCGATTTTCCCTATATTGGATGAACCGATTAAAATATTTTTTTTTAAAGAAATGATCCCTAAAATTGTTAATAAAACTGCATACGAAAATTTTCAAAAAAAAACGTTTTTTCGATTTTTAAAAAATAAATACAAATTTTTTTTGAAAAATCGATTTTTCAAAAACCAGTCACAGAATTTTTTTTGAAATTTGAATTTTATATGTATATTAATTATATCTTCAAAATGGCGTTTCAATTTTTTTTTCCTAAAAATGTTTTCAAAATTTTATACATAAAAATTAATTTATTAAAAAACCGCTAGAACGATTTTTGAAATTTTTTTTGATATGTTCTTATTTATCCATGAATTCAAATTGCATCTTTGTTTTCCCCCAAACTATAACGAATAACCAATATAAAAACATTTAATTATGTGTATTATCCATTTATTTCTTCCTTATTATTATTCTCTTTTTACGAATTTTTGCGTACGTCACTTAATACTAAATACAATTTAGGGCCTCATACATTTATATGTGCATATAAATTTGTAGGTAGGTACCTATGTAACTATTCCTTGAACCATCCATTCGACAATTCATTATAATAAGAATCAAGGTAATCTTACCTACATAGGCTTTAAACCTGCATAGGATAACTACACCTAACTAACTAAACCTCAATGGTTAGCTACATTAAAGTTGTTAGCTACAAGAGCAAGTTCGTGCGATCCAGTCGTGCATTTTATTCTTAATCGATTGCAAATTCGAAGCGATCCCTAAACTGTACACTAATAAATCTGTAAGTCGGTTGAAATTGTTCGTACTCCTATTCTGGGAATCAAGAATATCATAGTTCCGATTATAGCACGTTGCGTAACATGATAATCCTCTAACTGAATGTTACCTGAAAAATTGTAATTTGGTACCTATTCTTAAAATAAAAATTTAAATCCGTTAATTTACGACTTCGTCAGAACTGAAAATAATTAAGTCGATTTATCAGCAATAAATTTAAATCGTCTACGTACTCATACCTTATTCTGTAGGGAACATGAACATGCGCTTTTGATTTTTGGCCACAACAAAAAAATGATTTCATCCCTATTAAAAACTCTGGCAGCCTCACTAAAATCGCCAACATATTGTGCTCCTCAAGATATTTTTCTATTAAAATAAACCACGATTATTTGAAGGGTTGTAATCCAACGGTTGCACTGACCGATGTAACCGGATCTGGTGTTCTAAACTTATTGAAGGGTGTCGGCTCAAAAACGCCTTCAACCATCTATTCCCTGAAATGTTTTGCGGCCCAAAAGGATGTCTTCTCCAAGAAAATTTTTGAAGGCATGAAGCACATCCTTTTTTCTCTTCGGGAAAACTTTTCGCTGGGATTTAGTTCTCCATTGATCCAAACACTTTTCTTTTATAGCAGACACAACAGATTGTAAACCAGGCCTTGCTTTAACGAACTTAGAACTCAATCGAAATTATAAGTGTAGTTCTTTTTTAATAGTTTTAACTATAATATGCCTGTAAGACCTAAGGTCTTTCAAATGCAACCTGAATTGCACGGCATTAGTTATGAGGAATAGAAAGATAGGAAAGAATTTGTATTGGCAAGTGTAGTTCGAGAAATATTATAAAATTTGGCTGAAGCTTTTTTGGACATCTTTTGTGTCCTCACACCTTCAAGCGCTTTTTCGAGGTGTTTTTCGGTATATTTCTCAGTAGATTTAGGCATTTTTCCAGCTAAATATTAATTTAAAAGAATAATATAATTATTGGTACTATATTATGTAAGTACAACTATGGTCACAGTGTCAACGTTTTATATATCAACAGGAAAACAATACAAAATAAGGTAAATCCTCCTCCAGGGCATTATATTTTATTATTATAAACTAATATGATCAAGCTTGTATTAAATATAATAAAATCATCTACTAATATGTTCGGAATCCTTAACGAAATGCAGACTTTTTGTTCACAAAATACACAGTCGCGTAACAGTCATGTTTAGGTTTCGGAATTCACAACAAAACTGACTAGCTCCTAACTATATAAAAATAAAGAGTGAGAGAATAAGAAACAGGGAAGAACTTAAAAGAAATAGTTCCGGGGACCGTTTATATTTGTACCAATGAAACGTTCTGTAATAAGAGGGTGTCAATAGCTAGGCTGAAATTTTGCAGTGTCAATTATTGTATCATAGACTGTTTTTTTTTTTAATAACATTTTATATATACGGATGTACATACAAAAAAGTACTTTGTTTTTGTTAAATAATATAATTGCTTTATTTATTCATATATTAAATAAAACTAAATATTTGTTCTTAACTACCACAATTTTTTGATTTTATTCTTTAGTTTCAGCTGATTCGGCACACAATATTTTAATAAATGTTCCTTGGAAATTAAAATCCTCTAAGAATTGTCGACTTAAGCAGTTTAAGTTTTTGGCAAGAAAAGTACTTTAGTCTCTCTGAACCATTTATGCTACAAGGGGTTTTATTGGTATTTTCATTATCAATATGCTTCGGTATACTTCTTGTTGGTTAGGTTGCCAGAACAACTTTTCAACGTTTCTTTGATTTTTAATATTAAAATCTAGTTTTTGTGGAATATGCTGAAAATTAAATTAAATTGAAACTTTCTTATGACTTTATACTCATCGTTTTTTTTAATGATTTTTTTGAGAGTCACCTTCCTGAGAAGTGAAGCTGTATACGCCCCTGAAAGCAATTCCAATTTAGATTCAATGGTAATTTTCAATTGCTAATATCTGATAACATTTATATTTGGAAAACACGGTAAGAAATATTTCGATCAAATTTCTTGGCCAGAAAGCAACAATGATGGCAGTAACTCTATTGACGGTGTCATCTGTGGTAATTTGACATTACCATTCGCAATGCATATTCCTGGCTGGTCGTGTCGAAAGTTTTAAGCATTACAATATTAACACACCGCGTCCATACTCACGTATCCTTGCACGTCGAAAAGTAAAAAACCAAAAATTGAAATCAATTCAATTCTGTTCTTAAACATTTTAAGAATATGCATAACCCCTTGAGAGCGAGCGAAATATAAAAATAAACTAACCATTTTTTAGTCTTATAAGTTTTGAATAAAAATTCCATGACCTTAGCCTCAAAGCAATCAATGTCCCAAAAAAAAAATTCAGCTTCGATAAGCCTTCTGTAATTGGTTTTAGCTTGGATAAAACCTTACCGAAACCTTATAGGAGCTGAAATGTTAGTTGAGTGATATCGAAGTGTCGGACCTATGATCACACTAGTATTGTGTTTGTGGCCTGCCTTACTTATGTAGATTCTGTGATATAAATTAAGAAAACCTTAAATTTCGTAGGCAAGTTCTATGAAGTTTATTTGTTAACGATGTTTTAGAATTTAGACGAATGTCTTTTCTGGAATTGCTTCCTCTAATTCCTTCTTAAGAACTATTTTGATTATGGTATTGATTTTTGTTCTTGATTATTAAATTAATAACTCCTTAAATATGATTATTCCAAAAGTACTACAAAACAATAATAAAACAATTTTTTTTAAATAATTTTTAATTTAATAACCAGCAGACATCTGTAATCAATTGCTGACATAAATAACTTGTTACGAAATTCATATCTGGAATTAGTCATTGTTGAAAATCGAATCTTACCAAGATGAATAATTGCTAATGGAAGCAAATAATGTAATATTATTAATTATTAATTTAAACGATTGACAGTGCATATGTTTTCGAAAAATTCAAGTTTTTGAATTTAAAAATGTTGTTTCAATCGAATTCCGTTTAATTTATATACAGCACTTTCACATTATCTCATAGTATTGTTAACAGAAATGAATAAAAGTTTTGAGGAAAAAATGTACACAATTTGAAAGCTCTCACAAAATATGAAAGCTCACCTCTTACAATTTTACAGTCTATCTCATACAATTTGAAATGTATTTATGCAAGCAATTTTTTGTTAATCGCATGGAATTTTTATCACATTTCAATTTTTGCACGCGTCTTAGAATACTAATATAGATGGTTTAGAAGCGTTTTAATTAGTTTCACATTTGGAACGACTCAATATCTATAGCCATGTACTAGCAATCGTATATCTGGTAACACGATATTATTAAAAATGGCGGAAATTACTAAATAAATATGTACTTCCAAGTCTTTAAGTAACATTAATTTTAAAGTATTACAAAGTAAATTCACGGGATGTGATACGTTTACTCTTGGCACCGATCTACCTTAAACAAATCGATTGGCTATAAACAACTGTGATTTTGATCGAATGTAAATTCCAATTAATTAAAAAATTTAACACAAAATATCGAATCTTATATTAATTCATGATCGAATCTTATTTAACACTTGAATGAACAGGTGACTGAGATACAGATACTTTTTGGTGATCAAAGACCGTGTGGTCTGGTAAGAAAGAAATGCAAATGTGTGCATGTGTCTTCCTGGAACAAAAAGAGCCCGGGCTTCTTTTTGAACATAAAGGAATTTAATTTTTTTTGTTAACGCATGAAAGGATTTCTTTGTTTTATTTTTCTTATATTCATTTAAAATAAATGCTCTCTTTATTAACTTATAAAAATGCACGTAGTTTTTCTTGCAATTATTCGTATGGTTATTAAATTAGGTAACTAGGTGTATTTTTTTTTACAAAATCAAGGGTTAATTGACATGTGTTTGTGGATTTTCAATTAATCAACCAACAAAAAGAAACAATTTACTCGTTTCAATAATGGTATCTACCTAAGATCTACGCCAATTTTCCAAATAAAAAAAAATAATATTAATAAATTCCTTTGAAATTTTAATTTTCAGATGAAGTCTCTATTTTTGTGCTTTTTGGCTCTGGTGCTATTCGCCAAAGTCATTTGCGTTCCTATACAAAAAACAGAAGCCGAACCCCTGGCTGAAGCTGAAGTTAACTATCGAATTCCAGCCAATATCTTTCCATCGCACTACAAATTATCACTAAAACCATATCTACTTAGCGGAGATGGCAAAAACCAGTTCACCTTCGATGGTGAAGTTTACATCAATATCGAGACTAGCGAGTCGAATCTAAAGACGATCATTTTGCATTCTAAGAAATTAACTTATAAGGTTCGCGAATTATATGAAACCGCTACACCAAAAACAAAATTAGAAATTAAAAAATTCGACGAGGATTCTGTTACGGATAAATTCACTTTAACACTGGGTGCAGCCTTGAAACCGAAAACAAGCTATACCTTGCATTTTGTTTACACAGGTCTGATGGAGGATGATATGCATGGTTTCTACAAGAGCTCGTATGTCGACAGTAAAAATAATACAAGGTGAAATTTTTGACAAAACTAAATTTTAAAATTTTTATTTTTATTGATTTTGTATATCGTCAGATGGTTGGGATCAACACAATTCGAAACAAATCATGCTCGTCGTGCTTTTCCATGTTTCGATGAACCAAAATTTAAGGCAGAATTTGATGTGGACATTACTCGATTTAAGAGCTTCAAGACTGTCAGTAATACACGCATGATTGAAAGCAAACGTATAGAGTAAGTATTTCTTATAATTGTTATTTTTTTAATTTATTTTTATTTAAATATGTTTACATAACTTCTTATTTACCTAAGAAATATAAGGAAGTTATCTCACTGTCGCAGCGCGCGTAGTTGAATATACCTATTGTTGACAGAAGGTTTGAATTACCTGTTTTAATGTAGGTAAAGTTTTATTGAATTGGTTTAGGATGGTAAGTTGAAATCTCTTAATTGTATACCCTGCCAAACAATGAAATTTTTTAATCGATGCATTAGGCTAAGCTCCCACATGCAATTTTTCCGAAACGAAATAGTTTAATCAATAGTTGAACGATGATCGCGCACATAAGCAACTTAAAAATCAATCAACGAAATAAACAAACACACAGACAATATTTTAATTTAATGTGCGCGCAGTTACATATAGTTCGGTGTGATACAAACTGCAGAACTTATTTAGGGCGATAGTTCGATTTGTGCCAAAACACAAAAACACAAACACAAATCGCGGACTAAATAGTTTTTGCATGTGCGCGCACTCCCATATAAGTCCATGGCATTCACTTTAGAAACCAAACAGTTGCAAAACTGAAAGTTGCATGTGCGCGCCTGCCTTAACAGTTTTTTTTTTTTTATCTGATCGAAATCTTCAAAAAAAACTCGGTAAGAACCGAGAAGTGTGGGACTCTAACCACACTAAAACCACCGGTGAAATCAGGACCAATCTATGAAAGATCGACAAATGATTTAACTTTCTTAATTTATATGTAAATCGCATTGGGATAAGTTTAAAGTTATTACACTTTCCCATAGCTTTTAGACCATCAGCTCATGAGGCTTGGTACTTCTTAATCTCCGAACATTGTCTCGTACATTTAAGACGGTCTCCATTTCGGAGTTGGTATGACTGTGCAGTCGCTGGTTTTGTAATACAGCGTGTTTTTTAACCACTTCTCTAACCATTTCAATTTGAAGGTCACGATGTAGATCGCTATTTCTTATATACCAAGGGGCATTTATTATTCCAAGAAGGACCTTGCTTTGGAATTTTTGGAGGGGTTCAGCATTTGTTTTCTTTGTACAGCCCTATAGTTGGATGCCATATGTCCAAACGAGTTTCAATACTTGCTTATATAACATTAGTTTGTTCTGGATAGATAGGTCAGAGTTCTTTCCTAGTAACCAGTACATTTTTCTGTACTTCAAGTTTAGTTCTTCTCGTTTCTTTTTGATGTGCTCTTTCCATTTAAGCTTTCAATCCAAAGTCATTCCAAAGTATTTGGCGGTATAAGAGTAAGTTACTGCTGTATTGTTTATAAATATTGGAACATTGTTTATGTTTTTGGTAGTAAAGTTTATATGCGTCGATTTTGTTTCGTTTAATTTGATACGCCATTTCTGCGTTCAATCACTAACAGTATCGACAACATTTTGCAATTTTAGTGTAGCCTTCGTAACGGATTTATCTGGCACCAATATTGCCGTTTCGTGAGCAAAGGTGGACATGATAGCGTTGATGTGCACTGGAATATCCCTTGTATATAACAGATGCAGGGTTGGTCCTAGGACACTTCTTTGTGGTAAACCGGTTTCAATTTTCTTTAGTTCCGAGTAATGTTGGTCGTACCGTACACTAAAGAGTCGGTTCATAACGTAGGATTTCAGTATTTCGTAGTACTGCCTGGTAAGGTCCCTATGCAGTTTGTATTCAAGTCACAAGTGCCACACCTTGTCAAAGGGTTGAGCAACATCTAAGAATATAGCCGAGCATACTTCTGTGCCTTTTCCACGACATCCGTAATTCGATGCACTTAGTCTTCTTTCTTCTATTATTTTGTTAAGCCTTTTCAGTAGCAGTTTTTCTAAAACTTTTGCCATGATTGGTATAAGCGATATTGGTCTGTAAGATGTTACTTCTGTTGGTGGCTAACCTTGTTTAGGTATAACAATGACTTCTGCAATTTTCCAATGATGTGGAACATATCTTACGAGTAGTTTAAGGCATGCGTTAATTATAAATTGGAGTTTCTTGAAGGCTCTTGATGGCACTTCTTTCAAAACCAGAGCAGTTATTAGATTGTACCCTGGTGATTTTTGTTAGACAACTTATGTTGACACATGCTTCTTACTTCTTTGAGATATTTCAAATTCGTCGTTTCTATCAACAAACTGTAAGGGATCTCTAGCTGTGTTTCCTGGGAATGGCTTTGACCTAAGAGTGACAAAAGTTTTACTTGCATAGAAGATTAAAGAGGAAAACAGTGCCAATTCTCCGAACTGTTGTTTCGGCTTGTTAAGAGAGGAAATAAGAAGTTTCGTAATTAATAACCTCAAATCTTATATTCTTTCTCTTTTTCTAAGCTTTAAGGGTTACCACTTTTACAAAATTTCATCATACTAAATACGGAAATCCGAAGTGGTCTATATTATTGACACCAATGCTGACGAAGTGGGCGGATACCACACCCCCTGAATGAATCACCTCAAATTTTCGATGTATTTCATTGATAACATTACAAGACCTACCGTTGTGCAAAATTACAAGATTCTACGATGTCGTGAAGTGCGCTATAATTTTGATGTGTCAGTCAGTGAGTCAGTTACGGTTTTTTTGACTTTTGAGGCATTGTATCTCAGGAACCACTTATACTAAAAATTTGAAGTTTAGTGAGGCGCCTGTACTAGCAAATATTCGGAGTTTGCGGTTTCTGTCTTAATTGGTATTGAATATAGCGGGGGGTCGATATTGCCTGATCTTCAAACTTCGGTTGGTACTACCTTGCCCTTTAGTTGATTTGTTTATACTATGCTCAAGAAAAATTGTCCGTACAGGTAAGGTAGGACGTTTGCCTCTCACTCAGTTTACATTGACTTGCATAAATCAGTCTCTTTTTAAAGCTCTTACGGGGTATCCATAGTTTACTCTATAAATATTTACACCGTAAATGAGAGACAAAAGTGCATAGGGTTACCTTCCGATGATTTAAAAAAATATTAAATAAAATTCAAATTATCCCTTTTTAACAATTAGTTTACTAACTAAACACAAATCACATCGAAATTATTTCAAAATAATATCATTACACTTCTCATTAAACATAATTATAATATTACACGAATCAACAACTGCCGACACCGATCATTAATCAAAGCCATTACACGTGCCTGCGAATAAACAGATGTGAACATCATTTATATGTTTTTGTTGTTGTTTCATTATTAATTTTTTTTTCATTTCATTTAATTTATTTAAAAAAGTTATTATACATGATATAATACACATATAAAGCGACAACCCTTTTCCTCTCTTTTGTTGAATTATTTGTTCTCAAAAGCTCTAAAAAGTCATATCTACCATTTGAAAGCTCTTTAACAAAAAACAAACTACTTGCATCAATGTTCAAATGCTTACTCTGTTTCAGTATGAGAATTAAATGCCTGATCGAGATTCACATCACAAAATAACAAACAATCAGTATGATCTAATTAAGTTCTGGATGTGGAATAGCTTTTAACGGCCTCACTAGTCAACTGATGTGAGTGAGAGAACGACGTAGCAAAGTAGCCGCAGTGCCCCACGAATCATCCATATCCTAGCGATATGCATGCTGCTGGCCTCTTCATTGCCTTCGTACCCTGAATTTCCGTGTATGCCTGAACGATAATATCATTGTCAGAATACTGTTTGTCGAACACCTTATGGTCCCTCATGGTCTTCTTTCTGCAGTCATGGTGTTTTTTTTATGAAAATATTCCTTCTTATGCAGTTTTGAACTATTCAGTTCATAATTTGAATTTAAAGAAAATAAACATAAAGGAACTTATGGTCTACATTAAATTTCGCCCACAGAGCTCCTGTACGATTGTGGGTTTTGCAATGGATCTGAAAATTGGAAGGAGAATTGGACAATTGATCCTCTTTAGATATAAGGGAGAGTTCGCTGACAACATTCCTTTTAGGTGGGATTGTAATTTGTAATGCATGCATACTACTCAGCTGTCAATCGTGAGTCTGAGAGTGTAAAGCCAATTTTAATATATCACCACCATTCACTCATGAAAGAATACACTCTCTTTCAATAATCCGTTCAACATATCTTGTTTTAGAAATCGCTCTTGATTAAATTAAACTTTTTTTTGTATTCCGGCCGTATTGTAATTTCAACTGTTTTCGCTTTTGTATATTTCTGTTGTACTTACATTTCCCTTCGGTTTCTTCTTTACTAGCAATAACTACTTTAAGGATATCTTCGCCACCACACCTCCTATGTCCACCTACCTGTTGGCCTTCCTTGTGTCCGATTTCAATGAGCGTACCGACGTCGATGGGCAGTTTTACGTTATTGCACGTCCCGAATATTTCAGCCAAACCGAATATGGTTTCGATGTGGGTCGTAAGCTTCTAGTCGAATTCGATAAATACACAAAACAGCCATTCTACGAGACCGGTGTGGAGAAAATGCACTTAGCAGCTATTCCTGATTTCTCAGCTGGTGCAATGGAGAATTGGGGACTTTTAACATACAGGTTTGTCAAAAGTGTCTTTAGATAAAATCAATAAGTCTTAACAAGTATTTTATTTGATTAGGGAACGTGCTTTGCTCTATGAAGAAGGATCAACTACACTTTCTGCGAAACAATCAATTGCTGGAGTTATTTCTCACGAACAGGCGCATATGTGGTTCGGAGATTTAGTGACATGCGAATGGTGGAGTTACACTTGGCTCAATGAAGGCTTTGCTCGTTATTTCCAATACTTTATGACAGCTGAGGTAAGTCGACAATCGTAAGATAACAATTTTAACGAATGGAATTTCTTATTTTGAGTTTTCTTATTTTGGTCTTAAGGTTCATCCAGAAATGGAAATGGACAAACAGTTCGTCGTGGATCAGATTCAAGTTGTTTTCAGAATGGACTCAACAAACAGCACAAACCCTATGAGTGACATCACTGCAGCTTCTCCAGAAGATCTATCCCGAATGTTTAACAGCATTTCTTACAACAAAGGTGGTTCAGTCATACGGATGATCAAACACGCAATTGGGGAGGAAAACTTCCAGAAGTCTCTTCAGGATTATCTCAAAGCATAGTAAGTTCCAGAATTTTATTTCCCTTCATCCACTATGTTTTAACACTTTTCTTTCAGCAAATACACCAACACAGTTCCAAAGAATATTTTCGACCACTGGAAAGCAAACTGGCCCGCAGACACCAAGAAATACGCCGACGGAGTTTTAACTAGTTTCACCGAACAAGTTGGCTACCCAGTTATTCATATTGAAGTTGCTGCTGATTCCAAAAGCATGACTATCGAGCAGAAGCGTTTCCTGCTTAACTCAGCTGACGGCAGTGATTCGAAACTATTGTACACTGTTCCATTTACTTATACGACAAACTTGGAGAAGAATTTTAATTCAACCACCCCCAACTTATATTTGGAAGCTAAGGCCGACAAATTGAAAGTGGATTTCAAAGACGCAGTAAAATGGGTTATGGGTAACATCCAGGAAACCGGGTACTACCGTGTAAACTATAGCACTCCAGCCTGGCATCAAATCCATCAGGCTCTGCGTTCTCAGAATTGGGATGGCATCCACGAACTTAACCGAGCTCAGTATGTTGACGATCTGTTGGCCCTTTCTCGTTCAGGTCAACTGAGCTATGATCTCTCATTGATGTGCCTTAACTACTTGGACACGGAAATCAACTACCTCCCATGGACGGCAGCGTTCAATGGCTTCGACTTCTTGGCGGTTCGTCTTGGTTTGGACAAGGACAATTTCGCTTACTACATAATCAAGACTTCCAAGAAAGCTTACAATACACTTGGCTTTGTAGAAAGACAGACAGACAAGACTCTGGATATCTATGCCCGCAACAAAGTTATTTCATGGAACTGCAAATACGGTCATGGTGATTGTATCGCAGAAGCACTAAAATTGTTCCGAAACATGCATAAGGAACCCGTTCCGGTCAATATTCGTGGGGCAGTTTATTGCACAGCCATGCGCGACGGTACTGAAGCTGACTTTGAAAGCCTCTATAAGAAGTTGAAGGCCGTACAAGTTCCCACGGAACAAGTCTTGATTATTAATAATTTGGGCTGTGTTCGGGAAAAAAAACTCGTGGAACGATACTTCAATATTATCCTCAGCGAAGACATTCGTCGCCAGGATAAGTCTTCAGCACTATCGACTCTCTACACCGAAAATGCTGAGAATGTTTCGCCAGTTTTTGATCTTGTCACTGCAAACTTTGAAGCTTTACAAAAAGCGTAAGTTCCTGTCAATCGAATTACTTATGTGAATTTATAATATTGTTTTTTGACTTTTTTTTTGCAGGATGGGTTCCTATTCAGCAGTGGCAACTGAGATTTCAAACATTGCGTCGCGTTTCACCACGAAAGAACAACAGAACAAACTCGATGCATTCATTTCGAAAAGTGGCAGTCAATTCGGAAGTGCTCAAAAAACTTTGACAAAGGCCTCCAACACAGTTAAGGAGAACCTTGAGTGGTCTGAGAAAAGATTGGCCCCTGTTGCTAAATATTTTAAGGACTTTAGGAATAGTGCCACAAGCATAGGCATAAGCTCTTTGTCTCTTGCTTTGATGGCTTTTATGTCTTACATGTTGAGATAAATGAAACAAGTCTGAAATTGTAAATAACTTTTCATCTAACAAATTTAAAAAAAAAATGTTTCTCCAAATAATTTTGCAAAAGTGCGATAATATATATAAATTTCGATCGAAAAAATTCAAACTGTAAAGTTCGGAAATATTCGCAGTTTTTGACAGATGACAGTACGGGAACACACCTAAAGTTTGAAAGTAGAATAATTCGATGTGCGTATAATTTAGTTATTTTTAAAACTATTTTTTTAAATATTAAAATTGAGAATAAAAGACATAAGTTCTGTTTCTTTGGGATTATTTAGATGAATATTTGTATGGGAATTTTATAAAATATTTGTGTATTTTCATGAAATAATATACTCTGAAGTCTGAACTGTTCCACATACTGATATATTTTCTTGTTGTCACTTGTGTAGTTCGATGGGTTAATTACCGATCTGTGAAGCTGTGAAGTGATAAATATTATCATACACTTTCACGTAAAATTCGATTCTCGATTCGTGAAAAAGTAAGTTAAATTTCAAGCATTTTTCATACAAAGTTTTTTTTTATTACAGTCAATTGTTCTGTAAAGAAGAGTAGGTACAAACCAAAAAAAAACTTTGGACAAATTACTTACAGAAATAAAAAAGTAGTATATACCAATTTTGTTGTTGTATATCATTTATTTTTTTATCAAATTGTTGATAGAATTTCGCTTTTATCGCAGGAAATTCATCCCTCGTATGAAATTTCACAGATTTATGTGCTATTCTATTTAACGCAGTAGAAATCTAACCCATCGACTCACTGATGTCTGAGACAAGACGACAAAGAATCTTGTCCAACAGCTCATTGGAAAGTACCCGCGGTAAAAAATCGCAGAGCACTTAACATACATCTTCACATTGGCATGGAAGCGCACGTGTTGAGTTTTTTTTAAGGAATTGTATCAATTCAGCTATTAAATCCATGCATGAATGTTTCGGGAATTTCTAAATTTCAATAAATCTCGAAGGGAAATCCGCAATATCCTCACATTATTCCTAAGAAAAAATAATAAATCTTACTCAACACAAAAAAAAACACAATTATTATTCCAGACATTATTCTTAAGCAAATTTAGAAACTGAAATAAAATATTTACCTTTCCCAATAAGAAAAACTAATCAGAAATGACAGAATTTATCATTTAGTACCTACTTTTTAGTGCAAACTTTGTCACTCATTGTAAGAGAATCGCATTAGGCGTGTGCGTGCAGTTGGAAATTGATAAATCTCTGTGAAAACTGAAATGATATTTTTTTTTCACTTCAAAACTTCACAAATCGGGAATTGAATCACAGGTTATAATAGATGACGCAAAAATTGTTTTTCTATCGGAAGATGCTATAATTCCTGCAAATGGCGGTGAATGTAAATTGTTCTCTGATATTAGGCGTGTTTTTTTCTAAGCCCCGGGCAAATTGGACGAAAAAAACGATGAGTAGGATTAACAATTTGCATGTTAAATCCCCGGCGGTGCTTAGCTTAAACCCAGAGAATTCTCGGGGCTTAACTATTGGAGAGAATAAAAACTGTGCTACCAAAAACTTTTTCACTAAGTTATCGATAAAATGTATAGAAACTTCAAAACTGACATTTTGACATGTCAGATAATTATCAATTTTGTTTGGTTTGGTTGAGCATTTGGTCTAAGTGTGTCAGTTGTTTTCCTGACGGCCATGTCAACCTAACCTAACCTACCTTTTAATATACATTCCGCAACACAACAACAAATCAATTTTAACATTTTTCGCTCTTGTATTGCCTCTATGGTTTTTTCCACCTCGCCATGAGCACAACCTTCTACAGCGATTTTCATTTTTGCGTTTATTTTTATCATAGGTATATTAAAACTTGACTGTGAAATTATTATTAAATAAAAAAGCATTTCCTGAAGTTGATATTCGTTCAATTAACAAGAATTGAATGAACAACAAAACAAAGTTTCCTCTGAGAAGATTGTTTTCGGCTGCGTTTTGTTGTACACAGGAGTAACCCAATACAGATTATCTGCTACATCCTTGGCATAGTTCAATCTCCTTGATCGTCGTCCTCTCTTGCTCAGACCTATATTCCTAATGACATATGAACTGAGCGTCCCGCCCGAATAAGCAACTCGACCACTAATATCATGTCACCAGTGACCGACGAATGGAGTCCCAGCAAACATTTTAATTCAGAAATGAACGATAATAATTCATAAAAGTGAAGAAACCGGCCGAAAAAGAATTCACTTTTGATGCAATTTGAATCCTTTAACCTGGGCTCTTAGACACCAATTTGAATCATTATAATGATTCATTTATGATCTGAAAATTCGTCATTTAAATGAACGTTTATAAGAGGTCCATATATTCATTTAAATGATTAATGCCTGAATCTTTTCTAAATCATAAAAATAATTCCAATAAAATTCAATTAAGTGAAGGATTTCTAAGTATATACCTTCACTTTAATTAATCGTACAGGCATCATTTTTGCGATTCAGAAATGGTTCAGGGATTAATCATTTAAAGGAATATATGGAACCCTTATATACGTTCATTTAATTGCAAAATTTTCAGATCATAAATGAATCATTAAAATGATTCAAATCGGTGTCTAAGAGCCTAGGTTAAAGGATTCAAATTGCATCATAAGTGAATTCATTATTTCTGATTCATTTATGATTGAATATTTCATCGGTGAGCCTCTGGAACATTTTTTTATTTGAGTCTTGTTTGGCTTTTATTGCTTCCAAGACTTCTTAATTGTTACACGATGCTATAATTAAATAAAATATTTTTATATTTCTAAGAAAATTTAACACCATTTTTTACATACCTTTATGTTTTATCATTTACTTTTTTATATATATTTTTTGTTAGGTAAATAGGTACCCATTTACTATTAAAACACAAGCTTATGGTTATATACCTATCTAAACCGATCTTTCGAAAAACTTTTCCGAACTGATAATCGACTATGCAAACGAAACTTTTGTCATTACAATGACCCGTCATCATTACCCCTTGGTAAAATGAAAAATAAAAGGCTAAACAAAAAAGGATCTCCATATGAAGGATCCAACAACAAAATCTGAGTGTTGTTTTTTTTTGACACAGAATACATATCTCTTTGTGTCTCTGGTAAGAATTTGTAATATCTTTGTATATATTCATAATTCATTCAAAAAACTGAAGGTTTTCTGAATATTATTCTTCATTTTTGGTGATTAGAATCTGAACCTTCAGATAAATCTTTGCGGGGGTAGTTCTCAAGTAGTTGAATTCTATGTACTCGTACCACTGTATTTGTGAAAATTAAATTAAAATAAAATCACATCGGCTAAAAACAATTTCCAAAATACTTGATTTCAATTTTCAAATTACTTGATTCACATTTTTTTGTATAAATAATAATTATCTTGGTTCATTTTATTTTATTTTAATAGAAAAGTAGTTTAAATTCAATAAATATATCGAAATTACAAAAAACAAATCAACCCGATGATTTTTTAGAAGAATGAGGATGAGGCAAACAGTGATGTTTATTTTTTTCTTGCATTACGGCTGTTCTTCAAATGTCATCTTGCAAATTAATAGTGCTGCCAAGTATTTCACTAAGCGCCTTGGTCGTTTTTTTCAACCAATTCCCCCGGGGATTACAAAAAAACGCACCTATTAATGAAGTAAATACACTTCAACCATACATGGATACTCCTAAAAATGGCGGAATAAATGTTTCGATTGACATTTTCCGCCATTTGCAAAAAATTATATAAACTTCCGGTAGGATGACAATTTTTGCGCAACCTTGCAGTTAGGAAAAGTTAAACGTCATTGAATCGGAATAGTTTCCAAAATGTCAAAGTTAAAAATTCAAATGTAAGTCAGAAATCTATATTCGTTATTATGAGTTGGTTACAATAGAATTATAATTAAGAAATAAGGCAACCCAAATGACCAATCTTCCAAAAAAAATCCAATAATAATATTAAACAATTCCTAAAAATATAACATAGCCCATAGTGACTAGCTTAGCTATTGCAGATGAATATGGCTCCCGGATATTACGCCAGAATTTGTTTTGAAAAAAACGACAAAAAATTCTTCATACACAATTCTGGCCTTTCCCAATTTTCTTTCTTTCCCAAATTTCATTTTTTTTTCCAAAAAAAATGCTGGCATTTTTTCCATTTTAGGAAAAATAAATTATAAAAATAGACGGAAAAAAAATTCGGCCTTATGTGAAGTGTTTTTTTTGCAATTAGGTTCACGGCGTACAAAAAGCTTGACGCTGCAACCCCCCTGCTTGGACCAATATAAAAGGATCAGAAGGTCGATATGACCAATTATATACCCATTGCCAAGCTCTTGTATGAATTCTTAAGTTTCCAGGTTCGAGGTGTATCTTCAAACACTCCTCGAATTCGTTAAAAAAGAAAATATCTTACTTTTCTGGTTCCATTGATTGCATTTCGCTATACAACTCAATTTTGTTTAACACTAATCCTCGTCTTATTCGTAACATTCGTGGTGGTAGATGCCACCCATCGAAACTCTTATGGGAAATATTTCTTGTATTCTGCGGAGGAATAATTCTAACATGAACTGTTTCGACTGTATCTTTAGTACTCATTCCTTAAAACTGGGTCTCTTCAATTACCCTCCTTCGTTTAATCTTTGTTCTTTGTTTAATTCTTCCAATTCGTCTCTCCTTGTAATTAGTTTTTAAGTAGTAAGTTCGTCATGGTATATAATTAGTCAGTAAGTTAGTTTAAGAACTTAGCTTGTATTAATCCCCCGCCAAAATTAAATTTGAATTAAGGTGCATTTCAAGTGAAATTAAATAAAATGCACGACTGGATCGCACGAACTTGCTCTTATGTTTAAAAATCTAAATATATATTTAAAACAGTTTTTTACCTCATTTTTTATATATACAAAATATCTTAATTTTTTTCTAAAAAAATTGGTATGACAGTCTTAAATATTATAATATAAACTTAAAATCGAAATATTAAATCGGCTTAATCAAATGAAAAATAATTTAAATTTTTGAAAAAAATACTTAAATTAATTTAAGAGCAAAAAAAATTACGCCATTTTATTTGTCATATAAATTTGAGAAAAATAGGTTTGAACGTAGCGGTTATATGGCAGGTACCTTTATTTTTGAGCTAAAAAAACAATTCAATTTACCATCTGTACAATACCTAAAAAACTCTATATACCAAGTTTGAAGCAATTCGGCTAACTGACAGACTGATAGAATGACAGACTGACAGATAGACAGACATACAGACCGACAGAATTTTTAGACCATCTTTTTTCGTCTTCGCTATCATCGTAATGTCATGTTTGATTGTTATCTCAAAACTTTTTTTTCCACGAATGCATAACTTGTCTATAATCACAAGTAAAAAATATTATTCTCAAACACTGCTCCACGTATTTTGATTAAAAAAATGTGCTTATTCTTAGAATAGTGCAGTCCACTTTTAAGTAAAAAAATATTTTATTTTGTGTAATTAATAACAATTTGAAAAATTGATTTTTCAAAAACCAATCACTGAAATGTAAAGAAATTAAAATTTTATATGAATGTTAATAATTACTTCAAAATGGCAATTCAATTTTTTTCCTAAGAAAGTTTCTAAAATTGTATAGGTACATAAAAAAATATTTTTTTAAGAAACCGTTTAGACTATTTTTAATTTTTTTTAGCCCCAAAAATAACTGTAGCTGCCATACAATCTTTTCTACCATCTCAATTATCTGGAAAATGACTCTAAATATTTCTAGGTATATAGAGACGTAGTCTAAAGTACAGAGATTCTTTCTTTAGCCGTACGACACGTGGAATACCTTACCGTGCTCTATTTATCCACCCATTTTGATATTCTGAATGTCAAAGCCAATGTATATCGGTATCTACTTTCACATCCTTCCCTATTTTTCTAACACTCTCACTGTGCTTGAACAATGAACATATTAAGGGTAGTCAAAATCCGTTTAGTGCGCGCATGATTATAATGGCGCATGCCATACGACCATTTTCTTGATTTTCGACTTTCTCATAATCGACAAATGTTTTTTATAGGAGGTCCTTCAAATTCTAAGTAATTAAATATTTTGAAAACCAACAGACGATTTTTTTTTTAATTATTTTTTTAAAATTTATATTATTAAATACTTAAAATTACAAACCCATGAAAAAAATTAACGACATTTTATATATGAAAAATTAAATGACCTTAAAAATATATTTAGCGATGTGATCGAGCATAAGAGCAAGTACGTGCGATTCAATCGTCCATTCTGTTAAGATTTTATCCAAATCTTTAAGGCCGTTTCAGAGAAACCAAACAAATATTACAGTATACAAGCTTAGCTCGGTTAAGGTAATAAGATGAGAGTAAGTTTTAGTAAATTCCGACTAATCGATAGATGATGACATTTTGTACGTTTTAAAATTTATGTTGGAAAATTCGAAAAAGGTCACGTTTTGTAGATGTAAAAGTTTAAAAATGTAATAGTTTAAAAAGTTCAAACCAAACTTAAAAATTCACATGTAGTGAGAACGAACAAAAATTTGTAAATCGGTTTTTCCTCTCTTAAAGAAATATGTGCAAAGGTCCAAGAAACCCATATTTTGTCAATCGATAGGTATTAAGCAATTGAATATTCAACAAAAAATTTTGATTTCTAAAATAACCATGAGGACGGAAATTCTTAAATAACGGGTGATTTTTTTGCTACTTGGTTTTTGACGTTTATATTTTTGACAGATCACACATGACAAATTCCACGAACATTTGACATTTCGATTCAGTATTGTTTGCCATTTCATCATGAATAGACTTACGCCCGAACAACGTTTGCAAATTATTGAAATTTATTATCAAAATTCGTGCTCTGTGAAAAATGTGTTTCGCAAGCTATGTCCGTTTTATGGTCGTCATAATCGACCCACCGAGCAGGCTATTCAGCTCATTGTGACCAAATTTCGCACCAGTTTCACTTTATTGGACATTAATCCACCAAATCGTATCCGTAGAGTGCGTACCGAAGAGAATATTGCTGCTGCATCCGCCAGTGTTGCTGAAGATCGCGATATGTCCATTTGGCGCCGATTGCAGCAATTGGGTTTGTGTTATTCGACCACCTAGAAGATTTTACGCAAAGATCTTGGTTTAAAGCCATACAAAATACAGCTGGTGCAAGAATTGAAGCCAGGCGACCTACCACAAAGTAGAATTTTCGGTGAATGGACCTTAGAAAAGTTGGATGAGGATCCGTTTTTTTATCGCAAAATTGTCTTCAGCGACGAGGCTCATTTTTGGCTAAATGGATACGTGAATAAGCAGAATTGCCTTATTTGGAGTGAAGAGCAGCCAGAGGCAATTCAGCAGCTACCAATGCATCCCGAAAAATGCACTGTTTGGTGCGGCTTATGGGCAGGCGGCATCATTGGGCCGTACTTCTTCAAGGACGATGAAGGCCGCAGGGTTACGGTCAATGGAGAAAGGTACCGTTCGATGATGAGCAGTTGATCTCACGTTTTGGCGCAGTCAATTGGCCACCAAGATCATGTGATTTGACCCCGTTAAACTATTTTTTGTGGGGCTATGTTAAGTCTATTGTCTATGGGGATAAGCCAAACACGATTGCTGCCTTGGAAGCCAACATTGAACGCGTCATTGGTGAGATTCCGGCCGAAATGTGTGAAAAAGTTTGCCAAAATTGGACCTTCAGAATGGACCACCTGAAGCGTAGCCGCGGGCAACATTTAAGTGAAATTATTTTTAAAAAGTAAATGGCAGAAATTGCTTTATCGATCCAAATAAAAATTTCATTCACTTTTTACAAGTTTCTGTGTTTTGAAATGAATTTTCAAAAACCAAGCTCTTAAAAAATCACCGTTTAAAAAGCAATGGAAAATTATCTAATTGATATAGTTATCTCCTCAGATGCCTAGCCCAGATACTATATTAACAATTAAAAAGCTAATTATCTCCTAGTTACCTAAATTAACTTCTTAAACGTGTGATCTATTCTTAATACAAAATCTTTTAAAAAAAGATAATGCTCATTAAATTATATACTTCCTTATTTAATCATCAAATCAACTTCAACTATTTTGTTGACTTTGTTATATTAATTTTTTGGTGAAGTCAATATAACTATCATCATTATCACATTATGTACTTCCGGTTGTAAATTTAACTAAGTTAATCAAATCTCTGAGTACAACATCTTTGAGTGGAGTGGTATCATAATAACGACAAATTTTGTAAATTTCCTTATGTCAGCATTAGTCACAGTCATGTTTTTGCTTCAACAAAAAAAAAAAAAAAAAAAAAAAAAAAACGCCAACCCACCTCAAATATCTTGCTTATAAATTCCAAGCCAAAACGACAACCCTAGACAATACACCCTGACCCTACATGCCCTAAGGGTTTTCGGCGAGTGCAAAAAAGCTATAAATTCCAACATGATTAAGACAAAATCCTATGGCGAACGGGTGGTCCCGCCCATTTGACTAATGTGATTTTGGTGTACGCAATTATGACAGTGTACCTACACTTTTAGCAAAGTACATTATTACACCACAAAAAAAAAAGTCAACTATAGGCGGACTGGCTTGAGAAATGTTCAAAGCAATTGTGCCAGTGAATTGTGACATATAAATGACGGTACCATGTGCGTTTAGTCCTTACAAGTTTCTTTCTAGTCCTGTTGATCGGAAGTGTTGGAAGTGTTGTGTGCTGAGAGAAGGTATTGTTTTAAAGTTGAAGAAATATGAATTCGTGTCAAGTGATAAGTGGTGCCGCCACACAATACTTTATCAAGGTTGTTCTGTTGGTTTGTGTTTATTTTTGTGGAAATTCATTTGTTCGAATAGTAAATGCGGATTCAACCATTAACTTATCTTCTGAAAATGGTAAGCGACTTTAATTTACTAAAAGAAAGTTATAATTATTTAAATTAGTTAGTAATAGATTTGCTTAATTATGGAGGTAGTATAGTATATTAATAATGCTGCAGTTTGTAAAAAAAAATAAAAAAAACTGAACGCCCACCAGCCGGGACTCAAGATTAAGATGTGTGAACATTAGCATTTATTAATAATGACACAAAGATTGCGTCGATATGTTACACGCAGTGCCAAATTAACATGAGGCAAAGTAGGTAACTGTTTACAGACCATGATCCGCCTAGGCTCATATACTGTGGAGAACGATTAAGTCGATAAATAGGCACTTAGTTAAAATAATGATGCTTTTGTTTTCTTGTTATACAATGGTTTGAGCATTATTTTCTGAAACAACAATTAAGACAATTTTACTATTTTATAAAAAAAGATTAGGTTGTATTTGTTTAGCATGTTGTGTACTCCTCGCCACTTGAAAAGGACATCCTTAGATCTTTTTTCTATTGTTCATTGCTCACAAGCATATGATAGAGAATGAATTTTTGTTTTAAATCAAAATTCATTAAGATTTAATTGTTGTAATTTGGTCAAAAGGAAAATTGAATGCTAACGCTGTTAATAAATATTAATAAATAATTACTGACCCAAAATTGGCAAAGTCCGAGGACCTAATTTTGCGCCACTTGAATTAATTGAGGTCATGGAAATAGTAGCTATAGCCGTTGGGACTTTCCAAATTAATTTTTTTTTCGTCGGAGAAGACTACTCTGTGCCATTTAGAAGTCCAAGTCATATGTGCGTGACAAAAAACTGAGGCGTTGCTGTTTTCAATTAGAATTTAGTTGTGGCCTCTTCTTGATGTTCAGTCCTTTTATATGCTTAGATTTCCAAATAACACGACGCATCTTATAAAGGGTGATTTTTTAAGCTTGGTTTTTGAAAATTCAAAAAAACACAGAAACTTGTAAAAACTGAATGAAATTTTTATTTGGATCGATAAATCAATTTCTGCCATTTACTTTTTAAAAATAATTTCACTTAAATGTTGCCCGCGGCTACGCTTCAGGTGGTCCATTCTGAAGGTCCAATTTTGGCAAACTTTTTCACACATTTCGGCCGGAATCTCACCAATGACGCGTTCAATGTTGGCTTCCAAGGCAGCAATCGTGTTTGGCTTGACCCCATAGACAATGGACTTAACATAGCCCCACAAAAAATAGTCTAACGGGGTCAAATCACATGATCTTGGTGGCCAATTGACTTCGCCAAAACGTGAGATCAACTGCTCACCAAATTCGCCTCTCAATTGATGCATGGTTTCGCGTGCAGTGTGGCATGTGGCACCGTCCTGTTGGAACCACATGTCGACCGAGTTCACTTCTTGCATTTTCGGCAAAAAAAAATCTGTTATCGTCGAACGGTACCTTTCTCCATTGACCGTAACCCTGCGGCCTTCATCGTCCTTGAAGAAGTACGGCCCAATGATGCCGCCTGCCCATAAACCGCACCAAACAGTGCATTTTTCGGGATGCATTGGTAGCTGCTGAATTGCCTCTGGCTGCTCTTCACTCCAAATACGGCAATTCTGCTTATTCACGTATCCATTTAGCCAAAAATGAGCCTCGTCTCTGAAACGGACGTAGCTTGCGAAACACATTTTTCACAGAGCACGAATTTTGATAATAAATTTCAATAATTTGCAAACGTTGTTCAGGCGTAAGTCTATTCATGATGAAATGGCAAACAATACTGAATCAAAATGTCAAATGTTCGTGGAATTTGTCATGTGTGATCTGTCAAAAATATAAACGTCAAAAACCAAGTAGCAAAAAAATCACCCGTTATTAGGTGAGACTTGCCTTGGTACCACATTTTTCATAAAGAGTCGTTAGAATTTGACGCTTTTCTTATTAAAAGAAAAGTCACATTTCCGCATTAGTAAGCACACTGTGTATGCGGCATACAGTATTTCATGCATGTTTTTTCGAATAATCGAATTCATTATTAAAAAATTTGGATATGACGAGTGTGTTTCTTTATTAATTCCGAATATGGAATAGAATGGATGGAAAAGACGAAGTGTTTATCCAGATTATCTAGAATGGAATGAATAAAGAAACAAAAATACTATCCGGAATAGAAAAGAAAAGGATGACATCAGCCGTTTGAAAGTGTTGTGTTGTGATGACCCGTTTCCCAAAAAAGGGAATGGACAATTCCAATCCGGCGAATCTTCGTTCGATAAGTTTTCTTCCAAATATCAGCAAAGTATTTGAAAAGGTTATTAATAGGGCTCTGTTCAAGTAAGCAGAGGAAAACATTATCATTCCGGATAATCAGTTCGGGGCATGACACAATTCATGCCGCGTCTAAACTGGTTTCTGATATCCAATGGAACAAATCTAAAAAGCAGTGTACGGGTGCCTGCCTGGTTGATTTGGAAAAGGCCTTCGACACCGTATGGCTAGAAGGTCTTTATCTAAAGCTTTCACGACTAGGAATAAGTAAACCTCTATTGTATATGCTTTATGACATGCTAAATAGTAGGAAATTTGTTGTCTAGAGTGGCAATGTAACTTCTACCACAGTTTTTAATATTAAAAATGGTCTTCAGCAGGGAGCGGTTAACTCGCCGATTATATTCAGCATTTACACCAGCGATCTGATAGGTAGTCAACTGCGTACGCCGACGATTTAATTGCGTACAGAACAGCTAATACAGTTGAGCTCATCAAAAATCTTTTGCAGAGTGACTTCGAAACGATTCAGCGATATTGTGATGACTGGAAGTTGAAAATCAACTTCCAGAAATCAGAAACTATTCTGTTTAAGACTTCGTTGTCTAGTGCCTCAAGGGATACAAGAAAGAACTGGCGCAAGCTGCTGATCGTAGGGCCACACGGACATCCACTGGCGAGTAAAAGTGTAGTAAAGTACCTTTGTATCTGGTTGGATCAGTACTTGTATTTCGATACACATATAGGTGCTGCTCTGGCTAGTGCTAGGGTAGCCTTTGCCCTGACAAAACGATTGTTTTATAGCAGTCGTCTTGACAGCGGGGTGAAGGTGATTTGCTACATGGCTCTCATCAGGCCGATGATTGCATATGGATGCCCGGTGTGGTTCAACGTTGCCCCATCTCAAATGGAAAAGATTCGGGTGTTTGAGAGGCAGTGTCTTAGACTCTTGTCTTGGATTACACAGAACACCAGATTCGGAGTACACACGATATTATTCCAACCAGGTTCTATACAACGGGGCCAACATAAACAGAATAGATAATTTTTTTAAAGCTGATTCGAGGTCACATTGCAAGAGCGATGTCCTCAGCCAACAGCTTAATTTTTGTGGCTTTTTACCCCAACAGCGAATACTATGAGAATGTGCGGCTAAGTGGCTACATCCCTCCCACTGCATTCCTGTATTTAGACAGTCGAGGGCTGATGCAGGATAGAATGGCGGTTCCGCTAATATACCACGTCAGCCGAAGAACTGTAGATAGGCAACTCCTTTATGGTCGAGACGTCATCGCCCAAGGTGGAGAAGAGCGCCTTCAATTCAGTAGGACTGTGTCCGACCGTGACCGAAATGATAGGGCGAAGCAAGAGAACCAGTTCTGGTGGCTCTCTGAACAGCATTATGATACATAAAGTCGATTGAATGGTATGTCTTGGCCGGCTTACATAGATTTAGGTAAATTAGTTATAAGGCACTGTCGGGGTGGCACAAAAAAAATTAAAAAATATGTATGTATGCGGGGACATATGTGTATGCAGCTGCGTGCCTGTGTATGTATGTACATACTAATATGTATGTACGTATGTACATGGCTGTGTGGGTTGCAAAAAAAATATAAAAACAACTTAAAAAAGCTGCTGTAGCTGTTCTAGTTTTTAAGTAGATTTAAGTAGTTTTAGGTAATTCTAGTTATCTTAAGTAGTTTAAGTTATTTTTAGTTAGCATTAGTTAGTTGTATCTAGATTTAATTATTTTTAATCTAGCTTTAGGTATAAGTGAAAATTAAAAAATAAGCACATGTTACTAAGTTTTTTGTTAAAAAAGTTTTCTTGGTTAAATAAAAATAAAATAATTAGAATTAATTAAAATAGTTTTTAGGTCGAAAGACATTAGTATAAAGAATATAGTTTATTTTAGAGCACCCGTTAAGGGCCAGTAAATTAGTTGTAAGTTATTGATAATTAGGCTAGTCTTGAACATTTTCGTCTAGCTTAAGTAAGTTTCCTCGCCACTTGAAAAGGACATCCTTAGATCTTTTTTCTATTGTCCATTGCTCCCAAGCATATTTTTTTTTTCACGTGGGTAGGTGTAAAACCTTCAAAAGTCTCTATGAGGACCGAAAAACGCATGCTCATAGGAGTGTGAGATTCTTACTGCACTAAAAACACCTCCTCCTCCCGATTGCAACTAAGTTGAAACTTATCAAGCAATTTATTTTTAACAAATTTAATTAACGGCTTGCAGGTAACTATCTGGTGATAGTTCCTGCTTATACCGCGATTTTAAAGCGGATTCTCGTTTAGTGCACCAGATCGGAAGGCTTTGTCCTTCGCAGGCGGCGTACTAAATTCGTCTCATCGATAATTTGGATTATAGTACTATTGCAGTGTTGTAATAGCTGTTTTCTATGATTTCGGGCCAATTTTTTTTATTTCATCGCGAACCGTGGGAATCCCGAGGTCTCTGTGGAGATCTTCGTTTCTAATGTACCAAGGTGCGCTTACAAATGATCTTAGGAGTTTATTTTCAAATGTTTGTAAGGTATTTAAATTAGAATCTCGCGTACAATCCCAGAGTTATATACCGTAAGTCCAGACAGGCTTAAGCACCTGCCTGTACAAAATTAGCTTATTTTCGATACTGAGCTTAGAGTGTTTCCCGAGCAACCAGTACATATCTCTGAGTTTATTATTTAACTCTTCGCATTTGTTTTTAACATGGGTTTTCCATTTTAATTTCGCGTCTAGAGTCATTCCGAGATATTTTGCTTCATTAGCAAACGGAACTTGAACCGTTTTAACAAATACCGGTAATTAATTTTTTTTATACGTAAAATCTACATGGACTGATTTTACTTCGTTAAGCGATATCCGCCATGTTTTTGTCCATTCACTGACATTATTCAGAGCATTTTGTAATCTAGTCGTAGCATCATTTATCGTTTGGGCCACTGCTAGTATTGCATTGTCGTCAGCAAACGTGGCTACTATAGTGTCTTCTGTTTGAGGTATATCACGTGTAAATAATAGGTACAATGTTGGTTCTAAAACACTTCCCTGTGGTACCCCACCCACTATTTCTTTTAGAACCGAGTAATCGTTTCCATGTCTTACTCTAAAGAGTCTATTTTCTAGATTATGCTTCTAGAAGCGTATAAAGTGCTTCAGGCAGAATTTGTCTTAATTTAAAATTTAGGCCTTCGTGCCACACCTTATCAAAAGCTTGCGAAACGTCTAGGAAGACCGCCGAACAAATTTTCTTTTCTTCAAGAGTTTTCTCAATGACGTCAGTGATCCTATGCACTTGGTCAATTGTCGAATGCTTGCTTCTAAATCCGAACTGATGTTCAGGTATTAGGCGCTTTTCTTCTATTATTGGCTGCAGGCGCAGAAGTAATATTTTTTCAAAGACCTTAGATATTACGGGCAGAAGCGAAATAGGTCTATAAGATTTCTTATCATGTGATGGTTTTCCTGGTTTGAGAACCATTATAACTTCCGCAACCTTCCATTGGCTCGGAACGTACTTTAGTCTTAGAGTGGCATTTATTATATAAAGAAGATTAATTAACCCTTTGCGAGGAAGCATTTTGAGAACTTCGGCCTTAATTAGGTCATATCCCGGAGCTTTCTTATACTTAAGCTTTCTTATTTCTCTACTTAATTCGGCAAGGGTAACATTTCTTGTAATGTAATTTTCGCTTGAGTTAGAACTTATATTTAAATTTTCGTTGAGTACTTGCCCATCAAAAGGTTTAAATGTGTTCTCCAGATAATCCGCGAAAACGTTTGCTTTCTCTTTGTCGCTTTTTGCCCATTCGTTTTGGTCATTCTTAATCGGAGGCTCTGGGAGCTTTGGTTTCTTCGTTATTTTAACAGCTTTCCAGAGTGAGTAGTTGGATTCTTTTCCTGCTGTCAAGCTTTCAAGATAATTTCCAACTTCAGAATTTTTGAATTCTGCTATCGTCTTTTTTAGTAAATTACACAAGCGATTTAATTTTACCTTGTGTTGAGGAGCCCGAGTTTGCTGCCATTTCTTGCGTGCTTTTCGTATCTCTTTTACTAAATCTTTTATTTCCTGAGGATATTTTAGGATTTTAAAGCGCGGCATTTCTCTTTGGTACGGGGTGTTTTTCCATGCGTCTTGTTGTACAATATTGACGAAGTTATCTACTGCGTCTTCAAGTTCGAGAGGCGTTTGTAGTGAAACCCTTAATTCAACGTTATCCCCTATATCTTTCTTTAAACCTTCCCAGTTGGTTTTCGGATTGGTTAGCGTGGGTGGTTTTTCATTTTTAACAAGATTTTCGCTCATAGTGAGAATAACAGCAGAATGATCTGAGAAAAGATCAAAGCTTTCTGTTATGCTAATTTTATTTGAGGGTATTCCTTTGACCACAAAAAAATCAATAAGGTCAGGTATTTTCGATGGATCAGTCGGCCAGTAAGTCGGGTTGCCAGTCGAATGAAAATCGCAATTATTTTCCATTACCGCTTCGTAGAGAATTCGACCCTTTTGAGAAATAACTCTAGATCCCCAAAAGGTTTGCTTTTTTTTTTTTATAATCTACACGCGCTCAAGGGAGTATGAATACCCTTTAAATGTTTCAACACAGCGCGGGCGTGGGGGTGAGGTTAAGGAAGAGAAAGAATGATAGGAAAGATGTGTGGCGCGATATTCGGAGACTGTAGGTGGTTGTTGTCTCAGATCTTATCTCCAGGGATGGCGGCTGAACTAATGCGGAGAAATTTCCGTGTCTTATTTATCGATGTCCCTTATAATTCGCATTCATTTTTTTATTCTGTGTCATATTTTATCGGTATACTAGTTTTACTCAATCACATGTTGTTAGTTCTATGCCTAAACAGCATGTAATGAGAAAACCAGCAACTCATTGTATGACATTTATTTTTAGAATTGGTTTTTAATGGAAAAATAAGAAGACATAGACTACGACAGGGATCGAACCTGTGACCATGAGGTTGGCAGGCGAACACACAACTATCGCGCCACGGCCACCCCGGCTTCGCATTAAAGTCACCACCAAGAATAAAATTTTGTTTAAGTAACTTTATCACGTTCATAAATTCATTCTTTTCAATTTTACATCGTGGAGGACAGTATTAGGAAGATACATTCAGTACAACATTCTGAGTTCTACCCTGTACACCGATTAATTGCATTGATCCATCCTCTATTTTTGGGCCTATCGTGTGTTCGATGCGTTCTTTTATAAATAAAGATGCTCCACCTCTTGCTTTGTTCGACGGATGAGTTGCGTGGTATTCTAAATATCAATTGATCTTACTATTTGATTGTTTCTTGACATGCGTTTCCGATATCAAACAAATATCAATATCTTTCTCATGCATAAACATTTCTAGTTCTCCAAGTTTTTGCCATAATCCCTTGGCATTCAAAGTAATTATTTTGAGTTTTTCCATCATGTTTTTCTTTTTGTAGGGCGTTTTGGCCGAAAACTGTTTTCGAGTTTAGTTAGCCTATCAAATATAAGTTTATTTGTACCACATTGCTCCTCAATTTTCGAAAGGATTATGTTTAAGACGTTCGTGAGTGGATCACTAGCAGTATCTTTTTGTAAAGGTATGTTTTAGCCGTTATTTGGGCATATGTGTTTACACCACCTTTCTTTGGTGTTTGCTCTGGTTGTGTTGATTGATCTTTTGCATTGGGTATTTGGGCATTTAACCTCTTAGGGGTCAAGTTCTTATGCTTTTCTACTTGGCTTGGTGGTTTTCTTTGTGACTGCGTAAATTTTGTTCGCCGTTTTTGTAATTCTTTTGCTACTTCACAGCCCTTATAGTTGGCCAGAATCCGTAGAGCCGACCTCCGAAGAGGGTGGATTTTCCAGTGAACCTGGATTGCCACCTGGGGTAATGTATCTATTTGGCCGCGTAATTTCTCGTCGTGGCGATTTCAACTGGCCACCAAGATCATGCGATTTGACACCGCTGGACTTTTTTTTGTGGGGCTACGCGTAAGACCGTGTTTATGCAGATAAGCCTTTAACTCTTGAGCACTTGAAAACCAACATTCGTCAAGTTATGGCTGAGAAACGGCCCAATATGTGTCAAAAAGTGGTCGAAAATTACCTCAAACGAATCGATGCTTGCAACAATTCGCGTGGTGGTCATTTAAATGATGTAGTGTTTCACACATAATGTCAACGTTCAAACTTTATAATAAATAAGAAATATTATGAAAACAAAATATTTTATATGTGTTTTATTTACGTTTACTTTTGAAACCGCAAAATGGATAACCCTTTATAACTAAGTAAATTAAATGTAGTATAAGGAATTTTTTTATTTCATAATATTAAAAGTTGTCCACTACCACAATTTTGTTTACCCTCATTTGCAGAAGTGTCTCATATTGGTGATGATTGCCAAGTAACTCCAGTGATACACGTCTTACAATATCCAGGTTGTGTTCCGAAGCCCATACCATCATTTGCTTGTGTTGGTCGCTGTGCAAGTTATCTTCAAGTAAGAAAATTTTTAATAACTCACTCATTTTCTGACTAGCTAATATCTTAATTATTAAATATTCATAAAAGGTTTCGGGAAGTAAAATCTGGCAAATGGAACGATCGTGCATGTGCTGCCAGGAATCTGGTGAGCGAGAAGCGGCAGTATCATTATTCTGTCCCAAAGCTAAAAACGGAGAGAGAAAATTCAAAAAGGTTTATTTATTTTCATATTTTCTCGAAATAAGAATTCAAATTATAATAATTTATTTATACTTACTTCAAGGTTCTAACAAAAGCACCTTTAGAGTGCATGTGCCGGCCATGTTCCTCAGTAGAAGAATCTGGTATTGTTCCACAGGAAATAGCTGGATATTCGGACGAGGGACCACTTAATAATCATTTTCGGAGAACAAATTTCCAATAAATTATATCTATTTGGCAAACAGTAAACGATGTTCATAATTTTGTTCAAATTCATTATAAATGATCTGGAAATAATTAAGGAAGTTTTTTTAGTTCATATAATTCAACAATTCGGTTTCAAATAAATTGTCGTTAAAAACGTTCGAAAACAAAATTTGACTGATATCTGGATATCGTAATTATTTCTACATCGTAAAACTGTATCAAACATATTGTGCTTAGGCAGTATACACTTCTATGCTTTATTATTAATGTATTAAAAATTGCTTCTGTGTTTATAGTTAGGATTTAGCTAATTATTTCATAAGTACTCTTTTAAATTTAGTTTGTTATACCATAAAATAAGAGATTTAGCGGAGAAAATTTGATTTATAAAGAAATTAAATTCAAATTTAAAAGAAATTTACCGGTTGTATGAAAACTGGTAGGGTAGTTTTAAAGGAAACTGCATTGACGACTACACTATGTTACCACTGATGTGGTGAATTTGTTATCTACGTTTACCTTTTGATTATATCTTTCGCAATGCCAGGTTGACATATCATTTCATACCGACCTTTGTATATAGATATTTCAATTCTCTGAAAACACACTATATACACTCTTAAAACTAAAAAAAAATATAAAAGAGAAGAGAGAATGCACACACCATAAGGCCCATCTGGGTTGTGCCATGGTATTGGTTGACAAAGAAATTATGAATCGTTAAAAGTAGTGGGATAAAAATTAAAGTGTACTATGACTCCCATGAAAATGAGAAATATTTTTTTTAACTTAACTCACAAGCACCTAAATAAACACAGTTAAAAACAAAAGAGGAATTGTGAATTTACTTATTTTGAGTGAAAATTAAAATCTTTCACAGAAGTGACGTAACGATTTGTTAAATTTAAAAAAAGGTGTTTTGAAATAGAAATTTAACATAACGCATTAGCTGATCATTAAAAAAAATATAAGTATTTGATTGAAATAATCAGTTCAGTTTCAATTTTATTTTATTATATTATAGGGCAAGTTTTGCAATTGGAAAAGAAAATGGGACTCGAGATTCTAATGAAAATATACATTGCGATGATAGAGAACACCAGAAAAGTGTTCCGCAATTAATTCCGTTTTTCTATCCGTATAGTTCGATCTTCAGCCTAAGTGGTTGAAGCGATTTTCTTTAAATTCCAACTTAAAAAAAAGCGACTTAGCAGATTTCTTAGATTCTTTTTGAAATCTTTTGCTGAGTCTTAAAAAAACAATACCTGCAATACAATTTTATACACCAAAAATTGATAATCTTAATTATCTCGGAAACGGCATATAAACGATGTTCATAAAAAAAATCAGCACATATGTATGTATAGTAGATCTTGACCTAAAAAAAATTACATAGAACAGTTTTTGATTTTTCGACTTCCTCATAAGCTGCTCAAAGTATTGTGATAAAAATTGTTGTATTATCGAATTCTAAGTGATATTCCATACAAAACTTTTCTAAAAATAATTTATTGAATTAAAAAAAAACAATATTATATTTTTTGAAAATTCAGTATTTTGACAACGGTCTACGATTTTTTATTATGCTAGAAAATGGTGGTTATCATTTAATGAACCATTTTGCAGCATTTTTAATTATCTTCGTAAGTAATTTTTGCATATTTCCCGATATTAAAAAATGATGTTACCACATTTTATTTATTTTTATAAATTTGTGTTTCAAAAAAGAAAAAGTAAAAATTGATTCTAACAGCCATGTTAATAAAACAAATACTTAGGGTACCACTAGTCCTTGACTTTACTAAACTATAGAATAAAAGTTAGTTTGTGGACTAAAATTTGCAATAATTAATAAAAAGTCGAAACTCCATGAACAAAGTCTGTAGCAATAATAATGATCTCTATCTCTTTTTATTCTACGTCCTTTTACGTTTTGTTCTTAATGCCAATTCTTAGTCCTTCACTAAGCCACCGTCTTCGATGGCTTAGCGAAGGACTAAGTTTTTAAATGTCAAATAAGAGATATTCTGTTTTATTAAAAGTGAATTTTGCACTTAGTACACGGAATAAGTGCTAACCTTGCTCTATCCCTAGTCCATGTTTATTAATTTGGGTGTTAGTGTTTAAGAAACTTCTTCAATGATAGTTTTAATTTTGATAAGAAAACGAAGGTGAGATGTCAGATGTTACACATCATAATGTAATTATAAATTTTATATCAACTATTTCATCAAACACCATTTATTTTTTGTTTAATTTAAAAAAAAATCACCCTTGTAATTTAAAACAACAAATCTGAGGATATTTTTATTTTATTTAATGGGTTTTAATCCACAAATTTGGAACTGCATCCCGGTGATCCCCTTAGTTTAAAATTCATAACTATGTCCGCGCCCATGACGAAATTTTTTAGCTATAGTGATTAAGAATTTTAATATTGTTGAATATATTTCGCATTTGATCTTTTTCGAAGATTACATGTAAGATGAACTGACCTTAAAGGAGGCTATACATGTATCTTCGTCTTTCATCTGCAAAAAAGAGGACACAAAATAAAAAAATTATACTTGTGCGATAGAGAAGGGAGACCAAAATGCTGATCATCTTCATGTATAAGGATTATATAGGAAGTATGAATCTGAAGATTGCAGATTATAGCGAAGATGAACATCTTCATAATAGCATTTTCATCTGCACCATAATTTGTTCCGTTCAGGTAACGAATTTTCAAGTTTTCTTTACCATTTCACCTCATTTTGCTTAAAAATAACGAAAAAAGTCCTCTTTTCTTCGCACAACTACATTCCTAAACGCTAAGAATATTTTATTGTGAGATGTGTCAAGAAAGTTATAGCAGAGTTAGAGGAAGTTATGAGTGTGTACCCTGTCTTACTTTTATGTTTGTTTTATATTATGGTCCCGCTCTACTTTTCTTCAAATCTGCAGATGAAGATCCATGTAAAGCCTCCTCAACAAAAATTGAATATTGGCAAGGACCTAAGGAAAAATAAATACACTATAACCAGTCATTAAAAGTTATTTTGAATTAATATTTCAAAAATTCCAAATTAAATAATGTGCAATAAGCTTCGACTTGGGTGATACATTTGAGTGGTATGTGGAGTTTGTGTTATTGTATAAAAAGAAGCCTTTCAAAATAACGCTGTCGGCTTTAATGAGACATTATTCACAATCATACTTTTCATAAAGTGGTTTTGAGTTGGACTCAATCTTAAATAGAAAAATTACACAAGCAAAGTTAAAACATAAAAATATCAAATTTAGTTGTATGTTGTATTTACCACTAAGCCCAATCTCAACTATTTTTGAATCGAAAACGACATCTCTTTTTTTATTGAGAATAAGTATTTCGGCTTCGAATGCAGTTTGATCAAAATCATTTATTTTCATTTGCAACCCAAATGACCAGGCTATATTTTCAACTCCCATTTTGATATTCAAAATTCAAAACCAATGATCATCGGCATCCTTCCCTACCGCTCGCAATGTGCTTGTTCATATTAAGGATAGTCAAAACAACATTAGTGAGCGCATTTCCCAGGGGCTTCACATGCAATGATTAAAGTAATAAATTGCCTTACATATTCATTGCCTTGTATATCGTCAATGGAGGCGCTTTTGTCAATAGCAATGACAATATTGCCCGATCGATTAGAGGCAATAATTGCTTTCCATCTCCGGGACAATATATTGATGCATTTCGAAATGACTTCCCTTCAATTTGACTGCCTTCCTATTATTTTAAAGAGTGCCGTGCGTGAAACAATTCGCTGGCTGAGAACTATAAGGTTGAGTGTCGACCAAAATACCAAAACTTAGTTTCATATACCAAAATTTTCGTAATTTTAGCGGCTTTCAAATAGAACATAAAAGAATTTTTTTTTAAATTGCTGGCAACACTACAGTCAAAAAGGACATAGAACTTTCATTGAATTCGCACTATTATTAAGGACTATAAGGTTCTATGTTCAACATAGAACATTTTGCGTACTTTTTGTCACACAAAAAACAACGCGTTTAAGTTACATAGAACTTTTTTGCTTGTAAGAATAACCCAGAATAGAACCTTTTTGAATTTATTAATTATTAATTCCTACGTCTTCGATGACATAGAACCATTTTTAGTAATTTACATCAATTCAGTGATTTGTTGACTATTTCATTTGAGAAAAATATATTTTTAATAATTTTTTTTATTTTTAATTATAATAACATAAATCAAACGTAATTTAGGTCTTTTTTTTAAGATTATCTTTTTTTTTCCATTCAAAAGCATCTCCTCCCATATAAACTCTTCATTACTAAGAGGTTCCATGTGTTGTACATAGAACTTTTTGGGAAATTTTAATTAACTTTTTCCCAACAAGGTTCTGTCGTTTTTTAAAATGCTTGTAAAATCATCTAAAGTGTTTAAACTAACAATTTTGTACTGGTTTTATGGCTTTTTTAAGGTACTTTATCATATTGCAACAATACTTTATTGATATCTAACTATTTCATGCAAAAACCAGCCCTCTAAAGCTTTGAAGGCGATTATCTCGGAATTTTTTTTACGTACAACCTATAGTTCTCGGCCAGCAAATTATTGACTGAACAAAAACGGAAAAAAAATAAATAAATTTGCAAAATAATACAAAAATTAAATATTAGTGAGCTTAAATTAACAAAAATAGAAATTGAGGCCGTGTGTGAATTGCTTTAAAATGTTGGTTAAATTTTCTACCTTGGTTAAATTTTGAAGTTTGGTTGGTTTGTGGTGGTATCAAATTTAGCTTTTTGCTGTGTGAGTTGCGTTAAAAGGGATTTATTAAACCACTATGTTGGCTAAAATTCCTTCAAGATTTAAGAAATTTCCCTAACAAAATTTTTGTTCGTTGTTCAAGTTAATTAATTTCTTTCGCAAAATCCGACTTAGAAGATATAAACTTAATAAATTGGCACGAAATCAGTGACGAAATCTCAGTTTTACTTATATGTTTCCGTTTTACATCATTAATTTAATATTTTGAAACAATAATTCCAAATCTTTTCAAAAAAAATCCCATTATGGTTAGTTTGTTGACTCAGTATATAAACACTAGTTTTCACAGCTGACAAGAATTTGAAGAGCTGACAAATCAATCTATTTGTATTCAATTTGCAAAATGAACTACGATAAGTATTTTATATTAATTAATTTATATTTGTTAAAATATCAACGGATTATATTATTTGTTTTTTCCTCTTGAGACCCTACACGAACAAAAATATTAATGTAATTTTATTTTTCAATTGAATAAATTAAAACTTGCATTATTTATTATATGGTTTCCCAGTAGATCTGGACCTTTTGGAGTTAATCTTTCTTTTCGGTTATCGTTTACAGTTTCAAATCACTCTATCTTGAAAAACGTCAAATTTTAACACAATTAGCTTGCTCTACACCCGTATACATTTTAACCCAATTTATTCACCACGCTAGTGTCAAAATTTAATCCAGGTAGAAAATTTAACCAATATTTTAACGCAATTCACACATGGCCTGAAATTCAAATAGCCAGCAATGAAATGCCCACCAAATATTTGTATTGCCATTGCCTGAAATATTGCAAGTGGAGCCACAGTGTTATAAAACAATTATAAGAAATATTTAACCCTTACAAATTAATATTTTATCTGACTACGCCGCTGTATTTTATTTTGAAATTGTGTGCGTATAAAACCATCTGTCAAGCTCGTTCGCACATGTATTTGTGTTGTTTGCCACACACATTCTCCCACAGTTACTCTCTGTTTACACACCTATTCCCGTTTATCTTTAATACCATAATTCCATTCGAGTTTCGAGAAGAGAAGGCGAACTGCGCTAGCGCTGGTCTGGTCTGGTACACATGTATCCGTGACTAAAAGTAAAACTGGCTGTTCTTTCTGCTCGTATTTTTGTTAGTCGATTTCTTTCGATTGCCATCGACTCAGCTCAGATATCAGATTCACAAATCACACAAACTTGTACTGGTACTCGTCGCCGTCGTTCTTGTCGACATACATACTCATAAAACTAAGTCACTAATATCTCACCGAACAATAAAATTAATCGCTCCAATTAATTTTTCAACTTGAACATCATTTTATCGAAAGAAAACCTTACAACTCGGTGAAAATGTGAAAAATACTTGAAACTCGCAATCGATTATAATACGAAGGAAAAATGTTAAATCCTTCGTGGACCGCCTTCGATTTTTCAATTTCAATTGAATTTTTCCGGAAACCCAAAAAAATCTTGAAGAAAGAAAAAAAAAGTGTTTCAAGTTTCAACATACATAAATTCTATTGGGAGAATGAGTAAGTTATGCAAATAACGGTTCAAATTTATGTGAAAACAAGTGAAACCGAAAGTTATTTCATTAAAAAAAAAAAAATCGTTCGGTATCGGTAGTAGTATAGTATCGCACAGCAGCGTCTCTCAATTTTTGGTGACGAAACGAACGAAGAAGATTGATTGGAAAGGCGGAGATTTTTGTAGATTTTATTGAGTTTGTTATTGTTTGTCCGATTCGGTGTTCGGTCAGTCGAAGTCGGTCTGTTGAGAATCCAATTGGTGGCGGCGCGTTGGTGATTCCATATTCCAAGAGCATAATCATAATGGGACAAAAGTTCGCAATTCCATTATTTACAATCCAGCAACTGCGACCACACATCATTTAGACCTCGACTTATTTTTGCATTTATGTACATATAATTCGAATTGAAGAAAAGATAAAGTATCTTTTTTTGTTTTGTGTTTATTGTTGAGTGAGAGGGACTGTGTTTGTCTGCCTGCATGCATCTAAGTAGAGGCACCACACCAGCGAGAACAGCAGCGATAGCGAGGCCGAAGGTTGCAAATTCTGGTTTTTTATTTGATTTTGCTTGTCGGCGCGGCGGCTCACCTCCCCCTGGTTCAACCAACACCAACTGTGTGTGTTGTTCTATACAAAATGATGCAGAGACGTAAAGTTCATTTTTTGTGCTCCGCGTCCACACCCGGCACGACGACGACGACGACGTTTACATTGTTCGTTGTCTGCATATTTTTTGCAGCCTCATTCGGATACTTGGATGCATCCGCTGATCACAACTGTAACCATCAACATCCCAAGGCACACGAGGTAAGTTTTTGTTGTTGAATACCACCTACACATACCTACCTTACCTAGTCTTTTGGTTTTTTATTTACTTCTCGCAATCATTGATCTCTGTGTTTTTGTTAGATTTTTTCCCATTCGACGAGCAGCCAGCTTTGTAAGCTTACATTTCTTTGGTGTCGTCACGATTAGGTCAGGTCGTTGGCCAGTTGGATAAGTTAAATGGCGGTTTTCTGGCATTGATCAAAGGTTTAAAATTCCTTTTTTTTGCAGCGCAAGGAAACTGTTATTTTTTTAAATATCGACTTCCTTAAGTTTTTCCTTTGACCAAACCGGGTATGCCTTGACGTTGGTTCCTACTACGTGAATAAAAATAAGACTTGCATAATTACTTGCTGCGGGCAACTTTCAAGGTAGGCAGGTATTCGAATGTGTAGTGAGTGCATTTAGCGGTAGTATTTAATTGTTATTTAAACAAATACTGCAACTAGACAAGAGATTTTATGTTCATTTAGAAAATTAGTGGATAGTCTTGGAATAAATGTAGGTGGGTACCTAGTCAGTTGCATGAGATTCTCATATAAACAAAAACCAATAAATAAAAAAATATGTTGGTAGGTAGGTATCATAGTCAGAAATGGAAATGGGTAACAAAATAAAAGATGCGAACAGTTACGAAAATAAGCTTTGCGTAAGGGCATAGCTTTCGCCCTCACCCACGGTGAGCCTACTCAAATAACGGGTTCCGATGAAAGTCACTAGGTGTTGCATAAATGCACTCTGCCGGTATGGACTTGTCAAACAAACTGCCTATTTAGAATTTGTAGTAAATTTCAGTTCAGCCTTTAATTCACTAACTACCATTACTTGCCGTTGTATATAGTGCACGTGAGTTACATACCCTCAGCCTTGGCATTTCTCCCCCAAAAGGCTCATTGACATTCAATTTTCTTAAATTGGCGGGACTACCATGTCGCCGCCGTGCCCAATTAGCGTATTGGAGGCTTTTCACCCTTATCTGAAGATGCAGAGAATTGCCATTAAGACTTAATCTACTAGGAGCAAGGGAACCCTATATGAAACCTTTAACTTCAATGCAAATGCAGCAGTAAAGTCGTAGAATCATTGACTGCTCGCATTGAGCCACCTGGAGATATGACGATACTATTTTAATAATTAATTTAGCTAGTCGCCGTTTCTAGCTATTTACTGGGATGCTTTGCCCATAAATCATGTTGCCATGAGTTCCAGTTCCAAGATCCTGCACAATTTTAGGACTGCCTTGATTTCGAATTACCGATAAGCCAAATTTATTGACATTAATGTCGTTTTAATTTGGCAATCCGGAAGCCTTCTGGACTCTTCTCAAAGTATTCACTTGGGAAAAAACGAAAGTTATGATTCTGAAAAGAAGAGAATATGCATCTGGAGCACTCACCATATACTTGAACGTCAAACTCGACTGTTGTCATTTTTTGTATCATAGGTTCGTTTATTGAACTCATTGAACTTTACCAAGAGTTGTCAAAAAAGCCTTGGTTTTTCGTTTCTCAAAAAACAACCGAGGGCCATTAATTTTATGTTGGAGAACTGCAAGTTATGTCATTTAATAATTAATACTTAAAATATGTTAAATTTAAGTTCTTAGTGCATTTACTTTGGCCTAAGCACAATCCACAACTTCAAAGGTCCACAACTTCAAAGGTCTCTATTTTGCATGTCTGTGTCCGAAAATAAATGTTAGTATTCTTTTAATTTCCATTTTAAAAATAACAAATTGCATACAAAACGAGAATTCACATAAAAAACAAATACTTCAGATTAGGGATGAGCATTATTCATCTATAAGAAGGTGTTTTTTTTTTTATAATACAATTCTATATACTATTGAAATTATTCAGCCAAGTAGAAGACTTAGCATTATATTAATTGCGCTTGTTGAATTATTGATTCAAAATAGGTTTTAACGGCCTTTAGTCCACAAAATTTGCGTTTCGTTCTGGCGATCTTATCTGGACTCCTCATCAGTTGGCTAGTGAGCTACGCACTTTTTGTTAAGTTCAGTTCATCTTAAATGAATTTTTTGACAAAAAAACAATGTGAACTATATCCAACAAGATTAAAATTTTAAAAACTACTTTGAATCAATAATTCAACAAGTCCAATCATCTATGTAAACAAAACGTGCGTCGATGTTAAAACAAAAATCGATGATTCAATATCGATGTTAAAGAAAGAATAAACGATTTATGAAAAACATCGATGTTTTCAATTCGATAATTATTAACATCGATGATGAGTATTCCATATTTTTCTCAATATCACCCATTCCTACCTCAGATCTCATGTGACTTTGACGTGTATTTATTTGCCTCAATTTGGACTAGCTAAAAACATACACTACGTTTATATGGAGAATTGAATCGGTATTGAATCAGGATTTAGGTCTTTGTATACTTGAATCGGATTAAAATAGGATTACTCGATCTGATCCAACTAGAAGAGCTGAATCGAATTGAAAATGTATTTATATACCTGAATCGAGGAATTGGAGAATCGAATTCATATCTGATTCTTGGTGGGTGTGTGCACCAATAGTGTTTTTTTGTGTTCAGTGGGTTTCCGTTTTCTTTGTATTTTTTTCTATTGCATGTTTTTGTTGTTTATTCTGTTAATTCCAATTGTCACTTTGAT
This sequence comes from Philhelius pedissequus, assembly GCA_910595825.1. Taxonomy (NCBI): domain Eukaryota; kingdom Metazoa; phylum Arthropoda; class Insecta; order Diptera; family Syrphidae; genus Philhelius; species Philhelius pedissequus. The sequence goes on along the minus strand of OU343161.1, from coordinate 11,140,674 downwards.
TCCATTTTAATGCAATCTCCCGATCCCACGAGGCCATATACCTGAATCGAAATCTCAATTCGATTCGATTCCTCAATTCACTCATATAAAGGGGGTAATAGATCTACTTCAGGGCGAATTTAGGGGGACCATAGGTTTCAAAAAACACAGAATTTGTTTACCAGGGTGACTTCAGGTTTCTCAAAAAAACGCTTTAAGGCTACCCTAGGGCAACTTCAGGGCTGAACGAACAAACTTAGTAAGTTTGCTCCTTTAGCCCTGAAGTCACATAAAGCGTTTTTTTTGTTAAACGTAAATTCACACTGGTGAACCAATTCTCTGGTTTTTGATACCTTGGGTCGTCTGAAGTTGATATTGTATTTTTTCCGGTGAAAGTTGAGGTAAAGGACTATGTGCATGGGAGCGACCAACGAATAAACCAATATTCGTCCAGTTTGGACATAAAAAAGTACAAAATTCAATATTTCTAAACCTCTTGTTAAGAATTATACTTCAAATCTCATTTTTTCCAACGGCTAACTCATTTATAGATTAGGTCAACCTAGAGATGCCTCAAATAGTTTGTTTGAAAAAAAAAAAACCCTGTAAATGTTTTGGGAGACCTGCTGGGGCCTATTTCATGTTTATTATTATCATTAAAAGTTTATTAACAATTAAATTGAATTACATTGTCAATAATTATAAATATATAGATAGATATATAGATTGTTTATTCATGATTTCAAAAAAAAAAAATTGTTACATAGTTTTTCCAGGGTTTAGAACAAAATTTAAGGCTGACACAGAATGTCGTCTGCCCCAGTGACAATATAATAGTGAGTTTCATTTAAGAAAAGATCTGATCTTTCTGACAAAAGATTTCATTTTTTTGAATTTTGAGAGTTTCATTTCAACAAAAATAGCAAATCTAGATCAGATCTCAACAGAAAGATCTCATCTTTGGTGGGTAGGCAGATTTGATCTGAATGCACGTATACATGTAAAACTTTTTTTTTTTTGTAAAACATCAAATGGAAACTATTTTGTTATTAATTTATTGTGAAATTGTGCCAATCCCTGCTAAAAAATTAAAATAAAAAATAAACAAATAATAAACGAAGAAGTTAATAATTTAAATTTTATAAATTTAGTGGAGTTTTTTACTGCTTTGTCTTCATCTTCCTCATCATCTGATGATGAAGATGTTTTTTTCAGAATTGTGTGTGTCAGTCATTCAGCATTCGGCCGCAATGCCGATAGGCTAGCCAATATACCTTAGTAGCGGGTTTGTTTTCGAACGATTCAGGTAGCTTTCTCTGTTAAGTCAGTTGTATTGCATACAAATCTGAAATTTTGTATCAGCTGTTCCTCAAATTAGTGGCCTCGTTCGGTGGCACAACCTAACCGATCCGGATTGCTTGGTGTTGTTGTACCGCCTAAGGAAAAAACAGCTGATGAACTAAACATATGTTGTCGAACACAAATCTCAAGCTACCCAAAAATTATTATTGGCCTCGTTCGGTTCGCGGCCGATAGGCTATCCAAGATACCTTTGTAGCGGATTTATTTTCGAACGATTCAGATAGCTTTCTCGTTATGTCAGTTGTATTGCATACACATCTGAAGTTTTGAAACAGCTGTTATTCAGGAGTTCGATCTTTTATAACAGTCTGTCATGTAACTTCGAAAAAGAAAAATTTATACGAACAGACCTAAAATCTGCTATCAAACTATCAGCTGTAGTAGGTAAATAAAAACTCTCGGCAGTAGGCACTGACTAATGAAAATATTAACCTGCGCAATTATCGTGTTTTGTTTCGCGTAGATAAATAATATATAATCTTTGCCATTTGTCCACAACAGTTCCTGAATGTATTATATCCAATATAAAAACTTGTGTAAAACGAACTCCGACAAGATAAGCGACACTTTCTTTTACGTTTCATCCATCAAATTTGTTCTGTGCTTTCGTGTATTCAAATAATTTGTTTGAAATTATTTACTTGTTTGTGCTTGTAATTTTGTATTTTAATAATATTTTGTTATATCCGTCCTTTTACGAACAATTCATTAACAAAATAAATGTTTTTACTTCATATATTGAAATCTTTTATGATAAAAGTAACAAAAATGTGTCTTTGATTCTTTTATGATTCATAAAAGATTCCATAACAGATTGTGGTATGCTGAATACCAAAAATGCAGTTCATAAAAGACTTGTTGAGAATTTCGAAGTTTTGACAGCTCACTAGCAGATTTCTTAACAGATTTCATAGCAGATTTAGCATGCAGAATACCAAAATTATAATTCATAAAAGATTTTTTGACAGCTTAAACTTTTGTATGAAAGTTCATAACAGAATAGCAGAATAACAGAATAAAAGATCTCGCCGAATAGACCCAATTGTAGTTCGATTGAAGATTTAAATGAGATTTATTTTAAATCTTCATCTGAGAAAATTAAAATTTGTATGGTAAATCCTCAAGATTAGTAGCAGATTTAGCTAGATCTACTTAAATCTCGGTTTAGTGGTCGGTGGAAACGTAGTATAAGGGTTTTGTGAACCGTAATTTAAATGACTTTTAGTTTAGTTTGAAAGAAGAGAAAAAAATTCGTTCAGTTTAGCTAAAACAAAGGTATCTTAGAAGTTTCCATCGATAATTCTGCTTCTCTAGGACAACGCATCAGTTGTGTATTTATGGATCTGCAACCACGATTCTCCATTTAGGTAAATTATTACTTCTTCTTCGTTTAAATAGTTTTTTTTTTTTTCAAAAAAAAGTCTTCGCAGCTCCTTCAATTTTGGAAATACTCCAATGAAGTGGCAAATGTTTTCTTCCACACCCATATTGCACAGGGAACAAATATTTACTAAATCGTTTCTGTGTGGCATACAATTAATGTTAAGCAGCTCACCTCTTACTTCAAAAATAGTAGCGATTATTTTTCTTGAAAAGTCGCATTTAAAGTAATTAAGTTCATTAAGATTATAGTTAAACTTTAAATAAATTTTTCTTTCCGTGGAAGATCTCGCCTTTTCAATCAACAAGTACCTTTCATTTTCATCGATGGATTGAATAACCTTAATTTTTCTCGCATTGGTAGCATTATAGCCTTCTAAGTCCAGGATTATACCACTATATTGGTGTTCGCCTGTCAACCTCATGGTCACAGGTTCTATCCCTGCCGTAGTCTATGTCTTCTTATTTTTCATTAAAACCAATTCTAAAAATAATTGTCATACAATGAATTGCTGGTTTACTCATTACATGCTGTTTAGGCATAACACTAACAACATGTGATTGAGTAAAACTAGTATACCGACAAAATATGACAAAGAATAAAAAAATTAATGCGAATTATTAGTGACATAGATAAATAAGACACGGAAATTTCTCCGCATTAGTTCAGCCGCCATCCCTGGAGATACAATCTGACACAACAACCACCTACAGTCACCGAATATCACGCCACACATCTTTCCTATCATTCTTTCTCTTCCTTAACCTCACCCTCACGCCCGCGCTGTGTTGAAACATTTAAAGGGTATTCATAATCCCTTGAGCGCGTGTAGATTATAAAAAAAAAAAAAAAAAAAAACTATATGCAGCCAGATCTATCCAATCCTTGTAAAATATTAATTACTTATACCAAATAGTCTGCACTCAACTTTAGTTTAGATACGAAGAGGGTTGATAATTCGGTTTCCAAATGATACATATACTTAGGTGTGCTTAGTGGTAGAACAATTATTTTCCTTAGGCAAAAACGCAGCAAGTTTTCAACAGCGTCGTATTTTCGAACACCCCAAATTTGAGCACCATAAAACAGAATTGCTTTTGCTGTAGCATTAAAAACTTCATACTTGGCGTTTGTTGAAATATGTTTGTTACTGAATATCTTTTTCCAGTTGGTGCAAATAACTGTTCTTGCAGCATCCGTCTTAACCTTAAGATGTCTGTCCATATTCAGATTAAACGTTATAGTCATTCCCAGATACACGTATTCCTTCACTACTTCCAATGCCTCCCCACCATATTTTCAATTTTCTCCTTTTGCTATCCGTCCTGCACCGTTTTGGAAAACCATTATTTTAGAATTTGACGCATTTACTTCCAATCCCCATTTATTGCAGTAATCGTATAGCCTGTTGATCATTAGTTGGAGAGAAGCTGGAGACTCCGCTAAAATGACAATGTCATCAGCATACATTAGAACCTTTATTTTGAGATTTTCAAAATCCACACAACAAGGAAGCCAATTTATAATGTCGTCGAGAAATAACGCAAATAACAGCGGACTGAGAGTACAACCTTGACGAAGTCCCCTATTTATTTGTATCTGCTTTAATTTGCCACAGCCGTTATAAACATTTGCCGTTGTTTGATAATAAAGTTTTTCCAGCGCTTTAACGAATTTTGATGATACACCTAGGTTATATAGTTTATAGAACAATGTTTTTCTATCAACTGTGTCGAATGCATCCTTCAAGTCAATAAAGAAGGTGTAAAGTTTTGCATTATGACTACGTTTTAATCGGATATCCCAGCATAAAAATGTTGTCGATTGTAGAATATCCTTGTCGAAATCCAGATTGATACTCACTCAATTTCCGATTAGTATTCATCCAATTAGTAGGCCTTCTTCTATTGAGAAGTAAAGCGTAAACTTTCAGACTGGCATTGAGAAATGATATTACCCTGTAGTTTTTTGGGTCATTCGGGTCACCTTTTTTATGTATTGGCCAAATGATTGCCTCGTCGAAGCAATCTGGACGTACTGCGAAGTTGTAGATGACAATTAGTGCTTGAGTTAATTTTACCTTAAACTCAGTTGAAGTGTATTTAAAAAAACTCTGAAGGAATACCGTCTATTCCAGCTACTTTTCCATTTTTAAGTGACTCTAGTACCCTTTCTACTTCAATCAAAGTTATCGCAGCATCCAAACTATTGTCTTCTGTGTGTGGTTTTGCGTAGCTCCATGAAAGTTGATCAGAAGAGGAACTCAGTAATCCTGCAAAATGATTTCTCAAGTCATCCGGCGAAATTTCGATAATTTTTTTCACTGTATTATTTCCACATATTTTCTTTGTTAATTTCCAGAATTCAGCTGTGTCCTTGCAATGCCCTAATTTTATTGCTAGATTTTCTTCGTATGTTTTCCTTTTTTCTCTACATAAATATATAGCTGGAGCTACTAGGGCTTTCAGCTAGCTAAATAGGAATAAAGTTTATATTAGATTTACTAAATCAAGTGCTGATATCAGCTTATATACATTATTTACATTGTCGTATTTTATTTGGGTTAACAGATCGGTTAGATTTGAATGAACAATAGTTTTGCTTATTAAGATTATTTTTTTGTATGAAATAGGATGACTAATGGTAAGCGTTTGGTTTTCGTCACATAGGTGGTAAAGCGCGGGCGTTTCGTTTGTAAAGAGGTGTTTGTGGGTAATGTTGGTGTCACCCATTCGCAATCTTATATATATTTTAATTTTTTTATGTGAAACGTCTTTGGGGTAAATGGCTTTTTCTGCATTAGGGTTAAATTTGGTGTAGATATGTTGGTATTTTAGCCAGTTGGTTTTTGTCTTGTATTTCCATGTTGTAAGTAGATGTTTTTGAATGTCTTTTTTGTTGAACGCGTAAGAAAGTGGTAAGAGGTTCTATTAAGGCTGATTTAATTTCAGTATCTGCAACCTCATTTCCATTAATTCCACGGTGCCCTGGGATCTATGCGATTTTTAGTGTTTCACTTTTGGAGATGAGTTTATCGCGGATAGATGCAATAATTTCACTACTATTGTTTATATTCTTGATAGCATTTACGGAGGAAGGACTGTCTGTGAATATGATGGTTTTATTATTTTTTGATTTATCGATTGCAGTGAGAATGGCAAACGCTTCTGCAGTAAATACAGAGGTGAAAGTTGGAAGAAGACCTTTACAAATTATTGTTGAATCTTCTGCGACAACAGCGAATGATGTTCCGTTTTCCGTTTTTGAGGCATCAGTGAAGATTAAATTCCATCCTTTTTCCTTTTGATTTTCTGCTATCTGAAGGTACAAAGCTTTAAAAATGTTATAGCTGGTTGATGCAATGGAATGTTTGTTAAGGTTGGTATTGATGTAGTCTTCTGGTAAGTTCCAAGGCTGGTATATGTTTGACTTCAAATTCTGAGTGACAATTGGTATGTCAAGATCTTTGGCGGATGTTAGAGCGTAAATTAATGTTGATTCAAGTTTTGGGTTTTTTTTTCGTTTAAGAATTCTATTGACGTCGTCATGTAAGGGTGATCTTCTATAGGAATTGATTTTTTGTATAGAGTTCGTAGTAAGGTATTCGATTCTTCCTTTACCGTATATTTTGCTAAACCACAGTCGATCTTTGCCAAAATTACAGATTTTAGTAAATTTATGATAATACTAACATTACAATAGCTATTCTTTGAGGAAAAATATTTTATTAGGTTAACCCTAGGAGTTAGATTCTTTTTTAGCATTATACAGTGGTTTTTGAAACCATATGGTTCACCCCGTGAAAATAAAACGATCTGGGTTATGTACTTACATGTACACTCTGTTTGCCGAACTTAATACTAAAATTTGCAAACCCAGATAGAAATCTTGATCTCGTGTTGTTTTTGTAATACGTGTTAAAACATAACCCAGACCCGTAGATAATAAAACACAGCTATTATTAATATAAGTATTGTTTAGCTGTCCTGAGATGTTTTTACTACAAGTATATTTTTTACATATATGTAGAATTTCACATTTTTGTATAAAAAGTTTTGCGCCTGAATGTTCTCCCCATTCGGAAAGGCTTTGAAGAACATTGTTAAAAGTGTAAGCAATGAACGTTAAGTCGTTGCATGACGAGTAAACTATCAAGTCGTTTTTTTTTTTTTTTTTTATATATTCATTTTTATTTCATATTAACTTATAACTATCTTAAAGCTAGACAAAAATGTTTAAAACTAGCCTAATTATCAATAACTTACAACTAATTTACTGGCCCTTTACGGGCGCTCTAAATTAAACAATAACTCTTACAACTAATGTCTTTCGACCTAAAAACTATTTTAATTAAATTTAATTTTTTTTTTATTTATTTTATATTTCAAGAAACTTTTATACAAAAAACTTGGTATCTGATCATTTTAATTTTTTTTTTTTTTTTTTTTTTTTTTTTTTTTTTTTTTACCTATAAACTAAACCTAAATATATATTAAAAATAATTAAAACTAAATAAAACTAACTTATAATAACTAAAAATAACTTAAACTACTTAAAATACCTAATAATACTTATAACTACTTAAAAACTAGAACAGCCACAGCAGCATTTTTTTCGTTTTTTAATTTTTTTTTTTTTTTGTTTATTTTTTATATGCATGCAGACACCCACCAGCATGCAACCCACCCACACATGTACATGCGCACATACATATACGTACGCACATACATGTACAGACACGCAGATACATGCACGTATGCCCCCGCATACATACATATTTTTAATTTTTTTTTGGTGCCACCCTGACTGTTCCCTATACCTAATGCCCTAAATCTATGTAAGTCGGCCAAGATATATCATCTTCATCGACTTTAAATATCACGATGCTGTTCAGAGAGCCACCAGAACTGGTTCTCCTGTTTCGCCCTATCCCTCCGGTCCCGATCGGACACAGTCCTACTGAACCGAAGGCGCTCTTCTCCACCTTGAGCGATGACGTCTCGACTATACAGGAGTCGCCTATCCACAGTTTTCCGGTTGACGTGGTAGATGAGCGGAACCGCCCCTCCATCCTGTATCAGCCCTCGACTGTCTAAATAGAGGAATGCCTCAGGAGGGATGTAACCACTTAACCGCGCACTCTCAAAATATTCGTTATTGGGGTAATAAGCCCCAAAAATTAAGCTGTTAGTTGAGGACATCGCTCTTGCAACGTGACCCCGAATCAGCTTGAACAAAAAATTATCTATTCTGTTTATGTTGGCTCCGTTGTATAGAACCTGGTTGGAATAATATCGTGTGTACTCCGACTCTGGTGTTCTGTGTAATCCAAGACAAGAGTCTAAGACACTGCCTCTCAAACACCCGAATCGTTTCCATTTGAGATGGGGCAACGTTGAACCACACCGGGCATCCATAGGCAATCATCGGCCTGATGAGGGCCATGTAGCAAATCACCTTCACCCTGCTGTCAAGACGGCTGCTATAAAACAGTCGTTTTGTCAAGGCTAAGGCTCCCCTAGCCCTGGCCAAAGCAGCACCTATATGTCTGTCGAAATACAGGTTCTGATCCAACCAGATGCCAAGGTACTTTACTACACTTTTACTCGCCAGTGGATGTCCATGTGGCCCTACGATCACCAGCTTGCGCCAGTTCTTTCTCGTATCCCTTGAGGCGCTAGACAACGGAGTCCTAAACAAAAAAGTTTCTGATTTCTGGAAGTTGATTTTCAACTTCCAGTCATCACAATATCGCTGAATCTTGTCGAAGTCACTCTGCAAGAGACTTTTGATGACCTCAACTGTATGAGCTGTTCTGTACGCAATTAGATCGTCGGCGTACGCAATTGCCTGAGTTAGACTACCTATCAGATCGCTGGTGTAAATGTTGAATAGAATCGGCGAGTTAACCGCTCCCTGCTGAAGACCATTATTAATATTAAAAATTGCAGTAGAAGTTACATTGCCACTCTTGACAACAAACTTTCTACCATTTAGCATGTCATAAACCATATACAATAGAGGTTTACTTATACCTAGTCTGGTTAGCTTTAGATAGAGACCTTCTAACCATACGGTGTCGAAGGCCTTCTCCAAATCAACCAGACAGGCACCCGTACACTGCTTTTTAGTTTTGTTCCATTGGATATCAGAAACAAGTTTAGATGCGGCATGAATTGTGTCATGTCCCGCCTTAAAACCGAACTGATTATCCGGGATGATATTTTTGTCCTCCGCCCACTTGAACAGGGCTCTATTAATAACCTTTTCAAATACTTTGCTGATACTCGGAAGAAGACTTATCGACCGGAGATTCGCCGGATTGGAGTTGTCCTTTCCCTTTTTTGGGAGAGGGTGCACTACAGCTGTCTTCCACCGCACTGGATAATATGCATTATTCAGCGCGTTGTTAAACAGTTTGGTATAAATGTCAACTGCTTCTTGAGGCAAATGTCGTAGTACAACGTTGGATATACCATCGACTCCTGCAGACTTCTTTTTCTTTAATGAATCGAAGATGAGCTGGAGCTCATTCTTCGAAATTAACAGGGGGCTGGGCCCATTTCGGTCGGCGATTATGGCGTTTGCCAAATCTTCATCATTAAACCTGGTAAAACCAAGGTTCTCAGATCGCCATTCGGTTATATCGTTCCGGAGCCATAAGTGATGAAGCAGAGCTCTGTTCTCCAGGTCATGATTCGGGCGAATGCTAGCATTCACCTTGTACACTTGCTGGAAAGCAGCCCCCACAGCCTCCACTCTTTCCTGCGGATCTTCGATTATATAGAGGTCATCGTCCAATACGGCATCCTCTGGGTGTATGCCTGCTGTCAGAAGTACGTCTCTGTTCTCTGTCGTCCTCTGGAGCTTAAGACACGGGAGATCGTTTTGATCCTTTCTTCTAAAAATCTTATTAATTTTTGGGAACATACTTGGGTCGCTGGAGTTAACGGCACGAATTTTATTGTCCCAGAACGAATTAATAGCCAATCTATAATTTTCTTTGATCAATTGGTTGATGTTCCCATGTTCCCATTCGGAAAGGCTTTGAAGAACATTGTTAAAAGTGTAAGCAATGAACGTTAAGTCGTTGCATGACGAGTAAACTATCAAGTCGTCTACATATAGTGTATGACCTACAGTGAGGTGACGGTCTACTATTGAGCTGATTTCATTAAACGCAATTGTAAAAAGGACGAATCCGTGTGGAATCCCGTTTTTCAAGCTATATATAGATGAATGGGTGCCATTGACCTTAATGCGAAAGAAAAGATTTGACATAATTCAGCATTTTAGGCCCAATCTTCCAGTTGATTAGTTTTTTCATTACTACATGGATACCAATCCGATCAAATGCCTTTTCGAAATCAATTAAATGGATTGAAATGTGTTTTTTTGTGACAGGGATGAAGCGATGATTTCGTCAAGGTGAAAAAGTGCGTCGATGGTTCCGCGGCCTTGTTTAAAAGCCACTTGGCGGTTATCAATGAGATTGTCTTTTTCAAGGAACCAAAACAATCACCTCGATATTATTTTTTCTAAGAATTTACCTGTACAGGGGAGAAGCGATATAGGACGGTATCCGGAAATAGCAGAACAGTCTTTGTTGGGTTTAAGTATTGGAACAATATTGGCTATTTTCCAAGCATATGGAATTATGCAATGGTTAAATATTTGGTTGAATAAATATTTCATAAAACTACATATTAGTGTTGTACTTGTAAATTTGTAACTGCAAGCGCAAATAAAGTATGGAGTTGTAATATTGTGTTCCATAAACATTTGTTTCTACTTGTAGCCCGGCGGATTCAAATTCTGAGTGTAGCGATTAAACTGCTGCAAGCATACAAATCTGGCAACTACAAGTTTCAAAATATTTGCGTATGACTATATATATGCAACTATTCTTCATAGTTAAGCGATAACAGCATTTATCTTTCTTCCTTTTTGATTTTACTTGAACTGATATAAAAATAAAATTGTCCCGTCAATTATTCCGTATCCGATAATCTTCGTAGTCACTATCGTTACTGCTTGAAATCATTTTATTTTAACAAGCACTGAATGCTAACCGCGAATCTGCCAAATGTTCTCAGTACTTGATTTTATTAGTATCTTTAACCTTGTAATAAATTCCCTGGTAGTTACAAGTCCGTCACTAATAAATTCTTGTGCAAATGCTTTTATGAAACAGAAAAGTTCGCCGCAGTTTTAAATGCACATGTAGTTACAAGTCAAGCATTTTTGTAGTTAATAGTCAATTGATAATCTTTATGAAACGAAAATTTGCACATAATTTACAAGTTACAAGTGAATTCACAAATAATTATTGGTCTTGTAGTTTTATGAAATAGGCCCATGGTGTCATGCAGAACTGGCCATAAAGTGCTTCTAGGATCTTACCTGTGGCGTGTTGAAGTTTCGAATAAACTGAGAAAAACGCACTATATTTAGTTGTGGATTCAATTTTTTTATGTAATTTGTTATTTTTAAAATTGAATTCTTATATTATGCATTGGGCGAATCCGTCCAAATCATAACACACTTGAGCTCTTGAGTGTTTTTTAAGAACCAACAACTCTTGAGGTTGTTAACAAAACCTGGTTGACGCAGGGTAAAATTTTATTAAATACAGGAGCAGGCAACAGCAGAAGAAGTAGCCAATTGCCTTGTAAGGGCAAGCTATTTATTTCTTGTTCTGAATCTTAAGCTAGTATTAGACGATCCTTGTAACAGATATGTGTCATTCGTGTGATAGTCATTGTAGCTAGCCAAGACACGATTACCTTTGTCACGGCAATGACGGTGGTAGGACCTATTTTGTTGTGATGTCAGAGTATCACGGCAATGACACATTACAAGGACCGTCTAATACTAATTTTAACCCTCAACCCATACACGAGATGGCACACACACAATTGCAATAAGTAAACCCTTATTTATTCATAAGTCCAGCCAGCAAGCCTTTGGAAGAAAATTTAAGTAAGGGAATTGTGTGTTAAATACCAAAATTCATGACGTTTCTTAGGTTTGAAAACCAAGGTCAGGTGAAAAAATATTTTATTATTTTATTTTATTTTATTATTTCGTTTATATGGCAAAAATATTGCCATTTAAAAGTTTCATTACAATAATAATTACAATCTTTTGAATAAATCTATTCTTGACATAATCAATTAAAAGTTTTTTTAAAATTTTCTTAAGTTATTTTCCATTTTCAATTCATTTGGTAAATTATTATAAATATCCAATCTTTTATGAAGAACATTTTTTTTTGTTTTCAAGTTTTTATACAATGGCAACCTAAAGTCACAGGATTACGCAACGAAAAAGGTTGTGCTTCTCTAACATACATTATATATTAAGGGTATTCACGATCTGCTGTACCAAGTTTTGTAAAATTGTAAATTTTTTTTTTTTTTACAGCAGACTGTGAACACACCTTTACTAATCTGTATCAACACTGAAGCAAATGTCAAAATCTGTTTCACATTTGTTCTGAAGAAGGCTTAAGTTTGTGTTAAAAAAATCTTACACCCTTGTATTTTTTTGTTACAATAGCCGAAGTATTGTAAAAGTATAAAAGTGTAAGATTTTGACATTCAGTATATTTTGTTGTTGTAGTGCAAGAAAATGCTACACTTTTACACTTTTACAATGATAAAAGACCAGATACATCGGATCGTGAATACCCCTATTCAGTTAAATAATTTGGTAAAATATTAAATTTAATTGTAACCACAAATAAATACTATAGCATTAAACATTATTCTTTGGTTCACACTCATCCAAGATAACTTAATCAACATTTCTCTTATTGGAGTTAAGTCATTACACATTAAGACAATTCTCATGTCAATTTTGAAGTTTTTGTAATCTATTCATCATCTGATTATTACACATAAACAAAATAGTTGAACAATATTCAAAGTGAGGCTTAATCATTGTATTATATACATTAATTTTGTTTTTTGTTTTTTAATTTAACTGTATGCCTGTAAGACCTAAGGTCTTTTAAATGCAACCTGAATTGCATGGCACTAGTTTGGCACAGTGGATTTGAGAACCAGGTATTGACTGTCTCATTTTTAACCCATGGACGTCATCCAATTAAAATTGGAGGTATAGAAAAGGATGCGCCTAGCGTGGGGATCGAACCCACACGTCTAAGTTAGCAATCAAGCACTTTATCCACTGCGCCATTGCCGCCCACTTGATGTCTTTGTTGACATTTTCTTCCTTATTCTACTCAAAAAATTATTTTTTTAGATATCTTTTTAGAAATTTAGTTCCCATGTGCATTAAGATTTAATTGTTCATCAATTATAACACCTTAATATTTGATTTCATTTACTATTTCAGTATCCTGATTGTTAACATTAATGTTTCTATTGGTACTACCGTTTAATATCATCGCTTTGGTTTTATTAATATTTAATTTTAACATTTTACATTGGTGATGATACCAAATAACACAATTTTTGAAAACTGGACAGCATTCTTCATATCGTTAATATACACCAAAAACAGCAATACACCAAGTAAAGATCCTTGAGGGATAGGAAAGATGTGTGGCGCGATGTTCTGAGACTAGAGCTGGTTGTTGTCTCAGATTTATCTCCAGGGATGGCGGCTGAACTAATGCGGAGAGAATTACCGTGTCTTATTTATTTATGTCCCTTATAATTCGCATTATTTTATTTATTTCGTTGTCATACCTTATGGGTATGCTAGTTTACTCAATCACATGTTGTTAGTGTTATGCCTAAACAGCATGTAATGAGCAAAGCAGCAATTTATTTTATGACAATTTTGAGAATTGGTTTTTAATGGAATATAAGAAGACATAGACAACGGCAGGAATCGAACCTGCAGCCACGAGGTTGACAGGCGAGCACACAACTATCGCGCCACGGCCCAACCTTATCTATTTTCAAGATAAGATTTAAACCACTGAAGTTCAGTATTTCTTACTCCATACATTTTTAGTTTTTCAATTAATATTAACTTGTCCACATTCGAAAGCTCGTTTCAAGTTTAAAAAAATACCTCCACCACAACTTTCTTATCATGAATGTCTATTTTCCATTTAGTGATCAATAGGTTCAGAAGGGATTCGCTATTGTGATTTTTTCTAAAACCAGATTGATAACACGATATCAGATTAAAAGATTCTAAATAGAGTTATAATTGATTATATACAATCTTTTCAATAATTTCGCTTTCAAGTGTCATCATATTGACTGGTCTGAAATCTTCCACTTTTTTTGAGATTTTTTACTTTTGGAATGGGAACAATAAGGGTCTCTTTATAGCGATTTGGAAACTTACCACTTACCAAAAACAAATTCACAATTTTTAACAACATATCACCACATATTTCAAAGGCATCCAGGTATAATTTTTCGTTAACTCCGTTTGTATCTTTTTATTATTCATTGATTTTAACACATAATATAAATCACTCATAGATATTTCTTTAAATTTAAAATCTAATTAGTAATAATCACGTAATGAATTTGTGTATGTTTCATTTGGAATACTATTTCTGATTTCTTGAATACTATTCACAAAAAAGAGCTTACAAAATTTGACATTTGGGGACCGTGGTTGTATTTATTGTTACTATGTACGATCTCATTTGCTTGTTTTCCCTTAAAACAAGGGACTTCAGTGTTCTCCAAATTGATTTTTGATCAGAACACACTTCAATTTTTCTTTTAAGATAGGCATTTTTTGTATTAATAAGTGATTTTTTAAATCTGTTTCTACATGTTTTGTAAATGCTCCAATCGACCGTAAGGCAAGACACTTTAGCTTTTTCATATTTAATCACTTTTTCATTTTTGAGAGATCTCAGATTATCATTAAACCAAGAATTATGATTTTTATTTAAACTTTTACAAGTTATAAAAATATCAATAGTCTGTTGGCCAATATGTCAACCGATGAATTTATATAAGACACAAAAAGCACAATTTCGTAGTCTCTGGACAAAACTTTCAGAATTATATTTAAATACTCGAATATACTTTTTCGTTTGCTTTTTATTAAATAATGCCTCAATACTAATTATAACATATTCATGGTCACTTATTTTAAATTTACTATCAGTCTTCGCTTCAATTCTCTCCGGGTTATTTGTCATAACATGGTCAATTAAACTACGAGAATTCCTGGTAATTATTCTCGTCGGCGCTTTTACTAATTGGGTATATGAGTTGTCACCTAATATTGCACTTAATTGATTTTTAAAGGAAATATATCTACATTTATATCACCCATTAATATCACAGTCTTAAAATCACAGTTAAAAGTATTTAACCAAATGTTGAATTGATCAAAGAATATCGTCGGAGAATAGCTAGGTGATCTGTAAATTCCTCCAAGTAAATATACAAGATTGTTACAAGACACTTTAACCAATAGAAACCAAATCTGTTTTTCAATTACAATATTGTTTAATATTTCACACTCCCAACTATCTTTAATATAAAATATAACACCACCCGTATGAGATATAGAATCGCATTTTATTGTTTGAAATCCCTTTAAATTAATTTCTGCATCGTCGACAAAATATGTAGTATGGGTTTCTGTTGCACAGATGACATCAAACAAATTACCACAAACTAAGGATTCAAACTCACTAAAATTATCTATCAGACCTTTAATATTTAGGCTCCTGCACTTTAATTCCGATAATTGCTTTAGCAACTGTCTTCTATATATCGGACAAGTCCAAGCTACGGACATCATGTCTTGTCTCAATATCAGGAAGCTGAGCTTTGTTCTTAAGCCTCATACAATTAACACATTGAACTTCATTTTTACAGTGTTTAATTTCATGGTTATTTTCACCATATTTTAAACAATTTTTTTCACTCGTGCAGTCACCACTATGCTTGTGGTTATAACCCAGACATTTAAAGCAACGACGAGCTCCAACTTTTTCATACACAACACATCTGTCATATTTAATATAAATTTTTTTAACTTCCATAATGACGACGACGACATCATTGGGTACTTCGAGCCTGAAATTAAATTTAATGTTTAAATACTTTTGGTAAAAATATAATGGGCTGTTAACACGAATTCCGAATTGTACATAATAGGTATTAAACATATCTTATTCTCAGAGGTTATACTATGCAATTAGCTCTTAAATATTAGGCCAAGTCAACTCGAGTTCTATTTAACTGAGTTATAAATGTTTATAGAGTTCTATTGTTTCTTTCAGATTACAAAGTCGAAGGTATTATGATATGGCATTTAAATTCTATAATAAATAATTACTACCTTTCAGAAAATAACCCTGCATTACACTCATACACACCCACACTAGAAGGAGAAAATGTGTTGTACTTATTCTCTTTCGATATGCATTAAACATAACCTACCTCAATAACATATTTCTTAAGTCTTCACTTCCACTCCATCATTCATTATTAACATCAAAATTCATATTGAGTTATTCTCATTTGAAATTAAAATCAACTGAGCAAATTAGCTTTGCTCATCTCTCATATTGCTGATGCATCAAGATGCATCAAAATGTATCCCCCGCAACACCGCTGGTTAAGAAACGTATTAATGTCAATAACCTGCGATTGGCGGATTAAAATAGTCCGATGCTATGAAAACATTCTCAATGACGTTGGCAAATAGCTTTATAAAAAAAAAACTATAATAAAAGCTTTTTCTAGCTGCTTTAAAGAGAGTTCCAAAAGAACTTTATAGATCTGGTAGTATAAAAGCTGCAATTAGTTTTGCATTCGATTCTCTACGATGAGCAACGACAGTGGGAATGCAATTTACAAGCAGTTTAAACGAAACTGCTAACGTTCTATCTTCAATCGGGGATTATCACAGGGCTTACATCTATGTCAAGTGAATTGGATGAAGCTGGACAAAAGTTTTCAATTTAACAGGATATTAATAAGTACCGAAATATAGGACGCAATTTCTTGGAAGTGTATTTGTATTCGAATAGTATAATGTATCATACTTTTCTGCTGTTCTTCCATATATTTTATAAATAAAACTCACCTTTGGAGCGTAGCGAATTGTTCTTTGATTTAGAGAATTATACAAGTTAATGTTTGTTATTTGTAACAAAGTCTTACAAGTCTATTAAATCATTTTCGATTGTGACATCCCATCCGCAGCCGATGACACCACATAGCAACCATCATACAACACCACAGATATCGAGCACACCAAACAATCAGCGAGATAATGCATTTAATACACTTCACAAATCTAATACACATTTTTTACCAACATGTGACGTCACAGCTGAGTTGAACAAATTTGTCATTTGCATTCGATCATGCATTTTTAATGTATTCTGATTTGTGTGGTTCAAGTATGTGCTTAAAAAACATATCAGTGCTCAGAGCTCGCTCTCTTTGGAAAAAGTTCAGAGCATAATCTATGTGTTCAAACTCTGTTAAGTGCTCTGTTCTGAACGAAAATAGAAAAACGCCTATTGTATTGTTCTTCTTGTAACTATTTTCTCGACAATATTGCCCAAGTTGTAAGTTTATGATTCTACTATTGAGCATGGAATATATCCATTCCACAATGGCTGGTTCAGCTCCAACAAAGCAGATTTAATGGAATCCGTTTTTAATTTGTTAAACGCACCTTCAATGTCCAGAAATGCTGCTAGGGAGTGTTCTTTGTGCTCGAGACTTTTCTCTATTTTTGAAACGACTTCGTGCAACGCAGTCTCCACTGATTCACCATTATAGTATGCGTGTTAGCACAAGTTACAGGTATCTAACATGTAGATCAAGGACGTTTTCATTTTACTAGTATGGTTTTGAACAGCATTGTCAATGGTTGAGACTCTCCAATCGGCTACTTCTTCTTTATTTAAAGCTTCGGGTGATAAGTTCCTTAATTCATTTATAACATTGAATAAGCATACATAAAAATGGACGAACAGTTTACTAAGTCCTTGCTGACCCATCTTAAGCAAAACTGTATCTGTTAGTTTCATATAATATTTTAGTACTGATGAAGTTATGGTTATGGTAATGAACCTTATTAATTCCGGTGGACATTAGTACAAACCATATTGCAAACAGCTCTGCACGTAGTCTCAAATTAAGTTTGCTTTTAATTATATAGCACCTCGTCGTGTTGTCGTAGAGTTTGCATTTGAAAATTTGACAGCTTGTACAATAAAATTCTCATTATTAGTTTTGCACAGTAAGAGCACGGAAGAGATTGTTAACTCTTGATGGAAGTGCATGCGAATATAATGAGCTTACGTCTGCTGCAGTTCACTATATCTATGACGATGTCTTGGGTGGGAATCTTGCAAAGCTTCATCACCTTTGCTCATTTGGTGCTCCTTTCTAACCCGCCAATCTTTCGAGTGGAGAAGCCACTAACGCAGCCACCATTAGATGTGTGATATACTCTTGTACCTATATGAATACGTAAGATAGATGTTATGTTGTCAATTCCATTTCCCAATTAGCTGGTGCGACTTGATTATTGTGTGTTAATGTGATATAACATTCTCTGTCCATCAGAATGATTCATGATCCCATAACACTGGGAGATAGAATGTATAATGTAAAACAATTAATAATGTGATGCCTTTCAAAGCCAAATATTTATATTTTTGTTTTTTGCAATTAATTAATTATGCAGTGATTGCATTCATATTTGAGAATATGTATATCATTAGAAGCCTTCAGAACTTATGAAATACATATTAGTTCTTGAATTTCATTGATTTTAATTTTGATGATGAAATTGAGAGAATACATCTAATGATTTTTAATCAAGATATATGTGCTTCAAATTATTAAACAGTGATAAAATAATAAAAATAAAGTGTTAAATGAAATGAATTGTCACGTAAAAATTTTCCATGACAAAAACCGTTCTGTTTCTGTTTGCATTCCCCATCCTTGTTCCCACCTTTCATTCTTTTCTTTTATACAAGAGTTTCCGTCAATTTACTGAGAGAGGATAGGCCGTAGTCCATCAGCCATCTTTACACTCTCTCAGTACTTAAAAGATATAATTTAGACGTTAATGGCCTCATTCGGATGTCGGTACGATAGCATATCTAAGATAGGTTAGTATCCACATACAAAAGTATATCAAAGTTTTTCGGATAGCTTGGGATTTTTTTGGCAGCAGCTGTTCATCATCAGCTGTGTTCTTACATGGGAATACAACAACACCAACCTATCCGGATAGCTATAGTTCTGTTTCTGAATGAGGCCAATGACTGACCGCGTTCGGTGCGATGCCGATAGGCTAGCCAAGATACCTTTGTAGCGGGTTTGTTTTCGAACGATTCAGGTAGCTTTCTCTGTTAAGTCAGTTGTATTACATACACATCTCTAGTTTTGAATCAGCTGCTCCTCACATTTCCATACGAATCCAATAAATTTTGGGTAGCTTGAGATTTGTGTTTGACAACATTGTCGCAAAATTTTAAATAGCCTGATGTTAAGGGCTTAGCATGATACTACTTAACAGTTTGCTAATACTAAAGCATTTTACTATTATTTTCCTAATTTTGAACATTTTTTAACTAGCCCCATACTAAATATATTTTCTTAATAAACTATAACTAAAAGCGCCTAAAATAGTGCAAAAAAGTAAGCGAACATAACTTTTTGACGTTTGTAAATGTCAAAGTGGCATATGGATTTAGTGAGTTTAACTTTAGTAAAATTAAAAAAAAAAACAGTAAACTAAACTGGTTTAAAATTAGAAAAATTCTCTTTTTAGCCTAGTATCATACTAAAAATGATTTAACATACTACTAAATCGTTTAAAATTTTGCGCCATTATGTTTAGTTCATTAGATGTGTTCCTTAGGCGTTACAACAACAAAAATCAATCCGAATTGCTTAAGGTGTGCTACCGAACGCAGCCATTTACTAGGGTGGTCCGATAAGTAATTAGCCTCACCGCCCGATGGTGCCAGTATCGCAAGGGAGATTTACTATCGTCTTTGACGGCTACTGTAAATTTCAGCCCAATCGGATAGTAGTTTTGTTTTGATCACACAAAAAATGCAACCGTGAGAACACTTCCGAGCAGTGTTTGAAGCTGATTTAGCGCAATTCGTAGGCTTTTCTGCGACGTTTCGTGAATGTCGACGAAACATTGAACAGAGACCAAGCAGTCGACACAGTGGGCTTCACCCGGCGAACGTGGTCGAAAGAAGGCGAAGACTGAAAAAAAAGTACTAACAATGGAAAAAAAATATTAAAAAATAACGGTAATAGTGTTAGAACTTTTTGTAAGGCCAATATCTTTCTCGAAATCAAGTGAAATTTATGATTTTTTTGTTTACGGTGATTACACTTTGAAGTAGAGTACGATATACATATGTTTCATTTGACTTAAAAATTAGGAGATAGAGCAAGATGTTGGGTTTATAAAAAGTTATAACATTCATTTATACAGGGTGGCCCACGAATCGTGCTATAAAAATAAAACGTAATAACTTTTTTTCAGTGATTAATCGGCTTATTTTTTTTTAAATTTTATATGCCACTATTTAGATTTATCAAAATTAATGCTTGGGATACTGAAAAAAGGATTTGGATAGTGCAGCGATACCATTCTTTGCAGTCCGTCATTTCCGTCCAAAGGGAATTTAGGCTGGAGTTTGGCGGTACTCCCCCGAGATGGGCCATTATGAGGCTGCTGAACATGTTTGCCGAATCTGGAAGCGTCGAACAAAGACCGTATCATCGAGATTCTCAATGTTCGGGTTCAGGATACAATCGTGGCTGGTGCATCGGCAACACAGGCAAATCCAAGTGTTTCGACTCGAAACTTATCAGGCCAAATTGGAGTTAGCAGACGGTAATTGCAACGGATACCATTGTATATACATCTCTAGAGATGTATATACAATGCGGATACTTCATGATGACTTAAACTTGTTTCCGTACAAATTCCAAATTACAAGCAAGTTAAACCCTCAAGATTTGGCTGTTCGCCTGGAATTTTGCCGAAAAATGATTGCAATGGCCGAACAAGACAACAACAACATTGATAAATTGTTTGTTCATGTCTGATGAGGCCCATTTTGACTTAAACCGAAATGTTAACAAGCAAAATTGCCGTATATGGAGTGAATCTAATCCAGAAATGCTCCATGAGACGGAACTGCACCCAGAACGGATCCCTGTGTGGTGCGCAGTTTCATCAAGGTGTATTGTCCGGACATACTTCTTTGAAGAAAACGGTGTAACACAAACTGTCAATGGGGATATGTTGAAGGAGTTTTTTTTACCCAGAAATTCGCCAAAGACGTATCCCTTTAAGCAGGATTTGGTTTCAACAAGATGGAGCAAGTGCACACGTAGCCACACAAGTTATGGCGGAGCTCCAACGAAAATTCCCAAACAAATTGCTATCCAGGAACTGCACTTTCCGCTGGCCCCCAAGGTCACTTGACCTGACTGCACCAGACTTTTTTTTATGGGGTTATTTCAAGCAAGAAGTGTACAAAACGAAACCCAGGAATTTGACTGAATTGAAGCAGTCCATTAAGATAATAATTGAGGCGATCCCAATTTCAAACCTTCAGGCCGCAATGAACAAT
The DNA here is from genome assembly GCA_910595825.1 of Philhelius pedissequus. NCBI lineage: Eukaryota > Metazoa > Arthropoda > Insecta > Diptera > Syrphidae > Philhelius > Philhelius pedissequus. Next base: position 11,119,348 of record OU343161.1, on the reverse strand, counting down.
TTTCTGGTAAGGTGCCGCATATGCGTGGATGAGCGTGGAGGTCATTTGCGGTCTATCATCTTTAAAAACCATTAGTTATTTAAAATTAAATTTAATTTTTAATCCAAAAAAAAAATTAATGAAATACATCGATTAAAATAAAAGTTATTTACATTTCTTATTGTAGCACAATTCGTGGGCCAGCCGTTATGTATTACCGTTGTTTTTTAATATGTTGTTTTCCATTGTTAGTACTTTTTCTATGAAATTACCCCTCCCGCCCAAACGGGGGAGATTGACCCCTCCCACCCGTAGTAAAAAATGGTTGTTTTTTACTCCTCTAAAAAATCCGCTATCATTTTGCGGGGCCTGAGTTATCGCACTCGTGCCGTACCTAACGCATTACGTTACCAATCGATTTACCCTCCAATAATAAATTATCAGTTATCACTTCAAAAACTACTTTACAAATAAGTTTTATATTTAACTGTTTCTATTAAGAATCTTGTGCGATGTGATCGGACGTGTGTGCCAGTCGTGCAAAAGACAATTTTCTTTCAAAATTGTTCTTCCACCTTATTACAATAGACGTTTACCTTCAATCATAATTCTTACTTCTTGTGCCGAATTACTTTTGAAGCATTTGGTTATAGTGCTTGAATGCTAGCTCAGACATGTAGGTTCGAGCCTCACCTAGGCCACATTCTTTTCTATACATCCAGTTTTAATTAGATGCGCCCGTGGGTTATAATGTGGTAGTATAAATTCCTAATTCTGAAATTCCTTTCTATTCTTTCTAACTGTGCCGTGCAATTCAAGTTGTATTTAAAAGACCTTGCCTCAAACAATAAATATGTAAATAAATCTTCTATAATATTAACCAATTTTATTTTTAAAGTAAATATGAGTAATTCAAGCATTTATCTCTAGTATTTTTTTTAGTGCAAATTCTTTTATCAAATTGTTATTGTTTTTTTGTTTAATGGATACCTATAAAAAGTTGTACCAATAGAAAATTAATTAAATGTATCAATTTTTCCGATATGTATCAGATTAATTTATCACATCTGAAAGGGTTTTTCATTTCAATAAATAAATAACAAATAATGCAGTTTTGTTGTTCAGAAACTCATTAAATTTATTTATAAATGTCAGTTAACGTAAATTGCGATATGGCTGGCTTCGCTATATAAGCAAACGAATCCACAAATTGGAAAGTATAAAAAAAGTCTGTTGCGACAGGGCTTTATGCAATAATTAAAAAAAGAGCATTTATTTTGCAATATCCAAAATTTGAAGTTAATTATGGCAGATGGTTTTTTTTCCTCTTGTTAATTTGAGAGCATTCATTGGAAATTGGACACTGCTGTTTGATTAGCGGCTTATTGTTATTTTTTTTTTCTGAAAATAATTGAATATCCGGGATTAAAATATTTCTACAGTTAGCAATGTATTATCTCTATGAATCCGAACAAAATAAAATGCACGACTGGATCGTATGAACTTGCTCTTGTAGCTAACAACTTTAATATAGCTAACCATTGGGGTTTATGCGAGTTTAAAGCCTATGTAGGTAAGATTACCTTGATTCTTAGTATAATGAATTGTGGAATGAATGATTCAAGGAATAGGTACCTAGGTACCTACCTGAAAATGTATATTTAAATCTAAGGTATGGATTTTAATTATGTAAGTTAGGAGAGTAAAATATTTTCACATATATATACATACATATGGATGGAACCTGAGTATGTAAACATGTGCATATAATAATGAAAATGAAGGATGTAGGTGGGCAGGTAGCTATGGGCATATACTTACTTATGTACTTATAATTAGGTGTAATATGCATAGATAAGACTTATGTGATTTTTAAAGACACGTCAGTTGTATATATAAATGTATGAGGGCCTACATTGTATTAAATATTCATTGACGTACGCAAAAATTCGTAAAAAGGGAATAATAATAAAGGTAGAAATAAATGGATAATACACATAATTAAATGTTTTTATATTGCTTAGTCGTTATAGTTTGAGGGAAAACAAAGATGACATTTGAATTCATGGATAAATAAGAATATATCAACAAAAAATTTCAAAAATTGTTGGAGCGGTTTTTTAATAAATTAATTTTTTATGTATAAAATTTTGAAAACATTTTTAGAAAAAAAATGTTAAACGCCATTTTGAAGACATTATTATTTATATACAAATAAAATTCAAATTTGAAAAATATTCTGCGACTAAGTTTTGAAAAATCGATTTTTAGAAAAAAAAATTTATTTATTTTTTAAAAATCGAAAAACTTTTTTTTTAAATTTGGGTATGCAGTTTTTTTTATCAATTTTGGGGAGCATTTGTCTAAAAAAAATTATTTTAATCGGTTCATCCAATATTGAGAAAATATGAAAAGTGGTTCTATGGGAAGTACCGTTAATAAGTACGCAAAAAGAAATATTTTTATATGTGTGTACTAATTTAAAAACACACAATTCTTTATAAAAATTCTTGGAGCCGTTTTCGAGAAATACATTTTTTTCTTAACGGTTTTTTAACATTTGTATGGGAGGAACCGTTGTTTTTAATTTTAGAAAAAATAGTTTGTTTTAACTATTCAAGATAAAGTCAAAAAACCACGAAATACTAAGTTTCGAAAAAATCTATTGAAGTCGTTTTCGAAATTTTGAATTTACAAAAAAAAATTAATTTCCAAAAAAAATTGTTTTTTTTTTTTTGAAAAATTTTGGTATACAATAGTGTTTAAACTTTCTAGGAACTTCTGCACACAAAATTTCAAAAAAATCAGATTAACCGTTTCCGAGAAAATCGAAAACCAAAAAAAAAATGGTTCTACTAGAGGTACCAAAAATAACAATTTTTTCCCTTCATTAATGAACTGATTTTTTTTTATAAAAATCGTTGGAGCCGTTTTTGAGAAAAATTGAATTTTTGTTTTTGGCCAAAAAAAATGTATGGGAGCTACTGTTATTTGTCGTCTTAAATTTTTTTTTTTTAAATTTGTGGGCATAATACCGAAAAAACAATATGTAACAGCAAATCCACCGAAACGTTTAGGCTGCTGACTCGAGGACAGACTCGTAATGTCATGTTTGATTGTTAGAAAACATTTTTTTTTTTACGAATACATAACTTGCCTTATAGTACCTATAATCGCAAGTAAAACACTTTATTAAAACACTAAATTGCTTATTGAAACTATAATTGAATATTTAAAAATAAAAAAAAAAATTAAAGTGCAACAAATTCAAAATTTTAAAAATAAAATTAAAAAAATTTAAACAATAAATTTGTTGTACATCTTTTAAGCACCCGAATGAGAAATAATTTGATTCGGATCATTTTCAACAAAAATCGTTTAACTCGTAGCTGGCCTCTTTTTAAGCACTTAAGTGTTTTACCAATAAAACACCTTTATCTACATATTTAAAGTTTTGTTTTTTAAAAAAATTGGTAATAATTCTGAAATTTACGGTCTCCAAGTTAATATCTGCATTTTCTAAGCATTCCGACTTCTCACAAAACCCACTTTGCAAATTTTTTCAGCGTTACAGCACCTTCTTTGTTGAACAAGCTTCCATATCTTATTTGAACAATTATAAATCTTAACTCTTTCCTCAGTAAACTTCAGGACTGGTTATTTACAATTGACTTAGCCGCTTTTGAAGTAATTTTGAGAATTGCAAATCCAAATTATTATCATTAATTTTTTGAATTAAATATTTTTTTTTAACTATGCGCGCACTCAAGGGGTTATGAATACCCTTAAAATGTTTATGCACAGTGCGAGCGATTAGGAAAATGGGATAGGATTAGACAGGAGATACCGATGTACATTGGTTTTAATTGCCTGATTGTCGCAATGGGTGGGAAAGATTCGGTCGGGCAAAGCATTCCACATTCGTGTAGTACGGGTAAAGAAGGAATCTCTATACTTGACAGTACGTTGGGAAGTTGGGCTCAAGGGTACACTGATGAGCATTCCTAGAAGCGCGTGTGTTACGGTTGAATAGTTTAAGGGGAGGAATGCAACTGGCTATTTCACTAGAACACTGTCTATTATAATACCGATAAAATAATGAAAGGCATGAAACATTGGGACGGTGCGAGAGAGGCTCAATTGTTTTAGTTATTATTTCATCACCTATCATTTTCAAAGCTCTTTTTTGGATTCTGTCCAGGAGGCTTAAGTGCGTTATGGGAGCACCTGCCCAAATATGACAATTGTACTCAAGCTTTGGATGAATGAAGGCTTTATAGATTACAGCCAGATCAAAAGGGGAGAAATATTTCTTGCATCGTCTCAGAAAACCCAAACATCTTGCAGCATTTTTGGCGACGTCGAATATGTGTTCATTCCACAAAAGGTGGTCAGTGATCCGAGAACTGAAATTTGTTCGGTTTCCTCGATACAAGCGCCGCTCAAGGACAACGGCTTTGGGGGAGGGTGCCGCTTTAACGACAGATGACAGCATTGGGTTTTTGAAGCATTAAATTCTACGCGGTTTTTTATTCCCCATTGGAAAATGCTGTCAAGATCAGAATTTAATGAGATTATCATACGCTGCCGTTGCAGTTGCACATCCGAAGAACAAGGAGGTGCATCTGAAAACGAATATGAAAAGCTGAGAGTACTATCGTCAATCAAAACAATTAAGTGGATTAGAAGTTCCAGATAAGAGATCATTAATAAAAATGAGAAAAAGGGTCGGAGACAATACGGAGCCCTGGGGCACACCAGCATTTATTTTATGAATATCAGACTTGAAACCGTCCAATACAACTTGTATTGAGCGATCCGAAAGGTAATTTCTAATCCAACGAAGAAGAGATTCATCGATACCATATGTACGCATTTTCGATAAGGGAGCTTGATGCCAAACTCTATCAATTGCTTTTGAAATATCAAGCGCAATAATCTTACTTTCTCCAAAAGTAAAGATTTGTGCCACTGTTCGTTGACATATACCATCAGATCACCAGTGGACCTATTGCTACGAAACCCATACTGTCGGTCATTAAGGAGCTTTCGTTCTTCAAGATATTTCTTAATCTGATAGTTAATCAGCGTTTCCATGACCTTGGAAAGAAGGGACGTAAGTGCAATTGGACGGTAGTTAGAGGGTGAAGAAGATTCGCCTTTTTTAGGGACAGGCTGGCCAAATGCTGTTTTCCACCCACTCGGAAAGAGACCACTAGAGTAGGACAGATGAAAAAGCTTACGCAGTGGTTTTGCCAGCGTAGAAGAACACCTCTTCAGAACAATAGGGTAGATACACTCTGGACCAGCGGATTTGTGTATGTCAAGATCTTTAAGAACTCTAGCAACTGCACGAGTACGAAAGAAGATACGTCCCATGAAACTGTTTATGCTCTCAAGTGCAGGAGGAGTCATGACACTTTATGGAAGCGTAGAATTAGCAGCAAACTGAGCTGCTAGCAAATTTGCTTTTTCTTGTGCGCTTACCACAGGAGTGTTATTCGAAACGAGCGTTGGAGTCAACGTCACTATCGAGTGTTAATAAAATTACAAACAAAAATAACAAACATTATAATTGTTTTTGCTTATTATTCTTATAATTGTATAGTTTTTTTCATATTTTTTTTGTCTTTATATATTTGCTTTTCTTCGTTTTTATATTATTGGAAAATAGAATTTATCATATCAATATCAAAAATCTAATTTAAATCTAAATATAAAAAAATTGAAATGATTATCACCCCACAATATATATTTTATGGACTGTATTAAATATTTAGATGTCGTTCCACACTAACTTTTAAGTTACAGAATGAACATTAATATTTATTTCCATTATATATATTTTTTTTAAATGTTTGTTAATAAATTATTAACTGGAAATAAATAAACTTTTGAAATTGAAATTTATGTGTATTTTATATTTATGCTTAAGAATGCTAAATTGACATAGTACTTTAGATATTTAAATTTGTGCGCTGTAGATAATACAATTCACTTTCATTAAACATTTATTCGAAACCTCATATGTACACACTTTACGTAGATTAAACAAAGAAAAAAGTGGCAATGCACTGCAAAACAAGCTTTGTTTTTTTTTTACTCCAACAAAGATGTCTTTCATCATATAAAAATAGAGATACTTCAACAGCAAGTGTTCATAGTTAGACCAGATTATGGCGCACCCATTAAGAGTTTATTGTCAATGCAAGTGCATCCAACCTGTTATATTTATCCAACCACCTCCCGTTGATAGTGTTTGTATACTTTAATGTATAAAAAGATACAATTTCTCATTGTTTATTTCCCACAAGCCTAAGCTAATAGAAATACCTATGATGCACTATAATAGCTATGTTGCAAGAACAGATGTGGCAGGCATCGCATAATTTTAAGAACTGTGAGAACTTTTTATAATCTACCCAATCTGTTGTGGGTTTCTTGAAATTATAAGAAAACATATAAATGCATATACAACGTTGCATGATGCTTGCAGCTAAGTTACTGGACTTGAATTTGAGTGGGTGCTTCATTTAAAAAAAAAAATTAGCTAGAACTCTGCACATTATAAAACTTTAATTTTAAAGCGCTAAGTGTAGTTATCTACTTCGATGTGGGTATAAATTTCAAGGACAGCCTTAATATTGTAATTTTGCCTACTTGGTGTAAAATTAGGAAATTTTATTAAAGGCCAGTTTTTTTAGTGGCTGAGTTGCTTCTATGAAAGAGTTGCTTTTTATTTTTAAGCTACCTTTTTATTTTGGCTAAATTAAAGCTAAGTTAAGCGGGCTGTTAGTCCTTTATACAAAAACTATTCTAGAAATAAATTATACACTTTTTTGGTAGAATGATCCAAGGAATCATCAACCGCCAAAATATCCTTCACGAATTAGGGGACACCTTGTCCATCTCACGTATCCGTTCAACCCAACAAGCAGTTGTTCTCTTGATGGGGCAGTTTGTCGAAACTCTAGTCATCGAATTTCCTGTAGTATTGGACAAACAGCAATAAAATAATATGCCTCTAATATCTGATACAAAAATTACAAGATCTAACCTATAAGTGCGATATAGTTCAAACCTTCCGATAACTACACATTTAAAATGTCCATACACAACAACAGGGGTGCTATAACACCCCAGATAGAATTAAAGGCAATTTTAAATATAAAATTTAAAATCAAAATTTCAAAAGAAATCATCCACCCGTTTGGGAAAATTTGAAATTCGAAATATTGAATTTTCTATAATTCGAAGGACATCCTATATCAAAATTTTTATCAAGATCCGTAGAACTGTTCATGAGAAAGTCGAAAATCAAAAAATGGTTGTATGACAGGTACCGTTAATAACATAATATCTAAAAAAAATTGTTTGACCAAACTGTATAGACTATATCTATAGTAGTACACACACTATTTTGTATCAAAATTGTCAGAGCCGTTATCGAGATAATTAAGATGGTAGAAAAATTTTTTGAGACAATTACCTAAAACACTTAAGTACCGAGTTTGAAGAAAATCGTTTCAGCCGTTTAGGCTGTAGATCGTTTTATAGACAATCTCGAGTTCGATTTTTTGTCTAAATGCAAAACTTGCCCTATAGTATAACTATATCGCAATTAATAATTTTAATCGGTTCATCCAATAGTGAGAAAGTCGAAAATATTAAATGTGGTTTTATGTGAAATACCGTTAATAAGTACGCAAAATAAAATATTATTTTATTTTAAGCGGACTGCACTAATATAAGAACACACACATATTTTATGTAAATTCTTGGAGCCGTTTTTTGGAAAATACGTTTTTTCGTAACGTATTTTTTAACATTTGTATGGGGGTATCGTTATTTTGTATTTTAGGAATAAAGTTTTTTTAAACTATTCAAGATAATGTCAAAAAACTACAAAATACGTAGTTTCGAAAAAATCGATACGATCAAAATTCAAAAAAAACGAAGTTTTGGAAAGAAATTGATTTAGATTAGTGTTTACACTTTCTAAGAGCTTATACATACAAAATTTCAAAAAAAATCATATGAAATGTTTTCCAGAAAATTGAAAACCAAACAAAAATGGTCAAAATGGTTTTCATAAAAGCAAAAATAAAATGCACGAACTTGCACTTATGTTCGATCACATCGTATGCAAAAGATTTCTATTAAAAATCTAAATATATTTTTAAAGTCGATTTTTACTTTATTTTTTTGTATATACAAAGTTCCTTTAATTTTTTTCTAAAAAAAAATTGGTATGACAATCTTAAATATTTAATAATATAAACTTAAAAACAAAAGATTAAATCGGCCTTAGCAAAGAAAAAATAACTAAACATTCTGAAATAAATACTTAAACTAATTTGAGCAAAAAAGTACGCCATTTTATTTCTTGTATACATTTGAATTTATGAGAAAAAAATTTTAAAAATCTGTCGAGCGGTTTTTGAGAAAAAAAGTTTTTTTTAAAATACTTTTTGAAAAAAAATTAAAAACAAAGGCGCAAAATTTTAAACAACCCATTGTTAAGGGCTTAACATTTTACTAGTTAGCAATTTCCTAAGTGCTTATTGATTGAATAACTATTTCAAAATTTTTAAACCTTTTCTAAACTAGCAAATTGCTAATTATGCAGAAAGCTGAGCATTTTTAGGGCTTGAATTTTGATGAACACAATTATTGTGGTTATGCGTTGTAAATTAATTATATGTTGATGAAAACCCAACATGTGCTCTAAAAAAGTATTAGTTATTTCTATTTTCATCATTTTATCTTCATTATTTACAAAAAAAAAAACAAAAAAAATTGTTCACCAGCAGGACTCGAACCTGGGCACCCCGCGTCACAGGCTGATATACAATTAGATTTCTCAATGGATTTAGCAAATTGCTAAAAGTTAAAGTAGCCATTCCGTGTTTTTAACTTTAGTAAAATGTTAAAATCGTTCAAAATTAGCTCAATCATCTTTTTAGCTTAGTAAAATGCTAAAAGTGGCTTTAACATTTTACTAAATCGTTTAAAATTTTGCGCCAAAGATTTCAAAAACGCCAATTCATAGGTATTCAGCAAATACATATAACTATAATTTTTAAAAAAAATTATTGAGCAGTTTTAAAAATATAAATTAAAAATTAAAAAAAATGCATTTAAAAATACAAAAAAATATTAATAAAAAATATTGGTACACAGTATAAATTGGGCATCCTAAACCTATATATGTGTGAAATTTCGAAAGAATCGGTTAACCCATTTAAGAAATAGTCGAATGCAAAAAAACGGTCCTATGGAAAGTACCGTTTTTAGACATTTAAAAAAAAATTTCAATCATGAGTACCTAAAAAGCTGCACTGATTTTTTTAAATCAAAATCATTAGACTGACAGACTGATAGACTGACAGGCTGACAGACTGACAGACTGACAGGCTGACAGACTGACAGACTGACAGACTGACAGACTGACAGACTGACAGACTGACAGACTGACAGACTGACAGACTGACAGACTGACAGACTGATAGACTAACAGACTGACAGACTGACGGACTGACAGACTGACAGACTGACAGACTGACAGACTGACAGACTGACAGACTGACAGACTGACAGACTGACAGACTGACAGACTGACAGACTGACAGACTGACAGACTGACAGACTGACAGACTGACAGACTGACAGACTGATAGACTGACAAACTGACAAACTGACAGACTTACAGACGGACATAATTTTTAAACCCTCTTTTTTCGTTTTCGCTATCATCGTAATGTCATGTTTGATTGTTATTTCAAAACTTTTTTTTTCGACGCATGCATAACTTGCCTTATAGTACCTACATATAATCGCAAGTAAAAAATACAAAAAAGTACATTTTCTCTTCATTAATGAACTGATTTATATTTTTCTTTTTGGCCAAAAAAAAATGTATGGTATATTATTTTTGATATTTATTCATCGATTTTAACAAATTTTTCGTCTTAAAAAAAAAATGAAAAAAGCATGGGTATTTTACCGAATGAGCATTATGTATAGGTACCAAGTTTGAAGCAAGTCCATCCAACGGCTTAGACTGTAAACTCAAGGACAGACAGACAGAAGGAATTGCGGAACCCTCTTTTTTGGTTCTTCATGATCTTAATGTCAAGTTTGATCAAAATTTATAGACTTCGATTTTTTTACGAATCCATAACTTGGCATAAGTACCTATATAACGCAAGTAAAAAATAATTTTAGGGAATGATCCAAAACCATTGTAGTAGATTACCAAATTCTACTTTTCTCTGGTAATCCTTGAAAATAAAAGAAAATCGTTTCTTCTAAAAGTTTCTGAAAATCAATCAGAACTGTTATTAAAAATTAATAAAACAAATTTGTTTTTTTTTATCAGAAAACTCAAATTCCATGTCAATAATTTGTCAGGCCTATTTTGGAATTTGAAATATACTGCCTTGGAGTGCTCTGTTTCTCCTCTTTAACAATAATTTGTAATGAAATTGAATGAATTGGTCATACGGATCTGCAAGTATTGCGAGTTTCATAATCGGTATGATTATTAAATATTCCATCCTTCTTATTAAAACAAATCTCAGCAACCGTCTTTAAATTATTCATACCCTTTACAAAATTCCCCACAATTTATTTATTTATTTTTTGGGGAATGCTTTTACAAACAAACAGTACATAAGACAATATGTAGGTAGTAAAATAATACCTACATATTTTATTTGATTACATTTTTTGTGACACTGACATGCCAAAACTCAATTTGTCTAATATACATTTTACATACATTTGTACTTTCCTTCTCTGTATACATCAAAACAAAAGTGATTTAATTTACCCTTTCTCACAAACAAAATAAATGTGTAAACATGTTTTTTTTTTGAGATTTTATGTTCTTCATTTTATATGCCTTACGCAAAAAAGGATCAATATACTCGTACATTATGTATAAATAAAATTCTATTGTTATGAGGGCGAATCTTTGATGAGCCTTCACAGTGGATTATATACCTTAAGATTCAAATTTGGGAGTTTTACGATAAGAGTCCAATAAAGTGTGACTTTGTTATTTTTTTTTTTTCAAAATTCATTTAGCCTGGCTTAAGTAAAACCTGTTCAACTTGATGGGTATAGGGGATTGCCGTGTCGAATACAGGCGCCTTCCCTGAGTCTGGATTTTGATAGCTTAGTTATTTAAACTGCCTACTTATTCTCATTCGAATTTATGATTTGAAAGCTTAGTTCTTAAGGAGCATCTTGGCTATCTGTTATTTATGGTAATGTTTTGGTTACGATAATTCCTTTCGAGATTCTGAGCCGCATATTTCCCTATGCCTTGTAGGACGTCTGCTTTGAGTAACAAAGAAGATTATATGCATATTCTTTGCTTGCCATTACACTGCTTATGGTAGATTGTTATTTTTCCAAGACACCGAATTAAAAAATTGCCGCTAAAAAATACCAAACTACTGATTAAAGTAAATGAGTTATTATTATTTATTTATAAGTTTTTTCACCTTATAGACCGCAAATATTGAAAGCAAACTAAACTAACACAAACATTAAAAAAAAACTACTTTATGTGTAAAATTTAAATTTAATTTATTCAATACGAATGTATTTCGGTTATCTTGTTGCTGTTTTTTTTTTATATAATCTACAAGCGCTCAAGGGATTATACTACCCTTTAAATGTTTCAACACATCGCGGACATGAGGTTAAAGAAGAGAAAGAATGATAGGAAAGATGTGTGGCGCGATATTCTGAGACTAGGTGGTTGTTGTCTAATATTTTATCTCCAGGGATGGCGGCTGAACTAATGCGGAGAAATTTCCATGTCTTATTTATCTATGTCCCTTATAATTCGCATTAATTTTTTTTATTCTATGTCATATTTCTTTGTATACTAGTTTTACTCAATCACATGTTGTTAGTGTTATGCCTAAACAGCATGTAATGGGTAAACCAGCAACTCAGTGTATGACATTTATTTTTAGAATTGTTTTTTAATGGAAAAATAAGAGGACATAGACTATGGCAGGGTTCGAACCTGTGACCACGAGGTTGACAGGCGAACACACAACTATCGCGCCACGGCGACAGTTTAAAGTTTTCACTTCTATCGGCAGTCCTAATAACTGGTTCCTTTTTACTTGCGATATAGGCACTACCGCCTAAACGGCCCAACCGATTTTGTTCAAACTTGGTGCTTATGCGTTTTAGGTAATTGTCCAAAATATATTCTTGAATTATTGTTTTAGCACCAAAAATAACAGTACTTGCCATATAAAATTTGTCTACTATCTTAATTACCTATCTCGAAAACGGCTCCAACGATTTTGATCAAAATAAAATGCACTACTGGATCGCACGAACTTGCTCTTATGTTCGATCACATCGTATGTAAAATATTTAAATTAAAAATCTAAATATATTTTAAAAGTCGGTTTTTACTTAATTTTTTATATATACAAAATTTCTTTAATTTTTTTACTAAAAAAATATTGGTATGACAATCTTAAGTATTTAATAATACATATAAACTTTAAAACAAAAGGTAAAAATAATTTCTTGGATAAATTTGAATTTATCAGAAAAAAATTGTAAAATCTGTGGAGCGGCGTTTGAGAAAAAAAGTTTTTTTTAAAGCTTTTTGAAAACAATTTTCAAAAAAAAAATTCAAAAACGCAAATTCCTAGGTTTTCAGCTAATACATATAACTATAATTTTTGAAAAAAATTGAATGAGCAGTTTTTAAAATATAATTTAAAAAAAAATGCTTTTAAAAATAGAAAAAAATATTAATTAAAAATATTAGTACGCAGTATAAATTAGGCATCCAAAACCTATATATGTGTGAAATTTCGAAAGAATCGGTTAAGCCATTTATGAGATAGCCGAAAGCAAAAAAAAAACGGTCCTATGGAAAGTACCATTTTTAGACATTTTTAAATTTTTTTTTCAACTTGTCGGTCGTAGCTAAAGCTGAACTGATTTTTTTAAATCAAAATCGTCAGAGCCGTTTTCGAGAAAAATATGATTTAACGTTACGGTTATATGGCAGGTACCGCTATTTTTTGAGCTAAAAACAAATTTCAATTTCCCCTCTGTACAATACCTAAAATACTCTATATACCAAGTTTGAAGCAATTCGGCCCACCCGTTTGGACTGACATACATACATACATACAAACAGACTGACAGACATACAGACGGACAGAATTTTTAGACCATCTTTTTTCGTCTTCGCTCTCATCTTAATGTCATGTTTGATTGTTATCTCAAAACTTTTTTTTTCGACGAATGCATAGCTTGCCTTATAGTACCTGTAATCGCAAGTTAAAAGTATGTGTGCTACTTAAGGTATGGTCTACATTTTGGCCAATTTTCTTAAAATATTTTGTTATTAACGGTACCTGCCATACAACCATTTTATTGAGTTTCGACTTTATCAAAAACGGCTCAACGGATTTCGACCAACTGGAGCCCCTTTAAATTCTAAATAATACTGCATTTCAAAATTTTCGAAAAATAGTTTTGTTTTGTAGATTAGATTACATTAAGATTAATTTTTATTTATATTTCACAATTTTTTACAAAAATATCATAGGTATAATCAATTAAATGCTTGGCTTTACCGTCTGCCTGATTGACAATGAATTTAAATAATTATTTTATCTTTTTTATATTCAATAAGTTACAGTATTCAATTAAAGACATTCATTTATATTTCTGTTTCTATAATTAATTGCCGTTTTTCAATATTTGTATAATTTAGATACGTTCATTTCATTAAGAAGATTTTAGGTTTCGTCATCCGTAAAAAAGTCCCTACCCAAAAAGTATCTTCTTGTTTGCTTTAGTATCGGGCACCTTCCAACAAAATTTTAATATATCATCACGCTCCGCCATATTGCACATATTGCAAAGTATTTGCAGTTCTTCGCGATGCGGTATAAAATTCAAATTAAGAAGTTCACCTCTTAGCCGGAACATGCTTGAAATTTGATCGATGGTGTAGTCATCTCGGAAATAGTTACGTTCATTAATGTTATAGCTCAATTTACTGTAGATCATTCGGTGTAATGAATTTGATGCCTCTTAATTGTATCTGTCTCTATAGATTTTATCTAGACGAATAATCATCGTATAAAACGTAGGCTTCCCAGACCTCCATTCACTAGATTTTATTTCCAGACCTGCATCTTGTGAAAGTTCAATCCAGTTCTTAAACCATCCTGACTTGGAGTGTATAGCATGAAGAGCCGCTTTTTTTGGAAGCCGATTATTTGGCATATTAAGAACTTTGTTAATGTAGTCGACTTGTAGTTTTAATGTTTTGATAAATAGTGGAGATAAACCCGTTTCCAGAAAAATCAAATAATTCGGAGTGCCAGGTAGCAAACGAAATATTCGTTTTATGTAATATCTGAGGAGTTTTTCCACTGGTTCATATTTTTTACCACCCCACACTTGCACTGCATAGAAAAGAATTTATTGTGAAACTGCTTCGAACACTTTATATTTGTTGCTTTGTGCAATAGCCTTGTTATTAAAACACTCCCGCCATGTTACATTAATATCTGTCTTAGCTTTCGCAAGCTTATCGGTGAGATGCCTTTCCATGTTAAGGCTATTGGTGAAATAGACACCCAAGTATTTGTAATCTTTCACAACTTCAATTTGTTCATCATTCAAACACCAATGTCCGTTAGACCTGGACCTTTTTTAAATATCATAACCTTCGACTTGTTAAGGTTGATCAACAAGCTCCATCGCATACAATATTCGGCCAGTCTATTTATCATTAGCTGGAGGGATTCTGGTGATCTAGCACACAGTACAATGTCATCTGCAAAAAGAAGAGCTTTAATGATGACTCCAGTGTCATCGATGAATAGCGCGAACAAACTTGGACTTAGCGCACAACCTTGTCTTACCTCTGACTCCATCGAAAACCGATCAGATTAGTTTTGCCATTCCAAACCGCTACTCTGTTATCCATGTACAAGTTTCGCAGAACTCGGCCAAGCTTAAACGACATTCTTAATAAATATAACTTGAACATCAATGCGTTTCTGTCCACGGTGTCGAAGGCTCCTTTCAAATCGACAAAAAATGTGTAAAGTTTTTTACTTCTCGAAATAAACCAGCCGGCGATGCTATTGAGCACAAATATATGGTCTATTGTAGAGTACCCTGTTCTGAACCCCGCTTGAAACTCACTTAGTAAATTATTTGAATCTATCCAACCGTTCAATCTTTTTAGTAGTATCGTGGTAAAAATTTTATAAGATGAGTTCAAAAACGAGATGCCTCTATAATTTGCCGGATCCTCTATGTTGCCTTTTTTGTGGACTGGAAATATCAGGGCATCTTTGAACTGTTGAGGAATAACCCCAGTTTCCAGAATTTGGTTGAATACTTCTGTCAATTGCTTAGTTAGCTCTTCCGTTCCATATCTATAGAATTCCGTTGGTATTCTATCAGAACCTGCTGCCTTTCCGTCAGATAGTGAATTTAAAGATGCTTTAACCTCTTCTTGGGATATTGACGTTTCCAAAATGTAGCCATGGAATCCAGGTGGGGCGTACTGCATCATGCATGCGTTTATGGCGTTTGAGTTTAGCAGTTCGTTGAAGTGATTTTTTAATCTATTACAATCTAGCTTGGGACTAATGATGTATTTGTATTGTGTTCCTGAAAAAAAAAACATATTTTTTTTATCTTCTTGAAAATTAAATATTTCGAAAACGGGTGGACGATTTTTTCTGAAATTTTGTTTTTAACTTTATATTATCAAATATTTAAAATGTTCATAACAATTTTTTTATTAAAAAAAAGTTAAGTTTTTTATATACAAAAAATTAAGTCAATAATTTAGGCGACTAATTTATTGTTTAAACTTAAACTGTTTGGGTTCTGAAAACGAAGTTTGGACGTGAAATAAATACGACTTGCGTGGTCGGAGGTCGATTCCAGAATGAATCGTTCTTTATTTTTCTCTTCGCTTGTACCGAAAACTTACATCTAAGGAAATTATATATGTATAGGTATAACAATAGTAATGAAGGGAATTATATATGTGTATAACAATAATAGCATAACGAATATTGCACTGGTTGGATAATCAGTGTTGCCACTGGACCTACATAATTACTACAATAACTACTTTAAAAAATATATTTAGATTTTTAATAGAAATTTTTTGCATACGAAGTGATCGAACATAATAGCAAGCTCGTGCGATCCAGTCGTGCATTTTATTTGTTATATTTGCAACTAAACCTAACACAACATGGAGAACACTACATAAACGATCCGTTGATGTTGATTTCTTCGTGTTTACTCTGAATTTAATTTTAATGTGGTTGCGTTTTATTTTCAAGTCGAGGAAATGAAGATTATGGCCCCTGTCATCTTATTTCTCTAAGGTGAATTTGATGTATGGAAAACGATTGTTTATTGTTTCTAGCGTCCACTTCCGTTTTTTTTTTCACTACTACAAACGTGTCGTCCATATTTGTTCATCAACAATGTCCTACTTTATCCAAAATTATTAGTGTAAGATGCACTCCGAAATTGAACACAATTATGTTGCATGTACATGTTTTTGCAATGGATATAAGAGCTTACTTGTTTGGATGGTAAATCGAATTTTAGTAGATGTTCCTTCATTGATAGGAAATGGTGGAAAGATGATGTGTGTCAAGATAGCACTACCACTTTAAAATTTTAAAAAATTAATCCAATAATTGTCATAAATTTGTCGAAAAATAAAACAATTTGTCACGCTTGTTATTTTTTTTAAATAACCCCTGGTAATGCCAATTATGGCCCCCATATCAAAAAATTCATATTTCTAGAATCGAGAGCATTCAACGCCGTTTTTTTAAGATTCGCCATTCGTGGCCTGCATTGGAATAATTCTTTGATTCTGCCCCCCCCCCCCCCTATCAAAATCGCCTCTAGCTAATTAACCTCAATACCCTGCAAGAGCGAAGAGAAATAACAGAAATCCTCGTCATTCATCGACTTCTCTCAGGTTCCGTTGACTCTGAAACCCTTTACAACTCTATCTTTCTCAACACTAACCCCCGTAACCTAAAAAACCCTCGCCTCTTCTACCTGCCTACTCATCGTATATCTTATGGTTTCAATGAACCTACTACCCGAATGCTGCGAAGGGTTGATTTAAACGAAAACTATTTCGACTTCAATCTCAGCACTCCCAGCCTCAAAATCCTCCTGTTAAATCGTCCGCCCAATGCAACCCAATCATAGCCCTAAGTTTCATAGTTTTAAGTTAGGTTAAATTATGAAGCTCGTATAAGGCCAAATAAATGGGGGTATTGCCCCACCAAAATTAAACATTAAAATTAAAATTGACAGTCATTACCAGGGTTTTTATTATAAAATTATTTAAATTAATATATATATATATTATTTAATTTTTAAAAATTATTTTTATTAAACTTATAAAATATAACTTATTATTAGGTATTATTTAATTTTATTGTATATTTACTTTAATTAATTTAAGTGCTAAATTGTTTAAATGAATTATTTTTGTGATTTTGAATTTGACTTCCGAAATTAGTTGTTTGTTTTAGTAGTTCCCCAACCGCGGGAAGCGCTTGGGATATTTATCACTTTTAAGGTCGAACAACTGTTATAAATTCATTTCTGTATTAAAATACCACAAACAATAAAATTCCTCAGAGGAATTAATTTTAAGGACATAGCTATAGCAGAATGAGAAATCTCATCCAGTTCTGTACATCCATATTGCCCGACGGGTTAGCCATATTATGACGAAAATCATTTTTATTGAGTTGTTCGTCATCCCTTTGATGAAAATCTCAGATTTTTTTCTAGAAGAAACTTACACTTACTCAGAAATAGATAAACATTTTCTTAATTAACACTTCATCAAATGCCATTCATTTAAGTACAAATTAGGGAGATCACTATACACACTTTCCCTTGATATGACGATACGTTACTTGTTGGTTAATTTGTTTTGTATAAAGTTGAATGAATCCTTCCATTTATTGATTGATTGATTCATTATTTTAATAAATTCTTATTAATATACCATGTGAATGTGTAATTTTAAACAATGTGTGTCGTGTATTTACAATTTAACGCCTGAATGTCAATTATGATAAGTAATAAATAATTGTCTGCGGGATGAGGGTTTTCAATTGAGATAAAAAAAATCAAGTGGGTTTATGATCAAGGGTGAAATAATTGTGTTTTATATCATACTTAACGAACATGCACATACTTTGACAATTTGACATGCTCGAATGTACCGCGTTCTTTTTCTTATCCTGTACTTTTTTAATATTCAAGTCCTATAACACGAATAAAATTAAATTATGAAATTTGTAAAAGACAAAGAGACATTTGTAAGTCCTGTCTTAGTCTCATCTTGGTTAGATCTCGTACATGTATCTAAAACTTGTCTCGATCGATTTTGTGTCGAGAACCATTGTGACCTCCGAAAGTTTCATCCTAAAAATTAAGTCTCAATTCGAATGCTTCAGAAGCATACTTGAATTTTCTAGTATTGTGGCCAGCCCTAATAAGAAACTTTTAAATTAGTTTCGCTTAAAATAATTTTACATTATACGTTTTAAGCCTTTTAAACAAAGGGTTTACATTGGCATTCCACTTTAAAGTATGGGCAATCAAGCATAGTCTAGACATAACTATGAAAAAACATGAAAAATGCCAAATAAATTAAGACTTATGTAGGTCTTTGATCACATGTCCACGTTCCGACAAAGGACTTGTCTGGCATACATATAGCTTTCAGCCATCACGTTCTTCGGCCCAATCCATCTGGTCAAATAATTTACATTGACCGCAACGCCATGGTTTAGCATAACTTGCTTAAATAAATTATCCAGATCGACCTGTTTTTGAGCCACATCAATGAAGGACAGACATATTAATATGTTTAGCAGTCACTTTAAGTTACGTATGTATTTGTACGAAATAAGTTAATGGTCAATTTATTAATATGCCGATTCTGCTTCATGTGAATAATCACAATTCACAAGACACAAGCTCTTGTAACTATTCCTTGTGAAAATTGTTATAACATTTTTCAAATTCTGCGATAATCCTGGCAAGAAAAATGACAAAGAAACTTGGACTTGAACATGATAATGCGCCTTCGGTAGGGCGACGCACGGTTTCATTCTCTGAACTGAAATCGCTGGTATAAGGCTAGACTCCAGCCAAACATTAACTTTGTGATTTCATTTACTGTGGATGGACTTTCGGCGTTTATTTAGTATTAAAGGAGATTTTAGAGCTTCGTTATTATATGTTGCTACCGTTAATTATTTACTGAAACATCGTGTAGGGTTACCAGACGTCCCCCTGCTGCAAATTTATTAATCGCGAAAAACATACCTAGTTTTGGATGACGAATGACTTGAAAACCGCGATCTCAGGATTATACGAATCCAATCAAACAATAAATTTGTTATACGAATTTGCAACATGACAGCAGACAAGTTCTGGCACCAATAATTCAGGGTTGGGAGTGGATTGAATTCGTTTTCGATCAAATGACCGAAATGATAAAAGTTGTATAAGATTTTATTAATTGAGGAGATTAATAAAAATAGTGCAATAGAATATGCTTGGACAAATATATTAGTACAGGGTGTGCTGCAAATAAGTAGGAGCCAGAAATTTTGTTGGTGAAATTTTCAAACCATTAACCAATGATCTGAAATGTTTTGAAAGTAATAAACATACGAAATTAAAATTCCCCAGGGACTTAGAGCTATTTATTTCAATCAATAGTTGGGAAAACCTTACACTATGAACGGGATTAAAAACCCAAATACAAGGGAAGCTGGAACGGTTTGAAGAACAGTTGAAAGGCAAAACGAAAACGGAAAGAATGGACCATTAGGGGTCTTTTCTTTCTAAGAATAAAAAGTGACGCTTGTCTCAGAATGTTGAGAGGCCTACCGAAATTTATTCTGACCAAAATAACCTTCAAGTAAAAGAAAATTCTTCTTATCTCTTAACTCCACAGCTTTCCTTCCTTCTAAATTACTCGTCCAGTCCTTCTGACTCTATTTTCTGTTTTTCTGTTTTCAACTTTCTTCTTGAAAACTCCCTCTACTCTACTTTTTTTTCAAACACTTTTTTTTTCTTCAAATTTCAAAACAACATCGTTTCGACTTTTTAATATCAACTCAACTTTTCTTTTCCCTTTCGCAAGAAAGAAACTTGTTAGCACTTTACAGGGCAACCAAGAAGTGCTTTAACGCTCACAGTTTGTCCTTTCTCGACCCTCACATTCACGCACACATTCATACGATCAACCAATGTGTCACGGTTCTCTTGCTCATGAAGTCTTAATGGCTGACATGCCTCCGTTGATGAATTCCGGCGAGACCTTTCACTCACACATTTTCAAAGCACACTCAACTCGAAAAGTTCGACAGACTTTGACATCAGTTCAGCTGGTCCGCTGATTACGACATGTACTTGCTTTGTTATTTGCTCAGAGTTATCACATTGCTAAAAGCAAACAACGAGAGAATGGTGAGGCGATGAAATGATGGGGATGGTTTAAGTTGAAAAGAGAAGGAACAAAATGAAAATAACCAATTGATAAGAATGGGGGACAGTTCCCCATTTTCATACCAAAATGCTGTGTGTTCCCTCTATAGCCCCTCTTATAATAAAATCTTCAATTGAAACCTAATACCATTTTCATTAAATATGCATACAAATGTTCTCTGTGAACACACCCATTTGAAGTTCAAAATACCCTTAACGCTGAACGCATCCACTCAATTAACTACACCCGACTTCAAGCGTTAAAGTTATCCTTCAGTTTAATGATTTGTGATGCTTTCTGTCCTTTGTCAATTTTTGCTTACAAAACAAATTATTTTCGTTCGAATTTTTAAAATAAAATGAGAACTTTCTGAAATAAAATGCACGACTGGACCGAACGTAGTTGCTCTTATGTTCGATCACAACGTATGCAAAAGATTATTAATAGAAACGGCCGTTTTTTGTACTTAATTTTATAATCTTAATATCTTAAATTACAACCAAAAAATTGGTATGGTAATTTTAAATATTTAATAATACAAACTTAAAATTAAAAAAAAAAATTACCCACCCGTTTGATCTCAAAAATATAAAAATATATGTTTCGAAAATTTTGGCATGCAGTATACTTTATAATTCGAAGTACTTCCTATATAAATTGTTTATTGAAATACGTAGAGTCGTTTATGAGAAAGTCTTAGTACAAGTTTGGTTATATGCATTTTTTTGGATTTGAAGATATCTTTTTAAAAATATCCAAACGAAATTTGCATATACCAAAACTTGTACCCATCCCAAATCCTATATTGGGCCAAAGCAGGGGGATTGCAGTCGGCAGCCCTGCTTTTTTTATATTTATTGTTTACATTTGAAATCTATTTTGTGTTTTGAATAAAGATTTCACAATGTGTCATATGGCCATATTTATGTCTTATACATTTTGGGAGTGTCTCACCTATGTATGTGGGACATAAGTCCCATCAGAAAGCAAAATTGGGACTTATATCCCTGGCCGGGATGGAGTGGTTTAGTTTTTTTTTTGAAAAAGTAAATAATTTTTTTTTGTTTTTGTTTTTGTTTTTCAATAATTTATTTTAGTTGATAAGTTATAATTTTGGTGTGATTTTTTTTTTTTATACAAAAATCGAATGAGAGTTTGTACAACAAAAACATGTCTTGTCAACATTTCTTGATGTCCCCTTTTCATCATTTTCAATCTGGTAACCCTGGCATCATGGTGTAGTTCTTTTCATTGATAAAACACACCCCTCACAAAAGTGTGAATGGACTCATTCAATAACAGAACTATTAGCTATCCGGATAGGTTGGTGTTGTTGTATTCCCATGTAAGATTATTTTTTTGCAGCAGAACAGTGGTTTTGTTTAACGTGTACACCGTCCAGTTAAGGCATAATTACCCACCTACAGACTCAACGAGAAGGCATGAGTGTTCCTTGCAACAAACTACTATCTATGGGCGATCACTCATAGTATACGTGAATTGAATCCACAGCCACTACGAGCTCTCCGAAGAGGCCATCCCAAGCCTTGTATTTTCGGGCATTAGCGGGAAAGTAGTAGGAAACAAGTCCCCGCAGTACCGAATTACGGTATTACTGGAGTCTTTTCATCCACCTAAGTGAAGAATGCACTACCAGGTTTTCTTTGGCGAATGGCTACCCAGGAACGATAATCCTGCCCTTTTTTATGTTTTGCTGCTGGGACAAGGGAACCCTATGTAGAAGTTATTCCTCACCATCGGGATAAATGGATCATCGTATTTCTACTAATAACAAGGTCATATAGACCTTGCCGCATGGCTAGTATCCCACTACTAGCCATATTAAACCTTCGTCCTATGACAAAAAGCAGAAATGCCTCCCCAAGCAAGCTTGGTGCGCACCTGCACAACTAAAACAACCATCCATCAGGATAAATCCCGAAAGATGGCAAACTAGATCAAATAGCCGAAGCTTACTCAAAAATTGCATGTATTATGGAGGAATAATATATACTCTTGCTTGCGCAAGGAGATAATAGCACAAGTGTCATACATCTATCAATCTTCTAGACCTGTTTTCCTGAGTATTTAGTTTAAGCTACACACTTACATCTGTGATTACTGAACCACGTACAAAACTGCCGCGGCAGCTGCCATAAATCGCTACTATGTAACTCTGGAACTTACGATTTTCTAGGATTCACTATGCTGAACGAAATCAGCAAGCTTCACCTAGCAAATACTCTGTGACTGCGTCCTTCCTTCCTTCCTGAGATCGGCAGACTCCTTACTCCTTACCCTCCATATACCTGATCGTCTACCCAGGCAGACGATCTCTTACCAATGTCGGCCTGATTCTCCTGGCTTACTGACTAGCAGTGTCACCTACGTAGTCCCTGGCCAGCCCACACCCCTTCCGAGTGTTTTGCCCCACTCTTCCAGGTCTTGGACTGACCAACCGTACTCATCGTGGTAAGTAAGGGCTAAGTTTCCAGTTCCGTAGAACCTTCCGCTTATCGCTACCGCCTTAGAGCCAGCCTTAGAAAGATAGATTAGCCGCCCAGTGCGCAATAGCCTCATTAAAGAGAGCTAAACATTCCTGAACGTTGCCCGTCTTTCACCACGAGGAGGAGCTATCTTGGCTCATCACGACGGACCAGGAAGAACGGTTATTGAATGAGGCCAATGGTTATGCATTCGTAAAAAAAAATGTTTGTCTAACAATCAAACATGACATTACGATCATAGAGAACACCATAAAAGTGCGCCCCGCAATTCCGTATGTATGTTCTGAAGCCTGCGGCCTGGATTTGCTTCAAACTTAGTACATACATATTAGTTGTTTTTCGGTAATATGCCCACACGTTTTTTTTCATTTTTTCTAAGAGGACAAATAACAGTAGTAACGATTTTTCATACATTTTTTTTTGGCCAAAAACAAAAATCTTATTTTTCTCGAAAAAGGCTACTACGATTTTTATAAAAAAAATCAGTTCATTAATTAATGGAAAAGGTTCCTTTTGTATTTTTTTTCTGGAAAAAATTTACTTTTGGTACCTACATATAGTATAGAACCATTTTTTTGGTTTTCGAGCGGTTGATTTGATTTTTTAGAAATTTTAATGCCAATTGTAAACCAAATTTTTTCAAAACAAATTTTTTTTAAGCTTAAATTTCGAAAACGACTCAATACACAGATATTTTCGAAACTTCGAAGTTTTTTGACATTATCATTATCTAGTTTTTTGACATTATCTTGAATAGTTAAAAAAAATTATTTTTCTAAAATAAAAAACAACGGTACCTCCCACCCAAATGTTAAAAAACCTTTAAGAAAAAAATGTATTTCTCAAAAAACAACTCCAAAAATTTTGATTAACAAAATGTGTGTGTTCTTTTATTAGTGCAATCTGCTTTAAAGTAAAATTATATTTTATGTTGCGTACTTATTAACGGTACTTCCCATTAAACCACTTTTAATATTTTCGACTTTCTCACCATTGGATGTTTCGATTAAAACTATTTTTTTATGCAAATGCTCCCCAAAAGTGAAATAAAACTGCATAATCAAATTTTCAAAAAAAAAAAAACAGTTTTTCGATATTTTAAATAAATACATTTTTTTTTCACTAAATTTTTTTTGAAGTATGAATTTCAATTTTTTTTTATAAAAATGCTTTTAAAATTTTATGTACATAAAAAATTAATTTATTAAAAACCGACTCCAACGATTTTTGAATTTTTTTTTGATATATTTTTATTTGTTATTATATTATTCCATTTATTTCTACGTTTTTATCATTCCCTTTTTACGAGTTTTTGCGTACGTCATTGAATATTACAAACAATGTAACCCCTCACATACATATGTATCTTTACAAATCACATGAATCGTATGTATGTACATATATTACATCTAAATTATAAAGTTATATGCATACCTACCTACCTATCCTTCATTTTCATTATTATATGTACATATTTACATACCTACGTTCTATTTATGTATGTATAGCTAACATATTACCCTCCGAACTTACATAATTAAAATCCATAATTTAGATTTAAATATGCATTTGTAGGTATAGGTACCTTAGTAACTTTTCCGTTCTCTGGCTTTTTCCCAGAACGAAAATACTTTTTTAAATTTTAAAATGTCTTTTATTTCATTTATACTATATTACTTATAAAACTATAATTGAATGGTTGACCTCCAGCCAGGAGTATGTGAAAAAAGGAAATGGAATGTGAAAAATGCTTTTTTCTTAATAGTCAAAATGCCGGAAGTTGAGAGACAGAGACGAGATGATAATTTATTCCGTCTTATTAGTTTGTCTTCCACTCTGAACTGCAATAATAATTGTGGATGCATTTAATGTTTTATTCATGACCACTTCATAACTATTCCTTGAATCATCCATTCGACAATTCATTAGGTACGATTAGGAAGGTAATCTTACCTACATCGGCTTTAAACCTGCATGGGATGATCAAACCTACTAACAGTGTCAATGTTTAGCTACATTGAAGTTGTTAGCTACAAGTGCAAGTTCGTACGACCAGTAGTGCATTTTATTTTTCTTGGCTTTCTTGGCTAAAATTGGTTGCTGTTCCACGAAATCAAATTAGAAAAAAAGATGGAGAGTTGTGTTTATATATCAATTGTTTTTTTTTCTTACCTTTTTAAAGTTACCGTAGAAAAATTGTAGTTATAAGTCCGCTATGCACGACTGTTGAGTCGTGACTCATCTTTAATTTTTTTTTTTAATTTTCACCCTGGGACGCGCAATGAGTCAAATTTTCAATTTCGGTAGCGTAGCGACATGTTAAATCATAAGTATCAGAAAGAGAAATTTTTTCGCGCTCCTGTAACCATGAATTTCAGCATATGCACCCTACAACCAAGGATAAGAAATGCAAAGATATTTACACTCAGCGACACGGAATCTTGGCCAAGAGGTTATTATCGGATTTTAAATGTTTTGCTGGGATTATTGCGTTCATCCATCCACTATGCGTTAAAAAGGTTTCAGAGACCGGCAGCTACAATCGCCGACCAGGTGTTGGGGGAGTGAGATGCACATCGGCTAAGGATGACCGATTTATTTTTCTGGAAATTTTAAGGAATCGCTTCCGCGATTTGTTCCGAATTGCAATAGGTATTAATGTTGTTCCTTACCCTCTTATGTTAAGTGAAGTTTGCTGAGTGAATAACGAATCTTAGCAATTTTTTTAAAGCCCGCAATACAGTGAAGGTCCAGTATAACGAATTATATAATGCATTCGTTATACGAGTAACTAAAAATTCGTTATAACGATCGTCTTTTTTTTCTTTGCTTAATTTTTTATGTTGGTGGGGGCAATACACCCATTTATTTGGCTTAATACAAGCTTAATAACTTAACCTGACTTAAAACTATGAAACTTAGACCTATGATTGGATTGAATTGGGCGGACGATTTAACAGGAGGAGTTTTAGGCTGGGAGTGCTGAGGTTGAAGTCGAAACAGTTTTCGTTTTAATTAACCCTTCGCAGCATACGGGTAATAGGTTCATTGAAACCATAAGAGGTACGATGAGTAGTAAGGTAGAAGAGGCGTGGGTTTCTTAGGTTACGGGGATTAGTGTTGAGAAAGATAGAGTTGTAGAGGGTTTCAGAGTCAACGGAACCTGAGAGAAGTCGATGAATGAAGGGGATTTCGGTTCGCTCTTGCAGGGTATTGAGGTTAATTATTTGGATGCGATTTTGGTAGGGGGGTAGACTCAAAGGATTATTCCAAGGCAGGCCACTAAGGGCGAATCTTAAGAAACGGCGTTGAATGCTTTCGATTCTAGAGATACGAATTTTTTGATATGGGAACAAAGGTTATGTAGAGTGATCTGGTGACGTAGGGGTCGGAGAATTCTTTGGACCATCGTTTCACAAAACCAAGCGTTGAATTGGCTTTTGAAATTATATTATCGATGTGTGTTATGAAATTGAGCTCTCGGTCACATAATATGCCGAGGTCTCGAATCGATTCAACTATGGCTAAGGGTTGATTGTAAAGAAAGTAGCTCCTGGGACAAGATTTTATTCGTTTGCGTGAAAAAGTGATTGATTGAAATTTAGCAATATTAAGCTCTAAGCAGTTTTTGATACACCAGACTGAGAATAAGAGAAGATTCGTGTGAGGAAGAAATTGTCTTGAAAAACTTGGTATCGTCAGCGAATAATAAGATGTGGGAATGTTTAATGACCAATTCAATATCGTTAATTGAAAGAATAAAAAGGAGAGGGCCTAAGTGACTTCCTTGGGGGACCCCGGAGGTAGCTAAGAATGAATTGGAGAAGGCAGATCTGAAACGAACACTGTAATACCGGTTTTCCAGATAAGAAGAAATCCATTTTAAGAAAATAGGTTCAAAGGCGAGGGTGGAGAATTTGAAAAGTATAAGTCTGTGAAATTTTGTCAAAAGCCTTACTAAAGTCAGTAGAGATAACATCTACTTCCCTTCCGCTTTCTAGAGCTTACACTGTATACGATACAAATTCGACTAGGTTAGTTGTTGTAGACCTACATTTGAGAAAGCCGTGTTGTCTAGGGGAAATGAGCGACTTACTACTGAAACTTAAAATTTCGTACAAAATTCTCTCAAATATTTTAGGGATATGTGAAAGTTTGGCAATGGGACGATAGTTTTTAATATCGCTCTTAGTACCCTTTTTGAATATAGGGGTTATGAAAGAAGTTTTCCATACCTGAGGAAATTCTGCTTGAGATAATGATAGACTGAACAATTTGGAGAGCGGAAAAGAGATAGCTGAAGGACATTTTTTTTACGCCATCAGGGCCAGGAAGATATTCATCGTTAAGTTGATTCAGCTTATTTTCGATGATATATTGGTCGACGGTAGGAGGAAAAAAGGGTCTAGTGAGAAATTTGGCAAATAATCGAAATAATCTGAATCAGGTACAAAGGAATCGTCGGCGAAAGATTGCATGAAAATTGTGGCAAAAAAATTGGCAATATCTTGCGGATTATTCGAAGTTTCGGTATTCAAGGAAAGAGAGAAAGGGTAACCATTGGATTTTCTTTTAAAATTGACGAACTGAAAGAACGACTTAGGATCATTTATAAGGTTGGTTTGTGTTTCTATTAAATAGCGTTGGTAAAGGGTGTTGCTCGGAAAAGTGAAGATAAGAACCAAAATAGTTAGAATAGTCAGTGGGCGATCGGGTATGAAGGAAAATTGCCAACAACTTGTTTCTCTTGTTACGCAAAGAGCGAAGCTTGCGGTTATACCAAGGTGGGGAGGCAGCCGATGTTTTTTGTCGATTAAAGGGTACATGGAGAGAAATAGAATTAAATATTTCCCTGTAAATTTTTTCTGTGACATCTTTCACGATAAGGCTATCGAAATTAAAGGAAACTCTGCTGAGATATTCATTAATATGACAGGAATTTGCCTTATGAATATCAAAGGAGTACTGATGCTAGAATATAAAAAACAAGTGATTTTTACAGTGAAATGTATGTATGTATTTATTTATAAGAAAATAGAAATTAAATAGTAAGTTGTTGGTAAACGAATCAATTACCTATAAAATAAAACCTAAAAAACCGCACAAACTAAAACAAGTAATTTTCCTTTAAAATTACATCAATGATCAACTGATCAAAAGAACCAGGAAATAACAAAAAAGATACACTCAACAACAATTGTTGTTGTTACTAGAGGAAGTAACGATACATACGCAGTTAACTTGCGTCTACACAAATTTGCTAGACATTCGTTATACAGAGCGTAAAATTTTTAAACTATTCGTTATATAGAACCATTAATGGAAAAGAAAAATTCATTCGTTATATTGGATATTCGTTATATCGAGCATTCGTTAAACTGGACATCCTCTGTACTATATTTTGATTTCTACTAAAAACAAAAAACAATTAAGCTCTATTTATAATTATATACATACGTTAATGATTGACTTAAACCAGTACGTCTGAATATTTAAGAGAACAATGCATTCCAAAAATTTTAAAAATTGGTTTTTATTTTTTTTTGTTTGTCATATTTAAACTTACAGGTTCGCTTCATCAGTAGACTGAATAGAATTTCTAAACAAGATTTTAATTTTTTTTAGTTCTAATTTAATAATTTTTACATATTTCATCAGTAAAATTTTAATTTAACATTCGTTTAAATTTAATTTCTTTTCAGGTAAATAATTTTGGATGGAAGAACAACTTATAACGGGTATAATATTGTATTTAATGAATTATATTATTTTGGTATTTAATATAGCTTTGATTAAACTGGAATTGCTTAAAATTAACAACTCTACCTAATTTATCTTATTATTAGTCTAATAGCGGGTTTAAATTTTGGTAGTTGATGTAGTATACCTAGTCAAAAATATTATTTTGACACTTTATAGGCACAGTACTCATAATAAAGGTAATAATGGGTTATCCATTTTGCGGTTTCAAAAGTAAACGTAAATAAAACACATAAAATATTTTTTTTCATGATATTTCTTTTTTTATTATAAAGTTTGAACGTTGACATTATCTGTGAAACACTACATCATTTAAATGACCACCACGCGAATTGTTGCAAGCATCGATTATTTTGAGGTAATTTTCGACCACTTTTTGACACATATTGGGCAGTATCTCAGCCATAACTTGACGAATGTTGGTTTTCAAGTACCCAAGAGTTAAAGGTTTATCTGCATAAACACGGTCTTTCGCGTAGCCCGACAAAAAAAGTCCAGCGGTGTCCAATCGCATGATCTTGGTTGCCAGTTGATATCGCCACGACGAGAAATTACGCGGCCAGGAAGTGTCTCTTGCAATAAAGCCATATTCGCTCGAGTTGTGTGGCATGTGGCACCGTCTTGTTGAAACCACATATCCTCCAAGTCGTATTCTTCAATAGCAGGCAAAAATAAGTCGGTGATCATATAACCATAACGCTCCGAAATGACGGTGACAGTCGTTCCATAGTCGTTTTCGAAGAAGTAAGGTCCAATCACACCTCCGGTCCAAAGAGCGCCCCAAACAGTGACTTTTTGTGCATGTAATGGCCTCTCTTCAATGACTTGAGGATTCTCAGAACCCCAAATACGACAATTTTGTTCATTAACATACCCACCGAGTGAGAAATGTGCTTCGCCGCTGAAGAAAATTTGTTCGAAAAATGGCCGTCCACCGCCTGTTGTTCAAGAACCCGTTCGACGTATCTACGATGTTGTGAATGGTCAGCTGTCTTCAGTTGTTCTGTGAGCTGGACTTTATATGGATGAAGGTGTAGATCCAAATGCAAAATACGCCATAATGTGCCGTAAGACTGAGAACGACGAGGAATCGACACATTCTGGTCTTCGGCAACACTTTCACTTACAGAAGCGATATTTTCAGTGGTACGAGCGAAACGGTGATGCACAGGCCTTACAACATCTGTAACCAATCTAGTCTCTTCAAATTTCTTCACAATTTTGCCAATTGCTTGCGTAGTTGGAAGATTATGTAAACCATTATCTCCTCTTAAAGCACGATATGTGGCTGTGGCAGAATTACCATTTTTGTAGTATTATTTAACAATTTGTATGCGTTGTGCGATAGTTAAGCCAGCCATTTTCGTAAATGTCAGACTTTCAATTAAAAAAAAAAAATTGGTTTAACAACTTAGTTTGACAGATGTCGAATACCAGCCCTTACCTTTGAAACCGCAAAATGGATAACCCTTTATATTCCGGTTTTCATTTTCGTTCAATTTCGCGCATGTAGCAAAACTCAGAGACACTAGTGTCATATTTGGCATGCGCATAGGCTTAGGCATGGGGCAAACTGCTAGTTGCAATATCTGTTATTGCTACTTTTAAATAACAGTTATAAATTCCTGTTACTGAAATAACAATTATGGAACTAAATTGTCAGTGAAGTAACAATTTTAATAAACTATTAGCTACTACCATTTTAAAATTAATTATTTATCACTTTTTCATCTATATTCCGCTGTCTGGTTTGATTAAAATGCAAATTTAGAAATTTTAATTGTTATTTTAATAACAGTTATTTTAGATCTACTGTTACCTCTTACTAAACACATCTTACTGAAATATTGGCCCACCACCATTTGTATGTGAAAATGTCAAAAAAAAAAAAATGGTGCATGTGCCAAATCCCAGAGACATTTTGCCAAATATGACAACCGAATTTTTGAATTATGACAACCGAATTTTGACATCATGCGCAATATATTACCTTATTATTGTACTGTGCTTTATAGGTACTAGCAAAGCTAGTGAAAATTTATTACCTGATTATAAAGTAACGAGACAGTTAAAAAAATTGCAACTATGTAAATAATTGAATGCAATACTTCTTCTGTAACCGATCTTTATATTTTTTGGCATTTCTTTGAGAATTGTGCTTACCAGTTTAAGGCCCGAAGGCCCGTTTACTGATATAAAACTTAAGTTCTACTTAATCACTTATGTGATATATTGCGCAGAGGAAAAAGTAGCCCATAAGCTTTTTAAGTTGAACATAAATATTTATGATGCGTATGAGCAAACGGGCCTAAGTGAGAGAGCAATGTGTATACTCTCTACTTTCACTCTGTGAGGTCTAATCTAGTGGCATCTTTACAAGTGAATGCAAAAGAAAATTTGTACTGCCTGTCCCTAAAAACGGTGAATCTTCTTCACCCTCGAATTACCGTCCAATTGTATTTGCCATTTCCAAGGTCAAGGAAACGCTGACTAGTTATCAGCTTAAGAAATATATTGAAGAACAACAGCTCCTTGAGCTTTCGTTCTTCAAGATATTTCTTAAGCTGATAATTAATCAGCGTTTCCATGACCTTGGAAAGAAGGGACGTAAGTGCAATTAGACGGTAGTTAGAGGATGAAGAAGTTTCGCCTTTTTTAGGGACAGACTGGACAAATGCTGTTTTCCATCCACTCGGAAAGAGGCCAGGAGAGTAGGACAGATGAAAAGCTTACGCTGGGGTTTTGCCAGCGTAGAAGAACACCTCTTCAGAACAATAGGGGAGATACTATCTGGACCAGCGGATTTGTGTATGTCAAGATCTTTAAGAACTCTAGCAACTGTACGAGTACGAAAGAAGATACCTCCCATGAAACTGTTAAGGCTCTCAAGTACAGGAGTAGTCATGCCGCTTTGTGGAAGCGTAAAGTTAGCAGCAAACTGAGCTGCTAGTAAATCAGCTTTTTCTTGTGCGCTTACCACAGGAGTGTTATTGGTAACGAGCATTGGAACCGACGAGGAGGTGGAATTTCGTACATTTTTTACAAATGACCAAAAATGTTTACTACCTTTGGGACATTGTTTTTTTGCCCTGGTTAAAAATGTTGTTTTGTGAATACGACTATTACATGTCTTTCCAGCTTGTGTGAACTTATTCCGGGTTTCCTCAGTTTTGTTGGCTTTATAACAACTTACCTCTCTCAACCTGATAACCTCTTTACAGCTCAAATCGAACCATGAGTTTTCTTTTGGTTTGATGCTTTTGGTTTTGTTCGGTATAAAAGCTCTCATCCCCTTAAGAATTATATTTGTAATCATATCAGCGCTGGAGTCAACGTCACTATCGAGGAAGCATATTGACCAGTTAAAGATCCTGAAGAAATTATTCAGACCTTCCCAGTTGGCTTTCTCGTATTGCCATACGGTCCTCTTCCATATGGCAATACGAGGACGAAATACAATATATGAAATCATATCTTGTATTTCTAATCATTCTCATTCTGCTTAAATATTTTAGGGGGTAGTCATTACCCCCTGAGTTCTCGAAAAATTATTTTTGTATTAATACACTTCTAGAACGGCACACACATAATATTAATATTGCAGATTGCAGGATTATTTTTTCTATTTTATTTCTATTTGTTTTAGTAACATGTCTCGAAAATTCAATATTCCGAAAACGGTTTATTGCCTTTTGCGCCAGCCTGTATACTGCTTCCAAGCTGCGACGTATATTCTCAGCTTAGTTTGTAGCAAAAAAAAACACAATTGAGCTTTTTTTTATTACCTCTAATAAAAACAAATAAAATGTCAACTTAAATATGGACAATATACACAATCGTCAAATCCAATAAAAGAATTCATCAAGCTTGTTTGACACTGATTATGACAGTTTATATAGTTTGCTTAATTCCAAAGTAAACTATTTAATTACTATTGTACATAGCTTTGATTGTTCATATTAATTAAAGCAATGAAATTTAATACCGCAGCAGCAGTATAAAGAAAAAAAAGCACAATGGAATTATGAATCATGAGCAAAC
Source organism: Philhelius pedissequus (assembly GCA_910595825.1). Classification (NCBI taxonomy): domain Eukaryota; kingdom Metazoa; phylum Arthropoda; class Insecta; order Diptera; family Syrphidae; genus Philhelius; species Philhelius pedissequus. The sequence goes on along the minus strand of OU343161.1, from coordinate 11,086,465 downwards.
ATTAAAAATTACATTTTCTATTGTATGTTTCTGTGTTTTTGGTTTGTAAATAAATGAGCATAATTTTTACGGAATGTAATTTAGCTTAATAATGACACTATCTAAGAAAATATTACTGTTGTTGGTTGAGTAGGGAATCTACTTAACATAAAAAACATATTTTAAAAGCTCAATTTTTAATCATTTTTTCACATGTTTTTTTTTGAAATAATTTCGCAAAACATTTTTAACGAAATACTTCAGATAGCTCTACAAAAATATTTTATTTTGACAAAAGCATGTACCTTCCTATATAGTCACACATGTTCTGCATTCCGAGTGAAAATGTATTCAAAACGAATTTCAATTTCACTTAAAATAGAAAAACGTGTTCTGCATTTCGGGTGGATTCAACTCCTTCCAATTCACTTCGAATTCATTTTCGAATTGTCAAAGTCAGCTGTTACAGACAATTTGTATAAATTAACCCTACGTTCTTTTTTTTTCAAAAACTGAAATATATATTTTTGATTAAATATGGACCTAATTTTACTTTCAATAATAAGAGAAAGAAGGTCGCAAAATCGAATTGAAAGAATTCGAAGAAAAGTTTTACGTGAAAAAGCCAATATTTTAGATCTTCCAGAAGCAGTGTTGATGAAAATACGAAAATAAGGAGGAAATAAATCCTGTAGTGAAGTCATCCTCAATTCCTTTGACCCATAAACTTGCAGCAGCACTTCGTTTTCTAGCTGAGGGAAGCTATCAAAGATCAGTTGGAGAGGATTTTGATATAGTGTTGGCACGATCTACAACCAGCAAAGTACTTTCCGAGATACTTGGCGCCTTGCAAGTCAAATTATGCTCCAAATGGATAAAATTACAGAGTACAGAAGTTGAAGAACAGGATGCAAAAATACATTTTTTGGAAAATTTTGGAATTCCAGGGGTTATTGGTTGTTTGGACGGAACACATATAAAAATCATTAAACGCCATCGGGAGTGCAACCTCTTTTTCAATAGAAAAGGATACTTACTTTACTTTAGATGGCGCTGGACGGATCACGACCTCAACCAGCAAAACTCTCCAGCTAGCCCGGTCCCTAGCTAGCTGCCACCAGTTACGCACACCAAGTTGGTTGAGGTCGTTCACCACTTAATCGCGCCACCTAAGATAAGGCCTTCCTCTGGTGCGTTGTCCACCGGGGTTGTATACGAAGACTCGTCGGGCTGGTGCGTCGATGTGCATGCGCTCCACGTGACCTAGCCATCTCAGTCGCTGTATTTTTAGCTTTTTGACCAGGTTGATACTGCTGTAGAGCCCGTAAAGTTCGTCGTTAAATCTTCTTCTCCACTCACCACCGATGCACAGTGGGCCAAACATAACTCGAAGAATCTTTCTCTCAAAGCAACCCAGCTGGTTTTCATCCGATTTTGTCAGTATCCATGCCTCTGCCCCATACAGCAGGACTTGAATGATTAAAGTTTTATATAGGGTCTCTTTGGTTCTTTGAGAGAGGGCTTTACTTGCTTTAATGCTTTCTAAGCCCGAAGAAACAGCGATTTGCAAGTGTGATTCTTCATTTGATCTCCGCACTGATAGTGTTGTGCGATGTAGTAGTGGATCCCAGGTAAACAAAGTCTGACTACTTCGAAGTTATAACCGCCAATCGTGACGTTTTGGACTTCTCTTCTCGATGACAGCATATACTTAGTTTTCGTCTCGTTAACAGTCAAACCCATATTCCCCGCTTCCGCTTCAATACTTGCAAATGCTCCACTGACAGCTCGCTTTGTTCTGCCTATGATGTCAATGTCATCAGCATAAGCAAGGAGTTGAACGGACTTTTGAAAAATTGTGCCTCTGGTGTTGACATTTGAGTTGCGCACAATTGCTTCCAGCACGATGTTAAAGAGATTGCATGATAGCGCATCACCCTGTCTCAAACCTTTCTCGACATCAAAGTCGTCGGTGAAGTTCTTACCGAGTCTGACGGAGCAGCGAGATTCCTTCATTGTCATTCTGCACAAGCGGACAAGTTTGGCGGGGATGCCGATATGTGACAAGGCTATGTATAACTCGTCTCTATCAACGCTATCATAGACGGTTTTTAAGTCGATGAAGAGATGGTGCGTATCGACTTGGAATTCTTGGGTTTTTTCCAGGATCTGCCGGAGTGTGAAAATATGATCGTTAGTCGATTTTCCTCGCCTAAACCCACGCTGATAAAATCCGATCAGGTCGTTGGTAAAAGGTTCTAGGCGGATACACAAAATATCCGACATAATTTTGTATGCGATGTTGAGGAGACTTATACCTCTGTAGTTGGCGCAGTTCGGAGCATCTCATTTTTTGTGGATAGGGCACACTATGCCGAGCTTCCATTCATTGGGCATACTTTCCTCCGACCAGATTCTAGAAATGAGTTGGTGTATGCTCCTGACCAAGTCATCTCCCGCTGCCTTAAACAGTTCAGCTGGCAGGTTTGGATATCGCCGTTCATACTTCTCCTAAGTCAGGAGTACGGATATTTTGACCATCATCGTCCAAGTTGAATGGGTTGTTCTGCGTAGCAACGGATGGTTGGCAATCTTCGCCGCTTAGCAGCTTGGAAAAGTGTTCCTTCCAAATTCTCAGCACCGTCTGCGTATCTCCTACGACAATACCATTTTTATCACGGCAGGCTTCTATTCTGGACTGGAATCCTTGGGTAGATCGTTTCACCCTTTGATAGAACTTTCGAGCGTTACCCCTGCTGTAGCATCCCTCAATAGATTCGACCGCTTGCTTTTCGTGCTCCCTCTTCTTCCTTCTTAGGAGTCGGTGTTCCTCTCTTCTTTTTTGTATATACACCTCGCGGGCTGCTCTCTCACCAGTTCTGGTCCTAGCTGGCAGCATTGACTCATATGCTTCGTCCTTGGCTGCATGTGCCTGCGGCAGTCCTCATCGAACCAAAGGTTTCGCTTTGGTTGTCGATTGAAACCCAGCACATCAGAGGCAGCACTTCTAATGGCCAGCTGGCAATGATTCCACTGTTCGTCTATAGTTGGTGCTGCTGGTACGTTTTCTCAGAGATTGAGGGCGACGCGGTCGGCAAAATTTGTGGCAGTCTCTGTTGATAAAAGTTTACCGACGTTGAACTTTCTCCTAATATCCTCTCTTCGCTCAGGCGCCAAGGATATCCGCATCCGGACTCTAGATACTACCAGGTAGTGATCCGATTCTATGTTGGCCCCTCGGAAAGTTCGACATCGAGGATACTGGATGCATGCCTGGCGTCTATCGCGACATGATCAATTTGGTTAATAGTGCCTTGATCTGGAGACTTCCAAGTTCCCTTGTGTATATTGAGATGGGGGAATCGAGTTCTTGCCAGAGTGATATTTCTCCCCGCCGCAAAGTCGATCAGTTTAAGCCCGTTTTCAGAAGTTTCGTCGTGCAGGCTGTGTCCTCCGACCGTCGAACCAAAGATACCCTCCTTTCCGATCTGGGCGTTAAAGTCGCCAAGAACAATCTTAACGCCGTACTTCGGGCACTTATCGTACGTCTTTTCGAGAAGTTCGTAGAATTCCTCCTTGATCGAGTCATCTTTCTCTTCCGTTGGGGCGTGGACACAGATCAGCGAGATGTTTTTAAATTTGGAAAAGGATATTTCAGCATAAATGCTTTGATTGTGAGCGTTTTTTCTTTTACTTCGATTTTAGCAGTGACACAAAATATGTTTTAATTTGTTACAGATCTGTGACCATAAAATGAAAATAAAAGCTATAGATGCTACTCGTCCTGGTTCAAGCCATGATTCTCTGATATGGCAAATGGGTGATGCAAGAAAATATTTCGTGGACAGATTTGAAACCGGTCGAGGTGACTTGAGGATGCCGGCTTCAGTCTTGAACCATTTGTGATGACGCCGTACAAATCTGCCGAACCAAGAACAATTCAGTCAAATTTTAACAAAAAAAACATTCAGCAGCTAGAAATGTTGTCGAAAGGACAATTGGTAATTTAAAAACGCGATTCAGGTGCCTGCTTAATACTTTAAATTATGAACCTAGTAAAGCTGTTAAAATTTTTTAACGTTTGCTCTGCTCTTCACAATATTTGTAAAGAATATAATTTAGAAGTAGATGGTGAGGAAATAGATCAAAGAGAAGAGCAAATAGAGATTCAAATTATGAAAATGAAGACAATGGAGAATATGTAAGCGAAGCAAGAATTATTCGCGATTCTATTGCAAGAAGTCTTTAGCAATAAAACAACGAACTTGACAAAAAAAAAAAACGTTTATTTCTTCATTAAACAGTAAAAGATAATAAAGTGTGTATATTAGTCTTCAAAGTTCTGTGTCTGTATGTTAAATCGCATTTCCTCAAGTTCCAGTCGCCGCTTTTTTCCTTTTTTAGCTTTTCATTTTCAAGATTATGGCGCTTTGATTCTTCCGCCTGCTATTTTAAAGTGTCGGAAACTTTTTCCAAACTACGATATATCCGTTTTAAACTAGACCTATTTTCCTTTCCAAGCTCGACGGACTCGGATAATTGCTTGGATAACTAATATTGAAAGCTTATACCCAGTTTTTCAGATAAAGATATTTTAGACAGTCTAAAAGAAATCGATGTAACAAAAAATTCTGGCTTTGATATGATTCCTCCTATTTTCTTGTCAAAATGTTCTCCTTCTCTTTGCAAAGCTTTGACCATTATTTTTAATATATCAATTATTTCTGGAGTTTTCCTTGAAGAATGGAAAATATCGTTCATTGATCCAATTTATAAGAGTGGTCTTAAACACTTAGTGAAAAATTACAGACCAATTTCTAAACTCTCAGTTATTCCCAAACTATTTGAAAAAATGGTCACTCAAAGACTTTATTTCGCTGTTAAGGAATCGTTATCATCTAATCAGCATGGTTTTGTGAAAGGTAGGTCGACGTGTACAAATTTAAATTTATTCGCAAATTTTTGTATCAACAATTTTGTGAAAGCGTTTGATCGGGTACATCATGGTCTTCTTTTGCAAAAGCTGAAGAAGTTGGGATTGAATGCAACATTCTTAGAATGGTTAAACTCATACCTGTCTAACAGAAAACAAACTGTTAAAATAGACGAATGCATTTCAAATTGTATAGATGTTCTAGCAGGACTTCCACAAGGAAGGCATCTGGGCCCACTTCTATTTATTTTATATATCAATGATTTGCCGTCAGTATTAAGATATTGTAACTGTTTAATGTATGCTGACGATGTTAAAATTTTTCTTGCAACATCGTCACTTGCAGATTGCTTTTTAATGCAGTCAAGTATAAATAATTTTCTCAACTGGTGCAATCATAATCATCTTGAACTAAATTACTTAAAATGCAAAATTTTTAGTGCTACAAGATCATCATCACCCATTGAATTTGAATACAATTTTTTTGATGTTAGCCTTCTCAGAGTTGATGTTATTAATGATCTTGGAGTGCTTTTTGATTCAAAACTTGACTTTAAATGTCACATTGATTACATTGTCTCTAAAGATAATTCATTGCTGGGCTTTTTGAAACGGAACTCGACTGACTTCAAGGATGTTTATACTTTGAAGACTTTATTTATGTCTCTTGTTTTACCGGTTTTGGAATATTGTTGTGTTGTTTGGTCACCACTCTATGAAAATAATATCTTAAGAATTAAAAAGATTCAAAAAAGATCTACACGCTATGCTCTACGAAAGCTCAACTGGACTGAATCATTACCAGATTATAATTCAAGATGTTCCCTCATTGACTTGAAAACACTTAAATGTCGCACGCAAACCCAATGCATCTTGTTTGTTAAAGATATTTTCGATAATCGAATTACCTCTATTGAATTGCTTTCATTAATGTCTTTTTACGTCCCAATACGAGTTCTTCGAAATAGAAATGAGTTGTTTTATACTGCTACCCATAGAACCAACTATGGGTTAAATGAACCAATAACGCGTTCTTTAAAATTGTTTCACATGGTATGTCAAGAGATTGACCTTTCTATGAATAGAGATTGCTTTAAGAGGAAAGTTCTTCAATTATGTAATTGATTAATTAAATTCTTAAAATTTGTTCGTTAATATATTTAAATTGTAAATTTGGTTGCTAACCCTATATTTTTTATTATTTTGTTAAAATTTTGTAATCAGCAGATCTTTGTTATCAATTGATGAAATAAATAAATAAATAAATAGATATTCCCTTCAGCGTAAGCTCTTGCACTTCCATGTAATGATTTATATGATTTTCACTTGATCTCTGTGGCGGTGAAGGCCTAACAGAACGAGAAGTGCAGGGGTCCCTGAAACTGCTTTCAGAGTTGGGATTTTCTGTTGCCTCTATTGTACTATCAGTAGTATTGTTTGCACCAAATGCAGATGTACCTTCAATGCCTTCCACAACACTATAAATTCCAGTCATCTTTGCAATAGCGTCTTCTGTTGTGGAAATTGGTTGTAAATTGTTGTTCAGTTGCCTTGAGCTCCTTTTTGTTATGGGCAAGTTTTTTGCGAATATTCATCTTCCAATCCAACCAAACCTGTATTAATAAGTGACGTTAGTAAATTTGTTTATTATTGGAATATAACATTTTTTTCCTTTTTCCAATCACTTATGTCCTTAGTTGGAGGCCCTTCAATATTTAAAAGTTGTGTGACCTTCTTCCACAGCTCCTCCGTATTTTCCTTATCCCCCTTGGTGAAGCATTTGGCTAAATCCAAATATTCATACATAAATTTAAGGAAGATGGTTTCTTGTGTTTTCCCCTATAAACAACAATTTATTTAAACAAAATCAAGGAAAACCTTCAAACTTTAACTTACATTTTTGTAAATTGTACAACTGTTTCACAAGACAAAGGAATATGAATTGAATTCACATTAAAACGGTATATATTCTGAATGTGGAACATGAATTTTCATTTTCGAAAAACCAATTCACAATTATCATTTCGACTGGAATTCAGAACACTAAAATTCCACATTCGGAATGAGCTATTCACAAACGTCATTTTATGTGGAATACAGAACATCTAAATTCACTTTCGTTCCTCAAATTCACAGAAAGTGAAATACACAACATGTGCGAGTAAATGTAATTTGTAGCGGTAAATTCTTAAGAAAAATTAAATGGCAAGCAATTGCAGAGTTTTGTCATATCTCAATTAGGTTAAAACTTATAAGTCATTGTTGACTTTGTTGTACGACTTAATGAGATTTTTTTTTTCATTAATGGTACCTATTTAAAACATTTTTAAGAATGTCTTTAAAAAGTTAAAATTATTTTATTATTTTCATGATCAGACTCTGTAATTTGGGTTGTGATAAAATGTCTAAGGCGTAAATACAACTTTGAAACGAGCATATGTATGCGTTTAAATAGTTTAAATATGAAACGCTATTATTAAGTGTCTGTCCTAAAAATCAGCACACAATTTTTTTTTTAATTTCGAGCCAAACTATAAACTAAACCAACTTAATACAAATTAAAGAACGCGTTTAATTGACATTCATCCAAGGGGCAGAAGCAAAAAGCAGTGCCACAAAAGACAAACACTTTTTTAAAGGGAAATTCGCCAAAGATCTTGCACTAACTCATAAATGTCTCGAGTTACAAATGAAAGTGCAAATTTGATTTTTTGATAAATTTAATAAATTTGATGAATTTAAAATAATAACTTAATTTTAAAAAGTAATTGCGTTGGAAATTTAGGTCGGATTTTGGAAGCAGAGAACTTTAGATTAAATAAAAATATATGAAAATGTTTGACCAATGATTTAATGTTCGAATAATATTTGTGTCATCTGGCGTCGCGACTTTTGGGTACATGACGTAAGCAGCAGTACTAATTTTCACACACTCTTCGACAATAACGCTTTGAGTTTGCTCAACTGTTTCTGTTTTACCGGCGTAGAAATGTGTTATTACATATTTACATAGAGAAACAATCGAATGGTGTCAAATCACATAAGTTGGCTAATTAACATTCCCATTTTGTTAAACCACATGTCTGAAACAGCAATGTCTTCAAATTGTGATACGAAAACGTTGGTAAATACGATGTCACTAGCCAAAATCATTCTTTTAAAAACTTGTATCAGGGGCGCAAAAAGTAACGAGTTATTATAAACGCAAATAAAACACATATAAAATATTTTTTTCATGATATTTCATTTTTATTATAAAGTTTGAACGTTGACATTGTCTGTGAAACACTACATCATTTAAATGACCACCACGCGAATTGTTGCAAGCATCGATTCTTTTGAGGTAATTTTCGACCACTTTTTGACACATATTGGGCGGTATTTTCAGTGCTACGAGCGAAACGATGATGCACGGGCCTTACAATATCTGTAACCAATCCAGTCTCTTCAAATTTCTTCATAATTTTGCCAACTGCTTGCGTAGTTGGACGATAATGTAAACCATAATCTCCTCTTAAAGCACGATATGTGGCTGTGGCAGAATCACCATTTTTGTAGTAGGTTTTAACAATTTTTATGTGTTGTGCGATAGTTAAGCGATCCATTTTCGTAAATGTCAGAATTTCAACTGAAAACAACAAAATTGGTTTAACAACTTAGTTTGACAGATGTCGAATTCCAGCCCTATACTTTTGAAACCGAAAATTGGATAACCCTTTATTTGCCGAATACCTATGACACCCCCAACCTGGAGGACGAGCTCCGGAAAGTCCGGAGTCAGTAACCCGCTTCAGTGATATGAGCGCTACCGTTGGCCCATTAAGGGCTCATCCGCCAGCATTTCTATTTCAATGCCCTGACTTGCATTTAATTATCCCAATAACCTTATCTCCAAATACATCGAAGTAGCTCATTAGGGCATCTGCTTTGTTGACTGTTGAAGCTGCCGTTGGTCCAATTGTTTGGGCTCATCACCCGTACTTCCTCTTTCTGAGGAGATTATGCAAGACTTCTGCGAGTCGATCAGAACAGTCATTAAAGCACAGCATTATAGTGTTTCTTCTTTTCTGTGTTCAACACTCGCGCTTATAAGTTTAGCAGTAATGTCTGGATGGACAAGCCAGTACCCGTTGGTTATCGCAAGGAGGTAAAATAAGCACAATTGATGTGTACGAGATAGTAACAACACTGGGCATCGCCTGGTTGGCGCCGATCAGGCCTTCCCTATTCATACACACCCAACCACCCGTCAGTTCACCTGTTGAAATAATTCGGGTTAAATGCGGGTTAGATAACTTAGAACTGCCTATAGGTTATTGGATTAACGCAATTTGACTTAAACCCTTTACACCACAACAATCTAAGGCAATACATTAAATATTCTACTGAATTCCAATTTCGATATGCATAAGTTGTTTCTCGATGTTAAACCCCCTTATGACTTAAAAATACGGTTACGGTGTTAAAATAATATGGTTAACCGAATCGGTCCACGGTTGTTTTTGAATTAATAGAAGAGATAAAGCTAGATATGTTTTAAAATCATCTAATTTTATTTTCCCGTCAATAGGGCCAATTCGGGTAACGTTGAGTGTCTTACCCCAACAAAAAACATCTTCAACCATGAATCAAATTTTTTGATTAATACGTATTAATTAAGTAGTATTTCTCCATTCTGGTTCATGCATATTCTGGTTCTAAGAAGTTCCTATTACTTTTTATGGATCTGGTAGTTCAGGTTTCTAAAGACGTTCGACTGTAGGAGTCTGCATAGCCCGACTTTGTCTCTGGTTCTCTGGCCCAAAATCTTAGATTGGGAAGGATCAGCAGGCATAACGCCTTTCGTGGCAAATAATCTAAAGGAAATCCCTTACCACTGATAGAAGAAAGCTTCGAGCAATAAGGCTATAATGACCTGATTGACTTACCTCGTTTGTGGTAAGAATCAAACTGATGAATAAGACAGCTTTATTAGCACCAAGTAAGGTCGGAGGGGCCATGCTTTTCGTTCATCATGTAATGTTTTGTTTTTGTTAAAAACCAAGTTTAAATTCTAAGGCGATAAACGAAAATCGTAACCTGCGTTGTTTTTTCGGTGACGTGATAACGTCTACAATGAGAATGACCGTGAATTGTATCGAACAGGACTCATGTTCTGTAACTTTCGAATCGATAAAATTAGTCGAGAAGCAAAAAAAAATAATAGGTTTGTTTTGTTGTTAAAATGCCAAAATAACTTTTTCAATTTATCGCCTTCCATTGGATAATCCAAGTCAAACAAATTAAAAATTTAAGTTATCGCCTCAACTTGCAGAAACCCATTTTTTCAGAGGCGTAAAGTGAGTAAAAGTTATCGCCTGAGTTACAGAACATGGTCCCTGGAATGTAAGTCTAGCTCGATGTTGACATTCGGTATAGGGTATCGTTGGTGAATATTACGAGTACTATAACTACACTTTATTTCCTTTTAAAAAAAATTAGGTAACATGTAACACTTATTACAGCAACGAGAATTCGTTATAAATAATATATCACTTTTACTTTAATAGAAGAACACATTATATGTAATAAACAACATGGGCTTATGTCTGCACACAATCTCTAACTATACCGTAGATTGTAACTGATGCCCTTGCATAAAGGTCATTCCATACTTTTGGATGCATTTCCTTCTATTGGGATTCTTTTTTTGATCTTGGATAGTTATTTAGGTATCTTAGTGAGATAGAACAGTGGTGAGTAAATCAGGGAAATAAAACTTATAAAACAAAACTGGGGTATTATTAATTAATGTATTAGGAAAAAGTAGCTAATTTTAATTTATAAGTGGATTAATGTTAAATATTTGTTAGATTTCATTAACGTTGAATATAAAAAAATTATAATGTTTTAAGGACTCATTGTTAACATAAAAAAGTACCCTAAATTTGAAGCGGAGCAAAAAATTGGGAAACTTATTATCAATTCATTTTTGCACTTGCAGATATAGACTCTTCAGATATTAACGTGATAAGCTGAATGTAGGTGGTTGATTGCCTAATTTTACAGCTTTATTAATAACCCCAAGAAACGTATTCTTTTTCAAAATGACATAATAACAACTTGTAGAAAGTACAATTATCTACAAAATGACATATTACCGACGTTTGTACGTCAATTCGTTCTTAAGTTTTAGCTGTCCAAATTCAATTTTTATTCAAAATGGGTATATGGATATTATTTATTCGTTAAAGCAACCAGACTTAAACAAAATAAAATAAATTAGTTCGTTTAAGATAGTAACATTTTTCTTCCAGTGCCACTCTTAAAACTTGTTTTTACTCCTTATAAAGGTACTATAGCGCAATTTTTGCATTTGGAAAAAAATCAAACTCGAGATCTTAATCAAACTTGACATTACGGTGATAGAGAACACCAAAAAAGTTGGTCCAACAATTGCGTCTGTCTGTCTGTCTGTTCAGTAGATTATCTCAAATAGATTTTTGAATCGTTTTTTTAGCCTCAAAAGTAACGGTACTTGCCATACCATTTTTGTCTACCATTTCAATTATCTCGAAAACGACTCTAATGATTTTGATAATATAGGTTTAATCTATACTTTTTTCTAAATTTTTGTTTAAATATTTTGGCGCAAAATTTTAAACAGCCTGATGTTAAGGGCTTAGCATGATACTACTTAACAGTTTGCTAATACGAAAGCACTTTACTAATATTTTCTTAATTTTTAAACACTTTGAAACTAGCACCATACTAAATCTATTTTCTTAATAAACTACAACTAAACATGCCTAAAATAGTGCATAAAAGAAAGCGAACATAACTTTTTGACGTTTGTAAATGTCAAAATGGCATATGGATTTAGTACGATACTAAAAAAATAAAATAGCCATTTTGTGATTTTAACTTTAATAAGAAGGTGTTTTTATTTTATAATACAATTCTATATACTACTGAAATTACTCAGCCAAGTAGAAGACCTCTTATTAACTATGTCTGGCCAAGGACAAAATCTTCCAATTTTAATGATTAAAATTTTAATCTTGTTGGATATAGTTCACATTGTTTATTTGTTAAAAAATGCATGTAAGTTGAACTGAACTTAACAAAAATTGCGTATTGGTAAGGCGCTCACTAGCCAACTGATGAGTCCAAGTGAGATTGCCGGGACGAAACGCAAATTTTGTGGACTAAAGGCGCCGTTAAAAGCTATTTTGGATTTTAACTTTAGTGAAATGTTAAGAAAATAGTACGATACTAAACTGGTTTAAAATTTTCTTGTGGAAGTTTATTTCACTAAATATTTAAAATTTTGGCACCAATTTTTTTTAGAAAAAAATTAAAAAAATTTTGTAGATACATACATATGTATAGCAAAAATTTAGTAAAAATTGACCTTAAAAATATATTTAGATTCTTAATATAAATCGTTTGCATACTATGTGATCGAACATAAGAAGAAGAAGGATAGAATACTCGTATATTTTTCCATACATAACCAAACAAAAAAAAATCTCACTCAAAAACATATACTTATTAATTTTGTTGGCTAATGTACACCCTAATGTTTCCGACCATTTTCTCCAAATCTATTAATTGTACGATAAAGACATGTCTTAATCTTTTTTGTGTAGAATGACATGCGCTACAAAAAGAACATGGTTTTTTGGAAAAAAAAAATTAATTTTACCCACTTAACAACCTCTGAAATGTTTTTCTAAATGAAGCTCTCCACCATAATTCAGGTTTTGTCGGATTTTTTTCGAATTGAATATCTTATTTTCCTTGACGGTGCCGTGAAATAAGGTAGATAGCAATACGGTCGAATCGGTTTTATTTCGCAAAAAAATGGAAATAAAGGCAAGGAAAATTTTTCAATGTTATTTCCATTTCTTTCGATGTTATTTCCTTTTAAAAAACGACAATTCTACATAACTACCAATGAAATTCATGTTTATTTATGAAAGGAACATAACAATTTGTTGCTGGCAAGAGGAGGAGGATAGGTGGCGGTAGTGTGGATAGGTAGGAAAAAGGACGGGCTAGAAGATTGGAAAGGAAAAGATCGGAAAAGGGAAAGAATGTCAAGTTCCGGGGAGTCGGCCTGCTTGCATATGCACGGCATCAGCTCATCGGACGGGGGGGATGTTGCCTCCGTAAACTTAGCCTCACCAGCAAACAAAAAACACAAATCAGGCCTAATTGCACTTACGTCCCTTCTTTCCAAGGTCATGGAAACGCTGATTAATTATCCGCTCAAGAAATATCTTGAAGAACAAAGTTCCTTAATGACCGGCAGTATGGCTTTCGTAGCAATAGGCCCACAGGTGATCTGATGGTATATCTCACCGAACTGTGGCACAAATCTTTACATCGTTTTGGAGAAAGTAAGATTATTGCGCTTGATATTTCAAAAGCATTAGATAGAGTTTAGCATGAAGCTCTCTTATCGAAAATGCGTGCATTTGGTATCGATGGATCTCTTATTCGTTGGATTAGAAATTACCTTTCGGACCGTTCAATAAAAGTTATATTGGAGAGTTTCAAGTCTGATATTCACAAAATAAATTCTGGTGTGCCACAGGGCTCCGTATTGTCTCCGAACCTCATCCTCATTTTTATTAATGATCTCTTATTTGGAACTTCTAATCCACTTAATTGTTTTGCTGACGATAGTACTCTCAGCTTTTCATATTCGTTTTCAGATACACCTCCTTGTTTTCTTCGGATGTGCAACTGCAACGGCAGCGTATGATAAGCTCATTAAATTCTGATCTTGACAGCATTGTCCAATGGGGAATAAAAAACCGCGTAAAATTTAATGCTTCAAAAACTCAGTGGTGTCTTCTGTCGTTAAAGCAGAACCCATCCCCCATGGCGCTCTCCATGAGCGGCCCTTGCATTGAAGAAACCGATCAGCTTTCAGTCCTAGGCATGTGCATCACAGACCACCTCTTGTGGAATGAACACATATATGTCGCCAAAAACGCTGCAAAGTGTTTGTGCTTTCTTCGAAGGTGCAAGAAATTCTTCTCTCCGTCTGATCTGGCTGTAATCTATAAGGCCTTCAATCGTCCAAAGCTGGAGTATAACTCGCACATTTGGGCAGGAGCTCCCAAAACGCATTTGAATCTTTTGGATAGAATTCAAAATAGAGCTCTAAGAATGATTGGCGATAGAACTATAGTGGAAATATTTATATCTCTAGAACACCGTTGAAATGTTATTTGTCTCTCACTATTTTATCGCTATTTTTATATACAATGTTCAAGCGAAATAGCCAGTTGCATTCCTCCCCTTAAACTTTTCAACCGTAATGCTCGCGCTTCTAGAAATGCTCATAAGCTTGCTTAAGGGTAAACTTGAGCCCAACTTCGGTCGTACTGTTAAGTACAGAGAATCTTTCTTTAGCCGTACAACGCGAATCTGGAATACTTTACCCGGCTCTATTTTCCCCTCCCATTTTGATATTCAGAAATTCAAATCATCCGTGCATCCGTATCTCCTCTTGCATCCTTCCCTACTTTCCTAACGCTCGCACTGTACTTCTTCATTTTAAGGGTAGTCAAAACCCCTTTAGCGCGCGCATCCGTTTAAAAAAAAAGGAAAGGTAAATGGAAATGGAAAGATAAAGACGGACGGACTATTGTCACATCAAGGCACTGCGGATGTTGTTGCAGAGAGGCCATTACCCACCCTACCATAGGAATCTTCGGCCATTTTTAGATTCCCCCAAGATGGTGGATGGGTAATGGCGTTACTGCAACAACATCCGCAGTGACTTGATGTGGCAATAGTCCGTCCGTCTTTATCTTCCCATTTCCTTTCCCTTTCCTTAGGCCTGATTTATGTTTTTTGCTTGCAGGTGAGGTTAGGTATCCGGGGCAAATCCCCCCCGTCCGACGAGCCGTGCATAGCAAGCAAGCCACGCCCCCAAAGCTTGACAGTCTATCCCTTTTCCGACCTATTCCTTTCCACTCTCCTAGCCCGTCCCTTTTCCTACCTATCCCCACTACCGCCACATATCCGCTCCTCTCGCCTCGCAACAAATTCTTACTACCCACTTTGGTTGGACATAAGTCCAAAATCAAATGTTGGAATTATGTCGCAATTCAGTGGGACTTATGTAAGTATAAAATAATTTTTTTTTAAAGTAGACATGCGTTCAAAATTTGCATAGAACCTAAAATAAATACTCAACTTCACTGCAGTTTTTTTTTCGGTGCCGTGAAATAAGGTAGATGGCAATAAGGTCGATTGAGACTCGATCGACTTTATTTCCATCGAGGTGGAAATAAGACCAATTTTAAATTCTCTGCATTATTGCCTAAACCGAAGGAAATAATGTCGAATGAAAAAGTAGGCAATAAAATCGACTGAAATTTTTGCAAAACATGTTTTAGTGAGCAATTTATAATTGGTAATAATATAAATAGAAATATATGGCAATAAAACCGAAATATCTTTTACCCAAATAACAATAATGACGAAATTCTGTGGTACATTTCTGCATGCAAGGAATGGGAATTGGTGTTGTTATCACCAATGGTCATATTAGAACGGTGCACTCAAAAATTGTGAATTTAAATCCACAAAAACTTTATGTACACCCAAACTGTACACCACTCCAAATGCTATAACGGGACCAAGCAGAGGGGTTGCGCCAAGCTTTTCATAGATGAATTTAAAATATGAATTTCATTGGTAATAAAGTAGAATAGTTTTATTTTTCAAATGGAAATAACATCGAACGAAATGGAAATAAAAAAAAATGTCCGTGTGCGCTGACTGGAAATAAGGCCGAATACTGTTTGACAGTGTTGCCATTTTTGTAGGATATAGAGTCGACTAAAAAAAAAACAAATTCCCCTTTATTTACATTTTTTTGTTAAATAAAACCGACTCGACCTTATTTCACAGCACCGTAGCCAATTAAAAGTAAAATTTTTAACCAGATTCCGGATCGCATTTCGGAGATTCATTATCGTATTTTAGAGGTTACATTATTTCGAATACTAACTCGATGTTCGGTTTTGTCAAGCGATCTTTCAGAAATTTTACAAACACGTATGTTTTTAGTTTGTCCAATTCTTGAAGTTCAATTGTTAGTTGTCCCTTGTTTTCCATTGATATACATCACATTAACATATTTTAAAAAGTTCCGCTATACCAAATGTAGGGTAAAGTAACTTAAGTGGAGAATTAATACTCTTTTATATAATTCAAGATGTCCAATAATTTCTCTTAATTGTCGCTCTGATTTCTAGATGGCTCGAATTTAATTTAAAACGGATAAACGCGTACATTATAATTTATTTAATTCATTGATTTAAGATTTGTTTTTTAAAATTCTTAGTAGTCTGTAAGAAATGTGATCAGTAGATAAATAAATAGATAAATAAATTAAATATTCTTTCAAATCAATTAGTGGAAATCTCACACACAATTTGTTTCTATTAGAATTTTTAAATTGAGCGTCCTTAGTGAAAGGCTTTACTAAAGTTCGAAAGCATCAGTTTGAAATTAAATCAGTTTCGACTGCATTTATCGCTCCATTATAATTTGCATATAAATAAATGCGCAACCGCCTGGAGGAAACCTATCCTAATTTAACTTAAATTCTCAAGAGTCTTACAATAACTCAACCAATCTCATTGCAGACGGATTTAAAAATAATTTTGATGAAGTGCATCGCTTTCAGAATGCCTCGAAGACTTGTTCTTTGCCAAAGAAGAGTGCACCAAGGTATCTAACGGAAGTTCATTTAAAAAAAAATAAATAAATTTGTCAATGAATTTTCCATAATGAAATTATGTAGGTAATTATTTCATTTTCAAAACAAGTTTATATCATTTTTCGTGTGAAACTGTTGCAGATATATTTTGGCGCCGCGTGTCGCTGTACTTTCGCTTTTCTTTTTGAAGCTCATAGGGTAAATTGCTTAATTACTTTTTTCTTACTCATACTTTCCTGTCAGTTTAGGATAAAATATATGGATGGAATAACTAATGGTTAACTGTCACGTTTTTTTCTGTTTTTTGAAACAATAAAAGAAAATAAAAAAGAATTAATTTTTAATTAGAAGGTCAAACACAAACGTTGCTTGCAAAATGTTTCCATTGTACAC
This sequence comes from Philhelius pedissequus, assembly GCA_910595825.1. Lineage (NCBI taxonomy): Eukaryota > Metazoa > Arthropoda > Insecta > Diptera > Syrphidae > Philhelius > Philhelius pedissequus. The sequence continues at coordinate 11,069,429 of OU343161.1, read as the reverse complement.
GGTCAATGTCAGGGCTAAAAACCCAAAATGAAATATTGATTTCATATAAAAACATACATACATATGTAAGTGGGTAGTTGAATGAATCTTTTTCAGTTGTCAGTATCTGAAAACTATCAATCTTTAAAGTTCATTAAAAAAAACAAACAGAGACTATCTCAAAACAACCTGTTTAAACAAACTTGTTGTTTTTTTTTTTTTTTGATAGACGACGACGACCGCGACGTACACAGATACATAGTTGTGAATTTTTTGTTAAAAAAACACAAAAGTGATAAAAGTGACAATATAACTGCAACTTTTCAAGGTGAACCAGATCAGACTTTTTATGGCAATTGGAGTAGGTACCTACTATTTTATTTTGTTTTTTTTTTTTAGCTTACATATTTTGATTGTAAATGTATAAGTTAAAGGGGAGAGATTTATTTTTTTTAATCAAATACTGGTTTTGTCAAAGGTAGAAGTTTCCTTTTTAAAGGACCTAGATTAATGTCAGAATATAAATCGATTTTTTACAGAGACTTTAACCCTTTCCTTACGAAAGACAGGTTTGTTATATTAAAACGTACCTATACAGTGTAAATGTTGGATGTGTTTTTATATACACTCTGCGTCATTTTATTGAGTACGAGTTTTGTTTTATTAGTTTGCATACAAGTAGTATACTATAGCTAATTAAGCCATGTTAAACCGACTATTTTTCTGCTAAAAACCGACAGAATGTTTTGCGAAAAATTTTTCTTTAACTCTCTAAAAAAATGTATCCAACAATAGTTATTATTTAATTAAACAAAATCATTTTATACGGAAAAGGAATAATTTGTTTCCAAAAGAACCACAAAGATTAATTGGCACAACATTTAAACACAATTTTCATAAGACAACCAAATTAAGAAGGTTTTTTTAATAATACAAATTCTATATACTACTGAAATACATCAGCCAAGTAGAAGACTTAGCACTATAATATTTGGACTTGTTGAATTATTGATTCAAAATAGCTTTTAACGGCCTTTTGTCCAACAAAAATTGGCGTTTCGTCCCGGCGATCTCACATGGACTCATCAGTTGACTAGTGAGGACCTTTGTCAATACGCAATTTTTGCCAAGTTCAGTTCATCTTACATAGATTTCGTGAAGAACATCTAGTGTGAAAAAGTCATCTAGTGTTAAAAAAACCTTCTTATATAAATAATGCCAGGCCACGGGCAAAAAACAAAAATTTCCAATTTAATGATTAGGAATTCTAGTCTTGTTGGATATAGTTCACACTAGATGTTCTTCACGAAATCTATGTAAGATGAACTGAACTTGGCAAAAATTGCGTATTGACAAAGGTCCTCACTAGTCAACTGATGAGTCCATGTGAGATCGCCGGGACGAAACGCCAATTTTTGTTGGACTAAAGGCCGTTAAAAGCTATTTTGAATCAACAACCAAATTAAATTATTGTGTTATTAAAAGTAAAAAAAAATAAAATCCACGACTGGATCGCACGAACTTGCTCCTATGTTCGATCACATTTTATGAAAAAGATTCTTAATAGAAACGGCTAAATTTATTTTTAAAGTCGTTTTTCACTTAATTTTTTGTATATAAAAATTCTTAAATTTATTCAAAAAAAAAATTGGTATGAACATTTTAAATATTTAATAATATTAATTTCGTTTCGTCCGTTTTCGAAATATTGAATTTTCAAAAAAAATTCGAAACTTTTGAAATACAGTATTATTTAAAACTCGAAGGAGTTCCTTCATAAAAATTTTGATCGAATTCCGTCGAAAATCAATAAAATCGTTGTATATGGCAAGTACCGTTTATAACAAAATATTTTGAAAAGAATTTTGACCAAAATGTAGGCCATACCCAAAGTAGTGCACACACTAATTTTTATCAAAATCATTAAAGCCGTTTTCGAGATAATTAAGATGGTATAAAAATGTTTGGGGCTAAAACAATGATTCAAAAATCTATTTTTGACATAGCATCAAATTAAACGCCTAAGCACCAAGTTTAAACAAAATCGCTTCAGCCGTTTAGACTGTAGATCAATCTACAGACAGACAGTCGGAATTGCGGGATCCAATTTGTTTCTATCATCGTAATGTCAACTTTGATTAAAATCTTCAGTTCGATTTTTATTCCAAATGGTTAACTTTCCCTATAGTACCTATATCGCAAGTAAAAACTATTAAAAGGACCGCAAAGTCCTTTCAATATAAAATTAAGACTGAAAAGAATCACATTTTTGACTTTGCCAATTATGTAATATTTTTTTCAATCTTAATTTTACACCTGAAAGTAGTTTTTTTTGTTAAATTAAATTCAAGGAAGCCCAACACCCAGAACCAAAAACCATTTTCATTAACAAAAAAAACGGCAACAAACATGATCTTTACAATTTTGAACTTGCGATTGAGGCAAGTTTTGCATTTAGAATAAAAATTCAACTCGAGATTTTAATCAAATCTGACATTAAGATAATAGAGAACACCAAAAAATTGGGTCCCGAATTTCCGTCTGTCTGTCTCTCTGTATGTATATTGATCTACAGCCTAAACGGCTGAACCGATTATCTTCAAACTTAGTACCTATAGGAATTTTAGCTGATTGTCTCAAATAGTTCTTGAATCGTTGTTGTAGCACAATAAATAACGGAACTTGCCATACAAATTTGTCTACCATCTTAATTACATATATCGAAAACGGATTTAATGGTTTTAATAAAAAAAAGCATGTGTAGGTACTACTTTAGGTATTGTCTACATTTTGTGTAACATTTCTTTTTTTACATATTTTGTTATTAACGGTACCTGCCATACAACCATTTTTTGATTTTCGACTCTCTCATCAATGGCTGCACGGACTGCGATCAAAATGCTTACACAGTCCGTTCTTCGAATTATAAATAATACTGTATTTAAAAATTTTGGAAAAGTAATATATAATAATTCAATATTTTGAACACTGGTTTGTGATTTTTTTTTAGAAATATTGGTGCAAAATTTTAAACGATTTAGTAAAATGTTAAAGCCACTTTTAGCAATTTACTAGGCTAAAAAGATGATTGAGGTAATTTTAAACGATTTTAACATTTTACTAAAGTTAAAATCACGGAATGGCTACTTTAACTTTTAGCAATTTCCTAAATCCATTATGTAATCTGATAGTAAAGGGTCCGCCATCTAACGTTTTTTTTTCAACTAGTGCTTATTACGTGAATGGTAACACTTAGCTCATGTCTGATTTGACAAATAATTGGTTTTATCCTTCCGCTGAACGAATATGGTTGTGTATACGCTTGAACAACGCTGGGAAATATTGCGACATTACTTTGAAAATCATGGTAATGTTGCAGAATGTGTGCGAAAATTGCCGTCAGCTCCGTATGTTCGTTATCTTGTGAAAAAAGTAAAAGAAACTGGCATCCTCATCGATAAACCAAAGCGTAAAAAGCCAAAAACAGTTCGTTCACCCGAGAATATTGCTGCTGTGTCAGAAAGTGTGCGTGAAGCGCTATAAACATCAATTCACCGTCGTTCTCAACAATTGAACATTTCGGTATGACGCCATACAAGGCCAATTGGTTAAGGAGTTGAAGCCAACTGACCATCCAATGCGTTTTCGCTTCGCTAAGTGGGCCTGCATCGACTTAGAGAAGATGCCGATTTTGCCAAAAAAATCATCTTTTCAGATGAAGCTCACTTTGATCTTGGCGGGTATGTAAACAAGCAAAATCGTCGCATTTGGGGCACAGAAAACCCGCACGCATACATTGAAAAGCCGATACACCCAAAACGATTCACCGTTTGGTGCGGATTTTGGTCCAGAGGCATAATTGGGCCATTTTTCTTCGAAAATGAGCAAGGAGTGGCCGTTACAGTCAATGGCGCGATCGTTATCGGGCCATGTTGAACGAATTTTTGTTCACAAAAATTGAAGAGGAGGATATTGGCAATATTTGGTTTCAACAGGACGGCGCTACGTGCCACACAACCGAAGATCGCATTATCAGCCGCAGAGCTGATGTCGTTTGGCCACCTCGGAGCTGCGATTTGACACCGTTGGACTATTATTTGTGGGGTACCGTAAAAGATAAGTGTTATGCCGACAAGCCAGAGAAAATTGACGCTTTAAAGGACAATATTCGTGAAGCCATTGGTGAAATACAGCTGCACACAATCGATAATGTGCTTAAAAATTGGACCGATCGTGTAGGCTACTGCATGGCCAGCCGAGGCAGCCATTTGAATGAAATTATTTTATATTATTAACCGGAAGGATTGTACTTTCAAATAAAAAAATTAATTTGAGAAAATCTTCAGTAGTTTTTTTTATAGCATTTTCAAAAAAAAAAAAATTATTTGGCGGACCCTTTAGGTATATCAGCCTTGCAAGCGGGGTGCGCAGGTTCGAGTCCTGCTGGTGCACAATTTTTTTTTTTTTTTGTAAATAATGAAGTTAAAATGATGAAAATAGAAATAACTAATACCTTTTTAGAGCACATGTTGGGTGTTCATCAACATATAATTAATTTACAAAGCATAAGAACAATAATTGTGTTCATCAAAATTCAAACCCTACAAATGCTCAGCTTTCTGCTTAATTAGAAATTTACTAGTTTAGAAAAGGTTTACATTTTTTTAAATAAATATTCAATCAATAAGCCCTTAGGAAATTGCTAACTAGTAAAATGTTAAGCCCTTAACAATAAGTTGTTTAAAATTTTGCGCCATTGATTTTAAGTTTATATTACTAAATATTTAAAATTGTCTTAAAAAAGAATTTTGATGAATTTTTTACTTTTAAAATATACCTAGCCGTTTTTATTAAGAATCTTTTGCATACAATGTGGTCGAACATAAGAGCAAGTATGTGCGATCGTCGTTTATTTTATTAATCTCCTAATTCTATATCAGCTACAACATAATTATTTAAACTTCAAGGGAAGCCAGCTCCGTGCTGATATAGAATTATGAGATAAAATAAAATGTACCACTGGATCGCACGTACTTGCTCTATTGTTCTTCTTTATTTTAAAGGCAAATTTTTTTAAACCGTTTATGTTTAAATTGGGTATGACAATTTTAAATATTTAATAATATAAACTTAGAAACAACATTTGAAAAGCAAACGTAGAACCATTTTCAATATAATGAATTTTCAATGAGTTGCTGGTTTACTCATTACATGCTGTTTAGGCATAGAACTAACAACATGTGAATGAGTAAAACTAGTATACCCATAAAATATGACAAAGAATAAAAAAATTAATGCGAATTATAAGGGACATCGATAAATAAGACACGGAAATTTCTCCGCATTAGTTCAGTCGCCATCCCTGGAGATAAAATCTAAGACAACAACCACCTACAGTCTCCGAATATTGCGCCACACATCTTTCCTATCATTCTTTCTCTTCCTCAACCTCAACCTCACCCTCACGCCCGCGCTGTGTGAAAAAACATTTAAAGGGTATTCATAATCCCTTGAGTGCGGGTAGATTATAACAAAAAAAAAAAAAAAAAAAATGAATTTTCAAAATAAAAAATGTTTTTTTTTTTCAAAAATCAAAAAAAAAAATTTCGAAAATTTTGGAATGCATTTTTAACTATTTATAATTAAAAGCGTTTCCTTATAAATTTTTTTAATAAAATCCTTCGTTTGTGAGTAAGTCCAAGACCAAAAAAAAAATGTTTGTGGCAGGTAACGTTAATAAGAAAATATGACAAAAAATAATTAAACCAAAATGTGTATCTACTATACCTATAGGTTAGGTTGAAGTGGCTGTCAGCGTTGTGGCTGTCACACTTAGACCAGAGTAGTGCACACACTCGTATGTATTTTTTGAAGTGATAACTTTTTATTGGCGGGTAATCTGATTTGTTACGTAACGGATAACGCACTATCAACTACAAGAATTTTATCTTTTTAAGGAGTGGACCTAGAAATCTAAAATTTTCAGGAATGATAGAGTATATTGCGATGAATGTTTGGTAAAAGGAGAAAAACAATCAAAATTGCTTGCTTAGTTCGACTCTTATTATCAATGTTCAGTGTGGAAGAACAGTTATGTTTGAAAATTCATTAAAAAGAAAAGATGTGGCAGCTGTTTTGAGCTTATATTGTCAGTTCTAGTAGTCCAATCTTTAAGGTTAAGGTCTTAAAACTGAGGTAATACTAAAGCCGATATAAAAATAACAGGAACCTGCCCTACAATATATATATCTTAGAGGGTTCAAAAGAACAAATTTATTCGATTTTTATTCGTTTTTTGACATTATAAATTCAAAAGTTGATAAAAAAATTCAATATTTGTATAAACAGTGTTGCACAAAGTTTTTGCCCCAGTCCTCGTCTACAAAAGTTCTGACGTAAGCATATAGATATATGCACCATAAAAGGCGTTAACACGCTTTCAAGCAATATACCTACAAATGTGTCAATTAAATTAAAGCAAAATTAAGTTAGTGAAAGTCAAGACAGTATCTTATGTAAATTGTATACGCACATATGTATGTATGTAAATGCTTAGATCTTTACAAATGGAGTTGGTATCTCCAATATGATGGGTAGGTTTTCTGGCATATACGCATATGTACATAATAATATGTAGGAAGGAGATTAAAGGTAGCCATTCACGATGCGACAGTCGAACGGACGGTCGCAAGAATCGTGGTCGAATACGACAAGTTCTACCGTGACTACGCGACAATAGAAGGTCGCGTAGTCCGTTGAAATTTTCTACGGACCTTGCGTCACGACCAATCGGTTGTAGGGTGTGATGTGTGTGGAATGTTACGACATACACACACACAACTTCACATATTTAAGGTATGTTTATAGAGAATCAGATAATTTTTGGTAGACTAATCAACGCAAACTTTTGATGGAATCTAATCTGGCTAGTCTCTTCTCTTATCTATGCACGTTAAAGGTATCCAATCAGCGTTGCCGGAAACAAAATTTTGTAAGTGCCAATTCTGACAACAGAAAGTGCCATTTTAGGCTAAGTGCCACCAACAAAAAAGTAACAAAATTCCGAAGATTTCATATTTAATTTTTAGTTTTATTTATTTCACCTCAAAACTTAGGGAATAATAAGAATAAATAAACACAAAATTAATAAAAAATAAATTAATAGATAAAATAAAATAACTTCATTAAACAAACATACAAAAAATAAATAAAATCATCAACTAACTATATGTGTGTTCAATGAGGATGTTCGGAACAGATTAGAACACTTTAGAGCAAAAAAGTACAGCATTTTGCTGTTCAATGAGAAATTTTCTGTTCTTAACTGTTGTGGTTTGGGGTTCAATGAGTCAGCTTGGAACACTTTAGAAAAGGATTTTCTGCACGCATCTCTCTCTATTCATAATCCCTTGAGCGCGTGCAAAATTATTAAAAGAAAACTTACTTTTTAGGTAGAACAGATTTGTGAGAACTGTCAAAACCGATTGCTGATGTTAAAAAAAAAAAAAAAAAACATTTTGGTGTTATATTTAGTTGATAAATCATTTTCCGTGTCGGAATCATCTCAATTTTATGAAAAATATTTTTTTTAAAACAAATTTAACTCCATTTCAATTTATTTTTAAGAGTGTTTCTGCAAAAATAAACGAACTTGAATTGTAAGTAAACAACAATAATTTTTTTTATAATCTCTGTCAGATGACTGTTCTAAGTACCTCCATATACTTTAAGACTTCAATTGATTAACCTCCCATCTCTTTCTGGTCACAGGGGTACTTGCAGTTCTGCTTCATAACTGGAGTAATGTATGGATCTATTTATGTCCATCGTTTCTCGTTCGAATAGGTTTCAATATAAGTCAGACTAGCTTCGAACTATTTTTAGCAGATCAAACTATGGCGCTAATAGTCCTCTTAATCAGTTAATCAAAAATTTCATTAATTCTCTATTCTCATTGGTTCTGCAATCTTAAATCTGAAAGCTTTAAATTTTTTTGCTCTGAGCAGTTGAAATTTTAATTATAATTATAATTAATTATATTAAGATTTAAGTAATTTTTTGTAATTTTAACGTTAGCATATAACGTACTAAAAATATAATAGTAATAATAATAATTTTATTCTATGTTGTTCTGAAGTTTCTCACGAATCTGTTCTGTTCTATTCTGTTCTAACTTTTTCGTCACTAAACAATCTTAATATAAATTTTTAGTTAATATGAAATGCTGGCAAGTTTTAGCCTTTATTATTTCATTAAACGACAAAGGTGATTTTATTACTTTTTATGAAAGTCGATTTTTACTATGGGCTTTAATGTTATTTAAGCGTGAAACAATCTTTTCATCTGATGCACAACCTGATCTGATCATGAACTTGGATATATTTCAAAACATTTGCTCGTTGATTCGTAGAGTACCATTTGAAGCGTTTGAGTGCCAGAGTGCCATTTAAATTAAAAAGTGCCAAAAGTGCACGATCGTGCCACTTCGGCAACGTTGTATCCAATTGTACCGTTGAGATTAATTTGAGGGCAAGCTTTGCATTTGGAAAAAAACCGTTCTCGAGATTTTAATCAAACTTGACATTACGATTATGGAGAACACCAACAAAGTGTTTTCCGCAATCCGTCTGTCTGTAAATCGTCTACAGTCGAAATTACTGAAGAGATTTTCTTCAAACTTGGATTTTTAACCCCCAAAATAACGGTAATTACCGTACAATTATTTCTTCTATCTTAATTATCTTAATAACGGCTTTAACCATTTTGATTTTTAAAAAATCTGTACCATTATACGTATATTCTACATTTTGTTATACAAATTTGTTTATATACTTTTTTATTAACGGTACCTGCCGTACAACCTATTACATTTTTGGATTTTCAACTTTCTCATAAACGGCTCAACTCATTTCGATCAAAATTTTAATGTAGGAGGTCCTTCAAATTCTAAATAATACTGCATTCCACAATATTTGAAAAAAAAAAGTTTTTTGAAAAAAAAAATATTTTTTGAAGTTATAACTTGTTATGGGATAAACCGATTTGTTACGTAACGCTTTACGGCGCCTGTCTGTTTGGCTTCCGTTTCTCTCACGCATACGGAGAACTTTTGAAATTACTCAAATTAACGGAGAACTTTTGAAGCTTTTCTCAAGTTAAATAATTTCAATTATAAATAGTTCACCTTAGATAAGTTTAGGTTATCACTTCTGTCGGGCGTACCGAGACGCACATGTTGTTTTTTAATCAAAATCGTTAGAGCTGTTTTCCAGAGAATTAAGATGGAAGAAAACACTTGTATGGTAGGTACGCGTTAGCCTGGGGCTAAAAAAAACGATTCGAAATTTTTTTTTGAGACAATCACCTAAAGTGCCAAGTTTGAAGAAAATCGCTTCAGCCTTTAAGGCTGTAGATCGATCGAAAGACAGACAAACAGAATTGCGGGACCCAGTTTTTTTTGTTGTTCTCCATCATCGTAATATTAAATTTGAATAAAATAGTCTCTAGTTCGATTTCGAAATATCGCAAGTAAAAAATAGTTTCAAAATAGGGTGGTCAAAAAATATAATTTTTTAAAAGAACATGGAACATTAGGTTAGGTTGAAGAGGTTGTCAGGGTCAGGGAGACGGAAGGAGAGACTAAGATTTAGCCCTACTTATACACCACTCCCCCTTCGGTTTTTGAACCATCCGTAAAGAAGTGAGCTGATTCATATTTTAAGAACCTCTCATCCTCCCAAACAGATCTTGGTCGCATGGTAACTTGGAAGTTTTTGTTAAAGATTAACGGGTGTTTGGTGTAATCGGATCGTACTATTTGAAATACGATTGTATTTAGGATATTAGAATAGCCTATCGAGTTGCTGGTTCATTGAGATATGGCCTTAATACGAATAGCTGTGGACGAAATTCCTAAGCGAAAATTTCTTTAAACAAAATCCTACACTTTGCTCGGATGTGCAAGTATTAAAATATCGAGTATCCCTTAAAAAAGCAGATTCATGGACATGAAAACAGTAACTTCCAAGGGTTTTTACTCTCTTGAAGTCGCGATCAAACAACTCCATTGCTCCGCGTATGATATTCCTATTCATAAGGAACTGAGTTGTGAAATGTAATTTTATACTTATTCCTTAAATGAATGTAAAACTAAAGTTAGATCCTATTATTTCTCTAAAGCTACATTTTTTTAACTAAATAATTATTTTTTTAGTATTAATTGGCGCTTCGTTGAAATTGTTGCAATGGGTTTTGATAGATTCGTTCCTTATTCTTACTATAAAAAGTCATCGGATTCTCCTTGGATGAATAAGAAGTTTCATGACTTGAAGAAAAAGAAACGTAAAGCTTATACGAGTATCTAGTTTAACAAATCAAAAAATCAATCTGATTATAAAAATTTTAGCCAATTGCGTAAGGATTTTGTTGTTCTGAGTAAGTTTTTATATAGAGCTTACATCCTGAATATTGAAAGTAATATTAAAAGTGATGGGTGGCAATGGCACAGTGGATAAACTGACTGATTGCTAACTTCGAAGTGTGGGTTCGATCCCCACGCTAGGCGCATTCTTTTCTATACCTCCAATTTTAATTGGATGCTGCCCATGGGTTAAAATGAGACAGTCAATACCTGGTTCTCAAATCCATTGTGCCAAACTAGTGCCGTGCAATTCAGGTTGCATTTAAAAGACCTTAGGTCTTACAGGCATATAGTTAAAATTAAAAAAAAAAAAAAAAAAAGGAATAGTAGATCGTTCTGGTCGTTCGTTAACTCTAGGCGAAAATCAGTTGGGATTCCAAATACCATGAATTTCAGAGGTGTTGAAACTTCGGATTTAGACTGTACAGTAGAATTATTTGCAAATTTTGTTGAGTCGGTTTATTCCCAATTTTAATAATAGCTCGCTGAATAACGTGGATGGTAAAATTGATGTTGGATCCATCCAGTTTTTTTTTCTTATATATATAATTTAGCACGCGCTTAAGGGATTATGAATACGCTTTATATGTTTTTAACACAGCGCGGGCATCCGACGAAAGAAGAGAAAGAAGGATAGGAAAGATGTGTGGCGTGATGTTCTGAGACCAGAGCTGGTTGCTGTCTCAGATTTATCTCCAGGGATGGCGACTGAACTAATCCGGAGAGAATAACCGTGTCTTATTTATTTATGTCTCTTATAATTCGCATTAATTTATTTATTTTGTTGTCATATTTTATGGGTATACTAGTTTACTCAATCACATGTTGTTAGTGTTATGCCTGAACAGCAAGTACTGAGTAAATCAGCAACTCATTTTATGCCAATTTTTAGAATTGGTTTTAATGGAGTATAAGAAGACATAGACAACGGCAGGTATCGAACCTGCGACCACGATGTTGACAGGCGAGCACACAACTATCGCGCCACGGCCACCCCCAGTTAAATAGATCTCAAGTTAATTCTGCGTTAAAATTTCTTACATCGAATTATAGTTCTGGTGCAGAGGTATTCCCTCCATAGTACTTAAATATTAATTTGAAACCATGTGTACTTCTTTAATTTGCATATTTAACAAGTCACTTCAAGAAGGTTGTTGTATTAAAGAATGGAAACATTCTTACTTGATTCTTGTCCATAAGGCAGGTCCTAAGAATGTTGAGAATTATAGGGGTATCTCCAAACTTTTCACAATTCTCAAGTTATTTGAAAGTTTGGTGAAAAACAAGCTGTATTTTTTAACTGGAGAATATTTATCGGAAGCACAGCATGGTTTTATCTCCAGTCGATCTACTGTTACAAACCTGACACATTTCACTTCGTACATCATTCCCGCCATGGAACACAAATTTCAAGTGGACGCAGTATACACAGACTTTAGCAAAGCCTTTGATTCTGTGGACCACCAAACCCTTATGAAAAAAAATTGAGGTGTTCGTATTTCATTCTCAAGTTAAGATTGGAAATATATGCTCTAAAGAAATTCAGTGTACATCAGGTGTCCCCCAAGGTAGTCATCTGGGCCCACTTCTATTCATAATTTTCATTAATGATATCATCTCTGTTTTTAAATATTGTAAATGCTTGTTATATGCTGACGATCTTAAGCTATTTTTAAACGTTTCGAGTTTGGATGACTGTCAACTTATCCAATATGATCTGGATTCTCTGTCCAATTGTTGTCAGATCAATGGCCTTAAATTGAACATTAAGAAGTGTAATGCAATTTTTTTTTCTAAAAAAAACCGTCAGTTTAATATTTTATTATGCAATATTAATTCTGAAAGTATAGTTCGGGTCTCAAGTTTAAAAGACTTAGGTGTGGTATTAGACTCCTCACTTTATTTAAAGAGCCATTTCGTTTATTTGGTTCCTAGACCAATTCGTTAGTAGGTTTCATAAAACGAAATGGGAAAGACTAGAGATCCATTTGCCTTACTAACCTTATTTATTTCTCTTGTGAGATCACTTTTGGAATATGCAGATATTATTTATAGCCCATCATATTGAGTCCATTCTGATCGCATTGAAAAATTTCAAGGAAGATTCACTAAATATATATTTAAAAAAATGCGCTGGAATTTTGGCCCTGGGTAGCCTCATACCAATGCCAATTACTTGGAATAAAATCGCTAAAATCAAGGTGAAAGATTCATAGTGAAATGCTCATTAGAGACTTACTATGTTACCATATCAAATGCTCACCGCTTCTTGCTTTAATACCTATCTATGTTCGTGCTAGATCAACTCGAGCTAGACTTATACTATTTCAACAAACACATATAGCTAATTATGGTAACAATGAAACATTATCAAGGTCTATTGTCCATTTCAATTAAGTGTCCTCAAATATTGATTTATTTTATATTAGTCGTGACAAGTCTAAGACTGAATTATTTTAATTTCTCACATTCTAACTTATCCTTGGCGTGCTTTATATACATACTAGCGGACCAGGCGAACTTCGTCACGCCCCAATTTAACGCATTCAAATGAACACAGATAGTTCAAATTTCAATGTGATTTATTTGAATGGAATAGAAATAAGTAGAGAGTGACATATGATAACAATTTTCTTCGATTTGTTTTCCGGCACAAAAACAAACAACAAAGACCGTTTACCAAGCTATCGACGACGTCCTTTTTCTTCACTGCTAGTATTGCCCGTAAACAAATCCAACCGAGATTTGTATACATATTTTTTTGCAATGCTGAGAAACAATTTACTTTGGTGATGAGTTTCTTCTTCGACGTTGTTAACTCGCAAAAATTTGCCGGGAATGATATCAATCCAGTCGAGACATTAAGAGAACTGCTGCCAAGCGCCAGCAGTTGTCTTGAAAATTCAGCAGCCGATGGATCGTTCTGCAATGCGACTCTCATATTTCTGGTCAATTTCAACATCTTGACATGCGGGCACAAAGACGACGATTTAAATCATGCATTAAATTCATCGGCATTTCGGAATGACGGGAAGCGTTTGACGAAAATCTCATCTGAGCATTATCATATCCCAACCAAATCATCTCGAATCACCTTGTAAATCCTTCATTGTTAGGTCAACTGCTTCCAAAGCTCGTTTATGCGCCATCGTGCATTCATCCCAAATAATGATTTTGCATTCTCGCATCAATTTCGCTTTCGCCGTGCAGTTCGACCGCCTTCAAACGGTGTGGTATCAATGCCATAGATACCATAGGATGCAACAGCCAATCAGTCGATCTCGTACTGTGGAGGTGTTAAGACGTTTTCGGCTTCCCAGTTTTTCCAATTAAAATTCGTGTGTGAGCTTAAGTTCTATATTAAATCAACATTTCATAAGTGGTGCAGTAGCACAAAGATAGAGTGGCCGACCGAGAATCCGAGGGTCGCAAGTTCGATTCCCAGCCGGGCATCAGAACTTTATCAGCTTTTTTTCACAACCGTGAAGTGGAAAACTTTATTGGTTGGGAAAACGATCAAAGGAGGAGGAGTTTAAGCACCGGGGCATCGAAAGGTGTCCTAGGGCCAATGAGGCCAGCGATGGCATCAGCAGAGGGAACATCGAAAGATGTTCCAATTACAAACAATGATTCTGCAGCAACAACATCATCAGCAATAACAACAACGGCAACATCATCCGATGCTAATCAAAAGCGCAGAAAGAGGATCAAGTGCGCACCAAATTTAGTAAAAAGGAGATCCACGGCCACCTCAGCAAAGCTGCCAGCTGGGGTGCATACGTCCGATATAGACGAGACGTCAGAGGCAGCAAGACAACCCGAGCTAGACACTTCACCCGAAGAGGGTATAGCATATATGTCTGAAGAAGGAGAAGGGCACTTCACGACGGGCGATAGTACTGCCCTCGTGAACCTCTCCACATCAGAGGCGTCATCTGAGGAGGACGAGGAACAAAGAATGTTCGCCCAAATTGATGCTTTGGAGGCAGAAATAGAAAAGATAAAAAGTAAAGTTAAGGCCAGCCAAGAAGCGCGCCGAGCGAGGCAACTAAAAGAACTCGACGAAAAAGAACAACAGCAGAAAAAAGAACAATTACAAAAACAACAGCCACAGCAGCAGCCAAAACAACAACGGCCAAAACAACAACAACAGCAACAGCAGCAGACACAAGTCCAGAAACAAACGCAAGAAAAACAGCAGCAGCAGATTCAAAAGCAGCAGAATCAACAGCCGCAGAAAAGTCAGTCTCAGCAGCAGCATCCACAACCGCCGATTATGAAAAAAGAAAAGGTGCCACCCATTAATACTTATAAAATGGAGTTACAGGATACCATAAATCTATGTAAGTTGACCATAGGTCAAAATTTTACTATTAAACGATTAAATAATGATAGGCATGCTATCCAGTGCTTCACACTGGAACAGCACAAAAAAAAGCGGCGCGATTGAAGTTTACCTTACCACTTTTCTTCTGCTAATAACTTTTTGTCGAATTTGTGGACGTGATTGTGCAGTTTGAAGCTGTGCAATATTGGCGCGTCTCCATTTATTTCTTCTGCACGTACCTCTTGCGTTTGATTTTAACGGACATTCTGATTAATTATTGCAAAGCCGGTTAGGTACGTCGTCTAAAATTAGTTTGGAAATAGTGTAATAATATGCACAACTCGAATCAATTTCAGTAAGAAAAATAGCACATTTTCTGAATAGAAAATTATAATGTGAAAAGAACACTTGTCAAATTGCGCACATCCTAAGTCCATGTATAAAGCAATCAAGGCAATCTATCGGGTTGTGGCGTTGATGGCAGCACAGCGCCAGCGTCATCTAATATATACATATATCATAAACTTCTCCATCCAAAATGCACGCAAAACATCTTCTATTACAATGAATTTCACAATTAACCGACATTTTCAAAGCTTCACAACGCCACAACTCCGGTTCTAGATATCGGACGGAAAACAGATTTCTTATATGCACTCTCCAAATATGTCCTAAGATCTCCTGAAAATTTCATTCAAATCGATCGAGCCGAAAAAAAGAAGATAACGCACAAACACAATTTGGATTGTACTTTATGTATAAGAAGATATAAGTATATATATCTGTTAGATGTAATATTGCTTGTAGATAAAATAAAATAAAAAAAAAAAAAAAATCGCCTTTTAAAAAAAGCCATAATTGATTCTAATATTTATATATTTTTAAATATTTTATGGAGATTTGATCCAAATTGAGATATTGGTTTTTGGTGATAACATGAATGTTTCTTTGTTCTTTTTTTTGGTAAAACAGTCTCTTAGTCTTCTTCGTACAGCTAATTCAAACCATTTTAATGAACTCCGCTGCCACATTATTTTATGTAATTTTTTATACGACAAACCTTAAAAAATAGTCGCATTCATTTAAAACTTCCTTATATATTTATATTTATGTTTTTTTTTGTTATGGTATTCTCCAAATAAAGCAAAAGTGTGTAGATGATTTTAAAGACACATTAGTCTTGAAAGCTTAAAACATTTGACACCTTATCATACGCAACCGGCTGTCCTTCGGATTTTCATTCAAACTTAGAAGTACCTTCCTACTCAAATGCAAATCTAGTCTAGTTAAAGAAATATATTATAGTAATTTAGCATAAAACAGTGCTGTGCAAACAATTTTGTAAACTTTCTGTAACTTTCATTTTAGTGTCTGGTTAAAATTACTAAATTTGGTGGCGCAAATTTAAAGACTGTTGAATGTATTCATTTATATTAAAGTACCTATACACTTATACTGCTGCTCTAATTTGTTTGCTCTCTCTCACTTCCAATAATAGTTTCAATGTCAAACTAAGTACTTCTAATAAAATCACTCTTGTATTGAACCTCTAACTGATCCGTCGCATTTTTTTTAACAAAGACTTATACTTATAATTTAGTGACTTATACGCCCATGTTCTGCATTCCACATTGCGAAAGTGAATTTATTTGTTCCACAATTCGTTCGAAATGTTAATTGTGAATTTGAACTTCGAAAATGAAATGAATTTCTATACATTTCGATTTATTCCATTTTCTGAGCGGATTCAAATAACTTTGTTCATATTCCGTGATTTGTTTGTGAAATTCGTGCAATTACAGTTATTTGTGTATTTCTTGGTGCAAAATGCAGGAACAAATATTTTTTTTTTGGCGAAAACCTAAAAGCGAAAACACAAAAAAGGTATTCTTAACGGATATGGAGGAATATTTCTATTTTCCGTACTTTTGAAGAAACAATTTTTTGGATCTTGTTTTTCTGTTCTCTCTAATTGGGTCACAATTTCAATTGCAACCCATTTAAAATTCATGATTTTTCAAACTGTGATGCCTTAGCAATTTTTTTCTTTCTGCTTCCTTTTTTCTCTTAAAATTGTCAATATAGGCTAATTGCATCCATTTTCATAAGCAGTAGCAATTTCAATTTAGATACAAAATAACAAAAATAAAATTGACAGAATTCGATGCTATTTCGAAGTTTCCGAAATCGGTCGAAATGTAGAATAAAGTTTTTCATTTCAAATTCAAATCTTTTTTTTTTTTCAAATTCAAATCTTTATTATAATAACTTACACAGTAAGACACACTATCTTATTTAATAGTACAAGCTTCAAAGAAATTTCAATAATATAATATTAATGTAATTATTACAGATTTTTACAAATTCAATAGAAATACAAATAAAAATGAATTTAATCACTTATTCAAATAATTTAAACTATTTGTGCAAATCAAAAAATTATATAATAATATGTTGAAATATCTGAAAAATAATAGCAAAATACTAGGTACATATACATATAATAAAGGAAAGGGATACATATAAGTATGGGTGGATACCAAAGGTGAAAAAAAAGAAAAATTTTTCTAGGAATATTTTCAGTTTAAATAAAAAATTGTCGTTCAGAGACCAAAAAGGTGTAGCGAATTGGTACAAAATCCGGAGTTCTAGCTGAACGCGTAAAACAGATCCAGTTATAAAGATTGGTAGGATGACGCATTTGAAGCACATTATGAAGTAGGGTGAGCGTTTTTAGTTTGAAAAGATTGATTTGGAGAAAGATGAAACGTGTTCATATTTTTTCAGCACAAAAATATACAGTGCGATACTGTTATAGGCCACGTTTAATTTTTGCTTGCGCTCATAGTAGCAATTGCGAAAAATTTCACACCCAAATAGCATAATTGGAATAAGTAGCGTTTCAGCCAGAATTATTCCTGTTTTTAAGGGTGTGATTTTTTGTGTTGCCAAATAGCATGCGAGGGCCTCCATAAATCCTACCCAGTGTCAATCTGATATGATTATTCCAGGTAAGGGTTTTGTTGAATGTTATACCAAGATTTTTGGCGGAGTCCACAAATTCCATACTATTATTATTAAGATACAATTTTGGAAAGTATGAAGTATCAACCGCTTTCCTGGAAATCACCAAACATTTTGACTTGGAGGAATTTAAACAGAGACCGTTTGCTTGAGACCAGCATGATATCCTTAACAGATCTTCATTTACTTCGTGAGCGGCATTTTCCACAAGGTCCAAGGGAACATTTTTCCGTACCTGCACATCGTCAGCATACATATCAACCGAGGAACCTGTTAGACATTTAGGTAGGTCACTGATGTACATTGAGAAGAATAGCGGACCAAGTATCCAGCCTTGTGGAACACCTAGACTCAGTGGAAGGAAATCTGATACCGAGTTATTAAAAGCAACTGCCTGAAATCTTTGTCCTAAGTACGAGGCTACGAGTTTTGTAGATGACATGGAAAAATTAAATTGCTTTTGAAGCTTTCTACAGAGAACATTGTGATTTACCTTATCAAATGCTTTAGAAAAATCAAGCAAGATGAGAAAAGTTATTTTTTCATTGTCTACTGCTTGCCTGATGTCCTCTGTTACGTTTATTGATGCGATGAAATGATAAAATGGCAATTGGTCTAAACTCACTTTGATTTTTGGGGATTGGTATTATTTTGACACATTTCCAAGCAGAAGGAAAAACTCCTGTCATACAAATGGTATTGGAAATGTGCGTTATATATTTTAAAATGTAAGGCAGAACAACTTTAACAAAAATTGGGCTAGTTTCAGCAAACCCTGCGGAATTTGATTTAATAGATAAAATACTTGCTAAAACATCTGCATCATCGACAGCTGTAAAGCTAAATTTAGGCGCAGAGAATGAGTTACCACAATGATTATCGAGTGATTGATCTCGAAAAATAGCAATAGTGTTATTTTGCTGGGAGTTGTTAGGTCCTTTCGCCAGCATTCGAGGAAGAAACTAACGCAAAAAGCTTATTGAAATCATTACAATCAAAATTGGTGCTTTGTCGGTTTATTTGTTTGCCCACTCCAATATCTTTTAAATTTTTCCGTAAATTATGTTTGGCCTTCGAAGGATCAAGCCTTGGTGCATAAAAACGTCTTTTCGCCTTATATATTTTACAGGTAACTCTATTTCTTAATAAATGGAAACCTTTTCCAGCGCTTGTAGGCTTGATCACGCTGTCGCATTAAATTTTTAATGTCATTAGTAAACCATGGACATGGACAAGTGGTTCTAATAGATTTTGTTATGAGAGGAACATGTGTTTCGAAGAGATTGTTATGTTATTTTGAAGGAATGATACTTGATCATCAACATGGAGCAAAGCATAGATCCTATACCAACCTACTTCATGAAGGTCTTTTTTTAATTGCTCTATGTTGATATTTTTAAAATAACGGAAAGCATAAAAGTACTCAGTACTAATAGGTTCACATTGGTATGTTAACTGAATCATATCATGACGGGAAAATCAAGGAACCGAGAGTTGATTAAAATTAAGGACTTCATATGGGTGGCTAACAAAAAATTAATCCAGGAGTGTGCTACTATCCTTGGCAAAATGAGTTGGAACTGAAGAATTTATTAGTGTTAAATTAAGTGCACTCATTCTATTAACCAATGAAGATTCTGTGTATATATTTGAGTTAAAGTCTCCACAAACAATTAAAATAGGTGATACATGTGATAGCTCATCTAAAATAATTATAAGAGGTGAAGTGTCAATATTTGAGTTTGGCCGGTATATGGATCCTAACACTATTTTATTGAGTTTGCAAATAATTCTTATAAACACATATTGCATCTCACAACCAGGTAAAGCCTTCGAATAAGTTTGCAATCTAAGCCACACCTCTGCCAGCACGGCCAACACTATCAGATCTAAAGAGGGTTTACACATTAAGATTATGTATCGCATCCATAACATCACTAACCAACCAAGACTCAGAAATGCATATGACATCAACTTTAGAACCTTCAAACAGGTATCTAAATTCATCCAGTTTCGCCATAGATTTCAAACTTTGCGCATTAAGGTGACACACTTGCAATCCGACTAAAGATTCCCTTAGGCTTAGCTCATTAAGACCATCCATTGTAAACAATGAACAACAGTACGTGCCCAATAAGTCGCACCTTGTATTACATAGACTGCCAAAGAAAAAAAACAAACCAATGAAACCAAAAAGATGATGAAAATTAAATATATATGACCAAGTTTTATAGGAGAAAGAAAAGGAAAGTTAATATAAATGACTTTCAACAGAAATTGTAATTATTACAAATTTAAAGTTATAGCGCAAATATAATTTAAAAATAAGTAAATAAATATAATATAAGAAAAAGAACAATGAACAGTTTATGTCCCTTATAATTCGCATTATTTTATTTAATTCGTTGTCATATGTTATGGGTATGCTAGTTTTTGGTTTTATTTTTTTGCACATCAGTGTATTTATTTGCATTTATGTATCAATAATACTTTATACTCTACGCTACACCAAATCAAACTAACTGTTATTTTCAAGCTACTCCGTGACTAAAGTGCAAATATTTTATTAAATTCATGAATTGAATACCGTTAAAAAGTGTCCAGCAACACAATAACAGCAATTTACATATTGCGCTCTCGTATAAAAATATTTCAATGTTCTTGGAATCGAACTGCTAATACTTTACATGCTTTGGATGGATGCGTTTGTGCTTTGCACGTGACTAAATTTCTAACAACGCATTTTGAGTAAAATTATGCAAAGGTAATAGTTAAAGGTGTATACAATGTTATGGTATGTAACTCGTATAAGAATTTGTCATGCGTCTGCTTCAATTATTAACAAAGGTGCAGAGCTGTGCTGATTTTGGTAAAATAGCTAGGTAGAAATAATATTTTGTCAAGGGAAATGTTTTGAATATCAATAAGAATGGTTTTTCCAAAGTTCTTTTCGATAATTTCATTGGAAATGGATTATATAATATATGCAATAAACATCAGTATAAGAGTTTTCATCGAATTGACCTTTAGTAACATGGTTTGAGTTTGTCAGTCCAACTGTGAGAGCCGTTTAGCGTAGTTCATATTTTTTCCAAAAAATTACATTGAAATAGAACATAAACTTATCGCTTAAGCTTTCTTGTTGTGGATATAATCCGGGTCTTAATATAACAATTCCGCAATACAATCTTAACACGGTTAATATTGTTGCGAATTATTTGATATTAGCCGTGTTCTTTTGGCAAATCCATCGGCAGCAAAGTAGAATTTTCCTAAAGAGCGATCAATATCGGCTTGATTTTTTTTTGTATTCTTAAGTTGGTATTACCAACCATATGCCAAATCACTAAATGCAAAATATCAACAAGTGATTTGTTTTTATTTCTTCACATTAAAGGAATTTAAGAATACTAAAACTTGAATTGAAAGATCCAAATAAAATGGATATATATGAATCATTAAGAAAAAACAAAAAGTTGAATTTTTCACACCTGTTTTCCAAAATGTTGATTTTAAAATTATTTTGCCAATTTGTGTCAATGAAGGTTATGTTCGTGATTCCTAACAAAAATGATCGCATTTATTATTTAACTACATATTAAGTATTTTTTGAACATAATTTATATGCGGTTCAAAGATCGAGTTCGAGTGGAGAGGTTAATTAAAAATGAGTTATATAAAATATGAACAGAAATCCCTCTTTAGCTATACTGTTAAAAATAGATTAAGTTAGCTTATATGTACACTGGTAGGTCAACACTCAACTCGGCTCTGAATTCAAAATGACGGAAAAATCATGAAATTCTGGTTTGGCACAAATTCTAAGGTCAAGTTGATCATCTAAGTGTCAATATAATTTGACATTGTCTGACTGGACAATAAACTATATTTTGAAATATTGAGAATGTATTTCTTCCCAAATTTGGCTGAAAAGCTCTAAAACATCACCCTTTTCCGGACATGAAATTAAATCTGAAGATTTCCAATTTTTGGTATACAAAAATGAGAGGTTTTAGAAGAAATTTTAATACTCTTTCAATGGAACGGTTTAATACTCTTAAATGCACGGTTGCTGCTATCAATTAAAAAAAAAACTACCAAGCTTTCCATAAAAAACCTACCAACTCACTGAAAAACCAAAGCTTAATTTGAGTTATTTTGTTGAAAAAAAATATAAATGGCATTTATGGCATATAACGGGTTATCCATTTTGCGGTTTCAAAAGTAAACGTAAATAAAACACATGACATTATGTGTGAAACACTACATCTTTTAAATGACCAAAACGCGAATTGTTGCAAGCATCGATTCTTTTGAGGTAATTTTCGACCACTTGTTGACACATATTGGGCGGTATCTCAGCCATAACTTGACGAATGTTGGTTTTCAAGTGCTCAAGGTTTATCTGCATAAACATGGTCTTTCGCGTAGGCCCACACAAAAAGGCCAGCAGTGTAAAATCGCATGATCTTGGTAGCCAGTTGTTATGAGCTTGACCAATTTTTTGCACAGAACTGCGTAATTTCCATCGTAGCGCTCAAATTGTTTTTAGAAAATCTTAGAAGATTTCATTGTATCCCGATAGTACAATCAAATAAATATGTAACAGCGGATACCAAGGTTACAATGGATACTCCATGATCTGATAAAACTTTTTAAGGCGTTATAATGGACAAAATTTTCAAGTTTATTTTTTCTTGATATTCCAGAACCAATCTGGATTTTCTTTGTCGGTCTTATGTTTTTTTCTAATCCTACCAAAACGGCAACCGTGCTTATAAGTGTTCTATCGACAACACACACTCACGTACTGCTTATTAATTACTTAATAATAGATATGCACTGACTTGCTCCTAAAATGCTTGTTGCTATTCCAATTTAAGAGCTTTGGTAAGGGGCGGTGCTCAAGTTTTAGTTACTTCATTTTTGGGCAATTCGACAGCAGCTATGATCTGGAAGTTTCGCTAACTTAACTTATACTGAAAGTGGAAGAGCGCTCCCTACGTATGCTTATTAATATGATTAATAATAATAGTAGTAGTAATTTTTATTGCCTGTTCTTGAATTGGTGTGAAACAATTTTTTAAAGAAAAGAACACCTACCTTACCAAAAATTATTGATTTTTGACTGTTTTCAGCTAACCTATCCGAATCGTTCACAAATATATTCGGATAGTTTGGTTTCCGAGATAACTTATCTAATAAATGGGTGAGCATGCCCATTGACAGAAAGACATACTCTAAGAACAAAGACTTCGATATTCATCAAAGTAATCGGAACTACAAACTAAACAACATAATATCATTCGATACTCGAATAAATGTCACAAATCTATCCAAAGCAGACTTTTGCTTTTACTTTTATCGAAAGCAGGTTCTTGTATTTGTAATGTGTGTTAATTCTGCTTTGCTGCCCGATAGCTTATGTCAAAGGAACACGGCTATTGATAAATAAAATTACGTAGTTTCAGGACTGCCTTAAACAGACATCGGAGGCTTTTTTTTTTAAATAAATTTGTATTATTAAGCTCAGTTAATAGTTCGTGTGTGGTTTTTTTTTTAAATATTAAAAACAATTATTCAGGAATGTAAAACATTTGATGTTTTACATACTTTCTGCGGCAAAACATGTTCTTCATTAAATTGGCATAAGCGACCCTTCTAGAGCTTATTTTTGGGTTGAAAAATTGTAACTAGTTTTTTTTTGCAAAAATGGTTGGTGTTGAACACAAATAAACTAGTCAAAACAATTAAAATCATTTCTTGACTAAGAGTATTACTCCAAGTGCCCTTTTATTTGATTTAAAACATGGTAACATATAGATTTAGCTACTGTTCTTAATCAAGTGAGACGGAGTGTATCTATAGTGTAGAAATACAAATACGATGCATAGTTTTTTTCATTAACGAATATCAATTATTTTTCGGATGAAAGGAAAAACTGTTAGTTGATTTAGTCACGACCATTTGGATAGGGCGAAATTTTCGATATTAAATATACTTTTATTATTAACTCTAATATAATAACTCAACGTGAGTATCGTTGTGTAAATTATTTGCATGGAAACACTAATTAATTTGCCATCGCTCCAGTAGAGCAATTCTTTATTTTCTCTCATCACTGACCGAACCAAGGAAAGTATCTTTATATAAATATAATAACACAATAAAAAGAAACCTTACATCTGGCCCAATCAGTGGTAATCAAGAGTGTAGGTATTTTTTCTTATTTTTTTATAAAGCGTTTCAAATTTCCTCGCGTCTGAAATATAAGAAGAAAATCTTTTCCATTACCTACCGAATGCAAAACTTGTCCATAATATAATTATTATAAACGCGGTTAGTCTGTTTAATTAATGCCCAATAGCTTTCTTCGCCATAGTGAAACAACTGAACTATAGAGCTTGTACGACTCATTTAATACATTTTCGTATTAGGGAAGTGATAGAATTTCTTCGGGAAATAGACTTTTTGGATTAGCTTTGCTAAAATATTTAATATATTAGAGAGACAGTTCTATACTCATAGCGAATGAATTCACCAGGGCCCATGTTCTGTAACTCAGGCGAAAACTTTCCCTCACTTAACGCCTCTGAAAAAATGGAAGGCGACAAATGGAAAAAGTCATTTTGGCATCTTAACATTAAAACAAACATATTTGTTTTTGTTTCTCGACTACTTTTATCGATTCGAAAGTTTCAGAACCTGGGCCCAGGACAATATATGCCTGGAAAATATTATATGGTCACTAATACTCACTACATCGTATAGTGTAGGTACTTAGCAGAAACTGGGCCGATGGTGAATTGTTGCAAATTGGGAAATGGGCACACTCATAATCAATTTCTGCTAAGTTTTCCTTCAACCCAAGACAAAAAATTAAACTTTCGTTTCATTATTCATAAGAAATATTGAAACGAGTATTACTTATTTATTTGTCATTTATACAAAATCATCTAATTTCTGGCTAAACCCTAAAGCATTTTAGCTAAATATGAACCGATTTTTTCAGCCTGAAATAGAAGATAATATGGTTTTGCTGGCAATGTGGTTTCAACAAATCGTTGCCATATATCATACAGCACGAAAAATCTATTTTTCAAAAAAAAAAATTGAAAAAATTGAAACATCGAATATGCAATATTATGCAAGAAGCACATTCATTATTTCATTAATAGAAATTCCGTTAGTAAGAACGATATTTTTTGGGAAGGTTTTTATAATACACATTCTATATACTAATGAATTAATAACTAGGAGACCTAGCATTATATTAATCGGACTTGTTGAATTATTGATTCAAAATATATTTTTACAGACACATTTTTTCGTAAAAAACAAAATTTTTTTATCAAAGTTGTTGTTGCCACGTTTTCTAAACGGTTTTCAGGCATTGTGTTGTAGGTACCGTTATTTGTTGTTTTATGAAAATAATTTTTCCCAGCACCTATTCTAGAAAATGTCAAAACATACGAAACACAATGTTTCTTTTTTTTTGAAATTTCAAAATAAAATTTTTGAAAAAATGTGTTTTTCAATACTGTTTAAACATTTTAGGAGCTTCTCCATTAATATAATCAAAATAAAAAAACTGCACCGTTTCAAAGCGGCTCAAATAAGTTTTTGAATCGTGTTTTTACCCCCAAAAATAACGGTACTTTCCACCATCTTAATTATCTCGAAAACGATTCTAGCGATTTCGATAAAAATAAAATGCACGACTGGATCGTACGAACTTGCTATTGTAGCTAACAACTTTAATGTAACTAACCATTGAGGTTTAGTTAGTTAGGTGTAGTTATCCTATCCAGGTTTAAAGCCTATGTAGGTAAGATTAACTTGATTCTTAGTATAATGAATTGTGGAATGGATGGATTCAAGAAATATTTACATAGGTACCTATCTACAAATGTAGATATATTTAAATATAAGTTATGGACTTTAATTATGTAAGTTAGGAGAGTAAAATGTATCTACATACATATGCATTTAGATGGAACATAAGTATGTAAACATATATAATAATGAAAATGAAGGGTGTAGATGGGTAGATAGCCATATGCATATAACTTTATAATTTAGGTGCAATATGCATACATAACATTCATGTGATTTTTAGAGACACATACATATGTATATATAAATGGATGAGATCCTACATTGTATTTAGTTACGTACGCAAAAATTCGCAAAAATGGAATAATAATAAAGTAAGAAATAAATGGATAATACACATAATTAAATGTTTTTATATTGCTTTGTCGGTATAGTTTCAGGGAAATAAAAGATGCAATTTGAATTTATAAAAAAAAAATCAAAAATCGTTGAAGTGGTTTTTTTAAGAAATTAATTTGTTATGTATAAAATTTTGAAAACATTTTTAGAAAAAAAAATTGAAACGCCATTTTCAAGATATTATTAATATACATATAAAATTCAAATTTCAAAAAAAAATTTTGTGACTGGTTTTTGAAAATAAAATTGTATTTATTTTTTTAAAAATCAAATTTTTTTTTGGAAAATTTTATTATTTAGTTTTATTAACAATTTTAGGGAGCATTTTTGTATAAAAAAAATTATTTTAATCATGGATTTCAAGGAATGTTGAGAAAAACATGAAAAATGGTTGTATGGAAGTACCGTTAATAGGTACCCAAAAAAAAATTTTTATGCTTGAAAGTGGAGTGTACTAATTGAAGAACACACACATTTTTTATTAAAAATTCTTGGAGCCTTTTCGCGCAATAAATTTTTTTCTTAACGGTTTTTAAACATTTGTATGGGAGGTACCGTTGTTTCTTATTTTAGAAAAATAGTTTTTTTTTTACCTATTCAAGATATTGTCAAAAAAATACCAAATACACAGTTTCGAAAAAATCTATTGAGTCGTTTTCGAAATTTTGAGTTTTCAAAAAAAAATTTTTTTGTTTTGAAAAATTTTGGTTTACAATAGTGTTAAATTTTCTAGAAGCTTCTGCGTAAACACTTTTAAAAAATTAACCGTTTCCCAGAAAATAAAAAAAAACAAAAAAAATGTTCTACTAGATGTACCAAAAATAACAATATTTTTCCAAAGAAAAAAAATTATCAAAAACCCTTTCCCTTGATTAATGAACTGATTTTTTTATAAAAATTGTTTGGGCCGTTTTTGAGAAAAATAAGATTTTTGTTTTTGGCCAAAAAAATGTATGGGAGCTACTGTTGTTTGTTGTTTTAAAAAAAATTAATAAAATATTCATCAGACATTGGATTTATATTTTTTATAAAGTTTGATCTATTCTCTGGAATTATAAACATTTTTTGATTAGTCAATAATTAATATATTTTATAAATTTTAATTAAAATAACAAACATTTAATTTAATAACAAAAAGCCCAAAGTTGGACATAAAATAATTTCTATAAAAGTGCGCACTCTCCTAAAACAAAACGTGTACCTAGAACAAAATGTAGTAAGAACAATTATATAAACTGTAATCTCATTTTAAGAATTACATTATTGTTCGATGTCCTTTTAAATTATTTCTTTAATCTAAGAAAGACAATCAATATCAAAAACAAAAAAGAATATCATTCATACTTAGCTTTTATGAAAAAAAAAAACATAAAAATTAAGAATCAAAAAATAGCTTTTACTTAAAAATTGACATGTACAATTCTTTATCTTCGAATGGCATAGAAGAAAACATTGATTCGATGTGTTTTTGTTTCTCTTTAGATATTGATCCTCCGGCAGAAGTTTTTGAGACCTTTTGAAACATGGCATTTTCTAGTGTACCTTTTCACTTGCGTAGTTACTATAGAGCGAGTTTTATATTTAAAAAAACCGGACTCGAAATTTTAATCAAACTTACCATTACGATGATGGAGACCATCAAAAAAAGTGCTTTCATCAATTCCGTCGGTCTGTCCGCCTGTCTGGAGATCGATATACAGGCTAAACGGCTGAATCGATTTTCTTCTTGGTACTTAAGCGTTTCAGATGTTTGTCTCAAATAAATTTTCCAATCGTTGTCTTAGCCCCAAACATTACGGTAGGTACTTGCCATACAAATTTTTCTACCTTAATTTTCTATCTTAATTATCTCGAAAATGGCTCTAACGATTTTGTACTTAGGTATACTTACTACTTATGTACTTAGGTATAATCCAATAAATATTTATTTTTTTTTGAAAATTCAATTTTCTGAAAATGGGTGCATGATTTTTTTTCAAATTCTGTTTTTTAATTTATTTTATTAAATACATAAAATTGTCATACTAAAAAATGTTTGAAAAAAATTAATTTCGTATATTAAAAATTAAGTAAAAAAGATATATTAAGCTGTTTCTACTAAAAATCTTGTGCTATGTTATCAAACATTCGAGTAAGTACGTGCGATCCAAAAGTGCATTTTAATTTCTTTGTACAAGGAAACCGCATGTGGAATTCTTCTATCCCAATAATTTTTACGGTACCTTAATTGATGTAAATTTGTTTTTTCATGAACTATTCCTTGAATTTTTAGTAATGGATGAAATATAACCCTTGTGTAGCAAGACA
Organism: Philhelius pedissequus; assembly: GCA_910595825.1. Lineage (NCBI taxonomy): Eukaryota > Metazoa > Arthropoda > Insecta > Diptera > Syrphidae > Philhelius > Philhelius pedissequus. The sequence goes on along the minus strand of OU343161.1, from coordinate 11,041,137 downwards.
ATAGTTAAAAAAGTCGGATTTCCTTGGCTCCATAAGCTTAAGTTTGGCATTAGGATAATCCATAATTTTTAGGTTATGCACAAGAGAAATAGGACTGAAATGTTAATAATATTTTTTAAATGCCGAACAATTACGCTAGTTTTTGGAATTAAGTCCACTTGAAATATAGCATCAAATATTTGGATATAGAACATTTTGAATGTTCCTCATTGAAATTCTGCATAATTGTTCGAATCTTATACACAAATGTCTAGTAGAAGAACTACATCATTATCTCATTTTCGATAAAAAGTAGATTTAGAACAAGTTTGCTTAACTTATATTGTTATAGACGGTGCCTGTCATACAACCATTTTTTTTTTTATTTTCGACATTCTCATAAAAACCTCAACGGACTTCGATCAAATTTTTTATATAGAAGGCCCTCAAATTTTAAATAATATCTACTGCTACTACCAAAATTTCGAAAAATATTTTTTCAGTTTTTAAATTAATATTATTAAATACATGCTTAAAATTTTCATACTGAATTTTTTTTTAGAAAAAAAATATTCTTTTATATGAAAAATTAAGTAAAAACGATTTTAAAAAATATATTTAAATAATTCCTTGCGAAGGAGTTATTGAGTTACACTCTAAAAACTGCGTGCAAATTTGCCACGAAATTTTATGGAATTTTTAGTGTAAAAGTAGGCAAGTTGCGTATTTATACACATCACAATATGTAAAAAAAAATTTGAACACATTATGTTGGATATTACAAACATTTGTTGCAAATCTCCACCCTCTGTGTACATTTCAATCGCCATTGCTTAGTATTAAACTAATAATGTTTAAACATTACGCCCACAATGCTTATAATTAAACAAATATTGTTTAAATTTAAACACCTTACAAAAACTACGCATAAAGTGTTCAAAGTGTTTGTCATTAAACAATCAATACTTATATTTACAACCATTTGATGTAAGTTACATATTTTATGTGTAAATTTGCAATTCGTTTGTGACAATGGCGATACGGTTGCTCGTTCATTATCCATTTCATTCGTAATCAGACTGTTGGCGAACACAGAACGTACTAGTTTTGTATTTATAAATTATGTCTTATAATATTCTGTATTTAATAATTTGAACTTACTTTTCTTGTTTTCTTAAACTGACTCGATTTGTTATGTGTTTTTACTCAAATTGAATTTTAATAATAAAGAAAACTTTATTTAATTTTTAGCAAAAAATATTGTTTTATTGTTTTGCCTTTTTGTCTGCATTATTTACTTTGAAAGCACAAATAATTGTATTTCAGTGATATTCACCAGGTCAAAAAATATCGCAATTTGCCATCGACGCGTGTTTCTCGCAAGGTTGTAATTTTGGCAGAGGTATTCAACAATATCAACACGTATTTATTTGTGTCAATTTGGGCACATTTTTAAGGCACGCTCATAGGCATACAAGCGTAAATTTTATTTAATTTTTCATATTATGTAATAAATGTCTGCAAAGTTTAAGATTATTAAAAGCGAAATCAGATACATAAGTTCTAAGTCTAAATGTTTTCATACCTAATTTTGTTGGAAGTTTACACATTGCTTGTCGAATTTCGCTATAAATTTGAACAAAAAAAGTTTAAATTTACACATTTTATGTTTATATATAAGATGCTTAAATTCTGTTGAATTTTCAACATAAATTATGTATATATGCATTAAGCTTAAACATCTTGGGTGTAGAAACACACATTTTTACTTTAAATCTTTATTTGAAATTACACATAAAAGATTTAACATTTACACATTACATACGAGTATGTAGAACTAATACGTGTGTAAAAATACTGCAATTACGGTAGGCAACAATTTTCCTCGCTTTATTATAGTAAAATTACACGATTTATTTTTAGAGTTTAGTTTTCGGTGACCCTGTCACTTTTTGCCATTAAAAAAAAAAAGTTTTTCGCATGAATGAATTAAGCAAGATATATCAAAACTTCATTTCTCATTGTGAAAGTGTTAATTTGGGTTTAATAAAAGGTCACTGGGCTATTTTGAAGTGAACCAAAAAGTATAAATGGATTTGATATGGTCACTGCGAATCATTTTTTTTCTCATTTGACAGCTGATTTTTTTAAATATGGTTACTGTTAATAAACACTTTCTAGTAAGAACTTAGGTACAATTGAAGAAGTGTTAAAGCCAATAAAACAACAAAACAAAGTCATATTACCTACGAACCCTACCTACCTCTTAATTCTGTTTATCTTTCAGCTTCGCTAAACTTTTAACAAACAAAATGTACCATGCTACCTCTGTCTATTTTTCAAAACGAAAAAAAAAACAAACCAACAACCCAAGCGGAACAACAATAAAAGCCGGCATGATGTCTACTTGATATATCTATCAAATTACTAAGATGGTTTAAGCTTGTTTTTCAGCAGGCATATCAAATTCTTCAATTTAAAAACTCATACATCATTCAGAATACTTGATAAACACATACACACACACATCCATTCATAGAAAAATATGAAGTAAACAATAATTTCTCCAAGACCTTCATTATTCGTTTCGAGAATTGTTTAGATCCCCTTGCGTTGGACACAGATGTAAAAATAGCTTGAACTTCAGGCACGCGTTAAAGTAGGTAACTCTGGAAACCAAAGCTATTGGTTAGCTGATATCTATGGCAGCAATGTATTTTCTTCTGACAAATTAAGTACCATTCAATCGAAGACAGTTCAAGCTTAGGTATACCTAGTTGAACGATTACTTCGTTGATGGCTCACTTGAGAGTCTTGTAAACTTTTCCAATTAAAAACAAATCTTGAATTGTTCGTTGGAAACAACAAGTTTCTAAAACAAATTTGTCACATGACCACTTCTAATTCTAAATGAAACACATTATCCAATATATAAGATTCATTACCACCCATTGTTGATTTACAACACTTTAATTCAATAAATTTCAAGTCCATTTACATTTTGTATCTTCTGTTCATATTAAAAGATATATCTTCAAAGAAAAAGATAAAGACGAATGTCCAATGGAATTCGTTCTCATTTTTTCCACATTAATTTATCTCTCAGTTTGGCGGAATTAAATTGAAATAGAAATATATAGATACTCTATCTATTTATTCGCACACACAGCCATCTTGATGACAGATATCATCTTCTTCAATTATTTAATTGCTTTCATAAAGAAAATTAGAAAATTGACTCTTGAGCAACTCGCCAAGGAATAAGCACAGTAAAGATGCCATCATGTTATTACACAGATGTAAGACATTTTTAAAATCAAATACATTTTGCACTTCAATTAATTTTGTAAATTCAAATATACTCAAACAAAAAAAAACACACAAAAACTAATGGAAAGAAGAGCGGGAGAGAGAGGAAATTAAGCGATCTAGAAGAGTAGATGCCTACTACATAACACATACATTATAAATGGATGTGTGTAAATACATAATCAAAGAAAAGAGTTGCCTTTTATCAGTTTTATACAAAACAAAATGAACATTTTAATTATTATTGAAAAGCAATATAAGGCAAATGCCGGCATTCATGATTCAGGCCTGGTAGCTTAAGTAAATGGTTGCATGTTGTTATTGAGGACCAAGCAATTTTACAGCACTTTGAAGTTGGACCAACAAAAAATTGTTTGTGCCGACAAACTTTGTTACATTTAAATTGATTATTTGCTCTTTCGAAAGTCGAGCATATCTATTGGAGGAATGCAACTTTTTTGGAAGTAAATTGCACTTTATTTACACGACAAAAAGATTTCACAAAACCAAGCAATTCTAAATGAATTAACAATGAAAATTTCGGATGTTTTAGAGAGGTTTTTACTTGCGATTATAGGTACTATAAGGCACGTATGCATTCGTCGAAAAAAAAAGTTTTCAGATAACAATTAAACATGACATTACGATGATAGCGAATACTAAAAAAGATGGTCTAAAAATTCTGTCCGACTGTCTGTCTGTCTGTCAGTCTATCTGTATGTATTTTTGAAAATTTTAATATCCAGTACTATATAGACTTAGGTCATTTGTATAAACATAATTTTAATCGTTTCATTCAACAGTGCGAAAGTCGAAAATATGAAAAGTGGTTTTATGGAAGTTAGTTTGCCTACTTATACGCAAAATAAAATATTTTTATACATAAAAGTGGACTGTTCCAATTTAAGAACATAGACAGTTTCTTATAAAAATTCTTGAAGCCTTTTATGAGAAAACACAATTTTTTTACGGGTTTTTACATTTGTATGGGACGTGCACTTATTTTTTTGTTTTAAGAAAATAGTTCTTTCAAGTATTCAAGACAATGTCAAATACCTACATAATACAAAGTTTCGGAGTATGAAGTATGAATGAATGAATATGGGTTTAGTGCACTGAGATCAATTGTGCCCCCCTATCTAGAGCTGTATGAGGTTTCTCATTTACAGCTCTCCCTCCAGATTAATTTCTCTTAAGAATTTTAGTGTTTGGAGTGCATTTATAGAGGATAGCTTGCTTTCCTCTACCTGGTAATGACCTAGGTCTTTTTTTCCTGTGGTGCATTAGTGCACCGCCTCTTCTGAGCTTACAGTGACCGGTAAGGAAGCCCGTTATGACTCTTAGTTTATTTCTAACTAAGCTGATGCAATCCAAGAACCTTTTTTGGTTGTATTAATCAATTAACAGTTTTCCTGCTTTAACTTGGGGAGTTGCTTCCAATTTTTTGCAGGTTCCTAATGAATTGAGACCTTATTGTTTTTGCCCAGTTTGTTCAGTTTTCCTACATATTCCCACACTATTTTGGAATGTATGACGTAAAAACTTAGCGCTTTCAGCGCGGCTTGACTGTCCGACATGATGGCAATATTTTGGTTACGATGTTTCTTTTCGAGATTGCGATCCGCACATTTTTCTATTGCGTGAAATTCCGCCTAAAAATGCTTGTGGAATTTCCCATCGGTATTGAAAGATTGGTTCTAGGCCCAAAAATTCCAGCATCCGTTTGGACGATCTCGATCCATCAGTGTGTACCATTTGATGGCGTTGGTATTAAGTGTGTAGTTTATAGTTTTGAAGTTTTTCTCGAAGTTATATTTTTTTAATCATTCCGTCTCTTGGAATGTTAATTAGAGTAGTAACTGTTGACTTTGGCATGTAATCCTTAAACCTGATGCTTATGGTTTTGCCAGGCCCAGTCCCCTCTTTTGTAAATCTAATAATGGCTCCCTTTGCAGCACTATTAATCACCTCGTGCAGAGGAGATAGATTGAGGATAACCTCTATAGCTCCCGTAGGGCATGTTCTCATTGATTCAGTTGACAAATCCTGAGGATTTGTGGTTTGCAACCCCATGATTTTCCCGCAAATCTTTTGCATATCATAAGGGCTTTAGTGGCTTTCCCTATAGTCTGTCCTCAATGTTAGTGTAATTCCTAGATATTTCACCTCCTTTTTTAATTCAATAACTTCACCAGCTAACCGGATAGGTTTCATGCGTGGTAGCATTTTTTTTTTTTCGTAAATTGTATAAAAGTCGTCATTGTAGTTGTAGTTTCGGAGTAGTTCATTAAGTAGTTTTCGAAATATTGAGTTTATAACAAAAAAAAGGCTTAAAATATACTGTTTAAACTTTCTAGATTCTCAATAAAAAAGTCAAATTAACCGTTTTCCATAAAATCGAAAACCCAAAACATGGTTCTACTAGAGGTACCAAAAATAAATATTTTTTTCTAATAAAAAATTACCAAAAATTGCCTTTTCCCTTCACTAATAAACTGAATTTTGTTATAAACATCTTTGGAGCTGTTTTTGTGAAAAATAAGACTTACCTTTTTGGCAAAAACAATGTATGGCAGGTACCATTATTTTAGGTTAAAAAAAAACAAACCTTGTGTGAATATTACCTAAAAAGCAATATGTATCAAGTTTGAATAAAATGCATCTAACCGCTTAGGCTGTAGAACCGCAGACAGACAGATAGACAGAATTGCGAAACCACTCTTTTTGTCTTCGCTATCATCGTAATGTCAAGTTTGATCAAAATATCGAGTTCGATTTTTTTACGAATCCATAACTTCCCAAATATCGTGGCCCTTTCAGAAAACCAGCCTAACTAAAAAAAAAACTTGATTCTTCAGAAAATCAGTTTAAAGTTTTTAAGTCGGTCAAATTTTCATTATGTTATTTTTTTTTTTATTTTTTTTAATTATTTTGTTCGAAATATGTTTTCGATTTTATTAAGTTCCACATTTTATTTAATGAAAACAAATTTTAAAAAATAAAAAAGGATACGATTAGGTTGTAAAAATGAGGATCTAAAAAGGATCCTTCGAAATTAAGTCACTTTTCCAGAAACAATTTATGTTATTCAGACAGGATTTTTTTTTATTTCGGAGTTAATTCATTAAAGTTTTGTCAAATATTATAATGACTTAAGTTTTTAGCTTAGATATAAAATCAATTTATTTCCTAACGATTTTTAAAAAAATATTTTCTAGAAAAATGGCATAACTCATAAAAGTTTGATTTCCAAAACAAGGTTTTTTTCAATTTATCAAGAAAATTGAACCATTTTGTTTTAAAACAGAAAAATATTACAAAACAGTACTTACTTTTTTAAGAAAACTGCTCAATTTTAAGTAAATATCCTATACCCTACACAACACAAAAAAATCCGGTTTTCCGCATAAAATCACATCCGCTCCTGACGAAACACTGGCACTCCATTGGTGAACAACAAAATTGGACAAAAAAATCCAGTTTTTTTCAGTTATGCCGGTTTTCTTAAGCAGCGACGATATCTAGTACCTACATATAATTATATCGCAAGTCAAAAGAAAGCGTATGTAAAGAGGCTTTTTTGATGAAAAATCGGCTTTGCCATTTTTGTCTTTCTTTTTTTTAAAGAAACTCCTGTTTGCGTTAACAACAAAACGACAATACTTTTCTACTTATTTTGGTTTTTGTGCGTTCTTCATAAATCGTTCATTTTCAATTATTTTTTTTACTAAAAAGATTTTTCGGTGCTACGAATTTGTTTTCATTGGAAAAATGAGAGTAGACTCAAAATGTTTGCCTGCAGTGTACTTCATTTAAAAAAGGATATAATGTCATCGGAAGATGTATGACCATTCAAAAGCGACGTGTTAAACTCTCTATGCTACTTGGCATAAATTAAGACCTAATCAACCGAACCGGGGTTTTAAAATCCATTGGGAATACAAAACAAAATAAAATTGGTAATACTCTTAAGACTATACTCCTTACCAGAATCAACATACTTCACAACGAAAATAAATTAATAAATGTTAGACATTCGGATTCGGCATAAAAATGTTAGGTCAATATTCCTGCCGATTAACATCACGCACACCCGGAATTGTTTAAAAGTCATTGTAGAAATCTGTATCGCCATCAATTTTTTTTTGTAACATAAATAACTATAAGTTAAAATTTCACCATGACAACCCTGCTGTTTGCATTCAAAAAAATGAAACATCTTTACTACGAACAAGTGTTCCAAACAGATAAAGCATCCGGATTAAAGTAATTAAATAATTTTCCATTTTGTTCTCGTTTCGCGTGCACATTTTAACAATTCTACTTTCCTCGTTGTATTTCTTTTGTTTTACAAGTTTTATCTCTCTTGAGCGGCTAATACACGTTAATTGGATGTAATTAGCTCGTGGCACAGAAAATTTATGCATCAGCAGCTGCTTCCATTGTGCAATCAACCAAGCATCCAATATGTATACGAGCAGTGTATAGTGGGTACCCTTCGAATGCTAATATTCGTATGTAATAGACTTGTTTCACAACCTCCTCAAGGTCGTCTTAGAAGAAGTCAACAGTGCACTTGTTGTAAGTATGTAAATATGCCCACGCCCACCAACCTCCCAGATATACCTATCCACATATTAAGCGAATAGAAATTACACTCCCACACAAGTCCACACTGTGATTCCAACCAAGAAGAACATGAGGAACCCAACACCCTTGTGAATTCCAAGTTACAATCGAAAGTGTTAATCCGATCCGATTTGCATACCTATTCCAATTGACTGACATCAGATAACAGTTACAGACTTACAGCTTACAACCATCTTTTGATTGCTATCGGACACATGGGGCTGTTGGGTAACATGACACTCAATAAGTGCACTTTGGATTAATTTTGATTTCTCGCTGGCTTTAGCTTGTTCGGCTGAATGCGCTTTCGGCCGAAGCCAAGTTAAAATTTTGTTTGCAAAACTTGAGACTCAGGCAATTGCTCAAAAGGTCAACAATAATTGCGTGACAATTATGTGATTAACTAGTCTATTCTATCTATCTGTCTGACACAATATGACTGACGGGCGCTGCACAAGAAATGTCTCGAGAAGTTACAATTGTTGCAATTGACATAGTTTTCTCAAGTCTTGCTGTCAAGTCAGTGAGGCGGGAAATTGGAAGAAAAATGTACGAAGTTCTTGTAGTTAGCTAATTGAGATTTTTCTTTTAATATATTTATAGAACGGACTATAATGTGATTGCTGTAATTACTTTCCATATAATGACATACAGTGGGGTATCATATGTCCAAGTCCGAAGGAAATTACTAGGTAAAGAAGTTCACTAATACAAATTCGTATAATTATGTATTTTTTTTTTATTTTTGTATGGATTTGTGAAGAAAAACTTCTTAATGACCGAAATTTCATTAATTGTGGTCTTAAGTTTCGGTGAAAGTCGAAATCGAAAATTAATTCTTTCGACGATTCTCTATATTCGTTAGACATGAGTTTTCATGCGTGATGAAGGAAGCATGCGTTTATTTACCTCGACGAAGATTACAACCGCTTTTGCAAAATTTTTAACCAATTCAAACTATTAGAGCTAACAAAATATGTAAAAAAAAGTTTAGCCAAAATGTAGACCATACTAAAAGGAGTGCACATACCTTTTTTATCAAAATCGTTAGAGCCGCTTTCGAGATAATTCAGATGGTAGAAACATTTGTATGGCAAGTTCCGTTATTTTTGGTTCTAAAACAACGATTCAAAAATCTATTTTAGACAATCACCTAAAACACCTAAGAATTAAGTTTGAAAAAAATCGGTTATGCCCTTTAGGCTGTAGATCGTTCTACAGACAAACGGACGGAATTGCGCGAGCCACTTTCTTGGCGTTCGAATCGTGCTACAATAAGAAATTTAAATGACTTTTATTTTAATCGATGTATTTCATTAATTTTTTTTATTGGATTAAAAATTAAATTTTATTTTAAATAACTAATGGTTTTTAAAGATGATATACCGCAAATGACCTCCACGCTCATCCACGCAAATGCGGCACCTCATCAGAAAATTGTTCATTGCGGCCTGAAGGGTTGAAATTGGGATCGCCTCATTTATTGTCTTAATGGACTGCTTCAATTCAGTCAAATTCCTGGGTTTCGTTTTGAACACTTCCTGCTTGACATAACCCCATAAAATAAAATGCAAGACTGGATCGCACGAACTTGCTCTTATGTTCCATCACATCGAATGCAAAAGGTTTCTGTTAAAAATCTAAATATATATTTAAAGCAGTTTTTTACTTCATTTTTTATATATAAAAAATATCTTTTTTTTATTTTAATATAAACTTATAATATAAACTTAAAAACAAAATATTAAATCGACTTAATCAAAGAAACAAATAATTCAAAATTTTGAAATAAATACTTAAACTAATTTAAGCAAAAAATAGTACACCATTTTATTTGTGAGATAAATTTAATTTTATGAAAAAAAAATTTTTTAAATCTTTGGAGTGGTTTTTGAGAAAAAAACGTTTTTTTTTTAAACTTTTTGAAAACATTTTTCAAAAAAAAAATCAGAAACGCCAATTCATAGGTATTCAATAAATACATATAAATATATTTTTTGAAAAAAATTTAATCAGCAGTTTTCGAAATATAAATTAAAAAAAAATTTGTTTAATGAGTTTAAAAATTCAAAAAAATACTAATTAAAAATATTGGTACGCGGTATAATTTGGGCAACCTAAACCTATATATGTGTGAAATTTCGAAAGAATCGGTTGAGCCGTTTATAAGATAGTCGAAAGCAAAAAAACGGTCCTATGGAAAGTACCGTTTTTAGACATTTTTATAATTTTTTTTTCAACCATATAATCGGTCGTAGCTAAATCGGTCTTCAAAAAGAAATTTGAAGAGAAGGATTGGTTACAGATATTGTAAGGCCAGTGAATCATCGTTTCGATCGTACCACTGAAAATATCGTTGCTGTAAGTAAAAGTGTTGGCGAAGACCCGAATGTGTCGATTCCTCGTCGTTATCACGAATTAGGACAGTCTTACGGCACATTATGGCGTATTTTACATTTGGATCTACATCTACATTCATATTAAGTCCAGCTCACACAACAACTGAAGCCAGCTGACCATTCACAACGTCGTTAGATACGTCGAATGGGTGCTTGAACAACAGGCGGTGGACGAACAAAATTTTCTTCAGCGACAAGCAAATTTCTCACTCGGTTTGTTAATAAACAAAATTGTCGTATTTGGGGTTTTGAGAATCCTCAAGTAATTGAAGAGAGGCCATTACACCCACAAAAAGTCACTGTTTGGAGCGCTCTTTGGTCCGGAGGTGTGATTGGACCTTACTTCTTCGAAAACGACGATGGAACGACTGTCACCGTCAATTCGGAGCGTTATGATCATATGATAGCCGACTTTTTCTTGCGCGCTATTGAAGAATGCGACTTGGAGAATGTGTGGTTTCATCAAGACGGTGTCACATGCCACACAACTCGAGCGAATATGGCTTTATTGCAATTGACATTTCTCGTCGTGGCGATATCAATATGTGTCAAAAAATGGCGCGGTGGTCATTTAAATGATGTAGTGTTTCACACATAATGTCAATGTTCAAACTTTGTAAGAAAAAAGAAATATCATGAAAAAAAATATTTTATGTGCTTTACTTACGTTTACTTTTGAGACCGCAAAATGGATAACCCTTTATATATAATATATTCAATACATAATTAAGACTCAATGTGTTAAAATAAAATCACTGAACACTACCACGTTTTTAAAATTGAGAAATATTTTAGTAAAACTAACCGTTTTTTTTTTTACTTGGATTCCCTTCACAAAACAAACAAATTTAAAGGATCAACAACAACTGACCCAAACAAAATGCAGATACCTAGTTAATTGCGCATACCTACACCCAAATTATTAAACATGGACTAGGGAAGGCTTAGGACTTATTCCAAGGACTAAGTGCGAAATACTTTTTTTTTTTTCTTAACGGATGCGCGCACTAAAGATGTTTTGACTACCCTTACAATGAACAAGCAAAGTGCGAGCATTAGGAAAGGGTGCAAGAGGAGTTACTGAATATCAAAATGGGAGGGGAAAATAGAGACGGGTAAAGTATTCCACATTCGCGTTGTACGGCTAAAGAAAGATTCTCTGTACTTAACAGTACGACCGAAGTTGGGATGGAAGGTAAACTGATGAGCTTTCCTAGAAGCGCGAGTATTACGGTTGAAAAGTTTAAGGAGAGGAATGCAACTGGCTATTTCGCTCGAACATTGTTTATAAAAATAGCGATAAAATAGTGAGAGACATATAACATTTCGACGATGTTCTAGAGATGTAAATGTTTCCACTATAGTTTTATCGCCAATCGTTCTTAGAGTTATATTTTAAATTCTATCCAAAAGATTCAAATGAGTTTTGGAAGCTCCTGCCCAAATGTGCGAGTTATACTCCAGCTTTGGACGAATTAAGGCCTTATAGATTACAGCCAGATTAGACGGGCAGAAGAATTTCTTGCACCTTCGAAGAAAGCCCAAACACTTTGCAGCGTTTTTGGCGACATTAAATATGTGTTCTTTCCACAAGAGGTGGTCTCTGATGCACATGCCTAGGACTTAAAGCTGATCGGTTTCTTCAATGCAAGTGCCGCTCATGGATAGCGGCATGTGGGGTGGGTTCTGCTTTAAGGACAGAAGACAGCACTGAGTTTTTGAAGCATTAAATTCTACGCGTTTTTTTATTCCCCATTGGACAATGCTGTCAAGATCAGAATTTAATGAGCTTATCATACGAGTACGCTGCCGTTCCAGTTACACATCCGAAAAGCAAGGAGGTGCATCTGAAAACGAATATGAAAAGCTGAGAGTACTATCGTCAGCAAAACAATTAAGTGGATTAGAAGTTCCAGATAAGAGATCATTAATAAAAATGAGAAAGAGGGTCAGAGACAATACGGAGCCCTGTGGCACACCAGAATTTATTTTGTGAATACCAGTCTTGAAACCGTCCAATATAACTTGTATTGAACGGTCCGATAGGTAATTTCTAATCGAACGAATACGAGATTCATCGATACCAAATGCACGCATTTTCGATAAGAGAGCTTGATGCCAAACTCTATCAAATGTTTTTGAAATATCAAGCGCAATAATCTTACTTTCTCCAAAACGATGTAAAGATTTGTGCCACTGTTCGGTGAGATATATCATCAGATCACCTGTGGACCTATTGCTACGAAAGCCATACTACCTGAGCTGCAAGCAAATTTTGCGAGAACTGACAAAAGGGTTGTCATTAAAGACGAGCGTTGGAACCGAAGATGAAGTTGAATTTCGAATATTTTTTACAAATGACCAAAAATTCTTACTACCTTTGGGACATTGTAGTATTTTTTGCCTTAATTTTTGGTCATGCAAAATTTTGGTTCTACGAATGTGAACGTTGCAAGTTTTTCTAGCTTGTTGAAACTATTAATAAAACACAGTTTCTGGTATTTGACGTTTACCAACTTGGTCGTTCACTAGACCGTCGAAGACGGTGGTCTAGCGATGGACTAAGAATTGACATTTAAATACAAAATTTACAGGGACATAGAATAAAAAGAGGTAGAGTTGATGGTTATTGTAGTAGATTTTGTTCTATTTTTTATTAATAGGAAATTTTAGTCCATGGCCTAACTCTTATTCCATGGTTTTGTAAGTCCGTGGACTAAAGGTGGACTAAGTGTTTTTTATTAATAGGGCTGTTATTATTTATTGTCATTGTCCAGAAATTAATTGTGCGCACACTTACCCCAAACGACTCTATTTGCTGTTGCGATGAACTTATAAAGTGTACAACACAGTAATGACACGAAATGTCCCCTACACATCTTACACCAACAATACATTTTTAACTTCGTTTCTGTTGCGGCTCCAAAATACTTGTAGAATTCAGTAAAAAGAATCTATCGACACCGAGTCCTGCTCTTAAAATGTTTTGGAAAATAACCAAAACCGAATTGACGCCATAATCTGGGCTACGTTTACCGGCTGTTGGATACTTTTACCGAGCAGACTTGTTTTTGGCATCTGCCTTCTGTAATTTATAAATTAAATACATTTACTCGTACTTTAATTTATATTGACTTTGGTTTTTTTTTAGCTTCGTTTGTTTTCAATTTGTGTGTTCGGTTAATTTATTTGCAACATTTTTCCGCCTAAAAGATCTGAATCCCAACTACGTCATGGAATTTTGTCTTCCCAAATGGTTCCACTTATGTACTATTCCAATTAATCAGATAAGTTTGAAGAATTAGATGTAACCCAACTAAATCAATTTAGTTTTTCACAAATATGTACGAGTACGTAATAACAAAACAAGAAACATTCAAACAGAGAAATCTACTTCCAATCAAAACAAGAACTACCTTAATTGGGCTCGGGCAATAGTTAAATGTACAAACAAAAACGCTGTTTTGAATTTTTTATCATATAAAATTTTCATTTCTTGTATTGTTTTGTTTATTTTTTTTTTCAATTTATTTTCTGATGCCGATAACAAAATGTGAGTGAAAGTGAAATTGTGGGCGGCAACCAGCAACGGGCTGACTTTGGCGGCGCGACATTTGAATTGAGTTCAAGTTGTTTTATATTCAGGAGGTGCACTGATTTTTTTCTGGCAGGCGCGTGAGATATTTATTTATAAAAAAAAATCACTTATTCATCATTTAATTAATATGATTTTTTTTACGTATTTGTTTAGTTCATTTGTTGAACATTATTATTTCATTAGTAAATGTCCACACGAAATTGTATTTCTGAAAATTTTCCACTGTCATTTTTCAAACGCTGGCTGTACTGATTTCTCTTTTATCATTTATTACTCAACACCGAAAAATTTTTTTGTAACTTGAGCTAAAATAGACATGTGTTCTGAGGGATTTTGTTAATTTCATTGTGAAATTTTCAAAAATATCTCAATAAAAATAGTAAATACTTTTTGAAAACACTGATGAAGGCGAAGATCATTTCATGGATGCGTTTTATAGCCTATAGGGACCTCGTCCACTTTATGATGTCAAAGTTTTACGCAGGAACTTCGACGATAATGAAAAAGGAAGACATCTTCGTCGGATAAGTTAGTAAACCAAATACCATTAGAACAGGTGCAAAGCGTTTTTCAACAGCTCTTTAAACGGATATGTGTATGGCAGGCTAGGGTTCCACAAAGCAAACACCAACCAAAATGACCATGTGCTTATCGATGTATTCAACATCTTGACATGCACATATGTATTTCTGAAAGCAAACGTCGACTCTGACCCTGACGTTGCGACAAAATTCAGAGCTTGACTTGGAAACGAAAAGAAGTTGACGATGGAGTTGCTGAAAGCTGCCGAAAGCGCCTGAACGAAAGGCTCTCCGCTTCGCATTATATGCAGACGTCCACAATCGGTGGTCCCAGTGACGCGACATCATCAAAGAAGTAGCCGAAACTACGTAGCTTACCAGACACCCTAGATATGAAAAGAGATGACCGAATACGCACATGCGAAAATATTGCATCATACAACGAGAACATTGAATTAAGATAACCGAGTCAGGAGAAGGGTGGAGATGAAGATCCTGCGTAGAAAGAAGAGGAAATACACAAGCTCCCAGCTTAAGGAGATAGATGGTAAACGAGATCGAAATACCACCCGGAATTTTTATAAAAACCTACAGAAAGTCCCCAGCGTTGCCCGGGACCCGAGGCAAAAGTCTTCATGCAATATTTTCCAAATGAAATGAAAAAAAAAGAAAACAAATTTGTAAAAACAAAGATTTTTCATTTATTTTGTCGTTCAATACCCATGTTCTGTAACTTTCGAATCGATAATAATAGTCGAGAAACAAATAAAAAGTGTTTTTGGTTCGGTTTTAAGATGTCAAAATGACACTTCAATTTATTGCCTTCCATTGAAATAATAACATAACATAATAACATAAGCCCATTTTTTTCAAAAGCTGTAAGTAAGGAAAAATTATCGCCTGAGTTATAGAAGATGGGTACAGGATTTTTTTTCTTTTTTATTTAATTATATGCCTGTAAGACCTAAGGTCTTTTAAATGCAACCTGAATTGCACGGCACTAGTTAGAAGAAAGAGAATGATAGGGAAGAATTTTTTGTTGGATTAGTTTGCTTCTTTTTTTAACAAATGAACTATTCTTCATTTTGGGACTCTCCGCTTTCCGGAGGTTGTTTTTTTTACTTGCGATAGGTAAATACAATTTCAGGCAAGGTATGCATTCGTCGACAAAAAACTTTTGAGATAACAATCAAACATGACATTACAAAGATAGCGAAGACGAAAAAACATGGTCTAAAAATTCTGTTCTTCTGTATGTTAGTACAACCACTTACAGTCCAAATGGGTGGCCCGATTTCCTTCAAACTTGGTATAGAGTTTTTTTGTGAAACTGCCATTATGTTAAAGCTCATTTTTCTCGAAAATGGTAACGATTTTGATTTAAGAAAATCAGAGTATTTTTTCGATATGAACTATTATATGGTTGGAAAACAAATTATCAATAATAGTTAAGAACGGTACTGATTTTTTTGCTTTCTACTATCTTGAAAACGGCTTAGGGGATTCTTTCGTTCTTTCGAAATTTTACACATATTGTATAGGTTTAGGTAGATCAACTTGTGATGCATACCAATATTTTTAATTACCTAATAGATAATATGCTTGTATTTTTAAAAGCATATTTTAAAACTTTTTTTAAATAATTTAATATTTTCGAAATAGCTCATTATTTTTTTGTTTCAAATTATAAGTATACACAATATGTCTTATTCCTAGAAACAGCTCCACAGATTTTAATAATTTTATTCTCATAAAGTGAAATTCATCTTTGTCAGTTTGTTAAATAAGGCTAAACTCGGGAACCACACCTACAATTTAAAAAATTCGCTTGGTTTTGAGAGGTTGTAGTTTGCAAGTGGCTTGAGGGTTAAATATATTTTTGCAAAACTTAGCTGTTTATAGGGTGAAATGGGAAACGCAAAAAAACAGTATTTGTGAAAGTAAAAATTTCGGGACTGTGAAAGTTTACACATCAAACTTGATTTTCTTTGCAAACTTAACATGTGCCAATGAAAAAGATGGCAGTTAATTGTAAAATCCTATCAACTCTTATAGCTGGCACATGAAAAGTGCTGACCCACCAAATTTTGTTTTACTTTCATGCATATATCAATTTACGCGAAAACATGAGCGCACACTTGCAAGTTAGTTTTTACGTTCGCAAAAGTAGCCACTGGCGCTGGGGAATCCTTGCAAATGTAAACTCGGTTAATAGGCTAATTTCAATATTCTCAACAAACTATTCATTTCTAACATGGTGCCAAGCACACGCGACCTTGCGCTGAAATGCAAGGAATATTGCATGAATTCAGGACGCCTGGAACCGTGAAAATACATTCGCGATTGTATGTGTTTACACACGAAAATAAATTTTCCTTGCTAACTTGAAAAAAATGATAGTTCAGTGCGAAACCTTAGCAACCGTTTTGCTTTCATGAAAATATTCCTGGCGACGGTCAATTCATGTATGTGTATAAGCCCCGTATAAATTACAAAAAAGGAACACGTCTAATGTCGAATTTCTTTCATCGAAATCTTCGGAATTTTTCATGCTGGGGCCCTGTTAGCGTGAAACTCAAAATGTCGGGTCTTTAAGGGTTTAAAGTAAGACCGCACTAATGCGACACTTTCGGACACTATGCATAATTTTTGTTCAAGCCGCACTTGAATAGCAGCCTTTCTCGTCTTCGCTATCATCATAATGTCATGTTTCATTATTTTTTTTTTTCAATGAATGCATAACTTGCCTTATATTGTCCTAACTATAATCGCATGTAAAAAAACGAAAGCGAAGAGTCTCAAAATGAAGAATAGTTCGTTTGTAAAAAATAATACAAATAATAAATATTCTTTGTTAAATTTAATAAGAAAGCTAATCCTGGTTAAATGACAAAATAAATGAGAAATCCTTTTCCTTACAAATTTTGTTTCTTAATTTTTTTATTTCATTTGGAAGATATTGCATTAAAAGACTTGCCTCGGGTCGGGTGCCCGGGCAACACCGGGGACTTTCTGCTAGTTTATAAATAAAATCTATAACTACTGCGGACGTAAACAAAACAAAAATCAATTAGATATAAAATGCAAAATTATATAAAAAAAACGAGATAAGTGCAAATATTTGTGTATTAAGCATATAAAACATAACTTATATATTAAATTTAATAGTTTATAAGTTGCCCAAAGGATAACAGAAGAAGATACAATCATTTTTATGGCGTGTCAAATGGTAAGTCGTCAGCTTACATGTCATATAAAGACAAACTGACATCGAAACAAAACTACACTTTTATATATTAGTAGAGATAGAGATAAAGCCAAGCGTAAGCTCAACGAATTGTATAGCTGTATGTATTAACGACATCACATCCCTTGAGCATTCAACCACATAAAATACCCTTCGCTAAAAGAGTTATTGTGAAGGAGGAATTAAGGGAACTATTCCGACAGGGTGTAATCCAACCTTCAGTGCCTGACTACTGTCCGCCAATAGTATTAACGAAGAAAAAAGATGACGCTTTACCGGGTTTCTCAAGGTTCTGGGAGAATCAGGTTTCACCGTTAATGCAGGCAATCGCTTATTTTTTTTTAAGACAAATATTGGATTTGTCGGTTACAAGGTTGGCGGGGATGGTTTTCAAACCAGCGAGCGAAAGACGACAGCAATTATGGACTTTCCGACGCCACGAAATGTTCACGAGGTCCAATAGTTCCTTGGCTAAACCGAATTCCTTAGAAAATTCGTCAAGAATTACTCCCAGTTGATCAAAAAGTGATCAAGAATTCGAATGGGATGAACAACAGCAATATGCGATTTCAAAACTGAAGGAAGCCAAGCAATCTGACGGTACTAGCACTTTACGAACCGTCCGGACGCGTCCTGAGAACACCAGATTCATACGGAGGCATCATGAGTGGGGTTGGGGGAATTTTATTCCAATGAGTGAAAAGTCGTAAACTAACAGAAGACACCGAAATGTTTAGGGTATATTTGTTGGACGCTGGTGGCTTAAACTTTAAGAGCTTACATTCGGTACGATTCATCAACCAGGCAATAAAGCAGCATATGTCGACACTCTGAGACGTCAACCGGCATAGAATTCCAAAGCTATGGGTGAGGCATCATCCCTCGTTATCCATCTTAACCCTAGCGATAATGACTGGTTGGCGAAAATGCAGTGCCAGGATAGATAGTCATTACATCACTTAATGAGCCTGAAATAATATCGACAAAATAGAGTAAAAGGACCTCGTTGTTTAGCTTGGTCGATAGTAACGAAAAATGAAGCTATGTCATGATGATGTGGGACATCTTGCAGATAAAAAAACGCTTCTGCAATTAAGAGATGCCTACTGGTTTCCAAAGATGAAGGGCTTTACGAAATCCTACATCAAGCCTTGCGTAGGCTGCGCATAATTAAAGAAATAAGCTGGATTATCCGAAGCAGAGCTTCATTGTCCAGATCGTGAGCTACCCTATTTTGATGCCACTCATAGCATCATCTGGGACCCTAAGAGCTGGTACCAGGTATGTACTGGAAGTCATTGACAACTTAATCAAGTACCTACATCGTGTTACTAGCCGTAAAAACGACGAATACCAAAGGGGTCCTCAATATCTTGATGGATATAACTGGTTAGTTTGGCGTACCCAGGAGATTGATAACTAATCGAGGAACATCTTTCACGGCTAGAGCATTTCAATCGTTTTGTGTCGACTGGAGAATACAGCATATAAAATCGCCGTTAGGACGCCGACAGCGAACTTCCAAGTAGAGTGCAACTGCGTGAATCGTTTAAATGCCACCCAATGGGCCCTTAACACAACAAAGAGTTCGAGAGACGAATAAGTCGAGTCCATGCAAATTGCCATTCTCATACTCCCCAAGGGACATTTTGTTTAATAAGCTGTTACTCGAGCTAGGTAAAAATCAATTTTGAACTCCGGATCAGCGTTGAGATCATGCAATGCAGATGATCGAATTGCCGACAACAGCAAAAGACTTGCTTGGATAGAGCTCAAGCTATCGATCTACCAAGTTGAAGATCTCGTCCTCTTTGAGAACGAAGCGGAAGTACTTCACACAAAATGGAACCGCTGTATATAGGCCTAGATTTAGTATTCAATTTGCTTCAAATCGATCGCTATATAATACAACATATTCCGGGTATGCAGTATGCAGCCAAATCAACGGAGATTTAGTACCGTGATATCATCTGAGAAGATGAAAAGGTGGTGTGAGTAACAAGATTCACCCTTAGAATATAACGATGACTACGACTCCGATTCTGAGGACATGATAGATGATAAAATGCCAGAACTATAAGGTCAACGACATTATTATCTGTATTCCACTATTGGGGTCTACGACCGACCACCAAAGAGGTCATTTGTAATTCTACTAATATTATAAATTTGAATGTTTTGATGGATGGATTGATGTTTGTTGCTAAATGGCGTCAGAACGGCTGAATGGATCTGGAAGAAATTTGTCAAAAGTATATATTATGTTCTGGAATAGCACATAGGCTACATTTTATCCCGGTAAAATGTATGGTTCCCGTGGGATAGATTTGTTTAAATATTGCATAGACTTATATAACATATCTGCTCATTCCACAAATATTCAACATAGCTTTTATTCACAAGAAGACAAAATGAATACAAAGACATACACTCAATTACACACAAGCTGCAGAAGATGCAGCTGCCATTCCAGTATCCCATCCAGTGTTCCAGTAAACCAAAGCAATACGAAAGCTCTACACCAAATCAGTAGTACAGATTACAGACAGGCAAGTTGTTTTTCTTTAGTTCAGGTACATACTAGTAAATAAATTGTTTTTAGGTTAGTTGTATGCTTTTGTATTTAAATGTCAATCATTATCAATTGATAAAACTTATATACTAATAAAGGGTTATCCATTTTGCGGTTTCAAAACTATAGGGCTGGAATTCGACATCTGTCAAACTAAGTTGTTAGGCCAATTTTTTTTTTCAGTTGAAAGTCTGACATTTGCGAAAATGGTCGCTTAACTATCGCACAACGCAAACAAATTGTTTAAACCTACTACAAAAATGGTGATTCTGCCACAGCCACATATAGTGCTTTAAGAGGAGATTATGGTTTACATAATCGTCCAACTACGCAAGCAATTGGTAAAATTGTGAAGAAATTTGAAGAGACTGGATTGGTTACAGATATTGTAAGGCCTGTGCATCATCGTTTCGCTGCTGTGAGTGAAAGTGTTGCCGAAGACCCGAATGTGTCGATTCCTCGTACTTCTCACAAGTTAGGACCGTCTTACGGCACATTATGGCGTATTTTGATTTGGGTCTACACCTGCATCCATATAAAGTCCAGCTCACACAACAACTGAAGCCAGCTGACCATTCACAACGTCATAGATATGTCGAATGGGTGCTTGAACAAAAGGCGGTGAACGGCGATTTTTCGAACAAAATTTTCTTCAGGGACGAAGCACATTTCTCACTCGGTGGGTATGTTAATAAACAAAATTGACGTATTTGGGGTTCTGAGAATCCTTAAGTAATTGAAGAGTGCCCATTACATCCACAAAAGTCGCTCTTTAATCCGGAGGTGTGATTGGACCTTACTTTTTCGAAAACGATGATGGAACGACTGTCACCTTCAATTCGGAGCTTTATGGTCATATGATAACTTTTTTTGCCTGCTATTAGAATACGACTTGGGGTTTCAACAAGACGGTGCCACATGCCATACAACTCGAGCGAATATGGCTTTACTGCAAGAGACATTTCCTGGCCGCATGATCTCTCGTCGTGGCGATATCAACTGGCCACCAAGATAATGCTATTTGACATCGCTGGTCTTTTTTTTGTGGGGCTACTCGAAGGACCGTGTTTATGCAGATAAACCTTTAACTCTTGAGCAATTGAAAACCGTCAAGTTATGGCTGAAATACCGCCCAATATGTTTCAAAAAGTGGTCGAAAATTACCTCAAAAGAATCGATGCTTGCAACAATTCGCGTGGTGATCATTTAAATGATGTAGTGTTTCACACATAATGTCAACGTTCAAACTTTATAATAAAAAATAAATATCATGAAAAAAAATATTTTATATGTGTTTTATTTACGTTTACTTTTGAAACAGCAAACTGGATAACCGAGTACATACTTAATCATAATACATAGTATTTAAAATAATGTAATTAGGTTCTGTTAATCAATTTTTATTTTAATGCAAATGAAAAACAGATTTCTTCTCTTTTCCCCTCACAACTTCCGATAGCAAGTAACATTTAATATTAAAACATATGAAAGCCCAACCATCAACTGATACAGGCTATTAGAAATCCACATTCATTGATGCTCAAAAATAATATTAATTATACATTAACTGCCCTCTTGTGTATATTTACTGTCACAGTTTATAACCACATCCAATTATTTTATAATCCGACTTGGACACAAATCAAAAATGCAAAAATAAAAAAATAAACTGAAATCGATTAATACAAAAATTAAAATTAAAAAAAAACACAAACAGATTATATAAGATTTAAAATTTTAATTAAGTTAATAAAAATTCTTTTTTTTTTAAGTCCAATCAAATAAGTTGTAAGATAAAAAAAAAATATAAACACTGCAATAAAAATGTATCTAACCTTTTCACTTGCAGCTAACAATGACTTGAAAATTAAATACCTTTAACGCTCGCAGTCTTGTGACTTACGACTTTCTTTTTATTGCAACATCATTTGAAGAGTTCCACTTCGAAGATTCATTAAGAAACAACAAAAAAACTGACCCAAGCACAAAGTGTAGAAAAGCATTATGAATGAGTGAGCTATATGGAAAATGCTTAAATGAATTGACTTCTGTTTTGATGATATATCTAATACCTACGCCATTAAAGATACGTCTACAAGAAAAATCAAAGAAATTTAGTATTATGTTCTTGGATTAGAGAAACTTATTTAACTTTTAGTTTTGTAAAAATATTCAGATGATTTATTCGCTCAATGATACTCTTAATTAAAATTATACCATGAGTGAAATCACGGAGAAAAACGAGCTTATTTAAATGTAGACTGAAGATAAAATAATACAAAAAACTTTGTAAAAACTTTTAAATTGTCGATACATGAAACCTACTTAGCAATTTTGTTCTCATTTAAAAACAATTGGGTGAGCATCTAGGGGGAGTTTTACTTCTCGTGCACTTTTGGTCATTTTCACCATTAAAACTTATATGGTTGGCAGCAGTAATTCAAGGTCGGTGAAGGCATGGATAAAACACAGGATAATTTTTCATTGGCTCAGTACACCAAGTCTTCTAAAAGGTGTTTTTTTAGACGTATAGAACTTTAAAATGGCAGCACTGTTTTCATTGACAGCCATTTTGTCAACTGCCATGTGATTTATCTTTAGTTTGGTTTGACATTTCATCATGAATCGACTGACGCTTGGACAACGCATGCCAATTGTGCAGATTTATTTTGAATGGGCTTGAAAGGAGATTGCTACGTTGATCATAATTTTCACAAGAAAATTTTGTTCAGTGATGAAACTCATTTTTGATCGAATGGCTACGACAATAAGCAAAACTGCCGCATTTCTAGTAAAAATAATCCTCAAGCCATTGTTGAGGCGCTGTTCGATATATCCAGAAAAACTAACAGTTTGGTGCAGGGGGAATCATTGGTCATTCTTGGAAAACTATGTCACCCAGAGGGTTACGGTCAATGAAGACAGTTGTAGAGCCCTGATCTATGACTTCTTCTAAATTGAATCGCATTAATGTGGGGGGGAGCTGTGGTTTCAACAAGACGGCGCAACATGTCACACAGTGCATGCCACAATTAATTTGTTGAAGGAAAAATTTGGTGAGCGCATAAATTAGCGTTTTGAACATGTGAGTTTCCCAAGATCGTGCGATTTAACAACGCTGTACTATTTGCTGTGGAGGTATGTACAGTCTATACCGAAAAGCCTGGGACAATTGACGACTTGAAAAACAACATTCGCCGCGTCATTGCCAATACGACCAAATGCAGCAAATAATGATCGATAATTGTACCTCAAGATTGTACTACATCCGACCCAATCGCGACAACTATATTCCATAAATCATATTCAAATAAAAATGGTGAAGAATTATCTTTCAAATAAAGTCAACTTTATAGCAATAAATACAATTAATCCGATATTGTTCCGTTATTTCATTTTATAGTTATATACCTACATTTAAAAAATAAAAATCACGCCTGGATCGCACGTACTTGCGCCTATGTTCGATCACATATTACAGTAAAACCCGGATAAGTGCCTCACGCTGAATGCCCCACTTTAATATGCACTTATGCGGGTCAGGCAGTTATAAAAAACCAGCTTAAGTGCACATAGGTACTTATCTCTACAGGGTGATTGGTATAAGATGCGCCAAAAAGCTAGGGTGTGTAGGTTGAACTTAAACAAGAAAAAAAACGTATGTGAGGGGGTTCTATTTCACCCCCTTTTAGCCAGGAGGGGCCATTTTCTAAAAAATTGACTTAGAACAGAAAAAAAATTATTTAAAAACAACGGTAAAACCTACAATGCCATGCTATACCTTTCTGGAAAGCCAGAAATCTCTTCTTTAATTTTCATTTTAAATTAAGTTGTGCTAGGTAATAGTTTTTTGAAAACTTTTCAAACTAATTTTTTTCAAAATCTTATGTAATTACGTATAATTTTTGTTTTCAAAATTCAATGCTCTTATTAACTTTTAATAAAAAACAGAAAACCGAATGCTAAAGTGTATCTTAGTTTTTGAGAAATAAAAAAAAAATTAAAAGTACTTTTTCCAAGAAAAACACTTTTTTTTATCTATCTGTTACATTTTAGCCTTTTGTTATAAAAATTAATGATATTATAAGAAATTTTCGATATGATCCCCACTCCTCAAAGGCAAAGGTTGTATCTTCTTCTTATTCATGCAGATAAATTTAAGTCCGTCAAATTCTCCTGCAATTTGACTCCAGCGACTTTAATACGTTGTTGAAGTAGCTCCAAAAAAGAAATTCACTTTCCCCCAGTGCAAGAGTTAACATTAAATGATAAGATACTGAGGACTGAATTTCTGAGAGAAGTAACAGAACACAACTACTTGAAGGGGATAGTCTGGACAGATGAAGCGCAGTTTACTAGAGATGGAGTTACCAATTTTCACAACTTGCATCACTGGATTCACAAGAATCCACATGTTAAAACATAAAATAAATCGCAGCACCGTTTTAGCTGCAATGTCTGGCTTGGCATTGTTGGAAGAACGGTAATTGGACCACGTTTTTTGAATCTGGTTTTAAATGGAGAAACCTATCTGCAATTCCTAAGAACCCTTTTGCCAGATTTATTAGATAATGTCCCTTTGGCTATAATAGACAGTTTAATATACCAACAACATGGAGCTCCAGCATACTACAGCCGCACTGTAAGGAACTGGCTTGATGACGATTTTAGTGACCGTTGGATAGGAAGAAGAGCACCCACAGAATGGCCAGCTAGATCACCAGATTTAACTTTGGATTTTTACGCTTGGGGATTCATGAAGAACTCTGTATATGAAGTTAAAATTTCTTCTTTGGAGCTACTTCAACAACGTATTAAAGTCGCTGGAGTCAAATTGCAGGAGAATTTGATGGACTTAAATTTATCTGCATCCATAAGAAGAAGATACAACATTTGCCTTCAAAATTTCTCATTTGAAAATTAATTTTTCAAAACCTATTACCCAGCACAACTTTATTTAAAATTAAAATTAAAGAAGAGATTTCTGGCTTTCCAGAAAGGTATAGCATGGCATTGTAAGTTTTACCGTTGTTTTTAAATAATTTTTTTTCTGTTTTAAGTAATTTTTTTTAGAAAATGGCCCCTCCCGGCTAAACTGGGGGGAATAGACCCCCCTCGCATACGATTTTTTTCTTGTCTAAGTCCAACCTACACGCCCTAGCTTTTTGGCGCATCTTATACCAATCACCCTGTATATTTACATATTCAAAAATTAAAACAAACATTTCTGATCAAAAAAAAAACATTTAATTCAAAATATCTTTTAACGGCCATTAAACTTGCGTTTCGTCCCGGCGATCTGACTTCGATTCAGCAGTGGTCGGGCCAATAAGCACTTTTTGTTAAGTTCAGTTCATCTTACATGGATTTTTTGACAAGAAACCAATGTGAACTATATCCAACAAGATTAAAAATTTGTATCATTAAAATTGGAAGATTTTGTCCTGGCCAAGACATAGTTAATTAGGTATGTGTTTTGTATTATATTTAATCGGACGTGTTGAATTATTGATTCAAAATAGAGTTTAACGGCCTTTGGTCCACGAATCAGTATTATAGTTTAAAATTATTACTTTTTTATTTTTAAATGTTGAAGCATAAAACAAATGGAAGCACTGAATGAAAACAAACTGCTGATTTCAATGTGTAATTAAAAGAATTTTTCTCACGTAAATTTCAATAAAAATATATAAAATAAAAGGCAATTAAGTGGGAAAGGTAGTTAAGCGGAAGGTACTTATAAGATGAGTTTTGTATGAAAAAATCCTCGGGACTTTGGTTCTAAAAAAAATAAAGGTACTTATGTAGGTTAGGCAATTAAGCGAGAGGTACTTATCCGGGTATTACTGTATATGCAAAAAATTCTTAATAGAAACGGATAAATGTATTTTACTTGCAATATAGGTATTATAGGGCAAGTTTTGCATTTGGAAAAAAATCTAACTCGAGATCTTAATCAAAGTTGACATTTCGATGATAAAGAACACCAAAAAGTTGGTCCCGCAATTCCGTATGTCCGTTTGGTCTGTCTGTACAACTCTCTACAGCCTAAAAGGCTGAAGTGATTTTCCTCAAACTTGGTATTTAATCGTTTTAGGTGATTGCCCAAAATCGATTTTTGAATCGTTGTTTTAGCCCCAAAAATAACGGTACTTGCCATACAAATTTTTCTAACATCTTAATTATCTCGAAAACGGCTCTAATAATTTTGATAAGAATTAGTGTGTGTACTACTTTGGGTATGTCTACATTTTGGCCAAAATTTTTATTTTTAATATTTTGTTATTAACGGTACCGTGCCATACAACCATTTTATTGATTTTCGACGTTCTCATAAACGACTAAACGGATTTCGATCAAAATGTTTATACCGGAGTTTCTTCAAATTCTAATTCTGGATTTCAAAATTTTCAAAAATAGTTTTTTTGGATTTGATAGTGGACGATTTTTTTTGAACTTTTGTTTTTGAATTTATATTATTAAATATTTAAAATGTCCATAGTTTATATTTTTAATATTTGGCATATAATGTAATCGAACATAAGATCAAGTACGTGCGATCCAGTCGTGCATTTTATTAAAGTCGTTTTTTAATTACTTAATTTTGTACATATAAAAAATCTTAAAGTTTTTCTAAAAAAAATTGGTATGAACTTTCTAAATATTTAATAATATAAATTTAAAAACCAAATTTCAGAAAAAATAGTCCACCCGTTTTCGAAATATAGAATTTTCAAAAAAATAATATTAGTTTTGAAAATATTTTTTTTTCAAAAATTCAAAAAATATATTTTCGAATATTTTGAAATGCAGAATTATTAAGAACTCGAAGGAGCTCCTGTATATTTTTTTTATCGAAATACATTGAGCCGTTTATAAGAAAGTCGAAAATCAATAAATTGGTTGTATTGTACGTACCGTTAATAATAAAATATGTATTTAAAAAAAGTTGTTGGCCAAAATGTAGACCATATCCATAGTAGTAAACACACAAATTTTTATCAAAATCGCTAGAGCCGTTTTCGAGATATTTAAGATGGTATTGAAATTCGTATGGCAAGTACCGTTATTGTTTGGGGCTAAAACAACGATTCAAAAATATATTTTGGACAATCACCTAAAACGTCTAAGCACCAAATTTGAAAAAAATCGGTTCAGCCGTTTAGGCTGTAGAGCGTTGTTACGACAGACGAATTGCGGGACCAACTTCTAGGGTGTTCTCTAGCATCGTAATGCCAACTTTGATAATTTATTCCAAATGCAAAACTTGCCCTTCTATAGTACCTATGTATATCGCAAGTAAAAACCCTTTACTAGTATATCTAGAGCGGTAAATGAATGTTTGTATATTTGAACAAGCTTTGGGTAAGCCTGCCAACCATATTATTATCAAAGGGCACGGTAGTGCCCATCCTGAACAAACTCTCAGCATTTGCTAAGCTCACCAGGCTTAGGCAACTCGCCAAATTTCAATTTCTTAGCTTTAGTGGTTCCCGAGATATAAGACTGCAAAAATCGTAACTGACTGACTGACTCACTCACTCACTGACAAATCATCAACATTATGGAGCACTTCCCGACATCGTAGAATCTTGTAATTTCGCACAACGGTAGGCCTTGTGGTATATACAAAGGAAAAAATCGAAAATTTAGGATTTTATATTCAGGGGGCGTGGTATTTGAATTTTGAATTTGAATTTTATTTGAAATCAACGATGTACATCAAGATGAACTTATAACTAGTACAGGATTTAATTTATAAAGAAAATAAACACAATAATTTATGAATAGAGGATTAATAATTAAGAATTAAAAATGAATATTACAATGAAAATTATGATAGTAAAAAAAAAAATATTAATTATTTATACTTAAGTTTATTTAACAAAAAAATTTGAGTATGAAAAATCGCAACCAAAACATTATAAGAAAACGAAAAAATAAATTAAGTTATCTCAACTCAGACTGGAAAGGAAATCAAAGCATACTTTAAGAAATTTTCCGTGCTCAATTCTCGACTTCACATGACTGGGCAAATCATTCCAGAGCCTGACAGCGTAAATGAAAAATTGCCTGCTTGAAGTCAAGCAGGTGCGTATAGAAGGTAGAAGTACCATAGACCGATTAGAAGAACAAAAAGTAATTTTATTAAACAAATAGCTAGGTTCCTTCCTGTAAATAATTTTGAAGAGAAGGGAACAGCATCGATATTTAAAAAAAGTTTCCAAGTTGCATCCAAAAAGCTGACTAGCTTCAGACGAAATGTGATCAAACCTACGAACATTAAAGACATATCGGGCACATGAATTAACGGCGACTCGGAGCTTTTGGAGCGACAGGTAATCAGGATTAGCAAACAACTCACAGCCATATGATATAATGGGAATTATAAGAGCCTTTACCAGCTTCAACTTAACTTCTCTTGGTAGAATTGTTTTTGTTGTTGATAAACCTCTGAGCGAAGCATACACTTTGGATGTAATGGAACTGATGTGGTTATCCCAAGTTAGTCTATTATTGAAGATTATGCCAAGATTTTTAGCTTGGGTTACGTATTTAACTGGGCATGAGTTTAAAAGGATAGTAGGAAAGACAGAGAAGTTTGGTTGATGTTTAGATATTGGTATGGCTTTAGTTTTGTCTGGGTTAAGTTTGAGACCATTACGTTTAGACCATTCATATATATCAAGAAGATCTTCGTTCAGTTTTGCTATTGCGTCCTCAACCATGCCAATCGGAAAACTAATATAGAGTTGGACATCGTCCGCATATATATGGAAACGACAGAAAGATATAACGGAAGGTAAGTCATTAATAAACATTGAGAACAGTAATGGACCAAGAATCGATCCTTAAGGAACACCGTTATAAACAGGAAGAAATGAGGACAATTTACTATTACATGAAACAGCTTGCATTCTATTTGTCATATATGAAAAAATAAGTCTTTTAGAAGTATCACAGAAGTTAAAATATTGGATAAGTTTATCACAGAGAATGTTTGGATTGACACAATCAAATGCTCTCGAAAAGTCTAATAATGTTGTCACAGTTGTATGATTAGCATCAATTGCCACTCGTATATCGAATGGTATCCACCCATTTGCATAGAATTGGTATAAATTATTTGGAGCACTTCTGATTGTCGTGGAATAATGAAATTTGGCTTATAGGAATTTGTTTGGACCTCCAATATTTAATTGATAAAATGTTTGTCGAAGGCTCCAGGACAATAAAACACGGTGTTATATGGTGTACAACATTTTGAGCATGAATACACTTCAACAGGCAGCAACAAAAATTTTTATTAATTATACAGCATTTACGCAGATATTGAAAAAATATAGTAAACCAACACAATTTAAGTCAGGTAACCATTGAATAACAGATTTCTCTGATAATTTTGCGGTTCTTCCATATTACTCTACTTAAAATATTCGATATTTAACATTAATAAACTTAGAACTTTTAGATCTCACTACTTTTTTAACATTTATGTTTTTGGGTGTGATTATATATTTAAAAAAATTTGCTCCCAATTACTGCTTTATGTTTTCGGTTGTTGATATAGTTTTGTATTACAATAACAAGATGAGTATTTGAACTTAAATAAAGTTTTGTAGTGAAATGTCGTATGTGAAACTCTTCGTGAGAAATGCGTTAAAAGGTATTTTTTTAAATCTCTATTTTAGCTAAAATTTAATTTATTTTTTTTTATTACAAAAAACAGCTTACAAAATGCAAAGCTAAACACGCCCCTCAAACAAATATATTGAATGACTACTTTCACATTTTGATGTGATTATATGAACACTAGTTTTCACAGCTGGCATCGAATTTAAATACATACAAAAAAAATCAATCAATTCGTATTCAATTTGCAAGTGTTTTGTTGTTGTTTTGTTTTAACAATGCTAGTTTTAAAACCTAACCATAGTAGAAAATTTAAACAACATTTTAACCCAATTGATAAACGGCCTTAAAAACAAAACGCCAATATCTTTGGCACAAGTAATACTTTAGCATACTTGCCATTTCCTACGAACTGTTGATACTATTTGTTACGGTAAATAATTCCCTGCTGCCTTCGTCCATAATTTTAATATTGCAATTTACTATAATTGCTCAAGTTGATTATAAAGCGAAGAGATACCTAACACTAATCTTCATTTACATATTCATTATGATTTGTTATTATACGAGTAGATACTACATCTTGGTGTGGTGTTACAAATCATAGTACAAAAAGCTATTAGATAAACTTTGTCAATAGAAATTATCCACTTAAGGTATTCACTAATGAAGACAGAAAGCACTTCAAAATGTTCTTTGTCTACTTTTAGACAGGTTCGCATCTAATCCGAAAAAGCTTTGAATCAAACGTTGTATGGTAATTTTAAGAATACCTGTTTAATAATATAAACCTAAAATCATAATTTTGAAAAAAATCGTACATCCGTTCCCGAAATATTGAATTTAAAATAAAAAAGTGTTTTTTTTTTCAAAAAATAGAAATAAAATATTTTTCGAAAATGTTTGTATGCAGTAGCATTTAGAATGTGAAGGACCTCCTATATAAAAATTTTGATCGAAATCTGTTAAGCAGTTACTGAGATAGTCGAACTTCGAAAAAACGGTAAAATGGCAGGTACTGTTAATAACATTTCAATTAAAAATTAAAATTTGTATTGACTTAAATGTAGAATATACCAATAATAGTGGGCTGAATTTTTTTTTAAATCAAAATCGCAAGTGCCGTTTTCGAGATGATTACCATTTTTCCTCAACACAATTGTATGGTAGATATACCGTTAGTTTCGGAGCTAGAAAAAATAATCGAGCCAACCACCTTAAAAGTTTTAGTACCCAAAATTTTATGGAAGTATGTTTACTTAAAATGTTATATTAACACGTCTGACATAGATTTTTTTTTTTTTATTTTCGAAATTTTTGGAACAAATTTTTATGTAGAGATTTTTCGAATTCTAAATAATACTGCATAACAAAATTATGAAAAAATATTTTTGTTGGATTCTTGAAATAAAATCAATGAAATATTCAATTTTCAAAACGGTTAGACGATTTTGTATAATACTAGAAAATCGTACTTAGGATTTCCTTTTTTGAAATATCTTGATAAAAAAGGATCAATTTCAAACTTGATATTTTAAACTTACTTAGCTTATTTTAAAAAAGCAATTGAGCTGATGTCGGCATTTATAATTTTTTAACAAACATACGCCCTAAGTATAACCATTATATTCGCTCTTAGAACAGAACCAGACCTGGGGCCTATTTCAGCGCTACTACATCAAGTACAATTTACCATTTTGACTGTTGTATTACATCAGTTCTGTTTAACAGGTACGTTCGGCTTGTAGTTGTAGTACATAAGTGTAGATATGGAGAATGTTCTAGAATAATTGGAAAAATGTATGATTCTGTTTCAAAGCTTTATAAGTACAACTAAGAGTCAATTCTTGCTACAATCTTACAATAAATAAAATGCACGACTGGGTCGCACGTACCTGCTCCTATGTCTAATTACATTATATGCAAAATATTTTTAATAGAAACGGCTAAATGTATTTTTAAAGTCGTTTTTCACTTAATTTTTTCCATATAAAAATCCTTAATTTCTTTCTAAAAAAAAAAATTTGTATGATCATTTTAAATATTTAATAATATAAATTCAAAAACAAAATTTCACAAAAAATTGTCCACCCGTTTTCGAAATATGTATTGAATTTTCAAAAACCAAAATCCAAAAAAAAAACTATTTTTCGAAAATTTTGAAATGCAGTATTATTTAAAATTTGAAGGAGCTCCTGTATAAAAATTTTGATCGAAATCCGTTGAGCCGTTTATGGAAAGTCGAAAATCACCGTTAATAACAAAATATTAAAAAAAAAAAAACATTTTGGCGAAAATGTAGACCATACCCAAAGTAGTACACACCAATTGTTATCAATATCGTTAGGGTCGTTTTCGAGATAATTATGATGGTACAAAAGTTTGTATGGCAAGTACCGTAATTTTTGGGGCTAAAACATAGATTCAAAAATCTATTTTAGACAATCACCTAAAACGCTTAAATTCCAAATTTGAAGAAAATCGCTTCAGCCGTTTAGGCTGTAGAGAGTTGTAGAGACAGACAGACGGAATTGCGCGACCCACTTTTTTGGTGTCCTCCATCATCGTAATGTCAAGTTTGATTAAAATCTCGAGTTCGATTTTTTTTCCAAATGTAAAATTTGCACTATAGTACCTATATCGCAAGTAAAAATAAAAAATATAGGAATGTCAATAATTTTTGTGTGCTAACATAACAAGTCATAATATTATAAAGCTAAATTTTCATATTTTTTAGTCAAGGAAGAACTAATGCTTTCTGAAGGAATTTTATTCTTCCAAGATCGCTTTGTTTGGTAGGTTAACACGCCCTTAAGGAAATACGATACTGGTCAAGATCCACTTTTTATATTTTGAATTGTGTCTACCTTCGAAGAAATAAAAAAATAAGTGCTTGATTAAAATGTACTCTCATTATAAAGGGTGATTTTTTTGCTACTTGGTTTTTGACGTTTATATTTTTGACAGATCACACATGACATTTCGATTCAGTATTGTTTGCCATTTCATCATGAATAGACTTACGCCTGAACAACGTTTGCAAATTATTGAAATTTATTATCAAAATTCGTGCTCTGTGAAAAATGTGTTTCGCAAGCTTTTCGCAAAATTGTCTTCAGCGACGAGGCTCATTTTTGGCTAAATGGATACGTGAATAAGCAGAATTGCCATATTTGGAGTGAAGAGCAGCCAGAGGCAATTCAGCAGCTACCAATGCATCCCGAAAAATGCACTGTTTGGTGCGGTTTATGGGCAGGCGGCATCATTGGGCCGTACTTCTTCAAGGACGATGAAGGCCGCAGGGTTACGGTCAATGGAGAAAGGTACCGTTCGATGATAACAGATTTTTTTTTGCCGAAAATGCAAGAAATGAACTCGGTCGACATGTGGTTCCAACAGGACGGTGCCACATGCCACACTGCACGCGAAACCATGCATCAATTGAGAGGCGAATTTGGTGAGCAGTTGATCTCACGTTTTGGCGCAGTCAATTGGCCACCAAGATCATGTGATTTGACCCCGTTAGACTATTTCTTGTGGGGCTATGTTAAGTCTATTGTCTATGGGGACAAGCCAAACACGATTGCTGCCTTGGAAGCCAACATTGAACGCGTCATTGGTGAGATTCCGTCCGAAATGTGTGAAAAAGTTTGCCAAAATTGGACCTTCAGAATGGACCACCTGAAGCGTAGCCGCGGGCAACATTTAAGTAAAATTATTTTTAAAAAGTGAATGGCAGAAATTGATTTATCGATCCAAATAAAAATTTCATTCACTTTTTACAAGTTTCTGTGTTTTTTTGAATTTTCAAAAACCAAGCTCTTAAAAAATCACCGTTTATATGAATTATTATTTTCCAACCAAATCAAGATAGATGTAAACCCACCATAAGACACTTCAAGTTAACTAAATCAAATACATAATCCAGACACAACATACAGCACATCCAGTTGTAGTTCTGAGACAGAAAAATGTAGCTGATGTAGTTGTATGATGCGGTTGATGTAGTTGATGTAGTAGTGCTGAAATAGGCACCTGGTCTTATGAGTTACATTGACAAATTTTCATACATTTCTATACACTCAAAGACGATTAATTATAATTATTAGGTACTTAGTAACAACATTGATTGTTTTTTTTAAACGCTTCAACGAACAATTATTACGACGGAATTTAACTTAAAAGCATTTAACTAATCAAGATAATTTAAAAAAATTTTTATAATCCTCTTTGATTAATTCGTTAAGCTCTTTTAAAAATCAATTAAAGGGAAATGAGAAGTTCAAATAAAAAAAAAAGATTTAAAAGCAATACTTACATGTCAAAAACTGACTGAGAAATGTTAACTCATTGTGCGTAAACAGTTTTTCCCAATGGAAAAAGGGTAAAGTAAGGTTAATCCAGTGATTTGTCTCTTTATTTTATGCTAATAAGAACCTGAATGTTAATACTTTCACTTATTAGTAGCCTTTGATTCCAGCGACTTACAAAACAAAAAAGGTTTTCTAATTTCTTGATTTTCGTTTTGCAGCTGAACACGCCTAAAAGAGTGTGAAAAGTTCGCGAACATAAATTCCTTGCGCTTGTTAATGTCAAAGTGTCAAAAAGATAAAATAATATTTAGTGAAGTGTTTAAATATTCGATGATAAACTTGTTTAAAATTTTTTTTTTCGTAAAGGGTGTTTTTTTTTAGGCGTGTTGTTTTCAATCTGGCAATACTTTTTTCAGAGTTGGTCTTTTTGACAGCTGTCATTTGACTTATGCTCAGTTTGGCTTGCCATTTCATAATGAATAGACTTACTCTTGAACAATGTTTGCAAATCATGCAAATTTATTACCAAAATAATGTTTTTCAGCTATGAAGCTCACTTTTAGTTAAATGTGTACTTTAATTAGCAAAAGTGTCATATTTGGAGTGATTATAATCCACAAGTCATTGTTGAGACGCCGCCGTTACAACCTCAAAAAGATTTGTCCTTAATTTTTCAAAAATGAAGCCGGCCATAATGTTACAGCCAATGGAGAACGCTATAGAGTCATGATTAATGACTTGTTTGTGCCTGAATTGGAGGATGTTGATGTGGATGACCTTTGGTTCCAAAAAGACGGGGCCACATGCCATAAACAGTGAGCGCATTATCTCGCGTCGGTCGTGGGCCTCCATAATCGTGGGAGTTAACACCTCTAGACTAATTTTTGTGGGGTTATGTGAAGTCGCTTGTCTACGCAGATAATCCCGAAACGATTGACGCCTTGGAAGAGAATATTCGGCCCCGATTGCTACAAAATGTAGCCGAAAAATGGGCCTCTCGGCTAGAATTTATTCGAACCAGCCAAGGGGGCCACTTCTTCGAAATCATTTTTAGAACATAATGGCAAACCCTAATCTTTATAATTAAGCTACATTCTTGACCATAACATTAAATTATTTGCGTTTATTTTTTCTTGAAAACACCTAAAAAAACACCCTATATAATACTAAAATGCTTTAAAATCGTACAAAATTGTATTTAAAATTCCATATTTGTGTAAAATTTTATAAATTTCTAATTTTTAAACGTGGTTTTAAATTTAAATTTCTAAAAAAAACTTTCAGGATCTTTTTTTTTTTGACGAGAACGTTTTATAGGAAAAATCTGTCTACTTTTTTGCCTCATAAAAATGGCGATTCGATGCGTAGTTGATTAAGTTAAAATAAAACCCGGCCAGCTATTTCAAGTAAAAATATTCACGCTTGACAGTAAGTCCCTAAAGTTGGAGGTTTTCCACTTTCAACTTGAAAGGAAATCCTTTACATAAAATATTATAGATCACTACGCTTCATTGTTAATACAAAGGCCCTTATTAAACTTTCTTTCAACCCCAACGTACAATACTTATTATCATACTTAAGGCCAAAAAATATGCAACGCAGAGAAATGAACAGTTGAAGAAGGATAGTTGTACAGATACTTAATCGTTCGAAAAGTTGCAGGGTGAGTGACCAGCTTATAGCTCTTTCCTATTCCCAGTCGCTGACGACCAGATCATAGCTCTTGAAAAATTATATGCTCTGGTAACAATTAAAACAAAGAAATCCCATTTAATTTTTGGGAGTTTGTGCTTTATTATGAGGGCGCAAATGAAATTAATAATTCAACAACATATAATCGCATCAATAACCCTATTTAACGAAAATATAAATTAATTTTATAAAAAAAAGGTTAATTGATGGAGAAATAAAGAGGAGGACAACACATTTTCCACAGAGGTTTTGTAATCTTTACTTTAATAGATGAGGGGTTGATGTCTTGGGCACAAAGACGTAATTCCCTCAAAAGCAAACCTCAAGAATCAATAAATTTTGTTCTATTTTGGGTTTTTGTTGCAATGTCGAAAAAGTGTTTAATAAATGAGTTTTATATAAAATTTACACACATAGTTTGAAAGGTAAAGTTGTGATTTGTAACATGAAACAAATACAATGTCAATATAGGGGCGTTCGCGCAATGATAAACACTGTATACTTTTACTATTTGCGTAACTTTAATACTTGTGTAATGTACTGTCAAAATTTTAATGTGAAATTTAAACACAGAAATTGGTTACAATTCCCAAAAGGATTTGTTTGTAAAAAGTAATTTGTTGGTAAAATTAACCAAACTTCATTTAATCTATTTTTAAAGAAGTTATTAAGGTCTAAGATCACATTTTGCTTTATAATGCAACGTATGCACTTTATTTTTGGACGAAAGTGGTTATATTCAGGGTTTACCCTATTAAGATAGCAATGATAGAGACTTTTTTAATTGTTGTAACCACATTTTTCGAGGCTCAATTAACTTTCTTGTCAAATCTGAGATACACTTTATATCTGTGATTATTTAAAAAAAAATCTTTAACTATTCAACGCGCTTCCAGGAATGCTCATTAGATTACCCTTGTGACCAACTTCCGACGTACTATCCAGCAGTACGGAGATTCCTTCTATAGCCGTACAACACGAATATGCATTTCTTTACCTGGCTCTATTTTTCATTCTCATTTAGATATATTGATCTTCAAAACCAATTTACACCGGTAACTCCTATCAAATCCTTACACATTTCTTTAAAGCTTGATCTGTGCTTGTACATTTTAAAAGCAGTCAAAACACAATTAAATGCGCCCAAAAGTATATAAAATAAAAAAAGTTTGTTTAGAATTGTTATTTTTTTCTGAAATGGCATGGCTAATTATAGTTGTCGTTCGTTTTCGTCCAATACCCCTCAAGCTTACAAAAAAAATAAAAATGCTTAATATAAACGGCCAAATAAAGTTTTAAAGTCTGTTTTTACTTCATTTTTTTATATCCAAAATATCTTAAATTTCTTGTTCAAAACAATAAAAAAATAAATAAAAAAGTATAACAATTTTAAATATTTAATAAAATAAATTTAAAAACAAAACTTCAAAAAAATCTTCCACCTAATTCCCAAGTCTAAATATTAAATTTTCAAAAAGGTAATAAATTTTATATGCAGTATTATTAATAATTCGATGAACCTCCTATGTACAAATTTTCATCGAAATCCGTAGATCAGTTTATGAGAAAGTCGAAAATCAAAAAAATGGTTAAATGGCAGTTACCGTTTTTTTTTTATAAAATGGATCGCACGAACTTCGAATGCAAAAGATTTCTATTAAAAATCTAAATATATTTTTAAAGTCGTTTTTTACTTAGTTTTTTATATATACAAAATGTCTTTAATTTTTTCTAACAAATATTGGTATGAAAATTTTAAATACTTAATAATATAAACTTAAAAAAAAAAGATTAAATCGGCTTAGTCAAAGAAAAAATTTATTAAAAATTCTGAAATAAATACTTAAACTAATTTGAGCTCAAAAAAATGTACGCCATTTTATTTCTTGGATAAATTTAAATATATGAGAAAAAAAAATAAAAATCTGTGGAGCGGTTTTTGAGAAAAAAGCTTTTTTTTAAACCTTTTGAAAACATTTTTCAAACAAAAATCAAAAACGCCAATTCATAGGTATTCAGCAAATATATATAACTATAATTTTTGAAAAAAAATTTAATGAGTAGTTTTCAAAAAAAAAAAAATTTTAAATACTTTTAAAAATACAAAAAAAATATTAATTAAAAATATTGGAATGCAGTATAAATTGGGCTACCTACACCTATATATGTGTGAAATTTCGAAAGAATCGGTGAAGCCATTTATGAGATAGTTGAAAGTATCGTTTTTAGACATTTAGAAATTTTTTTTTCAACCATATGATCGGTCGTACCTAAAAAGCTGCACTGATTTTTTTGAATCAAAATCGTTAGAGCCGTTTTCGAGAAAAATAGGCTTTAATGTAATGGTAATATCGCAGGTAGCGTTATTTTTGAGCTAAAGAAAAAATCAATCTCCCCTCTGTAAAATACCTAAAAAAAACTCTATATACCAAGTTTGAAGCAATTCGGCCCACCCGTTTGGTCTGTAAGTTTCTATACATACATACAGACAGACAAGCATACATACGGACAGAATTCTTAGACAATCTTTTTTCGTCTTCGCTATAATCCTAATGTCATGTTTGATAGTTATCTCAAAACTTTTGTTTTCGACGAATGCATAACTTGCCTTATAGTATACTTATAATCGCAAGTAAAAAGCAAAAAGAAAAAGAAACTTATCTCAGCACGTGCTTAAAATCGTAGGCTCACTAATACACGTAGCCAAGGTGTTCGGGTTCAGTCTTCAGTTAATGGTTCGCGCATTTACTTCGTACATTTTCTTAAAATGTTTGGTCAATTTGGTGAGGAACGTTTTAAAAGGTCAAAAAATTCCCTCCCAAATTCATGAACCTTTTAAGTAATCCCGCATCAAATTTCGCAACCATTTTAAAAAATGAAGCGAATTCTAAATTCCCTATTACATTCCCGAACCATTTGAAACAAAATGGCGTGCGTTACTTCCGTAACGTAATTCTGAATTTTACCCCTGCCGACAGCTCAGATGTTTACACACCAAAAACACACTTTAGAGCTTGTTATTTGTATTTAGCAGTGCGTTATTTCTAAAATACCTACATCAGTCCCTAATTCATGATTCAAGTCTTTTGGCAATAACGACCATATTTAGCTGGCGTATCATCGACAGAATTTGAATGTAAAGCATTTAAGTTATTATTGTTGTATGTGTGTTCCCTATACTATACAATTGCATTACCTTATATCAATCACAGCTTTGTTATCTAACTTAAATCCATTGCCAATGCAATTTCTAAGAACCACCATCCTTGCATAACTATTGCGAATTCGCATTTCAATTATTAAATAACTTGCTAATTAAAGACCATCCTGTGTTTGTGTCAACGCATCCTGGTTTTTTGCATTCGTAATTATGATTTCTATACTTAATCTGCATCTGATATAACGTACATAACATTCAATTAGTCTAATTGCATACATTTTAATTTTATTTGCAGGTAATCCATGGCGTACACACTGAACCCGCCCACGTGATACGAAAACGTAGCATAAACCAGCCATTGAGGATATTGCTGTTTTACGATGATTCCGTTTACAGGTTTGTTTGTTTTAATAATTATCTGTTTAACTATAAATTTATGTATGCTAATATCTCTCCGGTTATAGTTAGTTGAAAAATGAGAAAGGAAAAAATTATGTGTTCGGTCGAAGTAAATAAAATGCGCGACAGGATCGCACGTACTTGCTCCTATGTTCGATCCCATTTTTTTTTGTTTAATTTAACTATATGCCTGTAAGACCTAATGTCTTTTAAATGCAACCTGAATAGCACGGCACAAGTTAGAAGCAAGAGAATGATAGGAAAGAATTTTTTGTTGGCACAGTGGATTTGAGAACCAGGTATTGACTATCTCATTTTAACCCACATTATATGCAAACGATTCTTAATAGAAATGTATTTTAAAATTCGTTTTTCACTTCATTTTTATTATATAACTTTATTTTTTTCTAAAAAAAATTGGTATGAACATTTTAAACACAGTGGTTGTCCAGTATAACGAATGATATAATGTCCAGAGTCAATTCGTTATATCGACTACGTTTTTTGTTCTCATACAAATTTAACTTAGAGAAATAAAAGTAAATATAAAATAAAACGATCTTTAAATTTTAATTAGATATTTAATTCATAAATAAAACTTAATTTTCAATCAGAACTTTCTTAATTAATTTTCTACGCGTTTCGAAATTATCATTCCATCATCGGGCTCTTGGCAAATTTGTTTCAAATCTTACAAAACAGTTTTTTCTATTGAAAATTTTGTTTAGCCCTAGAAAAATATTTCTCATAAGAGCCACCGTATTTTCTACAACGATAATATCGTGTTGATTACGGAGAACTGATAGTGGAATATAATCCTCCTCATCAAACTCCTCATCCAAAGTTGGAAATAAAATGTCGTTCCAGCACTTGCGAAGCAAAAACCGCGGATACATTTTACCATGAGAAGGCAATGAGTGATACAGCATCGTAAAGATTAAGATCTTTTAGAGCATTGTTTATGCCCTTTCCGGAATTCACAATTTTGCTAAGCAAGCTGTGTCTATAAAAGAGCTTAGGATTAAAGGTGTAACATTTTCAGCATGGGTATACATACACGAAGACGAATACGAATCATTCGTTATATCGGCATTCATACTGGACCACCACTGTATTTAATAATAAAAATTCAAAAACAAAATTTCAGAAAAAATCGTCCCGAAATCGTCGAAAAAGACACCCGTTTTCGAAATTGAATTTTCAAAACTATTTTTCGAAAAATTTGAAATGCAGTATTATTAAGAATTTAAAGGTGCTCCTGTATAAAAATTTTGATCGAAATCCGTTGAGCCGCTTATGAGAACGTCGAAAATCAATAAAATGGTTGTATGGCAGGTACGGTTAATAACAAAATATTTAAAAAATAATACAAATTTTTTGGCCAAAATGTAGACCACACCCAAAGTAGTACGCACACAATATTTATCAAAATCGTTAGAGCCGTTTTCGACATAATAAAGATGGTAGAAAAATTTGTATGGCAAGTACCGTTATTTTTAGGGCTACAATAACGATTCAAATATCTATTTTGGACAACCACCTAAAACGCCAAAGCACCAAGTTTGAACAAAATCGGTTCAGTGGCTATAGATCGTTCTATAGACAGACAGACGGAATTTCGGGACCCACTTTTTTGGTGTTCTCTATCATCGTAATGTCAACTTTGATTAAAATCTCGAGTTCGATTTTTTTTCCAAATGCAAAACTTGCCCTAGTACCTATATCGCAAGTAAAAATATGCATTTTGGAAGAGATGTGACTTCTATCACTAAAAATTTATACATAATTTATAACAATTTTGAAACTTCAAAGCTAAACCCAACAAGTTGAACTTACCCCTCAATCAAATAAGACACACTAACTGTGTAGTAGGTACCTAGAAATCTTAAAGTATCTGAATATTACATCAATATATCTTCTTCCCAACCAGTTCCTATTTTTCATGTGCTTCATTAAGAAAGTTAATAATGCAGCAATTAATTTTAAATCTTAATATTTATAAATTAATACTGATTTAACGTCTTGATGCCTTGACCTTAAATTTATATTTATTTCTTTAAAGTAGTTACATACTTGTATGTTTGAATACAAAATTATATAACTTAAGCATATTATGCAACAGAAGATTTCAAAATATTATATTATTTGACCCGGTGAACTTTGTTCCGCATAAAAGTAAGGGATTTGTATAGTCTTGGGAAAGACGAGTGAAACTGGAAACTGAATGCCATTAATTATGGCACTTCCACGCTTTTGAACTTGCATTTGATTATAGAGGCTTAGATGACATGAGTTAATTAGTTTCTTCACTCTGAAGCTATGTCCATTGTGAACAGATTCGGATGGTTTAGTTTTCGTAGCATTATGAATTCAAACCTAAATTTAATGGAGTTCACTCTATCAACCGAGCCTAACACAACTTGCTTTGACAGGTGAAACTTTTTCACGTATCCGATTCCCCACATGATATAATAATTAATCGAAGAAGGGAGTAAATTATTGAACGCTCAGTCGGCGATCGAGGGATGACCGCTAAAGTTTAATTGAAATCGTCGGCCAGGAGCATCCGCCTCCAAAACGCCTCACACTGACCCCTATTGAGATTGGCAATTTTCAAATTGATCATTGATAAATACTGAAAATTAGAGTTAAAACTTAATTTATTTAAAAACTCCAGAACTAATCATTGGTTGTGTTAATTCACAACAGTCTGAATCATTCTCCAGAGATCAAACCTCTTATCAATTAGGTTGCTTCATATTAAATTTCAGTATTTATCAACTTTCATTTGCAATTGATTATCGCAATATGAATTATTGTTTTGCATTTTTTTTTACTTCTTCGATTGATATAAAATTAGAAAAACAGCAAGAATTTGCCGATTATATCAAAATACAACTGTTGTGTATCAACAGTCAATGTGTTCACTGGAAAGACCGAACTTCTCACCAATCAAGTGTGAACCTAAGAACATAACACCGTCCCATTTTTATTAAGGATAAAAATTGGAATAAGCAAATTGGCAGTTTTGTAGTGTTTAAAATTTCCAATTTTTGGCTTTTCAGTGTTTTTACCTGCACTCTAAAAATATCGTGTAATTTTACTATTGTTGCCTACAATAATTGCAGTATTTTCACACACGTAGTAATTCCAAATATTTAATGTGTAAATGTTAAATCTTTTATGTGTAATTTCAAATAAAGATTTAAAGTAAAAATGTTTATTTTTACACTTAAGATGTTTAAATTTAATGCATGTATACTCGTATATACATTATTTATGTTTAATATTCAACAGAATTTAAGTTAAAGTTTTTTATATAATATAAGCATAAAATGTGTAAATTTAAACTTTTTATTTGTAAATTTATAGCGAAATTAAACAAGGAATGTGTAAACTTCCAAAAAAATAAAGTATGAAAGTATTAAATTATTTGCAGTCATTCTTTATCTAATATGTAAATTTAAAAATAGTTTTAAGCTTGTATGCCTATGTAAGTTGCCTAAAATGTGTGCAAATTAACACAAATAAATAGATCCTTAGTATAATTATACATATATTTTTATTTTATTTATTTAAAAAAAAACTGTAATTCATGAGTTTCTCATAAAATATAGCTTCGTCTCGTACTTTCTACTGTACAACTTTGGTTTTCTTACACGATTATTCGAGAGCAAAAGATTTTATGTTTTGTGTTCGCCAACGGTCTGATTACGAATGAAATGAACTTGCAAACGCATCATCATCGTCACAAATGAATTGCAAATTTACACATAAAATGTTTAACTTACATCAATGATCAAATAGTAGGAAATATAAGCATTGATTGTTTAATTACAAATAATTTATGTGCTGTTTTCATAAGGTGTTTGAATTTAAACAATATTTGTTTAAATATAAACTAATAGGTTCAATATTGAACAATGGTGATTGAAATGTACACAGAGGGTGAAAATTTAGAACAATTGGTTGTAATAACCAACATAATGTCATATGGTTGAAAAAAAAATTTTAAAAAATGTCTAAAAACGGTACTTTCCATAG
The DNA here is from genome assembly GCA_910595825.1 of Philhelius pedissequus. NCBI lineage: Eukaryota > Metazoa > Arthropoda > Insecta > Diptera > Syrphidae > Philhelius > Philhelius pedissequus. The sequence goes on along the minus strand of OU343161.1, from coordinate 10,997,642 downwards.
GACCGTTTTTTTTGCTTTCGACTATCTCATAGATTTAGGTTGCCCAAATTATACCGCGTACCAATATTTTTAATTAGTATTTTTTTGTATTTTTCATTTTATCATTAAAAAAAATTCTTTTAATTTATATTTCGAAAACTGCTCATTAAATTTTTTTTCAAAAATTATATTTATATGTATTGGCGTTTTTGAATTTTTCTTGAAAAATGTTTTCAAAAAGTTAAAAAAAAAAAACTTTTTTTTTCTCAAAAACCGCTCCACAGATTTTTAAAATTTTGTTCTCATAAATTCAAATTTATCTAACAATAAAATGGCGTACTTTTTTTTAGCTTAAATTAGTTTAAGTATTTATTTCAGAATTTTGAATTATTTAAGCCGATTTAATATTTTGTTTTTAAGTTTATTATTATATTTACCAATTTTTTTTAGCAAAAAATTAAAGATATTTTGTATATATAAAAAAGTAAAAAAACTGATTAAATGTATATTTAGATTTTTAACAGAAATCTTTTGCATTCGATGTGATCGTACATAAGAGCAAGTATCGAGCGATCCAGTCGTGGATTTTATTTTTACCTACTGTCCTGTGTATAAATACGCAACTTGCCTACTTTTAGACTAAAAATTACATACAATTTCATGGTAAACCCCCCACAGACATAATACACATGGAAAAAATCCCCAAGGAAACAATCTTTCTTGCCAAAATCCCCACGGAATCCCCAAATCCCCAGTGTCCTGTCCGTGCATTGCACATCTTCATTATGTGCACGTAGTTTTCAAAAAATATGTAATGAAATTCTCTTATTGTGATATTAATAAGTGATGATAACAATTAACAGTTTCTAAACAATCAATTACTATTAATGCATGCACTTCTTAGTCTGATATTCGTTTTCATGGTGAGTAGAGTGCTGTCTTTACAGTGACGAGTGTGTTTTTTTTTATAATCTACACGCGCTCAAGGGGTTATGAATACCATTTAAATGTTTCAACACAGCGCGGGCGTTAGGGTGAGGTTAAGGAAGAGAAAGAATGATAGGAAAGATGTGTTGCGCGATATTCGAAGATTGTAGGTGGTTGTTGTCTCAGATTTTATCTCCAGGGATGGCGGCTGAACTATTGCGGAGAAATTTCCGTGTCTTATTTATATATGTCCTTTAAAATTCGCATTAATTTTTTTATTCTTTGTCATATTCTATCGGTATACTAGTTTTTCTCATTGTTAGTTCTATGCCTAAACAGCATGTAATGAGTAAACCAGCAACTCATTATATGACATTTATTTTTAGAATTGTTTTTAATGCAAAAATAAGAAAACATCGAACCTGTGACCATGAGGTTGACAGGCGAACACGCAACTATCGCGCCACGGCCACCCCCGTTTTTTGTTTTTTGAATAAAATTCGAAATGGATGATCATGATATTATTGTTTCCAAATCTAATAAAGGTGGAAAAAAGTTTTTTATGAATGGATATGGCTATCATTTCCACTCCAAAAACAAAAATGAAAACTTTCGAAAGAAAAAGTAATTTGTGAATAGATATTATAGTGACCATTGAAATAAAATGCACGACTGGATCGCACGAACTTGCTCTTATGTTCGATCACATCGAATGCAAAAGATTTCTGTTAAAAATCCAAATATATATTTAAAGCAGTTTTTTACTTCATTTTTTATATATACAAAATATCTTTAATTTTTTTCTAAAAAAAAAATTTGTATGACAGTCTTAAATATTATAATATAAACTTAAAAACAAAATACTAAATCGGCTTAATTAAAGAAAAAATAATTCAAAATTCTGAAATAAATACTTAAACTAATTTAAGCTCAAAAAAAAGTACGCCATTTTATTTGTTAGTAAATTTGAATTTATGAGAAAAAATTTTTTTAAATCTGTGGAGCGGTTTTTGAGAAAAAAAGTTTTTTTTTTAACTTTTTGAAAACATTTTTCAAAAAAAATTCAAAAACGCCAATTCATAGGTACTCAATTACATATAAATATAATTTTTGAAAAAAATTTAATGAGCAGTTTTCGAAATATAAATTTAAAAAAAAAATTTTTTAAATGATTTTAAAAATACAAAAAAATACTATTTAAAAATATTGGTACGCGGTATAATTTTTGCAACCTAAACCTATATATGTGTGAAATTTCGAAAGAATCGGTTGAGCCGTTTATGAGATAGTCGAAAGCAAAAAGAAATAATGAGCTTAAGCAAAATGCGAAGAGAAGTGGGTTACTTCCAAATCAGCTGATAAGAGAAGCTACTGTTTGTTGTGAGCCGGACTGTCATGTTTATCTTCCAGCCCAAGAGTCACAAAAAAATGTGTTACGTGCTCGTGGTGTAGAAAGAGAATTTAATGAGCCCACAAATATTTCTGGAATCAACATTTCAGATAATTTAAAATATTTGGAAGATAAACTATTTGTTCAATGGCGAAAATAATATTATTCTCGGGACAAAGTTCACTTTAGAAACCCTTCGTGATGCTAGATGCTGGCTGATGCATGGGACATTTTACATCGCCCCAACTATCCTGCGACAACTTTTCAGTATTCGTGGGCAGGTGGGAGGACAAGTTTTGCCTCTTGTTTTTTGCTTGATGAGCAAAAAATGCAAAGAGTCTTATAATGAATTTTTTTTAAAGAATTGCTTCAGCTCTGCTCCCAGGAAAATATTAATTTGAACCGTAGAAGAATCATTTCCGATTTTAAGCCCGCAATTCTTTCATCTGTGATGCATGATTCATGTACATATTTGTTTTGGGGATATTGGCATGGGGATTTTTTCCTTGGGGATTCTTTCTTTGGGGATTTTGGATTTGGGGATTTCGTCTTGGGGAAAATGTCACCAACCCGATTACTTCTTTGGTTCTTTGGGAGGGTAAACCGCTTCGTTACGTATCATTACGGCGCCAGTCTGTTCGGCTTCCCTATCTCTCACGCATACGGAGAACTTTTGAAATTAATCAAATTAACGAAGAACTATTGTAGCTTTTCACAAGTTAAACAATTTTAATATTAAATAGTTCAACGTATCTTAGTTTAAGTTATCACTTCTGTCGGGCGTTCCGAGACGACAATGTTTTTTTTTTTACATATTTTGTTATAACGGTAGCTGCCATAGAACCATTTATTTTTATTTTCGACTTTGTCATAAACGCCTCGAAGGATTTCGATTAAATTTTTTATAAAGGAAGCCCTTGGAATTATAAATAATACTGCATACTAAAATCTTCGAAAACTATTTTTTTTTTGGATTTTTGCAAATAAATATATTTTTTTTTTGTTTTTGAAAATTCGAAAACGTGTGGATGATTCTTATTAAAAATCTTCTGTATATGATGTGATCGAACATAAGAGCAAGTACGTACGATTTAGTCGTGCATTTTATTTCATTCTCAATATGGTAACTAAAGGGTACGTTTTATATTTGGAAAAAAATAGAATTCGAGATTTTAATCAAACTTGACATTACTATTATGTAGAACACAAAAAAATTGAGTCCTACAATTCCGTCTGTCTATATATACAGTCGATAACTCTAACCATCACTTGCCAAAAAAATAATTCAAGTTATCAAGTAAAACAGAAAATTAATATTTATTTTCGAATAAAAAAAGTACAGTTGTGATTATTCAAAATATTCTGTTATACTTGACTGACGAATGGATTTACCGGAATGTTATATTTAATAGCCACATCCTTCATTCTTGACCCACTCTCCACCGCTTTTATTAATTTAAATTTATCTTCAAACGATGTTTTTAATGTTCATTTCACGACATATACATGTTAGCTTTACTTTTAATAAAAACTTCACACTGCTTTGTTAATATCTACGTCAGTTTCTTTGCACTTTTTATTTGGTTTTTTTTTTTTTTTCTAAAATAAGACTTTGGATTCGTATAATAATATTTCAACACACACATATGTCATAGAACATACAACCACAATGCCCACACATGCAATGCATTATGAAATGAACTTGTAAAAATCCACAGAATTTGATAATTTCCCTAAAAAAATCGATTTATCGAAGGTGACGCCAAATAATATTTTCGAGTTATCGAGACATTCGACTTATAGACGTTCGAATTATCAAACAAAAATTACATGTAAACTTCAGGCTTCGCGCTATTGCCAACCAATTTCATTCGAGTTATCAAATATTCGAGTTATCGAAGTTCGACTTATCGAAGTTCGACTGTGAGTGTGTTTCTTTATTTATTCCGGATAAGGAATAGAATGGATGGAAAAGATGAAATGTTTATCTAGAATATCCAGAATGGAATAAATAAAGAAACAAAAATTCTCTCCGGAATAGAAAAGAAAAAAGATGACATCAATCAGCTGTTTTAAAGTGTTGTGATGATGGCAAGAAAATAGATATCTCTATGGGAAATAGTAAAAATAAATTATTATTAATTTATTAATTCATGAAAAGTCACATTTAATTGTTATTTATATATTTATTTCAATAATAACAATATAAACAATGTTTGTTCATCCATTTTGTTTAATTGGTTTTCGCCTTGGCTGCTGTCATTTGTTTTGCTTTGACCCCTTTCACACAAGGCAACTGAGTTACCGGCAACTGGGAGTTTGTGAGTGAGAAGGGCACGAAGTAAGGGGAATGAAAAAAATCTCCCCGGTCATCGATTTTAAGCGATTTTTTTGACGTTTTGCTTTGAAATTTTCTTAGATTTCCATTTTGACGTCTGTCTCGGGGGACAGATCTATCTATTAAAGAGAAAGTAAGAGTTTCTTACAATAATATTATTACAACATTAAACCAAACCAAGTGAGCTACTTAAATAAATTCATTGTGTGAAAGAAAATTTTAAGTTTTAATTCTTGTAGCAAGGTTTCCCGGCGGCTGTTCCTGTGATGATTGTGGCAATGCCGGTGCATTTCAATAAGCCCAATATAATCAAGATTTGGATGGCAAGAGAAACGCACTCCAAAAAATCAGCACACCAATCAATTTTCTCCTGGTTCATTGTTTTTCCGTGACCTTTTAATATATTAATTTAGCAAACCATTATTAATAACCACAATAAAAAATAACATTTACCTATATAACCGCACCAGGATTCTTTATTTTGTATTTATTTTTCTAAAAATAAGCTGCGGTTCATTTATAACTCAAAATTATGTAGAATTTTCCAACCGCGAAGCAAATGGTTTGTTTACAAAAAGCGAATGTCAAATCAAAAGCAATTCAAAAAGCGAGCAACTCAGTTTCCTAATCAATATCTTTGTGTGAAAGCTACAAGGCAATTAAAGGAAAACGTCAAACAAATCTCCAGCAACAGGTTTCCCTATGTGAAAGGGAACTTTCATATGAAAGGGTTATTCCGAGAATATTCTTTTCATTCCGTGTTTAACATGGAATAAAAAGAATGCATTCCAAACGTTACGGAATGAATAATGAAACAACAAAAAAGCTTATCCGGAATATTCCATGGAATAAAGAAACGCAAAACTGGTATTCCGAATATTCTGGACATACCAGCATGAATAAAGAAACACACTCTGTATTTATAAAACGATTTACACTCTAAAGGGTTGAAAATCGATTTTATTCAAATTTGGTATTTAAGCGTTTTGGGTGACTGTCTCCAATAGATTTTTAAATCTTTTGTTATCCCTAAAGGTAACGGTATCATACCATTACATTGAAGTTAACGCAAACAATATGTTTATATTATTTTTGTTTTTGTTTTTGTGGGCTGTATGGATTAGAGCCAAATTGAAGAGTACCATAATATCTTAATTATCTACCGTCTCTAACGATATGATTTTATTTACATATTTTTTAGTTATTAACGGTTCTTGACATACACCCATTTTTTTGATTTTCGACTTTCTTATAAACGGATCGACGAATTTCGAGCAAACTGTTTGTATATACGTATGAGGTCCTTCGAATTCTCAATATACCTGCATATTAAGATTTTCGAAAAATGCTTTTTTTGGATTTTTGAAAAAAAAATATTTTTTTTTCAACGTTTTTAACACAGGTGGACGATTTTTTTTAAATTTATATTATTAAATAATTAAAATTATCATATTTATGAAAAATTAACAGTTTTTTTTGTATTATGTCATAACTTCTATATTTATTGTATCTTATGTTATTTTTTTATTTTTTTTTTTCAGATTAGATGAGGACAAATTTGAACTAATTAATGTAAGTTATTGATTTTTGTTCCCATTAAAATTATTTAAATTATATCTTATTTTTGTTTTTATTTTTAGAATACTGTGTTACCTGAAGCAGTACAATTTTGGGAACAAGCATTGATGGTTCGTGAAACAAAAGGCATCATACGCTTAAACAGGTATACTAAAATAAATAACTTATTATTTTCTTTTTTAAATTATTGCTTGTATTTTTTTAAACATAATTTAAAACATCTCTCAATTTCGTATACCTAGATAGGTACTCAAATCACATTTTTTTATAATCTGTATAAAATTGGCAACAATTTATTTAACATACACTGTATCTGCAAATTTCATGTCGTAAACTTAATATTTAACAAAATTATATTTTAAAGCATTTAAAAATTTAAAAAATAATAAAACCCCTAAAAGTAATGAAATTCGTACAATGACTCTAATTGTTTTTCACAATAATGAAATATTGGACACATTTTGAATATTCCAAACAAGTCATAAGGATTGCATATTATGAATGACTATAAGTATGAGCAAAAAAAGGAATCAATTTAAATACCTTTGTGTGGCTTGCCTGAAAAACAAGCCAAGATTATTCATATTATCATCGGGCTATTGTTAGTTTAAAGGTCAAAGTATTTAAAAATAAGATTTGCATTTAATTAAAAAATAAAATTATACGGTTGGGTTCTGGAGACCAAGCACCGGACGTGTCAGGTTTTATTTTAGTTGATGTTCCCGTGTGGTAACTTTTTGACATAATGCACTTAATAATGGTGATCATTTTTTTATTGACATGTTTGTCTATTTGCCTTTTTTAAAATATAATGATACTGATTAACTTTAATTGCGCTTAAAAGACAATACTTATACTTATAAGGCTTAAATAATTTTGTCTAAGCGCAACCTTGTAATAGTGTAAAATTGGGTTAAAAGGAAAAGATTCAAGGAAGCCTAGTTCTAACCCAGTGAACGTAACATGTGTTTTACCTTAGGGCAGCAGGTCGGATACATCGGATGCCAGAGATCCACTATTGGGATGTGAGGGATACCGCTTTTGGCCCGCTACCATCTAATGGGTTATCCATTTTGCGGTTTCAAAAGTAAACGTGAATAAAATACATATAAAATATTTTTGTTCATGATATTTCTTTTTTATTATAAAGTTTGAACGTTGACATTATGTGTTAAACACTACATCATTTAAATGACCTCCACGCGAATTGTTGCAAGCATCGATTCTTTTGGGGTAATTTTCGACCACTTTTTGACACATATTGGGCGGTATCTCAGCCATTACTTAACGAATGTTGAATTTCAAGTGCTCAAGAGTTAGAGGTTTATCTGCATAAACACGGTCTTTCGCGTAGCCCGACAAAAAAAAGTCCAGCGGTGTCAAATCGCATGATCTTGGAGGCCAGTTGATATCGCCACGACGAGAAATTTCGCGGCCAGGAAGTGTCTCTTGCAATAAAGCCATATTCGCTCGAGTTGTGTGGCATGTGGCACCGTCTTGTTGAAACCACATATTCTCCAAGTCGCTTTCTTCAATAACAGACAAAAAAAAAGTCGGTTATCATATGACCATAACGCTCCGAATTGACGGTGACAGTCGCTCCATCGTCGTTTTCGAAGAAGTAAGGTCCAATCACACCTCCGGACCAAAGAACGCCCCAAACAGTGACTTTTTGTGGATGTAATGGCTTCTCTTCAATTACTTGAGGATTCTCAGAACCCCAAATACGACAATTTTGTTTATTAACATACCCACCGAGTGAGAAATGTGCTGCAGTGGTACCAGCGAAACGATGATGCACAGGCCTGACGATATCTGTACATCTTCACAATTTTGAAAATTTTTAGTAAATTGCCACAGAAATAAGTAACAGAATCAGTGAGTTAAATTTAAATTGTTTGTGTAATCTTTTGCGATGCCACTTTGCTGCAATTGCAGTAGATCTACTGCACTCTTGTTTTTGTATAGCTTTCGAGCTCCTAAAAAATAGAAATAGATAAAATTAAATTTATATTCAGAATAAAATAAAATGCACGACTGGATCGCTCTTGCTCTTATGTTCGATCATATCGTATGCAAAACATTTCTATTATAAATCTAAATATATTTTTAAAGTCGTTTTTTACTTAATTTTTTGTATATACAAAGTTTCTTTAATTTTTTTTTTAATGGTATGACAATCTTAAATATTATAATATAAACTTAAAAACAAAATATTAAATCGGTTTAATCAAAGAAAAAATAATTCTTAAACTAATTTGAGCTCAAAAAGTACGCCATTTTATATCTTGGATAAATTTGAATTTATAAGATAAAAAAATTGAAAATCTGCTTAGCGATTTTTGAGAAAAAAAGTTTTATTTTTTTAACTTTTTGAAAACATTTTTCAAAAAAGCCAATTCATAGGTATTCAGCAAATACAAAAAAAATTAATGAACAGTTTTCAAAATATATTTTTTTAAATGCTTTTAAAAATACAAAAAAAAATATTAATTAAAAATATTTTATTTATTAATTGGGCAACCTAAACCTATATATGTATGAAATTTCGGAAGAATCGCTTAAGCCACTTATGAGATAGTCGAAAGCAAAAAAATACTGTCCTCTGAAAAGTACCGTTTTTAGACATTTAAACATTTTTTTTAACCATATGATCGGTCGTACCTTGGTAGATTCGAGAGGAAAATTCTTCGAAAAATCTTCGGTCCCGTTTGCGTTGACGGGCTATGGAGACGAAGATTCAACCAAGAACTATACGAGCTGTACAGCGACATGCCCCTGGTCAAAAAACTCCGCATTGGACGTTTAAGATGACTAGGACATGTAGAACGAATGGACACCAATACTCCGGCTCGCAGAGTCTTCGATCACCGGCCAGACGTCGGACGCAGTATAGGAAGACCTCGCCTTAAGTGGCGCGCACAAGTAGAAACCGACCTCAACCAACTTGGAGTGCGCAACTGGAGGCATTTAGCTAAGGACCGGGCTAATTGGACAGGCATGTTGGTTGAGGCCCAGGTTCATTCCGGACTGTAGCGCCACTTAAGTAGTAAGTAGTAATCGGTCGTACCTAAAAAGCTGTAATGATTTTTTTAAATCAAAATCGAGCCGTTTCCGAGAAAAATAGGCTTTAACGTAACGGTTGTATGGAAGGTACCATAATCTGTCGAGCTAAAAAAAATACATTTACACCACTGTACAATACCTAAAACACTCTATATATATATATGTACATATATACAGACAGACTTGCAGGCAGACAGAAATGCAGACGGACAGAATTTTTGGGCCATCTTTTTTCGTCTTCGCTATCATCGTAATGTCATGTTTGATTGTTACCTCAAAACTTTTTTTTTCGACGAATGCATAACTGGCCTCGTAGTATCTACCTATAATCGCAAGTAAAAACGTGCCAGAGCAGTGCTCTGAACAGAGTTCGTATGCTCTGAACTTGTTTCGAACAGAGCGTGCTCTGAAAAATCTGATTTGTTTTTTAAGCAAACTTGAACCACCACAAACCAGAATAAATGTACATACCATAAAAAGCAATACAACTCAAAACAATCCTTATTTTGTACACAGATACAACAATAGGAAATCAACAAGCGATAAACATCTTCCGCCATTTTAATTGTAACTGATTTTTTTCTTCATATTTTCTTTCTTGATGCAAATGACATTTCGTGTGCTCAGCAATTTACTCAAAATACCCAGACGATTATCTACGAGCGCATCGATCGCGCTCGCAACATGTTCAGAACGAAAAAAGATCATACATTCGCATCTCTCAACGCTCTGATTGAAAAAGTAACACTAACATTTTGTTCACAACTCGGACTCTGCTCTGAACTAAAAAAGAAAAACGCCTTTTATTAGCTTAGTTTAGTTTATTGGATTTTGCCAAAAAGAAGACAATATAACTTATAAATAACAGTGACAATTATATACATTATGTATACAAAAAAAATTGAAATAATAATGAAAAAAAATAGAAAAGAAGAATTTATTTACTGCATTAAATCGAATTAATTTTCAGATTACCAAAAAGATAAAGTTAACATTTAATTTCGAAACGTCACGAAGATTCTTCAACTATCATTCGGGCTAATATTTTGTTCTCAAAACAGTTTCTGCTCATTGTTATATCAAACAAGTAACAGTACTTATTAAAAGCTTTCGAACACGGATTAAAGGATTCGTGAAATGCATTATTAGTTTATTGTCTTCTTTCATTTAAAAATTTGGTGTGTCTCAAGACTCGAATATTTTGAAGTCCGTTGCTTTTGCTGTTGACATTACAAAATATCTTAAGGTCATCGGCATACAAAAGGCATCTGCATCTGGTAAACAACAAAGGCAGATCATTTATGAATACTAAAAATAGGAGCGGACCACAATGGCAACCTTGGGGCACTCCAGACGTTACATTTAGTTTACGCGAATTGACGCCACAAAACCTAACACACTGTGTTCTTTTATTCAAATAATACAAAAAAGTTTGCAAAATATAGACATGTCAAAACAAGACGTGAATAAAACCAAAGGCAAAAACTTATTTACTGGTTTCTAGATAAAATTAAATTTAACTCAAAAATTATAAATATTTAAATTTTCTCAAAGGATTTTGAATGACTATGATATTACTAAATACAAACGCCAGTTATTTATTTTGTGTTTATTCTTAAAAGTCTTACATTTGTAGACCACATTATTATCCAACCAGGACCTTTCTTTTATTGCCTATACTAACCAAGTATTGATACTATATGTATATGCATTTTTGTTTTTTTTTTGTTTTATTAGAAAATGTGACAGTACACAAGTATTTGTTAAGGACTCCCTAACGCACTGTATAGATCACTGTAAATCGATAACAATGTGCGGCGAAGTTCAAGTCCCTGACGAGCATCTCGATGTAAGTTTCGATTGCGCCATGAAAGTTTTTTTTCACATTTTTTTTTATTTTCACAGGTTTGTCGGGTGTGCAATGCCACCGGCCAAGATTGCCGCCCTGAACCAACTACACAAAGAGGACCAGGCATCCAAAATGCCGATTTTGTGTTCTATGTGTCAGCGAGACAGACAGAACGTTGCCATAAAGGTTTGACAGTGGCATATGCCGCTCACTGTCAACAAGAAGCTGCCCTCGACAGACCAATAGCTGGCCATGCCAACTTATGCCCCGATAGCATAAGTACTAAGCCCCAGGAATTACAGACACTCCTGTCCACTGTAAAGCATGAAATTTTGCATGCCCTGGGCTTTTCAGTCAGTTTGTATGCATTCTTCCGCGATGAACGTGGTGAACCACGCACACCCAGGAAATTGGATACGGGCAAGCCCTATCTCAATGAAAAGTATTATTTATTTATTATTCAGTAAAATTATGCAAATCCTTTTCAATTGAATCATATGTGTATTTCAGATTGCAGATCCACCAATGGAGTGACAAAACGATACGAAAAATTGTTCGAGATAAGTGGTCTGTGAGGGGTGGGACTATTCGAAAGGTTGTTGACATGATGGTGACGCCTCGTGTAGTTGAAGAGACCCGCAAACACTTCAATTGTCCCGATTTGGAGGGTGCCGAGCTAGAGGATCAAGGTGGCGAAGGGACAGCTCTCACTCATTGGGAGAAAAGGATTTTAGAGGTAAGCATTATACCTACTATAGTATGGAGGCATTGAATCAATACGCAATACGCAATATTGAATGCGAGCTGAAATTGTAGAAATCCTTTCGCGTTGTTTAACCTTTGTTCCCGATTACCGCAAAGTTCAAATTTGATTTTATTAAACAAATATTAGCACAGTCTGGCACGCGGAAATTGGAATAATAAAAATGGGAAATATAAAAATAAATTGTTGTGCCATGTCATTTTGAACGATTTGTGAATGCGTAAGAAATTTTTTTTTTTTTTTTGTGCGGATGATATGTTTTCGCATTCTCAGTTCGAGGATATTGGTATCGTAAATATATCGATTGTTCTACTTCATATTTTTGAATATTGTTAATGTGTAGATTGGGGTAAAATTTCATAAGGATATTGTATATGTAGAATTGTATGTGTTTTGAATGTGCATATGTTTGGATACTTGTACATGTACATGGACAGTATTGGGGGTTAACGTGAAAAAAAATTTCCCCGGCAATTTTTCTTTCATTCGAATGTAGACAACGTGAATGATCCCAGCAAACATTTTAATTCAGAAATGAGCGATAATTAATTCATAAAAGTGAAGAAACCGGCCGAAAATGAATTCACTTTTGATGCAATTTGAATCCTTTTACCTGGGCTCTTAGACACCGATTTGAATCATTGTAATGATTCATTTATGAATCTTTTCTAAATCATAAAAATAATTCCAATAAAATTCAATTAAGTGAAGGATATCTAAGTATATACCTTCACTTTAATTAATCGTATAGGAATCATTTTTGCGATTCAGAAAAGGTTCCGGGATTAATCATTTAAAGGAATATATGGAATCCTTATATACGTTCATTTATTTGCAGAATTTTTAGATCATAAATGAATCATTTCAAATCGGTGTCTAAGAGCCCAGGTAAAAGGATTCAAATTGCATCATAAGTGAATTCATTATTTCTGATTCATTTATGATTGAATATTTCATCGGTGAGCCTCTGGAACATTTTTTGATTTGCCTCTTGTTTGGCTTTTGTAGCTTCCAGGACTTCTTAATTGTTACACGATGCTATAATTAAAGAAATGATTTTTTATGTTTCTAAGAAAATTTAACACCATTTCTTACATACCTTTATGTTTTATCATTTGCTTTTTTATATATATATTTTTTTTAAGTAAGTAGGTACCCATTTACTATTAAAACACAAGCTGGTTATATACCTATCTAAACCGATCTTTCGAAAAACTTTTCCGAACCGATAATCGACTATGCAAACGAAGCTTTTGTCATTACAATGACCCGTCATAATTACCCCTTTGTAAAAAGAAAAATAAAAGGACGAACAAAAAGGATCTCCATATGAAGGATCCAACAACAAAATCTGAGTGTTGTTTTTTTTTTTGACGCAGAATACATATCTCTTTGTGTCTCTCTGGTAAGAATTTTTAGGATCTTTGTATACTCGTATATTCATAATTCATAATTCATTCAAAAAACTGAAGGTTTCCTGAATATTATTCTTCATTTTTGGTGATTAGAATCTGAACCTTCAGATAAATGTTTGCTGGGATGTGTTCAGAAGAGTCCCATGTAATTTATTGGTATTGGGAGTTATGCTGTCATTTCATACGATTTTTTATTCGAGGGAATTTTATTTTGTTGGAGATTCACGATCCTGGGAAAAATTTCGAGGGAATAAATTATTAAATGGGAAAAGAAATTCTCTGGCAGATTCCAAATGGGACCAATAAATCTTATCACAAAATACGGCCAACTTTCAGAGCGCCTATTATTTGTAGAAGATTACTGTCAAACACTGGAGAGACAATTTGAAATTCTTTCTTCTAAAACCAGCGAAAAAACTGTTGTGATGCACTTTCCGTCAGACAATAAGCCAAACAATGTTGAATTTGCTAAACAAACTTGTTTAGGCATTCTCCATCTAAGAGAAAATGCTGATTTAGCACTAAAGAATTCTATAACCAACAAAATAATAAAACAACAATGGTTATGAATTTTAAAAGCACGGACATCGCGAACAAAATTATTGTAGCTGTACCGAAGCTAAAGAATACCGGCATTTTTGTTCACAGAGAACAATCTCTTCTATACCGCAATAAAAGGAAGGCACTAAATGAAATTAAAAGTAAATTTCAAAAAAGAAATCCGAGCATTAAAATTAACATAAAAGGATCAAAATTGCAAATTGAGAGGTTCGCCTCTTACTACGACTCAATACGGTGGTTACAATTGAAAACAAACGCCGAAGTGACTTTTATCAAAACAACGTATAGAGAAGATGCAATGTGCTTTTTTGACAGCAGCAAGCAAGTCCCCTTAGTAGCGGAAGAGCCACCTGGTGGCCAGATTATCGATAACCACTATGGAGTGAATCCTGGAAGTTCTCATCAACATAGGATGAATGAATGAATGAATATTACTATGGGGTCGTTGCACTGCGACCTTGAGATCTATTGTGCCCCCGCCAAGAGCTGGGTGAGGATAGCTCATTTTACAGCTCTTCCTCCAAATTTATTTCCCTCATGAATTTGAGTATTTGAACAATTTTTAGAGATGGTATGTCACTCTCCTCCACCTGGTATAGTCCAAGGTGTTTTTTCCTTTGATGAACAAGTGCATCAAAATTGCCCAGAATATGTTCCGGCGTTTCCTCTTTTATATCACAGAACCTGCATGTGGCACTACTTACTAAGCCAAGGATGTTTAGATGTCTTTTTAATTTACAGTGTCCTGTAAGGAGACCCGTTATTATTCTGAGGTTGTTCCTGCTTAAGGTTATACAGCCTGTGAAACGTTGGTTATAATTCCCAAGTAGTAGTTTGCACTGATGTAGGGCAGGTTCTCATTGCTCCAGTTATGACTAAGCATGCGAGCCTTTTTACTTTCTCTCGGGATTTCCTAGTTGTTAATATTTCGGTTTGTTTGTGCCGTGCCGTTAAGAAACAACATTTATAAGGAAAAGGATTTCTCATTTATTTTGTCATTTAACCAGGATTAGCTTTCTTATTAAATTTAACAAAGAAGATTTATTATTTGTATTTTTGTTTACAAACGAACTATTCTTCATTTTGAGACTCTTCGCTTTCGTTTTTTTACATGCGATTATAGTTAGTACTATATAAGGCAAGTTATGCATTCTTTAAAAAAAAAATTGAGATAATAATCAAACATGGCATTATGATGCTAGTGAAAACGAGAAAGGCTTCTATTCAAGTGCGGCTTGAAAAAAAATTATGCATAGTTTCGGCAAGTGTCGCACTAGTGCGGTCTTAGCTTAAACCTTTAACGACCCGACATTTTGAGTTTCACGCTAACAGGGCCCCAGCATAAAAAAATCCGAAGATTTCGATGAAAGAAATTCGACATTAGACGTGTTCCTTTTCTGTAATTTATACGGGGCTTATACACATACATGAATTGACCGTCGCCTAAGGTTTCGCACTGAACTATCATTTTTTTCAAGTTAGCAAGGAAAATTTATTTTCGTGTGTAAACATACAATCGCGAATGTATTTTCACGGTTCCAGGCGTCCTGAATTCATGCAATATTCCTTGCATTTCAGCGCAAGGTCGCGTGTGCTTGGCACCATGTTAGAAATGAATAGTTTGTTGAGAATATTGAAATTAGCCTATTAACCGAGTTTACATCTGCAAGGATTCCCCAGCGCCAGTGGCTACTTTTGCGAACGTAAAAACTAACTTGCAAGTGTGCGCTCATGTTTTCGCGTAAATTGATATATGCATCAAAGTAAAACAAAATTTGGTGGGTCAGCACTTTTCATGTGCCAGCTATAAGAGTTGATATGATTTTACACTTAACTGCCATCTTTTTCATTGGCACATGTTAAGTTTACAAAGAAAATCAAGTTTGCTGTGTAAGCTTTCACAGTCTCGAAATTTTCACTTTCACAAGTACTGTTTTTTGCGTTAAGCCCATTTCACCCTACAAACAGCTAAGTTTTGCAAAAATATATTTAACCCTCAAGTCACTTGCAAACTACAACCTCTCAAAACCAAGCGAATTTTTTAAATTGTAGGTGTGGTTCCCGAGTTTAGCCTTATTAAACAAACTGACAAAGATGAATTTCACTTTATGAGAATAAAATTATTAAAATCTGTGGAGCTGTTTCTAGGAATAAGACATAATGATCCATTTCGAAAATATTAAATTATTTAAAAAAAGTTTTAAAATATGCTTTTAAAAATACAAGCATATATCTATTAGGTAATTAAAAATATTGGTATGCATCACAAGTTGATGTACCTAAACCTATACAATATGTGTAAAATTTCGAAAGAACGAAAGAATCCCCTAAGCCGTTTTCAAGATAGTAGAAAGCAAAAAAATCAGTACCGTTCTTAACTATTATTGGTAATTTGTTTTCCAACCATATAATAGTTCATATCGAAAAAATACTCTGATTTTCTTAAATCAAAATCGTTACCATTTTCGAGAAAAATGAGCTTTAACATAATGGCAGTTTCACAAAAAAAACTCTATACCAAGTTTGAAGGAAATCGGGCCACCCATTTGGACTGTAAGTGGCTAAACTAACATACAGACGAACAGAATTTTTAGACCATGTTTTTTCGTCTTCGCTATCATCGTAATGTGATGTTTGATTGTTATCACAAAACTTTTTTTTTTCGACGAATGCATAACCTGCCTTGAATTGTATTTATCTGTCGCAAGTAAAAAGACAACCTCCGGAAAGCGAAGAGTCCCAAAATGAATAATAGTTCGTTTGTTAAAAAAATAAGACAACTAATCCTGTACCCATCTTCTATAACTCAAGTGATAACTTTTCCTCACTTACAGCCTCTGACAAAAAATGGGTTTATGTTAATGGAAGGCAATAAAATAAAGTGTCATTTTGACATCTCAAAACCAAAACAAACAATTTTTTTGATTGTTTCTCGAAAGTTACATAACATGGGTATTGAACCAAAAAATAAATGAAAAATCCTTTTTCTTACAATTTTGTTTCTTTATTTTTCATTTCATTTGTAAGATATTGCATGAAAAGACTTGCCTCGGGTTTAGGGCAACGCCGGGGACTTTCTGCTAGTTTATAATAATTTTTTGTCTAGAATCAACAAAGCTGAAAGTGAACTGAAAACAAAGGATTATCATGTGAATGTGACCCTGCTATAGATTTTAAACTATAAATTCGGACTTAGTTTATATGTATTTGAAATTCGATAATAATTTAATTATCAATTTTATTCAAAGTTTTATTATGTAGTATTAAAACATTTAAAATTTGTATTACGGGTTTGATATACTAGATCCTTCTTTTTCATTCCTTCTTTTAAATAATTTGGTTTATTCCTTAGTCAGTAAGTAATTTAGATAAAACTTTTTGTTTTTGTTCAGACATCAGTAGCCATCCCTTGAAACTGATGCTTTTTAACTGTTTGTTTTCAGTGTATGTTCATATGTCAAAGTTAAACACAAGCAGTTAGGTTAGGTTAAAGTGGCTGTCAGGAAATTTGCTGACAAACTTATACCTTAGATAGGTCCATTGTGATGCCACGTGAAGAGATATTTGCTCTTTATTTAAACCAATTGAAGCTTCTAATGAAGCGTTATAGCTGGTGAATCTCAATATGTCTTAGATCACTGGGGTCGTCGAAGAAGTATTTTCCGTGGTGTAATATATGTCCTTGGGAGAGAGCAGGGCATGGACAAAGAAGATGGGAGATAGTCTCCTCTTCCTCCTCAAACATACAAGTTCTGCAAAAGTCATTTGAGAATACGCCGAGTCTTTTGGCGTGTTTGCCAATTAAGCAATGTCCAGTTATGACACCTATTACTGAGCCAAGATGTCTCCTGCTCAAAGAGACCAGACCTTTTGAGCGTTTTGGATTTATTTCTGGCCAGATCTGTCTGGTAGCCAGGCAAGTAAAGATTTTTGACCATCTTATGTTTGTTTATTTTATGGTGTTTTGCTGTAACTTAAGTCTAATTGGTAATTGGGTTCCATTTCTGGCGAGTTCATCGGCTTTGTAGTTTCCTAAAATGTCCATATGTCCCGGCATACAAATAAGGTGAATTTTAAACTGTTCTGCAATTTCCCTGAGAGATGATCGATAGTTGCGGTCAGTTATAGAGTTTGTGGAAACCGCGCCAAGTGATTTGAGGGCTGCTTGACTGTCAGAGAATATGCGATATCCGATATGGATATCACGTTTTCACTTAGCCAGGATAGGACCTCTTTAATCGCTTGGAACACGCTAAAATGATCAGGGAGACGGAAAGAGAGACTAAGATTTAATCTGTCTGAGTACACACCGCTACCCACTCCCTCTATGGTTTTTGAACCGTCCGTACAGAAGTGAGCTGAGTCATCTTTCAAGAACCCCTCATCCTCGCAAGCAGATCTTGGTGGGCTGGTAACTTGGAAGTTCTTATCGGAGACTAGCTGGTGTGTGGTGTAGACGGTTCGTTCTAGTTTTGATCCGACCTTGTTCAGAATATTAGAATGGCCTATCAAATTGCTGGTCCATTGAGAGATGGCTTTGAGACTAATAGTTGTACTCGGGGCCACGTGTTTGCTAAAAATGTCAAGGGCTGTAAGGTTAAGTAGTATGTTACCGGCAGCCGAGGGTGTTGAGCAGAGTGATCCACTGATACATAAACTGGCTGACCTTTTGAACAGCACATGCATGAATGAGAAAGTGTTATGGTGTTTTGAAAGGAAGATTCTCCGGTTGATTTTTGGTCCCGTCTGCAAAGGTGGGGAATAGAGAAGACGATACAACATCGAACTGTACGGGCTGTACAGCGACACCGACCTAGTCACAAAATTGAAAAGCCAACGACTGAGATGGCTAGTTCATCTAGAGCGAATGGACACTAATGCTCCGGCCCGAAAGGTCTTTGAAACCAATCCCGTGGGACAGCGCAGTAGAGGTGATAGCGTAAAAGGTGTCGCACGCAAGTGGAAGATAATCTCAACCAACTTGGATTGCGAAACTGGAGACAGATAGCTAGAAATCGAGACGACTGGAAGAAATTTGTTGGTTGAGGCTCTGGTCCACCCCGGACTGTAGCGCCACCGCTCGTATAAGGGCATTCGTGAAATCCACTTTTCCTTACACGATAAGCCGTGTATCAATTGCAGCCTTGGAAGACATCATTACATGTGTTATTAGCGATAAATCAGTCGAAATACTCGGAAAAACACACTCCGAATTGTCCTCGTCTTCCTCTAGTTGTGAAAAACATATACCTGACATACTCTTTAAATATAAAATGGCAGTCATTGCCTTAACAATTCAAATATAAAATGTATCTATGCACCCCTTTGTTCTTTTTGACAATTAAAAAACGCTTAAAAATCACCCATTATAGTTCTTCCTCGACAGTCTTCAATTGGACTGAATATCATCCAATATAATTTCCTAACCTTTCTCGGTATTGAAATGAAGTCCAGCAAGAAACCTTTACAAATATTTAAATGCTAATCAAGTCGACCAATACCAAAGAGTGCCAAAAAGTTTCTTAATATCCTTAACATCCCTCAGGATTTAAATATGTTGGTCTTTTGTTAAATGAAGTTTGGTTCGTTTGGTATATAGGGTGCAGGTAATGCTGTTGAATTTTAAAATATTTGCAATTTCAATTTTCATTCCCACAATGTTCTTTTTCATTCCTTTTTGTATTTCTAGAACGAAGCAATGACTGGAACCCACACACAGAGTCCGGTTTTCTCACGAATAACTCTTGCCTTGATGGAGGATTCGGGTTGGTATAAAGCAAACTTCACTATGGCATCACCATTATCCTGGGGCAAAGGATTGGGTTGTACCTTTGCTATGCGAAGTTGCAAGGACTGGATTCAAATGAATAATGGAAGGTTTGTTTACATTTTATTTGTTTTATTAAATATGTATTAACTTTTTTGTAATTTTTTTTTTCTGGAAAAGTTTTCAAAGCGAAGGAGAGGATTTGATGCGGTATGAGAATTTGAATTTTTGTCCTTCAAATATATTTTATTATGTAGTTGGTCGTTTTGGTATTTAATAGGTATATACTGTATGTCGTTTCTTAAAAGTTTTGTTCAGTATACACAGTAAAAGCTCTCTTAAACGGATATCTACAGGTTTAAGACTAGTACGCTGCTAATGCGAAGGGAAAATTTTCGTTGGTTTCCGCGACCGCTAGGAGAGCGAAATGCTAACAAAAACACGAACGAACAAAATTTCAAGAAAAAACTAAATCAGAAAAAAATCAAAAATAAACAAGTTGCCATGAAAGAAACAACAAAAACTCGACTTAAAACTAAAATGTGATATTCCGCGCACAATTAATCGGTCTGGGTAATAAATTGTTTGCGAAAAGTGAGTGGAGAGTTTTTAAATTTCGTCATGGAACAGCGTACTGCAGAACGACAATTTTCGGTTATGATTTCGTTCTGTCATTTTTGTATGGAATTTTTCGTTTCACATTAGCAGCGTACTAGGCATAATGTTAACTTTAGAGAAAAAGTAAAAAAAAAAACAATATTTCATGTGTTTCGTTATTTTATCGCTATTTTTATAGCGAAGTAGCCAGTTGCATTCCTCCCCTTAAACTATTCAACCGTAATACTCGCGCTTCTAGGAATGCTCATCAGTTTACCCTTGAGCCCAATTTCTGACGTATTGCCAAGTATAGAGATTCTTTCTTTAGTCGAACAACACGAATTTGAAATGGTTTACCCGGCTGAATTTTTCCCTCCCATTTTGATATTTTGAACTTCAAAACCAATGTACATCGGTATATCCTTTTAAATTCTTCACTATTTTCCTAATGCTCCCACTGTGCTTAAACATATATAGGGTAGCCAAAACCACTTTATTGCACGCTAAATTAAAAAAAAAAAAAAACTAAAATGTACGACTGGATCGCACGTACTTGCTCCTACACGCAAAATATTCTTAAATGTATTTTTAAAGTCGTTTTTCACTAAACTTTTTTCTTAAAAAATTAGTATAAAAATAATAATAAAAAACTATGTTTCGAAAATTTTAAAATGCAGTATTATTTAGAATTTGAAGGAGATCCTGTATATAAATTTCGATTGAAATCAATAAAATGGTTGTATAGCAGGTACCGTTAATAACAAAATATTTTTAAATTTTTTTCGGCTAAAATATAGGCCATACTCAAGTTAGTACACACACCAAATTTTATCAAAATCGTTGGTGCCGTTTTCGAGATAATTAAGATGGTAGAAAAAATTTTATAGCAAGTACCGTTATTTTGGGGCTAAAACAACGATTCAAAAATCTATTTTGGACAATTACCTAAAACGCCTTAACACCAAGTTTGAACAAAATCGGTCCAGCTGTTTAGGCTTTAGATCGTTCTACAGACAGACAGATAGACAGACAGACGGAATTTTCGGACCCACTTTTTTAGTGTTCTCTATCATCGTTATGTCAACTTTGATTAAAATCTCGAGTTCGATTTTTTTCCAAATGCAAAACTTGCCCTATAGTGCCTATATCGCAAGTAAAAACAAAATGCACGACTGGATCGCACGAACTTGTTCTTATGTTCGATCACATCGTATGCAAAATATTTCTATTTAAAATCTAAATATATTTTTAAAGTCATTTTTTACTTTATTTTGTATACACAAAGTTTCTTTAATTTTTTTCTAAAAAAAATTAATATAACAATCTTAAATATTTATTAATAATGGGTGATTTTTTTGCTACTTGGTTTTTGACGTTTATATTTTTGACAGATCACACATGACAAATTCCACGAACATTTGACATTTCGATTCAGTATTGTTTGCCATTTCATCATGAATAGACTTACGCCTGAACAACGTTTGCAAATTATTAAAATTGATTATCAAAATTCGTGCTCTGTGAAAAATGTGTTTCGCAAGCTACGTCCGTTTTTTTTCCGCTCATTTTTGGCTAAATGGATACGTGAATAAGCAGAATTGCCGTATTTGGAGTGAAGAGCAGCCAGAGGCAATTCAGCAGCTACCAATGCATCCCAAAAAATGCACTGTTTGGTGCGGTTTATGGGCAAGCGGCATCATTGGGCCGTACTTCTTCAAGGACGATGAAGGCCGCAGGGTTACGGTCAATGGAGAAAGGTACCGTTCGATGGTAACAGATTTTTTTTTGCCGATAATGCAAGAATTGAACTCGGTCGACATGTGGTTCCAACAGGACGGTGCTACATGCCACACTGCACGCGAAACCATGCATCAATTGAGAGGCGAATTTGGTGAGCAGTTGATCTCACGTTTTGGCGCAGTCAATTGGCCACCAAGATCATGTGATTTGACCCCGTTAGACTAATTTTTGTTAATAGTTTAGTTTAGTTTAGTTTATTTCATCAAACAGAGTACAACTCTTACAGACTACTATAAATAGTTAATAAGATAATTAATATGTATATATATTTATGTACAAAAATAAAATAAGTAATAATATCAGTATAACAATAGGTAAATCTTAATTACAAAACAGATTGCGATAACAAAGCAGACATTAAATTTTTTTTGAAGATATCTCTTGAATTAGAAAAAATATCTATAACCTCTACAACAGAATTCGTTTCTCTTATGCAACGTGCAAACGGTTCGTTTCTACTATAATTTCTTCTATGAAAAGTCTCTCGCAGATGAAAATTGGAGCGGAGAGTCCTTGACGGAAAGTAAAAAAGTATCCGTTCTAACAAAAAAGAGCATTTGATACGATTGCTTATTAAATCTTTAACAAACATTATTGAAAAAAATTTCAATAATGTTTTTCGTCATTGGTGAGATTCCGGCCGAAATGTGTGAAAAAGTTTGCCAAAATTGGACCTTCAGAATGGACCACCTGAAGCGTAGCCGCGGGCAACATTTAAGTGAAATTATTTTTAAAAAGTAAATGGCAGAAATTGATTTATCGATCCAAATAAAAATTTCATTCACTTTTTACAAGTGTCTGTGTTTTTTTGAATTTTCAAAAACCAAGCTCTTAAAAAATCACCGTTTATAAACTTAAAAACAAAAAATTAAATACGATTAATCAAAGAAAAAATAATTCAAAATTCGGAAATAAGTACTTAAACTAATTTGAGCTCAAAAAAACGTACGCCATTTTATTTCTTGGATAAATTTGAATTTATGAGAAAAAAAATTTAAAAATCTGTGGAGCGGTTTTTGAGAAAAAAACGTTTCTTTTTTAAACTTTTTGAAAAAAATTTACAAAAAATTCAAAAACGCCAATTCATAGGTATTCCGCAAATACATTATAAATATAATTTTTGAAAAAAATTTAATGAGCAGTTTTCAAAACAATTTTTTTCTTAAACATAAAGCATGTAAAAATACAAATAAAAATTAATGAAAAATATTGGTACGCAGTATAAATTGGGCAACATAAGACTATATATGCGTGAAATTTCTAAAGAATCGGGTAAGCTGTTTATGAGATAGTCGAAAGCAAAAAAGGAGTCCTATGAAAAGTACGGTTTTTAGACATTTTTCTAATTTTTTTTCTCAACCATATGATCGGTCGTAGCTAAAATCGTAGCGCACTGATTTTTTTTAATCAAAATCGTTAGAGCCGTTTCCGAGTAAAATAGGCTTTAACGTAACGGTTATATGGCATGTAACGTTATTTTTTGAGCTAAAAAAAAAATCAATTTCCCCTCTGCACAATACCTAAAAACTCCATAAGCCAAGTTTGAAGCAATTCGGTCCACCCGTTTGGGCTGTAGGTGTCTATACATACATACAGACAGACTGACAGACATACAGACGGACAGAATTTTTAGACCATCTTTTTTCGTCTTCGCTAAATTTTTTTTCGACGAATGCATAACTTGCCGTATAGTACCTATAATCGCAAGAAAAAAATGTTTTTTACAAACAAAAAATTAAAAAACTATGCCGTGAATTATAAATCTACATTCAGCAAAATAAAACGAAAAGAGAGTGCAATAAGAAAGTTTGTTTCTATTGCTGAATGTAGACCCGGAAAGGGAGTTGCATAAAAAGGTTGTGATTGGTGAATACCCTAAGATCGAAAAGGCTTTGTATAAGTGGTTCCTAAATCAAATTCGAGAAATGGCGATTTTAAAAAATCAAAAGAGAACTAAACAAATGTATTTATGAACTCATATCTTAATGAATTAACTTAGTTTTCTTTTGTTTCTTATTATTTTTGTTATTGAATAAAAATTTGTTGCATTAAATAATGGGTTATCCATTTTGCGGTTTCAAAAGTAAAAGTAAATACAACACATATAAAATATTTTTTTTCATGATATTTCTTTTTTATTATAAAGTTTGAACGTTGGCATTATGTGTGAAACACTACATCAT
Source organism: Philhelius pedissequus (assembly GCA_910595825.1). Lineage (NCBI taxonomy): Eukaryota > Metazoa > Arthropoda > Insecta > Diptera > Syrphidae > Philhelius > Philhelius pedissequus. Next base: position 10,973,429 of record OU343161.1, on the reverse strand, counting down.
TTAAATGACCACCAAGCATCGATTCTTTTGAGGTAATTTTCGACCACTTTTTGACACATATTGGGCGGTATCTCAGCCATAACTTGATGAATGTTCGTTTTCAATTGCTCACGAGTTTAAGGTGTATCTGCATAAACACGGTCTTTCTCCTAGCCCCACAAAAAAGTCCAGCGGTGTCAAATCGCATGATCTTGGCCAGTTGATGTCGCCATGACGAGAAATTACGCGGCAATGAAATGCAATAAATCCATATTCCCTCGAGTTGTGTGGCATGTGGCACCGTCCTATTGAAACCCACATATTCTCCAAGTCGTATTCTTCAATAGCATGCAAAAATAGTCGGTTATCATATGACCATAATGCTCCGAATTGACGGTGATAGTCGTTCCATCGTCGTTTTCGAAGAAGTAAGGTCCAATCACACCTCCGGACCAAACAGCGCCCCAAACAGTGACTTTTTGTGGATGTAATGGCCTCTCTTCAATTACTTGAGAATTCTCAGAACCCCAAATACGACAATTTTGAGTGAGAAATATGCTTCGTCGCTGAAGAAAATCGCCGCCCACCGCCTGTTGTTCAAGCACCCATTCGACGTATCTACGAAGTTGTGAATGGTCAGCTGGTTTCAGTTGTTGTGTGAGCTGGACTTTATATGGATGTAGGTATACGAGTAGATCCAAATGCAAAATACGCCATAATGTGGCGTAAGACAGTCCTAATTCCTGAGAACGACGAGGAATCGACACATTCGGGTCTTCGGCAACACTTTCACTTACAGCAGCGATATTTTCAGTGATACGAACGAAACGATGATGCACAGGCCTTACAATATCTGTAACCAATCTTTATGCGTTGTGCGATAGTAAAGCGATCCATTTTCGTAAATGTCAGACTTTCAACTGACAAAAAAAAATTGGTTTAACAACTTAGTTTGACAGATGTCGAATTCCAGCCCTATAGTTTTGAAACCGCAAAATGGATAACCCTTTATTTCCAGAAAAATGTTTAAGGTGTGTTCAAACTGATTCAAATCTTGATTTAATTTTATTTTGCTTCCAGATATTTCTTCAAATAAAAGAAAAAAAATGATCCAATTTTTCCTTCTGTTTACTTTTCGAAGATCAATTTTTTTGGTTTTATTTAGTATGTTTTTTAATGCATTTTTCATGTATATTAGTTTGGAAAATTTTGCATTCCGTTAGTTAGTTAAGTTCTCTTAATTTATATTTAATAATAAGTCAAATATTTTTTTAAATTGGTTTAATAAAATTTATTTCTTTTCGGTTGGAAATAAGAATTAATTAATTAACAGCTATTTTTGTTCATAATCAAAATGAAACTGAACTATTATTTTTTAATTTACAAAATAATAAAACAAAGTTCATATGATATTTGATTCCATAATAAAAGTGCTTATCTAGGAAGTGTTACTATAACTCGCGCGTTTCAAATAAGGAAGTCCCCTGCCGAACCCTATATAATACAAAAAACTATACATCGAACTAGATCCTTAAGAAATTCAACTTGTATTTTTTTTTTTGTCTAGAATATGCGCCAGCATTTAATTTTCATCATTTCATCACACGGCAAAATGCATTAAACTCTTAATTTTAACGTTAGAATTTAACATATTGAATGAATATTATAAATCAATTTTCTTGTGATCACAAGTGGGGGTAGATGCCACGCCCTTGAAATTTTCGTTTTTTGTTTCTCCGTAAGCACCATAAAACTTACAATTGTGCGATTACAAGATTCTACGGTGTCGGCAAGTTCTCTATAATTTTATTTTCGGAACCACTAAAGGTAATGAGTTGAATTTTTTTGTTAGACAAATTCTATGAACTTGAACCTTCTGACCTTATTTGTATTAAAGATAGGTGGAAGTCAAAAGTGCCTGATGTTGATCTTGTAAAAAGGGTGTAGTGCTAATTTCATATTAATTCAAATGATGAAAATTTGCCTTAAAACTTACAAATGCCATTGAAAACTAGGAATACTCAAAATATGTGAGGTTTTGAATTGAAATTTTAATTTAGAGTAATCAAGACAAAACAGTACTTGATTTTTAATTGATGCTGAGAAATCAACACAAAGTGAAGCTCCTAACTAAAAAAAAATTACCTTTGTATTTTTGTTAGCACATCTACTTTAATTATTTTCATGAATTATGTACTCTAAATTAAATTTTTTCCTCATACGTTTTTCAGAGGCCGATCAATACACCCGTTCTGTTCGAAAGTCAAAAGGGATCCTCTCCAAACCGAATGCACTGATGATAGAAACTCTGTTGCGCTTTGTAACCTTATAAAACATGACTACGAATTGCCAAAAGAATATCAGGTATGTACATAAATAATGTATTGGTTCAATTAAAATTTCGTTTTATACTAAATTTTTATTTTATTATTTAAGAATTTTGATAGCATAAACCATGTAAAAGACGGAGAAGAAGGATTCTATGGTGGTTCGGTGTCGCTAGCCGATCATTGCCCATACATTCAGGAATTCACATGGCGAAGTAAAAACATAATCGTTCGTGGCTCACATTGCAAATTTGAAGAAAATAATCCAAGTAAGTTCAATTAACCAAATGTTCAAGACCAAACTTATTTCAAAACTGTTGCTGTTTTCTTTAGAACCAGAAAAAAACTTTGCCTTGGAGAGCTATGGTAAAGGATCAAAGTGTTTCGATCATAGTGAAAACATGTGGGAAGAACGATCATGTCGGCAAACCCGAGAATGGCAGCACTGGGGATCTGGCTGCTACAAATACAAATGCGACAACGGACGACTCCACATAGTTGTTGCCAATTACTCCTACGAATGTTTCTTCCCTGGCCAAAAATTGTCTATTCGGATTTTTGCCAATGGATGGCTACACAAGGGTGCCATTATATGTCCACCGTGCCATGAACTATGCGGGGAAATCTTCCAACGGCAAGGATCTCAATGTAGGCTTCGTGAGGAAGCGCCACCTTCGAACAAGTATCCTCGTGATAATCTTGCTTGTTCGGCATCAACATTTACATCACACAATACCAAAATTGGTCTTTTAGTGTTGAGCTTTTTATTTTTATATTTAAGGACGAGTTAGAAGTTTGAATTAAATTTAGACAACTTTATCTTGTGATAATTTTCGCTGCAAAAACCGAGATCGCACAGAACATCGATTCAGTTTTTTTTTTATTATTATTTATTAAAAACCAAAATCTAAATTAACGATATATATTTATTATTAATTTTGTTCTTATATTATAATCGTGTTTGTATAATAATTGTAAAGGTACCTATAGTAAGTCGTAAGGTTTTCGTCGAAAGCACATTCCAATTCAAGGCGCAAAGATGAGCACAAGTTTTATTGCATTTCTTTTAGAGTTTTCTATATATGTAATAATAATGTTACTTGTAAAAGTATATTTTATAGATATCTGTAATTGTATTGTTTTTTATTTTATAAATTAATTTTAAACTAATGAATGCAACTATTATACATGATTATGTGTAGTGTTTGTAATATCTACAATTTTAGAAGCAATTCTCTGGAATCGCCTAGATATTAATGAGTAACTCTTGAAAATGTATTTTGTAATATAAAAATATAAGTCTAAATAAAAAAAAAATAATTACATTATTACAAAAATACTTATATAAAAATGAACAAGAAATCATTATTTTACTAAATCGAAATCTATATACGTATATAAAAATCAATTGCTGTTCGTTTGTCTCACTAAAACTCAAGTATGGCTTCACCGATTTTGCTAATTTAGATCTTGAAATATTTGTTGAAGTTTGGGATGTTTAAACTGTGAGAAACATTATATAATAAGTAACGCAGATTTCTAAAAATGACAATTTAATTTTCCAATACAAAATGTTCGTAACTGTGAAACATTTGTTGTCTTTTGTCGTTTATCTTTTATATATTTTTCCAACAAAATTGTTATTTGGTTGTCAAATATTTATAAGTGCGTTCAGAATTTTGTCTGTTTCATAGAAGATGTATGAGGTCCGATCTTTTTGATCTGTTTTGTTGGAATATAAAACAGTTCTGTTTCAGTTAGTTCTGTTAGTTGTCGAAAAAATAAATAAACAAGACGATTATTAAAATCTAACTTTCCTACACCAGGGATGCCAGAAATAGTGATTTATCATGATTTTCATGTTTTTTAGACCCAAATAATGTTTTCATGTTTTTGAGCCCAAAATCATGTTTTTTTCTCACACAAATTTTGTGCCTATTATCGCAAAACCCAACATGTCCAAACCTACCCTACATAAACACAAACACGAAACCATAAACTAATAACCATACAGACCAGAAACCTTTCATTTGACATTTGCCTACAAGCTGAGGCACGCACACAAGTAACTTTACCGTTCATCTTCCAATAGACACATTGATAAGAACGCCCACAAGAATCTTTTCTGTTCATCTTCCTATAGACACATAGACAACACAGCCCTAGTAATTTGTTTTTGTTTTGTTTTTCGATTTCCCATCTATTCATGGATAGAGTTTCAAATCCACAAATACAACAATGTACCCAAATGGGTTATGGGGGGTGAAACGTACGAAAGTTTCCAATCTTATTATGGCCTTTTTGTGATTATTTTTCAATATAACACTATCTACGCACTCTTCAACTCGCCTCCGGCCTTGCAATATTTTTGACAGCTCAGCTATCACCTCGAGTAACGCAATGTGAGCGTGCGGTGTCGCACAGCTTTCTGATACATTGCTGAAAAATATTCTGTGCGTTTGTGAACGTATAAAACCCAATACGTAACCATTTCTGTCAAAACAGAGAAAAAAACTAATTGCTTGCGATTATGCTTAAGCTCAAATTGAATTAAACATTTATGTACATTTGTTGGGTAAAATATAAATTTTAAATGAATCGGGAAGTAAGACCACAAATGTTTCAAAAGAAGATGATGTATTAGGCACGTAATTAAAGTTCACAAACAACAATTGAAAAGACAGCTTATTTCGTAGTCAGCTGTGCACTACGATACCTAAGTATACCAGAAATTAAGCGCTAGCTTGGCTTCGATTTGGAAATCATATGTTGTGTTCGTTAGCATGGTAGTCAGCTGTTAATGGCGTGTTATTTAACACGTATTACAACTACAACAAACATATTGCACAGCAAAGCTATTCGCCACCGAACGCCCGCAATGATGATGAATAAAGGAGATCAGAGGATGAAACTGTTTTTTTTTTCATTTTTTAATTAAGCTTCAATCGTTCTCTACTTTTTCAATCCTTTTTATTTTCCTGATACCATTTTGCTTTGAACATTGAGTTCAGCTTCAGCAATTGCATACAAAACTTTTAATTTAATATCTATATTTGTTTTACATACTCATGATATGATTTCCAAATTGTCTGTTTGAATTCTTTCTTTTGTTTTTTATTGAACGCGTATCTAACTACGAGATTGGTCCGTCATGTTTTTTTTTATCCCAAATCATGTTTTAAAACTATGTTTTTTTTTAATTTCTTAGTGACAGCATCGTTCTACACTTCAAATTGCTGCAGAAATTTACACTGAAACATTGATCGTGATAGAATATAATGTCGCAAAATTTTAAACAACCTATTATTAAGGCCTTAACACGATACTAGTTAGCAATTTACTATATACATAGTAGTCTACTAACCTTACATAAACCTTTTGTTAACTAGTAAAATGCTAATTAAGCAGATAGCAAACCATTTGTAGGGTTTGAATTTTTATGAACACAATTATTGTGTTTATACATTGTAAATTGGTTATACAGGATCCGCCAAATAACTTCTTTTTTTTGAAAATGGGCTCAAAACATCGAGTGTAGCTTCGGCTGTGTGGCACGTAGAGCCGTCCTGTTGAAACCAAATATTGCCAATATCCTCCTCTTCAATTTTTGTGAACAAAAATTCGTTCAACATGGCCCGATAACGATCGCCATTGACTGTAACGGCCACTCCTTGCTCATTTTCGAATTATGCCTCTGGACCAAAATCCGCACCAAACAGTGACTCGTTTTGGGTGTATCGGCTTTTCAATGTATGCGTGCGGGTTTTCTGTGCCCCAAATGCGACAATTTTGCTTGTTTACATACCCGCCAAGATCAAAATGAGCTTCATCTGAAAAGATGATTTTTTTTTGGCAAAATCGGCATCTTCTCTAAGTCGGTCGCAGGCCCACTTAGCGAGCGTTGTTCAAGCGTATGCACAACCATATTCGTTCAGCGGAAGGATAAAACTAATTTTCTGTCAAATCAGAAATGAGCTAAGTGGTATCATTCACGAAATACGCACCAGTTGAAAAAAAAAAACGTTAGATGGCGGACCCGTTATGTTGATAGAAACCCAACATGTGCTCTAAATAAGCATTCGATGTTTATATTTTCATCATTTTAACTTCATTATTTACAAAAGTTAAAAAAAATTGACACCAGCAGGACTCGAACCTGGGCCTCCCGCGTGCAAAGCCAATATACTATCAGAATGGCATGTGGATTTAGTACGATACTAAAAATTTAAAGTAGCCATTCGGTGATTTTAACTTTAGTAAAATGTTAATTACGAGTAGATTAAAATTAGCAAAATCCTTTTGTTAACCTAGTATCATACTAAAAATGATTTAACATGTTACTAGATCGTTTAAAATTTTGGGCAACTGTGTTTATTGATGGTACATAAAGTATTGTCGTGTTGGGGTATGACAGCACCCAATCGTCATATGCGCGATGCATTTAACCCCGAGTTGCGAAGAGAAACAATACTATACTGAAGTCTTGGCCTAAACAGTTCGTTCAAATGTTCCGCAATTGAATGAATAACAAAAAACTTCATACGATACTTTGATGGAAGCTGTGAACATAGTACATTCATTATTATCTCTGTGTGTAAACCTGTAATAAATTGTGAACGTGCCCAAGGACGTATTAAGTATATGTCAAAAAGTTCAGCAGTCTCTCTCAAATCCCACCAAAGTAGGATGTACCATTTATTTGGAGTTTTCGTGTTTTTCATATTCACCTCAATTACCGATGTCGTCTCGTTTTTTCGACGTCTCTCGTTTTCTCTGTCGTGTCGTTTTTTAAATTGCATTCCATAACTTCTTCGACGCGACTATTTTGTAGTAGATTTTTAAACGATGAAAAAGTAACAAACATATGTCAAAATCAAAGGAAACCTTAAAGTCTACATACACAATTATTGATCGAAGGTCCACCTAAGGAAAAGTTTTGTTTTTTAATTATTAGTAGATAAATCAATAATTAAAATGATAAGTGTTGAAATGTATTATATATTATGTATTTGTGTCTGATGTTGTTGCACTGGAACTTCATCCTCAAATTCGGCAAAACTAATTATGTCTGCATCTGCCTGAATTTGTGTTGATGCAGGCTCGGATGCAGTTGGCAAGGGGTTTTGAAGCAAATTGGGCTGGGATACACCAATTGCATTTCCACTTGGGTTCAACCACTTTTTATAGTTGAGCAAATCTGATACAGCCTCCTCAAGTGGAGATAAAATTTGCAACTGGTTCGGACCTCCCCCAGTTGCTTTAATTTCATTTGAATTGTGGAGTATTTTTTAACTTTAAATTTGAAGTCGGCCCAAACCTTTTGCCAACCATCTCCATCTCTAACTGGAGGACCCTTGCTGTTCAGCTGCTCAGCTATGTTATTCCACTCCATTTTTAAATTTGTTTTCTACCCCTTTCAAAAACCCCCTTGCCAACTGCTCGTTCCTCTGCATCAGCTCTATGAGCGTCTAGAACTGGTTTTGATTTGTTAATTTCAACTGCAAATGTAAACAAATATGTTCTTGTTATATTTATCGTAAAAGAAAATAATAATTTATTCCAATAAATTTATATTTAACAAGAATACTTACAGTTTTGCGACCATCCATTTCTCCGTCGTGAGCAAATTTTTGAACGAGAGATACCGTCGTTTTTTTTCATAGTTTTAGTTTTCTTAGGACTTACAGAATGTAGAATGAAACCGTTCAACTACATTTGACGTTTACACACGACACAAAAAAACGAGTGACAACCATTGAAAACGACATATGGAATGCAGATTGAGTCGTGTCGTATATTTTGCTGTCGTTTACGACTTCGGTAATTGGGGTGATTTTCTTGAAAAGAAAAAACACCTTCACCCTTAAGGGTGCATTCATAAATGCATTGTTGCTTTGTTTAAATGCGATCAGTTGCGATCATATTAACAGCAGAAAAACTATTTGCGCAGGCATTTTAATATGCATTGATGAATACCTTCTCTGATTTGCTTTATTTTTCTATGGAGCAGAAACAATTGTGAATGTGATGTGTATATTTAATTTTGACTTCAACTTTAAATTTTCTAGGGGAAATTTGGACAGATGTGAACATAGTAAGGGAAGGTGTACCACCGTTTACATCATATTAGCCGTGTTTTATTATCGCCATTAACCCATATGGTTCACCTCGTGAAAATAAAACGATCTGGGTTATGTTCTTACATGTACACTCTGTTGCCGAATTTAATACTAATATTTATAAACCCAGATAGAAACCCCGATATAAACCTGGATCTCGTGTGGTTTTTGTAATACGTGTTAAAACATAACCCAGACCCGTAGATAATAAAACGCAGCTATTGTCTCGTTCTTTAAGAAAAAAAGCGAAATGTATTTGAAATTTTATATTTGCGCATTTGCCCTGCAAATATTTGCGTTTTACATTTATGAAAATCTGACATTCATCAATTGCATTTATGAATGCTATCCATTCGTCAGACTTTCGCAACCATGCATTTATGAAAGCACCCTTACTATTAATTTATAACGGGTGATTTTTTTGCTACTTGGTTTTTGACGTTTATATTTTTGACAGATCACACATGACAAATTCCACGAACATTTGACATTTCGATTCAGTATTGTTTGCCATTTCACCTGAACAACGTTTGCAAATTATTGAAATTTATTATCAAAATTCGTGCTCTGTGAAAAATGTGTTTCGCAACTGCACGCGAAACCATGCATCAATTGAGAGGCGAATTTGGTGAGCAGTTGATCTCACGTTTTGGCGCAGTCAATTGGCCACCAAGATCATTTGATTTGACCCCGTTAGACTATTTTTTGTGGGGCTATGTTAAGTCTATTGTCTATGGGGACAAGCCAAACATGATTGCTTCCTTGGAAGCCAACATTGAACGCGTCATTGGTGAGATTCCGGCCGAAATGTGTGAAAAAGTTTTCCAAAATTGGACCTTCAGAATGGACCACCTGAAGCGCAGCCGCGGGCAACATTTAAGTGAAATTATTTTTAAAAAGTAAATGGCAGAAATTGATTTATCGATCCAAATAAAAATTTCATTCACTTTTTACAAGTTTCTGTGTTTTTTTGAATTTTCAAAAACCAAGCTCTTAAAATATCACCGTTTATTTTAATACTTAATTTGAAGCATCTTGCTTTGCTAAATAATGAAAAAAATTAAAGTAAAAGAACATCCAGCGGGGCACCGACCGCCGACAGCTTAAGCCGAAGAACCTCCGACAGACTGTTGGAGCTATCCCTTTGTTTATTCATCCAAAAGATTGCTAAAACCGCAAAATATTTTTCGATGACTATAGATAATGGTTCGCGCTTATGAACACAAAGGCCTCTTCTAGCCTTATAACCTGTCTTAGAAAGGGAAAGGAAAGGCTACCACCTCAGGCTAATGGTTCCGGTCAAGAACAAAGTGATTCCGAGGTCTTTACGTATCAGTGAAAATATACCTCTCGCTAAGTGCTTACAGCAAAACAAGAGCGGGATCTAACAAGTTATATTAAAAACTGTTGCAACCTCCACCTTGGAATGACTTATCACATGGCAAGGCGATTTGTATTAGAATTTAGAGGTTTTTTAAAAGCCCACAAGCCAGAGTCTTGGTCGAAAGAAAACAAGCTGGAAAAGATAGGACGTTAGAGTTCATAAAAAGGAACCCCGTAGTAACTATAAAAACCGCAGAAAACACGGCACTCATGCGGATGAATGGATTCACTAAAAAAGCAGTTGATGAGTTCCAGAACAATCTGCCAGCAGATTATGAAAAGCATACATTTTTAGCAGGAGAACTTGGGTATTTCTACCGTTTTAAATCTACCAAAAGCATACATAGAATGATGGAGCCAATGGTCGGCCACCTAACTTTTTTTTTACGTTTGACTGTCCCTTAAAATTCAGTTGTTCGATTTTTTGATATAAGATTTAGTTTATCTGATTTTTTGGAATGTCTTAATTTCCATTTTTTTTTCAGTCAGTTTGCCATAAAAAACGAAATATTTAAAAAAAAAATGAAATGACATTGTGATTCTTATGAAGTCCGACCAATAAACTCCAGAGGTCGGCCACATGAGTTTCCAGTAGTCGGCCTCAATATACAAATTTATATTTTCATAATAAATATGTGTTTATTTCCAATTTTATGGAATGTAGGTATCCAGAAATCATTTTAATACTTAATATAAATAGTTAAGTTAATAAAAAAATGTGATTGTAAGATTTTATTTCGTCTTAGAACACCATTTCATATTAGGTGCAAAAACATAGACTTTTATTTACAAAAGTTAATTAATAGGAAAAAAACACATTTATCTTATATGAAAATGAAAACTAATAATAATAAAAATAATATTAACTACATGCCTTTATGACCTAAGGTCTTTTTTAATGCAAAGTGAACTGCACGGCTCACGGCACTAATTAGAAGGAATAGAAAGATAGGAATATATGAAGCTACTAAGTTTGTTGTACATGTAATAAATATTTACATATTTCAGGCAAATGTTATTAAACATTGCTTTAGATAAAAGAACAAAGAAGCAACTTATATTTGTATTTATACTTATGAAAAAGTTGGTTTTCTTAATATGTTTTCTTGTCTCTGAAATATTTTTCCATTTCTATGGTAAGCAATATAGCATATATAGTAATATAGTGTGGGAGGTCAGTGTTTGGACGGTGTATATACAAAATAATGAAATTATTACTGCTAAAATCACCTAGGTCGATGGAAAATGCGTTTATTGAGTACACCGACCCGAACCATTATTGGCGGTTTGATATTAATTTAATAATAAAATACGTTTTCGAGCGCCTCTGACCACTTTCTGAACTACGTAAAACCTACTTGCCGGGCATAGTTTTAACAGAGTGATGAGGCCGCCAAAGGAAGGAACACCTTAGTTCTACCAAATGCACTGAATACAGAGTATTTAGCCTCCTTATGGTTTCCTAATGAATTATAATGCAATTTGTTGCTTCATTTGGAAACAAAGCTAATACCTGACTTCAAAAACAGACAGAAGGATGTTTCGTTGACATTATCAATATACATGAAGCGTCTCCCAAAACGTCTTCGAGGCATCTATTTTTCCTAAATACTATTTTAGCTCAAGAACTCCTTCGTCACTGTCGATTGTATTGACAACTTCTTAGATGTTTAAAGAACTCATAGTAGCAAGTCTTCCGTCTTAGAATGGGTTATTGAAATTCTTTTTTAAAATGTTTGGACCGTTTTTAATAAGCCTGATGATTTTTGTGAGAGTTCACGCATTTGTCAAAGGTCTATGGACTACTTTAAAAAAAATTGTATTCCTTGGTCGCACTAAGGTCTGTATTTGAATCCATTTTTATTATAATTTATTATTATTATTTCGGTCTTGTAGATTACTTCTAGGAAACCCGAACTCCCGAATTGACTATTTCAACTTAAAATGCTTATCTAATTTTGTTCCGTACTGAAGAAAATGCCTCTTTCGTGTAGTTATAAAATATTCTTTTGCTCTTCCTTGTATAACTACATATTAAACAAATTTTAGAATTTTGTATAACCTATCTATGATCATTTTTTTAGAGATTGTACATGTACCTACGTTTTATTTATGAATTGGGGAAATCTTTTATAAGTGTCTTACAGAGCAATTAGGTATAATAATTGCGAGTACAGTTAATCCTTCTTACGAAAAACAAAAAAAACTTGTCAATTCTAGTGGACTAGGTTGTAAGTTCTCTGTTTGTAAAAGCAATGTACGGAACTTAGTTAATTTTACTGTCACTCACTTGTAGAACTATTTATAGGATTATTTTTTAAACAAATTATTATATTTGTAACTTATCTAAGTAAAACTTACATAATGTAATTCCGGCCTTTATACTAAACCCAATAGGCCGACATAAGATCACATGTCTTCTATAGTCGGCCACCCAGTATCTCTTAACGTTAACAGGCGGCCGACTACTGAAACCATGGAATATTTTTTGATTATTTTGGTATAAATAAATAGAAAATGAAATTTCCCTTATCTTTGCATACTCAGTTTAAAAAAAAATTAAAAATAAAGTAGTCTTCAGTAGTCGGCCGGGGGGGCAAGTCCGGGGGAATTGAACAAAAATTGCCCTAAAAGCCGGCCCCCTTGTAAATTATTAATAAACAATATTTTTTAAGTTTTATAGCCAAAAACAACAAATATAAGCTATAAATAAATTTAAAAAAAACAATCACAAAATTCATCTATATTCAATAGTTGTCGATTTTAGCTCTTTTTAAAAATCACCTCCACTATTTTTTTTTTCTATCGAAAAGGCACATTTCAAACGAAAGCAAAAACTTGAGCCAAACATTCATTTTTTACAAGAAAACCAGTAGCTACAATGGAATGAAATTTTGCAACAAGCAAGAAAAATTGTTAGCCTTTTGGAAAATAGTTTTTGCCGGGATGTTTAACGAAAACTTTTGCTATTAACTATCACATTACAACGAAGTGGCCGACTACTAGATGTGGCCGACCTCACATGCCATCACCCTACCTAATAACAATTCATTTTAGTTAGGTAATTAAACTGTTATAATTTACATTTTTATTTGAAGGTAATTGCTGAAAAGGGTAAACGTAAGCGAAAGAGGAATCAAAGTGATGATGGTTGGAATAATAAGCTCTGGTGTATCATTTATTCCATCAGTCTTCGTGTTCCCGAAAGTGTTTGAAACAGAGTTATTGAAGAATTCAGTTGATGGCGCGATAGGCCTTGTTTCATCAAAAGGATGGATGTGTTCCGAGCTATTCATCGAAGTAAGTTTTGCCTCCATCTGCATCAAAAAATTGTGGGCGAAAATTTCGCTTCAGATTCTTAAGCATGTTAAAAAATACACTAAATGCTCCAAGGGAAATCCAATTGTTCTGACAATGGATAATCATAGCTCCCATTGTTCCTTGGAGTCTATAATATTTTCCCGGGATTATGGAATTGTTCTTGTTACATTCCCACCTCATTCGACCCACCTTATTTACTGCGTACTTTCTGTGAAAAATTATAAACTCCTGGACTTTCATAAATTCAAGTGTTGCAGACATAAGAGTAATTTTAGGGAGCAATATTTATGATAAAACGCCGAGGACGACGCATCCTCTGGGAACATCAAGGTGCCAAAGGAAGAGTATTTTCAATATCTATTTAAAAAACTTAAATGTTAGTTAGAGACTGATTTAAACAGTGTGGTATCATATTTTTGTTTTTGAGTTTTTTGTTATTATTTTAGGTAAATACACATACCTACCTACTTATTTATTTTTCGTTGGAGCTATTTTTTTTTTATAAAAATAATAAAAAACTGAACGCAATCTTATAACATAAAATATTATGACTTTTACTTAACCCGCCAAATCTGACGTGAATTGGACTTGGAGTGACGCGCGCCCGTCTCATGGACCGGGTTTTTTAAAAAAAGATTTTTCAAGTGGTATTATTAAGAACTTTTTTTTGTAATTTAATTACAAATTGGAGTGTCGTCACGGCGATCTCACATGCACTCATCAGTTGACTAGTCAGGACCTTTGTCATTCAAGCCTATTAATTACGCATTCCATCGTAACGGAAATTTGTTACGAATCCCGTAAAAATCTAACACAGTATCCATCGTAGTGGAAATTCTCATACAAATTGCGGATTCAGCGTTACCTTTTTTCGGGATTCGTAGAACTTTCCGTTTAAAACCTAGTATACCTAACCTAACCTAAGATATAGTCCAAAACCAATTCACTGTTCACCTTGAAAAACATGATCTGAAAATACCTGGAGTGTATCTTTGAAACGGGTTATTCTAAAAAATTGGTTAATACCTTTTTGTAATCTCCTCTTGATACTCTACAAATCACCATCAAAAGTTTTTATGTAGAAGCCTTATTGCAAAAAATCACTCGTGAAATACGCTATTTAGAATGATGTATGCGTATTCCTGGAGCTATTTTTTTTAATACAACTTCTTTGCAAAAATGTTGATGCTTCCTTTCAAAGTATGAAGTGCTGATTCTAAAAAGATATCGCTGACCTTTATTGGACAACCCGTTCCAAAGATATACTCCAAAAGCTATTCATTGTTCACTTTGAAATATATAATCTGAAAAATATAATCAGACTATAAATATAATGGACTATATCTTCGGAACGTGTTGTCCAATAAAGGCGAGCGATATCTTTTTAGAATCAGCACTTCATACTTTTAAAGGAAGCATCAACATTTTTTGCAAAGAAGTTGTATTAAAAAAAATAACTCCAGAAATACGCATACCTCATTCTAAATATGCGTATTTCAAGAGTGATTTTTTGCAATAATCCTTCTAACTATAAACTTTTGATGCTGATTTTGAGAGTATCAAGAGTATATTCCAAAAATATATCGACCAAGTTTTTAGGATAACCCGTTCCAAAGATACACTCCAAAGTATTTTCAGATTATAAACGGTGATTATTTAAGAGCTAGGTTTTTGAAAATTCAAAAAAACACAGAAACTTGTAAAAAGTGAATGAAATTTTTATTTGGATCGATAAATCAATTTCTGCCATTTACTTTTTAAAAATAATTTCATTTAAATGTTGCCCGCGGCTACGCTTCAGGTGGTCCATTCTGAAGGTCCAATTTTAGCAAACTTTTTCACACATTTCGGCCGGAATCTCACCAATGACGCGTTCAATGTTGGCTTCCAAGGCAGCAATCGTGTTTGGCTTGTCCCCATAGACAATAGACTTAACATAGCCCCACAAAATATAGTCTAACGGGGTCAAATCACATGATCTTGGTGGCCAATTGACTGCGCCAAAACGTGAGATCAACTGCTCACCAAATTCGCTCTCAATTGATGCATGGTTTCGCGTGCAGTGTGGCATGTGGCACCGTCCTGTTGGAACCACATGTCACATATTTTATATGGCTTTAAACCAAGATCTTTGCGTAAAATCTTCCAGGTGGTCGAATAAAACAAACCCAATTGCTGCGATCGGCGCCGAATGGACATATCGCGATCTTCAGCAACACAGGCGGATGCACCAGCAATATTCTCTTCGGTACGCACTCTACGGATACGATTTGGTGGATTAATGTCCAATAAAGTGAAACTGGTGCGAAATTTGGTCACAATGAGCTGAATAGCCTGCTCGGTGGGTCTTATTGATGACGACCATAAAACAGACGTAGCTTGCGAAACACATTTTTCACAGAGCACGAATTTTGATAATAAATTTCAATAATTTGCGAACGTTGTTCAGGCGTAAGTCTATTCATGATGAAATGGCAAACAATACTGAATCGAAATGTCAAATGTTCGTGGAATTTGTCATGTGTGATCTGTCAAAAATATAAACGGCAAAAACCGAGTAGCAATAAAATCACCCGTTATATTCCAAGAGAACAGTGAATAGCTTTTAGAATATATTTTTGGAACGGGTTGCATTTTCACTTGTTCATCAGTGAGTTTTCTTAGTGGGTTTGTACTTGACCGCTCTGCTACTCTGCGAATGCTCTTTGATCGATTCCCATTTTAACTATAGGTCTTGCTTCCTCAATTAATACTAAAATCGAATGAATAGTAAAAATGCATGGCCTTATATGTCAAATCCAATTGACAAGTGACCAGCTTGCAAGCAGCTTGATTTGCTATCAAATCCACGAGCAGGGCATCTGCCATATGATGGTTCAATTACATTAAAAAAGAAAAAGAAGGTAGCGATGGCAATGCGAGGTAAGTGATTTGTCATCATCTTCTTTCTATCAACACAACAAAGGACTAGCGAGGTCATCACCAGAAATTGTAGACTAAATAAAAATGTCCATCCCGTGCCGATTTTCACGAAGTAAATATTAAACAGATTGTCTGAACTTGAGAAATAAGTTCTGGGGTATCGCCAATCAATGAGATCGGAAACATGCTTTCTAAATAGAGGTGGGTATCGTTTAAGATGGCCTTTTTGCAATCAAACATTATTGTGGTAACGATGATTTCCTTAATTGTCGTTGGTGCAGCGGAAGGCCGCTTACCTTTGGCTTCCGGCCTGGATACATCTTGTCCCGACCAGGTCGGAAATTCATATTCGTACTGTAGTACGATCGATTTGATTTTTTCCTTGTGGCAATTGAGTTAATTTATGTGTTGAAAGTATGTAGTTAGAAATGGTGAATGTTTTTTTATATTTATATGGTGTCAAAGGTCGCATAGAATTTAAAAGTCGGAGTAACAAATGTATTTTAAAAATACATGGACAGTTAATTGCAGAACAAACTACTGAATCTTGATTATAATATTTTTATTTAGTAGTCACTTAAAATAAATTAATTTTAAAAGGACATAGGTTATTTTTAATCTAAGCACTAGCACTAGGTATGAGAAAAGTCGATAGTTGGTTATAATAAGCACTCCAAATAAAGATCCGCTATATCTTGTTCGCCGATAAGATATGTGAAGGGTGTGCTTCTTTCCAAATTCCCATTTCCATTTTGCAGATTTAGTTTAGTCGATTTTGAAATTGGTTTTGATACAAAAACTAGAATTGAACTTATTTCGAATAATTTAATACAGAAAATGCACAGAAAAACCAGACACAAGAGAAAACCCAAAGAAAAATCAAATAAACAATACAAGAGCTAGAATTTTTTTTTATAAAAAAAATTAAATATCAAAATTTTGCAAGCAATTAATGTGCAGGTCAATTAAATTGAGAACGAAAAGAGTGGAGAATTGTACTAAGAAATCTAGTACAGCTATCCACTAAAATTACACATTTCGTCGTTCAGTAGCGTACTGTAAAACGAAAAGTAGAGCGAAATTTTTCGTTCATGATTTCGTCGTGTCATTTTTGTATGGGATTTTACGTTTCGCATCAGCAGCGTACTAGGCTTAAGATGGAACTCGTGATTAGGCTAAATACGCAAGTTTTGCCAAGCTTAGTTCATCCTACATAGATTTCGTGAAGAACATCTAGTGTGAACTATATCCACCTAATCATTAAATAGGAAATTTTTGTTTTTTGCCCGTGGCCTGGCATTATTTATATATAAGAAGGTTTTTTTAATAATACAAATTCTATATACTGCTGAAATACATCATAATATTTGGACTTGTTGAGTAATAGATTCAAAATAGCTTTTAACGGCCTTTAGTATTTCAGTAGTATATAGAATTTGTATTATTTAAAAAACCTTCTTAAATAAAAATTATAGTCAAGAAGGTAAAAGACGTAAAAAATCCTGAAATAATAAATAATACTAAAATATTGCTAGTATTTTATAATGATTACTTTGCTAACATATTCGGTGACGTACAAAAAATACAAATCGTGGGTCGCTCAGCCGTTTCGTGATAAGCTGACGATGTGGGACGTGCTATACGACAGCTACTCGAAAATACAACAAACATCGATGAAGGAGGACTAAGTTATTCAAATTTTTAGTAAAACCCGATCTCAAAATTTTAAGAAAATATTGTAACGGTTTTTTATCTATTGGCACATATTATAAGAAGACCTGCCATCTAGTGTTTATTAGAAAGTTAACAATTTATTTAGTGCTGGGGGACAATAAGAAAAATTCCTTTTTCTTTAAGCTTGTATCTAAAAGATTGCTTTTAGAGTTACATTCGAAATAAATAGAATACATTTTAATCCTGCAAAATACGTCGTGGTTTGTCACGTGACAAATATTCAAATGCAAGTTTTTTAATTTAAACTTATATTACGCAGTATTTTGTGTTAAATTCTATAAAATTTATTCGTTTCGTTTTTATCATTTTGTACAAAAAATAACCAAACTCTGGCAGGCGGCTTTTAAATTCTTAGTTATATGTGATTTAAAAATCTTAATAATTGTAAAAGTATGATTTAAAAAAGAAAATAAATCAAATTATCTATTTATTTTATTCTTACGTCGAAAAGTTGAAACAAAAAATTAAATGTAATTTCAACTTATATTACGCAGTGTGTGTTAAATTTTATTCGTTTAGTCGAAAACTAAAAAAAACTAAATTGATATTTAATCTAGCTTTAATCGTATTTCGTTCATTCGCAAAAAACAATAATATAGTTGTTTATTGTTTTCTATAGAAAATAGAGAAAAGGAGATTTTTGGATTCGTGTAGGGATTTCCTTGAAAAAAAAAATCCCTTAAGCACTGGTTTGACTTGATAATATTCCTAACTACCGCAAGGACTGAAATGGTCGCTGGTGATGCTTTTTTCAAAAGGAACCATCCTGAAGTTGGCTCCTAACAGTCCATACCTAGTATGTCAATGGGTTGCATGCCTATGGAAGTATAAGCAACTTGTCCCGTTCGATATTAGCGGTATTTTTTAGGTCTGTAGATGGCGTTCCAAATGCCGATTATACAGTATTGGATATTAGAATCGTATATATTTGCAAAAGCTTACGTATTTCTACACGTTCTTATTCAATATATTATTCAGGATGGTTCAACACAAATGAAGTATGTATTATTTCTGAAAATAAAAATTACTTGGCCTCTTCAACTTCTGTGTGGCGACCAAATAAAGATTTTGCAGAGAGCAGTAAAAGATCAAAGCGAAGAAGGTTGGGTATATTATCAGAAGTGGTTTCCTTTGCTGTTGATTATTTATTTAATAATTCGAACCACACAAATGCATCTATTAGACAGCCAGGCAACGAAGAAGTTCTTTCTTTTATCACTGAAGCTAAATTAACCAAACATCAGTACTTACGAGTATTATTGAGGGATTTTGTATATTTGTATATCTCATCTGAATTATTTCCCTCGTATCAGAAAATACTTTAAACAAAAATATTATGTTATTCTCCAAATGAAGAAATTACAGAAGTGCCTGAAGAAGTGGAACTGCACAGTCAAGTGTATACTTGTATCGCAAAAAAATGTTTTGCAAAATTCTTCACATCATTTTTCTAATATGATTTTATTCAGGAAATGGGGGTTCGATGGCAGCACTGGACAAAGTGAGTATAAGCAGCGTTTTTTAGACTCAAATATCGATGATGACAGTAGGTTATTCGTGACATCATTTGTTGCATTGCGGTTGATCTGTACAGCAACAAATCAAGTTTTCTGGAAAAAAAAGGGCGATTCGTTTCAAATTTGCAAAGGAAACTAAAGACTTTTGTCTGCAAGAAGAATCATATTTTTGAAGTTTTTGACCAAGTTGGTTTTTATTTGGACTTTCTAAAAGATGAAATAGAACAAAAAGAAACTAGAGCTAAGTATAGCAATATGCAATTCGACAAATACATCACGAAGGTACACAAAGATGCGGTAAATTTTCTTAAAAAACACAAAAACATCATAATTGTAGCGGCTGATAAAGGCAATGTGACTGTTGCGTTGAATATGACGGAATATGAAGACAAGATGACGGAACTACTGTCTGACCGCTCTACATACAGGGTCGCAAGAGCAAGCCCCCTCACCTCTCAACAAAATAAAAATAATGAATGTGTGAAATGGTTGCACAACAATAAGATGATCGATGATAGGGAAAAAGCAATTATAACTACCTACACAGCACAAATACCTGCAATATAGTGTGTACCAAAGATTCACAAGCCAAATATGCCTCTCTGGCCGATAACGTCATCGATGAAAGTTCCTTGTTACGAACTTTCATAGTACCTGGGTAAAATATTACAGTGTGTCACAAAAAAATCTCCTCACTATGTAAAAAATTCGTTGGAGTTTAAATCCAAAGCAAAAGATTTTGTACTTGACACAAACGATATTTTGGTTTCTTATGACGCTGTTTCTCTTTTTACTAAGGTTCCTGTTCAGCTTGCAAACAACATTATTAAAAAGAAATGGGAAATTATAGCTGAAAATACCAAGCTGAGCCAAAACAAATTTATCGAATTATTAAATTTTTGCCTCAAAGATAACAACTACCTGCAATTTAAGGACAATTTGTACAAACAAGTACACAGAATGCCAATGGGAAATCCTCTTTCACCGAAGATTGCGGACTTGGTTTTAGATTTCTTACTCGAGGAATGTTTTAAACTAAGCTACAAACCTAAGTTTATAGC
This sequence comes from Philhelius pedissequus, assembly GCA_910595825.1. NCBI lineage: Eukaryota > Metazoa > Arthropoda > Insecta > Diptera > Syrphidae > Philhelius > Philhelius pedissequus. Next base: position 10,953,066 of record OU343161.1, on the reverse strand, counting down.
AAAATACGTTGAGAATATCTTTTCGATTGTGGATAGAGAAGAAATTGAAAATGTCTTACGATGCTTTATCCAGTTTAATGAAAAAATACAATTCACCGTAGAGAATTAAAAAAACAGATCGATAGCGTTCTTGGGCGTTAAGGTCTACCGCGAAAATGATCGACTTTCTTTCGACTGCTACCAGAAAGATATGGCATCTGGTCGACTTGTCAATTTCCGATCTAATCAAGCCAAGCAAATTCGTATAAACACTGCGTCGAACTTAATAAACAAAGTTTTTGCGTTGAGTGACCGAAAATTCCACTCCACTAACGAAGAAAAAGTTACGCAAATAATCTTAGACAACAGCTTTCCGACAGAAGTTATAAGGAACTTGATACTTCGTCAAAAACAACAAGTTCGTTCAGAAAATAAGTTGGAAGAGAGAAGATGTGTTTATAAGAGTGTCGTTTATGTGCCCAAACTTTCCGAAAATTTCAAAGAAATGGTGACGAAAAATAACCCGGAAGTCAACTTGATATATATGTCGAACCAGATTGTTGCATCCCTATTCACCAACCTGAAGACGAAACCCGACAAACATCGCCGTTCTGACGTAGTTTATAAAATAAATTGCCAGGGGAAAACAGATGAATCCTGCAATCTTTGCTACATCGGTACCAACAACGCTACCAATAGACTTGCCCAATATAGGTGAAACATCATCATCGGAGAGCGATAGCCATTAATAATTAACATACATATGCAAATATTTGTTTTTCAAATTAATTTAGTATACCCATACATAATTCTTTTATAATAATGTTTTGAAGTTTATTAAACTATAAAATTGTTAAAATACTTAAATTTTTAAATAAAGTATGAAAAAACATGCGCACGCTTAGAAAATAAATTTTGAGTTTAGAAATAAAGTTCGCTGTTTAACTCTTTTTTCTTAAGAAGCAGGACAGGCCATTTTTGCAGGTTGATACCTTTTTTTAGGTCGTTGTATATATATCAAATGTAAACAGAGACTAAATGCAAAATATCCATATTTTAGGTACTAAAACCAGAGATATTAATTTTGCCGTTTTTCCCATAGATTCGCCCCAGTGTACGACGGTTACCTCGTTAGGGCAGATTTTTTTTATTAACACCAACCGCAAAGAATAATCTTTATTTAGAAAATAACAACAAGAAAAATTGATTTTTTCAAGAAATTATCTTGATTTTTATTGTTTTCGATCAGAGTTTCAGGATTCGCATTTAATTATGTAGGTATTTATAAATAGAATATTTTTTTTTATAAAATTGTTCGTTACTTTTCCTTAAAACATAATTTTAATTTAACCTTAAAAAACAAAAGATGTTATTATTTATTTACAAATTCATTCTTTAAAAAAAATACAACAAGGTTATTTTTTTCAATATCTCAACAAAACAATCAGTCGTTAAGTCATTCAGTCATATCTCCTTTCCAGTATTTTTTTGTATATATTTTTTGTAATTTTTTTTTAACTTCTGGTTTGTTTTTATTTGCTTTCTTTATAATTTAATTAATAAACAGTTGAAGTAATTATTGTATCTATAAAAAAAAACTGTCGCAGTCTTTAACTGCGATAATACATTTAGGGAATATAAGGATTTTTCTTTCTTTTATATTAAATCATTACTTAAGAAAAATTATTTATATAAAATAAAAGATATTAAATTAATTACATATATCACTGTTTATTTGCGTAACTAACTATTTACAAAATTTATTTTTCCCTACAAATTCTCATTCATATAATTTCTAATTGCTACAAAAATAATTTAATATAAAATATTAATTTTAAAAAGGATTTAATTAAATAAAACATTTAAATAAAATTATAAAAGAATAATTATTTATTTCAATAACTAAATTTTATACAGTAATTTTTTTTCAACTTACACATATAACAAATATTTTTTTTCTTTATTTTTTTTATTTTTTTTTTGTTTCAAAGTATATGTATGTATATTGAATACAAAAATGCAAGGAAAATTTTGCATACGACACTGGCCAGGAAATATGTATGTTTCACTTATTTGTTTTGCTTTATTTTTAATGACTTTACTCATCTTAATTTCATAAAATAATTTACATTTTGAGAAAAGAAAAGTGTAGTAATTGTAACGGTAGATGTCATGCTTACTGACTATATATTATGTACATTACATTATTTTTGTTTCTTTTTTTTTTAAACACAACAATCCATTTCTTTTCCCTTCATCACTAACTAAATTAAAATAAAATTATTAAATAGCAAAAAAAAAATCAATAATAAATAATTTATATATAAATATGTGCATACATTTGATTAGAACCTAAAAATGTCAGTGATACATCCAACTACTTGGTAACACTGAGTCTTTAATTGAAAATAATGCCCGCGCATACCAATGCACACCATTTTGCATTGAACTCTTCGCGCCAACCCAATGGTGCATCGTCGCCAACATTCTGTACGGCCAGAAACTCCAATGCGCCATTCGCTGGCTATCAACAACAGCGTAACATGATGCCGCAACAGAATCCACAATTATTGTTCCTTCTCTGGTGAGGGGCGCTACTACGCCTTTGCCCAGTATCGCTGACAAATGCACCACCTTTTGCGGTTCCAAATTACCGAAACGGTTCACTAACACAAAATCACCTTCTTGGATTTGGTCAGCAAAGACAAACTTCATTAGCTTCTTAGTTGGGTTCCAAACCATTACCAAATGCTGTGGAGTTACTTTCAAAGTAGCTCCGCCATCTGTTTGAATTTTAACGAACTCTTGTGTGCGTTCGATATCTCTATCCAAAAATAGAATGATTTCACTGTACACAGTATTGCCATCTGCTGTCATGCTCAGAACTTCGTCGCCTATTTGCAGTTCGCTCATTTTTTTCTTTTCGCCGGAGGATGTTAAGACAGTGCTTTCGCCAGTAAAGCAACCACTCATATGATTTGATTGAGTTGAATCTGAAAATGAAAACGAATATTTCTGTTAGACATATTTTAATATTTTTGTATAATGTTTTTGATAGATTAGGGAACAACTGTAACAAAATGGTTGGCAATTCGTTTAGGGAGACTGTATAAAAAGATTAATTCATGTCTTTTTCGGAAATGAGATTAATTCTGTATCATTTGTGAGTCAAAAAGATACGCATTGTGACATTTTAATATGTCACTTTTGAGCTATCGATGAACATAATTTGTGAGCACATAATAAAATGAAACATATCAAACTTAAACTAGATACTTAGTCAACTAATGACGTTGGGAAAAAATCGAATAGAGTCCGAAAAATCCATGTACATATTGTGACATGTCGAAAATCACGTTTTGAACAAGACATATGAGGGCTGCTGAAAAGCTTGGCCATAGATTGACATTTCATGTACATGTGTGGTTATTTTTTTGTCTGGTTTTTGTTGTAGGTACCTACATATATAACATTATTTATATAGTTATATATATATTAACTACATGGCAAGTGAATAAAAATGCACTTTGGATTAGATTGTGGTTGTGATGTTATGTTGGATATCTGTATGGTCAGTGGAATCGGCTGTAAAGTTTATATACACTTTTTTGATCGAAAGAAAAAAAATTGGCGGTGAGAACATTTTTTCCGGAGAGAAAAACATCCTAATGTAAAACGAATATGTAAACCCGTATGCTTTTCTTTTTTTTTTTCTCTGGAAAAAATATTTGTAGCAGGTATAACTTTTTTCTTCGGGCTAGTTCACAGTTTAATAAGAAAATGCAAACGTCAAACCCTTTTTTGCTCAAAAACCACTCCCACGATAAATGCATGTCATTGTTTTTCGTCGAGGAAGTGTAATGCCGGATTTACACGAGTGACAAATTGCCATTAATTCATGCCATTAAACTGGCAAAATAATGGTAAAATCAAATCAAAAATGATAAGCATTTACACGGGGTAAAATAATGACTGTTTGATTGATAATGGCAATCTGCCATTAAAGAATGAGCAAGTTCATTCTTCCTCGCGGTGTGCCATAATTTTCAAAATGGCATCATTGTGGATTTGCATGACTCCATTATAATGGCAATATTTAATGCCAGTCTTCCCTGCTATTTTTTTTAATGATGAAAACAATGATAAATTTTCAAACGATTTACACGATTTTGTTATTGACATAAAATGAAAGAAAAAAAGGCAATTTGTCTGTCGTGTAAATCCGGAATAAGATATACTAGGCTTCAAGGAGAGCTATAATTCGACTAATGGAAAAGGTCATATGTACTAAAATAACTGTATCTTTCGATCTGTCAGTGTCACTATGGATTACATATTATGACATCTTGCTAATAAATAGGTATGTCACACAATAGTCTATCTAAGTTGACTTTTAATCTCGCATATACAAATGTGTAGACATGTAAATGCTTCTTTGGTCTCCACCACGATTATGTTGTGTCTTGTATAACAACTATCGGCTTTTAATTGTTAACAACTTGAATCTGTGGATATGGCGGCACCTTTAGTCAGTCAAGATACATTTTGTACAAGCTCTGTTGAATACAAAACTATGACAACATAGACCTAAGTATCTACATACATGAATAAGTATAGTAGTATCAATTTCATTTCAAATATTCCGTATAGAGGGACGCAGTATTCTTGTATTTATTCCATAGAAATAAAACCACAAGAATTTAAGTTAAACATACAAAGTGCGAGATACACATGTGGCCACAAGTTAGTGTGAACAACTTCTAAAATAATTATTTCCAGCAGATTTAATTTAGTATCTTTTAAGCGAACTTGTTTAATACAAATTCTTTGTGTTACAAAAAAAATTCACCACAAAATAGGAATCTTGTTTCTTTACACCTTTACAGAAGATGAAACAGTCACTAAATAAAATGTGGTTAGTAATACAAAGTTCATCTGACAGCAAACTGACAGGTGGTGATGGTTGTCATATTATTACATTACTCTGCTATAAATAGTTGCATAGGTAGGAAATCTGATGTCAATCTTATCTGGTATAAAATGATAAAATGGCACACTTGATTAAAAGCTTCCTCAGCACTGACATCAAAAGCTTGTAACAAATTTGACAGTAGATACGAGCATAATGTCAAAAAACTTTCTTTTTAATTTTGGTGTCTTGTAGTTTTTTGTGTATTTTTGACAGGAAAGTTGACAAGAATCAGGAGAAAGTGTTTTTGAAAAGTGATACAGTGAGAATTGCAATTAATTGCCGATAAATAATTATGAACGAATAACTCAAATGTATTATCTACCACCAATGTGAAAACTGTCAAAAAGTCTCTGTCATACTCAATTTGCGAAATTGAAATAGCTTGTACAACAGCGGACAAATAAACTAATTTGGAAATTCGCAGGTTTTATTTTTTTCAAACTGTCACTCATCTGTCATTTAGATTCGTATACATATTTATATTGAAAGTCCATTTCTTAAGTTCGATAAGTTGAAGTTTAATAATAATAATATTTGCTTTCTCTTTTCAACTATTTTAATTTAATTTGGGTTTAAGAAGATGAATAACATAGTTTCTGTAGCTAATGTCGAATTCCTTACAACCATTTCAAATTGATTTCTTTTTTCTTGTTGGAAGGAAGTTAAATAAAATCAATTTTTTTTGTGAATGTGTGAGAGATTATTGATTGCTACAATTATTATTGCGAAAAAATAAAAAGAATTCAATTTGACGGAAGGGAAATTTCAAATCTTGCTTGTGTGTATGTAATAACATTTGTTGAATGATTTCATTTCGCACAAATGACAAAAATAGTGAGTGCTTTTATAGAGTTGGATATAGTCATGGGATCTGTGTGGATTTGAGAACTTCTTTTTTTCTCAATTAAAGAGATGACAGATCATGTAACTAACAATCAAATGCTTAAGTATTTATTGACATGTGATTAGTTAACTTTTATTGAGTTTTTTTTCGGCCTTAAGTCCAAAATTATATCCCTTTCGCCCAGGTACTACAGTTGGATGCTGTAGTACATTTCTAATACGCAATATATTACTCGATGGCTACTGAAACAAATAAAATTTACAGCTGTGAATTATATTATTCTAGGGGAATTCAGACACTTAAAAAATAATGCCCGTGGTCTGGCTTTTTTAGCTTTTTTAATTGTAAGAAAATAAGATCATATGATTAGTTAACATTATGTGTGTTCAAGCAAAATTGGCTGTTCTAAATGTTTTCGATTTCTAAATGAGCCAGCTTTGAACACTTTGGAAAAAGATTTTCTGCACTTGCTTTTTAGGTAGAACAGGTAAGAACAGGTTTGTAATAACTGTCAAAACCACCAGTTGTTGTTAAAAAAAACATTTCGGTGTTAGATTTACTTGATAAATCACTTTCCATGTCGGAATCACTCTCAATTTCATCAGAAATAGTTTTTTTCAATTAAATTCAACACCATATCAAATTATTTTTAAGAATTTTTCTGCAAGAACAAACGAAACAATAATTTTTTTTTATAATCTCTGTCAAAGGGTTGTTCTATCTTCTTTTGACGTTTCTCACGAACCTGTTCTGTTCCAATTTTTTCGTCACTGAACAAACTTATTATTCCTTTTTGTGACCTTCCTAAATTCAAACGAAAATGTTCATAGTAAATAATTGTAGTAAACTATTCCAATACGTTTAATCTTTCATAATTTGAATGATTATTCGATAATTTTGATAAGTCGAATAATCATTAATCGATTAATAAATTCATGTGATTCAGCCCATCACTAACTCAATTGTTTTCAGAAAACAATCGAATCATCTAATGTCAAAAATGGCACCTTAAGACTAGAGACATTTTTTAAACATTTACCTATATGTTAATATGATTTGTATGCAACCCAGTATCAAATTTATAGAATATAAATTCAAAAGATAAGATACAATCTAGGATATGCAAATAAATCTTTAATTCTTACATCATACTCGTACCAGCTCAGACTAGTTGGAGTGTACCCTCATCAACGCATATCTTTAGAAAACAAGCAAATTTCCAAATAAATGATCAACCAAGAAGATAATTTTTTTGCCAAAACATTTGTAAACACGATCTCTTTCGAAAGATTTTCATAACCCAACCCGATAACTACCTGATCACATCATCGCATCGCAAGCTTATCCAATTGTAATTTAAAAAAAAAAAAGGATTAAAAACTGAGGCTCTGACATTTGCGGTTGTGCTGAATACAATTCGTACACTCGACCATTGTTTCGTTATTTTTAATCTAATTTACAACCCAATTTCGTAGTCCGTTGCGCTCTTGATGTTTCGTCCAATATGTCAAAAAAAAAACATCCAAAGTGTTTGCATAAAACCAATCCTTATATCCTTATACGACCAAAGACTCCGGATTAGGATTTCTTATATTATTCTTTTCGTATTTGCCATACCTTGCCAAAACTGATGCCTAAGTCAAAAGGATAAGAACTTTCCACACCGAAGAGGATCAATTTTTCCAGATCTCAGATTATCCTGATTGGATCAAGGTTTAACAAAAACAAAGTTGAGTAAAAAAAAAAATACCCACACGTGTATGATTATAACTGTTGCACACAATGTCTATACCATAGGAAGACATGTATGTATATTAGTTCAGGTGCAGCATGCCATTTTCACACGACTGATGCATGATTCGTAGAATGCTGAGAATTATCCTCTAGTTTTCATTGATGATTCGTATAAATTAGCGCACGATGATAAAGGACCCTTTAAACTGACCAAACTGACAAATAGTATTTAAGTAGTAGTAGTTGGAATATATCAGAAAAAGAACACTGGAAACAGAATTCTTGAAGGGTCATAAATTAATAAACCATTAAAGTGGTTAAATTATCTTTTATCTTGCCTTCTCACACAGATAAATTATTACAAAACCAAAGACACAAGATACTAACAACCATCATGGGTACCTACCTTACCTACCAATAGGTAAACGGACAGACGCCTTGCTTAAGCTGAGATGGGCTGATGGAGAAACAGCGGGGCTGGAAAGCGGAGCTGAAGACTCTGGTGCTCGCGCGGAGGTATTAAAAAATTAGTGTCGACAAAAAGGTTAACTGTCATTTATCTTCTGCCTCTTTGTGTTGTATTTTGTGAGAGGTTTTCCTCCTCCCCGATCACGATGATGATGATGATGATGGTGAATGGTGATGGTTATTCTTGGTTCTCATGTTAAAAAAAAGACTTGAGTAGTATACTGTTGTTCTGTATGTCTTTCTGTCTGTCTGTCCATTTGACTGTATGTCGGTCGGTCGGTCTCATGTATAATATGGAATGGAAATACCATCAGCAACCTTTGGCTGCTGCCGTGTGCTTTTGTAGAGCTAAATGATATTAAAAGTAGATGACACTGATATACCGTGGATGATTTCTGGAAAAATGTATGGCACTCTGCTATGTCGTCCGTTCCGATGTCCTCCCCCTGAATACCACCACTTTCCTCTAAAAGACAGCGAGAGAAAGACGATCTTGTCTTGAATGACGCAGTGACGGTATGGGTTTCTCATTTGTTTTATTATTATTATTTATTTTTTTTTTTTTGTAATATAGTTGACCATGTTTTGTCCGTCTTTAAATTGGTCGTGGTCTAGCCCCATATGTACCGTGGTGTTTTTGAAGTAGTCATACTATATGGTCATTCACGGAGTGTGAGAATTTTAATTGAAATTCTTCACAAAAAGGTGTTGTTTGGTTGTAGCACAACATAAATACAAATTCCAGTTTAAGACAACGGAAATACAAGAATATACAACTTTACTTTTGCCGCCGCCGCGCCGGCCGGTCCGGCATTATATATACTTATTTAGTTTCAAAATTAATACCTACCTACTGAAAGAGAACTATGATTTCGAACCATCATTCATCAAATCTTTATTATTTTTTAAAATAGCTGCAAGGATTTTTGGAATTAATCAACGCAATTTCAGGATGTTGGTCACTATAATATTCATCTGAGTCATTTACATTCTACAGTCACATCTATAATAATCGATTTGTGGAAATGTATCTCACAATTTTAAATCCGGTTCGTTACTATCCAGTTTCTTAAAATCCCGTTTATAATAGTCCCGTTTTTTATCATTACGTCTATGAAATTCAACACAAAGTGCAAAAGGAACCGCGCGTAAGGGATGCTTGGCGTGGGTTGGAGTTTGGGTGTATGCAAAGTTTTTTGTGTAACATTTGTCAAAATACAAAACGCGCTAAGCGGGATTAAACCGGACTTTAGAAAGCGAGATTAAAATACATAGAACGGGAATTTGAATATAAGAGATTTTTAAATAAAGTTACATATTTTAGAAGACGGGGTTTTCAAGCTTTTTTTTGAAAAAAAACGGGATTTTGAAAGTGGGATTCTGGTATGCTTCCAAATTTTGAGTCAGAAGAACGCAGTAAATGTTAATTAAGTATAACATAAAATTAAAGCAAACAATTGAAATTTCCCAGACATATTCTGTTCATATATCTGAAATCTCAACAATCTCAGAAATCTAGTCGTGTAAAGAAGATTGAAGAAAACGATAGTCAAGACATAAACTGAAAAACGATAAATTGTGTGAAAATGTTAATTAATAACAGCGAATATAATTCATGTCACAGTTTACGGTATGTTTTTTTTGGAAAATCCCGCCAACTAATCCTCGTTTTTCTTTTGAAGAAATACCATATATACAGGGTGATTCGTATATGATGCCTTCTTGGAAAGCCAGAAATCTCTTCTTTAATTTTCATTTAAATTAAGTTGTGCTAGGCAATAGTTCTTGAAAAATTAATTTTTAAACTAGGAACTTTGAAAAAAATTTTTTTTTTAATTTTCAAACTAATTTTTTCAAAATTTTATGTAATTAAGTATAATTTTTGTTTTCAAAATTCAATGCTCTTATTAATTTTTAATAAAAACCAGAAAACCGAATGCTCAAATGTATCTTAGTTTTTGATAAATTAAAAAAAAAATTTAAAAGTACTTTTTCCCCAGAAAAACACTTTTTTGTTTGTTCTATCTTTGCATAAATACCATTAGTTTAGTTAGCAAGTAATAAAAAAAGACTTAATTAACTATTAATATTTTTAATATCTGTTACATTTTAGACTATTGTAATAAAAATTAATCACGTTATAAGAAATTTTCGATATGATCCCCACTCTTCAGAAGGCAAAGGTTGTACCTTCTCCTTATGGCTGCAGATACATTTAATTCAGCCAAATTCTCCAGCGGCTTCAATACGTTGTTTAAGTTGCTCTAAAGAAGAAATTTTAACTTCATATACAGAGTTCTTCATGAAGCGTAAAAATCCAAAGCAGTTAAATCTGGTGATCTAGGTGGCCATTCTGTGGCAAAACATTATTTATTTTCCTCGAAAAAAACACCCTTCATCTCCCAGCACTGATTTAAGGCTATTGAGATATGTCATAAAATTAAGTTAAATAAATAAATTTTTAAAAAGGAGAGTGCGACAATTTTTTCTTTTGTAATTCTAAGTCAGCTACAAGATATATGTATTTCTATTTTATGGAAACCGGTCGAAGAACAACGAAGTTGACATTTGTGATACCAGCGCCGTACTTTCATAAATACATCTCTCATAACGACCCCATTTTCCAATAGTACAAAGTCGCCGTTCCGTCGTTCGAACTTTGATTTATGGTTCAGCAATTTAACATTACATACATTATATTTCTCCTCCGTATATATAAATCTACGAAGTAGATAAACCGAAGCACTGGCAACGAGACAATCGACTTGAACATTACAAACATTAATGCAACATAATATTCACCAATGTATGAGCATCAACAAAAAAAAACTCGCCGTCAAATAGACACAATACGCACTAATCAAATCTTATCAACAAAGCGAACCTACAAAAAAATTCCTCGAGGAATACCCACAAATGCGAATACCTACTACAATACTCTATGCGAATCAACAACGAAACTACAAAAAAAATGTAATCAAAAAAAAAACAAAGCAATACAAAAAAGAATTTTCCGTTGAATACACACAATTCATGTAGGTACCTACAGAATAAGAATCCACAACACGTCCTAACAAAAAAAAATCCTCAGAGAATACACGCAATGCAGATACATAAAAATCTGCACTCATCTATGAGATCCACAAAACGAACAAATATGGCATATGTCGGGCCACGTCAGATGTCGGTCGGTTTGACAGCGCTTTAGACATTTTTTTTAATCCCAAGGCCGCAAAAGAAGTTTTACTTCAAAAATTGGGATTTTCTTGCAAAATCTCGCAGCACTGGTTTTAAGAATGTTGAAGTCGGTGAAAAAAAGAAGTTGATGTAAGATGGCAGCAATATAAACATTTTTTGTATTGCTTACCTGTACCGCCAACTTTTACAGAAATCAATACTAAAAAATCCTTTTCCATTTTGGAAATTTCAGTTTACAGTCTTAAATTTTAATTTTTCTTTTTCACTGAGAAATATTAGAGAACTATGTTTTAAACTTCTTAGTTCTATTTTCGCAAATTGGTTACAAACAAAATTAAATTCAATTTCATTAAAAATGAATGGGATATTTCGAAAATCTCAAGGGAAATTTTCGTTTTATTTTATTTCACCGAAAATTATACCAGGCACCATTAACCTTCCGAAATAAGTTACCACTAACAAGAAAAATCCCTCTAAAAATTGTTCCCCTACCTAAACAAAAATAAATTGCACGACTGGATCGCACGTACTTGCTCCTATGTTCCATCACATTATATGCAAAAGATTTTTAATGTAAACTGTTAAAAGTATTTTGAAAGTCGTTTTTCACTTAATTTTTTTATATATACAAATTCTTAATATTTTTCTAAAAAAAATTGGTATGATCATTTTAAATATTGAATAAAATAAAATTAAAAACAAAATTTCAAAAAAAACGAGTGAGTTTACGAAATATTGAATTTTCAAAAAAAAAAAAAAATTGAAATGCAGTATTATTTATTATTTGAAGGAGATCCTGCATACAAATTTTAATACAAATCCGTTGAGCCGTTTATGAGAAATTCGAAAATCAATAATATGTTTGTATGGCAGGTACTGTAGACCATACTCAAGTTAGTACACACACTAATTTTTATTAAAATCGTAAAAGTAGTTTTCGAGATAATTAAGATGGTAGAAAAATTTTGTATGGCAAATACCGTTATTTTTGGGGCTAAGACAACGATTCAAAAATCTATTTTGGACAATCACCTAAAACACCTAACCACCAAGTTTGAACAAAGTCGGTTCAACAGTTTACATATATCGCAAGTAAAAATTCCCATTGGAAGCAGAGAAGTATTTTAAAGGAAATATTTATTCGCTAAACTTATATGGCCAAGGCCAAAGGTTCCCTCTCAGCAGGTTCAGATTTTTAATTCTCTTAAAATTCTACTAAGAAAAATGTTGTTACACCCGGAACTAAGTTTGTATGTTTTGAGACGGAAAGATTCAATCGAAGTGCTCTTTGTGTATCTGGTTAATGATTTGACTCTTTGGAAATATTCATTCAGTAAAAGTGGCGTTGCGGCGGTATAATATATGTTACAAAGCGCAGCATCCCACTGAGGAGGTCCTTTTGATCTCCTGCCAGAGACCACACACGCAAATGCACAACTGAATCGGGACACCAAAACAGACAAAAACAATAAATACAAATAATAGCCAAAAGGATCACATAAAATAATGACCCTTGCTGGTGCTGTGTACCTAAATTATTTTTCCTCTTTTTAGGTCAAAGACACCCATCAGATAAAAGATAGGCGGAAGCGGTTTTGTTGTCGACGCAATATGAACCTTAGTTTATTTATCGTCCTTTCGGTATTTTGTCAAAAAAAAAATCAAACAAAAACAAAACAATGACAATAAATTCGTGGTTTTTATTTTCATTTCTCATATAACTTATATACTCGTATTTATATGGCCAACCAAAAATGAGGCGCCCCCTCTCTTTTACTGCTGCTGCTGCTGCAATGGAATTCCAGAGAATCATTTTGGCTTCTATTAAAAATCAATTTCCATCTTTTAATTCTAGAAACTCACACTGAACCCATGATTATCATCATCGCATCAATGAGAGTGTGACTCTTTTGCTTAATAGCAGCTGTTTTAGTGTTTTCACTCATGGCCTGGCACTCCGGCACTCCAGATTCGTTCATTGGCGATCTCGAGCTCATTCTCGAGGGCATTTTATCTTATAAACCTGGCCGAACCGAGCCGAACGGACGTGTACGAATACCATGAGAACCACGTTGGGTGTCGTATCATCAATTCGTTTAATTTGACAGGCGCAACCTAAACATGTCAAAACACACTGCATGCGGTTGCCTTTTTAGTTTTGTGTCTTGTCTCTTTCTTCTTCTTTTTATAGTCTTTTGGTATCTTTTGGTTATGTGTTGTTTTTTTTTTCTTGTGTCTTGTCTTTTGTGGTTATGTTTATCTTGTTTTTTTTTTATTTAATTCCTTATTATTATAAATTATATTTTGGTTGTTGGGCTTCTGATGTGGCTGGCTGCCGCTTGCTATTCCTCTACCTGAATGAGGTTTTACCTTAACTTATGGTGTGTTGTAGGTAGGGTAGATACACTCGTAACAGGGTATACCCCCTCCTTCTTGAGACTCCATTTCGATTGCTGCTTCTGATGCTGGTTTTGGTTATGTTTTCTGTGGGCTTTTCTTTGGATCTTTGTATCTTTGGAGCCATATCCACAAAGGGAAACAAAAATTCGATTCAATAATATTTGTTGTACCTTTTTTGTATCTGATGGTGTGGTGCGGTTGATCATCATGGGGATATGGGTAGTAGTTTATTCGGACCTAAGAAGAGGAGGAGGATAGTTTTGTTCTTTTGCTGATTCGAGTTGGAGCCTTTTAATAAGGGAAACACGAAGTTTGCTCTTTTATTTATTTTGCTTAAAATCGTGTTTTACCTACTCCTCTGTTCTGAGATTCTTAATTTTTTTTGTTTCCACATGAACATCAAGATGAGGGGCTTTGATTGTCGTCTTTGGCTGATTACTTAGAGCTCTACCTCGGAGTAATCACATATACCTACTTACTTCATCTGGGTGTGCTAATTCACCAATCGGTATTTGTTTGATGTTGCATATATGTATCTAAAGGCTCATTTTGGTGTCTTGCTCTTGTGTAATTGAAAAGCTTAATTGGATTTTGTAGCCATTTTATTCAGTTTAATTGATTCGGTGAGCTTTCATCGCGCAGAGTTGCTTTGGATGCCTTGAGTAGTTATATCGCATAGTTGCTATGTATATTTTTTGTTATTATGAGCAACGTTTATCTTGATAATTTTTTTGTTGTATTTCTGTAGAGTGTAACCACCTTCGAGATTAGTTTATTTTAACAACGTTGAGTAAATGGTATTTTTATGATCAAGTTACTGGGAATATTAATTTTGTTTTTGTTTTAACTAGACAAGGTTTATCTATTAAACACTCAAGAGAAGACTTTGAACTAGGCCGTTTAAAATGAGTTATACAAATGATAATAGTTTCAACAGTCATAATTTGGGGGTTTTAGAAAAACTAAAATTCTAAAGTATTTATTACTTTTAACTTTAGGTGAGTTTCATAGCATTTTTGTTCTAGGAATCAGTTTTTTCTTTCTACTTTGATGATTCAGATATACGAATTATTGGGCCTTTTTAAGATTATCTTAAATGTCGCAATAAAACAAATTGAAAATCACTTTAGCGAACAGGAAGTGATGTTGGAAATATTTCTTCAATTAATAAGCCTCCATAATATAGAAATTTTAATTACCAGGTGGTCAGATTATTGTATGTGCTCAACATAAAAATTAGAACAAAGTTGGTATGTCTAAGTAAATATTAGTTAATTTTTCAATATTCATTACTTGGTTTTTTTCTTTCAGAAACTTCTTTTGAATCATTACATTTTTCGTAATAATACATGATTGTTCAAATTTTGCATATGGTCCAAAGCCTGACTGCATATTGTTTAACTTTTCATCGATAATGTAAATATTCCTCAAATTCGAGTTTTTCGTTCAGCTCTTTTGTTTATTTATGCAGGGCGTTTTTTGTTAGCTGCATAAGAAGTTTCGATTATTGTTGTCTATAATTTCACAGTCGAGAATTTCAAACTTTGTTGACATTTCTGTTTAGTAAGGTTTGGCAATTCATTATGAATCGTTTAACGCCGGAACAACGCATCTGAATTGGAGAAATGTAAGCGAAGTTCATAGAACATTACCTAAGAATTGTGTTTAATGATGATGCTCTTTTTCTGGTTAAATGGCTTCATCAATAAGCAAAATTGACTTATATGGAGCAAAGAAAATCCTTAAGCCATTCACAAATCACCATTGCATCCAATAGTATTGAGTGTTTAACGCGGTTTACACGCTGGCGGCATCATCGGCCCCTATTTCTTTTGAAATGATAAATGATATGTCGTTACGGCGAATGGCGAGCACTATCGAGCCATGCTCTTGGAAGTGTAGTATCTGAAAAGTCTCCACTAGAGATAGGCTTAAGACAAGGCTGCTGCTTAAGCCCCCTACTGTTTGCCTTGTTTATCGACGACATAGAAGAAATTCTACAAATAGGAGGTCGAGTTTCACCAGACCTTCTAATAAAAGTGCTTATTTTCCGAGATGATATCGTTGTTCTTGCTGAGTCAACTGGAAGTCTCCAATTATTGATACTGTTCAAGTACTGCAATAAATGGAGGCTCCAGGTGAACCTCGACAAGTATAAAGTTATGATTTTTCGCAACGGAGAAAGGCGAAACTGTCGCAGCGAAAAATGGAAGTTTGGAGACCACAATCTTGAAATAGTGAATGAGTATAACTATCTCGGAATGCTGATATCTAGAAACCTTAACCTGAAGAACCGCATGAAATATAAATTATCTAAGGCAAAAAATGCCTTAAATGCAACTTGGAGAAGTGTGATATACAGCAGAGATGTCGAATATGAAGCAGAATATCAAATTTTCAAAACAAGTGCCAATAAGCAATAATGTTCTACGCTGCTCAAGTTTGGGGACAAAAAGAATTCGAGGAGTTGGAGCAGGTCCTCAGATATTTTTTGAAGCGCACTTTGAAGCTACCTAAAGGTACGGCTAACCATATCCCAATGCTGCAAACAGGACCTTCTCTGTTGTATAGTTCAACTCTCAAAATGGAGGTTGACTATGTTCTTAAAACAATTAAAATGGATGATAGACAATTGCCTAAGAAAAATCAATGCTGGTGATGTGAAAATTTCATGGTTTGAGTCTTTTAGTAATTTTGCGCAGTACTGTGGACTCTCGCACTATCTCTTCAAGAGGAATCGATTGACTCGTGGAAAAACGAACTCTACAACCTAATCAGCATTGAGTTACAGATACGAATATTCAATGAAATTTTTTAAAACTAAATACACAAGTATATACCTAAAAATATTTTCTCCTTAAATTACATTTATTGAAGTATTAATTGCCAACTGACAGACGGCGTAGGAATTGTCATCTTATGAAAGATAGACAAAATTTTGTAAATTTCATGAAACAAAAATTAATAAAATCTAAAAAAAAATCTAATCGGCCATACTGATTGATTTGTTTGTTTTCAAAAATTAATCTGCTAAACATCCACGACATTTAGTTTTAACCAAACAGTGCAACTTGTCTACAGCACGCTTAAACATAAATGTAAGCAAAATCAATTTGGTGACAGCTTTATTTCTAGAAGTGGGCCTGTTATCTGGTCCCCTCGTTCGTTCGACTTAAAGCCTTTCATCTACTTTGTATGGGTGTATTAGGCTATTTTAAGTCAGTGGTTTATGTCGACAAACCAGTAACTCTTGAAGTATTTCAAGTCAATAGTCAAGCCCCATTGACGCCATGCGGCCGGATTCATTGGAAAAAAGTAATGACAAATTGAACTGATCGAATGGACTACGTAACTCGTTGCTGCGGAGAAAATATGCCAGAAATCATATTTAAAAAATAAATGCCATAAAATTATCTACCAAATTATAGTAATGAAAAATTCATTCCAACAATATTTCTTCTTGTATAATTATTTAATTTGTTTAAATTAATTTTCAAGCTCTTAAAAAAATACCCTTTATTAATAATAACAGAAGAGTATAATGAATGACAGAAATGTATGAATGTGTTTACCAGAATTTTTAATTTTCAGCAGTTTAACCTAAAATGTATCGTTGTCTTCAGAGAAGACAACCAATTGATTTTGTTTTATTTTTCAAAATTACTAAATTATATTTTTTTTAATTAAAAAAAAAGAATCAATTCTTTTGGTCATCTGGAATCAAGGGGAGTTTTGAGTTATTAACAATAAAATCTTTAATTTATTAAAATAAAAAAAAACCCTTGTCTTGAGAAATAAACAGATTTTTCAAAATAAAAATCGTCAACCGTTTTCTGGAGAATGAATTCTAAATATACCTAACAGCTACCATAATTTTGATCTTAACAAAAAAATCGTGGCAAGAGAATGCCGGAAAAACACAAGGCTACAAAAGACAAGGCAAAGTGGTGAGGCTAACTTCTTTTATTGCTAGTATCTTTATACATATATGTATGTAAATAAAATGCACGACTGGATCGTACGAACTTGTTGTTGTAGCTAACAACTTTTGTATAGCTAACCACTGACGCTGTTAGTAGGTATAGGTAAGTTATTCTATACAGGCTTAAAGACGATGTAGGTAAGAATACCTTGATTCTGAATATATTGAATTGTGGAATACATGATTCAAGGAATGGTTACATAGACACACCTACCTACAAATCTATATCTATTATTTTATAGGTGGGTAAAAATCGTTTTTTCAACTGAGTAAAACTCACAAAACCATCACTTTAATCAGTTTCTCGAAAAAACGGAGAGCGTCATTAAATGCCACGAATAAATGAAAATTTTATAAAAAAGTATCTCGAAAATTGTAGGACGGATTTTGATGAAATCCTGTTTATTGGTTTTAGATTTTTGAAAACAATTGTTTTTTAAAATTTTGGTATTCAGTTTCTTAGAGTTTATTAATGTACATGTGATCATAAAATTTAAAATTATTTTGTTTGATTGGTTTCAAAAATATTGATTTTTGAATAAATTTTTTTTAAAAATTAATTTTTATAAGAAAAAAAGTTATTCAGAACTTCGATACACAGAATTAGTTTGGCCACTTAGATCTTCTCAGATATAAAATTTGAAAGAAATCCAATGTACCGTTACCGAGAAAGCCAAAAATAAAAAAAAAACGTTTATATGAAAGGTACCTTTAATAGACTTTTCTCGTAAATTTGGTTCAGATTAAATGACCTATTGCCAACAAAAAAATTCTCAAATTTTTTTATGAAAATCGTTAGAACCGTTTTAGAGAAAAATAAGATTTTCATTCAAGGTCATATGGCAGGTACCGTTATTTTTAGGCCTAAAAATAAAATTCAATTCAATTTCCCCTTTGAGGAATGCCAAAAGAATCCCATATACCAAATTTGAAGGTAATCGCTTAAGCCGTTTAGGCTGTAGCTCGTTATACATACAGACAGACAGACTGACGGACTTACAGATAGACAGACATACATTTTTGCCGATCACTTTTTAAGACTTCTCTATGATCGTAATATCATGTTTGACTGTTGTGTACCTATAATCGCAAGTAAAAAATCACGTTAATAATTAAAAAATATTGATGGAATTGTTTCTTAATGTTAAAAACGGACAAAAAAATCATCAAAAGTTTGAAATCCCAAAGAGAATTGAAAATTAGGTAATTTAAAGGGTTTACGTAAAAGAAGATCCGAAAAGCTGTTTAAAGTTCTTCTTTCTTATTTATAATCTGCACAAATGATCCGTTGTAGCACACACTCTATAAGCTCTTGAAAGGGAAAGTGAATCAAAAATAAATAAAATAACTGAGAAAGCTTTCAAGAAAAAAAACTAAAATTTAAAGCGGATCAGTACTAAAAAGAAAAAAAACTATTATATTCTTTAAGCCCCGCAGGTTAAGCATTCGTTGAACTTTTAAACGACCATCATCATCATTATTATCATTATTAGACTCATGTGGATGGGATTCAATTTGATCCGCATGTATCGATTGGTTTTGTACTGTGATCACTTCATATACAAAAACATGTAATACACCATATTCAAGAACTCCCAGAGGGGAATACGTATATACATTACAGGCATGTATATATTTGATCTCTGTCCGGCATTTCTTCTCAATCTTCGTCAATGCTATATTTTTTGGTTTCATTCATTTTTTTTTGTATTTTTTCTTACGTTGAATCTCAAAACTCAGCCTTTTAGTAGATTCTTTTTTTTCACTGGCAGGAATATGTTCAACCAAGAGTGCGCATATACACGTTACTATATAAGTACATATAAAAATATGTATATATAAAGAAAAGTATAGGTATGCAGTATAAAATCCACAATTTCTTTTGAAGATATTTTTATAGACATGATTTTCCTCTTTATACTTGATTCTGATCCATTGGACCATTGGAGCTGCTTTACCGCCACCGCTGGGCTTCAATGGAGTATTAGTGTTCACTACTCTATACTGAACAAAACGTAGAAGGAGAACTTATATTAAAAATAAAATAAACCAAGACTAAAACTCCACAACGCGGCCGGCTAAAAGAGAAGAAGAAGCTTAGAAGAAGCGCATATTGATGATGTCTTTTCTGAAACAAAAGGAAACCTGATTTAAAATCGTTTCAATGGAATTTAAAATGGCACCAGCCAGCATCAACTCTATAGACCGATGAATAAACAGAGAGGCTTAATGTGTGAGAGCGAGAGAAAATAAGTGAGGGCGCGCATACACCAAACCCAACAACCAGCAACCATCAGACAACAGTCACGTTTGGTACAAAATTATTTTTTTCTCTTTTAATATGGAGACGACACCCAAAGCGAGAGGGAAACAGATATTTATAAATTCACATTTTCAATCCAAAATAAAGAATACCTACATATGGTAAATGTATATAAATATGTGTTTTCCTGGAAATTACAGTTAATCTTAATTAAAATGCATCAACAATCGAACGGTAAGACCATCAAAGAAAAACGCAAATAAACAATCGAGTTCGTTTCTCAGCTCTTTCGTTTTAACACATAACAACTATCAACTATACTTCTCGATGTCAATGATGATGAGTTGTGGATGTAAACATTTTTTTCTCACGCAAGCAAACTAAGTAAGAACTGGCAAAACTGATCTTGTTGGTTGATTGCCACCATTTTGAGACGGTTCTTATGCCATATACTCGTATACATATAATACATGAGCTGAGCATGAATATGGAGGAACAAGGAATATGATTTAAAGACCTAAACTTACCAGACTTAACAGAGCAATGAATGTGCGCTCGACTCTCATAGTAGACCCAATCGAAGCCTGCCTCCACGGCCAGCCTGGCAAGCATTCCATACTTTGTTCGGTCACGATCTGATGTTGTGATATCAACAGCACGTCCTTCATAGTGCAATGATTCGTTACGATGATTCTTATCTTCATCCCAGCTTTCAGTTACTCGCAATTTAATGCCAGGCCATTGATTCATCACAGACACGGCTAGTGTATTTAATTTATCCTTACAGCGCTATTAAGAGTGGAATAAAATTGCAAAAACACAAAAAATGTATAAGTTATTAATGAAAGTTTTAAGTTTTTGGTTTTTTTTTGTACATAAAAAAGAAACTAATTTTGCTTAAGTCTTAAGATTAATAATTTTTAAAATCAATTTCTCTGCCGCCGCACCGGTGGTGGATGCCGCCGTAACTCCACCTCTATTAATTCACCTCACACACACGCATACAAACACACTTTCTTATGTGATATATACATGTAGGCGTGGCCCTTATAAATTATAATTTCCAAAAGAAACTGGTTCTCACCAAAAAAAAAAAACAGAAATGAAGAAAAAGTTCCCCAAAATTATCAGAAAAAAAATACCTAATCGATATTGAGAAAAAATTCAAACTAAAGAGGAAATAGTTCGATGTACATACATATAATCTTCCTGCAGCCATACTTATAATTAAATTTAATTTTGCACATTTTCTTCTCGGTTAATTGACTTCCCATAGGACCTCACATCAAACTAATGCAAAAAAGCGAAACAAAACAAAAAGTCCAAATGTTGTCCAAATGTTTTGTGTAAATTTAGGTAATCAATTTTGCGGTAGGCGGGTTCCCTTAGGATCAAAACAATTGTTGTATATTTTGGGAAAACATATAGATTTCCATCAAGATTGTTTCTGCCTTTTTTGCAAAACAAAACCAAAAAAAAAAGGAGTCGTATAAGTTACATCAAATTGGCAGCCGTGAAAATTTGATTTTCATCCCTATCTCTAGATCTGCATCACAGTGGTTTTAGTTTGTCAGTGAAAATATGTATATCGATCTCCGTAGATAATTGGCATCGTTTTGCGCCCAAAAGTTGTTGTTTTGTCATCGCCTACAAAATTACATTTTTTTTATTCTCTCTCTATGTCCCTGGAAATGGAAGCCAACTACCTAAGTTTCTTTGTTTCCTTTTTATTCAAAAAAAAAAAAAATAACAAAAGTTGCAGCGGCACTTATCCTTTGGTTTTCTTCTCTCTTTTCTTTTTTTTTTGTTTGAATCCTCTCGGTGATGGGTTTTCAATGAGAAATAACAACAACAACAAAATAAACTAAAAAAACTTATTCTTGCACTTCGAGAGTTGGGTTATTGGGATTTGTTGAACAAGGATTAATATTTGTTTACTCCTTTCAGCAGCGGCGGCGGCGGCGTGTGTGGTGGTGGTTGATTGGAAGAATAAACCTTATAGGATCTGCATAAATAGATTCCATATACTATACCTATATTTTTTTGTTTTGTTTAAAAAAGACTCAAATGCAAATAAAATAGATTGAAATGAAAACAACATTAATTTATTCTGTTAAAAGGCGCAACAAGTGAGTGATCTGATGGCTTTTGAATGAAATACAATTCTATAGAAGATATGATAATGGGTCCAGTGGTCAGGTTGAAAATAATGGTGATAATCACTTTTGATGTGCACGCATGATAATGATGCCCATCCGCTGATATAAGATGGATTTTTTTTTCTTTTTGAGAGTTCAACTAAAACAAACGTGTCGATTGGATCGTGTTTTTTAAGCAGCATAGTTGTTGGTAAATACTTAAACCATGTTGAATATATCGGCTATTTTTTTGTATTTATTCAAGACAAATATTTGTCAAAATTTACGTTTGCACTAGGCGTATAGTGCACCAAATGAAGGAATGTTTTTTTTGTGTGTGTGTTTTCTTCTTGTGGAATGCCGACGACTTTATCGTTTGGCTATTATGTACTTCGAAGAAAATCAATTTTCATTCACACTAGGCTTTTTTTAATCAGGGGGATTCAGAGGTTTTTTTTTAACGAGTGTATATTTAGTTTTTCACACAAGCATATATGGTGAAACAACTATTTTTTTCTTCGTGTTTAGTTATTCATGAAGTTGCGTTACTTCATATTTTAGAGACTAATTTATAGATATTGCGGGTGTGGTGTGGTGTGGGAATTGATGCAACTTACAGCGATGTCTATGTTCGCCCAAAACTTTTACAGCAAACTTTCTATTTCCATCAACTCAGCAGAATGTTAAACTGCCATGAAATTATGTATACAAAAATTTAAACCTAAGCTAGAGTAAATTATCTCATATTTATCGGTTTCATCTAACTAGACTACGTGTACTATGGTATACTATAAATGTGATACAGATAGCATATGTTACGATCTATTTAACACTTTAGATTAGTCGTGATAGCAATATAAATTAAATTGTTTTAATAGTTTTGAATTAATTACTCATATGTACATATATTTATTATTAGGAACAGTTTATTATTATATTTAATCGGAAAACAACAGGAAGTGTCTATCTAATCTGATATTGATTAAAATATCCGTTGTAGTTTGAAATATATAAAAACATTTTTTTTTTGTAGATTAATCTATAAAAACTATTAAACTATGATATTATACAATCTTTTCATATCCGGTTGTCGGTAAAAGAAATATGGATTTTAAAAACAATTATGGTGAAGGAAAGATAAGGGAACTACTATTGCATAACAATGTTTATTTCAATTCGTTAAATCCTAACGTGAACAATATATATATAAATAAATGCTTAAGACGACTTAACAATAAATTTCCAAACTATTCTAAAACAATGTTTTGAATTTTTAAAATTGTCATTTGGTGAAGCCACTATAAAAAAAAATGTATTAAATATTTCAACTAATTGATTGAGAGGGCTATGAGCATCATAGTTCCATCTACTAAAAATTTAATTCAGTAGTCTTTGAAGTCTTATACTTGAGCAACTTAAACTAAAGTTAAGACAATAAAGAACCAATGGTGATGATACTTCTCCATTTATTATTGCTGCGATAAAATAAAATTGTAAATATTTTCTATGATTTGCCAAGGAAGGAAGGTTAATTAAAGCAAGTCTTTGAGAATAAGGGGACAGAGGAAGAAAACGGAGACAAAAGCGCAAGAACCTCCTCCGAATTGCTTGAATTCTCATTAAATGTACAGAATAATAAGGTGCACACACTACACAGGCATACTCAAGAATTGGTCTCACAAATGAAACAAAAAGTAGTTTGAGAACATAATTCTATTAGCTTTTCTACCTACAAAACTAATATGGTCAGTAAATGTAAGTTCCGAATCTAAAACTACTCCCAAGTCAGAAAAAAAGATGCTCTACTTAAAGAACAAGAATCAAACATATAATCAAAAACAATTGGAACGTTCTTGCGGTTTTACATTTGTCAACATTTAAAACGGGACGATTAATATTGTACCATTCCCTAAATAATTTTAAGTCATCTTGCAAAAGTAGACAGCAGTCAGATTTAGAATAATTTCTTTTGAACAGTTTAATGTCATCAGCAAATATAAGGACAGACGAATTCTTTATGATCGAAATCAAGTCATTTATAAATAAAATGAATAAAATTGAACCTAAATGACTGCCCTGGGTGACACCAGAATTCCCTACAAACAGAGTCGAACATTCAGTACGAAATAGTTATTACTTCATATTGTCTATTTTCTAAGTGCGATGAAATCCAATTTAAGAAATTGTCGTTAAAACCTTGACGAAAAAATTTAATAATTAGTGTTTTATGACACAACTTGTCAAATGCTTTACTAAAATCAGTAAATATACAATCTACTTGTTCACGTTTCTCAAAAATATCTAAACAAAAGGACGCAGATTGGTAACAGTAGAACGCTTTTTCACAAAACCATGCTGGTTATCACAAATAATTGAACTACAATGAAAGTAATTGATTGACTCAAACAGTTTAGGTATTACGGATAGCTTAGCACTCGGTCTATAGTTCATTATTTCATTTTTAGGACCTTTCTTGTGAATTGGTACAATAAATGAGCTTTTCCAAATAGTTCGAAAAAGCGAACTTTTTAAAGACTTGTTAAAGAGAACACTTAAAGGGTACAACAAATAAAACACGCATAGAGGATGGCACACCATCAGGACCAGGACTAAAATACTCATCCAGTTTTGTATTTTGTAATGGTTCACTTATTTCAAAATTAATATCATTTAAATGCGGAAAGTTTAAAACTGAAGAAGAAGAGTAAAAAGGGTTTATAGTGTGTGAATCATCAAAGGCTTCTCTGAAATAGCTTGCAAACATGTTTGCAATAACTTCTAGTTCATGACTAGGTGATAACGAATTTGACATAGAGTTAGGGTATCCACAAGTTTTTTTCTTACAATTGAAAAAACTTCCAGTAATTATTTGGAATAGATTTAAGATCAGCTTCCATTTTATGAATATACTCATCATATAAAGAGTTTGAATAGTCAGTAAATAATTGTTTAAGGATAAGGAATGTTCTATAATCATCATCAGATCTTGTTTGATTATATTTTACCCAAGCTTTGTTTTTTTTATTTTTTTAAAGTTTTTGAGATGCGAATCGAACCATGGTGGTACGTGTGAGTTTTTACGAGATTTTTTAAATGGAATTGTTTTACTGAAATAGTCAAAGAGGGTATTATAAAATATCATCAATATTCAAATTTAAAAATAATTGGTTCTATAGTCTTTGGTACATAATAAATCAAACAAATTTATAAAATTACATTTACTAAAGTTAAATTCAAGTTTGTCCGAAGAATAGTTATTAATTGGAGAAGCCATATTAAAATTAAGTGCAATAACTAATGTAGGACGATATCGATCTTCTTCTATAATTTTAACAGCAGAAGCTGTTACTGCAGTTTCAGTACGTATTGTGTCGGAGAAAAATACTAAACCGAGAGATCTTCCCCAACTGCATTAAACTGGCTAAGACCACACGAAGAAATACAATCTATTATTCTTCGAGTAGTAATTTTCTTCTCATAAAAAAATCATTAAATTGGGAATGTGGATTAAATAATATTATGAGCATTTATTGAATAACAACTCAACTTATTGGAGTTGCCTACATCTGAATTAAAATGTAACGCACCAAATAAATTATTGGTTTGGACAGAACTAAATTTTTATTTGAGTAAATACAAATATGCTGCCTCTTAATTGGAGTCTATTGCATTTGTCAAAATTAGCTGGTGGGATATTTTTTAAATCAAATTGTTATGATACAGAAGTTTAAAATAAAAAAAAAACAACTCTGATATTTTGTTCTAGTAGTTGCCTCCGCTTTTAAAGACAGACAACACCCTAATAAGGAAGGTATGTTTTTTTTTCTGAGTTAAACCAACTAACTCAACTTATTTTGATGAGCCAACTCGAATACCTGACGTTGCAGGTCAAACCGCAGACATTCTAGACGTGTTTCTTACTTCTGAACCTGAAAAATAAACTGTAAGAGTACTATCGTAAATTTCTCATGCCAACAGCTCTCTGTTAAAGAAAAATCACCTAAGAGAACCGTTGGCAGTATGAGGCAACCGGCTGGGGCGGTATCAATAATTTCTTCAGGAACTTCAACTGATCACTATGCTTCCTCTGTAGAGGACTCCAGCGCAGATATGATAACAAATGTAATTCTTTAGAGAAATTTTATGCCGAATAGGGTGAAATCTATAAAACATAAAGAGAATGTATGGTTTCATTTGAGATTTAAGAGGTTATATTGGGTTTGTTAGAGAAGTAAGCTTCCGGAAGTATAAATCCAACCCAAAAAACTTGCAACGTTCACATTCAAAGGGAAAAATACTACATGCCCCAAAAGTAGAAAAAATGTTTAGGCATTTGTAATTCATTTAATTCAAATTCATTTTCGTCATTTTTCAACGCTTATCTTTGATGTCACCCGTTTTATCAGCTCACGTAAAAAACCCAATTTGCTTGCAGCAGAGTTCGCTGATAATTGGACGCTGGCAAAAAGTGTTACGAATTCTATGATTTCATGGAACAAATCTTCTTTCACCCTTGTGCAGTTGCTATAGAGTCCTTAAGGACCTTGATTTACACAAATCCGCTGGCCCAGATAGTATCCTTGTCATCGTTCTGAAGAGATCCTCTCGCAAAACCACTGGGTCAGTTTTTCAATCTGTCCCACTCTACTGCGGAATCCTTCTGAGTGGATGGAAAAGTTTTGTCACTTCTGGACTCTCTAACTACCGACAATTTCCATTTACGTCTCATCTTTCCAATGTCTTGGAAACGCTGATTAATTTATCAGCTTATGAACTATATATCTTAAAGAACGCTTAATGACCGACAGTATGGCTTTCGTAGTAATAGGTCCACTAGTGATCTAATAGTATATCTCACCGAACAGTGGCACAAAGAAGGTAAGATTATTGTGCTTTGTATTTCAAAAGCATTTGATAGAGTTAATCAAGCTCTCCTATCGAAAATGCTTGCATTTGCTTTCGATGAATCTCTTCTTCGTTGAAGTAGAAATTAACTTTTGGGCCACTCAATGCAGGTCGTATTGGATGGCTTCAAGTCTAAAGTTCATAAAATACATGCTGGTGTGCCACAGGGCTCCGTTTTATCTCCAACTCTTTTCCTCATTTTCATTATTGATCTTATATATAACTTATAATCCAGTAATTGATAATAGTATTCTTAGCTTTTCATATACGTTAGCAGACTCACTTCCTTGTTCTTCGGTTGTAGAACTGCATCGGCACCGTATGCTAAGCTCATTTAATTCTGATCTCAACACTATTGTTCAAATGGAAAAAAAACATTGTAGAATTTAATGCATCAAGAACTCAGTGCTGTCTTTTGTTGTTTAAGCAGAACCCACCCTCCATGCCGCTATCCATGATCGGCACTTGCATTGAAGTAACCGATCAGCTTTCAGTTCTTGGCATGTGCATCACAGACTACCTCCTGTAGAATGACCACATATTCCATATCGGCAGAATCGCTCCAAATTGTTGGAGATTTCCACCAAGATGCAAGAAATTCTTCTGATCTTGGCGTAGTCTATAAAGGTTTCATTCATCATTTACATCTCCCGAACACCGTTCAAATATTTCATGTCCTTCAATATTTTATTGTTATTTTTTCAAACAATGTTCTAACTAAATAGCCAGTTGCATTCTTCCTCTTAAAATATTCAACCGTGAAACTCACGCTTCTATGAATGCTCATCAGTTTGCCTTGGGCCCAATTTCGGACGTACTGTTAAGTACAGAGATTCTTTTTTAGCCGTACAACACGAATGCTCGATTTTTCTCTGTCTTTTTAGTATCCTGAGCTTCAAAACTAATGGACATCGGAATCTCTTTTTAAATCCTCCCCTATATTTCCCTAATGCTCGCACTGTGCTTGATCATTTTAATACCCTCAAATTCATGCACCTAGAAATATGTATGGATTTTATGCCCGTGTTCTGGCCAGTAATTATATTCGAAGAAATCGCAAACAATATTTACATATTATTCTTGTGTTTTGACCAAATTCCCCTAGAAAAATATAATTTTCTGTATATATATGCTGCAAATTCTATTAGAGTCGGTAGGCATCGATCAAAAATATTGCGTTTTAAATGGGCACGATAGCATCTAACTGATGAGCCCAACTATTGTGCCCGGGCGAAGCCCATTTGGGACTAAAGGTCACAAAATATTTCTATACACAATACGTATATAAAAAAAAATCTTGCCAAAGCCAAAAACCTTTAATTATAGCACAACATCATTGAAAATCGAATAGCTTAAGCAATGTCCAATTTCTCATATAAGCATATTTTATTCAAAATGTTTAGCCGTTTTCTCAATTTTGCACTACAATTAAATTAATCAAAAAATGTACTACACAACTGCTAAATAGCGGTTATCTATAATATTGATTCAAACTCAAAGCCCAATTAAAGCTTAAGTCAACTGAGTTTCATAAAACCAAAATAAAATTTAAAAAACAGACATTTTTGAGCTCTGTTACCTGCTTGACTGATGGTTGGACAACTAGTTATAATCGATAATACTAATTGGTGAATTACAAACTCAACTTTAGTCTTGCCTACTTTTCTTCCATAATAGGGGATTTTAATTTCCTGTACAGAAACTGTTGACAAAGTAATTACAAAAATTGCCCCAGAGAAAATAACGCTTTAATTGGACTGTGTAAACCGCATCACCTCCCACTTTAGCTGTTGTTCATCTATTGCGAAAAGGCTTACGACAAGATGTCAGTAGAAAATGTATCTGGTTTTTAATTGCATAGATAAATTTGTGCAATGGTCAATACCTTGGTAATATCGCCTTCAAATAATTAAGCCCTGAACGATATATAAAGATATCTATAAAGTACAATGGGGAGGATCAAAATGATGAAAATGGTAAATCATATATTCATTGCTAGAGAAAACTCTTTAGAAACACCGTAAGGATCTCCTGGCCCAACCATTTCTTCCTTGGTGAACTCGATGGCAAGAGACAAGTGATCAATTTAGACGCATATGACCAAAAATAACACAATTGGGGAACAGGTGCAGAGAGTAGAATCTCCTAAATCGCACGAAATGGCACGTAGTACGGACAGGATCTCTATAAATTTCGAGGTACATTATTTCAGACTTATTTTTTTGTGTCCGAAAATATTTCAGAATTCTCCTAACATACCTCATTTCAGTGACACACTCCTTGCTGGTATTTGTCCTATAAATTATTTAATATGATTTCTTTATCTTAAAATATTAATGCAAAAATAATTTCAAAAAATACAATACACAAATATTTTGACAAACATCAAGGTGTACAATTTGTTAAAATTGTAAAGACCAAATTCTTTACAAGATAAACAAAAAAAAACACATTCCAGGTATTTAGCAATACTGTTTCAAATTTTGACCACAGAGGGCTTGCCTGGGGAATTCTGATTTTTTATGTTGTTTTTGCAAACCAACACAGAAGTCATAATTTCTCTTTATAATGTCTGAATGGTCAGTTGATAAATTACAAAATGTCTTATAAAAAGAAGAATGCAAAAATGCATGCCCAAAAGGGTTATCCTGTCAGTATGGCAATCCATTCAAATATATACAACATTAAAGAAAAAAAAAGTCAACATGGTTACACATTTCCAAAGTCCATTGTTTGATCGTTATTCATCAGAGAAATGTTAAAATTTTGTTGGTTTGTTGATTATTGTTTTTTGTTTTCTTTTTTTGAAATTTAAAATTTATTGCGAATGATGAAAATGATTAATGATGATCAAAGATATTCTGCACAATCACAACGAAGCACTTTCCCATCTGGATCCGACCATCATCATCGGCCACGGAGAGTATGGAGAGTTGCAGAATATTTAAAAACAAATCGTATATCTGCAGCAGCATTAATTGAACCGTATTCGTATACTAAATAAATGCAATTAAAATAAACTGCATATAATTATTACTGCATTGCGTTCGTTGCAGTAAAAGTGATCTTGTGATACTTTGGTACTTATGATGCTTGATGATGATGATAATGGTGATGAGTAGGAAATAATGTGCAATTATGAGCGCAATCACTCTGAGACGCACGCAATTTAAATCGATGATAGGCGTGCGAGTGCAATCGTGATTTTAAATGTGAATCTTTTACGACGATAAAAATTGCACTTAGTCCAGAGTTTAATTGTTCAAGTAGAACGGTCAGTTGGCGCTCGGGCTGAGGCTGTCTCTCTGCTGCTGGTATACTGCTGACAGGCCATAGCATACCATGCCGCTTAAGAGATGCAAACAAACGTCTCAAGCCAAGGTGTCCATTAAGACAGTTTGTACAAATATGAAATTAAATACTAATGTACCTCGACGTGTGGACTTCCATCTGTGATGTTGCGACGACGATGGACCATATGTCGGTTGATGCTTATTTTTTTTTTTTTTTAATCTCTGTGAATCTTAGTTGGTGGTTCTAGTGTGTTCCTGCTGCGTGTTGCTTCTGCTGGTTGATGATATGATGTTGATGATGAGTGACCAATATCAATATTGATAATTCATTTGCAAGTGAATATAAGTGAGCGCATATGTTAATTTATGTTCATTCTCTATGTGTGAGCCCGTTCTTTTGGTAAATATTGATACATTAATGTTTAACTCTTTTTTCCTTATTTTTGTTTTGTAACTTTACATACCTATACATATTTTAACAGACAGAAAATTAAACAATTTAACACGTTTGTCGATCGACTAATGAAGGTAAAAACCAATGTTTGTATTGTAATGATCGCAAGGATTGCACTGCATTCCGATTAGGCAACTTATATGTGAAGTATATAGTCATTAATTCCGTCCATAATATTAGTGTCAAAAAGTAAAAATTGTAAAATTTTATAATTAATTATTTCACTAATAAAGGGTCCGCCAAATAACTTTTTTTTTTGAAAATGTTTAAAAAAAAAACTACTGAATATTTTCTCAAATTTCTTTTTTTATTTGAAAGTACAATCCTTCCGGTTAATAATTTCATTCAAATGGCTGCCTCGGCTGGCCATGCAGTAGCCTACATGATCGGTCCAATTTTTAAGCACATTATCGATTGTGTGCAGCTGTATTTCACCAATGGCTTCACGAATATTGTCCTTTAAAGCGTCAATTGTCTCTGGCTTGTCGACGTTACACTTATTTCTTACGGCACCCCACAAATAATAGTCCAACGGTGTCAAATCGCAGCTCCGAGGTGGCCAAACGACATCAGCTCTGCGGCTGATAATGCGATCTTCAAAAACAGGGCGCAAAACATCGAGTGTAGCTTCGGCTGTGTGGCACGTAGCGCCGTCCTGTTGAAACCAAATATTGCCAATATCCTCCTCTTCAATTTTTGTGAACAAAAATTCGTTCAACATGGCCCGATAACGATCGCCATAACGGCCACTCCTTGCTCGATTTCGAAGAAAAATGGCCCAATTATGCCTCTGGACCAAAATCCGCACCAAACAGTGACTCGTTTTGGGTGTATCGGCTTTTCAATGTATGCGTGCGGGTTTTCTGTGCCCCAAATGCCACAATTTTGCTAGTTTACATACCCGCCAAGATCAAAATGAGCTTCATCTGAAAAGATGATTTTTTTTGGCA
Source organism: Philhelius pedissequus (assembly GCA_910595825.1). Lineage (NCBI taxonomy): Eukaryota > Metazoa > Arthropoda > Insecta > Diptera > Syrphidae > Philhelius > Philhelius pedissequus. Next base: position 10,921,486 of record OU343161.1, on the reverse strand, counting down.
AAATCGGCATCTTCTCTAAGTCGACCACAGGCCCACTTAGCGAAGCGAAGCGAAAACGCATTGGATGGTCAGTTGGCTTCAACTCCTGAACCAATTAGACTTTGTACGGCGTCATACCAAGGTCTTTATGTAAAATTCGTCTCAATGATGTCTCCGAAACGTTCAATTGTTGAGAACGACAGTGAATTGATGCTGATGGCGCTTCACGCACTTTCTTCCACAGCAGCAATATTCTCGGCTGAACGAACTGTTTTTTCACGCTGGCTTTTCACGCTTTGGTTTATCGATGAGGATGCCAGTTTTTTTCACTTTTTTCACAATAACGAACATACGGAGGTGACGGTTCTTCTCTTCTTCCAAAATCCGTACGCAATTTTCGAACACATTCTGCAACATTACCATGATTTTCAAAGTAATGTCGCAATATTTCCCAGCGCTGTTCAAGCGTATACACAACCATATTCGTTCAGCGGAAGGATAAAACTAATTGTCTGTCGAATCAGACATGAGCTAAGTGTTACCATTCACGAAATAAGCACTAGTTGAAAAAAAAAAACGTTAGATGGCGGACACTTTATAAATAGCTTAAAATTAAAAAATAAAAAAAAACACACAAGCACAATTTTATTTTATTTTTGTTAATGGAATTAACTATTTATTTATATTTTTGTATCTATGTATTTATGATTATATATTTATTTACTTATTTTTTTATTTATTTATTAATTTATTCATTTATTTGTCTCTTTATTTATATAGTTATTCATTTATTTTTTTCTTATACTACTTCTGTGAAATTAATACATAAGTCTCGTATTTATTTATATTTTTTTTCATTCTTTTGTTTACATCAATGTTTTTGCTAATAGTTTTCCTTCAAATTAAATTAAAATTATTTCACTACATTGCAAATTCCATTCTCCATAACAGTTTCCAGTAGTAAGATATAAAGTGTATCATATCTCTGTACAAGCTGTGCTAAAAATCACAATATGTAAACCAAAACTTGAATATCTATTCAATACAAAAAAGCATAAATTTTATTTATTCAATCGAAAGTCAATCTCTTTCAGCTTTATGATGTTTACTAATAGTTTTCATTCACCAAATACATATTCCATTCCAAAAAGATACAAAAAACCAGTACTAAATAATGAATCAAATATAAATTTGCATTTTTTAAACTACACTAACTATAAAATTAATTTAAATTTTTATCTTTTTTAACATCCATGAAATTTCAAATAAAAAAATAATTAAATAAAAATTACACCTTTCGAAATAACTAAATTTAATTCATTAATATTTATATATTAATCAAAAATTGGGTGAATGATCTTGCTATATTTTAAATTAAAAAAAAAAGCCACAACAACAACTTAAGCGAGCTTTCGGGTTATTTTGGTTATGAAATTAAAATGTAAGCTTGTTAAGGCAACCTGGGATTAAATGGGGTACACCCACAAAACCATACACATTTTAGATATTTTTTCTCTGCAATCGTATACCGCCATATAATTAATTGTTTATGCATAATAATTTGTAATAAACTATAAAATATGTGACTAAGCTTATTGATTGAAATTATTCACAAATAATCAATTGATTGGATTTAAATTGAAATTATTACTCAAATATAAATTTTAAGGCCAATTAAAGTCGTTGCTAAATTTCAGAGAAATATATAAATGAGTAAATATTTTCAGTCGTATTCAATAGAATTAAATAAAATGCCGCCAAATTTTAGTCGATTTAATAATATGTTAAATCATTTTTAGTATGATACTAGGCTAAAAAGAGGATTTTGCTAATTTTAAACCAGTTTAGTATCGTACTATTTTCTTAATATTTTACTAAAGTTAAAATCACAAAATGGCTACTTTATTTTTTTAGTATTGTACTAAATCCATATGCCACTTTGACATTTACAAACGTCAAAATGTTATGTTCGCTTACTTTTTTGCACTATTTTAGACGTGTTTAGTTGTAGTTTGTTAAGAAAATAGATTTAGTATGGTGCTAATTAAAAATTGTTTAAAATTAGAAAAATATTAGTAAAGTGCTTTAGTATTACCAAACTGTTAAGTAGTATCATGCATAGCCCTTAACATCAGGCTGTTTAAGATTTTTCGCCAATAACTTTTAACAGTTGAATAGCTACGCCAAGAATAAGCATTTTAAATGATTTATTAAGCTTCGTATTCATAAAACATTTTCTGACCCAGTTTAGTAAATGCTCTTGGGTCAAATAAAGTACCAAAAAGACGAATCTATTACGTTGAAACAATAATTTGCTTATAACCTGCCAATTTCAACTAAAAATTATACAAGATTTCGGTATGACGTTTCGTTAGTAAAATATCACTATTCTACCTCTAAACGCGTATAGGTTAAAATGCATTTAATTAACGTTATATAATTTTTATGAATAACATTTTCGACATTGTAACTTTGCAAAGTTAAAAATGTGTTTATGTATAAATGTTTATCATTTATAATTAACAAACAATTTGTTTGCTTGGTTTGCTTTTAGGAAATAAATTGATACATTTGATGGTTGCTATTCATCAGAAACTTATTATTTCTATAAGTAAGTATCTGCTCCATTTAGTTTAGTGTTTTGAATAGTATTGATAAAAAAATAGATTGAAAATTAATAGAGCATATTTTATCTCTCTTACTTCATCGCTATAGTATGTAAACCGTGTTTTAGAGCAGCAACTGTATCTATATATTTCTCCTAAACAATTTCCAAGCATAAAAATTGACCACGAATTGATAGTTTTTTTTTATCATGTATAGTACAGTTAATATTTGCATTTTGGCAATTTGGTCATGATGATTATTAAGGTTAAGTCGATAATTTTGGTGAACGATTGAACCACATTACCTCTGATACAGTTGATCTTCTATTTTGCACATAGTGTCTACTGTGAATAGTGTTCGTGCTAAATTTTGTTTGCAAAATGCAGTAGCGCCGAGCCGAATAAGAAAAGTGTGTATGGAAGAGAAGATTGCATTTCATTTTGAAATTGCTTAAAATATTCCAAATTTATTGATTCGAAGTCGGTCACAACAGCTTCTTCATTTATCGTCTCCTTAATGGAAATTTTACATATTATGTAGGTATTTAGTGACGTAGTTGGGCTCATCAGTTAGATGCGGTGTAGTACCTTTCTAAGACGCATTATTTTTTACTTGCGATTATAGGTACTATAAGGCAAGTTATATATTCGTCGTGAAAAAAAGTTTTGAGATAATAATCAAACGTGACATTACGAAGACGAAAAAAGATGGTCTAAAAATTCTGTCCGTCTGTATGTCTGTCTGTCTGTCAATATGTCAATCTATCTGTATGTATGTATATACACCTACAACCAAACGGGTAGGCCGAATTGCTTCAAACTTGGTATATAGAGTTTTATTAGGTATTGTACAGAGGGGAAATTGAAATATTTTTTTCAGCTCAAAAAATAAATAAGTACCTGCCATATAACCGTTTCGTTAAATCCTATTTTTCTCGGAAACAGCTCTAACGATTTTGATTTAAAAAAATCAGTGCAGCTTTTTAGGTACGACAGATCATACGGTTGAAAAAAGAATTTTAAAAAAATGTCTAAAAAGTACTTTGGGGGTGGCCGTGGCGCGATAGTTGTGTGTTCGCCTGTCAACCTCATGGTCACAGGTTCGATTCCTGCCGTAGTCTATGTCTTCTTATTTTTCCATTAAGAACCAATTCTAAAAATAAATGTCATACAATGAGTTGCTGGTTTACTCATTACATGCTGTTTAGGCATAGAACTAACAACATGTGATTGAGTAAAACTAGTATACCGATAAAATATGACAAAAAGAATTAAAAAATTAATGCGAATTATAAGGGACATCTATAAATAAGACACGGAAATTTCTCCGCATTAGTTCAGCCGCCATCCCTGGAGTTAAAATCTGAGACAACAACCACCTACACTCTCCGAATATCGCGCCACACATCTTTCCTATCATTCTTTCGCTTCCTTAACCTCACCCCCACGCCCGCGCTGTGTTGAAACATTTAAAGGGTATTCATACTCCCTTGAGCGCGCGTAGATTATAAAAAAAAAAAAAAAAAAAAAAAAAACATTTTTTTTTTGTTTTCGACTATCTTATAAATAGCTTAACCGATTCTTTCAAAATTTCACACATATATAGGCTTAGGTTGTCCAAATTAATATTTTTTTGTACTATATTAATTTTTTTTTCAAAATTTATAGTTATACTCGTATGTATTTATTTGCTGAATACCTATGAATCGGCGTTTTGATTTTTTTGTGAAATATGTGTATGTATGTAGTTTAGTTAAGGCTTAAGGAAAAAAATATTCCATGCTTGGACAAATTTCCAAAAAAAATAATTTAAACAGTTTTTTTTTAAATTGATTTTGTATGAAAGATTTTGGAAACATTTAAAAAATATGCGTATTAGAATTTAAGTTAAAAAAAAACCCCAACCCGTTTTTGAAAAATCGATTTTTCAAAAAAAAAAATTGATTTTGAAAATATTTTGTATGACAATTATTAAAATTATGCAGAAACAAACTAATTTTAATCGGTTCATACAATACTCAGAAAGTCGAAAAGTGGTGTTATGGGATAAGTAAAAAAAAATAAAAATGCAAAACAAATTATTTTGTTTTACTTAAAACTGGACTCCACTAATTACAGAACACACCCATTTTTTTAATCAAATTTCTAGGACCCGTTTTTGACAAAACTACCAAATCCGAAGTTTTGAAAAAAAATCCATCTAGTCGTTTTCGAAACTTAAAGTTTTCAAAAAAAAATGTTTTTTTTTTATTTTCAAAAAAAAATTGTTTTTAAATAATTTTGGCTTACTCTTAAGCTCTCTAGGAGCTTCTGCATACAAAAATTCAAAAATATCAAATGAACGGCTTTCCACAAAATCGAAAACCTTTTGCCTTAATTAATGAACTGATTTTTTTTATAAGAATTGTTAGAGCCATTTTTGAGAAAAAGGAAAATTGGATTTTTCTATTTTTGTATGTATAAAACTTGGGAAACATTCTTAGGAAACAAATTTAGGTTGCCAATTTAAAGTAATTATTAAAATGTATATTAGACTTTAATTAAAAAAAAAAGGTTTTTGAAAAAACATTTTTTCAAAAAAAAAAAAATATTTTATATTTAAAAATCGAAAAAAAATATTTATTTTTTTAAAATATTAAAATTATGAAATATTCTTAACACTTGTATAAGGCGCACATGAGAAAGTCGAAAATATGAAAAGTGGTTCTATGGGAAAAACCGTTAATGAGAAGCAAAAATAAAATATTCAATTTTAAAACTATCAAATTTTTTTCCAAAATTCATCAATCAAAACTGTTTTTTTAAACATTATTATGCTTTGTTTTTTGCTTATTCATTTCAAGAAAATGTCAAAAAAGTCCACTAAGTACAATTCTTCAAAGAAATCGATTAAGTCGTTTTCGAAATATTTAGTTTAAGAAATAAAATTTTCTTGAAAAATGTTGGCTTACAATTTTACTATTGAAAGTTTTTAGTAGCTTCTGCATAAAAAACTTCAAAAAAAAAGTCAACTCAACCGTTTTCAAAGCAAACAAAAAATTGTTCTACCAGAGATACCTTACGAAAAAGTAGCTTTTGCCTTTCGTAATCAACAGATTTTTTTTCACGAAAATCGTTGAAATCGCTTTTGAGGATTTAGCTTTTTGGATATATAAAAATGTATGGTTTAACAAAAAATACATAAGTCTAAGTCTTAAGTCAAAATATGGACTTGTGTCTGCCGCACGAAATAGTTATAAAAATTGGGCTGATCAGGTGTTATGTCAACGGTGTTCTCCTTAGATCATCGATTAATGAACTTTTCGCTCCCCGATTGACTTAAATGTGGTGTCGTTCCAGCCAGATAGAGATACGTGCAATAAGGCAAACAAAAAAAAATCAACTTATTGAAAGAATCATTTGGCAAAGAAATAATTTCGCGTATTAGACATGTAAAGTGGCCTCCAGAACCTTGAGATTTGATGCCTATTGATTATTTACTTGAGAGACACTATTTAATTAATATAATAAAAGTGGAAGCCAACATTATTCATTTTACTGAGGACATACTCGTTAATGGTCTCTCGGATAATATTTATGATTCATCAATTCCATGCCGTTATGGACATAATATGTCCGAAGTTGTGCTAAATCAAATTGCATATATTCTCCCGAATAAAGAAAAATAAACAGATAAATATTTGATGAAGATTAACAGAAATGTAAAGACTTCAAAAATCTTTAATTCTTCAATAAATAGTATAATTATCTTTAATAGGTTCGAGTACCTTTTGCAAAGTAAATTCTGTGATCGTCTCAGAAATTCTATCCCAGGATCTGCAAACCAAATAACAAAAGAACACCAACTTCAAAAATGTAAAAACTCAAAATTCGGATTCCATCAAAATAAATATGTACAAAAAAAAACAAAATAATTTGATCTGTTGCAAGGCCAAATTAAGCAATGCATATTGTTCTTCTTCCTATATAATATAGTTTCCACTAAAAAAAAAACTCAAAAAGAACATAAATCCCTACGTCAGTATTCATTACCGGATACCACTTTGCGACTCTAATTGTTGTTCAACCACACAGTCAAACCGCCACCCTCGGGAAATTATTGCGCGTTCGCCTCTCCCTATATATATATATGTATGTATATCTCGGCCAGGGTAATCTGATATGTTGCACCTGTTATCCCGGTTATTACGAATTACGAAATAACATCCAACCCCTAACCATCAATCAAGACACAACGACAACAACGACGACCGATATTGAACTAAACTAACCATCATCATGCAGACTTGCTGCCGTTTTCGTTGCTGGTGCTCTCTCCGTCCATATCGCCATCACCACCGCCGCCGCGCCAAGCCAGTCCGTTGATCAGTAATTACTCGGTGTAATTCATTCATAATTGGGAATCACAAGGATAAAAAAGGTATCAGATTCGCACTCTGATGCATATCGATGCATATCTAGTGCGCGGTAGTTGATATTAGTAGCAGAGCAGTAGAATAGACCTCCCGAAGTTAGATCGATTAAATTGGATTTTATTTAGCTGCTTTTCAAGAGCACATACAGTACTGTGCAAATTTTTTTAAAGAAGTTTTTACTTTTTTTTTTATAAATTCATAAAATGCATGATTGGATAAATATGAGTGGGACTCTGTGAGTGTGTTTCTTTATTCATACTGGGATGTCCAGAATATTCGGAATACCAGTTTTGCGTTTCTTTATTTCATGGAATATTCCGGATAAACTATTTTGTTGTTTTCTTTTTTTTGCGGAACGTGTTAAACACAGAATGAAAAGAATATTCTCGGAATATAACTACCGCTCATGTGAATGACAAACAAGCTAAATAATGACACCAGCCAAAAACGGAAATCAAGCAAGTAAACAAAATGGATGACCCCACATTTTTTATATTTTTATTATTGAAATAAATATATAAATAACAACTAAATGCGATTTTTCATTAATTAATAAATCAATAATATTTTACTTTTACTATTTTCCATAGAGATATCTGTTATTTTGTCATCATGACAACACTTTCAAACAGCTGGTTGATGTCATCTTTTTTCTTCTCTATTCCGGAAAGTATTTTTGTTTCTTTATTCCTTCCATTCTAGATATTCTGGATAAACATTTCGTCTTTTACATCCATTCTGTTCCTTATCCGGAATAAATAAAGAAACACACTCTGTATGTACAAAAAAAATGTTAAATGGATGCATGATCATGATAACGTAAAATTAAAAAAATAACTGAACTGGACTGAAGATCGAAATCACAATAATTAATCAGAAGCAATTTTTTTCAGTAAATAAAAATTCTCCATATCACTATTCTGAATATTATTTTATTCTTTAAAAGCAACCTTAATAAAAGTAAGAATTTTTCAAAAGTGTATCCTTTCACGCAATTGTAATTTTACATTTGGAAGAAACCCAAAAACGACGATGCTATATTTGGCAGAAGTACTGTTTTCAATTACCTAATTCTAAGCCCTTGTGTCATTTGGGCTAAGTAATTAGTAGAAGAGAAATTTTTGATATTAATGAGTGTGGTGAAAAAAAATAGCTTTGTCGAAATTTAGCTGTGCCGATTGGGATAATGTGTTGCTGAATATTGGAATCAAATGTTGATGCTGTTAGCATTTCATCATCATCAGCATTTAATAATAGCCGTGTTTTATTGGGAAATTTATCCACCGTAAGTTTATCCGTCGTAGCATTTTACATACAATTCGCTACGGTCGATAAAAAGCTAAACTAGAAGTTACGGTGGATGGCTGGTTGACGTTTATTCGAGTCTCCAAATTGATTTTGTTAGTTTTGTTGGTACGATTGATAATTGTATTGAATCTCGATAGATATGTTCATGAAGTGTTATAATTATTAATTTCATTGGTAAAACAAATCGATCTTTTTGATTATTTTTTTATAGTTGGTCAGTTTATGTTTCTAAAATCTTAGATAACTCCATTTTTTAATAAATTATAAGCTATTCTTCTGGAAAGTTTCTGAATTTTACTATTAAAAACTGTATTCTTTGCTCAATTATTTTCTGGAGTACGTCTAAAATTCCACCTATATCTGCAATTTTGCATACGCCTAAGCCTAGGCGCGCACATGCAACTTTCAGTTTTGCAACAGTTTGGTTGCTAAATGAATACCATGGACTTATATGAGAGTGCACGCACATGCAGAAACTATTCAGTCCGTGATTCGAGCAATTTAAAAGTTTGTGTTTTGGCACAAATCGAACGATTGCCCCAAATAAATTCTTCGCAGTTTGTATCACACCGAACTATAATGTAACTGCGCGCACATTAAATCAAAATATTGTCTGTGTGTTGGTTTATCTCGTTGATTGATTTTAAGTTGCTTACATACGCCATCATCGTTCAACTAGTGATTAGACTATTTCGTTTCGGAAAAATTGCATAAACGGCAACTGAACTTCACAAAATATGATTTTTGAAACTGTTTAATGGACGTTGGCCATGGACGGTATACGCTCCACTACATGGACATGGCCTAGGCGTACATTTTTTGATCCCATTGTTTTTTTTTCTGGACATGTGCATGGAAATGGCAAACCAAATGTTAACTATTTGTTCCTTACCTCGCGTAAGTTAAGTGCAGCCTGATGAGTGAATATATAAATGAAAGCAAAACATACTCAGAAAATAAATTTGTAAATTGACTTGAAAAATAGAATTCTAGTTATCGATCTACTCAGAAAATAAATAAAAGCATGGAATATAAAGGGGAAATGTAAGGGGAGTGAACAATTTAACCTACGTTATAGTGTGCGTTCAAAACCAAGAAACATTAAAAGGAAACAAGCCAACCTCCGGCAATTTTGTTTCCTCGTGTGAAAGGCATAAACGATTTTTAAAGCAATACAAAAATTGCCCTGTGTAAAAAGGGACTTGACCATAGTCTATGAACAAACCCATTCAGTTATCATTTCCTTTCTATTGGTGCAAAATGAATGTTCGAATTTAAAATTGCAAACGCAGAAAAAAATGAAAACAAGAAATAGGTTTGTAACGAAAATTAAACATTGGTAAGTTTTTCTACTTTCTATTTAATTCAATAGCTAATTTTTTTCACCGCACTCATGAATGTAAAAAAATTATCCTGGGCTAATGATTTAATTTAATTTAGTTAGCTAATCAACAATTAAAAACTTAAGGCTCGACAAATATACTTAAAGATATCTAATAATAATATAAAAAAATAAGTATGAAAGCAAACAAGGGAATGAAAATTGGTCTTATTAGAGTGCATTCTTGAGGGCGGTTTTTAAACAATTTAGATCAAAGATTCGATTTGTTAGTTTTTCTGAGCATTCTTGTGAGTTGTTCATTTTTAAGGGTACACAGAAGAGTGGTATTGTTCTCAAGCGACATTGTTCCATTGAACCTTGTTACGTATAAGTCTATGCACTCAACACCTCCAGTTAATAACAGAATTTAGAAAAAGTAGATCAGCATTATTGCAACGTTTCCTAAGAGTTTGTAGCTTTATTAGTTCAAGACGATTATCGCAAGGACGAAGTACTTATGGGTTGTTCCATTCAAGGCCTTGCAGATCAAATCTGATGAATTTGCGTTGAACTACCTTTTGGCAAAACCGTGTTGCTTATTAGAAAAGAGTAATTTACAGTGAAGAATTAAAATTATCATGAACTATACTCTCGAAAAATTTTGGAATACATGAAAGCTTAGGCCTATAGTTTGAGACATAACTCTTTGATCCTTTTGTATGGAAAGGGATCATCACGAAATTCACCGTGAGAAATAAATACTTTAAAAAGAACAGCGAGCGTTTGCGCAAGTGTTGAAAAATATTTCTTATTAAAAATGGGTGAACTCCCGTCAGGACTTCAAGAATGATCAAATCGTTAAGTGAACTTTTTATATCGCTAAGATTAACGCATATATTAGTAATTAGTCCATTAAAAGTATGTCTAGGTAAAGCCATTAATGTATCTAAGAAGTCAAAATTCTTGCCAAAAAAATCAGCAAAAAAAGTTGGAAATAATTTGAGGATTAGTGGATGAGGAATTGGAATTATTTATCTTGGAAAGTATAAGGCAGGTGAAAACATACAAAGGCAAAGGTAATTCAAATAGGAGGGTGATGATTGTTTAAAATTCAATCTGGCAACTCTTCGCTTGAGTAGTTTCTCTCTGGTTTTTCCGCTAAGAATCGTCTTTTTATTCAGATCCGTAAGATTTATTGGTATCAGACCGGAGCTTTTCAGCGCTAATTGAGTGGTAAGATGAGAGCTGACTCTTGAGCTCCATTTTACATACCTACCTTTCCAAATAATGTATATCATCTTTCGTCTGCGAGAGAATTCCAAAATTCCATGAACAAATAAAATTTCTTTTTCAGAGATTGGAGATTGCATTAAAAGAGACAAGATTTAGCCCAATGCACACACGGCCCAAGTAAAATTTAAAAATTAATTTATTAATATTATTATATAATTTTTTTCACAATTTTTTTTTGTTTGCTAAATAGTCAAATTGATACATATTGACACAAAAATCAAATTTTGGAAACAAATATTTTTACACACTACTGTGAAATTGTTATTTCTGCAAGAAGAGCCACTTTATTTCCTGATACTTGAGTTGGAGTATTCCTCTTTATTTTTTTTTTGTTTTTGTTTTTGTATTTTATTTAATTTTTTGCACACTTTTCGAATAAATTTAATCGACTGACTAAACAAGTGAAATCGATGTCGATGGAGAGACAATGAGGAAATCGATATCTCATATCCTTTGTGGCAGTGATTTTATCGAAAAGGGAAATCTTACAACTGAGGAAGTGGCCTATTCGACCGTCAACCGACCACAAAAAAAAAAAAACCAAACCAACACAACGCTAAAGTGTCGTATCAGGCGATAACTACTAGTAACTTCAAACACCCATATTCATTAGAGCGATTTTTATAAAATTAAAAAAAAAAACGACGTACGTACATAGTACATTAACACTATAAATGTCGTCGGTTCCGTTCCGTTTTGTGTGTAAGACGATCGTTCCGAAGGAACTTAAAACCTTCACATACCTATACGAGTGTAGATATTATTACATTATAAAAATACGACCAACTATACCATGGAAAGAAGTCTCATAAAAATGTGAACGAATCGAATGGAAGAAATAGAAAAAAAAATCAATCAGCAATGTCATTGATCGATTGGAGAAGCTTTGTAGGGCACTAAGTCTTATTTTGCATCCGCTTCTAGATCAATTGTGTGGGATGACAATGATGATGAATCCCAAATAGATAAAACCTGGCTCACCATTGAAATATTTTCATTATTTTAGGTTATAAATTGTTTTGTTTTTATTTATTTTTTTTTTATATTCAACAATGTGTCAGTTTTATCTAAGTCGTGTGTCTCTTTAGATATATGTAAATTGATTTTTGCCTTCGATATTTTTTGAATGTCAAATATTATTATCTACTGACTCACTGTATTTTGTTGATGATTTGGTTATTTTTTAAATTTTATTGGCATGTCAAGAATTTTGTTTATGATTTATTGGTTTTTGTTTTAATTTATTTATTTTTTTTTATGGGTGTGCTAGTTTATTGCTCAAAAATCAAATTTCACATTTCAGAAAAATATGCAACCTAGAAAAGTGATATAAAATCTACACATTGAATTTATGATGGCGAAACAGTGCGTGATGGAGAATGAGGGTCTAGTCACTTACAACACTTGTAGTGGGTGCCATTCTTATCGACATTAATGGAGGAGACCCACAGTTTTTGTAAGGTAATTTTATTTGAGACCAGAGCTTGTAGGATTGGACACATCTTCGCAAAATGCAGTACATGCCCGCTTATTTTTACTTACTTGCGATATATGTAGGTATAGGTAGATACAATGTATATAGCACATTATGGATTCGTATAAGAAATCTAACTCGAGATTTTGATCGGACTTGACATTACGATGATAGCGAACACGAAACTTTTACAAACTATTTCGGTAATATGCCGACACGATTTTTTTCATTTTCTTTATACGAAAAACAACGGTATCTGACATACATTCCTTTTGTCAAAAAGAAAAATCTTATTTTTCTTAAAAAACGGATCCAACGATTTTTATACAAAAAATTAGTTGATTTATGGAGGGAAAGGTACTTTTTAGTTATTTTTTTTATGAAAAAAATGGTTATTTTGGGTAATTCTAGTAGAAGGGTTTTTTTTTGGTTTTCGACTTTCTGGAAAACTTTTCATTTGATTTTTGGATTTTTTTTATGCAGAAGTTCCTTTAAAGCTTAAACACTAAAGAAAGCCAAAAATTTCCGATAATATTTTTGGTAGATTAAAAATAATAGTTTTTTAACATTATCTTAAATTTTGACTAAAAAAACCTATTTTCTTAAAAGAAAAAGCAACGGTCCCATACAAAATTAAAAATAAAAACATTGGCGCAAAATTTTAAACGATTTAGTAAAATGTTAAGGTCACTTTTAGCAATTTACTAAGCTAGTTGAGCTAAGATGGTTGAGCTAATTTTAAACGATTTTAACATTTTACTATAATTAAAATCACGGAATGGCTACTTTAACTTTTAGCAATTTGCTAAATCCATTATGGAATTTGATAGTATATCAGCCTTGCACGCGGGGTGCCCAGGTTCGAGTCCTGCTGGTGCACAATTTTTTTTTTTTTTTTTTTTTTTTTTTGTAAATAATGAAGATAAAATGATGAAAATAGAAATAACTAATAATTTTTAATGCGCATGTTGAGTTTTCATCAACATATAATTAATTTACAACGCATAACCACAATAATTGTGTTCATCAAAATTCAAACCCTACAAATGCTCAGCTTTCTGCATAATTAGCAATTTGCTAGTTTAGAAAAGGTTTAAAAATTTTGAAATAGTTATTCAATCAATAAGCACTTAGGAAATTGCTAACTAGTAAAATGTTGTTAAAAATTTTGCGCCATTATTTCTCAAAAATGGCTGCAAGAATTTTAATTAATAAATGTTTGTGTTCTTAAATTAGTGCAGTTCACTTTTACATAAACAAATGTTTTATTTTTCGCCTTATTACCTGTAATTTCCATGGAACCACTTTCCATATTCTCGACTTTCCCACTATTAGATGAACCGATTAAAATTAGTTTTTTTATGCATGTGTTCCCCAGAAATGTTAATAAAACTACATACTCAAGTTACCAAAAACATGATTTTTTTAATTTTTAAAATATAAATAATTTTTTTTTTTTTTTTGAAAAATCGAAAACCAATCACTGATATTTTTTAAATTAAAATTGTATATGTTAATAATTACCACTACTTACTAATTTCAAAATGGCGTTACAAATTTTGTTTCTAAACATGTTTTTAAAATTTTCAAATACAAAATTATTTTTTTAAAAACCGTGCAAATATTTTTAATTTTTTTTATATATTCGTATTTATCCAACAATTCAAATGGCATCTTGTTTAAAGGATATTTCGTATAAAAATTTTGGTTGTAATTATTTGAGCCGTTAATGAAAAAGTTGAAAATCAAAAAAACGGTTTATTGGCATTTACCGTTAATAATATTTTATTTAAATAAAATTTGAAAACAAAATGTAGATTACTCCTATAATAGTGCACTGAACTTCTTTGATCAAAATCCTTTAAACTGTTGTCGAGATAATTAAGATTTACCATTTTGGGAATGGTACCGTTATTTTTGGGTCTAACAAAAGATAAGAAAAAAGAATTGATCTAATCACCTAGGAAGCTTAAGTACAAGGTTTGAAGTAAATCGCGTAAGTGTTTACGCCTGTAGATCGACCTTTAGGAAGCGGAATTGCGGAATCCAATTTGTTAGTCGTAATGTCAAGTTTGATTAAAATTTCGAGTTCGATTTTTTACCAAATGCCAAATTTGCACTATAGTGCCAATATCGCAAGTAAAAAGGAACTTTTGTATGAGATGTGTAAACACGATGTAGTAAATATGCAATATTCCCAATGTAAAGCACGTCTTAAATGAAATCGTCCGTAAAGTAACGGACTACACGGAACGTGTAACTGCAACGGGCTACACGGAACGTGTAACCGTAACAGCATACCAGGAACGTGTAACTATTACGGGCAACGCGTATATGTTATACATTAGACCGACGCTTTTTGGTTATCGTACCAACGCCATAGATGTTAACACATCAATAATTTGAAGCACAAGAATTGTACTACCATCCACTCTTTAACGAAGAATTTATTCGAGCGAATAAAAAACGAAATATTAGAATAGAAAATTATTCGTTATTCGTTGGTCGTTGTTATGTGACTAGCATTTTAGAACACAAAAGTAAAACTACGTTGTTCAGGGATATAAATACGGTATTGAAAAGTCATACGTGGAGAGCACAAATCAAATTACTTCCTTGTGTGTCAAGCAGCTAAGGTATTTCTAAAAATCAATCAAACCAATCCTATCAATTAAGTTTAATGTTAATATTATTCACTGCTTGTAATCTAATTAGAAAAATATATGCTTACTTATCTTAACAAACTACA
This sequence comes from Philhelius pedissequus, assembly GCA_910595825.1. Lineage (NCBI taxonomy): Eukaryota > Metazoa > Arthropoda > Insecta > Diptera > Syrphidae > Philhelius > Philhelius pedissequus. The sequence continues at coordinate 10,906,341 of OU343161.1, read as the reverse complement.
CATATGATTGTAACTCATTTTCTTACAAGGCCTTAGGAAAAAATTAACAAAAAGCCATTTGAAAGGGTATCATAAGAGCACAACTTTTACGACACGGCTGCTCTCAAGATCAATAACTCAGCTTGCCGAAGCCGACCTACAACTGTCACTATTATGCACTTCACATTTATGTCAGGTGCAGTTCCTGATTTCCCGACAATATTTGCATTGCACATGCATTTCAGATATCGCAGTATCTAGTCGCGGCTTGCTTTGGAATAATAACTCCTTACCATTATATAATTTATTTTTGCAAGCTTATAGATAACGATAATGATTATTAGTATTAAAATATTCGAGATCGATAAAGTAATACATATGACGCAGTTATTTTAAATGTCAATTATTCTGTGATTCACTGTTGATATTATTATTTATGATGTTGAATTCAATTTTTTTTTATAGTTTTATTGGCCAAATTGAAAGTGTTAAAAAATGTATTTTTAATAATTTATTAATCATAACCATTTTAATTTATGGCTTTTGAATTGTTTTTTTATTGAAGCAATTCGTTTTCTTTTTCAAAACAACTGGAATAGTTCTATATAGTTTTTTTAACGACCTGCGAATTTAATTGCTGTGTGGGCAAAAAATCAATTAAGTAAATCTTTAGAATTTTGTTTAAGTTATAAATATTTTATATGCAAAAAATTGAACTGAGTTGATAAATATGGGATCTGCAATCGTAAGAATGAATTTTTAAGAATCACTTTTTTTTCTGCAGAATTAAAAAAATTGCTGAAAATAATATGATGATTAGATTAGAAAAAAATTTACAAGCAATTATAGTTCCTAGTTTGCAAGTAATAAAAGTGTTTCCGGGAACTTTAATTATTTGGTGATTATAGTGGTTTCACCACATTGTGTCAACAATTTTCGATATTATGACATTTGACAAATATTGATATTATAAAAAGATAAGTCACAATAGTTTTTTTTTTCGTTTCTGATTCGTCATCATGAAATGGAGCTACGTAAATATTAGAAGCATCTGAAATGTTATGAAGTTTTAAATATTGCCCTTGAATTATTTTGTTTTGTGGTTAATAAGTTTCAATTTAATAATTAAATTTAAAAATTAAATTTGTTTAACTAACTAGATATTACTCTAGATGATCTAAAAATCCCTGCGATTAAAAAACGTCCTATAACCCTTTCCACGCCATATTCGATTTTTATACCAATAAATATTGCAAATCTAAATATATTTTTAAAGTCGTTTTTTACTTAATTTTTACAATATAAAATTTCTTTATTTTTTTTTCTAAAATGATGAGTATAACAATGTTAAATATTTAATAATATAAACTTAAAAACAAAAGATTAAATCAGCTTAATCAAATAAAAAATAATTCAAAATTCTGAAATAAATACTTAAAATATTTTGGGCTCAAAAAAGTAACCCATTTTATTTCTTGGATACATTTGAATTTATGAGAAATAAAATGCACGACTGGATCGCACGTACTTGCTCCTATGTTCGATTACATTATATGCAAAATATTCTTAATAGAAACGGCTAAATGTATTTTAGAGTCGTTTTTCAGTTAAATTTTTATAAATAAAAATTCTTAATTTTTTTCTAAAAAAAATTGGTATGAACAATTCAAACATTTAATAATATTAATTCAAAAACAAAATGTCAGAGAAAAACTTCCACCAGTTTTCGAAATATTAAATTTTCAAAATTTTTTTTTCAGAAAATCCCAAAAAAAACTATTTTTCGAAAATTTTGGAATGCATTATTATTCAGAATTTGAAGGAACTCCTGTATAATCGAAATGATCGAAATCCGTTGAGCCGTTTATGAGAAAGTCGAAAATCAAAAAAATTGTTGTATGGCAGGTATCGTTAGTAACAAAATATTAAAAAAAAAATTGGCCAAAATGTAGACCATACCCAAAGTAGAACACTCACCAATTTTTATCAAAATTGTTAGAACCGTTTTCGAGATAATTAAAATGGTAAAAAATTTGTAGGGCAAGTACCGTTATTTTTGGGGTTAAGACAACGATTCAAAAATCTAATTTGGGACAATCGCCTAAAACGCTCAAATACCAAGTTTGAAGAAAATCGCTTCAGCCGCTTAGGCTGTAGAGAGTTGTACAGACAGACAGACGGAATTGCGGAATCCACTTTGTTGGTGTTCTCTATCATCGTAATGTCAACTTTGATAAAAATCTCGAGTTCGATTATTTTTCCAAATGCATAACTTGCCATATAGTACCTATATCGCAATTAAAAATTATAAAAATCTGTGGAACTGTTTTTAAGAAAAAAAAGTTTTTATTTTTTTAATTTTTCAAAAAACTTTTTAAAAAAATTCAAAAACGCCAATTCATAGGTATTCAGCAAATACATATAACTATAATTTTTGAAAAAAGTTTAAAGAGCAGTTTTCTAAATATAAATTTAAGAAAAAAATTTAAATGCTTTTAAAAATACAAAAAAATATAAATTTAAAATATTGGTATGCAGCATAAATTGGGCTAAATACACCTATATAGGTATCAAATTTCGCAAGAATCGGTTAAGCCATTTATGAGATAGTCGACAGAAAAAAAGGTCCTATGGAAAGTACCGTTTTTAGACATTTTCTTAATTTTTTTTCAACCATATGATCGGTCGTACGCAAAATGCTGCACTGATTTTTTAAAAATCAAAATCGTTAAAGCCGTTTTCGAGAAAAATAGGCTCTATGTAACGGTTATGGTACGTACCGTTATTTTTTGAGATACAAAAAATTCACTTTCCCCTCTGCACAATACCTAAAAAAAACTCTATATACCAAGTTTGAAGCAATCCGGCCCACCCGTTTGGGCTGTAAGTGGCTATACACACATACAGACAGACAGACGGACAGAATTTTTAGACCATCTTTTTTCGTCTTCGAACAAATTTTTCGGAAAAAAATACAGTTTTTAGGAAACAATTTATATAAGAACATTTTGAATCAAATTTAAAAAAATTCAAAAACGCCAATTCATAGGTATTCAGCAAATACATATAACTATAATTTTTGAAAAAAGTTTAAAGAGCAGTTTTCTAAATATAAATTTAAGAAAAAAATTTAAATGCTTTTAAAAATACAAAAAAATATAAATTTAAAATATTGGTATGCAGCATAAATTGGGCTAAATACACCTATATAGGTATCAAATTTCGCAAGAATCGGTTAAGCCATTTATGAGATAGGCGACAGAAAAAAAAGGTCCTATGGAAAGTACCGTTTTTAGACATTTTCTTAATTTTTTTTCAACCATTTGATCGGTCGTACGCAAAATGCTGCACTGATTTTTTTAAAATCGAAATCGTTAAAGCCGTTTTCGAGAAAAATAGGCTCTATGTAACGGTTATGGTACGTACCGTTATTTTTTGAGATAAAAAAAATTCACTTTCCCCTCTGCACAATACCTAAAAAAAACTCTATATACCAAGTTTGAAGCAATCCGGCCCACCCGTTTGGGCTGTAAGTGGCTATACACACATACAGACAGACAGACGGACAGAATTTTTAGACCATCTTTTTTCGTCTTCGAACAAATTTTTCGGAAAAAAATACAGTTTTTAGGAAACAATTTATATAAGAACATTTTGAATCAAATTTGAATCAATTTGTATTTCCTGTGTATAAAATTTGTTGTTAAATTGATAATCTCTCAATTGTTCCTTATTATTTAATGTATTTCAAAAATTAAACTAATTCCAATTAAAATACTGTAAATATTTGAAGTCTTAATATATCTTTATTTGAAAATCATCAAAAATTTATATCTCAGCAAATGTTTTCTCGTGAAGTAAAGTTTTATTTATTAATTTATTGTCTGCAAAAAAAAAATCAATCAATCATAAATATTTGCTTATAAAATTCTCAAATTCAATTAGCACATGCACAATTCCAATGAAATGAAAAGTGTTGATTATTAAATTTTATGTACATTATTTTGTGACTTTTTCTTGATAGAATGACGTAAGTTTACTTACTTTTTTATTGGCACCATAGTCATTTAATATTAAAATGAAATACAAAAAGTTTATTGAAATACACTTAACTTTATTGTTATGCCAAAAATTATTTGTTTGCATTTTATCTAATTCGCACCATTTGGATATTTTTTTGTATTTATTGTATAAAAAGTTTTAAAGCTTATTTTGATGAGTAATAATAGATAAATAAAAAAACTTTCCTAAAACAAGCCGATGAAAATATCTAAATTATATTTTTTATAAAATATAAAATTTCAATTGTGAGGTTATATCCTATGTACATCCTTGTAAAATAAATTAAGTTATTATAATTTCTATTCAAAACCGTACTACATATATACAGATCTAAATCGATTTTAAATTATAGTCGAATGTATAGAAGTTTTTTAAGACAGGATTTTATATAGATATTTTTTCCAAAGCCAAATTGGTCAAAAAGAACTTATTCCCTGCGAACTTATATAAGTGCGTACCTATATAATTTTTGGCGCCTAAAATTTAATTCCGGAGAAAATAAAATTGTGTTACTGGAGAAAATAACCTCTTTGTTATAAATAGTTTGTATGGAAGTGCCAATTTTTTTTTTTCAATTATTTTCTACTCGTTTTTCTTCATCCAATTTCTTTCGGTCTTCCAAAACAAAAGCTAGTAAAAGTGCATCTACAATAATTGTCTTCGAATGACAAAGGACCATTTTCCTGAAGACACAGCAGTGATATTTTCGCATTCGGTAATTGGGTACTACGGTGGGTGATATTTAATGAAATTGCTTAGATTTCATGTCAAATAATTTAAAAGAAGATCAACACAATGTCACTAAAATTATGAAACTCAACAACGAATTTTTATTTTTTCCAAATTTTATGGAAACTTAGTGGGAACAAAACTAGAAAAATTCTTAACTTGCTTACTGTTCCATCAGAAGACAAGTCGTTGAAACATTTAAATCAAAATTTAAATATTACCTAAAAGAAATTAATCATTTTACAAATTAAAATTACAGTTTACATTAAAATACTCATTTTGACAGACTTGAGAGTCACTTACTTGGAAAGTACGTGTTATATTCTTTGTTCCTTATACGGTAAATTTCCAAAGTAATGTTGATTCAAAATGACCATAAACGTACGAATTTCGCCATTCAATTTGCAAGCGGTTTTTTTTTACAATTCTGATACCTGATATCAAGCAATTTAAGAGAACATGCATTTTTTTCCAGCCAATATTTCTTTAAAAATTATAATCAATCTAACAAATCAAAGAAGCAACATTTTTTCATTATCAAATAATAGGACATGTTCATTAGGAGAAATTAGATAATTTCGTTCCATATTTAAAAGTTATCTTATTTTTCTTACAAATTAATACCCATTCTTTTAACCACATTTACAAGAAATTAATCTATAATCATGTGAACCAGAATAATATACAATTTTTGAATGACACTCTTTTGTCAGCTCACGTGAACAAAAAATAATTTGCTTGCAGCGCAGTTCGCTATTAATTAGACGGTGCCAGAAAGTGTTATGACTCCTCCAGTACTTGAGAGCGTAAATGATTTCATGGAACGAATCGCCTTTCGCTCTCGTGCAGTTGTTAGTTTCCTTAAGGACCTCGATATACACAAATCCGAATAGTGTCCGTCCCATAGGTCTGAAGTGGTATTCTGCAACGCAGGCAAAATCACTTCCTAAGCTTTTCCATCTGTCTTATACTCTACAGGTCTCTTTCCGAGTGAACCGAAAACAGCATTTGTCCAGCCTGTCAGTAAGAAAGTAGAATTTTCTTTCCAACGTCCAATTGCACTTACTTCCCTTCTTTTCAAGGTCATGGAAACGCTGATCAATTATAAGCTTATCTTGAAGAACGAAAACTCCTTTATCCCCGGCAGTATGCAAAAAATTCTTCTTCCCGTCTGGTGTAGCTATAATCTAAAAGACCTTAATTCGACCGCTATATGTTCTTAACATTTAAAGGTGTGTCCACATCAAAGAAAAATTTCAGGAAACATAATTTAAAAAACGTTCCTGAAATATTCCCATTTGCTTAATAAACATTTCAGAAACATTCCAGGAACATTTGAGAAACTTTTCTGAAATGTTAATGTTTCTCTCTTAATGAAATATTTCTTAAATGTTTCTGGAATATTTCTGAAATGTTTCACAAATGTTTCTTTGGTGTGGGCACACCTTAAGAAATAAGAACTTTTTGATGAAAATATTGTTGCAAAAATTCCAAGATTCCTGTCATAAGATCCGATTAAGAAAAGGAAACACCAGAACAACTTAGCCTTTCAAGAACAGACCCAAAAAAAGAATGCTTTCAGCTTTATTGATTTATAGGTTAACTAAAAACCAACGACAGTAATAGATTTAGTGTCATATTTGGCACTAGATTTGGTGGGATGCGTTCCTTGGTGTAACAATATCAAAAAATGATTAATACAAAACAGAAACGGAGATAACAAAACTTAATTTTGTTCTATAATTTACAGCCTACTAACCAGCGTCAATGAAGTTGTTAGCTACAAAAGCAATTTCGTACAATACAGTCGTGGATTTTAATTTTATTTGTTGAAATACATTCATTCGTAATATTCTTAAATAAGTCATCAATTATCTATTTTACTATTTACCTGTCATCGATTGGCTATGGATTGAGAAGCACACGATTCTATTAATTTGCTGATAATATTCGCAAATAGATAAACCATGCAATTCTAATTGTTAATAAATAAAAAAGTATGGATCATGAAGCTTAAATATAATTTAAAATTATCATGTATACTATACAACTAGATATCATTAAATGACATATAAGTGATGATAGATTTGTGCAGTCGTGTGGATTGGTGATGTCATTTTTAACACAAATCAAAGTCTGTTGATTGAAAAAGTTTTCTCCTAACTCTAGATAACAACTAATATGTATTTGTGCTGTCGTACTTAGTTGCATTATAAATAGATAAATCAGTATAAGACTTTAGTTTTTGAATCATGTGATATAAATATCAAAAATAATCTGTAAGTAGAGACGTATAGTTTAAGAGACAAACGTAATTGTGTTTTTTGAGCTAATAGATGTACAGATTCTAAGAGATATTTATTATAACTTAGATTCGTGTGTACGAGCAGAACCTTCCTAATTTAGGTTAGGTTAGGTTAGAAGGAGTGATAAAACAGCAAGTCGCCTCATTTCACTCGGATCTCAATGGATCCATTGCGGTTCCCTAGGTCCGAAAGGGGAAATTTAAGGAGGGGAGTAAGTGGGGAGATTATGTTTGAGGTGACTACGTAAACCATCCTGACCTTTGAAAAATTAATAAATTTATATTAATAAATTTCAGGATATGTTTACGTGGCTGAGATATCGCCCAGTTCGTCGAAGAAGTAATCTCCGTGGGCTTCTTTCCTGGTTCGGGCTAGGCTGGGGTATTCACAAAAGGAAGTGATACGAGAACTCTTCCGCCTCTTCGTCCATACAACATGTACATAAGTTAGATGTGCTGATGACCATTTTGGCCATGTAAGTTACCATTGGCCTGTTAGGATGGCGATCAGGAGGGACAGTTGATGTCTGTTAAGCCCTGTAAATATTCTGTTTGTTCCTTAAATATAAATGTCCAAAGATTTCTCGAAACATGACAACTGTCAATAACTGACCATCTGTCGTTTGCGGTTTTGAGGAAAATTTGGTGGATTCTAAAATTTTCTTGTTCCAGTGGCGCAAATATCCCGGAAACGATTTAGATCGGTTCAAGTGATGATCGGGTTTTGGCCAGTTCGTCTGCGGTTATATTCCCTTGTATGTTACTATGTCATGGCAGGGAGCGTATAGGAACCCTGCTTTTTAAAATCCCGTTTTTTCAAAAAATCCAGAAAAAAGTCTTAAAATGCCGCCTTTTAAAATCCCACCTATTCTAAAAGAGGGAATTTTAAGAAACGGGATTATAAAAAGTGGGATATCGGTCAAAACCCGTCGTGCTACCCACTTTAAAATCTTAATTCGTTGCGGCAGCGATCTCCTATATAGTCTTGACTTAGTGTCGATTGAAGAAATAGCTTTGATTGCCGCCTAGCTGTCTACGAAAATGTGTATATTTCTCTTGAACAGTTTACATGCGGAGAAATGCTTAGCCGCCTCACTTACTGCGAGCACCTCCGCCTGAAATACTATGATCAATAATTTGGAAGTGTGTATGATTTTGTTAGTTAGGGAAGGATTTTCTGAACAGATTACAAAAAACCCCCATTCCCCAATTCCGACTTAGATCCGTCCGTAAAGACCGAAAAATGATTTTTGTTGATGACCCGGTTTTGCTTCCACCTTTCTCCTGTTGGGATCCCTGTTAGTACGACAGGGTTAAAATATATACGCTAAAATCTTAATTTCTTATACCTTCTCTGTCTACCTTGGGGAGCAAAATGAATCAATTCAAATCTAAGTGAGATCATGCGACTTGCTGTGTCATCACTCAGTTTAATCAACCCCCCAGTTTAATCAACCCCATTAAATATTGATGTGCTTTCAGAGTTACCCGTGTCCATTTTTTAACTTGTTCGGATTTTGTTTCCTTGGGTTTCTGTTGATGTGCTTTTGACTTGAGAGCTTTTATATTTGGGTCCATTTAAAATACAAACTACTAAGAACTTTATTGAGCGACAGATTTATGCAATCCACTATAGCGAGAATAACTCTTCAAAACTGTAGCTGATTTGATCGTGTTTGCAATTAGAAATTTTGTAAAACTAACATTCAATTGTAAAACCTTATTGAATGTGCGAATGCACTGGTCTTCTGGTCCAAGTATTTGCAGCCATTTGTAAAAATTATAGCATCTCCCTATAAGATGATTAATTTTGCACCAGCTGGTATTTACACCTTGGCAGTATTGAAATATCTTTAACGCCCAGCCTAAAACTTGTTGAAGTTTTTTCTTCAATATTCAATGGGACTAAGACAATCTAACTTGCTACGAGGATGTTGTCATACAAAAACTCTCTTCATATAAAACTATTCGATATTTGACAGTTTTGAAATGACAAAGAAAAGAAAGTAGATATCGCCTGGTTATTTATATTCTGAGTTTTCGCACTGTTTTAAAAGTCCCAATACTTTTTTTTCAATTTATTTATAAATCAGTAAAAATACATTAACCTTGATCTGTCCATTAAAGAAAACAAACAACTTTATTGACAGTTCATTTTTAAGTCAGATCAACATAATAGACACGCGCCACTGGAAGTCAATATTTTCATATTGACTTAGTGCGACAAAACATGTCCTTGCTACTGTCAGTCTCTCTGTGTCTGCATACGTTCTTGTAAATATGAATATGGAAAAGCAGTTTGAGTTTCGGTGATTTGACCTTACCACTTCTGGCATCGTAAAAATAACATTTTCTGTCAAGCGTCAAGGTCACGCCAGATAGAAAACATTCACCTTTTCCTCGAATATATATTTTGTAATTCTTGTACAACAACAACAACAACAACACAACAGAAAAACATCGATACGCTTTATTACTACTAAGTAGTAGCAGGCAATTCGTATGTCGCAAAGCAATTAATATTTGATGAAAGAGAATTCGTCCTTGTGTGGCATCGTGGCATAAAACTGTATGCTACCGCGTGTTTCCTATACAGCATCGTATTTAATGGAGCGTTTTTGCAGAAGTGTTATTGAAAATCACAGACCGGTGTTCGTTGGTTGTCTGTGTGTCAAATTATGTGTCATAAATTTTTAAACAAGGACATTGTGGTACAATGGAACACCCTCTGTATTGTTTGTGTGTTTTGGAAAAGATTTACCATCAATAAGGATTTGTTTTTTTTTATGTCATAGAGAGCGCACCTAACCATGTTGGTCATATAATATAGTTTCTATCTATTTAAATAAATGGGAAGCCATTCGAATGTACTATATCTAAAGTGTTTATAGTGTGACGACACTGATACCAAACATTCAATAGTTCTTTGATTTTCACGCATCTCAAATTCGATATACTACACAACAAAAAAAACACCAGAATATTTGAAAAATTAGAATACTACCCCATAACCCAGCTCAAACCATCATAATACATATATACCTTTGAACATAACAGCAACACACACCAGGTAAAAATAGTTTGGCCGACAAATTTCTGCAAGCGCAATTAAAGCAATAAAATCCTAAAGTGATCCATAACCAGATCGTAAAAGTGAAAAGCCGAAATTAAAAGGATCAAAATCCTCAATAAAACGATTATTTCGACGTGAGTTTCAGAGGTTTGTTTAACATTCTTTGATTCAATAAACATACAAACCATTATGGGATTTTTAAAGAACAATGCTAAACAAAAACCACCGCGGACGGCGCGCGCGGTTGCGGCAGCGGTTTGTTGGCATAATTTATTGGTGAATCCATTTCGCACTTATTTGAGATTTTAATGATTGATATTGAGAAGAGGGTTTTGTATGTTGGCACAGTGGTGGACTTGGATTTTGAAAGGCACAACGTAAACAAATTAAAAGTCAAATTGAAACTAAACCAAAAACAAAAATAATATGTAGGTATTATTTGCGTTTTCTTCTATTTATCAAATTAAAAGTTTGAAATCTTGGTTTTTTTCAAAATAATTAGTTAGGCTCCTAGTATTATAAATAATAATTAGGAGCCTTGGGCTAAACAAAAAAAATTATAAATATTGTGTGGTGTTCTTTGCAAGGATTCCGAAACTAGTTTTGTGATAAATTTCCACGTACTGCTAAAATGCACTAAACACATAACCGAATAGAAGGAATTTGAACCATTTTTTTTTTTTTAAGAAGTGGCGCCCAACAAATGTAGTTACTGATCGGCCTTTTATTATGCTCATCTGTCAATCCACTACAGATCGAACACATAAAATTTTATTTGTTATGACAGAAACTGAGTGATTAATAATAAAATATAATAAACCAAAAAGGTCGATCCCAAAAAAAAAAACTTTGCAACAAACATAAAAAAGAAACAATTTTGTGGGTGTAGATTGTGGCACGCCATCCGTTCAAGTTTTTTGGCTTGTAGTCAATTACTCACCTTTTTTCACATTTCATGATTAATTGATATACCAATCCGAGAGGACACTTTATGCCCCTTCGGACAGCAAAGTTGAGCTTTTTCTGACACGGACAACAAACAGTGACACTAACAATGATGCCCAGCAGCCAAACATCTTATGAGAAATAAAACAACACTATATTCAAACGCTACCCAGCTTCAGCTTGCCACCGTGCTCCGCGCCTTGTCGGTCGGTCAACTTGCATCCACGTCTGTCGCCTCGTTGGTCGTCGTTGCATATGCGAGTTGTTCCCAGCGCGCACAACATCTCTCGCACATAGCAACAAAGATACATCATGCGCATGAGACCTTGTGTCCACTTACTGTCAGTCTAGATTAATTCGTGTAATTAATTAGAACATAATGCAGTCCAGGAGATCAGGTAAATTCCATCTAATCCGTCGTTTTATATAGTTTTTTTTTTTTTTTTTTTTTGTCAGTCTTCTACGTCACGTTCCTCAATTTGTCCCTTTATTATTGTAGATGGCAGATGACGCTCCGGAGAATAACAAGGAAAAACTCTTATGTTAAATTTGTGAGATGACGATGATGATTATGATGATGATGCTATTTGACACTTGATGAAATTTCTAGGTTTATTATTTAGCGCCACACACAACTGACATATTAGAAATTTTATCATTTAGTGCAATGTTTTTCATCGAACAAAAGTTTTGTTTAATTTCATTAACCGGAAGTCACATTTTAATTAAATTATTATTTCCAAGAAATGACAGCACAAATTAATTGGCAGAAGCATTTTGATTAATTGCAAAAATCTGGTTAGCTTCTTAAATAGTTTTAAATTGTTCAAAAGTTGAAAGATCATGTTCGTATTAATGGCATTAATTAATCAGGGGTCAATAACCACTACATTTTTGTTTCGAAAGTTGCCTCTTAACATAACAGCTTTGAGTAATTTTACAAGAATACATAATTTATTAAAACTTGCCATGACAACTAACAACAATAAATTATTTATTTACATTTTTTACACCATTTTTATAAACAAAATCTTGAATACTTATATGTATTTAAAAAAACAATAAATAAAAATAAGGAATCCAAAAATATGCAAAGAAATAGATTGACAAATTGCTTCCTTAGTTGACATTAATTTTAAAACAACTTTTTAATTAATTCATGATGAATTCAACTTTGTTTTATTTTCGATTCAAAATTCAGCAGTTAATGTTTGGGTCGAAATAGTAGTTTATAATGTTAGTGATGTTTGCTCAGCCATTTTCTTTTACTAGTTATGTAGTAACAATTTGAAATCATACACCTAAACTATTGGCCTTGTGTTGGGCGCCACTTATCAACTGCAAAATTATAATACTACATGATATCTCAAAATAATTATGAAATATTTTAATTTCATTAGTTTTTACCTATCCTAATGCTTTTATTTTAATTATTTAATATTTTAAAGAACTAACACCTTGAATTGTTGGGCGCCACTTAAAAAGATACTTGTCTACTTTGGACGAGATAAGAGATAAGAGAAAAGTAACTTTAGTTTTTCGCTATTAAATTCTGAAATATTCAGATATCCTCGCGCAGTTAGGGTGGCTCGAAACAACAACTAAATTGAGGAAATCGAATGTCCTATTGACCCTGCGGGCCGCTGTTTTATTAGAGAACTGTAATTAATTGGCATATTTGGTTCTGGAGTCAATTCTTTCTGTTTTATGATTCGATACCATTTTAAAACGTATATCGGTGATAAAATGTAATAAATTTTTTCTCTTTAGATAATAATATTTTATGATATTTTAAATTTTAAAAAATACCTGTGTTCTCACAATTTAAAAGATATTAAATACCAGAAAAAAATGTATTAATAAATGGAAACTATATTTTTATACATGCTTCTAAATACGTTTGAGCGTTTATGTATATATATACCACATAATTTGACGAACTACATCAATGTGGAATTCCTTAGACATCCTGGGCTCACTGTCCAAGCAAAACCAATGCTTGAAGGCATTTCCTAATAAAACATATACCATTTTACTAAAGGCTTTCCCAGTGTGTTTTGTGATATCATCTTATGACTAAAGTATTTGAAAAAAAAAACATTTCGTAAAGCCTGGTTTTCTGTTGGGCGCCATTTAACAAAATATACAATATAGCTGATCCACTGTGTGTAAAAAAAAATATGTTATAATATTTCACTAAAATTAAAAAGAAATTCTCATACACTTTATTTGTATATGTTATGTTAGCCATTTAGGACATTTTTATGAAATTCGATACATGTGCCAATTTTTGCCCACAAACTAATGGTGAAACATACAAGAATATAATCTACCTATCTATATATACCTACTTTTTGCCAATTCGTGTCGCTAATCTTAATATATTGCGGATTAATTTACGCAGACCCGTGGTGATATCAATATCACACGCGGGATTTTCGAATTCGATATCTCTCTAGCATTTTCGCAAAATCAATATCATTTTTATATTATGTATGTACTCGTATGTAGATATGTCTCGCATGTCTCCCATTGTGAGTTAATGTATAGAGTGGTGAACTGTGTCTGTCGTCTCCCTGCCTTTAATCGAAATGTGATAGACGTGATAGTTTTGCACAGAGATATTATGTGCGCTGTTCCCACGGCCCCATGCACATTTCTAGTAAATCAAAACAAAACCACAAATCCAACATGACATCATTCACAATCAAGCCGCCGCCGCCGTCGAGATCGAAGTCGATGTCGAAGATGTCGATCAAGATGAAAGTGTTGGAAGCCAAGACGAAGAAGAAGATATAGAAGGTATAACGTCAGAATGACGACGCGACGACGATGATCCTTCTCAACATAAAGTGAAGAAATCCCTACTCGCCCGAATTAATTTCAACCCTAATAATAAAGATGGATCCATGCATTGATGTTGAATGTGGAGGCTGTGTAATGTTGTGAAGTACCAAACACACATTCATGGATCGAGTTACATTTGTTGTGATGAAATGTTTTGTGCGATGTTAAACATTATAATACTTCTGGAGTGGAGATGGTCAGTAATCATCAGCATCATCATCACTGTCGGTCGTCTTCTCTCACCGTGTCATCAACATACGAGTAAATACATATTCAAATTCCCATCACCCTCAAACACATAATCACACAAAACAAAAAGTGAAATCACTTAGAATTAAAGAAAAAACAAATAAACCAAAGATTATCTTCTTCCATATTTGTGTGACTGCGGGTTGTTGGTTTCACAAGATAAGAGATCCATTAAAAGGAGAGGCCTCCTTTTATTATCTTTAGCTCTCCACCTTGAGGTTCTTACTGTTTTTTTTTTGTTCAATAATTTTTTATTGATATTAAATTCATTATGATTATTATTAGAGAGTGAAGAAACACCAATGTCACGACACTATGGCATTAGCACAGAGGCGCTTAAATATCACAGGTTTTACAGATAAGATTCCCGAATGCCTTAAGGGATTTATGTAGATCTTTCGGCAGTTTTTTTCTTTGTTTTTTTTTCGGAACGATCAAAAGGGATTGAGATATTCAAAATTAGTCATCAGTATTACTTTTCGTTTGCAAAATAATAAAGTAAGTTTGTCATAAGACCTTATAAATATATCTATGAGTATCTCGTTTTATTGGTAAGTAATTTTGAAATAAAACAAGTCTTAGCTTACACGCACTCAGGGCATGGCTACATACCAATGCAGGTAATGGAATTACAGATCCAACAACTCGTGTTGGGCGCCATTTTCACCAAAACTAATTAAGTGACAAAATACATGTTCAAGGAAAATCGTTTTTCAAAAATACTATTATTTTCAGTTCTGTTCGTTATTTAGACTTGAATAGACGTTTATAGGAAGTCATATTTACTCTCCTCTTATGTATAAACGAGTTTTTCAGTTCGTTCGGAATAAACTCGAATTAAATTATATTAAATATGTACCTTTTACCAACTTGGAACTAACCAAGCAAATTTAAGTTAGTTATTTTTGTTCCGGTCCATAGCCTCACGAAAGTTTGTGTTTTTTGTGTAAGTCTGACACAAAATTAAAAGAAATCTTTACTCGTTAAAAAAAAAACAAAAAAATGACATGACGTTGACCTTAGAAAGACGAATTCCAACTGAAATCTGATTGGCATATGTGGGCTTGTGCAAATGCTTCATATTTGTTAATTTATATCTTGTGGTTAATGGAATTCAAGATCAAACAACTTCGCGTTAGGTGCCATTTTCACCAAAACTCATTATCTGCCAACATTCATGTTCTAAGAAATTAATTTTAAAAATAAATCAAGTCTTCACAAGTAGCCTCATTCAAAGCTTTCCAACGTACGAATGCAGTCAATGGAATTCGAGATCAAAAAACTTCACGTTGGACGCCATTTTCACCAAAATACATCAACTGACAAAATTCATGTTTCAAGAAATTCATTTTTCATTTTTTCACTCAAAGCTTTCCAGCGTACGAATGCAGTCAATGAAATTCGTGATCAAGCAACTTCACGTTGGGCGCCATTTTCACCAAAACAAATCAACTGACAAAATTCATATTTCAAGAAATTCATTTTTCAAAATGACTGTATTTTATGTCTTGTTCCAAATAAAGCTACTACTGTATAGTGTTTAACACAAAATGAAACGAACTCTTGATTTTATTTCTGAGACCTAAAAATACAAAATGACACGTCGTTATCCTGAGGGAGACAAAATCCAACTGATACCGGTTTGCCTCGATGTGTGGGATTATGCGCATACTTTATTGGTGTTCATTTAGATATTTTGGTTTCTTAGTAATTCACTTGGTCCATCTTGCCCCGTGTCCCAATTAGGCCCGCCCTTCCCTAATTTTGATTTTTTTTACAATTTGTTATCAAACATGTTTTCAATATAACCACGTAAAAAATCGTACTAATTTGTTTACATTATAGTTCAATTATGGAAGCATCAATACAGTAGACAGAAAACTTATTTTCTTTTCGAGAAAACCCCCTTTATTGGACTTGATGAATATTATTTACTTACCTACTATTGAGTCGCAGAAAGTGTTATTTTTTTACTTTGCCAGAAAACACGTTTGATACATAAAATCTAATAAACAATATTTATTGAACAAATAAATTTGTACCACCACAATATTTTAGCAACACCATTTTTCATTTTTTTCTGTCAAATAAATTCACAAATTAGTCATTTATGTTCGGTTTGGTCTTAAGATAATAAATTGTATCAGTTTATAGGAGTTTATCTCTTTTACAAACTATGTAAATACCACACAATATGAACTTACTTTACTTTTGCTTCACTTGCTCGCAGGAGCAATAGATAGGTAGGCGGATCGTTAGGTCCAATCAATGTACAGTGCTGTTAAAAAAAAACACAACATTTGGACAATTGTGTGAGTTGTTGTAAAAATTTACAATTTTTGAATTGGGTAATTGTAATAAAATTATTTTATAACAATTAATTAAAATCGTTGAATGTTGATATTAAAAACTGTAAAGGCAATGTTTGTAACATTGTTTTAACCCGTGAACTAAGCCCAATACGTAGACCACAATTACTATAGTGACAAGAATTTATATTAAAGTCGAAAGCGTCGTTTTGAGGTAAAAGTCATAAGATAGACAGTAATGTTAAATTGCAGTAACATATTCATTGTTTTATAGTTTTATTATGGTTAAGGTTTTAGAAGAAGGTAGAATTTGGTAACAATTTTTTAGAACGTCTTTAACATTTGCAGGTAAAGCCCTCATGTCCTTATTATTTGCGATATTTTAGTGATAGACCAATTTTTAACAGTCGAAGTTTTCAAAGTCAATCCAAAGTTCTAATAGCATGGTAAGTGATTGGCATTTAATATTTATAGCAAATATTAATGGAGATTTATGAGACATTTACCCAATAAAATATTGATCCACCCGCATCCAAAATAATATATATATAAGTAGTAAGTATAAACTATAAAATATCACTTTTTATTGTGAAAATATTTTTTTTTATAATCACGTAAGCGCTAATCTACCTTAAGCTCCCCTTCCACTTGACACGAAGTGTCGCTTATCGATTTGTCTGATCTTTTAACTCAATGCTATTAATACTGGTAACACGCTGTCCCGACGCGCGTATTATCGCATCGAGGCAAATATTTAAACAACAGTACTTACCTACTGATTTCAAAAATTAAAAAAAAAATATGTTTTTCAATGCATTTATCTTGCCCCATAACAAACATTCCCCTGTTGCCCCCCAAAGCTAGAAAAAATATGTATATAAAGTGAAGTTTAAACCCACTTGGAGCGTATGGTCTTATCGCTCCATCAAAATGATAAGACACACGTAGCAGCAAAAGAAAACACGACAACAACGTTCAATCAACCGTGTTATCAAATATAAATCCAATGTGGAATTTATTAAACACGCTGCCAACCTATCGCTTCCGTCGAATGCTTTTGTATAGTTTTTTTTTACTTGCGATACAGGTACATATTGTATATTGTTATTATAGGGCAAGTTTTGCATTTAAAAAAAAATCGAGGAAAGTCGTGATTTTGATCAAACTTGACATTCTCTCCGTCGGTATGTCTGTAGAAGGATCTACAGCCTAAGCCACATAAGCGATGTTCTCCAAACTTTGTTATAAATATAAGCGTTTTAGGTTCTCTTTCTTTAAGTTCCAAAAATAACGTTACCTTTCAAACAACAGATTTAAAAAAGCCATTATTATCTAGAAAATGGCTATACCGATTTTGATAAAGAAAAAAACGTTCCTTGTCCTTAGTAAGTTTTTTTTTTATTTTTGACATTCTCATTAATGGGTCTACTGATTTTGGTCAACATTTTAACACAAGAGGTCCTTTATATCCTAATTAATACCGCATATTAATTCAATAATACTAATAAGAATTTTATATATATGCCTGTAAGACCTAAGGTCTTTTTAAATGCAACCTGAATTGCAGTTAGAAGAAATTAAAAGATAGGAAAGAATTTTTGTTGGCACAGTGTATTTGAGAACTAGGTCTTTACTCTCAGAATGACCCACGGGCGACATCCAATTAAAATATGAGAGGAATAGAAAAGAAAGCTAGCGTGGGTCTCGAACCCACATGTCTAAGTTAGCAGCCAAGCACTATCGCTTTTTTTAAATCATATTTTTTAATTTTATATTATCAAATATCTACTAAGGATTAGAGTAGCAAAATTTTTTTGAAGAAATTTTAAAGAATTTTTTTCTAATTAATTTTGTTGGCCAATAATAAATTGTTCTAACCATTTTTACAAATGTTGTTTGTATATAAATTGATATCAGTTTCAGAAATCAGAGAGTATTTAATTGTTTGAAACTACATTTTAACAATTTAAGGAATGCTTTTGAAAATACATAAAATTTTTCAAGCTCTATGGTACTTGAGCAAAAAAGCAAGTACGTCCAACACAGTCGTGTATTTTATTATAAAAATATTTAGTTCGTTGTAAAATTAATCCAAATTAATCAAACATCCTATTCAATTGAAATATTTATGAACTAATTCCTGTTTTCGTGATACAATTTTTTTAAAAATACTATATTCATTTTCATTCAGTATTTCGACTTATTCGCAGCTATCGCCATTATCATAAACTATGATCCGATTTGAATCAAATATAGTTATACAATTCCAATAAATTTGTTGTCCGCAAAAACAAAACATCTTATTAGTTGATCAAATGTGTTTAACTTAAAGTTTAACATTTTTTATCAATTATTATTTGGGTTAAGTTAACTACTACATATATATTATTACCTTATCTGAATGCCGATGTATATAAATAGAAACATTTTTGTATATTTGCTTGAAAGGGGGGGGGTTATTTTTTTCTTTGACAAAATACGTATGCCATTTATATTCTGTAAAATCACGGCCTTGTGAAAGATATGCACATATAGATTAGGATGAAATATACCAAAAAATATTTTTTTCTTCTAGCCATCATAATGTGTATATAAAATTAAATAAATTTAGGGCATAGGTGGGTACAGTGGAGCATTCAGTAATTTTAATTTTTATTACTTAATTTTTTTACATTTATATCCTGGATAATTTTTTTGTGCATTACTGAGCATGTATCTATAGATGCATAAAATCATTGGATTCTTACTAATTAATAGGTACTTACTAAATTTCGGTAAATCTTCAAAAAAAATTAAAAATAAAATAATTTAAATAAAATCCAAATACAAAATTTCTTATTTTTTTGTATGTTGGTATGTAATATTAAGTATTTAACAATATAAACTTAATTTATATTAACAATATAAAATGAATTTAAAAAAAATCGTCCATCCGTTTTCAAACTATTAAATTTTCAAATAAATTTTTATTTCCAAAAATCCAAAAAAAAAATTTGTTTAAGAAATTTTAGCATTCAGTATTATTTAGAATTCAAAGGACCTCCTATATGAATATTTTGATCAAAGTTAAAGATAGTTAAGGTGATACCAAAAATGGTATAGAAGGTAACGTTAGTTTGAGGCTAAAAAAAAGTTTAAAAATCTATTTGAGACAATCACCTAAAACGCTAAAGTCTCAATGTTAAAAAAAATCGCTTCAGCTATATAGGCTATACATTGATTTACAGGGAGACGGAAATTCGGGATCCACTTTGTTGGTGTCCTTTATTATAGTAATGTCAAGTTTGATTAAAATCTCGAGTTCAAATGCAAAACATATAGCTTCTTATGAGATCTAAAGTTATTATTTTCGCGGATGATATTCATATTACATAAAGTTTAAATTTTTCGGAACTTACCGCGTGAAATGTTAGAAATATTTTCAATTTCTTTTTCTTTTTCCCGACGACGTTTCGAAGAAGTTTCAAACTTCGTGGTCACGGGATGAGACTAATGAGACAGTCTCATCCCGTGACCACGAAGTTTGAAACTTCTTCGAAACGTCGGGAAAAAGAAATTGAAAATATTTCTTACATTTAACGCGGTAAGTTCCGAAAAATTTAAACTTTATGTAATATAGCTCCTTACCTACATATATCGCAAGTAAAAATTTAAAAAAAATGTTCAATAATTTTTATTATAAGAAATAATTTCCTATCCCTCATAAGTTTTTCTTACTTTCCCATATCCTTAGCTGATCCCAAACTATCCTACTAATATTATATATGTGAAAGTTTGGATGGACGGATGTTTTTTTAACGCCAGAACGGCTGAACGGGTTTGGATAAAAATTGGCACAGAGAAAGTCTGGAATAGCACACAGCGTTCTGTTTATCCCGGTAAATGTATAGTTCCCGTGGGATATATTTGTTTTAATTTTCTATTGGTCTCATAATAACATATGTTATGCTCCAACATAGTTTTCGTTCACAAGAAGCCAAAAAGCTCATACATATACACACATGCGGACACGCACACCCACACACACACATTCACAAATACACACTCAATTATCACATAGGTCATTTTTATCTCGAAAATTGGAATTCAACGGTTGCTATGGGGGAGGCATAAATATGAACAAAATATATAATTATGTGTGTGTTTTATTCCGCATTGATGCCTCGTCCATTGAATGGATTTTAATTAAATTTGGTAAGCAGCTGGAAGATTAGCCATGATTTATTTTTCCTAACTTTATTTTTGTAGTTCTAACTTTTTGAAGTCAATATAAAATCTTCCCTTTATTCCCGAACATGACCATACAAAACGAACACGACAAAATCTAAATTTTTCGCCAACAGGAAGCGACTCGCGGACCAACCCATTTGCAACAAGAGCACAGCGAGCGCGAGCATGTTCGTCGTTTGTGGCTACATTCAACGACTGAACGGTTTTTAATGAAATTTTGTAGGTGGATAGAGGATTTCATTTGATTCCCGTGGGTCCGTAGCATCGCACGAGTATCTGCTAGTTTATTGATAAATACAAAATTTTAAAGAAATACAAAAATCAATAAATTTGAGTTTTTTCTTCCTTAATATTCCGGTGATTTTTAGGTTTTGAATACAATGAGTAGATTGTGACACGTTGTAAGACTTATGACAAAATGTTTCTGGTGATTATGTCATAATATCTGCAGCACTTGACTTCAAAGATTCCATCGAAAGTATAATTTCAATCCATTTTTTTCTAAATTCCATTTTTTCTGAAATTCTGTACACACTGTCAAAATTTCGAAGAGTATTACATATAAGAAATATTAAATTAATATGCCAATGAATTTTATATTCTTATTTATCAACAGTCATCCGTCGATGCGTTGAATCTCTGGCGTTAAAATGACGTCATAATTTATACTAATTATGTCACCTCTTGCGTAACTATTACAGAAAAATGTTAACAGAGCATTAATACCAATTTTTCAATAAGTTGTTGGCGGGTTGGGAACAAAGTGAAAATTAATGTTGTGGTGACAGAGAGTCAACGCTAAGACCGATTAAGGATTTGTAATTTTTTTCATACCCATCCCCTTTTAAGGCTACGACACGTGCCGGCTAAATCAGCAAACAACTAATTTTTACTAAACTATATCAATCAATTCCATTAAACTCGTCTCATTCGTTCGCGAGAATAAATATTAAACGCGGATTTTTATTTTTTTTTTTGTGCAAACATCGTAACCGGA
Source organism: Philhelius pedissequus (assembly GCA_910595825.1). Lineage (NCBI taxonomy): Eukaryota > Metazoa > Arthropoda > Insecta > Diptera > Syrphidae > Philhelius > Philhelius pedissequus. Next base: position 10,884,616 of record OU343161.1, on the reverse strand, counting down.
ACTTAATAACAAAACTATAGTTTTGTATGAAAACTTGTTTAAAAGAACTTAAAAATTGCAATTTCTACACAATTATATGAACGTTAAAAGACTAATTTCGAAATGTCTGAATTGCTCTTATTTCCGTTATATATTTTTTTACCAACAAATATATATAAGGAGCTATGTACGAGTATATGTAATATGTGCTTATTTCATATATACCTCTAAAGCAGGTGAGATGGGATGGGATGCCAATTGGATTCGAGCTTCCTGCCACCAAGCAAAAAAATCGGTTCCCTTCCATATATACATTTAAATTCCAAAAAATGTTCTTAGCAAATTTTAAATGAACGGAATGCATTTAAATTAAATTCGTTGTTTTCAATTTTTTGTTAATAAAAATTAAAAATATCGATGGAGGTTCTTAAACATTAGCGTCAATTTTTAATTTTTTCTTTTTAAATCGCAAAGATCACAAAAATACATAAAATGTGGTAAGAAAATTTCCTTAATATCTCGAAAGTTACTTATGAAAATATTTCAAAACAACAATGCTTCATTAAAAGCTTAGTATACGATTTTCTAGCATTATACAAATCATCCACCAGTTTTCGAAATTAAGTTTTCAAAATATCGTTTTTTTTTTGTTTAAATCCAAAAAAAAATTGTTTTCAATATGTAGTCAGTATTATTTAGAATTCGAAGAGCCTTCTTTAAAAATTTTTAATCGATATTCGTTAAGTCATTAATGAGAAAGTCGTAAAAAACGTCTGATAGCGTTAAATAGCTAGACCAAAATGAGACTACAACTATAACAGTGCACTGAATTGTCTTACCAAAATCGACGGAGCTATTTTCGAGATATATAGATAAATAAGATTTATTTATTTTTTTGACCAAAAAGTTGTATGGTATACGGTTATTTTTGGAGCTAACGACAATTCATTTTAAAAAAGAAACGAGATAATGTGATTAAGACGCTTTAGTACCAAGTTTGAACAAAATCGGTTCAGCCATTCAGTGTACTTTGTTCTGATGAGCACAGCTGAGCAACACAGCACCACATAAGCGCCGAAAAGTTGTGAAATTCATTTACAAAGAAATCGATTTAAGGCCTAACAGACCTATTAATAAAAAAATGTTTATTCCACCGCTAGTCCATGACCTTACTAAGCCCTAAAATAAAAGTTAATCTGCAGATTAAAATTTTCAGTTAAAAAAAAATAGAAAATCCTCGAACAAAATCTACTACAATAAGTATCATCCCTATTTCTTTTTATTCTACGTCCTGTAAATTTTGTTCTTAATATCAATTCTTAGCCCATCACTAAACAAATGTTTGCAATGGTTTAGCGAAGGACTAAGATTGTAGATGTCAAATAGCAGAAATTCTGTATAATTTATAGCACTTCGCACTTAGTCCACGGAATAAGTCCTAAACCTTTCCTAGTCCATGTTTATTAATTTGGTTGTAAAAGTTGGGGAAGATTGTACGTTGAAAAAAATTTACCCATAAAATACCCTCGATTCCCAAGCAATAAATTCAACCTACGTCAATGCTTGTGGGTATTCCTAATTTTTTTTAATTTGGCTTATCTCGCAATAGAAAACTGTATAAGTATTTTATAGGCTTGTCACGCTTTTCTAATCAATTTACAACATTTTTTTATATTTATACGATACGTATGTTGATAGGTACCCTACTTCTTGGCATAAAATTTGCAATAAGTACCTACAGACCTATAAAAAGATATTATTTGTCAAAAACATTGCTAAAAAACAAACAAAAGCACCAAACCCCGTTATCTACAATAAAGCCATTATTTAATTATATCAATAAACTTATACCAACATTGGTATGTATTTCCCCCTCATAAGTCATAACACTGAACGCCAATTAAAGAAGAAAAAATAAATAAAAACAGTACAATTGCTTTTTCAACAATTTGTTTGTAAACATTTAAATTCACAAACAAAAAACAATCACAAACTAAAATCCAATAAGTAACGGAAATCGTATATAGTAGTGCGAGTTGCTATACAAAATTAATAACAGCTAATTAGAATGGGGAACTCATTACTTTGAATTTTGGATATTCTATATTTTATTTACACTCTGGAGCACTCCGAGTTCCTATAGCAGATTTTAATGGAACAATTTATCGATTCAGGATTCACACGGATGTAGCCGAAAAAAAAATAAATAAATAAGAGCACCCTAAATTTAACTCACCTGTGTCATAACCCGATCAGCACCAGTACCCTCTTCGTCCTTAAATATAATATCCCTATTGTAATTTGGTACTAGATCCTTGAATTTGGCATCGTCGCGATTTATTCGGCCCTCATTCAAGCCCGACGCCCCTAACGTATTTTCCGACATATTCGGTACGTGTTGTTTAAATACGAGCGGGGTTAGCTTTCGATTTTTTCGGGGTCCCCCGATACCCCGACCCGGTCCGCACGCATGCACTGATGTTGTGAATATTGTCACTAAAATTAAAATGGCAAGGATATGTTTACTAGATGGCAGCAGCAGCGTGCTGGATTTTTGTGAAATTTGACTCATTTGTTGCATTTTTTTTTTAAATTTGTTGCTGGGTGTTTTATTAATTCTTAATTATTTTTTTTTTTTTTTTGGTTTCAACACTTTTTTTTGAAATTTTTAAACACCGTTAAACTCGTATGCACATGTTTCCTTATTTCCACTTCACTATTTGTCGATTTAAGTTTAAATAACGGTTAGCTAACTTTCGAATTAAAAGCGGAAGGCACCTGTTAGATTCTTTTTTTTTATTGAAAATAAAAAAATAAATACCTAAACCGCGCGAAATTTCAAATTCAAAATTAAACGACAAAATAATGTCCGCCGAAAAATTACCGTAATTCGTGCTTCGCTATAACATGCTATTGCAAGAGAATGCGTTTAGGCTTAACAAAATGTCCTGCGTGTCTCTCGTGGTGTGGTGTTGTATTGCGTGTGTTTAAACCTCGCTCGCGCCCAGCATTACAACTGATTGACAAATGACATATCGTCGTTCACATTGTGTCTGCAAGGGTGCCAATCTTCACTATATAGCCTCTGTCAGCCTTGGGGTAAACGTTCAAACAACGGTGTTTACGCAGATGTGTTTGAGTGTGTGAGTGGTTGTCTATATACCTTTCGTTCTTTCCCCTTTACTCACCTTATCTTTTCCAGATACCAGATACCCACCACCAACTAACTAATCGATTACCTGTGGAAGCCACGGCTGCATGATCGTCATAGAGAGAGAAGGCGCTAAATCCAAGTGCAAACTATAGTTGAGCTTTTCACTCCTCTCTGAGTTAAACTTAACGAAGGTACCAATATGCGTTTAGTTTCTCCATTCGAATTGTTAATGCTTTTTCGGGTGTATTGGTGAGCTGGAGGCGTGGCATGGGGCATTGTATTTAAGTATCTGAAATAATAGTTTGTGAATGAAATTGTGCTTTACACTGGTACATAATGGCATATTTGTAATGACGAGCAGACAATAAGAATATACACTGGAATTTGGAAGATGGAAGCTGGAAGCTTTGTACCAATCTGGTTTGGTAGGGTTCTTGTTTTGGATGCGTGCAGATGCAGATGGATGTTGTTTTTTTTTTAACAGCAACTGCAAGTTTTAAGCGAGTTTTGCACTCGGCCATTTATGAGAAGAGAGAAAAGGTAAGTCGTCGTCGCCTTTTGCACATAGATGTACACATACCTACCTATTTAGTTGGTTGGTTTGGTGGATAATGAGACTTATTACTGTGTCATTCGCTGTTAATTGGTTTATTGGTCTCATTTTCTCGCTGTTTACTTGTACTATAAGAGATTTTGACGTTTTTTCGTATTCCTGAGGTATGAAAAGTATAGTTGCCGGCTTTTGTTGTTGTCTTGTGAACCGCATTCATAAAATGAAGTGTTGTTTTATTGAAATTGAATATGTTCTTGTAAGTAAAATAAGTTTTCTTATTTTTAAATCATGGTCGGATTTTTATTTTTAATAAATGAGTAGGAATCAATGGAATCAATAAAAGATTGCCTTATCAGCTAATGAGCAGCCATCGTGGATGTGAAACTCGGGTCGCTTAGCAGAGAAAATGGAGGATGATTAAGGAATGTTGACCTTAAATATTCCGGAAGTCGTAAGATATTTGTAAGTATAAAGATACGTTCTACCTAAGTAGGTAGTAGGCATAGGTAGTATAAAGGTGTTTAAAAGGTTTATCGACGTTGATGGTTATGGTATTTCAAAAGGTTTGTTCTTCTTTTTTTTTAATTTTTCGTAAAAATGCATGAGCTCAAGTTGGAGATCACACTTCACCCATAATTCTTGTGTTTTTAATGTAGGAACGAAGTTTTATATAGATTAATATGCTTGGCGACATGGAGTGATAACCAAGGAGGTAGATGGGCATCGAATGTCGGACCTAAGAAGTGAATTATGAAACTTGCTGTGTATAGGTACAGTCGAACTTCGATAACCCGAACCATCACTTGCCAAAAAAATAATTCCAGTTATCAAGTAAAACAGAAATCTAATATAAATTACGTAATATTTATTTGCGAATAAAAAAAGTACAGTTGTGATTATTTAAAATATTCTACCGGAATGCTATATTTAATAGCCACATCCTTCTTTCTTGACCCATTCTCGTCCTCTTTTATTAATTTAAATTTATCTTCAAACGATGTTTTTAATGTACATTTAACGACATATCCACGTTAGCTTTACTTTTAATAAAAACCTCACACTGCATTGTTAATATCTAAGTCAGTTTCTTTACACTTTTTATTTCAAATTTTTCAAATTTCAACAATTATTACTTATGTGACGGGTAAGCTCAGAAAGTATTCAACCGATTTACTTGAAACATATTTTTTAATTTTCCTTATTCTCTTAAGCAGCGTGTCTTAGTGTATTTTTTATTTTTTATGTGTTGAATTAGATTATTAACTTTTAAAAAAAATCGTACACTTTTTTGTCGAAGTTGATCAACATATTCACTTACAGAACTGCTTCATATTTTATTTTACAAAACTGAGATTTTTTGTAAGAAGTCAATAGTCTTATGCAAATTTTAAGACTTAAATCATTTCCTAACTGCACTTATAAGCTGAGAAATAAATGTATTTACAAATTATATATTTATTAATTTTTTGTATTTTTGCATCTATTAATTTGATTCAATCGCTATGATATTGTATTTATATTTATATATTACTACCATGGAACATGAAAATCTGTTAATCAGCGTGCCTGTGCAGATGGCGCTTGTGTCGAAAACTTTTGCCTTTGCCGATATATGTTTGACAGAGGGGCAGAGAAATAAAATAGAGAAAAGAAGAGATGAGGTAGTTTTATTTCTGTTCTTATAGCAATATTGAATAAAAGGGAGAAAACCAAATGTGGTGTATTTTTTTGACATCACATTTGTTGTTTACTATTTTATGTGAGGATAAGGCAAACATATATGTTTTAATTTTGAATATGTGTGTAATAAAGGACATAATTATTTGTGTTTATTCTTTCTTTTTTCTCTCTGCGTCTTGAGTAATAAAGCACATATTGAAGCCGTAAATAGAGTTTTAAAAGATTTAAGGTCTTCTTAATCGAAGCTTATGGTTGGAGCAACAATGTTTTTTTGGTGATTTTCGTCAAACGATGCCAATTATTGCCAAGGGGACTCGGGCTGATATCATAAAAGCTTGTCTTAAGTCATCTTTTATTTGAAAGAGTGCCCAAAAACTTCAACTTCAAACCAGTATGAGAGTAGAACTTACTAAAAATACTGACAGTGCTCAGTTCGCATCTTTTCTGCTAAAAATTGGTGATGGAAAATATACTATTATCAGGCTCTAATAATATAATTCAATTAAACGAGCGTTTCGAAAAAATCGTTCACAGCACACAACAACTCATTCAGTGCAACTATGGAGACTTGAACTCTTTGCAATCGAGACCGTTTTCTTGGTTCTGCGAAAGAGCTATTGTGTCACCAAAAAAAGTTCAGTGGATGAAATAAATAACCATGTGCTCCTAAGTTTTAAAACAGAGTCATATCAATACAAAGCAATTGACAGTGCTGTCGATGACAATGTCATAGTAAACTACCGTCAACAATTTCTCAATTCTCTCAACCCTGCAGGTCTTCCATCATACCAATTGAATTTAAAAATTGGCACACCGATTATGCTAATAAGAAATCTCAGTCCCCCAACTTATGCAATGGCACAGGCCCCCAAGTCAAAAAGCTTTGTAAAAATGTAATACAAGTTCAAATTCTTACCGGACCTGCAGTTGGAACTCATGCACTTATACCAATGATACCAACAGATCTTCCCTTTCCATTCAGACGTCTACAGTTTCCAGTAAAACCATACTTATGCATGAAAATCACCAAAGCTCAGGGTCAGTTATTTCAATTCATCCCATGGTCAACTATGTGTAGCACTTTCAAGAGTAGGCTCAAAAAATAAAGAGTTTTTACTTCCTCATTAAAATGCTAAAACGGCTAACATTGTATACCCAGAATCCTTGAAATAAAATAAATCTAATATGTGCTAATATCTGTTTTTTTTTAAAGAATTTAGGGGACAACATCAACTCTTTTATTAGGCTACGGTAAGATTAACCATATTAACTTTTTACTAAACATATGACACCAATCACAGAAAAGGCCTTGGTTGATATAACATTTATAGTAAAACCAATTATTCTTAGCCCTCGCGAAGCAACGCGAGCACGGGTCTGCTAGTAATACATACATATATATATCCACCTAATAATGGGCATAAAATGTTTTACTCACACTTAATAGGATCACAATTTTCAACACACACATATGCATACAAAGTCATAGAACATACAAACACAGTGCCCACAAACGCAATGCATTATGAAATGAACTTGTAAAAATATACAAAATTTGATAATTTTCCTAAAAAATTCGACTTATCGAATGTGACGCCAAATAATATCTTCGAGTTATCGAGACATTCGAGTTATAGAATAGCTTCGCGCTATTGCCAACCAATTTCATTCGGTTTATTGCATTCAATATTTGGTTTTGTATTGGCATACCTATAAGGCATGAATAAAAAAAAAACAAGATTACGACACTTCTTTGTTTTTCTTATTTTATTGACGTCATTATGTGAAACAAAATCTGCAAATTTTATTGTTTCTTGTTTGTGCATTAATGGATTTTGTTTCACATATGACGTCAATAAAATAAGAAAAACAAAGAAGTCTTAATTTTGTTTTCTTTGATTCATGCCTACAAGGGTTGAGGCCATTATTATTACCACACTACACACAAATTGGTTTAAAATCTTAAAAGGGTCCTTCTGCTAGACTGCAGCATATTTGCTGTAGTGTTAGACTATATTGCAGTAACATTTAAAAAAATATTTTGCCTCATAATCTTAAACGGTTAAAAAGGAGCTAGTTTAAAATTTTGCGCCATTTTGAGTTAATATTGTTTCAAAGTCAACGTTCTCTGAACTATATTTCCGTAAGATCGGTAAAAGTTAGTTAAGGTTTGGTTTTATATGCTATCATACCAAAAACATAAATGTTAAAAAAGTACCCAAGTTCTTCTATATACAAAAACCTTTGTGTAACAAGTCAGCCGTGAAAAGTACTGAGATCTAAAAGTACGCCAAGTTCTTATTTTATTAAGGTTAAATATCAAATATTTTAAGTAGAGTAATATGGAAGAAGCTTAAAATTATCAGAGAAATCTGTTATTTAATGATTACTGACTTAATTTGTGGGTTGGTGACATTTTCCCCAAGACATAATCCCCAAAGTGAAATCCCCAAATCCAAAATCCCAAATTAAAATCCCAGCATCAAAATCCCCAAAAAAAGAATACCCAGGCCCAAAATCCTCATACCAATATCAACAAAACAAATATGTTCAAGTAGTGAATCATGCTAAAACTCACAAAAATGTCAAAAAAGTTTCACTACGCACCATGAAAACGAAAGTCAGACTGAAAAGTAATAGTAATTGATTGTTTAGAAACTGCTAATTGTGATAACTTATTAGTATCACAATAAGAGAATTTCATTAGATTTTTTTTTTGAAAATTATGTGCACGGACCGGACACTTGGAATTTGGGGATTCCGTGGGGATTTTGGCAAGAACGATTGTTTCGTTAGGGATTTTGTCCATGTGTATTATGTATGTGTCGATATTGGCTAGTTGGATTTTGTTTTTTGGGGATTTTGTCCGATGAGAATTTTAATTTATGGGGATTTCGTACGAGACCCGTAATTTGTTATAATAAAAGAAAATTTGCCAAGTAAACCAACGCAATTTAAGTCAGCAATCATTAAATAAGAGATTTCTCTGATAATTTTGAGGTTCTTCCATATTATGTACTCTACTTAAAATATTTGATATTTAACATTAATAAACTTAGAACTTGGCGTACTTTTAGATATCAGTACTTTTCACGGCTGACTTGTTACGCAAATGTTTTTGTATATAGAAGAACTTAGCTACTTTCTTAACATTTATGTTTTTGGTGTGATTTCACTACTTTTTGCATAGATTCTTTTTATCAGGAAAGTGTGGGTGGAATAAACGCCCAATGAATTCCTCATAAGGTAACGTAAGTTTTTGATTTAAGCCTTTTGTATGTACTAAAAGTCCTACCCCTCTACCAATTTTCATTGGTTAGAATTGGTCTATTGAAACAGTAATAATTGATAAGAAGTGGGTGGATGAAACGCATGAAAAATTTCAAAAATTCAACTTTTTCTTTCTATACACCTGAAAGCTGTATAATAAAAATATAAAAAAAGCATAATCCTGCCCCAATGGGAAGTGCTCTTAATATATTTAATATTAATTCTGTGAAAATGGGTGTTTATCGCTATCCTATCGCTCTACCAAATTTCATAATTCTACGACAATCAGTAGTTCTCTACATAGTCGATATCAATTCTATGCAAATGGGCGGGTACCACGCCCCCTGAATGGAAAGTCTTAAATTTTAAAATTTGGTCTTTGCCTGAACTTTGAGCCCTAGCCATGTACCAAGTTCCATTATTCCACGACAATTAGAAGTGCTCCTCATAATTGATATCAATTCAATTCAAATTTGCGGGTACCACGCCCCCTGAACGGAAAATCTTGAATTTTCGATTTTTTTCTTTGCGTATACCTACGATGTCGGGATGTGCTCCATAATTTTGACGATCTGTCAGTAAGTGTGTGAGTGAGTGATTCAGTCAGTCAGTCAGTTACGCTTTTTGCGATTTTTGCAGTCATATATCTCGGGAACCACTAAGGCTAAAGAATTGAAATTTGGTGAGTTGCCTAAGTCTGGTGGTCTTAGCTGAGAGTTTGAAGTTTCTTATTGGTACCGAAGTTAGAGGGGGGCGAAAATCGCCTGAGTTGATTCCTGTTAAAAGGGTGAATAAAGCCAGAACTTGGCTGAAAAAACCTGAATTTTTCCCCCTTACCCCCTCCTAAAAATATTTGCTCCACTCAAAATTTAGGGTACTTTTAAGAAAATGCTTAGGACATACAAATGAATTGAATGTCTTATTTTCCTGGACTACAGTACAATACTTGATAGTGCCTTGCCAAAATTTTCATAGATTACTATTTTGGTAATTTTTTATTTCGTTTGGTCTTTTCTCTTTCAAATTTTGATCATAAAATTTGCTTCCAAGTGGTATCCATGATTCAAATACTAACAGGTCAATTTTTTGCCTGTTTAATCCTGTTTGACTATTTCTCATATTGATATTCCTCTAAGTAGGAATATGTTAGTTGGGGAATGAAACTAAATAACTGACTTACCCACAGTTTTACAGTGAAAGTTTAAACTCCACTTTTGGTTTAAACTTAAGATCAACAATTTATTCGGTTTCACAGTGTCGTTTAAACCCTGAACTAAGTTCAATTTGTAGTTTAAGTTTATCCAGTTTATTCTGCCGTTTAAGCTTCAGTTCAGTGTTTGTATTGTTTTTTTTTTTAGAAAATATTATTAACAAAAAAAAGTTGTGCATTAAAACGTTATCGAGTTGTGAAAGTGATTTTGAATCTTATTTCATTTATAATTCTCGTTTCGCTATCGCTGACCAAAATCAGAATAATGACGTACTTTGAAACAAGGTAGCTCTTTCCTCGCTTTTCAACAGCACAAATCATTTGTTGTTGTTTCGCGTGTTTTTTGTGTCAGAGAAAGTAAGGGAAGGGGAAGGGGACAAGGCAAGAAAAATTCTGCCAACTGTTTTTCATAAAATCTATAGTTAAACGAAGTTCAACTGATCTAAATATCAGATTTCACTGTGAAACCGGAAGAGTAAAACCAAAAATTTAAGCTCAGTTTAAGGTTCACCTCCCACTGTAAAACTGGGGGTTATAGTACAGTATTGTTATACTACATATGAATTAAAATGGCATCTCTGGTCGAATCTGTCGATGCTTTCTCCTTTGTTGAAGATTTTTTTTTTGGTAAACAAAACTCACCAAAAAATGTTGCGAAACCACATTGTTTTTGGCAAAATCTTTAGAAAATTTTTTGTATATACATAATGACCTAAATTATTTTTTTTAAACATACTAATTAATATTTTTAGTCTTTATTTTTAAGTTTATAATAGTTTTGTTAGTATAAATTAATTAGTTATACCCGTATGTATAAGTTCATGATATTTGGCTTCAATGAGCAATGACGTCATCCTGAGGAGTTGAACTTCACTATACGACGCTTTTGCAGTTATAAATGTCAAGAAATGTCTATTTTGCGTAAGCATCGTTTTTCGCAATATTGGTATACCAATTTTAAGTATTAAACAATATAAATTTAAAAACCAAATTCAAAAAAAGATTGTTAGCCCGGCAAATTATTGAATTTTCCAAAAAAAAAATGAGGCTGTAGATCTTGTGCAGACAGACGGAATTGCGGTGCTTGGTAACTCTATCATCGCAATGTCAAGTTTGATTTAAAATCCCGTGTTCGATTTCTTTCAAAATGCACAATTTGCCATATAGTAGTTACTTACATTCCATATACTTCGCAAGTGAAAAATAGGTTAAGTACAATGCAAAAGTGTTTAGATTTTAGATATTATTTGCCCTAATACAATATTGAAATTTTGATTGACTCCCAAAAATAACACAACACAACACAAAAACAATTTTTTTGCTCTTTAAGATTTCCATGGATAATGATCCTACTTCCTGTACTTTCCTTGCCCAGCACATCATCAAGTTGTTCACGAACTCGGGCATTGATGATGATGGTGGTAGTGGTATAAATGAAAATGAGAGCACTCTTCAGTTGATCCAAGCGCCACTTGTGTGTCATATCAGAATTATAAAGTAAATATTAACCCTCTTGTGATTTTATAAGATTTGTCTTCAGAAAGGAATTGAATAAAATACAAGAGAGTTATGCTTCAAATTTAATGACAAGCAGGTTACCGGAGGCACCGCTGGCGATTGTTTTGGAAATTGATTTGACTTTGAAAATTGAAATTTTGAACAGTTGTAACTGGCTAGAAATCAGCGATAGTTGAAGCTATTTAAGTAATACAATATTTAATAATAAATCGAGGTGCATTAATAAGCTGGTTTAACTGTTGGCTTGGCTCTTGGCATACAAGCAACATAATGCTAAACCCATGAAGGTTTGTTTATTTATTTACAGAAATTAGAAGCTTCCAGCAAACGTTCATACAGGGTGGCGCACGAATCGTGCTACAATAAGAAATTTAAATAACTTTTATTTTAATCGATGTATTTCATTAATTTTTTTTATTGGATTAAAAATTAAATTTAATTTTAAATAACTAATGGTCTTTAAGGATAATAGACCGCAAATGACCTCCACGCTGAAATTGGGATCGCCTCAATTATTGTCTTAATGGACTGCTTCAATTCAGTCAAATTCCTGGGTTTCGTTTTGTACCCTTCCTGCTTGACATAACCCCATAAAAAAAAGTCTGGTGCAGTCAGGTTAGGTGACCTTGGCGGCCAGCGGAAAGTGCAGTTTCTGGGATTTTTTTGGGAATTTTCGTTGGAGCTCCGCCATAACTTGTTTGGCTACGTGTGCACTTGCTCCATCATGTTGAAACCAAATCCTGCTGAAAGGGATACATACGTCTTCGGCGAAGTTCTGGTAAAAAAATCTTTAAGTAACGGTCCCCATTGACAGTTTGTGTTACGCCGTTTTCTTCAAAGAAGTATGGCCCGACAATACACCTTGATGAAACTACGCACCCTACAGTGACTCGTTCTGGGTGCAGTTCCGTCTCATGGAGCATTTCTTGATTAGATTCACTCCCTTAATGCAATTTTGCTAGCTAACATTGCCGTTTAAGTCAAAATGGGCCTCATCAGAAAAAACAAACAATTTATCAATGTGTTGTCTTCTTCGGCCATTGTAATCATTTTTCGGCAAAATTCCAGGCGAACAGGCAAATTCTGAGGGTTTAACTTGCTTGTAATTTGGACTTTGTACGGAAACAAGTTTAAGTCATCATGAAAAATCCGTTGTAATGATAGTCTGCTAACTCCAATTTGGCCGGATAAGTTTCGAGTCGAAACACTTGGATTTGCCTGTATTGCCGATGCAACAGCCACGATTGTATCCTGAACCCGAACATTGGGATCTCGATGATACGGTCTGCGTTCGGTGCTTCCAGATTCGGCAAACATGTTCACCAGACTCATAATGGTCCATCTACTCGCGGGAGTACCGCCAAACTCCAAACTCCAGCCTAAATTCCCTTCGGACGGAAATGACGGACTGCAAAGAATGGTATCGCTGCACTATCCAAATCCTTTTTTCAGTATCCCAACCATTCATTTTGATAAATCTAAATAGTAGCCTATAAAATAAAAAAAATTAGCCGATTACTCACACTGAAAAAAACTTATTTAGTTTTATTTTTGTAGCACGATTCGTGCGCCACCCTGTATTTTTAGATCCTATCGCGTAATAAACATCATTGTAAATATATACATAAATCGGCATATTTTAACACGCTTAAGACAATGACAGTTCTTTCAAAACAACTAAGCAAAAGGAGAGTTACAAATAAACTGCTACAATTTGACTTATACAACTGCATACTGTCATTTTTGTATGGGATCGTTGGGTGTCTGCAGAGTAAGTTTTTAACACAAGTTTTTAAAAGTATGGTGTTCTCGAGTTCAGAGCAATTCACTGGGGACACAAACATTTTTGAAGTATTAGTAGTAGTAGTTTCCAAAATCTGCAAAAAGCCAATAATCGTGTTTATTTTTTGGCAAAAGCTATATACAGATCAGTTAACACGCCGCATTTACATGCACCCCGTTATGATTTGCCAGGTCAGCAAATCATGTTCGAGCAAGTTGTAGGTTCCCACGATTGGCGAGGATCATGTATCAGCGCATTTTGAGGTAAATGCACGGAAGCCTTCAAGGTCGCTGACGCTGCGAATCATCGTGCGGCGAATGGAATTGGGATATGGTTTATTAAGTGTGGGAAGAGTTAGTCTTAAGTTAGTCTTAGAACAGGTCGGACGTGGTAATAAAGATCAGTTGATTTTAATAAATAATAAATTGTTTAATTTAAGTAAGTCGAACCGTTGGGCCTGCCCCTAGTGGGCAGGCGTTCGCGTTTTTTTTAGGATCCCTCGGAGGGAATTCTTTTACTGGCGCCCGAGCAGGGACCGGTGTCAAAGATCCTTATCCTTATTGCCTGTGAATCTGTATCAGGACCAATACGTCCTATGGGGTGCACGTCACTGTTATCATGGGAACACAGTTGACTATTTTGGATCCCTGATACAACCTTTCCGTATTAACATGGGAACATACGGATATTCTAGAAGGCTTAGGGATGGGGTGGTGGTGTCGACCGTGCCATTAGTAGGTCCACTAATCTGGACTAAACGGGATTAACACGGCTTCCCCCATGTACACCGGTTTCCGTTTGAAGGTGGACACGCCGCGTGAATTTTTAGTAACCGGTTTTTTTTGTCCTTTACAGAACACTATCCTCACTCAATCGATATAATTTGAAAAATAGTAATGATACTGTGAGTGGAAACAATTTACAACAAACAGAAAAATTGAATTAAAATTTGAAAAAATATTTAATTGAAAATTTATGTGAAAAAATTAGTAAAAAAAAAAAAAAAAAAAAAAAAAAAATTTTTAAATTTGTAAAAATAAAAAAAAATTTCAACCAAATTATAAAAAGAAAAAATTACAAGTGCTATAAAAAAAAATTATATATCGTTGATATATTGTGCAAGAAAATTAGTCAAAAGCTAAAATAGCAAATAATTGCTGAGAAAAATTCTCAGAAAAGTGTGTGTGTGCCTTAGTGAAAAAAAAAGAAAAGAAATTTAAATATTGCAAGATAAAAAGGCTTGAGATTAAAAATAGTAAATAATCATTCACGAAAACTGTGTGCCTGTGTCTGAAGTAAGGTAAGTCCACATTTATCTAACGTATTATACAATGGATCAAGTAGCACAGCAAATAGTGGAACTAACCGGTGCCGTGAGCAATTTAATAAGCCAAATAAAGGGTCTCGATAGGAGGCTCCAGGTGATCGAAGATAATGCCAGTTCGGCAAATTCAACTGTCCCTTCGGTGGCGGTTCATGACGTTAGCCGTGGCCCTGAGCTCATTCCTCCACAAACAGAGGCTGAGCTCAAAGAAATTAGTAAATTGCCTGACTGCGTTAAGGAGCTTAGAGTGTTTGATGGTAATCCGACGCAATATGTATCTTGGATACATATTGTCGAAGCGATTTTAAAAGACTATGACATAGTCAAAAACAAACCGATTTACAGGGCGATACTACAACATATTCGCCAGAAGGTTAGGGGTAGTGCAGATGCTGCACTTGTTTCGTATAACATTTTTGATAATGATTGGGCGGCCATCAAGGAATGCCTTTCTCTGCATTATGCAGATAAAAGAGACATGCGTACGCTGGAGCACCAACTTAACCAGCTTACGCAGAAGAACTCGAAGTTAGATGAGTTCTATGCGTCTGTTAATCATCAGCTTTCGCTGATGATCAACAAGATTAAAACTGAGACATACAGCCAAGAAACCGTCACGGCTTTGGTAGAAACGTACCGAAATAGGGCTCTAGATGTATTTGTGCGTGGCCTTAACGGCGATATTTCACGAATGCTTATCATTCAGCGGCCTAGGACCCTCCCGGAAGCATATTCCGCTTGCTTAGAGATACAAAATCTCAATTACCGAAGTAACTCTATTCATGTCAACTCCTTTTCTAATACAATTACCGCTCCTCTGAACCAGAACTTCAAGAACTTAGAATTTAAACCCTATTTACCTCCGAGAAGGGCGCAACAGAATTCTGCAGAGAGACCTAATAGGTTCGCCTGGAGCTCTCCTCGCGAAAATGGTCCTCCTAGGACTGGGCCAAAACCATTGCCGAAAATGGAAGTTGACCGAAGTGTTCGAAGCAAACAGGTCAACTACATAAATCGCCCAAAATCACAAAATCCGTTTAAACGTAGAGCGACTTCCGAAAACTTTCCTAACAAGCAGCAACGTCTGTATAATATAGAAGTGGAAAATGAAGTTGATTTAGAGGAATATTCTGCTTCTGCAGAAGAGGCTGCTTGTGAGGAGATAAATTTTATGACAAGGGGTCATCCAGCGTACCATACATAGAGTACGCAACCAAGGATGGAGCCTTGCTGAAATTCCTTGTTGATACGGGGGCCAACAAGAATTTCGTAAGTTCAAAAATCAACCAACCCACTATTTCACTTGAAAAACCATTTAGTGTACAGTCCGCTGCGGGAAAGATTACAATCTCAGAATATGTCAAGGGAAGATTCTTCACTGAAGCCGGTAACGATACAATAATCAAATTCTTTGTCCTCCCGGGGTTAGATTCTTTTGATGGGATTATTGGGGATGACACGCTGAAAGAACTTGAAGCTGTCATTGATAGGAAAAATAATTTGCTCACAATAAATTCCGGTATTAAAATTCCATTGAAAGAAAAAATATCACGCCAAGTAAATGTAGTCTTTAGTGAAGATCTTACTAGTGAAATTAAGCAAGAGTTACAGTCATTGGTCGAGAAATACAACTCACTCTTTGGGCCAATTAATGTCAACGAAGTAATTGATTCTTCAATTCAGGCTGAAATTAGAACTAATACAGACGAACCTGTATACACAAAGAGCTATCCCTACCCATCTAGCTTAAGAGATGTAGTTGAGGATGAAATAAATAAACTTCTCGATGAAGGAATTATAAGACCTTCAAGGAGTGCTTATAATTCTCCAATCTGGGTGGTGCCCAAAAAACCCAAGGCAAACGGTGAAAAACAATTTAGGATGGTCATTGACTATAAAAGATTGAACAGTGTCACAATTTCCGATGCATATCCAATACCGGATATAAATGCCACACTTGCTAGTCTAGGGAATGCGCGATACTTTACAACTCTAGATTTAACTTCGGGATTTCATCAGATCTCTATGAAACCCTCAGACATCCCAAAAACAGCATTTTCGACTATGAATGGCAAATACGAGTTTTTGAGATTGCCTTTCGGGCTCAAGAACGCACCAGCTATTTTCCAACGTACAATCGATGATGTGCTCAAGCCATTGATAGGAAAAATATGTTATGTTTATATCGACGATATAATCGTTTTTAGTGAAAATGGTAAGAAACACTTGGAAAATCTTGAAGTGGTACTGAAGAGGCTCGATGAAGCCCACTTGAAAGTAAATCTCGAAAAAACCCATTTCATGGACACGAGCGTAGAATTTCTTGGGCATGTCATAACACCTGATGGTATACGACCAGATAGTGGTAAGATTGAGGCGATCCAGAACATACAACCTCCTATAAATCTGAAGGAACTTAAATCATTCCTCGGACTTACATCCTATTACAGGAAATTCATTCGAGACTACGCCAAGGTCGCCAAACCCCTGACTAACTTAACGAGGGGAGAGAATGCCCAAGTTAAAGCTAACCAATCAAGAAAAATCCCCGTCAGATTGGATGAGTGTGCGTTGAAGGCTTTCAACGAATTAAAAATACTCCTTACTTCTGCTGAAGTCCTGGCGTTCCCGGACTTCAACATACCATTCATTCTCACGACCGACGCCTCAAATATAGCAATTGGCGCAGTCTTGTCTCAAGAAAAAGCTGGCAAGGAAAAGCCCATAGCCTTCATTTCCAGATCCCTGAGTTCTACTGAAGAAAACTACGCTACAAACGAGAAAGAAATGTTGGCAATAGTCTGGGCTTTAGACAACCTAAGATCTTATCTCTACGGAGCGAAAAAAATCCGCATATTCACCGACCATCAGCCGCTGACTTATGCCCTAGGCAACCGTAATTACAATGCGAAGCTGAAGCGTTGGAAGGCGAGGATAGAGGAATATAACTGCGAATTGATTTACAAACCCGGTAAATCAAATGTCGTAGCGGATGCACTCTCAAGGCTTAGAATTGGTAACGAACACTTAACCGTCTCAGCTGAAGCTGAAATGGAATGTCAAGTGAATTCGCTACACAATAATTCCTCAACCGAAACCGCCTCTGAAAAAAATTCTTTAACAAGTGACAATAGATCCCAGACTGACACAGCTTTGGAGCATTGCTCCTCCACAGAACCCCCAGACCATGAGACGTCTTCCACTGAATCTGCTAATGAAACAATGCATAGTGCAGAGCAGGACGCGACAGACCTGATTCCGCACGTCGAGGTACCCCTTAACGTTTTTCGGAATCAGATAATTATAAATGTGTCAAATCAGCAGGTTGACTCTCATGAGGAACCGCACCCCGGATACTTGAGACACTATTTTGCAACCCCTTATTTAGATAAAGTAGCCTTGACAGACATTCTGAAAGCGAGACTACAGCCTAGTATTATCAACGGTATTAAGATTCCGGAACCGTGTATGGAGCTACTGCAGAATGTCTATTTGGAAACCTTTTCCAACTATAAGATCAGACTAACCCAAAGATTGGTGCAGGATGTCAAGGACGAAAACCAAGTGTGGGAACTTATTAGCAAAGAACATAAAAGAGCACACAGGAATGCTCGAGAAAACAAAGAACAACTTCTCGAGAAATATTATTTCCCAAAAATGAACAGCTTAATAACACGCTATGTGAAGTCCTGTGACATCTGTCTTACCAATAAATACGATAGGCATCCTGCAACTCCAATGTTTCAGCCTACCCCGATTCCGTCATATCCCTGTGAAATACTTCATATGGACATTATGGAAATCCAAGGGGAAAAATTTATTTCATGCATTGACAAGTTCTCTAAATTTGCCAAATTATTCCATATAAGAAATAAATCTTCTCTCCATCTAAGAGATAAAGTGATAAAAATTCTTCACTATTTCACTGTCCCAAAGATACTTGTCACGGACAATGAGAGAAGTTTCCTTAGTCCCATAATGGTTAACTTCATTAAAGTGCTAGGTATTCAAATGTATCAGACTCCCGTCAACCGGAGTGAAGTTAATGGACAAGTGGAAAGATTCCACTCAACCATTCTAGAAATCTACCGATGCTTGAAAGTTGAATACAAAGAGCTTAAACTAAGGGAACTGATAAATATCTCTGTTGATCGTTATAACAACACGATCCACTCTATTACTCAACGAAAACCATCTGATATATTTTTTAACAGAAGTACCAGAGTGAACTTCCAAAATATGGCAAATTTCAGAGTAAACGTTAACCAAGAGCTTAGGGAAAAGCTACGACAAAAACAAAAAACCAGAAATGCATGGTTTAATAAAAATAGGACAATCCCTAAGAAATTCAAAAAAGGTGATATAGTTTACACTACCTTCAAGAGGATTCAGGGCAAACATAAACCACTGTACCGGAAGGAAGTGGTGGCTAGGGATAATAAAGTTACTATCATAACAGACACAGGGCGCAAAATACATAAGGCACAAGTTCGAAATGCATAAATTATAAGGCACACACTACACCATACACCCAAATGGGAAAGCTAGCACTATAACAAAGAAAGCACATTCAAAAAATGTTACAAATGTAACAAAATGTACAATAAAGTACAACAAATTGTATATCCCAAAATTATGGGAAAAATCACATACCTATGTATATACATAAAACACAAAATTAAGTACTAATGAAATGTACATTCCACCACTGACAATATATATATGAAATATATAAATATAATTTGAATTATAAAATATATACAATATTAGTATATATATATATATATATATAAAAAAAAAAAAAAAAAAATAAAAAAAAAAAAAAAAAAAAAAAAAAAAAAAAAAGAGGGAAGGATGATTGTATCCTTAATACATAAACCCCAAAAAACCTAATAAAAAAATTTTCTTTATAAACATAAACCCCAACAAACCTAATTAAAAAAAAAATTCCTTTTTTTAAAAAAAAATTCTTTTTTTTTAAATAATTACCTATGATTACATATGCTTATTAATACTTTTAATTTTTATCTTTTTCCATTATTTAATGATTTTTAATTCCATAGGACTTATTTTTTATAATTAGTGTAATAATATAAAATTGTTTCAGCTTAATCAATATGTCATAATATAACTTGTATAACTTGTAATTTTAAAAAAATTATCTCTTTCCTACACAAATAAGACTAACCATTATGATGGCAACAATCGCTGAGGGCGTAAACATCTTCGACTACAAAGCACCACTTATTTCCCTAAAAGAAGGCAGAGGATGGATAATAGACGGCAACTTCAAGCTGATACACGTGATTGACCTTGGCCATTTCGAAGAAATGCTGTCGAAATTGGAAACAATTATAGATACCAATCTTAAAGAACAGGATCGCAAACCATTAATTCAGTACCACCTCAAGCAAACTAAGGAGCGTATAGATCTCTTGAAAGGTAAATCGCTTAGGAAAACAAGATCAATAAACTGGATAGGAAGTGCTTGGAAGTGGATAGCGGGCAACCCTGATGCCGCAGACTGGGATCAGATCCTTCGAACTGAAGAACAAATTACGCTTAACAATAATCAACAATACAAGATAAACAGCAAAATTTTCGGAATAACTGCCGAAATAACTGGAAAAATCAACCTTCTCATAAGCAGAGTAAACGATGGTATAAAGGATACGATTTCCGGCAGAATTGAACAGGACATTATAAATGAAATACTCGTTGTCAAAGGAGAAATAAATGAAATAATACGTGCCTGCCAGATTGCGAAAAAAGGTCTGATTAACACCAATCTACTGGATAAGGAAGAAATTACTAGGCTTATCAACGAAGTTGAAACTTTACCGTATGCTAACGAGATCGAGGCAATAGAGTATGGTACACCAGCAGTTTTTACGAACGAGACGATCTTGCTCTACATATTATCAATGCCTAAGGTTAGAAAAGATGAATTTAACCTCCTACAAACAAGAGCATCGATCATAGAGAACAAGCAAATCGATCTTAATTTTAAAAGAATGCTTGTAAACCACGAAGAGACGTACGGCATCATAGACAATTGCCTTTCGGTAAGCAACACGACAGTTTGTAGCGAAACAGCATTAGAAAAGGTACCTGAAGATCATTGCGTGGCTAAACTATTAAAAGGAGGTTCGGCAACGTGCACATACCGTACAAACACAAGGGAGGTTATTGAACTCATCAATCCGGACACTATCTTCCTGACTAATTTTAAGGGTGAGGTCAAGTCCAATAATATCCAGAGATTTCTGGAGGGGACCTTTATCCTACAGATTCAAAACGAAACGGTACAATTGAATAACCAAACTTTTCGAAGCCACACTGTAACAGCTCTACAAGCCCTTCCTCCAGTACTGACGAGCATCACCAAGCAGGACAACAAAGTAGATCTGGGCTATGTCCACAATATCGGTCTAACGAACATCGAACGTCTTAGTAACTTGGACGAAAGATTTAAAATCTCTCTTATCGCAGAAGCTCTGATTATCCTATTATTCGTTATTACTATACATTACCTTTGGAGGAAGATGCACCCGAAAATCAACTTTCCACCAATACAAACATCAGCGCATTTGTTTCCTATCAGAGGTCAGTATCCTACCCTACGGAATCAACCAAACCAGTCCTGCAATTCTGACGTCACAACTGATCTACGGGACGTAGATCTTTGAAGGGGGAGGAGTTAACACGCCGCATTTACATGCACCCCGTTATGATTTGCCAGGTCAGCAAATCATGTTCGAGCAAGTTGTAGGTTCCCACGATTGGCGAGGATCATGTATCAGCGCATTTTGAGGTAAATGCACGGAAGCCTTCAAGGTCGCTGACGCTGCGAATCATCGTGCGGCGAATGGAATTGGGATATGGTTTATTAAGTGTGGGAAGAGTTAGTCTTAAGTTAGTCTTAGAACAGGTCGGACGTGGTAATAAAGATCAGTTGATTTTAATAAATAATAAATTGTTTAATTTAAGTAAGTCGAACCGTTGGGCCTGCCCCTAGTGGGCAGGCGTTCGCGTTTTTTTTAGGATCCCTCGGAGGGAATTCTTTTACTAGATCAAAGCAGAATGTACACACATTACAAATACAAGAACCTATGCTTTCGATAAAAGTAAAAGCAAAAGTCTGATTTGGATAAATTTGTGACAATTATTCGAGTACCGAATGATTGTGTTGTTTAGTTGGTAGTTCTGATGACTTTCATGAATGGCCACGTTCACCCATTTATTAGATAAGTTATATCCGATAATAAGCTATCCGAACCTTTTTGTGAACGTTGCGGATAGGTTTGCTGAAAGCATTCAAAAATCAATAATTTTTGGTTAAGTAGGGTAGGCCGGGACTAGAAGTAACGGGGGTTCAAAATAACTGCTAAAAAGAAAGGGTACTTCTGAAAATTAAGATACGCGTGAGCGAGAAAATTGTTCGTCTACTTCAAAGCTAGAGTTAAGTATACCTTAGCTGTGAATAGGACATCCTAAAGAAAAGTTATAAGAGTAGTGCCCAAAATTCATACGTTTGTAACATTATTACTTGCGATTAGAGGTACTATAAGGCAAGTTATGCATTCGTAAAAAAATGTTTGTTTCTAACAATCAAACATGACATTACGATTATAGAGAACACCACAAAAAGTGGGTCCCGCAATTCCGTCTGTCTGTCTGTAGTACGACCTACAGCCTAAATGGCTGAGCCGATTTGCTTCAAACTTAGTATTTAGGCGTTTTAGGTGAGTGTATAAAATAGATTTTTAAATTGTTGTTTTAGGCCCAAAAATAACGGTACTTGCCATACAAATTTGTTTACCATCTTAATTATCTCAAAAACGGCTCCAACGTTTTTGATTAAAATTGGTGTGAGTACTGACTTGAGTATGGTCTACACTTAGGCTGAAAAAAATTTTGAAATATTTTGTTATTAACGGTACTTGCCATACAACCATTTTATTTATTTTCAACTTTCTCATAAACGGCTCAACCGATTTCGATTAAAATTTTTATACAGGATCTCCTCCGAATTCTAAATAATACTGCATTTCAAAATTTTCGAAAAATAGTTTTTTTGGGTTTTTGAAAAAAAAATATTTCTTTTTTAAATTCAATATTTCGAAAACGGGTGGACAATTTTTTTATGAACTTTTTTTTTGAATTCATGTTATTAAAAATTTAAAATTTGCATTCCAATTTTTTTTTAAGAAAAAATTAAAGAATTTTTATATATAAAAAATATAAGTGAAAAACGGGTTTAAAAATAAATTTAGCCATTTCCATTGAGAATCGTTTTGCATAAAATGTGATCGAACATAGGTAGGCATTACGTGGGATCCAGGCGTGCATTTTATTTCTATATGTATTCTTTTGTTTCTATACTTCCACTTTCAGTAAAAGTTAAAGTTAGCTTGCAAACCTGCAAGATCAAAGATACTTTAATAAATGATGTTTGAGTGGCTTTGTGTCAGCTGCTGTAAAATTTACTAAAAAAAATTAACTAATTAAAACTTGAATAGCGCCCCCTACCAAAGCTCTACAATTGGAATGACAACAATCAATTTAAGGAGCAAGTAAGTGCATATTATTTAGTAAGAATAAGCACTCATTAGAAGCACGCATGAGGGTGTATTATCGATAGAGCACTTATAAGACGTTCAAGCATAAACAAAAATCTCAATTTATAGCCAAAATTGGAAATTTTTAGATTTAATTTCATCCGAAGAAAAGGCTGATATTTTAGAAATTTTCGCCGAAATTTGACAAGAAATACATTTTGAATATTTCAAAATATATCTTACTATCTAGTCAGAAAATGTGAAATTTTATTGATGGATGTCGTAGGTCAACTTGACGCTAAAATTCGTGTCAAACCATAGATTTTCACAATCTTATGTCATTTTGAATTCCATGTTCTGTAACTTTCGAATCGATAAAAATAGTCGAGAAACAAAAAAAAAATGTTTGTTTTGTTTTTAAGATGACAAAATGATTTTTTTCAATTTATCGCCTTCCATTGGAAAATCCCAGTCAAACAAATTAAAAATTTGAAGGATCGCCTCAACTTACAGAAACCGATTTTTTCAGAGGCGTTAAGTGAGGAAAAGTTATTGCCTGAGTTACAAAACAAGTTGAGTTGACCGTTGACCGACCATTTAATATAAAATTAATGTATACATTAAGTTTCATATAAAATGTGCAGAAAAGAACCTTAAGGCATCATTCATAGGAAGCAAAATCTTACAGTCCCTGCCAACTATGTTAGCAGTTCTATGAACCTTTTTGAGTTTATCAATGTTATATGCTTTATAAGGTGCGGGCCTCAATATAATCGGACCGTGCCTAGTGAGGATCGCCCGTACCCCAACTTGCTACATCTAAGTCCACAAGATGGTCCTCACTTCAAGACTCCACTTGCATAAATGTGGAGAAAGGAATTTAATACATATTTAGTTCTGCTAAGATTCCAGTTTATATTTAATTATTTTTTGGTGTGCCCTTACGGAAGGTCTACCATTGTTGGGATATTTAACGAAAGATTTATTTTTATTTTTATTTTATTTCGTGATTGCTTACAAACTGTAAGATATAAAGTCTAAAACTTTAAAGCTAATTTTACAGAATAGAGCTAGAAAACTGTATACAAAATTAACAGATTAATAATATTTTAAATTTAATTTCAAATTCTTAAAAAAAGTATTTACAAAGTTGTTGAAAAATAAGATGTTAAGGCCTTCTGAATGCTTGTTGGGTTTAGGTCTACTTTTACATTCCGTGGTAAAGAGTTCAAAGGCACACGGAATTTTCAAAACATTCACGCTCAGATGTTAAGCATGAAAAACGAGGGATTATTAATTGACAGGATCTATGCGAGGTTGCAGTTCTAATTTTATTAAAGCAGTACTGTGGTTGGCGAGAAAAGAGTATATCTGAAAGCAAAATTAAACATTGAAATTCGAGATATTTTACAAAAGGCATAAACAAGAGTCCCTTAGAAAAAACAGATATTGTGTCATATCTGCGTAACCCATAAATATATCGAATCCGTAACCGTATATTAAAATAGGAATAACAAATATCTTTGCAAGCAGCAAACGAGTTTTTAACGGTGTGAAAACTTGAGTTACCCGTAAAGAACGAAGTACGCCATATACTTTACCAACGAGTCCATTAACATGGTTATCCCAGGTCAAAAAGCGGTTGAAAGTTACTCCAAGATTTTTCGCGGTGAGAATTATTTAATACTATCTTTGGCATATAAGAAAGATATAGACATTTTCTGGATATGACGAGGCATTTGGATTTCTTAGAGCTCAAGAAGAGACCATTTAACTCAGGCCATCTTACCACATTTTCTAAGTCTTCATTAACACAAAACACTCCATGCTCAATAAGACCAAGAGGACAACTGAAATATAACTGGACGTCGCGTCGTCTGCATACATATGTGTAGAACAGTTGGCCATCAAAGATGGAAGTTCATTAACATATGCTGAAAACAAAAGAGGCCCAAGAATTGATCGCTGAGGTACACCCGTAATATTGGGAAGGAAATTAGAAATTCTGTCTTCAACTTCCACTGCTTTTCTTCTATTACTCAAGTAAGAGTAAATCAATTTTGTTGCACCCGCTAAAAAATTGAAGTTATGTATAAGCTTCTTACAAATATTGATGTGGTTGACAGTTTTGAATGCCTTTGAGAAATCGAGTAAAACCATAAACGTCACCTCTTCTTTATCCAGTGCTTGCCTAAGAATGTCAGTAGCATTCAAAAGTGCGGTGATACAACTGTGTTTCTTACGAAAAACCAGACAGTTTTGGCGTAAGCATAGAATTGGCAATAAAATAAGCATTGATTTGCTTCTGAACAATTCTCTTGAAACCTTTAGATAGAAAAGCCAAAATGGCTATAGGCCTGAATTCATCTGCTTTGGCATTTTTGGGAAGTGGTATGAATTTGGCCACCTTCCAAAGATCTGGGTAAGTTTCAGACATCAAAATGGTGTTAAAATCAAAGGTTATATGAGGCAGGACGATAGGCAGAATCATGTATAAAAAAGAAGGGTGAATATCATCAAGTCCAATAGCCTTTGACTAAATAGAAAGCAGACTTTTAAGAACATCTGCACTATCTCAGAAGAAAAGCCAAACCCACCCTGACTTTCACCAATAGCATTAATGTATGACGGCGAACTTTCGATATTAAGCAAAGAGACCTGTCTTGAAGGGACAGAGACAAATGTTTTATTAAGGGCATTTTCATCAAGATCGTCAGTTGGTACAACTCTTATCTTGCCAATGCCAACTTTACGGAGGTTTTTCCATAGTTGACGGCCGTTTGTTGATAAACTTAGTTGTTGAGAGAAGTGTATGGATTTGGCGGCACGTATTTCCAAAACGACTCTATTACGAAGTGAACAATACGCACGCCGGCCGTAACTCATCCAATCGATACCTTTTCCAAGTCTTATAAGCTTGATCTCGTTGTTCCATATGTTGTGTTATGTTACGTGTAAACCATGGTTTATTATTTGGTTTAGTAGTTTTCGTTGTTAGAGGAACATGATCAGCAAAAAGGCGAGTGATGTTTTGGGTTAAAAACCCTATCTGAGCATTGCAAGACGGCATGAAAAAATGAAAATCACAAAAAGTGAATTGAGTAACTTCGTAATCAAGACTAAATCGGAGAGTTAAAAAGATCAAATCGTGAAAATCCAGGGGCTGAAACCTGGTTATAAAAAGCTACTTCATTGATGTCACTTACAAAAATCAAATCAAGTAATGTCGCATCTCTACCGAAATAATGAGCTGGAGAACTTGTGTTCACCGGTCTTAAGTTGTGTAGGTTCGCATATTATCTGTCAGAATATTAGGGCTTAGCAATTTGCAATTAAAGTCTTCACAAAGAACAATATTAGGAAAGCTCAGAGAGATTTCTTCCAATACTGTTAGCAGGGGTGAGAAATCTATGTATCTATTAGGTCTGTAAAAATGTATAGAAAAAAAAGGAATATATGAAAAAAAAAAGTAAATAATAATTATAGAAAAAGAAAAATATACAAAAAATTAATTATCATTTGGAACTGATGATCTGGCAACTTCTTCAAGACTCTCAATGCAGTCAATAGGAACAGCTGGATTACTTGGATTAGCTTTGACATAAACCACTTCACGAGCAATATTCCTGTAAAATTATAAAATCGATCTTTTACTGATTTTGCTCAAAATTTGAAATTTTCATAAGGAATCCGCTAAGCAAATTTAAAAGCAACTTCAATCAACTTTTTGTATTTAAAATGTCCAAGAAAATTGGGCAATTAAATCCTAGAAAGCGGAATGATAAAAAGCTTAATACTCGCCTTTATCTCATCAATATACACATAACCCAACTTCACTTAACAAAATTTAATATCCAAGACGCTTACACATTTATCTTTATTAATTTTATTTTTATATATTTTTGTTAACATTATGTTGTAGGTAGGCATATGTGTTATTAAATCACTTTTATTAAGAATCGTGTAAATAAATTTGCATAAACTAATATGCCCAGACTTTATAATTTCTTTGGGATTTCATCGTTGCGCGCGGGCGTATTTTTTATTACATCAACACTCCCTGAATTTAACTACCATCAAAATGACAAGAGAATGAAAATCATTGAGAGATTCACTTTCCTAAAAGATTTATATAATTATGTTTACTGTAATTTTAATTAGTTGCGTTTATTTTCTTTTAGCCCATCAGAAGGGTTTAGGGTATTTAACAGATCATATATAAGCTTGTGTCGGTAGCGTTGTGAGAGATAATAGATTTTGAAAGGCGAAAGTCAAGTTTTATTAAGCCGCTTCTTATGTTTATTTGAGTTTCAACACGGTCGGACTTCTTCGATCAAGTTAGTTTCAATTTCCAGGCTCCATATAAATTTTATTTATTTATTTATTTAAAAACGCTTACAAAGTAAGATATACATCTTGTAAAGTATTGTAAACCTTTAATAATGATGTTAGATAATAATACTAAATTCAATAAATGTTTAGTTTTATGTAAATAAAAATTAAAAGATAAATAACAGAACACAAAATAAATGAATAAGATTCATATACTTTTATTTATAGGAAAAAAATAAAATAAAATAATAATTCAACGATTTGCCAAATACTTAAAAACTGAAGATGAAAATTTCCTTGTGGTTCCTAATCCTCTTATGGAAACTGGCAAAGAGTTCCCAAGGTTAATGACATGAATATAAAATTGCCGCTGAGCATTCAGGTATTTAAATCTTGGCGTTATGAGAATGAGTGACTTTAATTTAATTTTATTGTTAAGCTTAATACAAGCATATATCTTAAATATAAAAAACAATTGAGTACTTAAAAATTAATAAAAAATAGTTTTTAATTTAATTTAATTTAATTTTGTTAAGTTTAATAAAAGCAGATATTTTAAATCAAGGAAAAAAACAACTGGGTTCTTATAATAAGAAAGAAAAAAAAATAGGTAAATAAATAATTAGTTCTGGAGGAAAAGGAAATGATTATGATTGGAGGGCAAATTTTAGCGAATTTTTAGAAAAGCTTATATCAAAAACGGCAGAGTTATTAACTTTTCGAAGCATTCTTGAGAAAGGTTCATTTTTGCCATAATCGGTGAGGGGAAAGGGATAGAGAAGAGTGGTATTGACCTCAGACGACGTTGTTTAGTGTTCGGTATGATTTAATCAAGTAGGCTTACGTTGTCAATGCCCCCAGCCAATAGCTGGTGTACAAAAAGTATATCAGCATTATCACGACGTTTACTTAAGGCATGTAAGTTGATTAATTTAATGCGATTTACGTAAGAAGGTAGGATACGTGGGTCATCCCAACAAAGACCTCGCATGGCAAATCGATGAATCTTCGTTGAACGGCTTCTATTCACTGAAAATGGGTATGATGGTACGGTGACCAGACTTGGGAGGCATATTCAAGAATAGGTCTAACAAAGTTAATGTACAGAGACTTAGTCACATAGGGATTTGAGAATTCTTTGGACCACCGTTTGACAAACCCTAGATCAGAATTAGCTCTGTTGATAATATTTTCATAATGAGCCCGAAAATTTAGTTGGTTATCACATATAACGCCTAAGTCACAAATGTAAGTGTTTATCGGAATAGGTTCATTATTAATGAAATATTGACGCTGTGACAAGGTAGGTCGCATAGATTCTTGACATTTGTTCACATTTAGTTCAAGATAGTTGTGTTGGCATCAGGTGGAGAAATTATTTAGGTTAGTTTGAAGTAAGTGAGTATCGGCCGTGCATTCTATAAATTTAGAAATGCGCATGTCATCAGCATATATCTGAAGGTCAGATTCTACAAGTGTAAGATCGACATCTCTAATCGCAAGCAGGAAAATAATGGGTCCTAAATGACTACCTTGTGGATCACCAGCTGTTGAACGGATAGGTTTGGAAGTGCAAGATCTAAAGAGGACTGTGTACTGACGATTGTTTAAATAATATTGTAGCCAAGATATTATTATTGGCGGAAATCCATAAGCCTTAAGTTTAAAAATAATTACGTTATGGGAGACTTTATCAAATGCTTTACTATAATCAGTAGCTATGGCATAAACTTCATTACCACCTTCTAGGGCACATAAAGTATTGGAAACGAACTCGGTAAAAGTAGTGGTTATAGATCTACCCTTTAGAAATCCATGTTGTTTAATAGAGAATAGAGACTTACAATGAAGGAGCAAAGTGTCGTAAATAATACTTTCAAACATTTTAGGTATACATGAAAGTTTAGCGATAGGCCTATAGCTATACCTTTACACCCTTTCTTATGAACCGGGATGATGAAAGAGTCTTTCCATGCTTTTGGAAATAAGCCTTCAGAAATTGAAAGCTGGAAGAGAGCAGTTAGTGGTTGTGCTAAGGTAGAGGCACATTTTTTGAGAACTACAGCAGGAATCCCATCAGGGCCCGAAGAAAATCGTCTTTGAGCAAGCGGATTTTATTAACTCCTGAAGATTCACAAATGTTTATCGAAGTTAAGCAGGTTTGGGTGCAGCCGTTCAAATAAATGAAGTAGGTACGTAAAAAGGATTTCTTTTTCAGAGATGGCATTCGACGAAACAAAAAAAAGTTCATCGTCTGATACTTCCCAAATAAGACGCGGTAGATTGAAATCACCAATGAATAAAATCAGTTGCATGAACTAGAAGTTGATATTCACTTGTAGGTTGGGTTGGTGGTATGTAACAGCACATTATAAAAAGAAAATGGTTGGAGATAGAAACTTTTAAACAGATAAGTTCCAGGTTTAAAGTATTGGGAATAATTAACAGTGAGGAATCTAGGTTAGAATGAAGTGCTAAAAGGACACCACGGCCAGGGGTGGGGGAATCAGCATCGGGACTCGCGACGGTTACTATGACCTACTTGAATGAGGGAAGTTCAGTCTGTTATGTAGATAATCGGGTTGTTTTGTCTGCATTAAGAATAGAAGATGTTTAAATGACCGAAATTTCAATAGATTATTCAGACTACAACCACATAGTTGATCAGAAAACAGAGAAACGTGATCAAAAGGGCGAAGATTATATACGAAACGGGCAATGTTATTATAGACTACATTAAGTTTTCTAGACGTCTCAGAGTCCAAATCGTCAAACACCTCACAACCGTAAAGCAGCATTGGAAGCAAAAGGGTTTTTGCTAACAGAAACTTAGTTTTCTGTGGAATGAAGCCTGGAACGATTCGAAGAGCTCTAAGACTTCCATAAGCCTTCCCTATAGAGCTGTTAAGATGGTTATTCCAAGTAATAGTCCGATTGAAAACCATACCTAGATTACGTGCAGAATCAACATAAGCGATGGTCTGATTCTCTATCTGCAGAGGGCTCTGTATAGTTTTATCGAAAATCTTACGATAGATGGGCAATGTCTTTGGCTTAGAAGGGCTTAGGTGGAGATTGTTTATTAAGGACCAACGTATGATGTTTTGCAAGTCCTTGTTCATAAGAGAGACTGCCTCGTTCTTTCAGTTATGGGTCGAAGATCTAAAGCTGCACATCGCCAACATACAAACATAGAGAAGAATAGAGGACCCAAAATTGATCCTTGTGGGACCCCGTGAAGTACATTAGCAAAGCTAGACGATTTACCATTTGCTACAACACGTTGTTGTCTAATTTTGATATATGAGCGGATCAGTTTGCACGACTCAGTTGAAAATCCAAATCTTTGTTGCAGTCTCCTACAAATTACTGTGTGATTTACGGTATCAAAGGCCTTGGAACGTCTAATAGCGTGAGCAGGTCAAAATGGTATTTATCTAAGGCAACTCTTATTTCATCTGCAACATGAAGTAATGCCGATTTACAACTACGTTGTGGTCGGAAGCCAGACTGACATATACTGAGAAGGTTGTGAGAAGTGAGATGATTTTGTATTTGCTTGGAAATTGTCTTTTCAAATACTTTTTATAGAAAAGGCAGAATTGCTATTGGTCGGAAATCTATTGCCGTACCTGTACGTTTCTTGGGAATGGGAATTACATTTGCTTTCTTCCATTCAGTAGGGAACCCAGATAACTTAAATGTGAGCATATTTATTTTCATTTTTTAGTTCTGATATCCATAATGTAGAAGGTACAGGGTGGCGCACGAATCGTGCTACAAAAATAAAACGTAATACATTTTTTTCAGTGTGCGTAATTGGCTTATTTTTTTTATTTTATAGGTTACTATTTAGATTTATCCAAATCAATGCTGAAAAAAGGATTTGGATAGTGCAGCGATACAATTCTTTGCAGTCCGTCATTTCCGTTCGAAAGGAATTTAGGCTGGAGTTTGGCGGTACTCCGCCGAGTAGATGGACCATTATGAGGCTGGGGAACATGTTTGCCGAATCTGGAAGCATCGAACGAAGACCGTATCATCGAGATCCCAATGTTAGGGTTCAGTCTACTATCGTGGATGTTGCATCGGCAATGCAGACAAGCACAAGTGTTTCGACTCGAAACTTATCGGGCCAAATTGGAGTTAGGAGACGGTCATTACAACGGATACTTCATGATGACTTAAGCTTGTTTCCGTACAAAGTCCAAATTACAAGCAAGTTAAGCCCCCAGGATTTGCCTTTTCGCCCATAATTTTGCCGAAAAATGATTGCAATGGCCGAAGAAGACAACACATTGATAAATTGTTTGTTCATGTCTGATGAGGCCCATTTTGACTTAAACGGCAATGTTAACAAGCAAAATTGCCGTATATGGAGTGAATCTAATCCAGAAATGCTCGATGAGACGGAACTGCCCCCAGAACGAGTCACTCTGTGGTGCGCAGTTTCATCTAGGTGTATTGTCGGGCCATACTTCTTTGAAGAAAACGGTGTAACACAAACTGTCAATGGGGACCGTTTTTTAAGAATGTTATTTATTTATTTATCTATTTATTCATCTATCGAGTTTTCTTTTACAGATTGCTTAGCTTAACCTATAGGTATATTTACATTTTCAATCAATAATAATTTAAATACATTTCTTTCAAGACTTATATCTAAATTTAATTTTAATTCATTGAACAATCTCATACATCTTGAGAATGGTTCATTTGAACCATAATTACACCTGTGTAAAGGAATATATAACAACTGTTTGCTACGAATATTTCTTCTTGGAACATAAATATTTAAGAGATTTAGTAAATCGGGACATATAATATGGTAAGACAATATATCATAAACAAACATCACACTATTTACAAGCCGACGATTTTGTAGAGAACTCAGACCAATTAAAGCACATCTTGTGGAGTAACGCGGTATTTCGGATAGATTCCAATTTAATTGTTTGATTAAAAACCTAGTAAAAGACTTTTGAACTTTTTCGATACGATTTTTAGAAACCATATACTGTGGATCCCATACTACTGAGGCATATTCCAAATGCGGACTTACAAGTGAAGTATAGACTGCTTTAATTGCATAGGGATTGGAAAATTCTGAGCAATTTCTTTTAAGAAAACCCAACATTGAGTTTGCTTTTGCAACAATAAAATCGATATGGAGAGAAAAATTTAACTTTTCATCAAACAATATCCCAAGATCTTTTACTTCCGATAGTCTTTCTAAGGTTGCGTTTGAAATACTATATTGATGTAGAATAACAGCTTGAGATCGATGAAAAGAGAAAATATTACATTTCTTTATGTTAAGTGAAAGAAAATTATGTTTACACCAATCAACTATTAAATTTATATCATTCTGCATCTTAAGACAATCATTAATGCTTTTAACTATTGAAAATATTTTAAAATCATCAGCAAATAATAGACCACTTGTATTTTTCAGTCTTAGTGGTAGTTCATTTATATATATTAAAAACAGTAATGGGTCAAGATGGCTTCCTTGTGGAACACCAGATGACACAAATATTACTTTTGAAGACTTACAGTTAAAAATTTTTACAACTTCTCTTCTATTCACCAAATAACTGGACATCC
This sequence comes from Philhelius pedissequus, assembly GCA_910595825.1. Classification (NCBI taxonomy): domain Eukaryota; kingdom Metazoa; phylum Arthropoda; class Insecta; order Diptera; family Syrphidae; genus Philhelius; species Philhelius pedissequus. Next base: position 10,851,645 of record OU343161.1, on the reverse strand, counting down.
ACTTTAGAAGAGTTGAATGAATTCCAAAATTATTTAGTTTCTTAAAAAGCAATTTTATACAAATACTATCAAAAGCTTTTTGAAAATCAGTATAAATTACATCCACCTGATGACCTGATTCTAATGCATTAGACAGGAGTTTTTGAAGGAGTTTTTTTACCCAGAACTTTGCCGAAGAGGTATCCCTTTCAGCAGGATTTGGTTTCACTAAGATGGAGCAAGTGCACACGTAGCCACACAAGTTATGGCGGAGCTCCAACGAAAATTCCCAAACAAATTGATATCCAGAAACTGCACTTTCCGCTGGCCCCTAAGCTCATACCTGACCCGACTGCACCAGACTTTTTTTATGGGGTTATGTCAAGAAGGAAGTGTACAAAACGAAACCCAGGAATTTGACTGAATTGATGCAGGCCATTAAGACAATAATTGAGGCGATCCGAATTTCAAACCTTCATGCCGCAATGAACAATTTTCTGATCAGGTGCCGCATATGCGTGGATGAGCGTGGAGGTCATTTGCGCTCTATCATCTTTAAAAACCATTAGTTATTTAAAATAAAATTTAATTTTTAATCCAATAAAAAAAAATTAATGAAATACATCGATTAAAATAAAAATTATTTAAGTTTCTTATTGTAGCATGATTCGTGCGCCACCCTGTACTATTGGGCAAGTTTTGCACTCAATTCCGTCTGTCTATCTGTCTGTAGGGCGATCTAACACCTAAATCGCTGATGCGATTTTCTTCAAACTTGGTAGGTACTTAAGCGCTTCGGATGATTGACTTGATTCTTTTTTAATTCTTGTTTTCAAAACAATTTTTTTTGGAACAAAAAAGGCAAATTTTACATACCTCGTAAACGACTCTAACGATTTGTATTTAAAAATGTCAGTGCACTATCGTAGGTATAGACTACATTTTTGGGTTTTTGAAAAAAAATATTATAGTTCTTATCTCAGTTCTCAAGAAAGGTGACCAAAATGAAGACGGTCTAAGTCACAAAAATTTTCACAGTTGTTTTGCTAGAACGACTCATGGATTGGGTACATTATTGAACGAATACCAAGCCGTTTTTCGGAGGGAATACTCTAGGGTAAACAATAACTTCATCCTCACAGCATCGCCCGCGAATACTCCGAAAATGGAAAAAACCTGTATGATTTGTTCGTAGACTTTAAGGCTGCGTTTGACAAAGCCTTATTATATAAAAAATACATACTAAGAGTACTGAAACCATTCTATGGTGGAAACATGACCACTATATGGGATGGAATAATTTTATCTGGATGGTTTTTTTACGGAACCTGCAGTAAAGCCTTCTTAGTCCGCTGTGTTGACTATGATATTGTCATCTTTGTAGAAAGATCCAAAGATCCAAATAGGATGCAACTGATGTATAAACCAACTGCAATAATACTGTATTATGTGGAATCTACAACTGAACACTGCTAAATCAAAGATTGGAGATATGCTAGAAATTTTCATATATTAAAAGTAAGTTGGTGGATGAAACGACCATCCAAAAAAAAATGTATACTTGTTTTTGTATACACCTGATAGCTTATCTCTCTACCAAATTTCATAATCCTGCACCAATCGGAAGTGCTCTCAATATAATGATATTATTTCTGTGAAAATAGACGCCCCGCCCACTGCATGTAAGATCCCAAATTTTTAATTTTCCCTTTGTTTGCATGTCAAAATTCGTATAGCTCTACTAAATTTCATCATTCTACGACAGTCAGAAGTTCCCTACAGAGCTGATATCAATGCTAAGAAAATGGAACATTCAAATTTTTCCAATATCTCCTTTGTATTAACCACATGATCTACCAAATCTTACTATTCTCCAATAATTCGACGTGAACCATATAATTCATAAAAATTCTGCGAAAATGAGCGGATCGAACGCCTTTTCAACATAAAATCTCAGATTTTAAAATTTTGTCTTTGCCTGCACTTAAAGCCCTACCTCTGAACCAAATTTAATCAATCTACGACAATTGGAAGTGCTCCAAATAATTTATATCTGTTCTATGAAAATGGGCGGATACCACGCCCCTGAATGGAAAATCTTTAAGTTTCTATTTCTCTTTGTATACCTCAAAAGTCCTGACGTTATGCGAAATTACAATATTCTACGATATCACGAAGTGCTTTATGGTTTTGATAATCTGTCAGTGAGGTAGGAGTGAGTGTGTGAGTCAGTCAGTTACAGTTTTTGCGATTTTTGAAGTCTTATATCTCGGGAACCACTAATGCTAAAGAAATGAAATTTGGTGAGCTTAGCAAATGCTTCGAGTTTGAAGTTTCTGAATTTAATGGTACTTAAGTTAGTGGCGGGTCGAAAATCGCCTGACCTTGATCCTGTTAAAAGGGTGTAATGCCAGAACCGTGCCCTTTGATAACGCCAAGTGCTGAATATATGGTCGTCGAAGCAGTATCATGTGCTACGCAGCGCAAGTTGGAGAAGTGGACAAACTGCTCATATACTTCCTCAAGCGAATTTTTAAGCTTCCGTAGACACCCCAAACTATATAATCCATATTGATCCCCATTCACACAGGAAAACCAGTTCCTGGAGATTTTTTGACGTTTTCCTTTAATTGCCTAGTAGCTTTCACATGAAGAAACTGGCACCAAGAAACTGAGGTGGAAACTAGGAAGATTTTGTTGGGCTTATTGGAATGCAAAACAAAACGTCAGAAAAATCTCTTCAAATCGTTGACCGGGAGATTTTTTTCATTTCACTTACTTCTTGCACTTCACGCCAGCAAACTCCCAGTTACCGGCAACTCAGTTTCCTTGTGTGAAAGCAGTCTTGGGACTTGTCTGCAACCACCTTACATCTACTCACTTGGGTTACACTTCGTTTACATTCGGAAATTAATAACAGACTAAAGTAGCCAAACACCTTCAAAGCAGAAATGTACAGCTCTTCAGTGAATGGACGCGGAATGGAGTATAATGTCAGATTAAGGCACCAGTTATAGCTTTCATTGAAATTCATCATTGAAAACTTTGACTATCAATTGAGGCACTTGAACAAATAAAACTGATGTCGTTTTGGTACCAAAATGAAGGTAATAAGATATATAATATGTTTTGTCAAAAAAATAGTGTATGTGGTCTACGACTTTCTTGTAAATTCACTTTTGAGTTTTCAATGATGGAAAGCGTTTTCAATGATCATTGAAAAATCAAAAGTGAATTTACAAGAAAATGGTTGAGCAAATAAAATATTTTTTTTTGACAAAAATTATTATATATCTTTTTACCTTCATTTTGGTACCAAAACGACATCAGTTTTATTTGTTTAAGTGGATCAGAATTGATAGTCAAAGTTTTCAATGATGAATTTCAATGAAAGCTATAACTGGTGCCTAAAAAGTGAAAATGCTAATGATTTAAGCAGAACCCAGCAAAAACTAATTGAGAATTTTGGAGAGTTCACATGTGACAATTTTCGGATGCTAGCGTATCTATACAAGCAAGAGAGAAAAACGAGGAGCACCTTATAATTATTCACAACCTAGGGGATAAAAATTATTATCATTATTATATTTTTGCTACAACAACTCAATTGACATAATCTCAATGATAATTTTCAAAGCCAGAGGTGACTACTGCCGCTAAACTAACTGCCCGACATGATCGATTTAAACACAGAATGGACTTTGTGCAATCTATGAACTCGGGAAGGAAAAATCGTCCACTCATTTTAAAATATTGTATTTTCAGAAAAAAATACAAAAAATAACTTTTTCGAATGTTAAGGTGTGTCCAGACCAAAGAAACATTTCAGAAACAAAAAAGAATTTCTGAAATGTTTGTTTTGGTCTGTACGTTTCGCGAAACATTTCTGAAATCTCTATGAAATAAACTTTCTTTGTTTCTCAAGCATTTGCGAAGATAGAGAAAGAATGAGTGAGTGATTTTTCATTCATCAAAATAAAAATGTCGCGAAAAGTGTGAATTTTTGTCATAATGATAAAATACTACTTAAAATGCTTACTTACTTACTTACTTAGGTGGCGCTACAGTTCGGGGCGAACTTGGGCCTCAACCAATATGCCTCTCCAGCTAGCTCGGTCTTTTTGCTAGATGCCTCCAGTTACGCACTCCAAGTTGGTTGAGGTCATCTTCCACTTGAGCGCGCCACCTTAGGCGAGGTCTTCCTTGACTGCGTCTTCCCTCTGGGTTGGAATCGAAGATCCTGCGAGCCGGAGCATTGTTGTCCATACGCTCTATATGACCTAGCCATCTTAAGCGTGATATACATATACAGCAGCTTTGCTGTTCTTTAGTTTGGATATTGCTATCCTCACATCATTTTGTTCAGGTGAATGGAAGTTTTGTGTATCATCGTCCTTGTTGAATGGTTCGTTCTGCCTGACAGCGGGATTTTAGTCTTCATCGCCGTTTAACAGTCTGCAGAAATGGTCCTTCCATATACTCAGCACCGACTGTGACTCTACTACGAGGTTTCCATTCCTATCTCTACAGGCTTCTTAAAATTCTACTTCTTTAAAATAGATCTTGAATTCAAACTCAAAACTGGATACATAAAATGAGAAACATTTCAGTAATGTTTCTCGGAGAGCCACACCAAAGCAACATTTCAGAAACATTTTGAAATGTTTCAGAAGTGTTTCTGTAATGTTTTTTAAGCAAAAAATGAGAAACATTCCCGAAAGGTTTTTTAAACAATGTTGAGTGAAACATTTCTTTGGCGTGGACAAGCCTCAATGTACCCTCTGCTTAAAAAGTTTGATCGAAATTGGTAGAGCCGTTAATGAGAAAGTCGAAAATAAAAAGAACGGTTCTATGACATGCACCACGTCTTATGTAAATTTTATTAGCCAAATGTAAACTATACCTACAGTATTCAACCAATTTTTTTTTATCAAAATCCGTTGAGCCGGTCTTGTGATAATTGTTTTTTTTTTATAACGGTACTTTCCTCCTGAATAACATACGTTTGTAAAATTAAAAACACTACTAATCATGAGCGCTGATAGATCTATCTTGCTCGCATATAATCCGGCACTGCATCTTGTAGCACAGACAGATTAAAGGATGACACACTTAAACTGAATGCGCTCCTTTACGTCTTACATATAAAATTGACCAAACGATCAATACCGCCCTCCATCCAAACCAACATATATGTACCTATACACATGATCGATGATGAGTCTCGCAATTTTAGTGCTTTTCAGCACTGTGGAGACTTTGTTTATGTTAATTGGATTCTTATTTTGACGAAATGACGCTTTCCTCGTCTCCCGTCTATTTATTGACAGAATAGCCATAAAGAATTTTGATTAAAAAATTTAAGATCATCGTCGATTTTAAAGAAGAAGATATTCCTTGATCACTTCGCGTCCGGGTTTTATCGTTATGAAATTTGTTTATGCAAACAATGCCGCATTAAATGGTCATCATAACATGGGCTTTGGATTTATTAATTGTTTTTCCCTCAGTAGTTAAGATGGTTTATGATTCAGAGTTGGTAAACCTGTTGAGTATATAAATATAGATCTAGTCGCCATACAAACGTATTATACCCGTGGAATGGAAGTGATTTGTTTGATTTACGATATATTACTTTACTAAGCGGTTTTTGATGTTTTTGTTTAGGTTGATGACATCGGGTAGGAATTAAATTAGAATTTTTTAAAGTATGGCATTCAAAATTAAGGAAACAAAAATTTGGCTTTATGGTTTTTGGTCCTCGGGATATAAATAGAAATTAAAATAAGTACAGGGGGCCAAGGGCTCTATCATGTGGCTCTTAAAAAAACTTTCTCACCACAGCTATTCTCCCATTATAACATTTTGGAAATCACTCACTTTTGGCTGCTTTTAAAAATACAGAGAGCTACAAAAGAACTTTAAGGTAAAAGTGGTAAAAGTTTATTGTTTTTAAATATACTTACCTTTAAAGTTGGCATCAAATTGTCAGGTTTCAAGAATAACTTTTGTTGTTTGAGTAAATAAAATGCACGACTGAATCGCACGAACTTGCTCTTATGTTGGATAAAATTGTATGCAAAAGATTTCTATTAAAAATCTAAATATATTTTTAAAGTTGTTTTTTACATAATTTTACAAGATTTGTTTAATTTTTTTCTAAAAAAAATTGGTATGACAATATTAAATATAATAATATAAAAAGAAATTAAAACGGCTTAATCAAGGAGAAAATAATTCAAAATTTTGAAATAAATAATTAAACTAATTTGAGCTCTAAAAAAAGTACGCCATTTTATTTCTTGGATAAATTTGAATTTTATTTTTAATTTTGAGAAAAAAGTTTTTTTTTAAGACATTTAAAAAAAATGTTTCAACAATTTTTTTTTATATATTTTTTTTATTATTCCTTTTTATTTAATCTTAACTTATAACTATCTTAAAGCTAGACAAAAATGTTTAAAACTAGCCTAATTATCAATAACTTATTGATCCTTATACCTAATTTCCCTAAATCTATGTAAGTCGGCCAAGACATACATTCTTATCGACTTTAGCTATCAAACTGCTGTTCAGAGAGCCACCAGAACTGGTTCTCTTGCTTCGCCCTATCCCTTCGGTCCCGATCGGACACAGTCCTACTGAACCGAAGGCGCTCTTCTCCACCTTGCGCGATGACGTCTCGACCACACAGGAGTCGCCTATATACAGTTTTCCGGCTGACGTGGTAGATGAGCGGAACCGCCATTCCATCCTGTATCAGTCCTCGACGGTCTAAAAAGAGGAATGCCTCGGGAGGGATGTAGCCACTTAACCGCGCACTCTCAAAATATTCATTATTGGGGTAGTAAGCCCCAAAAATTAAGCTGTTGGTTGAGGACATCGCTCTTGCAGTGTGACCCCGAATCAGCTTAAACAAAAAATAATCTATTCTGTTTATTTTGGCTCCGTTGTATAGAACCTGGTTGGAATAATATCTTGTGTACTCCGACTCTGGTGTTCTATGTGATCCAAAGCAACCTCTAAGACATTGCCTCTCAAACACCCGAATCTTTTCCATTTGAGATGGGGCAACGTTGAACCACACCGGGCATCCGTAGGCAATCATCGGCCTGATGAGGGCCATGTAACAAATCACCTTCACCCCGCTATCAAGACGGCTGCTATTAAACAGTCGTTTTGCCAAGGCAAAGGCTCCCCTAGCCCTGGCCAAGGCAGCACCTATATGTCTGTCGAAATACAGGTACTGATCCAACCAGATGCCACTGTACTTTACTGCAGTTTTACTCGCCAGTGGATGTCCATGTGGCCCTACGATCACCAGCTTGCGCCAGTTCTTTCTCGTATCCCTTGAGGCGCTAGACAACGGAGTCCTAAACAAAATAGTTTTTGATTTCTGGAAGTTGATTTTCAACTTCCAGTCATCACAATGTCGCTGAATCTAGTCGAAGTCACTCTGCAAGAGATTTTTGATGACCTCAACTCTATGAGCTGTTCTGTAAGCAATTAGATCGTCGGCGTACGCAATTGCATGAGTTAGACTAACTATCAGATCGCTGGTTTAAATGCTGAATATAATCGGCGAGTTAACCGCTCCCTGCTGAAGACCATTTTTAATATTAAAAATTTGCTGTAGAAATTACATTGCCACTCTTGACAACAAACTTTCTACCATTTAGCATGTCATAAAGCATATACAACAGAGATTTACTTATACCCAGTCTGGTAAGCTTTAGATAGAGGCCATCTAACCATACGGTGTCAGAAACCAGTTTAGACGCGGCATGAATTGTGTCATGTCCCGCCTTAAAACCGAACTGATTATCCGGTATGATATTGTTGTCCTCCGCCCACTTGAACAGAGCCTTATTAATAATCTTTTCAAATACCTTGCTGATACTCGGAAGGAGACTTATCGACCGTAGATTTGCTAGATTGGAGTTGTCCTTTCCCTTTTTGGGGAGAGGATGTACCACAGCTGTCTTCCACCGCACTGGATAATATGCATTATTCAGCGCGTTGTTAAACAATGTGGTGTAAATGTCAACTGCTTCCTGAGGTAAATGTCGTAGTACAACGTTGGATATACCATCGACTCCTGCTGACTTCTTTTTCTTTAATGAATCGAAGATTAGCTGGAGCTCAGTCTTCGAAATTAACAGGGAACTGGGCCTATTTCATTCGGCGATTATGGCGTTTGCCAAATCTTCATTATTAAACCCGATAAAACCAAGGTTCTCAGATCGCCATTTGGTTCTATCGTTTTGCAACCAGGTGTGATGAAGCAGAGCTCTGCTCTCCAGGTCATGATTCGGGCGAATGCTAGCATTCACCTTGTACACTTGCTGGAAAGCAGCCCCCACAGCCTCCACCTTCTCCTGCGAATCTTCGACTATGTAAAGGTCATCGTCCAAGACGGCGCTATCCGGGTCTATGCCTGCTGTCAGAAGTACGTCTCTGTTCTCTGTCGTTCTCTGGAGCTTAAGGCACGGAAGATCGTTTTGATCCTTCCTTCTAAAAATCTTATTGATTTTTGGGAACATACTCGGGTCGCTAGAGTTAACGGCCCGAATTTTATTGTCCCAAAATAAATTAATAGACAACCTATAGTTTTGTTTGATCAGTTGGTTGATGTTTTTAATCGACGACTTCAGTGTCCTAACTTCCAGATCTCTTGTGTCAGTAAACCGTCTGTACAATCGTTTAAGTCTTGTCAGTAGTCCACTTTTTTGTCTGTGTAGTGCGTCAATTGTCGCGTTACGGTACATGTCGGTTGCGTTACGTTCTTTGTATTTCGGTATTGTTCTGTTCATTGTTCGTAGAATCGTTTCATCAATTTGTTCTAAGTATCTGTCGATTTCAGTATTTGTTAGGTTACTGTCATTTGGTGGGGATATACCATTTGAACGTAATTCACTCAATAAGGCATTGGAGAAACGTGGCCAGCGCACCTTACTGTAATTGTAAGTATTCACAGGCACATACTCCTCCAACTCCATAAGCTGGTTCGGAAGTTGTATTACGGCGGCGAGTCCGCAGTGGTCACTGTCGTACTCGATCGTCCGTAAACAATTTCTTGGCCGTTGACCCACAGCGTCAGTAATTGTTAGTCTTGCGTCTTTAAGCAATAGATCCAGATAGGCACCGCTTCTCGTTTAAGTCTTGTCAGTAGTCCACTTTTTTGTCTGTGTAGTGCGTCAATTGTCGCGTTACGGTACATGTCGGTTGCGTTACGTTCTTTGTATTTCGGTATTGTTCTGTTCATTGTTCGTAGAATCGTTTCATCAATTTGTTCTAAGTATCTGTCGATTTCAGTATTTGTTAGGTTACTGTCATTTGGTGGGGATATACCATTTGAACGTAATTCACTCAATAAGGCATTGGAGAAACGTGGCCAGCGCACCTTACTGTAATTGTAAGTATTCACAGGCACATACTCCTCCAACTCCATAAGCTGGTTCGGAAGTTGTATTATGGCGGCGAGTCCGCAGTGGTCACTGTCGTACTCGATCGTCCGTAAACAATTTCTTGGCCGTTGACCCACAGCGTCAGTAATTGTTAGTCTTGCGTCTTTAAGCAATAGATCCAGATAGGCACCGCTTCTTGGGAACGATGGCCTGTCTGTGGCTAGAAGATCGATGCGATACTCAAGGTTGCATCGACCCATCCAATTAAATAGATGGTTACCTCGAGGATTTTGTATTTGATTTCCCCAATCTGTGTGCTTGGCGTTTAAATCACCCGCCAATATATAGTAATTCTCTTCCGAGCTCAATCTTAAGCATTCAAAAAGTTTTTCAAGCTCTGTTATAAACTGTGTGGGCTGAGGTGTTTCCGGTGCATAGGCAGCGATCACATACATTCGCTCCCCCTGCTGGAGATGAATGCATATGATGCATGCCTCTAACGTCCGAAATTTACGCACATCACTATTATATATTACCTTATGACTAATGCCTTTACGTATAAAGATTGCGACGCCCCCTCCTTGAGTGGAGTTGGGTCGGTCTCTCCTTACGATATTGTAATTGTTGTTAGTCAATTTATGTTTCTGGTTAAGCTTAGTTTCGCTAGCCATAAACACATCTGGACTTATGTCTTTAAGCAATTGGAATAAATTCGCTCTACGTTCGGTCCTAATCAGTGAATTTACATTCACAGCTAGGATCTTAAAGGGCCTCTCCGGCAGCGCGCCCTTAACCTCTAAGTTGCGTTAAGCTCGGCAAAACAGAGTAGATATAATCCACCCTAGTCGCCTGCTCCCTGATCTGGTTTTGGAGGCCGTTCAACTGGCCCTGGATGGCCAGTAGAACGCCCATAATATCCGCCTGTGCCGCCGGCGCCTTAGGCACGGGGGCCTGTTGGGCGACCTTTGGTGTAGGCTGTACCGTGCTTCCCCTTCCTGACGCCATTTGGGCGTAAGAAATTTGGGGGTTGACGGGCGTTCTTGTAGGAGGGCGCACTGTTGGACGCTTTTCTACCACTGTTTGCTTTGCTGCCTTATTGTTCTTAATAAGCTGAAACGTCGGGCATCCCCGATAATTAGCAGGGTGTCCGTCGTCGGAAACATTTACATCCCTCGAACATCGTCGAAATGTTTCATGTATTTCGCTATTTTATCACAATTTTTATAAACAGTGTTAGCGAAGTAGCCAGTTGCATTCCTCCCCTTAAACAATTCAACCGTAATACTCGCGCTTCTAGGAATGCTCATCAGTTTACCCTTGAGTCCAATTTCGGACGTACTGTCAAGTACAGAGATTCGTTCTTTAGTCGTACAACACATATGTGGAATGCTTTACCAGGCTCTACTTTCCCCCCTTCTTTTGATATTCTGAACTTCAAAACCAATGTACATCGGTGTCTCCTTTTAAATCCTTGTGCTTGTCATATTCAGGGTAGCCAAAACCCCTTGAGTGCGTGTTTATTATCAAAAAAAAAAAATGTATAGTTTGAGGAACCATCATGCAGATACTTACACCAGAAGAACTAAAGCGTGAAAATATATTTCCAAAATTGTTGACAAAAAAAAATTTAACTAAATTTTTTTCTTCAAATCATCTTCAGCTTTGAACAAGCAAAATTTTCGTTTTGGAATACAAAATCCTCATGAGACCCTTGAGACTCTATTACATCCCCAAACAAATCACTGATTGATGCGGCTTATATGCCGAAAGCCCCATCGGCTCATTTATCTTTAAATCCGAAAAAATACCGTGGATGACGAACGCTAGAGCTAAATGCTTTGTTATTTTTTTAGTCCTAATGTCATTGGAAATCATTTGGATGAAAAGTGGTTTCACCAGGACGACGGCGCAATATGCCATATGCAGTGCGTGGAACCAGCACTTTGTTGTGCAATCATCTCAAGAAATGGCCCTGTGAATTGGCAACTACATTCGTATGACTTATCACCTTTTGACTACTTTTTGCGGGGGTACGTCAAAACTTTGCTCTATGGTAATAAACTAGCAACGATTGACCATTAAAAGCCAACATTCGACGCACTATTGACGAAAAAGTGATGCAACATTTTACGGACAGGATGGCGTTCATAAGGCGCAGTTGCGATGGCCATATACGAGTACCATCAAATTTGTGAGTTTATAAAGCCAACTTTAAGTAATTCCATTGAATTTCTTTAATTTTATTTTTTTTAAATGTGTGCCCGTTCTGTACCTCAAAAACATACACCCTTTATCATGAAAGTCGTTATAAAGATATATCAAAGCTACTATTTTAATATCTATACACTTTTTTTTGCTAAGACAATATCTACTGTTCTCGCAGCAACTATTACACCTTTACCATCTAGAGGAAAAAATTATTCCCCTATGCGGAACAAATGTATTTCAGGGAAAATTAGACAAAATGTTTACCTCCCAATTGCAACGTAATGGCCCATGAATGTCACTGCAATTTACCACACCTATATCAATAGGATCAATTAGTTTCTGGTCAGGTCATCCTCTCTCTATTTCTATATAGCCCTATAGCATCACACTATCACCTAGGGACTTTTATGGTCATTCATTTTACATATACGAAAAAAAAAATAAATAAATGCCTACAAATTTTGCGGTCAAAGCAAACAAAACGCAAACAAGGTCCTCATGTTTGCTAATACTCGGCATGAGGTCCTTCCCCTTATTTCAATTTGAAAAGGACAATGCAATTGATCTTAACAAAAGACCGACATTCGAATATGCATGTACGTATACGGCTTTTAAAGGACGGAACTTCGTTAGTCGTTAGGTTTCAACAAAATTATACCGACAAAGGATTTGTATTGACTTCTGAGCAAATCCTTTTGATACAAATTTTCGGTTCTAAATATTTTTGGTAGAAGGCAAATGGGAAGATGTATATGTATGGTGGTGATTTGAAGGGGAAAGGAAGAAGGTATCACTTATTTTGATATTTCTTCAATCATTCAGTGATTCAAGGTCAGGCATAGGGTACAGATATCGATAAGAGAAGTGATCAATTTTAGTTTAAAAAAAAAATATCAAAAAAATCGATCTATATTTAAAAAAAAAAAAAATACTCGGCGTAGTTATTTGAAAATCATACCTTTTGGTAGGAACTTCCCAGAAATTCCCGTTACCTTCCTTAAAGTAGTTTTGTAGATATAATTTTAATCGTTTGATCTGCAAGGTTAGGGTATAGAATCATTTTGTTAATCAGCATACTTGAGTAGGTAACCTTGTGAAAAAATCTTTTTAGGTGACATAAGATTAGAATAGGACTAGAGTCCAACATGACACCAAAAGAAACAACATATGTATCAGAATGTGTGAAAAATATTTGTACTAGACTGGGCGTGGAAGAAAAATCAATATAATTTTTGGTCTGTCAAAATTAAGGAAAACAATTTCGTTCTTGAATGAGTTGTTGCCACGTTTCTTCGCTATAGAATAAAAAAATAAGCAGTCGTATAGAAATCAAAGAAGCAGGAAACAGATGAGAACTTTTATTAATATTTTGAACGACACCATAGAGAAATTCCAATTTATAGAGGTTATGTCAATTTTATAACAGTTGTTTTACATTAAAATTGCGAAGTATTCAACGGGCTTTGCTGAGTTTTGGACAGGCTGCTAAATGCATCTAAGTACCGAATGCCCTTCTGTTATTTTGTAAACAAAACTTTTATAAATTGCCATGGCTGGAATCACTACCACAAACAAATTTTTAAATGTGTTAATTTTTAATTTAACTATATGCCTGTAAGACCTAAGGTCTTTTAAATGCAACCTGAATTGCACGGCCTAGTTTGGCACAGTGGATTTGAGAGCCAGGTATTGACTGTCTCATTTTAACCCACGGGCGGCATCCAATTAAAATTGGAGGTATAGAATAGAATGCACCTAGCGTGGGGATCGAACCCACACGTTTAAGTTAGCAATCAAGCACTTTATCCACTGCACGATTGCCACGCACTAATTTCTTTAGGAAACATTTCATTCTTTCAAAATTTGAGACTTATTTATGGTAGATTTCGATTAACGGGAAGTAGTACATCTCACAAACTAAAAATGCTTCTTACTTCTATAGACGTAAAATGTGAATTTGCGAAAGTTTGATTAAGCACTCTTTAAAAACATATGGAGGTGGAGGGTCCTCCAATTCTTGGTCCGCTTTTGACATTTCTGTTTTTAACTTATACTTAAAACAGAACTATGTTCCAAGATGAAAGAAATTGGATCAAAACAAAAAATAAAATGCACGACTGAATCGTACGAACTATCTCTTGTAGCTAACAACTTTAATGAAGCTAAATATTGACGCTGCTTAGTAGTCTAATTATCCTATGCAGGTTTAAAGCCGATGTAGGTTAGATTACCTTGATTATAAAGTATAATAATAAAAAGTGATTTTTAAAGACACATAATATATATAATATAAATGCATTAAGGGCCTACATTGTATGTAGTATTCAGTGACGTACGCAAAAAAAGGTAGAAATAAATGGATAATACACATAATCAAATGTTTTTATATTGCTTAGCGGTTATAAACGGTGATTTTTTAAGAGCTTGGTTTTTGAAAATTCAAAAAAACACAGAAACTTGTAAAAAGTGAATGAAATTTTTATTTGGATCGATAAATCAATTTCTGCCATTTACTTTTTAAAAATAATTTCACTTAAATGTTGCCCGCGGCTACGCTTCAGGTGGTTCATTCTGAAGGTCCAATTTTGGCAAACTTTTTCACACATTTCGGCCGGAATCTCACCAATGACGTGTTCAATGTTGGCTTCCAAGGCAGCAATCGTGTTTGGCTTGTCCCCATAGACAATAGACTTAACATAGCCCCACAAAAAATAGTCTAACGGGGTCAAATCACATGATCTTGGTGGCCAATTGACTGCGCCAAAACGTGAGATCAACTGCTCACCGAATTCGCCTCTCAATTGATGCATGGTTTCGCGTGCAGTGTGGCATGTGGCACCGTCCTGTTGGAACCACATGTCGACCGAGTTCAATTCTTGCATTTTCGGCAAAAAAAAATCTGTTATCATCGAACGGTACCTTTCTCCATTGACCGTAACCCTGCGGCCTTCATCGTCTTTGAAGAAGTACGGCCCAATGATGCCGCCTGCCCATAAACCGCACCAAACAGTGCATTTTTCGGGATGCACTGGTAGCTGCTGAATTGCCTCTGGCTGCTCTTCACTCCAAATACGGCAATTCTGCTAATTCACGTATCCATTTAGCCAAAAATGACCCTCGTCGCTGAAACGGACGTAGCTTGCGAAACACATTTTTCACAGAGCACGAATTTTGATAATAAATTTCAATAATTTGCAAACGTTGTTCAGGCGTAAGTCTATTCATGATGAAATGGCAAACAATACTGAATCGAAATGTCAAATGTTCGTGGAATTTGTCATGTGTGATCTGTCAAAAATATAAACGTCAAAAACCAAGTGGCAAAAAAATCTAGTTTGAGTGAAAACAAAGATGCTATTTGAATTCCTGGTTAAATAAGAATATATCAAAAAAAAAATTCAAAAATCGTTGGAGCGGTTTTTGTGTGTAAAAAATTTTAAGAACATTTTTAGAAAACAAATTTGAAAAGCCATTTTGGAGATATTATTAATATACATAAAAAATTCAAAAATTTTCAGTGCCTGGTTTTGGAAAAATCGATTTTTCAAAAAAAATGTTCATTTATTTTTTTAAATCGAAAATCTTTGCTTTTCAAAATTTGAGTATGCAGTTTTATTAACACTTTTAGGGAGCATTTGCATAAAAACAAATTATTTTAATCCGTCTACCCAAAAATAAGAAGATCGAATAATGAGAAAGTCGAAAATATGTAAAGTGGTTCTATTGGAAGTACCGTTAATAAGTACGAAAAATAAAATGCATTTATACTCAAAAGTAGACAGTACTAATTTAAGAACACAGACATTTTTTTATAAAAATTCTTGGAACCGTTTTTGAAAAATAATTTTTTTTCGTAACGGTACAGTTGTTTTTTATTTTATGAAAATAGTTTTTTTAATTGTTTAAGATAATGTCAAAAAATTACTAAATACGAAGTTTCGAAAAAAGCTATTGAGCCGTTTTCAAAATTTTGTGGTTTCAAAAATAAAACAGTTTTTTTTTAACTTCCAAAAAAATTGTTTTTTGAAAAATGTTGGCTTAGAATAGTGTTTAAACTTTCTAGTAGCTTCTGCTTGAAAAATTCAAAAAAAAAAACAAATTAACCGTTTCCCAGAAAATCAAAACCAAAAAATGGTTCTAAGAGGTACGATAAATAGCCATTTTTTTACCAAGAGAAAAATTACCAAATGTACCCTTTCCTTTTATTAATGAACTGATTTTTTTTTATAAAAATTGTTGGAGCCGTTCTTGAGACAAATAAGATTTTTGTTTTTGGTCAAAAAAAATGTATGGGAGCTACTGTTAACTCTCATCTTAAAAAAAAATGACGTTTGGGCACATTACCGAAAAAACAATATGGACACAGTTTTAAAGCAAATCTATCCAACCGATTATGCTGTAGATTCGAGGACAGACTGACAGACAGACGGAATTGGCACTTTTTTGGTGTTCTCCATGATCGTAATGTCATGTTTAATTGTTAGAAACAAATTTTTTTTTGAATACATATAACTTGCCTTATAGTTCCTATAATCGCAAGTAAAAATCACTGCAAGGTGTATGTGTGCAATTTGGTTTAATGGTGTCATTCAGCCATTAATTCGTCAGAAAGAGAAAGGTCTTGTAATTTCTTGCCTTTCGATTTATTTTAGTGGGGTTATGCAAAAGATCTTTACGTTTTGAATATTACTATTTGACAAGTTGTCTCCAATTTGTGCCGTCAAGTCATCAAATTCACCTTCCCAGAATAGAGTCCTGATGGCCAAAAATTCTTTGAGGACATTTTAATCACGTTTTATTTTATTCATAATGGCTAGCTCCGTACTTAAGGGAGGGAGGTGAATGGGCAAACTAGTGAACTTGCCAAATTTACGTGTGTTATAAGGGCCATGCAGGAAATGATAGAAAAACCGGTGTAATATGGGTTCGAAGACCTCTTGCACCTAGAGAAGATCTCGACAGACTGACATTACGAAATCTTCGTGAAAGAATGAACCTAACTCAGTTGCTTTTAACAATAAAACTGAAGTATTCCCCAAAATTTTAACAGAAGTATAACTATTAAAACACCACCGTAGTCAAACTCTGTTAGCTTGATGGGCATATAAGGGAACGGTATAGCAGATCACAGTGCACATATTAGAGATAATGCATTCCGGTTTTTATTTTCGTTCAAGTTCGCGCATATGTCAAAACTCACTCGTGTCAATTTTGGCATGGGCATATGCATGGCCATAGGCGCCAAACTGCTAGTTGCAATATCTGTTACTGCTACTTTTAAATAACAGTTATATATACCTGTTACTTAAATAAACAATGTTGGATCAAAAAATGTCTATAAAATAATAATAATTAACTACAAATTCAAAATTAATTATTCATTATAAAGTATTTTTATACTAGCAAGTGGCAATTGAGAATTTAAATGCCTTTATTGATTTAGCATAATTTCGATTCTGCATGCTAATTTGCGATTTTAGAGTTTCAATCTATTTTATAGCGCTTATTTTTTAAGATTTTGCTTATGTGACGATTTTGAATTTATATTACTACTAAGCAGTTAGAATCACCTAACGAAATCAGTAACTTTTTGTAACGATTTTGAGTTTATGCGATGACTCGGGAATCAAGAATTACCAAAATCAAGATTAGTCAAAATATGTTATTAGAAATCAATCAAATCAATAATAAATCCAAAGTTAAGCAAAATCAGTAATCAAAGTTAAATAACTTTCTGTCAATGTGAAAAGATTATCAAAATAAAAATTTAGAAATTCTAAATCTTTTTTCAATAACGGGTATTTTCAATCTGCTAATACATGTTACTGAATGGCTCTTACTGAAATATCGACTCATCCCTATTTTCATGTGGTTCTGTCAAAAATCAGAGTGCATGTGTCAAATTTCAGTGACAACAGAATTTTTGAATTATTACAGGCGAGTTTTGACAACATGCGCAATATATTACTTTAAAATATGTAATCCATTTTGGGGTTTCAAAAGTATAGGGCTAGAATTCGACATCTGTCAAACTAAGTCTGATATTTACGAAAATGGATCGCTTAACTATCGCACAACGCATAAAAATTGTTAAAATCTACTACAAAAATGGTGATTCTGCCACAGCCACAAATCCTTCTTTAAGAGGAGATTATGGTTTACATAATCGTCCAACTACGAAAGCAATTGACAAATTTGTGAAGAAATTTGAAGAGACTGGATTGGTTACAGATATTGTAAGGGCTGTCCAACATCGTTTCGCTCGTACCATTGAAAATATCGCTGCTGTAAGTGAAAGTGTTGCCGAAGACCCGAATGTGTCGATTCTTCGTCGTTCTCAAGAATTAGGACTGTCTTACGGCACATTATGGCGTATTTTGCATTTGGATCTACACCTACATCCATATAAAGTCCAACTCACACGGCAACTGAAGCCAGCTGACCATTCACAACGTCGTAGATACGTCGAATGGGTGTTTGAACAACAGGCGGTGGACGTCGATTTTCGAAAAAAATTTCTTCTCACTCGGTGGGTATGTTAATAAACAAAATTGTCGTATTTGGGGTTCCGAGAATTCTCAAATAATTGAAGAGAGGCCATTACATCCAGAAAAAGTCACTGTTTGGGGCGCTCTTTGTTCCAAAGGTGTGATTGTACCTTACTTCTTCGAAAACGACGATGGAACGACTGTCACCGTCAATTCGGAGCGTTATGTTCATATGATAACCGACTTTTTTTGCCTGCTATTGACGAATACGACTTGGAGAATATGTGGTTTCAACAAGACGGTGCCACATGCCACACAACTCGAGCGAATATGGCTTTATTACAAGAGACATTTCCCGGTCGCGTAAGATCATGCGATTTGACACCGCTGGACTTTTTTTGAACTGCAAAGAAGTAATAATAATAAAGGCCGTTAACAGCTATTTTAAATCAATAATTCGACAAGTCCAATTAAATATAATTCCAAGTCTTCTACTTGGCTGAGTAATTTCAGTAGAAAGAGTAGAAAGAGAAACTTCAAAAACACGCAAGGAAAATCCTACTCACGCGTGTTCAGATAGATTTATTTCTGTTTCATCTTTTCGTTCTTTCTTTCTCTTTCACACTTCATCCACGCAGGGATAAGCCCGGACTTAGCTATTAACAGGATTTATGATTAGTTCACCATCCTCAATTTGTTGATTCACCAAAAATTGTTTGCATAAGTGCCTCACATTTACTTATTATATGTGGGCTGGTTTTTCATCTTGGAGATCGCAGAATCTGCACGTCACAATGCGCAATAGGCCGAGGATATCCAGATGTATTCTAAGCGTGCAGTGTCCAGTCAAGAGACCCGTTATGGTTTAACGGATTTTATTGTATAGCTAGTTTGAAACAGGTCTCAAAACGCTCTTGGTTATAGTCCCCAAGTAATAGTTTGGCATGACTCAACTTTGAGAGTTCTGTCTAAATTTGTGATAATTGGTCCCCTTTTCTTATTTGATTCTGTATTGAATCACATTTTCTCATATAACCCAATAGGGTTCAGACCCCATTAGGAGAGTCATTGATCCCATCTTAGATAAAAACTTATATGGGGATAGAAGCAGCCATTAAGATATGGGTCCAGACGTCCCGATTGGCGTGATTTTAAGGAAGATATACCTAATAACGAAAAAAAAACTCCTGGATATCCAGGATCGAGAAGCACTATATTCACTGCTAAATTGCCACCCGCAAGAAAAGCATACACAGTATATATCATCGCTGATTAAAAAAATATTAGATGTACTAATGGGACATTTTGCGATTGGATGTATTCACACCCGATTTCTGTCAAGAAGCTGTACAGGGGTTGAAGAAATAGAAAGCATTAAAAACCTGTTTTGCGATGGTTCAAGCCTCCAAGCAAATCGCCCCACTTCGGGAAACAGGTGTTTTGAAGAACTGGCCGATCAGCGCAGGTTTCAATGGCAAACATGAAAATATATACAGTGAGTATAGGCTGGTTCGTAAATGAAGCATTCTTCGTCAAACATTAGCTTAGAATCATTTCTGTTTTTAAGGCAACAACCTCTGAACAGTGTACGACCCTCCTATCATCCTTACTTAAACTATTGGAATTAAAGTGAATAGTGTGAAAAACTTAAATGAATATTTCAGCTCCGTTAATGGGTACGTGTTTGTTGTATGTCCACTGAAAATCTTTCAAAAGCATGGAGCCGACTTGGCTTGAAAATACTCCATGAACTTAAAAGAACTAAATTTCTAGCAGAACCTGGCCGATTTCAAAGAAATCAACGAACAGGCAAGTATATTTGACGCGTTGCAACACTATTTAAAAAAATAGCATTAAGAAGCTTTTCGCAATTTATTATGTTTTTCTTTTAGTATTTATGTCTAACGTAACGTTAACGTTGCAAACCTTTATAATTCAAAATTACAAACTTTTCATTTCTATCCAACCAGAAGACCAGATGTACTTACCATACCTTAAAAGTGCTTCCAAACGGATTGTCTTCTTAACGAAACCTGTCTCAATAAAGTACTCTACAATTAAACCAGTTCTATTTACGGTCCAGCTTCATCCAATATTCCCTATCTCATTGTCTTTAACATTTTAACCCGATAAGTTGCCATTGCACAAAACGCATCATGTACACGTTACAACAAAACTCCTCTCAAAAGATCGACCAGGAGTGTAACAAGTAGATATACAACGAATCTTCATCATATGCACCAAACTAAGCCACCTGAAGAGACAACTTCGAGTCTACGGTCGGCCCCAGCTTCGAAGCTAGGTACAACTTTAATACGAGTACGTATACAATAATGCGCCCGCAAGAGATATAAAATTCAAATCGAGCGCGAGAAGTGGTTGAGATACGAGGCATCAATTCGAGGGCATACTTAGCAGTCATAGTCGCCTCCTTAAGTGGCGGATCTTGATAGCACTGCTCCGTGTCTCCATGGGCTTGGATAGACCAAACGTGCAGAACAAGCGCGCATGTTCTACGAAGCAGCAACATCAGAGTGACTAGTGAGTAGGTACCTATATACTTCTTGTTTATGGAATTATCATCCTCATCTGGATGGCATTAACAGTACTTACAGAGTGTAATGACGCCTAGCATCGTTTCATTTTTGACATGAAGCTTACTCACTTGCATTGAGCGTTGCGTCTGCGTCTGCGCCTGCGCCTGTACCTGCCCGCGTGATATGTGCAAAGAAGAAGTAGTTGTTCTTCTTTTTTTTGCTGCTGCCTTGATATCAGCAATTACTGTCATAGTTGGCCTAACAATGCCTGACGGCTGTTGACAGATCACACAGATGCGTGGGATTGAACATTTAGCATTATAAACATACAATATTGCTTCCTTCGAGATTTAAAGAGGTTTTGAGAAATTGCTTGAGGTAGGTCAGGAAATACAAACAAAAAAAGTCGAAAAAGGTTAGACAGATGATTTATTTTCTTTTTTTAATAAATAGGATTCCTAAACTGTGATTTCATTTAGTCTAATGATTTTTTATTGCATTTTGCTAATAGAACAGCGAATTAAAATGGCGCCCGAACAAACTAAATAAAATACCTTTAGTAGTGTTCGGCTCCAAAATAAATATCCAGAAAACGTATTTATAAAAAATAGTTCTTCACGAAAATAATCCTCGAAGGAGCTACGTTGAATACGAAGGTATTTAGTGAACGAACGAAATAAAAAAAATTGAAGGAGATAAGATCAGTCGAATGCCATACAATATGACTGAAATTGTTTCTAATTAAATAGGCTTACACATTTTTCGGTGTTGTAAAGAATATTAAAAGAATATAGACGTACTAGCATTTGTTTCTCATGGATCACATGCAGATTTTCTAAGCCCAAAATTCGACAATTGTGCTTATTGAAGAAACCCGTCAGATATCATTGAAGATGATTGATGATTGATTTTGAAAATTGGTTATCCATTTTGCGGTTTCAAAATAGGGCTGGAATTCGACATCTGTCAAACTAAGTTACCAATTTTTTTTTTTTAGTTGAAAGTCTGACATTTACGAAAACGGATCGGTTAACTATCGCACAACGTATAAAAATTGTTAAAACCTACTACAAAAATGGTGATTCTGCCACAGCCACATATCGTGACTTGAGAGGAGATTATGGATTACGCAAGCAATTGGCAAAATTGTGAAGAAATTAGAAGAGACTGGATTTGTTACAGATATTGTAAGGTCTGTGCATCATCGTACCACTGAAAATATCGCTGCTGTAAGTGAAAGTGTTGCCGAAGACCCGAATGTGTCGATTCCTCGTCGTTCTCAGGAATTAGGACTGTCTTACGGCACATTATGGCGTATTTTGCATTTGGATCAACACTTACGTCTATATAAAGTCCAGCTCATACAACAACTGAAGCCAACTGACCATTCACAACATCGTAGATACGTCGAATGGGTGTTTGAACAACAGGCGGTGGACGTCGATTTTTCGAAAAAAAATTTCTTCTCACTCGGTGGGTCTGTTAATGAACAAAATTGTCGTATTTGGGGTTCCGAGAATTCTCAAGTAATTGAAGAGAGGCCATTACATCCAGAAAAAGTCACTGTTTGGGGCGCTCTTTGGTCCAAAGGTGTGATTAGACCTTACTTCTTCGAAAACCGTCAATTCGGAGCGTTATGGTCATATGATAACCGACTTTTTTTTGCTTGTTATTGAAGAATACGACTTAGAGAATATGTAGTTTCAACAAGGCGGTGCCACATGCCACGCAACTCATGCGAATATGGCTTTATTGCAAGAGACATTTCTTGGCCGCGTCATTTCTCGTCGTGACGATATCAACTGTCCACCATGATAATGCGATTTGACACCGCTGGAATTTTTGCTTGTGGGGCTACGCGAAAGACCGTTTTTATGCAGATAAACGTTTAACTCTTGAGCACTTGAAAACCAACATTCGTCAAGTTATGCCTGAGATACTGCCCAATATGTGTCAAAAAGTGGTCGAAAATTACCTCAAAAGAATCGATGCTTGCAACAATTAGCGTGGTGGTCATTTAAATGATGTTGTATTTGACACATAATGTCAACGATCAGACTTTATAATAAAAAAGAAATATCATGACAAAAAATATTTTATATGTGTTTTATATACGTTTACTTTTGAAACCGCAAATTGGATAACCCTTTACAATTAGTTTTATTTGGAGCAAAATTATCAACAAAGCAAATTTACTAAACAAGGCTGGTAAAACCAGCACGAGATGTTATCTACGCGGTTGAAAAAAAAAACAATTCTATTCAAACTATTAGTAGCGCGCTATTAAAAAAGAATGCAATAGAAGTATTCGCTGAATGATCTTGAAAGAAGTCCGCCATTTTTTACTATCAACTTCATTTTCCATCTGGTGTAATATAGAAATATGTTTTTTTTATACCAAAGTAGACATTCCACTATGTTCTTGTCAAGTTTAATGTAAAATGTTCATCTTCTTTTAAAAACTTCAACAAAAAAAGCAGACATTATTTTTTTTGATATGGTTGCACATTTATTAAAATTTATAGGGCAAAGTTTCCATCAGAGAAGTCTGTAAATTTACGTAATTAATTTAGGTAAATTTGAATAAACTTCCCTTGACCTTTCACGAGTCAAGTTGTGGTCTGGTGAATTTCAATCCATTTTAAGGCTTCAATACAGGTATGCTCATCAATGCAATTCTCTCAGTAAGAGTTCGATATGGTTTAAGGTTATTATAAGTAAGTTACAAGGAACATATCCTCCGTAAACAGTTTCTCACTCTAGGCAGCGGAACCAATGTCCAAGCTCTGGCGTGTAAGTGTCTCCTATGCTTCTAGTCTTCTTATTTATGAGGCAGGCAACACTATCGAATTGCAAGCGATACTCTGCTGCCATTATCATTTCAACTATTCGTATATTCCTATGAAAGTTGATGCTGCTGGTGATGTTGGATGTGCGTATAAAAGATGCTGCAAATGCGAACATAAATGGAATTGGACACATGGCGTATTAGCAAGCTGACTTGGCCAAATAATGTACCTATACCTGTGAAAACAGGAATCCACATTCTACCTATACCTGACAGATATTACACGACATCTCTGGAAGTGGAAGCAACAGTAACGACGCGACAACGACGAACACGAAGTGGATGAGGACGAAGAACGATAATTCGTCGAACCGGACGGACGGAGGCGAATAGCGAATTGCAAGGGTTCGTTCATTTCGTAATTTTCTGCTGCTAACGCTTTGTGTTGTTACTTTCTACTTCTACTTATTTTTATTTTTGCCTTTTCCGTCTGTCCGGTCAAACCACCG
Organism: Philhelius pedissequus; assembly: GCA_910595825.1. Lineage (NCBI taxonomy): Eukaryota > Metazoa > Arthropoda > Insecta > Diptera > Syrphidae > Philhelius > Philhelius pedissequus. Next base: position 10,827,729 of record OU343161.1, on the reverse strand, counting down.
ATGCTGTCGGTCGTCGGTGTTGTTGTCGGATGCTGTCGGGTCCCAGGGATTTGCCTTTTGTGTTTTTATCGTTTTGACTGCGGTGACATTAAACAAGGAGTTTTACGTCACCTTAATGTATGGCTCGCCCATTAATCTTCGCTGGTGCTGCTGAGGCTGCCGTTCGTGCGATAGAAAGAGCCAGCAGGAATAGGTATCGCCTGCAGCCGGTCGCGCCGCCGTAGTTGTTTGTTTTGTCTCATGTCATGGCATGGAAGTACCTAATATTGCAATGGCATGCTGCAGACTGCAGGCAGCACATGCCCTCTGATGGCTGCGACTGCGTCTGCTGCAACTCTCTGCGTGTGTTGTAATGCGCACTCTCTGGCACCACCAATGATGAGAAATAACCAACGCAGGTAATAAGCCAGAAATGATTTTCGCGTGTTGGCCTATGTTAGCTTTGGCTTTTGGAGGGTTAGATAGGTACATATGTATATGGGGAACATGCTAGAGTCATAGAATATGCAATGCTTATGCATTTGTCGCGATGTTGAATGTTCTCGTTGGCAAGATGAGTAATGGAATTTGCAATAATTTCAGATAAGAACTCTTCAGGTCTTCGATGCGGTAAAGTCTCTACGAAGAAGTTGATCATTTGACTATATTTTGGTGTGACGATATACCTACTATTTTCCTTTGAACCAGAGTTGCCAATAAAGGTTATTCTTATTTATTAAAATATTCAAATGCTTCATTGACTTGAAATGTTCACTTCCATCATCAATAAAACTAAATGACCAAACACAATAGTGTAGTTGAGTTGTAGTTATAGTTCGAAGAACTGTCAAAGTAGTGCTATAAAGTAATACTGGAGCTGGCTTTGGAAAAAGTTGATCCAACTTCAACTTTCTACTAAGCCTTATATATACGTACATTTTCATTTTGACATTTCTGTGGGATTGTCCAACAATTCAAATTTTATATGAAAGCCTGCCATCGGGAAACATTTTTTGACAGTTTAGATTTCCCGCAGTAGACGTCATTTGCTACATGATAGAGCGTTTTAATTGCAGCTTATTTGAGGCACATCACATTGTGTTTAATGGGTAAGCAACGCCAAAGTTCATTGAAATGCTGGCAATCCTTTTTGAATGACAAAAATTTATTTTGAAAAAAGATGAAATTGTTTTTTGTTTTTCCTTAAGCTTGATGGATTTTTCAGCAATATAGACGCATTAGAAAATGGTGACTCTTAAAATTGTTGTTTAGCAGTTACCATTAAACCACACCTTCGTGTTTGTTGAATTTTATCAGGTTGCCATTCTTGTTCGCTTGTAAATAAGCATTTAAGGAATTTCATTAAAACCAGACTCCAGACTTTCAAACAAGATCTTTTTAGATAGTTTTTGCAATTTGATTTCTTTTTAAATTTATCACTCAGTTATTGTCTAGCTTTAAAATGATAAGAAAATGACAGAAATCAAAGTTTTGTTTTATGTGGGCAAGTACATATATGGGGCAATGAATAACAATTTAAATATAACTTGTTTACTATCCATACCCAGTAATTGTGGACATAAGATTGCGTGAAACTGTTATTTCGGTTTAATGCGTTAATTATGATGTAAGATTATTTTTAGGGCAATTTTAATTTGCATGTTCGATTGGAAAAATCAAAAAAAAATGATAACAATATAGGTATTTGCGGAATTTTTTGTAAGCCATTGCCTACTGAATTGTGAATAGAGAGTTTGAAAATGCGTTTTTAGGCAGTGCTAGATTTACTAGAAGGCTGAGAAGGCTTGAGCCTACGGCGGCAATTTTTTGGGCGGCAAATTTGGCCTAAGATTTTTACTTGCGATTATAGGTACTATAAGGCAAGTAATGCATTCGTAGAAAAAATAAAATGCACGACTGGATCGCAAGTACTTGCTCCTATGTTCAATCACATTATATGCAAAAGATTCTTAATAGAAACGCCTAAATGTAAATGTCTTATTTTAAAGTCGTTTTTCACTTAATTTTTTATATATAAAAACTCTTAATTTTTTTCTAAAAAATTTTAACTGTTTAAAAATGTCCACGCGTTTTCGAAATATTGAATTTCCAAAAAAAAATAAAAAATGTTTAAAATCCAAAAAAAACTATTTTTCGAAAACCATGAAATGCCTGTTCTATTTAGAATTTGGAGGAGCTCATGTATAAAATTTTTGTATCGAAATCCGTTGAGGCGTTTATGAGAAAGTCGGAAATCAATCAAATGCTTGTATAGCAGGTACCGTTAATACCAAAATATTTTTAAATTTTTTTCAGCCAAAATATAGACGATACCCAAAGTAGTACACACGCCGAAAATCGTTAGTAATTTTTGAGATAATTAAGATGGTAGACAAATTTTTATGGCAAGTACCGTTATTTTTGGGGCTAAAACAACGATTCAAAAATCTATTTGGACAATCACCTAAAACGCCTAAGCACCAAGTTTGAACCAAATCGGTTCTGCCGTTTAGGTTGTAGATCGTTCTACAGACAGACAGACAATCAGACAGACAGACAGACGGACGGAATTGAGGGTCCCACTTTTTTGGTGTTCTCTATGTTGGTATTGGCATGTTTGATTGTTAGAAAAAAACATTTTTTTACGAATACATAACTTGCCTTATAGTACCTATAATCGCAACTAAAAAGTTTTGAGATAACAATCAAGCATGACATTACGATGATAGCGAAGACGAAAAAAGATAGTCTAAAAATTCTGTCCGTCTGTAAGCCTGTTTGTTTGTATGTACAGCCCAAACGTGTAAGCCGAATTACTTCAAACTTGGTATACTTATAAAGTTTTTTAGGTATCGTAGAGAGGGGAAATTAATTTTTTTAGTTCAAACATAACGATACCTGCCATATAACAGTTACGTTAAGGTCTATTTCTATCAGTGCAACTTCTTAGGAACGACCGATCATATTGTTGAAAAAAAAAATTAAAAATTAGATTCTTTCGAAATTTCACTCATATAGAGGTGTAGGTAGCCCAATTTATACTGCATACCAATATTTTTATTATTTAAAAAAAATTATATTTGGAAAACTGTCATTAAGTTTTTTTTTTCAAAAGTTACAGCTATATGTATTTGCTGAATACCTATGAATTGGCGTTTTTTAATTTTTTTTGAAAAATGTTTTCAAAAAGTTTAAAAAAAAAATGTTTTTTTCTCAAAAACCGTAACACAGATTTTTATATTTTTTTTTAATAAATTCACATTTATTCAAGAAATAAAATGGCCTACTTTTTTTTTGAGCTCAAATTAGTTTAAGTATTTATTTCAGATTTTTGAATTATTTTTTTATTGATTAAGTCGATTTAATCTTTTGTTTTTAAGTTTATATTATTAAATATTTAAGATTGTCATACCAATTGTGTTTAGAAAAAAATTAAAGAAATTTTGTATATAATAAAAAATTATGTAAAAAAACTACTTTAAAAATATATTTAAATTTTTAATAGAAATCTTTTGCATACGATGTGATCAAACATAAGAGCAAGTTTTTTTTAAGCTTAATAGAATATCCAAAATTTATTAATCATAGAATCGTCAGTAAAGCGTGGATTATAAGAATAAAATTGAAATTCACAGTGATCCCCTTGTTTATAATCATGCTATATAGTGAGAGGAAAAACTGATGAAAAGAAGGCGATAAAACATTTACAATTCAATTGAATAAATGTAATTGATAAAATTTTAAAATAAGGTATCAAATTTCTGGTCAATAAAAGCGGCAAAAATTGATTAGCCTACGGCGGCGAATTTGTAAATCCGCCACTGTTTTTAGGGTAACGTAAATGAATGAATTTTGCAGTTGAAGCTTCTGTATCTGATTCAAAAAAGAACAGTTGTAAAGAAAATTGTAAAAACACGCTCTAGAAGTATAACTTCTTTCTATTTTTTGGGGGCACTTAGAGCACTTAATTCGAAACTTAAAACCGTCAAATCAAGTAAGTATACTTTTGAAATGACAGTGTTTTTTATAAACAAGAATAGAGTCGTTTCGGGGATAATTTTCCTTAGCAATTTTTTTAACTGTTATTTACAAAACGCTGACATTTATAAACTACTTATTTCATTTTATTGATTGATGCGATTGTTAATTTTTAATTAGGTATCCTAAGTGTTTCTAAAAGCCATTTCTAATTAAAATAGAAAACGTTTCATTATTTTCATGAAAAATGATGTTTTTTTACCCACCCTATTTTGAAACTATATTTACTTGCGATATAAAGGTACTACAGAGGGGCGCACGAATCGTGCCACAATAAGAAATTTAAATAACTTTTATTTTAATCGATGTATTTCATTAATTTTTTTTTTGGATTAAAAATTAAATTTTATTTAAAAAAAAACTAATCGTTTTTAAAGATTATAGACCGCAAATGACCTCCACGCTCATCCACGCATGTGCGGCACCTGATCAGAAAATTGTTCATTGCGGCCTAAAGGGTTGAAATTGGGATCGCCTCAATTATTGTCTTAATGGACTGCCTCAATTCAGTCAAATTCCTGGGTTTCGTTTTGTACATTTCCTGCTTGACATAACCCCATGAAAAAGTCTGGTGCAGTCAGGTCAGGTGACCTTGAGGGCCAGCGGAAAATGCAGTTTTCGGGGGTGGCCGTGGCGCGATAGTTGTGTGCTCGCTTGTCAACCTCGTGGTTGCAGGTTCGATTCCCGCCGTTGTCTATGTCTCCTTATATTCCATTAAAAAACAATCCTAAAAATTGTCATAAAATAAGTTGCTGCTTTGCTCATTACATGCTGTTTAGGCATAACACTAACTAACAAGGAAATAAATAGAATAATGCGAATTATAAAGGACATAAATAAATAAGACACTGTAATTCTCTCCGCATTAGTTCAGCCGCCATCCCTGGAGATAAATCTGAGACATCAACCAGCTCTGGTCTCAGAATACCGCGCCATACATCTTTCCCATCCATCTTTCTCTTCTTCCACCGGATGCCCACGCTGTGTTAAGAAAAACATATAAAGAGTATTCAAATTCTCTTGAGCGCGTGCAAAGTTATAAGCAAAAAAAAAAAAAAAATCAATTTGCTTGGGAATTTTTGTTGGAGCTCCGCCATAACTTGTGTGGCTACGTGTGCACTTGCTCCATCTTGTTGAAACCAAAAGCTGCTGAAAGGGATACGTCTTCGGCGAAGTTCTGGGTAAAAAAAAACTCCTTCAACATCTTTAAATAACGGTCCCCATTGACAGTTTGTGTTACACCGTTTTCTTCAAAGAAGTATGGCCCGACAATACACCTTGATGAAACTGCGCACCGCACAGTGACTCGTTCTATGTGCAGTTCCATCTCATGGAGCATTTCTGGATTAGACTCACTCCATATACGGCAATTTTTCTTGTTAACATTGCCGTGTTGTCTTCTTCGGCCATTGCAATCATTTTTCGGCAAAATTCCAGGCGAACAGGCAAATCCTCAGGGTTTAACTTGCTTATAATTTGAACTTTTTACGGACATTAGTTTAAGTCATCATGAAGTATCCGTTGAAATGACCGTCTGCTAACTCCAATTTGGCCCGATAATTTTCGAGTCGAAACACTTGGATTTGGCTGTATTTCCGATGCAACAGCCACGATTGTATCCTGAAACCGAACATTGGCATCTCGATGATACGGTCTTCGTTCGATACTTTCAGATTCGGCAAACATGTTCACCAGCCTCATAATGGTCCATCTACTCGGGGGAGTACCGCCAAACTCAAGCCTAAATTCCCTTTGGACGGAAATGACGGACTGCAAGGAATGGTATCGCTGCACTATCCAAATCCTTTTTTCAGTATCCCAAGCATTCATTTTGATAAATATAAATAGTAACCTATAAAATAAAAAAAATAAGCCGATTACTGACACTGGAAAAAAGTTATTACGTTTTATTTTTGTAGCACGATTCGTGTGCCACCCTGTATAGGGTAAGTTTTGCATTTGAAAACAAAATGGAACTCGAGATTTTAATAAAACTTAGCATTAAGATTATAAACAACACGAAAAAGTGGGTCCCGCAATTCAATATGTCTATATGTCTGTCTGTCTATTAATCTGTAAGTTGACCTACAGGCCGCTGAAGCTATTTTCTTAAGCCTTTAAGTGGTTAAATCTTTTTTTCAGCTTCAAAAATAATCGTATATCCCATACAAATATTTGGGGTGAAAATGGTAAATCTTAATTATCTCGAAAAGGTCTCTAACGATTTTGATCAAATAAAATCATTGTATGATTATAGGTATAGTCTAAATTTTCATTAATGTTGATGTTAAAGTTTATACAGGAGGTCCTTCAAATTCTAAATGATTTTTTTTTGATTTTGTGGAAAATAACAATTTTTTCTGAAAATTCAATATGATTGTAGCTAATTCAAAAATTAATGGAAGATTTTTTTCTTGAAATTCGGTTTTTAACTTAATAATATTAACTTAAGCCAAAAATGAATTAAAACAACTTAAAAAAAATATTTATCAGCTTATGCAGGCGTGCATTTAATTTTCTTTTATAATTGTAATGTCAGCTACAACATATTTCAATTTCATGGAAATTGGTCAAAAACATCGAAGTTGACATTTTTTTAAGCCGGCCGCGCACTTGCATATGTAAATACATTCCCCATAACAACCCCATCTTCCAATTAAACAAACGTCACCGTCGTTAAAATTTTGTTCCGTGATTCAGCAATTTTAATTTACCGATTTCAACGTTGGTTCAATTTTTCATCCGTGGTTTAGCAATTTCAACTCACCGATTTCAACTCAATGATTAAATCTTGCCAAATTATCGCCCATTTTATTGGGATGAAACTTTTTCAATTACTTAATCTATTAATTTAACGTAACATAACGTTACGATATGAAATGTTTTATAATACATATCCTCGTCAGTGTTTAACACTTATTTAACAAAAACTACGAGATCTCGTCACATTCACATCTCGTTTTGTTCTAGAATAAAGAAAATACATGACAATGCTATTTGGCATTTTTGTTAACGAATTTAGTATTCCTCGTATAATGCAATGCTTCTAGGTTTGGCAAGATGACAGTTTTGTTTATTTTATGTATATGTTTTTATTTTAGGAAAAAATATTTGTTAATGTTAGGTAGTAAATTATAAAGAAAAGCGTAAACTTTTATTTAGAATAAAGCTTTATGGACTTAAATTTAAAAAAATTGTAAAATAAAAAAGATGTTTTTGGTGGTTTTGAAGTGAAACCTCTTTTCAATCGTTCCGATTTGAAACTCAATGAAACGAAAATGCGTCACGGTAAAGAAGCAAACACAGAAATGTGTAGTACTAAGGCCCGTTTGATGATACACAACTTAAGCATTTAAGTTCTACGTAAGCACTTATGTGACAGTTTACGCAGAGGAAAAAGTAGCCCTTCAGCGTTTTAAGTTGAACATAAATATTCGTATCAGCAAACGGGCCTAAGTCGGCTATAGAATGAGATAGAATACGTTAAACAGTATTTTATATTTTCTCTATGTGCGATGCTTCGTAGCGTCCCCACTCTCGTCTACTAACAATTGTCTATTGTTTATTATTGTCTATTGTTTATTATAGATCTGAGTATTACAAAGTTTTAGTATAAAGCGAGTGTGTTGTATCATTTAAGTATTTTTAATTATGTGAATATTTTAATTTGCCAAATAAATTAATCTTGTAAGTATGCGAAAAACTAATGCTGAGAGGAGTGGTGAATATCGAAGGATTGAAAAAAAAAATTGAAACCAAGCCATGAGCGCTGATCAAAGCTTCACCATAGATTGACGTTTAATTTATGTGTCTAATTTTTGTTGAATGTGGATGTACCTAAATGGGTTGGAAAAAATAGAAGTTGTGGTGAAAAGTGAATAAAAATGTACTTTTTGATCTTTGACTGGAGTTTGGTTGTGAAGTGGTTGGATTGTGGTTGTGATGTTATACATCTTGTATGGTCAGTGAAGTCGGTTGTTATGCAAATCATTGATTTGAAATCGGTGAGTTAAAATTGCTAAGCCACGTGTCAAAATTTGAACCAACGTTGATCGTCACTTAACTCCCCGAAATCAGTGACCTAAATTTGCTGAACATGATCTATAATTCTGATTTGATTGATTCTGATATTTAACTTTGTCGTATATTCTTGCCGATAATATTAGGATGGTTACAAAAATAATAAATGTCTCTACAATAAGGTAGATAAGTTTCTTCATTCCAATAGTTTTTTTTTTAATAATATTTTTATATTAGATAAATGACATGTCGTCTGCCTGTTTATTTCGGCTTAATCAAACTAGAATTATCCAACATTTATTATTAGAAACATGTTAATTGTATAAGTAATCTCCCACTTTTATTTAGAAAGGATGTTTTGTATGGGCCTATTTAAATAATTCTTACTGTAAAAGTAAGATTAGTTAAATAAGTTAAGTTAAGAATAATTAAAAATAACTGTATATAAATAGATAAAATAAGCTGCCGGTTGTAAGTAGGAAAATTAAAAATAAAATATATTTATTATTATTCAAGACTTGAACAAGGAAAGATTAATAAATAAAATAATATCCAAGAAAAGATAATTGTTTGAATGGGACTATTCAAATTCAGAAGTGGGATGGCATCCGATTTAAATGAGGACACAATTGCACAGTTGAAAACCTGGCTTAGTTCAATTGGCGAAAAATCATCCGGAAATAAAAATGAATTGATTTCTCATATTCTTTCTATTCCAATTGAAATTCGTGGTAAAATCCCTACAAATGTATCTAGTTATTGCAGCTCGAAGAGTAGAAGAAAATGTAAGACGCCTGTGGGAATTCTATACAAAATGGGGCATCAAAGACAACTCAGCCAAATCCGAGCTGGTTTGATTCAGAAGACCAGCGGGGCATCGGAACACGCCGCGCCGTCAGCCACAAGTTGCCGAAGTATTATTAAGAGAGGTTTCGTTTCAACCCGCACGTGACACCTTCCCTAAAAAAGGCGAATTTCGTTTTTCACCGAATCCACCTACTAATGCGGAAAAGTAATGGACTCAGTCAGAAGACGAAACAGCTTAACTATAAGCAACTTCTCAGGCGCATTATCACATATTGTTATCCTGCATGGTTTACTATTAACAAAACGGGCATGAAAAGGCTTGGAATGTTTGAGAGGCAAATCTTCCGGATCTGCATCGGACTCCACTTTAACCAGCGACGACAAAAGCACTTCAGCAAAAGACGACTTTTCGAGGCGTCCGGAATAACACCCCTCGACAAGTACATGATCAGTGCTGCCAAAAGACTGACGAGCAACCTAATCAACCACCCAAACACCCTAGTGAACAGCATGACCAGCGAAGAGAGATACCCCGATCCAAGATATCTGGATGTGACAGCGCTACTGGACGAAGGACTTACCTACATTGTGGTGTTAAGTACCCTATTTTTGGTACTCCGTCACTTAAAGCAAAAGAGTGTATCTTCAGTATTCAAGTTTACAATTGTGTTTTTATTGGTTTTAAATATTCCTTATATACTAATTCGTCTAACTCTTATACTTATTTTCTATCTTTTTTTTACGCATTCCATTCACATTCAAAATTATTCTATTTTTCTATTGGCTAAACATCTAAATTAGGATCTTATTACGAGGACAATTTTTTAATAATTTTAACACAAAATTAAAACAATATATTATATTAGCCCTTTAAGTAGAAAAACAAATTAAAATATCAATGTAATACAGGGTGGCACACGATTCGTGCTACAAAAATAAAACGTTATAACTTTTTTTCAGTGTGAGTAATCGGCAATTTTTTTTTATTTTATTAGCTACTATTTAGATTTATCAAAATGAATGCTTGGGGTACTGAAAAAAGGATTTGGATAGTGCAGCGATACCATTCTTTGCAGTCCGTCATTTCCGTCCAAAGGGACTTTAGGCTGGAGTTTGGTGGTACTCCCCCGAGTAGATAGACCATTAAGAGGCTGGTGAACATGTTTGCCGAATCTGGAAGCATCGAATGAAGACCGTATCATCGAGATCCCAATGCTCGGGTTCAGAATACAATCGTGGCTGTTGCATCGGCAATACAGGCAAATCCAAGTGTTCCGACTCGAAACTTATAGGGCCAAATTGGAGTTAGCAGACGGTCATTACAACGGAAATTTCATGATGACTTAAACTTATTTCCGCAAAAAGTCCAAATTACAAGCAAGTTAAACCCTCAGGAGTTGCCTGTTCGTCTGGAATTTTGACGAAAAACGATTACAATGGCCGAAGAAGACAACACATTGATAAATTGTTTGTTCATGTCTGATGAGGCCCATTTTGACTTAAACGGCAATCTAATCCAGAAAAGCTCCATGAGATGGAACTGCGCCCAGAACGAGTCACTGTGTGGTGCGCAGTTTCATCAAGGTGTATTGTCGGACCATACTTCTTTGAAGAAAACGGTGTAACACAAACTGTCAATGGGGACCGTTTTTTTTTAAATGTTGAAGGAGTTTTTTTTACCCAGAACTTCGCCGAAGACGTAGCCCTTTCAGCAGGATTTGGTTTCAACAAGATGGAGCAAGTGCACACGTAGCCACACGAGTTATGGCGGAGCTCCAACGAAAATTCCCAAACAAATTGATATCCAGAAACTGCACTTTCCGCTGGCCCCAAAGATCATCTGACCTGACTGCACTAGCCTTTTTTCATGGGCTTATGTCAAGCAGGAAGTGTACAAAACGAAACCCAGGAATTTGACTGAATTGAAGCAGTCCATTAAGACAATAATTGAGGCGATCCCAATTTCAACCCTTTAGGCCGCAATGAACAATTTTCTGATCAGGTGCCGCGTATGCGTCGATGAGCGTGGAGGTCATTTGCAGTCTATCATCTTTAAAAACCATTAGTTACTTAAAATAAAATTTATATTTTAATTCAATAAAAAAATTAATGAAATATATCAATCGATTAAAATAAAAGTTATTTAAATTTCTTATTGTAGCACGATTCGTGTGCCACCCTATGTAAGTAATGTAAAATAGAATTAACAGCCAATTGTATATATATCAGTTCAATAAACATTATTATATACATATGTTATATATGTCCCTTCAAAAGAAGTAGGACACAGTAATGATGAAGAGGATGAAGATTCTTTTACCGATCCCTCAGTGTCCGACAACGGTTTGATGAGAAGGGAATTTTAAATTAAAAAAAAAGGAAAATTTTTAAACTTGATCAAGGAAATATTAATAAATAAAATAATATCGAAGAAAAGATAATTGTCTGAATTGGACTATTACATTACAAAATATATTTTGTTATCTTCGAAGGTTTTGCAAGACTTTGAATCTAATTCAAGAAAGTGTGAAAAAGTCAAAACTATACATTCAACAAATTCCTCTTCAGGTTCTTGATGTGCTGATACTTTTATAAATAATCCAATCTAACTTCACCAGGAAACTCCGCATGATACTTATCATTTTTATTTTTGTGTTTGTGTTTGTGAATATTTTCATGTACCTATATATATACATAAATGGACCATTCGATTACTTTACAGGAATTATCTCTTTCTGCGCTGGTCGAGAGCATTCAGGCAAACTATATCTATTCAGATTCACGAAGCACAAATTTTCCCACATTAAATTCTTGTCCAGATCGTCAATGGATGTGGTGGTGGCGTATACATCGGTACAGAATGTACGCACGGGACGAAAGAGGTTGCATCCAAGAAGAAGAAGAAAAAGAAAAGTTTCCCAGAGACATCATGGTTCTGTTTGGACGAGCGAGGAGGATACTCTTGGCAAACCAAATTTCAGACTCATAACAAACAAACGAGTTTCACCAATGAGAGTGGGATATAGTTTATGCAATTAGATATAACTATATAAATACATTATGCTCAGTCCTGGATTTATCATTTTGCTAAGTAATAAGGCTCCATGCCAATAATAGGCAAAGTATTAAAAATTTGGAAATTAGAAAGAATTAATTTCAAATATATTACATAAAACATGAACAAGTTTAATACAAAATGTTCTTTAAAAAAGGGAAATTCTTATGTGCCCAGATAAGATGTTACCAGAACTTTGAACAAAATAGTCCTTGGAAACTGAAATCTTTCATTTTATTAATTTGTCTAACAAAACCCTCTTTAGATAAAAAATGTTTTAAGAAACAAAACCGATGGCAATGATTAAGGAATTCTGAAGTACTATGCTGACTCCTCTATGACTGAAACCGGCCCTGGAAATTTCGCGTGGTTTTGCATTGACTGTGGTTTGCATGATGGTCATACAAACCTGAAGAATACTACAGGCATGGTATCACATACATAAGCATTTACTGAATCTCAAGTCCCGCGTGTACTTACTTGATAGTGGTATTAACATCCAAGCTGCCAAATATAACCTCAATGCTCGTCCATTTGCGGTCTGTCCATATCTACCGTGTCGCATATTACATCGAATGTTGAGTTGAGTGATTTGTTTTATTTCTTTTATTTTAAGGACTTTAAGGGCTGAAAGCATTATTGCGAAAAAATATTTAGCGTGTAAATAATTTATTAATATTAGAGAAATTGTCGATATTTTGACCGCAGAATTGCTAGAAACACACTCATGACTTATGGTTTTCAATTATAAATTTTTACATTTTTTAACAAAGTATATTATCGTCATCAATTATCAAAATTTATTGTAACCTGTGTATTTATGTCAGATTTGAGACCGATTGGAAAATAAATCTACTGCACAAATTCGTACTATTGTTTCATAAAATTGTTATTTGTCAAAATTTTTGACAATTGCAATTTTTTTTTGTTTAGAAATAATTTGAAAGTTTATTATACAGATTTAAATAAGCGATTGAAAATATCCTTTGGTTTTTTTCAGCTGCCGTACACCGATGCATGCAAACGAAATTGATATTGAATATTTCAGTTTCTTTTCTAAAAATCAGCACAACTCTCTATATTCTCTCCATAACCCTCTTCTTCTTCATTTTTTTCTTTTGCTGGCGCTCACAGCCAAAGGGGGAATACGGCCTGAACAAAGAAGCATAAGAATTTCCAGCCACCTTTGTCCTAGCTGGCTGCTTCCAGTTACGCACAGTAAATTGTTTGATGTCGTTGTCCACTTGTGCTCTCCAACTGTTATGGGTTCTTCTTCTGTTGTTTCCACCATCACGGTTGTAGACGAAGACTCAGGGACATAAGTCCCAAGTTAGTTTTTCGGACTTATGTCTCACCTCGGTTTTTTACCTCGGGACAAACGAGGTGAGACATAAATCCCAAAATTCTAATTTAGGACGTATGTCCCTGAGACTTATGTCACTGCGCCGTGTTGTTGTTCATACAAGCCATCTCAGCCACTGTATTTTCAGCTTTTGGACAATGTCGACTTCACTGTACAGCTCGTACAGCTCGTCCTTGAATCTTCTATTCTACATTCCTTCGGGCGACAATATATAATATATGTCATCTGTATAAGCAAATAGTTCAATAGACTTTTCATTCAAGAACGATGATATATAGGTTTCATGATAGATCGTCGCCTTGCCTTGGAAATTTCTCAACATCATCCATCGGTGGTGTTCTTACCAACCTTGAAGGGGCAGCTAAATCTTAGCAGGAATACGGAAGTATGGCATATCTCTATAATTCGTCCATATACCCACCGTCGTACGCGATTTTAAAATCGATAAAGAGGTGGTGCGTCTGCGTATCAATGTCCAATTCCTGATGGTTCTTTTCTAAAATCTGTCGGAGTGTGAGCATTTGATCGACCACCATAGAAACCAATTAGATAGTTTTAGAGATTTTAGGAGATACGATAACACAGGGTAGCCAACCTACTTATTTATAACCGACGTACGAGACTAATTCCTCTGTAGTTTGTGGCATTTATACCGTCTCATTGTTTACGGATGGGGTGCACTATGTCGAGGTTCCATTCATCTGACATACTTTCGTCTGACCACAGTTGGTGTATGCGCTCCTTACCATAACTCATCTCCCTCTCCTTCAAACAGTCCTCTTGATAGTCCATCCGCACCAGCGAGCTTGCACGACTTCAGGTTGGATATCGCCAAGATTAATCCGATTAGATTGGATGTGCGGAAATTTGGCTATCATCGTCCAAGTTCAATAATGCAGTGTACTACCTAACTAGAGGTATCTAGGCTACCTTCACAGTTAAGTAGTCTAGAGAAGTGTGGTTTTCAGATCCTCATCTCTGACGGTAGTATGCACTATTATATTCCCATTCTATTCTCGCCAGGCTTCCTTTCGTGCTTTGTATCCTTGGGTGGGTTGTTTCACCTTTTGATAAATGAACATTACCTCTGCCGTTATGACCACCCGCTTCACGTTCTTTCTCTTTCCTCTTGAGAACTAGGCGTTCCTCATTTCTTTTAAGCCCGTAGAGCTCCAGGACTGCTCTCTCAGTAGATCTTTTCGAGTGTGCACCTCACACAACCACACACTTCTTAATAAATGTGCTAAGGCCACTCATTTTTACGTAGACACGTCCATCTACTCTCTTACATTTTTGTAACGTTTATACCTGTTCCCGTAGTTTTTTTATTGATATCTTGGCATTTCGGCAAAATCGAATTGTCCCGTTGATTTTTCAAAGCGTTGTTGGTCTAAAGACTAACCAAGAGCGATACGAAATCACTTTTTACCACATACGTTAGACCGTTTCTTGAATATTCAAGTCAAGTTTGGTCTCTTTTATCAAATCACATAATCATCCTAGATCCTACTTATATTATAAATGTGAAAGTTTGGATAGATGGATGGATGTTTGTTGCTTAATCGCGCCAGAAAGGCTGAACGGATCTGAATGAGATTTGGCACAGAGATAGAATAAAGTCTGGAAGAGCACATAGGGTTTTTATGCCGGTAAAAGGTATGGTTCACGTGGGATAGATTTGTTTTAATTTAGCATTGAGCACATATAACATATCGGATCAGTCTATTAATAGCAAACATAACTTTTATACACAAGAAGCCAAAGAGCAAAAACACACACACCCACACAACATGCAGCTGCCTTTCCAGTATCCAATACAGTGTTCCAGTAAGCCAAAGCAACACGAAAGCTCTCTCTACACCAAATCATAGTAGTACAGAGTACACAGACAAGAAAACGGTTTTGTTTCACTTTTTCCCCCCTTCGAGAATCGATTGCAACTAATCGAACTATACTCACCCTTGAAAAACGTCAGTCGTCGATATTCTTTTCATCCGCTTACTTTCATCGATTCTCAGCCACTTCTGGAATTAATATCTACCAATTCAGTTTTTGAAGTATGTATTTCATTCACTCACCTTCCTGTCAAACGCACTAACGATGGTTATTTTAATTCTATCTGGTAAATGTTAGTAATGTTAAAATATTTGTTACAATTTTTTCAAGATTATATCTATATATATAAAAGAAAGTCGTGTTAGTTACACTTTTATAAGAACTCAAAAACGGCTGAACTAATTTGGCTGCAAATTAGTGGGGAGGTAGCTTAGAGGCGGACATAGGATTTATTTTCCGTTCGAACGCCTTACCGTTTGACGTGACATAAAACGTCAAAAAGATTACAAGACACTATAAAACGTGGTATAACAAAAACGCATCTGACATGGAATAACAAAACGCAAATGGCAGCTAAACGTAATTTTGTGTTTTCTCTATGGTTAAATATGATTGAAAATTTGATAATTATATTTTTTTCAGAACAATAATCATTGAATGCTTCTATTTGCGGTCGATGCTAGTAAAAGTGCGTGGGCCAACTTCATTTGTGACACTACGGACTATTAATGGTATAATATTTCCAACATATCGTACTGCATGTGAATAACTCAATTTGCTAGAAAACGATACCCATTGGGATACGACAATCGTTGAAGCCATTATCTCTGCATCTCCAAGTCAGATACGCACATTATTTGCTATCATCATTTCGCCATGGTTTTCATCGAACCCATCTAACCTGGTGGCACAAATGCAAGGATAATATGTCAGAAGATATTTTACATCAAATTCGTGTCAGTTCTAGAAATCACGATCTTGAGATGAATTAGGAGAAACATTTTAACGAAGCGTTACACTTACGCACCCCATCCCATGCCGAACCGGAATTATGTACCTGATATTTATTTATTTTCATTATAAAATACTAAATAAATCCAGCAAGACCGCACAACCACCACATAACCACAATACAGCAGCATCGTGCGACAACTACCGGCACCTACTCATTAGACTACAGTAGAGTGCCACTACCAGCAACGAACACCAGCAACAACGTACGACCTTAACACCACCATAGCATTTACGTTCGTCATCCTTACAATTCGCACTGCCTTAAGGTAAGAATTATAATAAGTGGTTGTAAGGAATGACGATGCAGGAGGAGGAAACTTGTACACACTGAAGCATAACTTGATCTAGGTTTTGGTGATTGCTGAGGAATAAGATTCCCATTGATCCACAGTGGCAACACACTTGGTGGTCAATTCCGTTTAAACTTAATTGGTATATTTATGTGCTATTTAAGGCGGACTTTTTGGTAAATAAAAGATTTTCCCTTGGGTTAGCCTTGGGCTGGAATTAGATTCCTATAAACCGCCGATCTCCCTACTTTCCCCTTCAGGGTTAGTTTAGGGCAAAATAATTTTCCTTTGGGTTAGACTTGGGTTGGAATTAGATTCTCTAAACGTACTTTTCGCCGGTTCGCTTCTTCAAAGTGAACGTCTTGGGGTTGAGCTTACTCCTGTAACTCAAATAAACTAGCTTTGCGATTATATGAAATACCTTGTTAGTTATTTTAAGAAAAAGAAAAATTTAATATTGTAAATCAACCGCTTTGAATTTAAATAAAGAAAAAATTATAACTGGTAATTGGCGAGTTCTGCCTTCTACATAGTTTTACTTTGCTTTCTTCGGACAAACCCTGGACACGACGAGCTTACCTCAGCCTTAGTCAAAGAAGCATCACAACATAATGGGGATTTATGCTTGATCGAAGACATGTGTTACCTCATGTACGGTAGTTTATTAGTCAGGTTAGGAATGCTAACGCCAAATCGTGAAATGAATGACACATTTAATCGAGAATTGGGACGGGAACGTTAATTGTGTTTGTGTTACATTAATGAAGGCTATTGATGATGGAAATGGTGGTTTATATTTCCTGGATGCCTCTGGTGAAATTGGTAAGATATTCCTCATGTCAGTAGTTTTAGCAGCTGTTCGTGCGAGATCCAACATTGCGGCTGCAGTTGCTCCTTCTGGAATAGCAGCCACATTGTTAGGAGAATTGAAGTATTGAAGAACCATGTAATGTAATATTGCAAAAAAGTCAGTTTTATCAGCATCGAAAATCATCATCTGGGAAGAATGCACAATGGCGCCTAAAAGTACATTAGAAGCCCTTTACCGAATATTGAAAGATCTAGGCACTCGAGATATTTTGAAGGAGCAATGATTTTACTGTCTGGCGATTTCCGCCAAGCACTGCCAGTAATTCCAAGACCAATGGCTGCCGACGAAATAAACGCTTGCATCAAATCCTCGAATCTATGGCGCTATGTGAAGAAACTTGAGTGTTGCATTGCTTAATCATACATCTGCTGAAGATTTCTCTGAGCAATTGCTGACTATCAGTAATGGTCGAGTACCTGTCGACAAATCGATCGGATTGATTTCATTTCCTCATAATTTCTGTAACTTTGTCTCATCGAAAGACAAACTTATCAACAAAGTATTCCCAAACATCATTACTAACTACAAGTGAGCGAGCAATTTTAGCGGCTAAGAATAAAGATGTAGATGACCTAAAAAAAATTCTGAATGAGATCATTGGAACAATGCATTCATTCAAATCTATTGACTGTGTCACATATGAAGATCAAGCCATAAACTATTCAATTGAATTTTTAAACTCCTTGGATGTGCCTGCCTTTCCACCCCACAATTTACGCCTAAAGGTTGGCTAATCATGCTTCGAAACATAAACCAACCAAAACCCTGCAACGGTACGCGTTTGGTGTTCAGTAAATTGATGAACAATGTGATTTGCGCGACATACTCAAAGGAAAATTTGAAGTTAAGGAAGTTCTCATTCCGAGGATCCCGATGATCCCAACCAATATGCCGTTTGAGTTAAAAAGACTTCAATTTCCAATCCGTCTTGCATTAGCCATGACCATTAACGAATTGAAAATTTTTGGTTTAAATCTGGAATATCCATGTTTTTCCCATGGTCAATTATATATGACACGTTCACCGGCCGGAAGACCATCTACGTTGCTTATTCTAGCGCCTGATATTGTATCACAAGGTACTTAATTGAAGAGTGCAAGCTATGCACCAAAATACATGAGCAATAAAGAAAATTGAAAATTGAACTTAATCAATCCAAAATCTGCTTATTTATTGAATATAAGGCGGAACATTGTTCGCCGCATCAGCTAGTTAAAGTAATAAATAAAATAAAAATTACTTCGCATTTTGGAATTCATATAACTTTCTTACGTAAATACACAAGTAAATTAACTGTTTCCTTAAAAACCTTAATTTTAAAATGTACAAAAGGGTGGACAATAATTGTTTTATTAAGTTCTTTTTAATTTCCAGTTCATTTTCCAAAAACCAATTATTTCCGCTTGTGAATACGACCCTTAATGCTGAAGATAGCCAACCAACACGATCCGAACGTGAGACCCAAAAGACCACACAAATACAGGCACGCGTTTGCTGACACAATAAAAATTGTTAGTTTGGTGTATTAACCAGCTATCGGGGAGCGATTATCATGCATTTTAAATTGAACAAAAAACCCTGCCTGCAGCGGCAGCAACAGCAACCAGTAGAGGAGGCGCAGCGCACAAGAGAGGCTGTGAAAGACCAACACGTACAAAAAAAAAACCATTAAGAACAAGGAGCGAGAAACGAATAAAACGAGCAACAAACTCAAAAATAGGAATTTCCTCCCGCAATCCGCGCCTTTTTAGCGGCAACCGTCTTCCCCTCATCATCATCATCATCAGCAACAATAAAAATGCATTCTTGCCAGAGTGGCTGCGGCACAGGATCTTCGTTCAAGTCGACTACAGAACAGATCCCAGAGTAGTCTGTATGAAATTGGTATGCGCTCATTTTTGTTCGTCTTTCGCCTTTGAAACCCCTTTAGGAATCGAGTCGTCCACAGTTACCGCTTTGCCGGCTTCTTCGGTATGCCTTTCGTTCGTCTAATAGTTAGGTATATGTTTAGGTATATATTTATCATTTATGTTGGGTTTTGTTGTTGTTGTTGTATAGTTTGTTGCGATTATGGTGCGCTATCTAAACACAGCAGCATCGCAAGCGGATCCTATACTGCATGCATCGAAATGGAAGATAAAAAAAATCTTTGAGACAGAACAGACCTTCAAGTTTTGGTGTGGTTGGGCGCATGTTTTGCTATCCCTCAAGGTGCTCAGAATGCAAAGTGCATTATTACAATTACTGTCAACTTAAAGAATAATAATTTAAATATGGAGAAGACTTAGAAATTATGAAAATAAAAACATTTACATGTTCAATCCTTAGTCGGACGGTCGTATGTACCTAAATGACTTTAGTTAGTTTATTTGAATACCACCATCTTATAACGTCTGCTTCTTACGATTTCGGAAAGTTAACACCAAAAAGACGAAATTTAACCTTAAAGAAAATTACAAGACAAACATTCAACAAAATGCGTATCGTAATTGAGGTGATTGATTATGCACATATACGAGTATTTGCTTGCAACTAAAAGTTAAATATTTTAATTCAACATTTATATAGTTATATCATTAGATTAAAATTATTTACACCTAGTGTTCATTAAAAAAAATTGCTGAGAGAAGTGTAAAACTGCATTAAACGATGATTATCCTTGCAATGAGGCCGATTAAGTCTTATGGGACCCAACAAAACTAAAACTACGGTTTTAGTAAGAGACTTTGATTGGATATATAAATATTTATTATAGATTATAAGAGGGAATCAATAGGACTGAACCCCAAGAAATTAATTCGGATAATATTCCATGCCAAATCTCAATAGCTTATGTTTTTTATCTCTTACTGTCCAATACAGTTAGAGTAAAAGATGTATCTCAGCTTCTTACTGTTCTATGTACAATAAGATTTTGTTGTTTACAAGAGACAAGCACTTGAACTTGTTCTTGAAAGGAATTGTAGATTCGAAGTTAAAACACCTTGTTGTTGTTAAACGAAACGAATGAATTTTATTGTCGAGATATGTCTCTTTTATACTTAAAACTAAACAATCAAATTGATGATACATTACGTTACAAACAAATATTAATTGTGTCACATAAATTGCTTACAAATATAATACGATGACATATTGCATTGCAAAATAAATAATATTAATTGTTTTACATAAATTGCTTACAAACATAAATACGATGTCACATTGCATTGTTATATAAATTGCTTACAAATATATTAGAGTAAAACAAAATATGACACAATTATGTTTATGCTGGGCAGGTCATTGTTTCCTGCTGATGTCATCAATACTTGGTGTGGCTTGTGTTTGCGAAAGCAATGAACATTCTTCCCCGCGTTGAATGGGAACTCATTCAACAAACTATACCTCCGAAACGTTGTATTGAGTTTTGGGCGGTGAAGGAATGGAGTTTTCGTTTGACGTCATTTGCTTCCGAATTTTCAGCAGAAATATGACTCCCAGGCAGACTGCTATTATAAGTGCCAGATAGCTGATTGAGTAATGATGAATGTTGTTAGTAAGTATTTTTTCGTTGAGGTTTGCGAGCTTCTGATGTTGTAATGTTGAAAGTTGGTTTTGGAGTGTTGTAAGCGATTCAATGTGCGAGTTGTTAAATTTTGGAATTTGATCTAGAGCTGATTGAACATCACTTAGTTTCGCTATCGTTGATAAATTTCCAAAACTTATGAAGGATGAATGTACGTTGCTTATTGTCATCTGGATTCCTTGAATGGTAACTAGGTTGTTTCTCAATCTACAGTTGCCTTCGATTGAGAGGAGTCCAGCTCCAGCGAGATCCATTTGACAGGTTTCGGAATTGCATACAGCAGTAAGTTGAATATCTTGAAGGGTTCCAAAAATCCATTGATTTCTATTGTTCAATTGGGTCCATATAAAGTTGTTGATGGGCCGTATAATGTTACACGAAGTTGCGGTGTTGTTGATGAAAAGAGAAAATTCACAGTTGTACGCTTGTGAACCTGCGTGATATTTTGCCTTTCTGGTTGAGCAGAAATACTGCATATCTTTTCCTTTGTTGCAATCCTTGAATTCTGATGAAGTCATTGGAAAATACTGGTCTCTATGACGGTTTATGGCCAGAATCTCTATGGCTGGGCTTATGGTCAGAAGCGTGTTGTTTATAATTAATGGGGCTGATCTTATTTGGAATAACTCAAATGCTTCTTGTTCAACGAGCGGGATGGTAATGACGAATATTAAGTGATTTCCTGCGTTGCCTCCCTTCGTTTTTGATATTTTGTAGAATTGGAGCAAATCTTCTTGTTCGAATGGTAGTTTCTGTGACAAAGTGATTTCTTATGTTTATGATTTCAGCCTTAAGTTGGGCAGGTAAAAGTAGTAGTGGGTTGATGTTGCCATAATGTATATCTGTTAGTGTATCAAGAATTGTGCTTTCTATCCGTTGTAGATTGGATGCCATCATCATTAGTTGCATAGCAAGTGTAGTAAAGATTTGAAACACTCTAACCTGGTCAGTGGCATTTCCAATTCTTGCAATGATCTCGTTGGCTTGAGTTTGAACCATATTTATGCGATCTTGGACCTGGAGCTGATCATGCTTTATTATGTTGATGGTTGAGTCAATAACAGAGGTCTGATTTTTCAACATTGACAAGAGATGAGCATCATTGTTATTTATTTGGTTGATTGTTTTGGACAATTCTTCTGCATAGTCGGAATCTAGTAGCCCAAATAAGGAGTGAGCTATGTTTCCAACAATATTTATTGCTGCTCTAGCACTTCGATGTCTTGAAATCAAGTTGGTATCTCCTTGTAGTGATATCTTCATATTCGTTAGATGGTTAACCATTGCATTGCATGTTGTTCTTAGCTGTAGTTGATTACATAAGTCCCGTTGTTGAATGCTTCAAGCTCAGCTAGAATAGGTGCTAGGTCATAATATGTTATGATGTTCCATTCATTTACAATCAGGTTCATGGATCCAAGATTTTCAAAGTATAGTCCAGGATTATTTTTAAACCTTGTAATGTTTATCGGTGATGCGATAACTATTGGAAGCAAGCACAATGACAGAATCATCGTTGTTATTAGTGAAGTGTTGCATGTTTTTCGTCGTTTTGGTGATGTCTCCGTCAGTATGTCCTCATCTTCATGGTTTGCATCTTCCCTGTCTTCGATGAGTGGCGCTAGACGATGAATCGGTCGTTTCAGTATTCCTGACTGTGTTTTTACGTTGACCACTCGAACGACTTCATCCTGCCCCTTAAAGATGTCGACAATTCTTCCCAATGGCCATTTGAGGGTTGGTGTACTATCTTCTTTGATGATAACTAAATCCCCGATTTTGATATCTTGATGCCTCTTGTTCCACTTGCTTCTCTGTTGGAGTTGGTTGAGGTATTCTGTTGACCATCGTTTCCAAAATTCGTGTTTAAGGTAGCATATGTTACTCCAACGATTTCTTAGATTCTTGTTTTCTGGAACTATGTTGGGATCGATTTGTGCGGTGAGGGGTTCTCCAATTAAGAAATGTCCTGGTGTAAGGGCGGCAAGATCATTTGGGTTATCTGATAGTGGAGTTAATGGCCTTGAATTCAGGATTGCTTCTATTTCAATCACAATAGTCTCTAGTTCCTCATGTGTTAATGATGCTGTGGATACCGTTCGGAGTAGAAGATGCTTTGCTGATTTGACTGCTGCTTCCCATAAACCGCCGAAGTGGGGGCTCTTGGTGGAATGAATTTAAAGGTTATTCCCTTATCGCTGCTGGCCTTGATGATGGCTTCTCTAGCTTCTGCCGTGTGTAAAATATCCTTGAGTTCGGCTAGCTGATTTTTGGCTCCGACAAAATTGGTTGCATTATCACAATACAGCGTTTGTATTCTTCCTCTTCGACTAATAAATCTTCTCATGGCTCCAATGAAGGCTTCAGTGGTTAAATCTGTTACTACTTCCAAGTGAACTGCCTTAGTTGAGAAACAGCAAAAAACTGCTAAGTACACCTTGTGTGGTTTCTTGCCTCTGATTTTATAGTGGACCCAAAGAGGTCCGCAGAAATCTACGCCACAGATAAGGAATGGTCTATTTGGCGTTACTCGATCAGCTGGAAGGTTCCCTATGACTTGGGTCATCAGATGTGGTTTTGTTCTCGTGCATCTTATGCAATTATGAACTGTGTGTCGGGCTGTGATCTTACCCTTGATTGGCCAAAACTGTTGTCTTAAAATGGACAGCAGGGTTTGCGGTCCACAGTGATTGTGGCGCTCATGTTTGTATTTGAATAGCAATTTTGTAATTGCTTCGTTGTATGGGAGTAGTATTGGATGTTTTGCATCAAATGATATTGATGCAGCTTGTAGTCGTCCTCCTACGCGAAGAACATGGTTGTCATCTAGAAATGGTGCCAGAGTTGTAAGTCCACTAGATTTGCAAAGTCCCTTATGGTTCTTAAGATCTTGAATTTCGCTTTTGAATTCGGAAGATTGTATCTGTCTCACAATGGTAATGAGAGATTCGTTGAGCTCTTTGGGTGAGAGTGCCCTCTTCCCCCCCGGATTAACCTTGAGTTTCTTGGCCCGTTTGATGAAACGAAGCATATAGCCGATGGTATGTTGCAGGAACTTAAAAGAATTTCTATGTCGTATTTTATATATGAAATCACTTGGAGAATCATCTTGTAGTGCTATAGCAACAGTATGTTTTCTCTTTCGTTCAAGATCGGAATGAGTTTCTAGTTCCTTTGGAGTTGAATGTGGCCAGGCCGATTCATTTGCATGTAGAAATAAGGGCCCGTAAAGCCACATGTGACAGGGCATGAAGTTGCGTGCAGATATTCCTCGAGAAAGTAAATCTGCGGGATTTTCCTTTGATGGTACATGACGCCATTGTGCTCCCCATGAGAGTTCTTGTATTTTTGCTATTCGATTCGCCACGAAAGTGTGATATGAAGATGATGTGGAGGTTATCCAGGAGAGGACAATTTGGGAGTCTGTCCAAAGATATACTGATGCTTCTGGGAGTCGTATATCTTCTCTGACTCTACGGGTAAGTTCAGCTCCCAAGACTGCAGCACATAATTCTAGGCGAGGAAGTGTTTGCTGTTTTATTGGAGCTACACGTGATTTTGCGCAAAGTAGCCTGTTGATAGTTGTTTGGTCTTGATAAGTTGAACGCAGATACACCGCGGCTCCATAGGCTCGTTCTGATGCATCCACGAAGGTGTGAATCTGTATAGACGTAGGGTTCCCTTTAAATATGTGTCTGGGAATTTTCGCTTGATCGAGATCTGCTATGTCCTTTCTGAAACTAAACCATTCTTCCTTGAGCTGTTGTGGAAGTTCGTCGTCCCAGGAGAGTTTTAAATGCCAAAGTTTTTGCATGAAGATTTTGGCTTGAACTACAACAGGGCCAAATAGTCCTAATGGATCGAAAATTCTTGCGAGTTCTGAACTAACCACACGTTTGGTGATGGATGAAGAATCGTTCACTTGAGATCTCCCACATAACTCGTCTGTTTTAGGTTGCCAGACAAGTCCTAGTGTTTTAATTGTGCAGTAGCTTCCGTCGGTGAAGTCGAGGCTGACTTCCTGATCCTCAGGGTGAATGTCACATAGTAATTGGGGATGGTTTGCACACCATTTTCGAAGTTTAAAACCAGCGTTGTTCAGGATTGACATTAGTTGTTTTTGAGCTTCTTTTGCCTGAGTGATGCTGTTGGATCCGCTTATGCAATCGTCTACATAAAAGTCTTCTAACAGGATCTGGCTTCCGATTGGGTGCGTTATTTTGCTTTGAGAGGCTAAAAATTGTAAGCATTTGGTTGCTAAGTAGGGAGCGGCTGAGGTTCCGTAAGAGACCGTTTTGAGTTTGTAGTATTTTATGTCTTCTGATGGCTGCCGTCTCCAAACGATGAGTTGATAATTCTGATCCTCTTCATGAATGAGGATCTGTCTGTACATTTTTTCGATGTCGGCTGTGAACACAAACCTATGTATTCGAAAGCGGAGTAGGATCGAGAAGAGTTCACTTTGAACAGTGGGTCCAGTATGAAGTATATCGTTGAGAGATAGGCCCGTGGAAGTTTTTGCTGATGCGTCGAAAACAACACGTAGTTTGGTTGTGCTGCTATCAGGTTTGAGTACACAGTGATGAGGGATGAAGAAGTGGTGTTTTGGGATGTTGGCCGGATTTAATTGTTCCATGTGACCAAAGGCTTCATACTCGTCCATGAATTTCACATAATCGTTCCTTAACATTGGGTTTTTGCTTAGTCGTCTTTCTAATGACATAAATCGGTTGAGTGCTAATTGTCTTGAGTCACCCAAGGCTTCACCATTTTCTCGGAATGGTAGTCGAACTTCAAAGCGACCGGAGTTGGATCTCTTAACTGTTTGAGTAAAATGTGATTCACAATATTTTTCGGTTGTTGTCATTGATTTTGGTGTGTCTTCGAAGTCGTCCAGTTTCCAGAATCTTTCGATGAGGTCATTTGTGGAGTCGTCTTCGCCGAAAATTGCACAGGTGGCATTGTCATAGGAGACATTTTCAATTTTGCCTGCCACGACCCAACCAAGGACAGTGTTCTGTAACAATGGCATCTTGTCACCAATTCGTATTTGCTCAGGACGTATAAGTTGATGATATAATTCTGCTCCAAGAAGAACATCAATTTTGTCTGACTGATGAAAGTTTGGGTCTGCTAGATTGATGTTTTCAGGAATTGACCAGGTTGTTGTATCCAGGTTCTGCGTGGGTTGAGATGACACAATGCTTGGAAGAATGAATGCTTCCACTCTGCAGTTGAAATTTCCAATTGACGATTGGAGTTTGATGTTAACTCGCTGTGTGGAGTTTCGTGTTCTCCGCCCGATGCCTTCGATGCAAAGAGATGATGGTTTAGGTGATAAGGATAGACGTTTGATGAGTCGCTCTGAGACTAGATTTATCTGTGAACCTGAGTCTAAGATCGCTCTGACCACACAAGATTGTCCATTGTTTGCTGTGATGACAACTCTTGCCGTAGCCAAAAGTACATAGTCGTGGTTGTGATTAAGTTTTTGAATTGTTGCTACAGTAATCGGTGCTAAACCCTCAGTTTTTGTTGTGCTAGGTTTAGCGGTTGTTGTCTCTGAAGTAATTGCGCTCGTTGTTGTGTTGGATGGTTTCGAGCAAAAGCGTGTTGTGCTTACCTGCGCACTTGGTGCAACTCGTGACGTACATGTTTTTGCCGTGTGATCGGGCTTGAAACAGTTTACGCACCATCGTTGCTTCTGCGTCCATCTTAATCTTTCAGCGGCTGACATCTTCAAGAATTGTTCACAGTAAAAGATTGGATGGCTCTTATTGCCACATACCTTGCAGTTGTCTATGTTGGAGGTGGCAACGTTGGATACCACCTTGGTTCTATCTTTTCCTCCAACAGCTTCTAAGGCTTCAAAACGGTTTTTCAAGAATTTGAGGAATTCTTCCATTGTTGGTAGTTCTCGGGGGTTTTTGACGGATTGTTCATAGAGTAAATGACTTTGTCGATCTAATTTCTTCGTTAATAGATAGATAAGCAGAGGAGCCCACGAGTCTGTATCAATATTGAGAGCCTTTAAAGCTGCCAATGATTCGTGAATTGTATCATGAAATTCTCTCATAGCATTTACTTCTGAGCCTTGCTGCGGCAAACCCAAAATTTTTTGAATAAGGGACAATGTCTGGGCCCTTTTGTTGCTGAAACGATTTTGAAGAGTTTTCCATGCGATCGGATAGTTTTCCTCTGCATCACCAGAAACATTTGTTTTTAAATACCACATTTTTTGTATTAGTGGTAGATCTTGATCATGTATCATTTTGGTAAAAATGTCGGAAAACGTTTGCCATTTTAAGTAATCGCCGTCAAACTTTGGGATTGTCATCTTTGGAAGTTGTACTGATAGATGATCCGTTCTTGAATTATTTGAAGTTCCCCTTAGTGAAGCTCGGTTTTTCAGAACCTTTATTTCAAGTTCTGAATAAGGGCTCATGTCGTAGCCCTCCGAAAGTGGGTCTTCGCTTCTTTCCCAAATTGCGTAATGTAACTCTTCAATTTGGTCCCAAAGTTTATTCATTGCCTCTAGGCATTGTATGGGGGCTTCTTCTTTAACTCGGCCGTTGCTAAGGCGGGTTAACGAGTTCATCAATGCCTTCTGGCGGCGCATGAGTGTAAGCACCTCGGGCGTACTTTGAGTTTTAATCTGGACTGAGGGGGCTGAGGTTGCATGTTGGTCTCCCTCAGTTCCTACAGTTTCGCTGGGCTCTATTTCAGCAAGCGAATTCTTGAATACCTTTGAGTATTTTTCTGATATTTCTTTTATTTTGAAGAAGTAGTTCGAGGTGAAGTATTCGTGATCTATGCTTAGATCTGATGCGCGAATTTCCTCGTTTTTAACTGCAAAGTTCTTCCATATTGCCTCGATTCGGTTTAACCGAGAGGTAAAGTACTCTTTTGTTGTTTTTCGCGTTGGCGAATCTTTGTTGAAATTTCGGATTATTGTTTGAATTTCTTCTCCGGCAAGACGTTGCTCGGCTATTTTTGTCTCCATTGTGAGCCGTTAGTTGATTTAATTGATTTTGATTCGCCGACCAAATGTGTAGTTCTAAATGTTGATAAGTTCCAAAGTCGGGGTCACCAAATGTATTTTATCTCTTACTGTCCAATACAGTTAGAGTAAAAGATGTATCTCAGCTTCTTACTGTTCTATGTACAATAAGATTTTGTTGTTTACAAGAGACAAGCACTTGAACTTGTTCTTGAAAGGAATTGTAGATTCGAAGTTAAAACACCTTGTTGTTGTTAAACGAAACGAATGAATTTTATTGTCGAGATATGTCTCTTTTATACTTAAAACTAAACAATCAAATTGATGATACATTACGTTACAAACAAATATTAATTGTGTCACATAAATTGCTTACAAATATAATACGATGACACATTGCATTGCAAAATAAATAATATTAATTGTTTTACATAAATTGCTTACAAACATAAATACGATGTCACATTGCATTGCTACACAAATCGCTTACAAATATATTAGAGTAAAACAAAATATGACACCATTATGTTTATGTTGGGCAGGTCATTGTTCCCTGCTGATGTCATCAATACTTGGTGTGGCTTGTGTTTGCGAAAGCAATGAACAGCTTATATTAACTTACATTTTCTTAGACACTACATCATCCAGTCCCTTAAAAAATGCCAACACTTCCTTCCATAAACAATAAATATTTCATAAAATGTATAGGTACTTTTCGTATGAGAAACATTAAATAAAATGCACGAATCTTATGCCCGATCATGTCGTATACAAAAGATTCTTAGTAGAAACCATAAAATATATTTTAAGATTCGTTGTTTACTTTAATTTTTATATTCAAAATTTCTTTATTTTTTTTTTGTAAAAAAAAAATTGGTATGGTAATATAACGTATGTATATATATGTACTTAAAACCATAATTCTAAAAAAAAGGCGATCATCCGTCTACGAAATATTAAATTAAAAAAAAAATAAATAGAATTTTTTTTTTTTAAATCCAAAAAAATATTTTTTGAAAATTTTGGTATGCAGTATTATTTAGAATCAGAAGGGCCTCCTGTATTAAAAGTCTGATTGAAATCTGTTGAGCAGTTCATGAGATTGTCAAAAATCTAAAACATCGCTAATATGTAGACTATATGTACTATAACTGGCAACGAGACCAGGCGAGACTTTTGTTAGTCTCGTCTCGGTCTCGCCAAAATCGAAATATTTCAATCTCACCTCGGTTTCGGTCTCGGTCTCGCCTAACCAAGTCTCTACTCGGTCTTGGTATCATTATATCTTGCCTTTTTCGTGTTTTATGGTAGTAAAAAGATGTAAGATAAGACGCGTGTTCAGAGTACGGTATCTTAGCAGTTTGCGGGTAAGACAAATGCGGGGTGTGGAGTATTGTGTGAAGCACTAAGAAAATGTATTAAACGGACTCGTTGGCAACAAACTATATATTATTATGTTTCGATAATATTTTTTCCAAGTGCCCATTAAACGTCTTAAAGTCACCTTTTTCCGAAGGGGGAAACAAAGTCTGAAAAATGAGAGATTTCTATTCCAACGAAATGCATACATAAATCCTTCTCTGGATTTTCGCAGTGCGCCTATCTGAGTATAACTATATATTTACATTATGTGGTTTGATATTTTAACTAGCATAGAATATTTCGCAAAAAAAAAAATTGTAAATATTATAAAAAATGAACATAAGTACCCACTAAAAAATAATTACTTAAAAAAATATTTCTTCTAGCGAAAATCGAAACCAAGCCACCGATACCAGTGAGACTCTCGGTGAATTTCGGTACCAAAAATACGGTATCGTCTCGTCTCGAGTGCTTTTAAAGAAGTCTCACTCTCGTTGCCAGCCCTAATATGTACATTTGGCACTGATTTTTTTGTATTAAAATGGTTAGGGCAGTTTTCGAGATAATTGAAATCTACCATTTTTGCACACAAAAAAATTGTATGGAAGGTATACCCTTATTTTTAATGGAGTATAGTGAGTTGGAACTATAGAAAGTGAGGATCCTTGGATTTCGTGATCTTTCAATTTTCTGTTTCAAATTGTAATAATTCTGTGTATGACTTTTCAAAAGCCGATTGCGTATCGTTAAATAACTATATTTACTTAGTTCAATGGGAAAATATTCTTTCAGCTCCTAGTCTTAAGCTTACCTAAAATGTTTTATTTGAAGTGATAGAAGCCCCATTTTGTAGATTTATTACCTTTCACACAGAGAGGTGTCCCAAACTAAAGTTTCATGAAGACTAATTCTTTAACGAACCAGCCTGCACTCTCAATATATTTTATAATATTTACCATTGGTACCTGCACTATGTCGTCCAGTTCATCAACAAACCTGTTTCTGAAGTGTCGTAGGCGATTTGTTTGTAGATTTGGAAAGTCGCATAGCAGGTGCTTAATAGTTTCTGTTTCGTCATAGAGATGACATAATGGCTCGTGGTTATTCAGGAGTTATTTATTTGTTCTTTTATTTTTATGTAAATCTTCTCTTTAACTACGCCAATCGCGACATCAGGACACATACCGAATAAGCTGGTTAAGTTCCTATTTCATAATGAACCCTTCTTTGCTATTTCATCTGCTATATCGTTCCCTTTATATTGCTATGTCCAGAAACTCAGCAGAGTTTGACTTCGATATTCAGTACGATTTGGCACTGTCATCGCTCTTATTGTCTCACTAGATAGTACTTTGATAGCTACTTGTATGTCCATGAAAATGAGAACAGTTTTCTCCTATGCATCATTTCTGCTTCTTTTTCAATAGAATAACACTCAGCCTGAAAGACGGAACATTCATCTGGGAATTTATATGATTTCATAATGTTAAGAGCTTCAAGAAATACCCCGCCACCTGTTCCTTCTTCCATTTTTGACCTATCAATGTAAATGGGAATACCCTGTTCTGTTAATAGTGAGGTAGGCTCCCAAATATGTATTTCAGGTATTAATATCGTGAAGTTTTTGTTAAATGGGATGGCAATGGCGAAGTGGATAAAGTGCTTGATTGCTAACTTAGACGTGTGGGTTCGATCCCCAGGCTAGGCGCATTCTTTTCTATACCTCAAATTTTAATTGGTTGCCGCCCATGGGTTAAAATGAGATAGTCAATACCTGGTTCTCAAATCCACTGTGCCAACAAAAAAATCTTTCATATCATTCTCTTTCTTCCAACTAGTGCAGTGCAATTCAGGTTGCATTTAAAAGACCTTAGGTCTTACAGGCATATAATTAAATTGAAAAAAAAAATATTCAAAATAAGTTGTGAAGTCCGTTGCTTACAACAACAATTTTAACCGGATTTTTCACTTTATGTAATTTGAAAGCCAAAGAAAACTATTTTCACTTCATTAGTATATGCCCCATTTTTGTTGCCCAAAGAAAAACATTCCTCGGAAAGATAACTATGACACTGCAAGAAACTATCTCAGTGCAAAATAATTCCGACTGAAAAACACTCTATTCTTTTTTGAAAATTATTTATAAATATTGGATGTTACTTCTAACCGAATTTGCCTAAATATTTTATTTAAAACAAAAAATCATTTATACCAATTATAAAAGTATGCAGGTACTTAATTTGCTTACCGAGGAGACGGCAATGGTATAGCAATAAAATTCATCAAAAATTATAAACGTTGTATCAAAAACGAAACAAAAAATAAATTCCTTACGTATACTTACATAGAAGCAAGGTCTTACATATATGTTTAATAAGTTACATAAAATAATCATATAAAATTAGGCTTATTTCTATTTTTTCACTCAAGAAACATTTTCTAAAGATATTCAAGAAAAATAATACTTCTTTACTGACGGAAATGATTTTCTTTATAACCTTTATAATTGTTGTTGTTTTTTTATAAATGGCAATATTTTATGCTCTATTCTATTTTACTTTGCTTAAACTAAACTTTTAAAAGATTTAACTATTTTATTTCGAATACAATTGTTCGACAGTTTAAAAACAAAAGAGCTGACCTACGAACCTGATTTTAAAATTCATTTATTCAAATCTTCCCAGTTTAAATTGTATGTATATAAATTATCATTTGATCTGTGTAATAATTGTTATATAAAGAGCCACTTAATATATATAAATAAAAAAACCCTCAACATTTACATATCTTGCATAAAGTTCATAAAAATATGACAAGCTCTCCATTACCAGATAGTTTACCAACATTGTAAATCTTACAACTAAAATATTTTCTGAATGTTTTGTATTCTTTGTCCACACTTTACTGTGGGAAACTTGGATTGTCTTCTTTCTAAGCACCACTAACGTGTGTTTATGTGGAAAAGAATGCACAGAATAACACCACAAAGAATAAAAGACGAACCGATGTTGGATCAACGAAAACTACAGAAAGAAGGTAATGAATTGATGGTTTGTGTATAATCGGAGTGTCTCAACATGCCATCAAATGGTTAAACTTATGATGCTCCTTTTTAAAAGATGGGCCCGGACGATTACGCCAGTTCCTCGAGATTATGTACGACAAGACGCTAACAAGAGGCCGCTTCACAGACACACATGTGATTCCGATATACCGTGAATCGTCATCCTCGCAGTAAAGAAGCTACACAGTCCTCAACGATGTGTGCAGTGCAGTGGTTAGTGATGATGATCATCACCGGCATAATGGTCTGATATTGTCTGACAACGACGATGAGGCTCTTCTGCGACTTGAGGTTGAGCCAGAGAACACATTCGTCGTCGTGAGCATGTGCAGTCATTGCTGCCGTCGTCGTTTAGTGACGTTCGGTGTGTAGTGTTAGGCACATCTCAAAAGCGAGAAGTAACACATTTTATTCAATAAAAGTTATTGGACCACACACCAGATGGCACGCGTTGATTTCTGGGTGGCATTTTTTTTATCGTCAGCAGTGTACCAGTGGACATAATGAACATGGGCGCCGCCAGAATGAACGATTCGGAAGCGCACCGTTTAAGTGAATTTAACATTTGAATAATTTTTTTTAAGGGGGCGATCTTGTCGAAATGTTTTGAGTGATTTAGTTGGAGTGAGTTGCGAGTTGTATTTGATAAATGAGGTGCGGATATGAAATGTGGAGTATTTTAATTATTAATTAAACTGATAATAATGAAATATATTATGTATTTCTTAATTTGTTGTTGAAAGAATAGTTATTTAAGAAATATTTGACTGAGAATAGTTTTGCATGGTGATTTATGAGAAAGCTTTCTCTCTCAATAAAAGTCATAAACTCCGAAAAATAAAAAAAAAATTAAAATAAATATGCGATTTGCAAATGGTAGCATTAGATTTGTTGTCGAATATGTAGTAACGCACAATGTACATATCTCAAAAATATTTAAAGAGTAGTAGTATTTTTGGTTAGACTGCTTTATCTAAAAACATCCTTCCAGCTTTTTCCGGTAACCCCTTTAAAAGAAGCGTTTCCAATTGAGTTGCATAGTTTTACTCAGCCCACCCAATGCATCTGGCACATAATTTTCTTGCTTTATTATTTGAAATTTTAACAACTGTGTTGATAACATTTTTATTTTCTTCACTGTCTTCTTCTTCGTTGGATTTGTAAGGCAGGATGTATAATTTTTCATCAGCAATGTCGTACAAGAGTTCATTTTGGCAGAAGCATGCATTATGCCGTGAAAAACTTTTTCACATTATTATTTAATAATAAAATTATTTTACCAATTTACCATTACCAATAAAAAAAAAATTCGACATCTACCTTGTTTTAGTAGTTTTATATTCTCCTGGAAGATTTAACGGAACTCGCCCTCAAATTAACCGATTTGCCGATTATTAAAGGAGTAACTAATGCGTTCCTGCAGCATAAGAATATGGCAGTAAAGTAACACGGAGAAGATCTTTCAAACTCATGCCATTTCCGGAAGAGCCCGCCAAAAGACAGCTGACTTATCATCATTGTAGACTAATCTTGAGTTTGAAGTGTATACAATTTAATCTAAAATGTTCCAATTAATTTAATGTAAAAAAATTACAAATATTTTTTTTAATTCAACGTAAGTTTATTGTTGATTGTTTGATTTTAATTCTGTTACATTCCTAATTATTTATGTTTTATATGTAATAAGTTCCCCTGAAGAAGGCAGCAACCCCTGCCGAAACGTCGGGAAAAGCTAATGCTAACTTAATTGTTTCACTGCCAATCCATTGTGACCATAAAAGCCAACACAAATAAGATTTTAATCTTATACACAACCAGATAAACCTGTTCTTCACTTATGTTCGTTTCTTGATTTGTTTTTAAATTTTATTCTTGAAAAAGCTTAATGGCACCAGCGTCACCTAATATTTTTTCGGCATTTTAACACATGGAATTCATGCCGAAATTTACATTTTTCCTACCAACTAAAAGTTCCAGCAAAATCTTCCTTTCTCGTCATATATTTGTAAAAGAATTTGGTTTTGGCTTGAGTCATATCTGTTGAGATTGGCACATGGTGATTTCATTGTTGGATAAACCATATCATCAAGGATTCTTTTGATCTTAGAAGTGTTATTACTTAAATACACCTACTGCATGCTGCAGAATGGGCAAGGATGGACTGAACACCTTCGAATTTGTATCCACGAAACATCGAGCCATAGGTAGATCTACGTAATTTTCATTTCAAAACAAAATGAAATGGATGCTCGAAGAAGACAAGTATATGCCTAGCCCGCTTCACGAGTTCCAAGAAGTCTAACTCCATTTTCAGGATATCTGCTAACCGAGCTACCTTACTCTGTTTAGCTTTAGGTTATGTTCAATCACCAATATAAAAATAATTGTTTTTACTAAAGGAACCTACCTGACTCGATTTGCGGTGCTCAAAGGTTTTTGGTGTTTTCATAATCCTCTGTCTAAATAAGGTATGCGTGTTTATAAAGTCAGTTTTTTGATCGAACAAACGCAGATGAATTTCAGAAAATATGTCAAAAATATGACCGTTTTTTCTTATTTTAGGAAAGTATTTTTGTTAACTATTCAAGCTAATGTCAAAAAACTACCAAATGCGAAGTTTCGAAAAAATAGATTTAGTTGGTTTCGAAATTTTGAGTTTTCAAAATAATTTTTTTTTTTATTTCAAAAAAAAAATTGAAAAATTTTGCTTTGAATAAAAGTGCCGTCACACAATGAAAGGAAAACACTTTCAAAAAGCGTTTCGAAAATTTCGATTTTGAAATTTTCGAGGAGTCACACTATGAACGGAAAGTGCTTTCTGAAAGCGACTTTTTACTTTCAAGAAAGCAAAATTTCTTGAGGCATTTTTCGGGTCGTCACACCACGCAAGTGAAAGTGTTTTCTGAAAGTACTTTCTGAAAGTGATTTGTGTGTAAACGGGTATCATGTTTGCCTCTTTGAGCTTAATTTCGTTAATCGCACACTGCCACTATTTTTTTAAAATTCAAAGAACTCGACAAGCAACTTATCTATATGAAAAACTTCGATTTCAAGGGTCTACATGCTTTATTCTACCTCGTTTTAATTGTTTGACTTCTGAAAGACAATTTTTTATAGCTGTTTGTCGTCTGTGGAATTCACTTTCTACTTATATGCGAGTGAATAACAACATGAACCAATTTCAAAACTTTATATAATTTCTTATCTGATTAAAGGAACTAACTTAAAACTTTTCCTCTCTTCCTTAACCTTTCTTTTTCCTAACTGTATTTAAATAATTATTTATTCTGTTTTCAATTTATACAAAATTATATAAATACTAGCAGACCCGGCCGCGCGTTGCTGCGACTTTATTGTATTGCGTTCAATTATTAGATATTAAGATTGGTATTGTTAATGAAGTGATTGGTAAAGATTCTAGTTAATAGGAATCAGTGCTTTCCATTAATTAAGAACTAAATGATGAAAAATATTACTCGCTAATCTGTATTTAGTTAAAAAAAATAAATGTGATGGTTTTCCAACGCATGAGCATGCAACATACAACTGCCCATGGGAGAAACACGGATTCTCCAAGTCCAAGCCTTAAATTGTCATTTTCTGCCCTTGCGACTTATTTATTGTCATCGCGAAAGTCAAACGATGCCTTTTGAAAGGTATTGTTAGTTCTGATGGAACCGTAGGTATTCGAGGTAATAGGAGGACTTTTCCTTTAAACTTTACAGTTAATATAGTTGCTTCAAGTACGTTTCCGGTAATTCTTCTGATGACTAATCGTACACGGTTGCAAAATTATGGTGGATTTAAGTTACGCAAAAGAATGACCGGTGAACAAATTTTCAGATAGAGCTTGTGTGGCGGCATTCCTGGCATATCCAGAAAATTTAAAAATTTAGTCGGAAGACTGACGATCTCATTTTTATCAATAATAGTGACACTTGAAAGTCATAAAATTACCTGGCAATAAAAATGTTAAAAGAATAAATTTAATGTCTCAAATTTACGTTTTTACACTGATGAGGACGATGCTGGTAAGAACCCACAACCAATGTTATGTACATTAATTTGCTAATATTTTTCTTTGATTTCAGGGTGTCCTAAAAGAATAAAAAGTCTCAGTACTGAGGACGAAGCGAGGGAAGCATCTTTAAAATCCGTAAAATGATTGAATGAAATAAAATTAAAGTTAAAGTGTATACCTATGTCATTTTTTCAGATACCCTGTAATGAAAATATGTTTTATGTGTAGTAAGTTGTCTCAAATCGCAATTTTCAAATTTTCATGAATTTCGGTCCTCAATCAACAAAAATATGACTATTTTGTAGCAGATAAGAGTACGTACGTACACATTCCAATTTAAGTAGTTATTTCATTGGCGCAGTCATCCTGGATTTACTGGAAATAACATAATCAACCTCGCTGGTGATCAGTGTTGCCAATCACTAAATTTTCTTCTGTGAATTATACGATACGAAATCTGTACACGAATTTCCCATAAATGTACGAATAATTGTTTGGTTCTATGAAAACTGAATTTCCCTTTTAAATTACATTTTCAGTTATTCTTATTCTGAGAGCAAAAGCATAAGTATTGTGGTATAATTCTATTTTTATTAAATTATATACTAAATAAAATTAAGGAAGTGTGAGCCCTGATTGCCTCACAACAACAACGCAGAGAATCGTACAAATATTTTCTT
This sequence comes from Philhelius pedissequus, assembly GCA_910595825.1. Taxonomy (NCBI): domain Eukaryota; kingdom Metazoa; phylum Arthropoda; class Insecta; order Diptera; family Syrphidae; genus Philhelius; species Philhelius pedissequus. The sequence continues at coordinate 10,790,761 of OU343161.1, read as the reverse complement.
TAGTTTTCACGTTTCTCTTTTTTTTTGTATATGGAATATAAAATAAAATGGATAACTGGATCGCACGTATTTGCCTTTATGTTCGATAATATCGTATGTAAATGGTGTTTCTTTTAAGAATCTAAATATAAAAATATTATTTACTTAATGTTTTATACACAAAATTTCTTTAATTTTTTTCTAAAAAAAATTGATTTGCCAATTTTAAACATTCAATAATATAAACTTAAGAATGATATTTCAAAAAATCATTAAGACGTTTTCGAAATATTGAATTTTCAAAAAATATTTTTTTTCAAAAATTTTGGTATGCAGTATTATTTATAATTCAAAAAAACTCCTATGTAAAAATTTGTATCCTATCTCAGGAACATCTAGGGCTGGCAACGAGACGAGACCAGGCGAGACTTTTGTTAATCTCGTCTCGGTCTCGTCAAAATCGATAAATTTCAGTCTCGTCTCGGTTTCGGTCCAGGTCTCGCCTAACCAAGCCTCGTCTGGGCCTTGGGCTCGCCTTTTTCTCGAGAAAATTTTAATGTGCGGTCTCGTCTCGGTGTCGGTCTCGGTCTTGGTATCATCCTTAGTCTTGTTTTCTTTCGTGTTTTTTCGGTAGTAAAAAGATGTAAGATAAAGATAAGACGCATTGTTCGGATGGCAAATATAGAGAATGGCTGTGGTATCTCAGCAGTTCGTCGGTAAGAAAAATGCGGGAAAATGTATGCAACAAACTCCGGACTCTGTTTTGTCTTTTGAGTTAAGTGGAAATAACATTTTGGAGGAATTGTGTAAGTTAATATATTTCATAGCAAAAACAAATAAAATATTAAAAAAAGAGTACCTACATACAACGCTCGATTTTTTTAAAAATAAATTAACCGGTTCTGTCAAGCCACGACCTGTCAAAAACCATTTAAGAATGTCTCCGATTTAAATGAATTAAAAAAAAACATCTACGAAATTCAAATTTTACCTCAAAAAAATCGAAATTGTTCGATTTAATTTATTGCTCCCTAAAAATGTGATTTTAAACCTTTTGGGTGACATTTGGAAAAAAAACTATTATCCAAATGCCAAGATATCGTAAGTTGCCTACCTGCCAAGTCATGAACTGTCACAATCCATTGAAGCATCGCTCCGATTTAGATGGATTCAAAATCCTCTACAAAATTCAAATTTTACCTCAAATTCGAAATTTTTTCCTCCGGCAAAAGTTGGAAAAAAATATTATCAAAACGTCAAAATATAGTTCGTTTCCCTACCTGTCAAGCTATGAGCTGTCCAAATCCATTGAAGGATTGCTCCGCTTTTAGTGTTTTGTAGCGTGAAAAATCGTACGAATTGGTACAAATTTTCACATTTAGCTGTCAAAACCCATAGAAAAAAAAAACAAGTTTGGGAAACTTGGTGAAAATTAACGGACATATGGTCAAACTTGGCATCTGCACGTCTTTTCAAACTTTATTGTGCTTGTCAATTATGAATAAATCTAATTATGATATATCCTTGTACGTTGCTTATGCTAAACAAATCATAAACGTAGGTCCATGAAGTTATGGCCATAGACTTCACTTGAAACGAGTAAATTTTACTTGTGTAAATCGAAAACTATGATTTTAAGTTGAATTTTATTAGTTGCGTATGAATGGCTTACATTTTGTGGGAATTTAGTTTTCAAAGGTGTGTGATAACGTAAAAAATAGGCTGTGAAGTAACGTTATCAGACACCTTTGAAGAGCCGTATTTCCAAGATAAAATTTGAATTTTGTCCATTTTTTTTAATCCATTTTAATCGGAGCAATCCGCCAATGAATTTGACAGTTCATGGCTTGGCAGGTAGGCCAAAAACTATCAGCTCTATTCTGCTATCTTTCGATTTACGTGAATATTTCACTAATTTTTTTACTATTTAGATATTTTCAAATGTCTTCTATCTTTTGAGTCCAAAGCTTTACAAATTTTTTTTTGTTTAATTCTTAAGATAATTTAATTGTTAAAATTTATCTTTGATCGAAATTTATATACTTTTTGAAACAATTCATTTTTTCCGCCGGATAGCAGAATACAAATATTCACGTGAACGCTTAACAGAATAGGACTGTATATTTTGACGTTTTTAAAATATTTTTTTGACGTTTTTAAAATATTTTTCCTTTTTCCGAAGCCAAAAATAAAATCGGAAAAACTTCGAATTTTCCGAGGTAAAATTTTAATGTTGCAGAGGTTTTTTAATCTATTTAAAGCGGAGCCATCCTTCAATGCATTTTGTCAGCTTATGGCTTGGCAGGTAGGCAGCGAACTATATTTTGATGTTCTGATGATATTTTTCCAAATGTCAACCAAAAGGCTTAAAATCAAATTCTTCCGGAGCATAAGATTTGATATTTATAGAGGTTCTTTTTATCCATTTAAATCAGAGCGATCCTTCAATGGATTTTGACAGCTCATGGCTTGACAGGTAGACAACGAACTATATTTTGACGTCTTCATAACATTTTTTTCCAAATGTCATACAAGAGGCTTAAAATCAACTTCTTCCGGAGCAAAAAATTTTTTGAGGCAAAATTTTAATTTTATAGAGGGTGAGGTTCTAAAAGAACGCTTAAATCGCGATCGTTCGATGGATTTTGACAGTTCATGACTTGACAGGTATGCAACTTACTATACCTTGATATTTAGATACTATTTTTTCCCAAATGTCACCCAAAAAGTCTAAACTCAACTTTTTCCGGAGCAATAAATTAAATCGAAAAATTTCAAATTTTCTGAGGTAAAATTTGACTTTTGTAGAGGTTTTTTAATCCATTTAAATGGAAGCCATCTTTCATTGGATTTTGACAGCTCCTGGCTTGACAGCTAGGCAACGAATTATATTTTGACGTTTTGACAATATTTTTTTTACTAAATGTCACCCAAAAGGAAGGAACGCCATGCATACATAAATGGTACGTATTCTTCTCTGGATTTTTGCAATGCGCCTATCTCTGTATAACTATGTACATACATATATGGTTTGATATGTTAACGCGCATATAATATTTCGCAAAAAAAACTTGTGAATATTATAAAAATTGAACATGATTAGATACTAAACAATAATGAAATAAAAACAAAATTTTCTTATAGCGAAAACCGAAACCAAACCAGCGAGATTCTCGTCGAATTTCGGTACCAAAAATACGGTATCGTCTCGCTCTCGTCTTGGTATCGTCTTCGGTACTTTTAAAGGAGTCTCGTCTCGTTGACGAGACCGAGACCGAGACTAGTCTCGGTCTCGTTGCCAGCCCTAGGAACACCAGCAAAATAAACATGTCAAAAAAAAACATGAAAATCGGTTAGATAGTTTCGGAGTTCATTTAACACATCAACGTGACACGAGATTTAAATATAATAGATGAATTCATTCCTTCATGTTCTATTCTTATATTTTTTTTTCTTTATTTATATTATTATTATTTTTCCTTCTTTTTAATTATAACTTTTATATTTGTTTAACAAAACTAAGATTCAATTTATAAACTTCACTAGTGAAGTTACTGTGTTAGCTTTACGAAAATAAACTTAAGCTAAACTAAACATTGCTTTATCCATTTCGAAGTGAATGAAATAAACTTTCAAAACGATTAATAAATGAATTATTGACATTCCATAGAATCTATACAAGCGCCTGCTGCAAGTAATATGTTACTGTGTGTTTTTTTGAGCGGGGCAGAGGGCCCTCGAGGGAGTTAAAATCCCTTAAAACCGCTAGGGGGGTCACCCAAGATACTGCTGTCCAAGGAAACTGTTGTTATTTTCAGGAAACGCTTTAAAGAAAGTACTTTTCGGGTCGCCACACAATGAGAATTTAGCTTTCAGAAAGCTTTTCTTTCATTGTGTGACGGCACCTTAAGTGTTTTAACTTTCTAGGAACATGATTTCCAGAAAATCGAAAACCAAAAAATGGTTCCTCTAGAGGTAACAAAAATAAACCTTTTTTTCAAAAAAAAAAAATACGATTTCGTTCGATTTTTTTTACGAATCCATAACTTGCTATATATCGCAATTAAAAATCCAGACATGACCTCCACAAGAAATATTCGCTACATGACATAATCAACAATTATAAAGTAACGAATATGCACAAGACACTTCAAATCCACGGGTCTATAAGACTTATGGTATCAAAACAGCCAACGCCCGCTTCAGTGGAGTTAGCTCGCGACTGCCATTTCTATGTACCAACTTCAAATTTTGATTGCTTAGTGATATTGAAAAAAAAACACAGATTAACTTTTTTCAATATTTTCTTTTTTTTTATTTAATAATCAATTTAAATATATATATATATATAATTTGTTTTGTATATTGTTGCAATATTTCACTTCCGTTTTCATTGTCTTTTCTCTAAAATAGCATTTTTTTTGTATTCAATATGTAGTTTCATTTTTCACATACTTCCTATTGACTTTGTTCGTTTTAGTTTCTTCACTTTAAATATTATTGATTTGTTGAATTTAAATTTATTACATTTAATATTTATATATAATATGTATCTATAGTATTAATTTGTTTTTACATCAATACTTTCAATTTGTTAAATAAATTACAATATTTTATGCGTACCTAATATAATATGTATCTACTTGTTTTTTTTTTGTTTTTTTTTTAATTCATTAATAAATATATGTATTTTTTGTAAATATTCATCATAATAAATTTCACATAGGTCAGTTTATTTGATATTCTATTTTTTGTTTGTTTTGTTTTATTTATTTATAAAATATACACGTTTATATCTACCTTCATTGCGATACAAATTAAAATTTGATAGAAAATTAAAAAAATTAAAAATGTATCTATACATTGTATATCCATTGGTTTGCATAAATAAATTAACTGTACTGAATATGATTATTAAGTTTTAACAGCTCTCTCAATTTAAATAATATGTATGTAATTTCTTTATTATTTTAAATATATATATTTTTTTTTTGTTAAATTACATATATTCTTGCGAGTTAAACAAAAACATTTTTTAAAGAATTTTTTAAAAAGCCATTTTAAAAATTGAAACTCTTTATTGAACATTTCAGTTTCAATATTAAAACAAGATATAAAGTAAAAAAAATTGAATTTTTAATCACGAGTTTCAATATGGCGCCAAATTTAAATACAAAAATTAAAATAATAATAATAAAAGTTAATGGAAAATTAAGTTAACGCCATAGGATTTGAACTAACAATATACTTATCTATGATATTATTGTATTTTTATTTTAAAATTAAATTATTAATCCAGTTTATTAAATAACAAATCTATTGAAAGAGCATTTTTCTGTTTTATAGATACTAAATTTTGAATGAATGTGAATGTTCCTAGCTATGAGTTAAAGATAAATTCAATTCAATTTGATTATTCTAAATGATCATAATCAGCCCTTTCATTTTAAAAAGTATTCTGTGAATTTTTTGTATATCTTATCTTTTTTTTTAACTTAAGAGATTTAAATAATTATAACTTATTCTAAGATATTTTATTTTAAACTTGGAATTTATAGATGTTTTCGGTTTGTATTTTTATTAAAATTTATTTTATTTGTTTCCACAAGATTTCTCAAGTTCACGACAAGACTGAATATCTTTGGGGATTTTTTTGTTCACAGAAAATTCACGTTTCTATTGGCCCAACGAAGGTATCCTTCTGATCTTTATTTGTAATTTGTTTGCGCTAAAAATAATACTGCTATAATTAAGAATAACTATTCATCGAATTTGCTTAAAAAAAAAAAAAAAACGGTAAACCTAAATGAGAAGATTTAAGAGTCTAAACATTAACATAAGAAACAAATTAAAATGCTAATTATTTTGTACGTCTTGATGTCATTTCGGGGACTTGTAAGCGAATCAAATGTAATCTATATATATATACTGTAGTTATAAATTTGTATCATATCTCAGAGAACAAAATCGTTCGCCATATTCACTGTAACGACAGCTCCTTCTTCTTCATTTCGAACGAAATGACCGATGATGCTGCCAGCGTGTAAGCCGCACCAAACAGTCAATTTTACTAGGCCAGCGAATACGAGATTAGTTTTTCCGTCAGAGTAATGAATTTTTAGGAGTGGAAAGTGATGTGTGCGGAACGAAACGGGAAAAAAATTCTACCAACTTTTGAGTGGAAAAACGATCAGGTAGAACATTTATAACGAGTTTCATTCAAATTTCAAAGATATGCTTTCGAAATCGAAATTTGATCTTTGCAAATGAAACGTGTTTCCAGATTAAGGGGCCATTTATAGCGATCAGGAAAACGCATCAGGAAAAGTTGAAACTTTATGAAAGTAAATATTTTTTCCTAATGGTCGCTTATAGAAAACAGGAGAATTATGTCAGTAATTGGCAAGCCCGGCTAGCAGTCTGCCTCCAAGTTTTCCTGATTCAAACACACGAAGAACCTTTTCGTCTCTGTCAGTGGAACGAGAGAAATTGGAACTAAAATCATTTTAATGATTATTTTTTCAATTTTGTGTCAAATTGCAATTAGCTGACACGAAAAATTAATTATCAGCACGAAAATATATAAATACTTTTAAGACGAAAATTAATTGTTCTATTGGAAACATTTTTTGCCGAAAAAAATGTCTAAGTTATTTTCCATTGATTAGTGCAGCATTCGTATTTCAAAAGCTTGAAAAAATAGGTTCTTTCGTTGAACTTTACCTAGGGTCCATCTAGGTTTTCTTGACAACCCCAAGATTTGTCAAAAAAACCTGGGTTTTTCGGTTTACAAAAGCACCCGGGGCCATTTATTTCATGTTGCAGAAAACCAAGTTATTTCATTTAATAATTAAAAATTAAAATATGTTAAATTTAAGTTCTTTGTGCATTTGCTTTGTCCCTAAGCCACAATCCACAACTTCACAGGTTTAAATTTTGCATGTCTGTGGCTGAAAATTAATTTGAGTATTCTTTTATTTCCATTTTAAAAATAACAAATCAAATCAGATCCCATGTGACTTTGACGTTTATTCATTTACTTCAACTTGCCCGAGCTAAAAACCTAGATCTACTTCAGACCGAGTTGAGGGCGAGCCTAGGTTTAAAAAAACACAGAATTTGCTTGTCAGGGTGACTTTAGGTTTTTCAAAAAACGCTTTAGGGTGAATTTAGGGCTGAACGAACAAACCTAATCATAAATTATCCATTCGAACTTTTTCCTGATTGCTATAGCTGACCCGTTTAATTGTAGTATTGGTGAATGACATATCTTAAACATCAGATGGCGGGGAAGACTAAACCGAAGCATCTAAATTAGATATAAACTTATTCGTCCGTTATTTGTTTGTTTGTTTTTAAAGCGCGGACTGGCACAAGTTCACAACAAATTAATGACAAAATAGGTCTCATCCAGACTTTTTTTGGGCAGAAATTGGCAGCTTTTAAAATTTTGAAGAGTGGGGATGAAATTCTCTCAATAAAAAATATAATCCGAAAAAGTCTGGAACAGCTTGAGCACAATTTTCTGCCAATTTTTAAACGTCAACACATTTGTGTTTTTTAAAAACATTTTTGTTTGTTTAAAATTCACATTTTTTCCTCTTCAAAATTATAATTTTGGATTTTAGTGGTTCTAAATTAATTTATTTGTTCAACTAAATTTTTCTCACAACAACCACGAGATGTATTTTCTTTATTTATAACAAACGTCAAGTTGACAATTATAAATTTTCTGCCCACAAATTGCTGCCTACAAATATTAATTGGGCAGAAATTGGCAGGAAATTGTCAGGAAGGGGAAATATTTTACTCTCTCAAGAGAGCTTCTGCCCAAAAGTACCAAATTTATAAGTCTGGAACAGGATTAGGCAGAAATTGGTGCCAATTTGTGCCAATTGGCAGAGTGTAGATCATACCTAATATTTTCCATTTGACAGAAAAGACTTTTGAAACTCGACTGTTATCATTTTTTGTATCATATTTGTGCAACAAACACTTTTTTGAATTTGAATATTCTCACGTACACAATTATTTTCACACATACAATCTCATTAAAATTCAGAATCACACAAAAGTGTTCAGTTGGGATCCCGGATCGGAGAACAATTCCGGATTGCCAAATAAAAACGCCATCAATCTGCAAAAATATCAATGATCAAATATTTCGTTTTGAGATTTGATCTAGATTTGCTTTTTTGTTGCAATGAAGCTCTCAAAATTCAAAAATCTTTTGAGAGAAAGAGCAAAACTTTTCTTGATTAAAACTTGCTACAAAACACACACATCGTTCTCCCTTTGATGGGCTGCAAAATGTGTGCATCATCTAACTAACCAAGGCCAAGAGGTAGGTATACATATACCTATATGTACATTTTTTCCCACCAGAATAGTTCATCTCGTGTGCGCGTGAAGTAAAGTATGCTTTTCTACCCGGAAGAATTCAACTCGTGTGCGCTGGCCCAATGGCTGTAATTGTGATTCATATTGATAAAGCCACTTAACCAGAAATCAGCTTTATCACTAAACACATTTCTTCGGTTAAAATGTTTTATGAACTTCGCGAGCAGATTTATTTTGTTCAAAGTAAATTTCCTCAATTGGGAAACGTTATTCCGGCAATAAACGATTCATCATGAATTGCCAAGCCTCCTACTGAACAGAAATGTCAACAGAGTTTGACATTTTCAATTGCCAAACCATAGACCACTACCATCGAATTTTCAAATGCAGCTAAAAAAAAAAACAGACAATATTGAAAAGATTTTTAATTTTTTATAAACAGGTAGCAGTAGCATGCATGCATAATGGAAAGCTTCAACTATAAAAACCAGCAGCGCCTATTTTTTACGATTATTTTATTGCCCCCATTGAATGATAGATAATGGTAATATCGGCATAAAATAATATAGCTTAAAATATATTATATACGGAATTCCACATCATGGGAAAAGGCGGCGAGATGATGGGATTGAGATTTTATAGCTTGTATTAATTTATGAAAATGAGAAAGGTGGTCTAAAACAAAATGAAGCCCAGAACTTATAATGAAATGACACACGTAAAAGAAGACTTTAAAGACTGCAGGGTTTGTATGACCTTCAAAAAATAAAATTAATTATTAAGTAGCAAAAGAATGCTCGAACTTTTAGCGAAACTAATCCTGTTTTAAGAAACTCAAAAATGCAAAGCAGAACTGCAGCAAACATATAAACGACATCAAAATGTACGACGCGGCAACATTCTGCATTCCATAAGTCGTTTTCCACGTGTGTCTCTTGTCTTTTTATCTTGTGTAAACACCGTTGGATGCTTGCATTCTGCATTCTCATTCAAAAACGTCAATATCTCTAGTTAAAAAATTTGCATATGACAAGCTAGGGATGGGAAAAACCGAAACCGGTTATTTTGTTTCGGTTAACCGGGTTTCACCGGGGATTTGTTTGTCTCGGATAAGCCGGTGATTTTCCAGAAATCCAATAACTGGCTGGAAAAAAACCGGTTATATACATTGACACTCTTATCACCACAGAAATATAAAATGTCTTGTAAAAAAATTGTCTTTGTTTCATAAAACATGCATTTGTGTGTGTGCATTCTTCAACGATATTCACCCCTGCCAACTTTTCTTTTATAATTAATAAAGGAGAAGGGAAGGAAGGTGAAATTATTTCGAACTTCATTACACTGTCGAAACCTACACTATTTTAAGGTACGTAACCTATCATCTTGGCTTTCCTTCAATGAGATTTACAGACGGTTTACGAGTATGTTTACTTTCCTATCTGTCAGCTTATTTCATCTCATTCCGATACGGTTGTTGTTGACCGGTTAACGTTTGTGAACTTGAACATAATTTATTATTTAAAATAAAATTATTAACTGAAATATGTTGTCGCATCTGCAATTTTCGTTTGTATGGCAGTATTTCACGAAGTGTAGTGTTTTTTTCGAAAATAATAGCTTGCGATCGTTTTTTAAAGCAAATAAAAAACTAACAATTTTTGTATAAAAACCGAAAACCGGTTATTAAAAAAGCCGGTTTAAACCGTCCGGTTAAACCGGGAAGGAAAATAACCGGAAAAACCAAACACCGGTTAATTTTGAATAACCGCCATCCCTATGACAAGCAAATGAAAAGGTCGCAATAATGTATTCTTCTTAAACAATTTATTTCATATAATTTGTTTTTACGACAAATAAAACGAAAACCCATTTGTTTATATTTTTTGTTAAAATTAATGGCATTTTTATTTCCCAATCTAGAACGATTAACGATTCTGAAGTTTGGTGTGATTGTATATGCGGAAATAGGTTGGTTCGTTGAACGTTACCTAGTGTCGATCCATGTTTTTTTTAGGTAACCCGAAGAGTTGTCAAAAAAAAACCTGGAGCCTCATTCCGTAACTCGATTATTGTTAAACGATAACGTTTCGACGATGGTCTAGCTTCACGTAACGTCAAAATTACTATCGTCTGGGCGATCACGTTTTGGCTATCAAATATTTGCTTCATGGAAGTCGATTATCGCCAAAATGCTAACGTTTACGTTTGCACGATAGCTAGTTAGGTATCGTTTGGCATTGATTTTCAATTATGTCCATCACTACTTTCTGTGATTGCATTCGGAGAATCACCATTCGCGTTTTAAACACAAATGAGTCAATTTGCGTTATTACTTATTTCACTTTGTTGCAAAATTCACAAAATTTTCCCTACTCTTGAATTTTTAAAGTTGTTACACTTCTTACGATAAAAAAGATACCAAGCAAACCTAATTGGTAACTAAAAATGTTCGCCAAGTTTCCCAAACTTGGATTTTTCTTCCTACGGACTTTGACGGCAAAATGTGAAAATTTGTGCTAATTCGTACTAATATTCACGCTACCAAACACACCTAAAGTAATAAATTCTCTAAAATCTAAATCTATGCGATTCAAATAACAAATTTTCGATATTAAAATTTAAAAAAAAACATCATCGCAACACATTTCATCAAGTTTTTTTTTTTTTCAAAAAACGGGGTTTCGTCCAAACTTCATAGGATTTTTGCATCAGCATCTGTTACCATAAAAAAAATCAAATATTGCAGAATGAAGAGCGAAAGGGAATCGAATGCATTGTTAACGTGAATAGCAGAATAGGGCTAAATAACGGAAATTACCTCATTCTATTAATAAATTAAAATTATTTTTTTTTTAAATTAGAGAAATCATTATGGCTCTCATTATGAATAGCGAATCGAACATTAGATAAGTCGCGAACAATTTAGCGAACTTCGATAATTAATAGCGAACTTCATCGTTCGCTTAAAAATAAATGATTCCAAAAATAAATTGCAATACGAAAACACATGTTAAACGTCAAATACTGTTTGTGGTGCGTTAAATAGTTTGTGAATTTTTGTTTTGTCTGCTTGATTTTGTATTTTTCGACGATTTAATTAATAAAAAGACAATTTAAACATTTTATTTTTTGAGGTAATTGAGTTTGAAACGAAAATGCAAGAAAAATTAGAATGGACCGGCCGGCGGCTGAGAAAAAACATTCGTTATAGTTCTAATACCTTAGAACTCCCGAAACATTTGTAAGCCATCAAAATTAAATTAATTATTCAAAAAAAAATCAATGTTTTATCTTCCATTAGATTTATGTTGTACTTCCGATTGAACAAGGATGCTTTTTTGAATGTCCCCAACCAAATAGAGCATGTGTTAAAGCTAAGAACTTCTATGCAGTTCCATCTCTTATAAAACTGGCTTGCACATTGAGATTTCTTGGGAGTAGTTACTGGCAAAACCGTGTCGGTATGATTTCGGTTTGGGACTTTCAAAGTCAACTATGTCAGGCGACAACGAAATTTGGCAGTATGGCCCGCCAGCAGTAGCAGTACACATTTTTAACTTAACTGCAATTTTTGTTTCAGCTTTAACTTATAGTCCATAATCAAACCTAAGTACAAACAATAAAACGTTTTCTTACTAACGTATGCAACTCTTTCCCATAACGAATGGGAGCCTCAAGAGAGTTTAATTCGACAGAAAATTGTTCCCAATAATCTTTTTGGTTTTTCTTCGAAGAACCAAACACACCTATTCCTTTAAATACGTCCGGATTCGATACCATCGAACTACTAGTTTTGCAATTGCTTTGCACTGGTCCTTATGATAAGTTATTATTTTTATTTATTTAACAATATTCACAATTTACACATAAATACCTTTTTCTTTTGTCGGTCATTACGACAAATAACTATTCGCTAACGTTATCACTAAATATTTTGACTCGATAGTATATCTCACTTACATGGGTTAAATTAGCGAAGATTCGCTATTTGTAATCTCTCGATAATCAAATTCGCTAAGGTTTTGACATTTGAAGCGAGCTAAGTTGGAGCGAATCGTTACTCGTAATACGAAACTAGCAAATTCGCAAGATTTTAAGTTCGATTCGCTACTCATGATGAGGGCCTATATAATTGTTTAAAGTAATAAATTCGCCTGTTGCAAAAATAAAGGCTGAATTATTTTAATTTTTCAAGCAAATTCGACTCGGTTCTTCTAAGTTTGTTTCGCCTCTAGGTAAATATGTTTATATATATATATTTTTTTTTAAATAGTGAGGAGATTATCATTAATTAATTATTTTATTTTTTTAGATAAGCTAACTATCTATTATTGCTAAATGTATTCTTGGCTTTAGTACTTGCTCCTTTATCAAGCAAACGATAAATTTAATATAATTAAATTGCAAAACAGTTATATGTAAATTACATGGTGTTCGTAATGAAAACTATTTAACGTGTTTTAAGCATAATGCTACTTAACAGAAAAACGAGTTTTAGTTTTCTTATTTTTTTGTTTTAATTTACGTAATGTATATGAATATAATTTTAATTTAAATATATATATAGGTATATATATCTATATTTTTTAAATGTCATTATATCGGTATAATCTAATCTAATTTTTTTTTTTTGTTTTATTTATTTTGTAGATTTTCAAACACTCACAATTTCACTTGCTAAATAATTTATTAATCACCAATGAGTTTTTTTTTTAATTTTTTATTTGAATTTCTTTTGTTTTAATAATTTCGCAACTTTGAGGTATTATTAATTCCGATTGAAATTATTTAACAAATACATTATTTATTTAAAGCTTCTTTATTTTTTTTTTATTTTATATGCTTCATGAATAGAATATGGTTTGTTCGAAGGTCGCATTTTGAATAGATTTTGTTTCGCTGTTTTTAATCACACATAATTTATCAATATTAATTATTAAAATAAGTATTGAAATAATAGAAAGTTAGAGCGTTGAAATCAAAAAAGACCAAAGACAAAAAAAATAAATTTTTCGACTGCTGTAAGAATATTGCCAAAGCGCTTATTTTGTATAGCATCCAAATTAATTTCTAAAAAATTAACGAATTGATTTAGTTTGTCATTGTATATACAGGGTTTTTGCTAATTCTCGCAGGTTATTTTTTAGGATAAATGGTGTGATCATTATAAATTGGACCCAAGTGGAAAACAAAACAAAAAAGTCTATGAAAATAAGATATTCACTTCGAAAAAATTCCGACAAAGCTGATTTTTTGTGGAGTGCTTAATTTTTACGTCCGAAACATTTTCTAAAAAGTACCCTAAATTTGGAGCTAAGCAAAACATTTTAGAGGGGGAAGAGGATAAAATTCAGCTTTTCCCAAATTACTCGAAAACCATAGTTTAATATTGACAAAAGTTGTATATAAAATGTCTTCGACCATTTTTCTCTAAATCTATCAACTGTACGATAAAAAATGTCTTCATCTTTTTTTGTGTAAAATGACATTTTCTGCAATGTGTATCTACATCTTTTTCCAAGAAAACCTATGGTTTCTGAGTAATTTTGAAAAAAAAAACTGAATTTTACCCCCTTTCCCCCTCTATAATTTTTTGCTCCACTCTAAATTTAGGGTGCTTTTTAGAAAATGTTTAGGTAGTAAAAATTAAGCTCTGAACCAAAATTCAGCTTTGTCGGAACTTTTTTTATCATTTTTGATCTAATTTTCCTGAACTATGACTCTCATGGTGATGACGCAAAAAATTAGCATTCTTTTTTATTAATGTCTCAAGAACTGAGGAACATCTGGTCTTGACAAAAAATTGACAAGAACCTTGAATATTTAAAGAACTGATTAATTGAAAGTGGCACTTTTGATTTTGAATTTAAATTTCTCAAAAACTATTTACTTTTAATTTGATGTTTAATAATTTATTTTCCATTTTAAGTATTTTTTTTTTTAGAAATTTTCGCCATAGATTTTTTTTCTCTAAAATGATTCCAAAAATCAATACCCAAATATCCTGCATGAACTAGGGGACACCCTGATTAATTTTCAAATGCAATTCACAATCACAACCGCTTGCGTTTTCAAAGTATTCTCTGAAATTTTTGAAAGGTCGTTAATGTATTTTAATATTTTCAAAGATTAAATAATTATCCGTAGCGAAAAATGCACTCAAAATATATCTAATATCTAATCTTTAGATTTTTTACCGGGTAAAATGAATTTAAGTCTTTGTAAGTGTATTTTGAAAGTGTGTACATTTGTTAATATTTTACTTTTTCTTCAAAATTATTTTACCATAAATAATTACCGAATATAAAATCAGTTTATAATGATGTACATACTTTTGTTTTGACAAAAATATAATGATACATATGTACATATTTGAATTGTACAGTGTACAGTACACATAAAAATACATAATTATAAATTTTTATTCACTCCTTTAAACTTTAATATATAATAAGCATACCACAAAATTCAAAATAAAACATCTTATTGGAAGACTCTATATTTACCCTGTAAAACATATCCAAAGAGAAGATATCGCGGCACTGTGTATACATTTTTTAAATAATATTGAAACACAAATTCCAAAAACTTTAGCATTTTTTTCTTTGGATTTCAAAATTAAATGTTTAAATGAAATTTATATAAAACAGATTAGTAGACTGATATAGATAAATGTAAGAATATTGTTTGTGAAGAGATTTTTCATTGTTTTTTTTGCATTTTCTTGTTGTTAATTAAAAAAATAGTTGATTATGCATTCTTGCAGTACTGTGGTATCGTTCCTGGTAGTTTTGTATAATAGTTCTATATAGTTTGATCAGTAAAAAATCAGTCATTAGGTTACATTCAACTGTTTCTCAAGATTTGTTTTATATTTGCTTGCCTATTTTATTACTTTTGTTTTATAGTTGGTTAATTTCATTTTTGTTATAAACTATTTGCGACTTTCAAGACATGACATACAAAAAATATTTTTTTTTTACTTACATACGTTTATTTTTTCATTTTATTATCATTTTGGTTGATACGTTTCCTTTTTAGTCTAAAGGTGTGGTGGTTCAGTTACAATCAGATTTAAATTTAAATGAGAAGACAATGAAGTTCAAGCCGATTGAAGTGGATAAATTTGATGGTTCCAAATAATGGCCTTTTCGATTGGTAATCCGGAAGAACTCTCCGATCCGGGATTCCAATCAAACAAGTTAACACTCCATTCTGTATTTTGAAATTGAATGTGAGTGGATGTGTAACGTAGGAAAAAACAAAACAATGACATAAGAATGTAGGGATGGGCGATGCTAATTGTTGAATGTTGAAGCATGTAAAACGTAGCAGCATCGATAATAAGATTCAAAATATGGACTTAAAATAAGGTGAAACCTTTTGCCAATGAACTCATGCTTATAAAGGAACTGCACTTCAGCGGAACTACGTTTCACATCTTTTAAGTAAATCTCAGACACATTGATTGCCAACATTAAGAAATTTATATTTGGTTACATTGTTTTAGAAAACATGTAAACCTAAAAAAAGGGAAAAGAAAATTGCGATAAAAAACATTGCTACAATTTTCAAAACACTGAAGGTATTTTGAACTTATAATTGTATTTTTAATTAATTTTTGAACTTGGTATTATTTGTCAAAAAAAAACATCGATATTTTGATATCGATAGTGTATTTTTGATGTAAGCATCCATGTTTTCGCACATCCCTACACAACATCGTTGTTGACATTTAATTCATGTTTGAATTTATTATTTGAGTGTGTGCGTGCTTCTGGTTTTGATTCTGACTTCAAATCCAGAAGGAAATTTCTCTTCTATCCAGTAAAAGAACTGTCATTTCATACCAATCAAACAGTTTCAGAAGCATTCGGAAGCCTTCCGGACGACCAATCGAAAGGGCCATAAATTAATAAATAATTGGAATTGGTAAAACAACACAAAAATAAATACAAATAGAACTTTAAGAAGTTCTCTGCGAAAACAGTCGTCAAATAAACATAATTAAATATTATGGTAACCAAGCATCAAACATTTATATACAAGGGTATATGTCAGCACTTTTTTTTAAATTTGTAAATCCTATAAAGTTTTTGTTATTTTATAAATAAGAAGTAAGCCCTATAATAATAATAAATACGAAACGAAAGTCAAGAAAACGATACCCAAGAAAACGATACGCATGACATGAACCGATTATGATTTACGATAATAAATATTTGCCAGATAAAATAAAAAAAAAAATATTTTCTTCAATACTACAACTTTACATAAAGTAATGTGTCAAAACATTAAAATAGACAGAGTAGTCGATATTCGAGTGGGGAGCATTATTTATGGACTAGAAATGAAGACAAATGGAAAGAAATTGTTTTTTTTTTTCAATTTTGCAGAATAAGCAAGCAACAAGGAAATTTGTATCTTCAAGGAAACCTTAAAATACATAACAAGTGTATACAATTATAAAATAATACTTTAAAATAAAAAAATTGTTAAAAAGCATATTTCTTATTAGATTAGTTCATTTTTGTTGGATTCCATTTAGGTTCCGTTTTCGCTGAGTATGGTGAAGTAGAAAACTCTCTCTCTCACAATACATTCACATAATGGCTCCGTGGTGATTCAATTTCCATACTAATTTGATTCGATTTGGAATCGTTTCCGATCCGTTTTTGGGTCCGTTTATGAAGTGGTTTCGGATTGAAGGGTAGCTGTAGTATTGAAGGAATGAAGTTGGATGCAAATATTGGGTGCTTTCATAAATGCATGGTTGCGAAGGTCCGAAGAATGCATAGCATTCATAAGTGCAAATGATGAATGTCAGTTTTATAATTGTAAAACGCAAATATTTGCAGCGCAAATATAAAATTTGACATGCATTCCGATTTTTTTCTTAAAGAAAGAGACAGTATGATGTAAAAGGTGGTATAACTTCCCTTACCGTTCACATCTGTCCAAATTTCCGCTAGAAAATTCAAAGTTGAACTCAAAATTAAAAATACACATAAGGATTGTTTCTGGCCCACAGGAAAATGAAGCAAACCAGAGAAATTATTCATAAATGCATATTAAAATGCATGCGCAAATAGTTTTCGACGTTAATATGATCGCAACTGATCGCATGTAAACAGAGCAATTATGCATTAATGAAAGCACATATTGGCAAATTATTTCATGCATCCATTATGCATGACTTTTATCGTTTTCTGGGGTATCGTTTTTTGCCTTTGATTTCGTAATTTATAATACGGACCCCTGAACGATTACATAAGGTGCACAGAAGCCAAGAGTGCACTTCGACTTAAAGAAATGGGCTCTTGGAAGCACAGTACCAAAGTACCGAAAAAAGACTAACAAACACTTCATGATGTTAATTCCCCAAAACATATAGATTGGAACCTAGTTCACTATTAAGAAATCAGGGTACAAATTTATTTATTTCATCAAACAAAGTTACAATACTTTAGTGATTACTTGATAATAATGTGGCACTTATTTTAAAGAATCATATAAACTCCCAGATGAATGTAGCACCTATCAGGCTGAGATTTAAGCTATATCCATAGGAAAAAACTGATCTCATTAGAGATCGCATTTTTCGTGGACAGCCAAGCAGCTATCAATTGGTATCGGGAATAAGATTCCCCGGGGAATTTTGCTGTCATTTCATACGATTTTTTGTTCGAGGGAAATTTATTCCATGGGAGATTGACGATCGCAGGAAAAATTTCGAAGGAATAAAATATTCCGTGGAAAATGAAATTCCCTTAGGAGATTCCTGATATGGCCCAATAAGATCCAAGGCAGTGGCAAAATGCGGAAGCGTACTGAATATCATCGGTAACTATAACAAAGTCATACTCTTCTGGGTTCCTGGACATATCAATGTAGAGGGAAAAGATATAGTAGATAATATGGCAAGAATGGTTTCAATAGCAAATAGGGACAGCAGCAACTTATTAGGTATGGGTCCTGATCCTGAAGTCCCGATTGGCGTAGTAAGAAGAAGATAGCCATACAAATGAACTCCAGGATATCCAGGAACGACTGTGTTATCTCTAGAAGTTTATGGCGATTAACGATTAACGAAAAAAATCCATTATATATTACTGGCATCAGAACCTTGATAGGTGTACTAACAGGACATTGTGCTATAGGTATAATGGCCACTAGATTGGGTGTGTAGGAGCTGTCAAGATGTTGATCAAACAGAAACCATTAAACACCTGCTCTGAGACTGTCTCAAATCTACAAAAAAATCGCCTCCGACACTTCAGAAATAGGTTTGTTGATGAACTGGACGACCTAGTAAAAAGTAAAGGAACGAGTCTTTATGAAACATTAGTTAGGGACATCTCTGTTTGAAAGACATCACATCGGACCAATAGGCGCCCATGTACGCAGCAGCCTCCCATCTTAACCTAACTTAACCTGTAGATAAAGCTTTGGAATATTTGGAATGGAACCACCCACACTGAACACTTTATATGTCTGTTGATTGCTTTTATTTATGTGAAAGCCAATATATTGTAATTGCCAAATGTCTATTTATTTTTATAAATTATTCTTTGACGACTGTATCACTATTTAAAAAATAAAATTAATAAAATCTTTGAAAAGGAACACAAAAATAACAAAACATATACATACATATATAAAAAAATAGAAATAAAAAAACTCAAAAAAATAAATTTGTTATAATACTAGTAGATATTTATTTAGAAAAAATATATGTACTACATCATATGTATTGTATACATACACATATATATATAAATTATATAGGTATTTTTTTAATGGACATAATGTAATAATAGTGTTCTATTTGAGAATGTATACAGAATATTTGTTTATTTTAATTTTAATTGGAAACTTTATTTAAAATTATATTCTAAATGTCTATTTATTCGATATTTTCAAGTCTTCATGAAAATCCAATATAATTTAATTACAAAAAAAAATTAAGAACGAAATACAATTTTTATAAACAAATGCATAATTCTTTCCTCTTTTTTTTTTAATAAAAAAAAATGTCACTGTGTAACAAATGTATATTATTTAAAATATAAATGTAATTTATTAATTTGAAAATCCTAAAAAATTATTTTGATAATACATATATTATATTTTTAATATCAAATTGTATACAGATTGCATTGAGCATCGTTTTCACATTCACAGTGAAACATTTCCCTTTATTTTTTTTTTTTTGGTTCAATCAGTAATTACAGTTTTAAGCATTTTTGTATGAAACGCTGGTTGTACATATTTTATTGTGTTATTTTTTGTTAAATACATGTTTTTATTTTTTTTTAAGTCAGAATTTAGAACTATCTATATAATGTATGTTTGGATATATAAAATAAACACTATTTATGTGACATAGAATATTAAAAATAAAATTAAACATGACTTTCAAAACTATAAATTAGAGTAAATTTATACATACATACATATGTAATTGTATATGGTTATGAATTCTATAAAAAAAATTAAAAAAACAACACAGATGCTTTGAAAATAAACAGTTATTATATTAAGTTTCATCTTTTCTACCTAGAACTGTTTCAAATTGATGAGTTATTCTATCCGCAATACCTTATGGTTTATAGATGGGATTAGGATTCAGTGACGCATTTTATAATTTTTTACAAGCTTTAAGCTTGAGCGGTTACTGGCGTTTGGCAGTACGGACATTCCGTCACTGAACGTGCACAAGTGTCGCACAAAATAAAGTGATTGCATGGGTCTAGTGTAATTGTGCGGTTGTTTTCCTCACATTTCATGCATTTAGTGGCGGTCTCGGAATATAATACTTTTTCAACCTCTTCCAGGTCTGTGCGAAGTTTTGACTGAAATTAAAAATATAATATTTATATATGAATATGTATGTAGTATAAGGACAAATCCAAACCATTCAAAAATATAGGTTTCAATTTAAAAAAGAAAATTCCAATATTTTATTGTGCATATTGAAGTTTTACTAAAATATTTATAGTTTTAGATTAATGATCATAGCTCCTATTCACAACCAAAGAATTTACGGTTTATTTCGATACATTTTATTTTCGAATTGTGCATGTTTTATATGTATATTGTTGGAAGGTTTTTGTCCAAAAATTACATCTTTATATAGCCGTTGAGGCTGGCCACGGTTATATTTTAATTTTTGGGATTACTAAGTTTTTGTCTTTTTAGCGGGTTCATTTAAAAGTAAATTTGAGAAGGTGATGAATATTATTGATCCGAATTGTTAGCGAAAATTTTAAATTTCTTACTTACCTAAAAAGCGAAGAAACTAATTTGTATATATTTTTGTTGAAAAATAGCATACTTAGATATATGCGAAAGCAACAATAGCCGTGTTTTATTATCGACAATAACCCATATGGTACACCCCGTGAAAATAAAACGATCTGGGTTATGTACTTACATGTACACACTGTTTGCCGAATTTGCAAACCCAGATAGACACCTGGATCTCGTGTTTTTTTGGTAATACGCGTTAAAACATAACCCATACCCAGACCCGTAGATAATAAAACGCAGCTAATGTTAATAATTTTTATAAGATATGGTCCAACAATCGGCAAATAAGTAACAAATTTTTAGTATGTATTCGTAGTTTTTTTTTATGTTATACGCGCTCAAGGGGTTATGACTACCCTTAAAACGTCTTAACATGTGTGCGTGCAATTAGGAAAAGAAAATGTGAGACGATTTAATATGAAATACCGATTCCGATGCACATTAGTTTTAAATGTTTGAATAATACTGTTGAATTGTTTTAGGAGGAATGCAACTGGATATTCCGCATTGGACAATGCGGTCGAGAGCAGAATTTAATGAGCTATCATACGCTACGTAAAGTTCATTTATTTCTTCAATTCGTTAAATACTAACGTGAAACAAACTTATACTAATTACATAAGACTTATAATCTAAGTTGACTATTCTAAACTGTTACAAATAAAATTTTTAATTTTCATACATAACATAAAGTGTCTATACAAAAGTAAAATTTATTGAATATTACAATCAATTGATTAAGGGGGCTATTGGCACCATAGTTTGATCTGCTATAAGGCTCAATGGTTGCTGTAGTCTTATACTTATACGACTAAAGCTGAAATTTAACGACAAAGAACCGATGGAGATGATATCGAAACATTAATAATTCCAACAATAAAACAAAACTGCAGGTACTTTCTATGATTAGTGAGAGAAGAAGGTCGTAGAATTCGCGATCGAATCTTTTAATGAATTCGAGGATTTTATGGCTTTCGTAGCAATCACTCGTTATCTAATAGTATATCTCACCGATAAGTGACACAAATCCTTACATCGTTTGGAAAGGATGATCAATGATCTCTTGTCTGAAACTTCTAATCCAATATATTATCTTCGTTTTTACTTGCGATTATAAAAAAAATTCAAACGATCAAACATGACATTACGATCATAGCGAGGCCTACAAAAGTGATCGACAAAAAATGTCTATCTGTCAGTCTGTCCGTCTGTATGTATAACGAGCTGCAGCCTAAGCGGCTTAAACGATTAGCTTCAAATTTGATATATGTGATTCTTTTGGCATTCCTCCTCAGAGGGGAAATTGAAATTTTATTTTTAGGCCTAAAAATAACGGTACCTTCCATACAACCATTGAGGAAAATCGTATTTTTCTCGAAAACGGCTCCAAAGATTTTTTTATTGGTACTAGCTACCATTTGATCAGATCCAAATTTACGGGAAGTCTATTAACGGTACCTTTCATATAAAGGTTTTTTTTTTAATGTTTGGCTTTCTCGGTCACGGTACATTGGATGTCTGTCAAACTTTATATCTGAGAAGATCTAGGTAGCCAAACTAATTTTGCATATCTAAATTTTAAAAACTATTTTTCAAATTAAAATTAATTTTTGAGATTTTTTTTTTGAAAAATCAATATTTTTAAAACTAATCAAAAAAAATATTTTAAATCTTAAAATAACATGTATATTATAATATTAATAATTTCATCAAAATCCGTCCTACAATTTTCGAGATATTTTCTTATAAAATTTTCATTGATTCGTGGCATCTAATGGAGTTCTTTCGAGAAACTGATTAAAGTGATGGTTTTCGCAGATTTTATCAGTTTAAAAAACGATTTTTACCCACCTATACACCATTCAATTTCATTATATACATATTTACATACCTAGGTGCCATCTATATAGGAAGGTACACATAACCCTCCTAATTTACATTATTTAAATCCATTTAAATATACATTTGTAGGATGGTACCTATATGTAACCATTCCTTGGAATCATGCATTCGACAATTCATTATACTAAGAATCAAGGTAATCTTACTTACTTCGGCTTTAGGCCTGCACAGGATAACTAAACTAGACTCCCTTTAAGTACTAACAGCGTCAGTAGTTTGCTGCTACTTTACACTAAAGTTTTTAGCTACAAGAGCAAGTTCGTACGATCCAGTCGTGCATTTTATTAGATTCACACTCATGAACTTTTTTGAAAAACGTGACCAAGTCGATTGTGTATTTACTGATTTTAGTAAGCTTTTGTTAAGTTGTGACATCGTACTTTAATTTTAAAGCTTAGCAATCAAGGTTTAACAGTAATATCCTAAACTGGATCTCATCGTACTTAAAAAATAGACTTTTTGGGATTGTATTGCGCTATGTGTATTCGAACCAATTTGTTGTTAATTCTGGCGTCCCTCAGTGCAGCCATTTAAGTCAAATTTTATTTGTTTTATTTATGAATGGCTTGGTTTCGTTTATTAGAAATTCGTCTGTCCTTATTTATGCTGATGACATTAAACTTTTCAAAAGAGTTAAATCTACCTCTGACTGTTTTACTTTTACAAAAAGACTTGTTAATATGTAGGGAATGGTGTAATATAAAAATAGTCTTGTTTTAAATGTTGACAAGTGTAAAGCCATGAGGTTTACACGCAAAAAAAAAATCAGTTTGTTTTCAATGATCCGTTCGATTCATGTCCCCTTAGTAAAGTCTCCTTATTTTCTGACTTAAGTTAACTTTCATCAATCATTTAAATTACATAGCTAAAAAAGCTAATAAAATCCTCGGATTCATTAAAAGATTCGATCGCGAATTCTACGACCTTCTTCTCTCACTAATAGAAAGTACTTGCAGTTTTGTTTTATTGTTGGATTTACTAATGGTTCGATATCATCTCCATCGGTTCTTTGTCGGTTAAATTTCACCTTTAGTCGTACAAGTATAAGAGTACAGCAACCATTGAGCCTTATAGCAGATCAAATTATGGTGCCAATAGCCCCCTTAATCAATTGATTGCAATATTCAATAAATTTTACTTTTGTATAGACACTTTATGCTATGTGTGAAAATTAAAGATTTTATTTGTAACAGTTTAGAATAGTCAACTTAGATTATAAGTATTATGTAATTAGTATAAGTTTGTTTCACGTTAGTATTTTGCGAATTGAATAAATAAATTAAATTTACGTCATTAAGGAGCCTACGTTCTTGAAGATATTTCTTAACCCGATAATTTATCAACATTTACATGACCTTGGAAATAAGGGATGTAAGTGCAATTGGGCGGTAATTAGTGGGTGAAGATCCACTCGTAAAGAGACCAATAGTGTAGAACAGATGGAAAAGCTTGTGAGCCACCCGTTTTCGAAAAATTGAGTTTCCAAAAAAAAAACTTTAATTTTCTTGCCAAGTTTTGGAATCCTAATAACATCGGTAAAATGCTCTCAAGTTTTTTTTTTTTGATTTTTTTAGGTCAACAGCACCTGCATTACACCATTTAATATTGTATGGGACGTACCGTTAATAACAAAATATGTAAAAATATAGTGCACACTTTTTTTTATCAAAATCGTAAGATAATTTAAATAAGCGTGGTATGGCAGGTACGTTTATTTTTGGGGATACAAACGATTTTATAGAAGAATTTATGGTATCACCTGCTTGGTACTAAGTACCAATTTCGAAAAAAAAATCGTTTCAGCGGTTTATATTTTAGATTAACTTACAGAGACAGACATACAGAAAGACGGAATTGTGGACCCAAGTTTGTCAAGTTTAATCACAATCATAAGTCCGAATTTTTCAATTGTCAATCACAATCGCACTGTCACGCTGTCTTCCAATATGTAATGGATACACATCGGATTTCCATGCAAATGCATTTTTTTTTAGCAACAGCTTGGAAGCAAGGCAACCAATTATGTATACGAATCAGGAAATTTCCTTTAAAATTGAATTCAATGGTTAGTGTATATTTTACTATAAATGGATATTTTTCATATTTTTTGTGCATATTTTGCTATAAATGCATATTTTGCATAGTTTTGCATATTTTTTAAGAGCATATTGTTCAAAAACTTAACTAGACAGTAAAAAAAATATCCCTTTTGTGTCATTGCAAACGAACCAAACAAACAAAAACTATTTTCATTTCTTTTATTAATTTCACAATCAAATTGATTTAGTTGAAAATGTTGTTGCAATCATAAATGCGGTTGAAGGACTTACGGTGGAAGTCATTAAAAAAATGTCAGTTCACATTGGACTGCATTGACGAAAATTGCCCAAAGAACTTTAAGGTCAATGAGATTTGTTCTTTAAAAAATGCTCAACTAACTTCAGTTGACGTCGAGCTATATTTTTCGTTGTATTCTTAAGACCGAATGGACAACCTTCTGATTTAAAAAACTTTAAGAAAATTTTGTATGATCTATGCAAATAAAACTTTTCAAAATCAAAACAATTACGGAAACATGATTTTTCGTTATTGTGAATTATTTATTTTAATTATACAAATGAAGATGTTTACGTTACGTTAACTGTGTTTTTTTTATCAAATGGTTATTTCGTTGTAATTTATTACTTTACTTAAAAATAAAAATAAAAAATTGACTGAAGAAAATGTGTTTTTAAATTGAACCGAAATTAAGTTGAATTGATTTTAAGTGCATATTTTAAATGCATATTTTCAGATATTAAGTGCATGAAAATCCGAACCGTACACACCAATGCACACACTCTATTTTAATATAGATAATGTTAGCTCATTACATATATCGACACTAATATTTTCATGTGTAAACGTCCAAACCAAAATGTATTTATTTTTATTATTTTGCTTAAAATTATCCGAATCTTCTTTATGGTTCCAAATAACGAAATCTACCGTAATATGCATTGAAAATGTATGCTAAATTACAAACAATTTACAGATTTTAACTGGCTCCAGAGTCTTGGGGGATGTTAAATTAATTAGGCGTTATATTTTTTTAAAATATGGTTTTATTTAGATTATCACATCAGCTTCGTACCTAACAGTTAACATTTGACTTGAGTATCAAATAAACATTAGCAACAAAAAAAAGCAGTTATCCTCGTATTTATGGTATTAAGGAGAATATTCTATACAAAATTTTATACTTCAAATCCTTTTGTTCAGCATATCGTTAGTTTTTAGCTTTGATTGAACTTATGTAATTTTTTAACCTCAAATTTATTTAAAAAAAAACTCACTATGCAATGATCTTGCCATAAAACGGACAGTACTTAATTAATCTTTAAAATATTTCTACAAACTTCTTGTATCTCTTTAACTTACCTGTAACTGTTTAAGCTTCGATATGGATAAGCTACGCAAATCTGCTGTTAAGTTTATTTGGGTTTGTGCTATATCAAAACGTTCTTTCCAATCTAAAGCTTCCTGTTTTGCCTTATCCCTTTGTAATTCAATTATACTCAACTGTGAAAAGAAACATTTTGTAAATTACAAAGAATACTTTATTTTAGTTTTAATTACCTTTCTATTACTATCGTCCATTTCCATCTTTAATGTGGTTTGTAATTTAATTATTTGTGCTGTTTTGTTTGTTAAATCATTGTTAAGCCTGACAACATCTGGATTGGATGTTTGTATCGACTGTAATGAATATGCAGCTGGTTTATTATTTTGCAAATTATTGTCAAATAAACTATTTCCAACGGAACTACTAGTTAGGTCATCACGTATTGAATTTAATTCAGTTATTCTGTAAAGGATAAAATGCATAACTTTAAATACGAACGATTAAATTTGATATAAACTCACCTAACAGAAGGACTAATTGATAAAGAATCGCCAAAGCCCGGCGATATAATGCGTGATTGAAAAAATAAACTACTGTCATTTTGGTTGGCTGTCAATGAATTACTTAATTTCGAACCAGAACCACTATAATTAAATACATCTGCTACATTAAATAAATTCGAATGATTTGTAGGACTATAGTTGAGCGAGCTGCCAGGAATGTTTACAGAGAAACCACCCGAGTTAAAATCTGCAAAGAAAAAAATATTTAATGGAACAATTAAAAAACAATGTTTTTTGTATGTAAGATGATTTTACCTGATATTGAATTTGTTAATTGTGAATTAGGAATGTTAATAGGAGCAGAAGACCGTTGTAACAGTCCGGATTGAGCAAGTCCGGCAGAGATAGGATTTTCTCTTTGATTAGGTACAATATCTCGCATTTCATCTAAAGAACATGAAGCTGTAATTATAAATTTGTATGTATCTATGTAATTTAAATATAATCTTTTTTCAGATGACTGCTGCTTTGTTTCTTATTTATTTATCCAACAAGAAAAATAAAACCACCTTTCTTACGTACAAATGTGTTAATCCCTTATGAAGTTGTTATTATTTATGTACCTACTTAAAACCAAAAAAAAAATTGTTGGCCTTGAAGCTAAAGACTATAAAGTACAAGCTGATTGATATCGCTCCCTCATGTATCAAAGGGCGTTTGGTCCTCCTAGCTGTCATTAAAAGAAAAATATTAAAATGTAACCGCAGCGCAGCAGAAAGTTGAAATTGGGTAATTTTTGACGACTGCGAAAAACGTTTTTTTTTTAGGTGTATACCTAGCGCAAAAATGTTTCAACACAAATAAACATTGTTTTGCTTGAACAAATTATTTTATAACATTTTCTTTTTGTCTATCGTTTGTTGCGCTGGCTATATACTTTCGATGTAAGCACAACTCTGAATTTTGAGAAATTTTGTATCAAAGACCGCGTGACCTTATCGGCAAAATAAGCAATATTATGTGGTATTGTGCTATTCAAGTATTTTTTTTCCGAAGTATAGCAGATTACACATTAGGGCGATAGGAATTAAATATTCGATATGTATGGATCGCAGAATAGGACTCTAATCAACTAACAAAATTATAACTTTGTTAAATCTCTTAAACTTCTTGTTCGTGAAAACAAAACGAAAAGAGTGAACTAACGGAATTGTCTTTGAATGATGACCAGCGTTGCCACAAAGAAAAGAATTTTGAGGGCCTTTCTGAGGGTCATTTCCAAAAAGTGAGGGCCAATACTCGTCAGAATTTTTTTTTTTTTGCAAAGAAAAACTTTAACAATAATTAGGCAACATAAATATTTATTCATATAGTCACGTCGGTCTGAATGAATTAATTCAGCGTGCTTTCAATACGCGTTTTTTCTTATTGAGCTCTGAACAAAGCACTGAGCAGAGCTTGAACATGTCAAGTACGGTCTCAGCAGAGTTTCATCAGAGTCTCTGATTTATTTATGAAACACACTGCAGCACTGAACTTGCAAAGTAATAAAATGAGAAATATTTATTACCTACACAGGAAGAACCACCGGCGTCAATATCCATTTTTATGTGTGTGTTTTTCCCGACTGTGTCACTGTCATATCACACAAAATAAAATGCACGACTGGATCGTACGAAATTGCTCTTGTAACTAACAACAACAGTGTAGCTAACTACTGACGCTGTTAGTAGCTATAGGTTGTCTAGTTATCCTTTGCAGGATTACAGCCGATGTAGGTAAGATAACCCTGATTGTTAATATAATGAATTGTGGAATACATATGATTCAAGGAATGGTATATTTAAAGGGATTTTAATTATGAAAATTAGGAGGGTATTATGTACCTACCTATTTATAGAGAACTTAGGTATGTAGTTATGTACATAATGTACAAATGAAAGTGAATGCTGTATGGGTGGGTAAAAATCGTATTTTTAAACTTATAAAAACTGCCAAAACCATCACTTTAATCGGTTTCTCAAAAAAAAAAAACAAGAAAACCATTAGATGACCCCGTTCAATAAAAAAATTATAAAAAAGTATCTAGAAAATTGCAGGACGGATTTTGATTAAATCCGGTTTTTATTTTTAGTTTTTTGAAAACAAATGTTTTTTGAAATTTTGGTATGCAGTTTTTTAGAGTTTATTAATATACACGTGACCATAAAATTTAAAAAGAAAAATTTGATTAGTTTTAAGAATATAGGCGCAAAATTTTAGTCGATTTAGTAATATGTCAAAACATTTTTAGTATGATACTGAGAGGATTTTGCTAATTTTAAACCAGTTTAATATCGTACTATTTTCTTATCATTTTACTAAAGTTAAAATTACAAAATGGTTACTTTATTTTTTAGTATCGTAATAAGTCCATATGCCACTTTGACATTTACAAACGTCAAAAAGTTATGTTCGCTTACTATTTCGCACTATTTTAGGCGTGTTTAGTTGTAATTTATTAAGAAAATAGATTTAGTATGGTACTAGTTAAAAAGGGTTTAAAATAAGGAAAATATTAGTAGAGTGATTTAGTATTAACAAACTGTTAAGTAGTATTATGCTAAGCCCTTAACATCAGGCTGTTTAAAATTTTGCGCCATTGACTTTTCAAAATAAAAAATTCAAAAATTAATTTTAATTAAAAAAAAGTTATTTAAAATTGTAATATGCAGAATTAGTTTGGCTACATTGGTCTTCTCAGATATAAAATTCAAGATCAGAGAAAGCCAAACATTTTAAAAAACGTTATATGAAAAGTACCGTTAATAAACTTTTACCGTAAACGTTCATATCAATTGATAGAGCTAGTACGAACAAGAAATTCTCAAAAATTTGTATCAAAATCGTTGGAGCCGTTTTCGAGAAAAATAAGATTTTCCTTCTAGTACCGTTATGTTTAGGCCTAAAAATAAAATTTCAAATTTCCCTCTGAGGAATGCCAAAATAATCACACATACCAAATTTGAAGGTAATCGCTTACACCGTTTAGGCTGCAGCTCGTTATATATGCAGACGCATAGACTGACAGACAGACATTTTTTGTCGATCACTTGTTTAGGCTTCTCTATGATTGTAATGCCATGTTTGATCGTTAGAATTTTGTTTTTACGAATGCATAACTTTCCTTATAGTACCTATAATCGCAAGTAAAAAGTTTACTCCATCTTTGTTTTATGTTTTTTGTTAAATTCCTTATCGATTACAAAACGTTTTCTTGTTTAAATAACGTTTAAATAAATAAAAGGGATGAAAATGTTTTTTACGAAACACTTGTCAAATATTTTATTCATTAGACGTTACAAATTTTACAAAATGCATTTCCGCATTTAAATGCCATCATCAGCTTCACGCTTTAAAATAAACCAAAGAAAGACATTCAAAATAGAAAACCAATCATTAATTCGTTGACAAAAGGAAAGGATGAATAAAAAGAAAGTTACATACTCGTATTATTTTATTTTACGCCATATGACCGTGCATTCTATTTTAAGCTCATAGCTCAAACTAACTCTGATTGAAAAAAAGAAACACAACCTGAGCGTTTTGATGTGTGTGAACTAAAAGGGAAAAATAGATCATATTTTTATTTTCAGTTACCTGCTCTGAACTTAAAAAGAAAAACGCCAACTATGGGACCTTGGTTATGGAGCAAACACATTGACAATTTTTGTGATGAAATTAGAAACATTACTTTATAAAATACTACTACTCGCCCCAATTTAACGCCTTCAAATGAACTGCAGAGCTATAATATAACACAGATAGTTCAAATTTCAATGTGATTTATTTGAATGGAGTAAAAATAAGGAGAGATACAAAACAATGTTTTTCGATTTGTTTTTAGGGCGCATAAACAAACAAAAAAGACCGTTTGCCAAGCTATCGACGACGTTCTTTTTCTTCGCTGCTAGTATTGCCCGTTCACAAATCCAATCGAGATTTTCATAGTTTTTTGCTATGCCGGGGAGCACTTTGCTTTGGTGATGAGTTTCTCCTTCGACGTTGTTAACTCGCAAAAAATTGTCGGGAATGATATTAATTCAATCGAGACATCAACAGAAATTTGGCGATTGCCAAGCGCCAGCAGTTGTCTTGAGAATTCAGCGGCCGATGGGTCGTTCTGCAATGTCACTCATATTTGTGGTCAATTTGACGACGATCTCCGCTGACCAATATCATATCCCCAACAAATCATCTCGAATCACCTTGTAAATCCTTTATTGTTAGGTCAACTGCCTCAAAAGCTCGTTTATGCGCCATCGTGCATTCATCCCAAATTATGATTTTGCATTCTCGCAACAACTTCGCTGTCGCCGAATTCTTGATCATTGTCCACGTTATTGGTTTGTCAACCGTGCAGTTCGACCGCCTTCAAACGGCGTGGTATCAATGCCATAGATGCCATAGGTTTCAACAGGCAACGAAAGAAATCTTGGCCGAATTGTTGTTAGAATCAACTAAATGACGAATGTCTTGCATCTCCCACTTTTCTTCTTCTAATAACTTTTTGTCGAATTTGTGGTGGTGATTGTGCAGTTTGAAGCTGTGCAATATGGACACGTCTCCATTTATTTCATCTACACGTACCACTTGCGTTTGATTATCAGGGACATTCTGATTAATTAATCAGCGTAAACGTATTAGAAATCATTTTAGTTTCTTACGCAACACAAAAACGAATCTTCACTCAGCGGTCAAACGATGTGTATTGAACAAACGCAAAGTAGTTTATGTCAAAGAAATACACCGGCTAAACTAACAAAGCGAAATCAGGAATTATACGTTTTTGACAACATTTTTTTTATTTATATATATTTGTTTATGTTTATTTTGTATGCTTTTAGTAAGTAGTAATTTTGGTAAGCATTTTTTAAATTTTAATACCTCACAAAAACAGCCATAAACCGAAAACCAATAAGCTCAAAACCTTCTTCTCGACCATATATTTCATAAAAAACGTATATTGAAAATGGTCGAATACCAACTGAGCTCATTAGTGTCATACGTTTTTGACAACATTTTTTTTATATATAAAGATTAGAAAAAATGAGATATGCGGGCCATTTCTTGTTGGCCCCGGGCCAAGAGCCAGAATAAAAAACAAGAGGGCCAAATGGCCCTATCGGGTACATTTTGGCTACGCTGGTGATGACAATAGGGTATTGAATAATGAATTAATTTTTTTTTATATTTTGACAGATTTCATTATTACGTCAAAAAAAATACTCAGAATTTTTAATTAAGATGTTTGTATTTAAGTCTTTAAATATCTTTAGTTACTAAGATTTTTTTATTAAAACAAAAAAATAAAAAAACGTATGCGCTCCATTTTCTGAATTCCACTTTTTGTGAGTTTCATTCAAATTTCTGATCTCAAAATCAAAATTGTAGTATTGGTGGATAACCGCGTGCCCCAGCTTAGACACAATTAGCGCCGTTTTGATACCAAAAACTTGTACGGGCCTGAATAAAAGTCGATTTTTAGCGGGAAAAGCATAAATGGAAACCACTCAAGCGAGCATAGCTAGAGCCGTTAAGGAAAAAGGTTAGGTTTTTGATTTTTGTATCAGACTGTCCTTTTAGATTAGAAAGGAAAACTTTCCAAAGGATTGTATTCTCAGTTTGGCAAAGACGGGACATTTGCAGAGGAAGTGAAGCACTGTTTCCTTTTCCCAACTTATTTTTACAGCTACGGCAGTAGACGTTATTTGAAATACCCAGCTTTGCAGCGTGCTCGGTCTACATATGAGTTTGTGTGTGCGGGTTTTTTTTTTGAAGGAAGGTCATAGCTATAACTTTGGATGTAAATATTTCGAGAACCAGACATTGTAGAAACGTTTTAACGAGATCTTTCTATGAATGTGTATACCGATGGGTCTTAGATATATCGGTGAATTTATAGAAAATTTAATGCGTTTTGTCAATTTACTTTAAACAAAATTGGTCATGGTTCTCACAACAATTTATACACCAATTGAAAGAAACCTGTTAATACGAGTACCTTTCTAGCACTATACGCAGCATCTCGTTGCGCCTTTTGGTTTTAGAGATATCAACATCAGAAGGAGAAAGTATGAATTTTGTGTAGAAAATCAGTTTCTGTAATGTAATAAAATATGTTTTTTTTAAATTGAAATGTTTGTTTAACAATATAACCGAAAATAGATTTTTTATCTTCTCCATCCATTAATTAAAAACATATTTTACATAAGTAAATATTTTACTTTTTACATCTTTTCGGGACTGGAAGAAATTCTCTATGAACTTGATTTTTATGTAATTACATGTCTTTGTTTTTATTATTGAGGTTTATTACGAAGGGCGCCTAAAGATGCTCGACAGTTTTGCTCAGAATTCATTGGTATTCAGAAAAAAAAAGTGTAATAAAACTTGGCCATAATTTTTTTGGTTGGCTCGAACGAGTGAAATTATTTCTAGTGATTTTTCTACCAAAAAAGCAGTTATTGTAATTTTCAATTTACCAGAACAACAAGAAATAAAATCATCTGATGTTGCAAAAAAAAAAATAAAAATAGAACAAAATATTAAACTAGTAGTTACATAACAACGGATCACATTTTAATTTTTTCACAGGACAGACAAGGAAATAATTGCAGACAATATAAATAAATGTATATACAAAAACGAAAGCTTTACGACTACTAGTCAGTTGTAAGATACTCCTCTAACACATAATAGAATTTTAAGTTTACATATTAGAGCCCCTGATAACTATATTGGGAAAGGTAATCAAACTCGTGGGTTAAATCAAAAAATAAATAGTTTTTTTAACTACTCTTATACAAAAGGCAACGGCATGCAAAATTATAAAAGTTCTGTTTATAAAAGTACTGTTTATGCGGCCACAATTCCAAGTGGCTACGCTATTCTGGCCAGACAACACCCTAAGGAAAGTATGGCGAGCTCTTTGCTGAGGTGAACAATCTGATTCAGCTGGTTACTGAGCCAACAAAATACTTGCTATTGCAAGTCACTCCGCATACACCCTAGACTTGTTTCTTATCTATCCATCTGTTAAATAAACTATTAGTGTGTTATCGCCTCTTGGCACATCGGACCATTGTGCTATATGAGAACATTAACAGTTTCATGGGACATATCTTCTCTCGTACTTGTATAGTCGCCAAAAGTCTCGACATCCACAAATCCGCTAGTCCAGATATTCCCCTAAAAGAGAACATTAGCAGTTCCACGGGAGATATCTTCTCTCGTACTTGTATAGTCGCCAAAGGTCTAAAAAATCTCGACATACACAAATCTGCTAGTCCAGATAGTCCCCTACAAGAGAACATTAACAGTTCCATGGGACATATCTTCTCTCGTACTTGTATAGTCGCCAAAAGTCTAAAAAAATCTCGATATCCACAAATCCGCTAGTCCAGATAGTCCACAACAGAGAACATTAACAGTTCCATGGGACATATCTTCTCTCGCACTTGTATAGTCGCCAAATTTCTAAAAAATCTCGACATACACAAATCCGCTATTACAGATATTCCCCTAAAAGAGAACATTAACAGTTTCATGGGAGATAACTTCTCTGGTACTTGTATAGTCGCCAAAGGTCCAGATAGTCCCCTAAAACCCCTGAGATTACGGTCCAATTGCACTGACGCCCCTTCTTTCCAAAGATTTTTTTTCCAATTTTGAGCTCACTCAAGGGGTTATGACCACCCTTAAAATGTTAAACACATCACGAGCGATTAGGTTAATGGGATAAGGTTAGACAGGAGATACCGATGCACATTGCTTTTAAATTCGGTAAAGCATTTCACATTCGTGTGGTGCGGCTAAAGAAGGAATCCCTATACTTTAAAGTTGGACTCAAGGGTAAGCTGATGAGCCCTTCGTTTTTCGATTCACACCCATGTTCTTCGGATGTGGAACTTTAACGGCAGCGTATAATCAGTTCTATAAATTCTGATCTTGACAGCACTTACAAATGGGAAGTAAAAATCTGTTTAAAATTTAATGCTTCAAAAACCCAATGCTTTATTTTGTCGTTACCCTGTTGGGACGCTCCCCCAATTTTGTATAACTGTAATGAACTGGCAGTGAACCCAGTGTCGTCGTGTAAATTTTTCTTTAAATAAAACTGTAAACGATTCGAATACGGAATTTATTTTAAATAGAATAACAACGTCGTAATTATTGTCTTTAAAGTTAAAATAAAAACACAAGATTTTTAATGAATTCGCATTACACA
The DNA here is from genome assembly GCA_910595825.1 of Philhelius pedissequus. Classification (NCBI taxonomy): domain Eukaryota; kingdom Metazoa; phylum Arthropoda; class Insecta; order Diptera; family Syrphidae; genus Philhelius; species Philhelius pedissequus. Next base: position 10,756,068 of record OU343161.1, on the reverse strand, counting down.
GGAAGCGTCACGTCCGGTACCTTAAGTTCAGTTTGAATTCAACATTTTTGTAAAATATCGATTACAATTTATTGAAATTTTTGATAGTAAGCATACAAATGTATGACGAGATGTATCATGTGCAGAAACCCTAGCATTACTTATTTTATTTGATTTAAATGCTGTCAACATGATTTTTTTCTATAAATTTTTATTTTACCTTTACTTGAATTTTTTGAAAAATTATGATAAATCAAATTTGTTGTTGTATAATTTCACAAATAAATTTGGAAAAACCACTCAATCCTGTTTTACAACTAGAAATTTTTGAGTTTTCGAAAGGCCAAAAAAATTTTATGAAGTATTTCTTCAGGTTCGAGTAGTTTTTTGTTAATTTTTTTTTTGGAGAGGAAATTTTTTTTTTTTATAGGAAATTTTATAATACTCACATAGCCTTTCCAATGGTAGAGTAAAATTAAGAAATTTGCCTTGATTTTTATCTAGTGCATTGATTATACTATTCGAATCATTTTCAATTCCCATTAACTGAAAGAAAAACAAACTTTAGAAACAACATCTTGTAAGGTTTGATAGAATAAGTTTTGTTTCTTTTTCTTTTTATCTTTTATAGAGATAGAAGGATGCAAGATGTGTTTTTTGTTGTTTTTTTTTAAATGTAATGTGGAATATATGTGGAGAAAATTGTATTGTTAAGTGAAAGGAGGAGGACGTGATATGTAAATAGCAAGATTGTTATAACAACTTACTTTGACCATGTCTAAACTTTGGAAATGTGATTTTGAGTATTCGAGGTGAGTCATCTTATTTGATGAAAATGGAGATGACGATGATCCGCCATTCATATAACAGTCATTGCTATTTCCGTAAATGTTATTCTTTTGTTGTAATTGTGCACCAGGTGCTTTGATATGGGAATTACTTGATCCTATTGAAGAGTTACTTGCTGATTCACAACTCTCACCATTGCCATTGAAAAATAACTATGATTTTCGAAAGAAATACATATTAAAGCATATAGTTTCTTCGTTTATGATTTTTTAGAATTGACTGATTGTACATTATCATCCTCCTCCTTATTTGTTCAGTCTTTGAAGTTTTTTTTTTTATTTGGAAAAAAATAACTTTAAACTTACATTTTCGCTAACTGAAATAAGTCCTTGTTTGCTAGTGTCCTTCTTAATTTCTGGTAGTGCGCTTGATATAATATCACTAAGTGCTAAATTTGTTGATGGCCCATCAATATCACGTGGTTTATCTTCTGTTAAAATATACGCTAACAAATTTGATTTCGGAGTACAATCCAATTCAGCAAGTTGTTGTATGGTATGGAAAAATATACATATACACACACATAAATGTTTAGTGAATACAAAGATACATTATTTTATTTACTTTTAAGCAGTATTCTTTTATAGTTTGTTAATTCATAATGCAAGACAACATTTATCATTTTTTTAGTCAATTTACACAGATACTATTTCCATAGATTAAAATGTATGTATGTATTTTCAATTAATATCAATTGCATTCTTCATTCGTACATTCTTTGGCATTTTGACATTTAAAAAAAGGAAATCTATGAACACAGCGGATAGAAGGAGATCATAAAATTTGGCGGAAATTAAACAAGATCGTTAAGTATTTAAATCGGTATTAATTTATTTCTTCACAAAAGTACTAATCCGTTGTTCTGTCAATTTGGTACAACCAACTAAGTATCTCAAATAAAGATAAAACCTTATTGATATCTCATATACAACTTGTTTAAATCAATTTTAAAATCGACCCGCGCCGTTGGTGGAAAAACCAATATAATGCAATAATAATATTTGTAAATTATAGGGTAAATTCCTAAACGTAAAACTTGCGCAAAATATTCTAAATTAAATTCCCCTAAACGCAAGCACAAAAATCCCTGCAAGCAGAATTCCCCTAAACGTAGTATACACTCTTTTTTCTTGCGCAAAATCAAATAAATTTGTGCTAGTCTTAAAGTTGTTGCGTATTGCGCACTTCACTTGCTTTTCAAATTTAACCGGTTTGGTGCTTTTGCTATGCAAATCTTGCATCCATTATATTTCGTAAGAACTTAAATTGTTAGTAACTTTAAGGAAATTTTAACTTTCACAACATTTCCAGAGGTATAAGAAGTTTTCAAAGATTATCAGCCTTATTTATTAAAGGATCGTACATAAGGTATGTTCTCTTTATAATTTCTCTAAACGTTAATGTTATTCACTACATTATTTAACGTTGCATATCACAATCATATTGAAAGTTTGTATGGAGCCTACATAAGCGATATTTTATGGGAAGTCATAATACTGTTTTTTTTTTAATTCTGTTGACAAAAGAAATACTTAACAGTGCCAGCGGAAGAAAAATTATATTATATGACACATTTCTTATTGGATCGGTTAAAATAGGTCTGATCCAGACTTTTTTTGGGCAGAAATTGGCAGATTGTCAAAACTTGAAGAGTGGGGATAAAATTCTCTCATTGAGAAATAAAGGCCGAAAAAGTCTGGAACAGCTTGAGCACAATTTTCTGCCAATTTTAAAACGTCAACACATTTGTTCTTTTTTTTGTGTTTCTTTATTTGCTGTAAATTCACATTTTTTTCTCTTAAAACTAATTATTTTGTATTTTAGTGTTTCTAAATTAATTTATTTGTTCAACAAATATTTATTCACACCAACTACGAAACGTTTTTTTTTTCGTTTATGACAAACGTCAGTCTGACAATTGTAAATTTTCTGCCCACAAATTGCTGCCTACAAAAATTTATTAGACAAGAATTGGCAAGAAATTGTCAGGAAGAGGAAATATTTTATTTTCTCAAGAGCGCTCTCTTCAGCCAAAAACTGCCAAATTTGTAAGTCTGGAACAGGTTTTGGCAAAAATTGATGCCAATTTGAGCCAATTTGCAGAGTGTGGATCAGTTGTAATAATATACATACATATATACGTAAAAACAAATGTATGACAAGTATAATTCATTCATGAAATCAAGTTGTATTTTCACAAACAAAAAATTACTATAAAAATTGACATTTAACAAAAAAAAAAAAGACGAGAGAACTCAAGAAATAATTTTAGAGGCAAAATGAAGTGAACGAAAAAGAAGTAAATAATAAATAGTAATTTATGTGACCTTATGTTGTATTCAATTCAAAATTGTTGAGAAGTAAATAAGTGTAGAATTTTGTTTTCTCTCTGCTTTTCGCTGAGCTCCCAATTAGACACCCTATATCATATATTTGTACAATTATTAATTACCTATACTAAATCAGAGCTTAAGAATTTGTTCTAAATCACAAATTCAAAAAAAAAAAAACTTAGTAAAAACTACAATTATTAAGAGCGTTCACTCACTTTTTAGATATGTTATAATGATCGTCAAATGGGAAGAAATGTTCCTTTTGACATTTAAAATGTCTACTTTTTCCCCCGAATATTTTTCCCCTATTTGAAGTTTGTCATAAATTGCATACATTTTGAATAAAAAATGAAAAAAATTATTTAAAAATCACTTTAAAGTTGTGATATTCATTATTTTTAACCAACAAACTACCGAATAAAAGTATCCGCGTGTTAAAATACTCCCCAAAAGGAAATTTCAGCCTTGGTATTTTTTAAGAATTTTGCAAAGAATATAATGGCTTTGAATTTTTGGTTTACAAAAATATTCATTGTACAATTATTGACATAGCTTTATTTTTATATTGTTATTTGCACCTAGTGTGCCACGTAGTCTGCTAAGACTATAGGCCGAGCCGGGTCAACTGATATCCAGGGTGCAAGCCGTAATATATACCAAACACAAAATATTTGGCCTACTCATCAATTAGCAAATTAATCCTTTTTATAAACCTATATTTTCTGGTCCCAAGCAGTAGTTGTTCTGTTAAACAAAGATAGATCATAAAATGTGGACTACTCTCTCTGGGACGCAAATTAGTTGGACTAGGACGATTTAAATAGATTTTCAGTTAACCGTTTTTAAAAAAAATGACATTCACTTGTTTGTTGTTTATTGACCTCTTGTTTTATGGAAGCTTGCAACAGTCAACCATAATGCGAGGCGTTGCATTATCACTAGACATTAGGGCTTCCATAATTGAAGCCTTTGAAACGGGATTGTTGAGCTATAAAATCGCAAAACAATTCAATTTACCGCGCTCATCTATTCGAAACATTATATCAAAGTTCAAAAATAGTGGAAATGTGGAGATTGGTAAATAAACGATACGTCCACCAATTGCGAAACCTCGAGACTGCGGAGTTTAAAAAAAAATAATAAAAGAAAATCGACCTCAAACTACGGCCGAATTAACTGTGCAATGGAGGGAACGAATCCAAAAAAAGTGTTTCAGTCGACACTTGTAAGCGGAATATGAAAAAAAATATACAAATTTTATATCTAAGGTTGGTTTTAGATTTATTTAAATTAGAGCTATTATAGACCAAAAAAAACCTATTTTGACATCTAAATAGAAGAAAAAGCGACTAGAGCGGGCCAAACAACGTAAAAACGGGACTTAAGTCAATTGCCGTCCGTTATTTGAACTGATGAGTCTAGGTTTGAGGTTTGCTTGGGCAATGGACGAAAACGAGTCATTAGAAATTCAAAAAAGGCTTTTCACAAAGATTGCCTTAACAAACAGTAAAGTTTCAGCATATCTAATGATATGGAGATCCATGTCCGGGCGGGGTTTGGCCAATTTACATTTTGTAAATGGAATTGTCAATGCTTATTATAAAAGGGATACTCTGGAAAATGAGCTTCTTCAATCAATACCACGACTTCAAGCTAACGATGGAGACCATATTTTCGAACAGGATGGTGCTTCTTACAGTAAGGTCTATAATTGCGTGTTTATCTGCTGAAGATATTCCTTTACTGAAATGGCCTTCAAGCAGCACTGACCTTTCACCAAATGAAACTGTCTGGCATAAAATGAAGCAAAGAAACTGCGAAAACAATAATGCCAGACTCTTTAAGACCTAAAAGCTAAAATCATAAATATTTTGGATTTGTTTGGTACCGAAGAATGTCAAAAATTAGTTAACACAGTGTCACGACGCATAGAAGTAGTTATCAAGGCCAAAGGCGACGCAACCCCATGGTGAAATAAAAATTAACACACATTAATCCTGATTAGTAAAATTTTTTTTTTTTTAACAATTGCAGCCCTTATGACGATTTAATCATTGTTTCCATAACGAGTTCGACTTTAGAAGCTAAGACTAGAACAATTAGTAGAGCAAACAATCTGTAATAGTAATTCAAAAGGTTTTTCGTTGTTCGCAAGGCAGTGTTTTCAAAACTTGTTCAACTGATGTGTAATTATTAATGTTTTTTAACTTGATCAGTAATATTAATTGGGGAAATATGCAGCATACATATTTATGTGTAAGATTAAACCCGCATTATTAAATAACTTGGCCTATTTGTTTTTGAAAAAAAACATACATCAATATTAGAATAATAACAATGAATACTGTGGTGCAACATTAATTTTTTTATTCGTACGAGTCTTTTAAGAAGCTTTGGATATCAGGGCTGAAATAGATTACGTAGTTTTTTATTTATTTCCAATACACACCTATATAAATTATTCACAAATAACACACTGCCCATAAATAAACTTTTACATTCAAAACACAATCATATCATTTTTTGTTTAATTATTGTATGGTTAGTATTAATTGGACAAGACAAAAATGAACAATTCTAAATGAATGAAAAATGTAAAATATGTATTAATTGTTTTCTAAATAAGCAAATCTGCAGTTGAAAACAGTTTTTCAAAGAAGCCTTTTTTCTTTTAGCACAGACAATTTGTTAGCAACCTGCTATGCAAATGAAACCAATATAATTTAAGTACTTACGTTCTACATGCGCAAATGCACAAAATACACTCCTCGGGCAATAGCCAGCTTGTTGAACATCATTACATTTGGTTGATTTATATATTTCTGGATGAAATTGTTGTTCGGTCCTAGTATGACAATACTGACAATTATCACCGGCCTCACAATTTCCCGGTTCACCCCATTCCTCACCATGTTTTACATTCGGACAAGGTGTTGATCTAAAATGTATGTTATTTAAGTCTTAATAAGTCTTGAAAAAAAAAAAAAAAATAGTTATAAAAAACCTATATTTGAATTTCCGTGGACTTCTACGTTTGTCTTTGCTATTATGAAATTGTGGACAGGCATAACCTTGTCGGCAAAGTCGTGGAGGCCTCTTACAAGGTTCTGTCTTGTAATTTGCTAAAACATAATTTGTATCCTGCCATTTGGGATCTTCATTCATTAAATTTCTTTCTTTGTCAAGAGCATTTTGTGCGTTTGTTCCGTCTATAGTGTTTTCTGAATTTTGTAATGTTTCTAACTCCTTGATATCATACACAGGTGGACGTTGATCTTGCATACCGTGGGCAAATGCACAATGATGGCCATTTTTTACGCAATAACCACGCGAATCTGTATCATGTACACACATACAGGTTTTGTAATATCTTAAGTGATAGCGTCGTTCGGTATCTCCAGCTGTACGGTGTAGAAATGGACAACTATTTAAAAAGAAATTTAAAACAAAATTAAAAGGATAAATGGATAAATAATTAAGTGATTTTTTAAATACATATAGAAATACAATAGTTCAAATCGAAATCTAAAAAATTCAACAAGAACATAACGGCATAAGGGCTATTAAAAAGGTTCAGCCCAGCTGCCTATCTTTTTACAAAAAAAAAAAAGAAAGAAACTGGATATAATCAACAGAGGAGATTTAGGAATAAACCTGACTTAATTGACTGGACACTGTGAGCTTAGAAGACATCTGAACATCCTCGGAGCAACCTGGAAGAGTCAGAAATTTAGTGTCAAAGCATCAGGTTCATCATTGGTCCGTTTTTAATAAACCTGATGATTTTTGTGAGAATTCACATTTGCGAAAGGTCTGTGGACCTTTTTGTTTCTCGACATCGATAATTTTTTTTATTATTATTTCGGTTTTGTAGATTACTTCGAGGAAACCCGAACTCCCAAATTGCATAATTGGATTTAAAATCTTTCTCTAATTTTGTTCAGTACTTAGGGAAGTGCCTCTATAATCTATTCGTGTAATTATAAAACTTTCTTTTACATCTATTGTTAAAGTTCTTTATACAGACATGGACGAAATAATAGGAACACTCCTTACTTTTATGTAAAACTGTATCTTGCACTTTAGTTAGGCAAACATGTGAACAAATTGGTGGTTTATTGTAACGGTTTATATATTGTCAATCTATTCAACGTATGATCTAGTGATTAAACAAAAGGTATTTGTAATGCTTTATTATTATTATTATTTTTATTTCAGGTTACAATATTTACAAATTTCACATATACTTTACAATATTTCTATACAGTATCAATTATCAAGGAAAAATTAAATAAAAGAACATAGTTATTCAACCATGAACAATAATTGTAACTAATACACTTTGTGGCAAGAAGTGCCAGTATCAAGTGTTTTTTTTTTTTAAGAAGATTTATAAAAACTAATATGTCATACGGAGCCGCGCAGGAAGGGAAAGCGATTGTTTTTTTGAGATTTGAAATGGAGGCGAAAAAGATTTTTTTTTTTAATTTTTATTTTTAGGAGAGAAAAGGTAATTATTTTGGATTGTAATGCGAAGTTAGTTCAATACTTGTATCAATATTTCTACACCATCACTATTAAGTAGCCATAATCGAAGACAGCTGAAATAAATTGATTTACTATCTATTTGCTTGCGTATATCCCATGGTAGTTTGTTGTAAATAAAGGGAGCAATTATAGGAACTACAACAGAGTTTGAATTACGTAGTGAATGAATTTCATTCATTCGTTTGTTGTGATATCCCCCTCGTAAAAAGAATATTCTCAATACCTTAAACACATATAAATAACGAAGTGGCAAAATGTCTAGTGTTTTGAACAATGGGAGCGAGGGCTCCCATCTAGGTTTGAAAACCATTACCCTTAGTACCTTTTTTTGAGCAGTAATGAGTGGTTGCATGTTGCTAATAAATGCACTTCCCCAGCAGGTTATCCCATACTCAAGTCGGGAATTTACAAGAGCATAGTAGATTGTAACTAAAAGATTCGATGGTACAAATTTACGAAGATGATATATTTTATTCAAACTTATGTAGATCAACTGTTTTACATTAGCAATGTGGCTTTTCCAGTTTAGCTTACTATCCAGCGTAACTCCTAAGTATCTGAATTCACTAACCGGTTCAAGACTTAAGCACTCGGCACTGCAATTTAAGCGATCACAACCTGTGACGTGGTGTTCTATTTCATCCAGATTAAAAGTTTTTGAGAGCGAAAATGACATGACTTTAGACTTACTACTAAGAACCATATTATGATATTTGAACCAACAGTTCAATGAAACAAGATCTATATTTATTTGTTGCTTAAGGTTTACTATATCAACTGCAGCGTAGGCAAGAGCCAGATCATCCGCGAATGCAACAATATTTCCATTTAGAGGCAAATTGAAAACAGAGTTTATATATATTAAAAAGAGCAAAGGGCCAAGCACTGACCCTTGGGGAACGCCAGCTTCTGAGCAGGGTAATACCTCACTCATCATTGCATTTGCAGAAACATATTGCTTTCTATTCGAAAGATACGAGGATAACCAACAGAGGATATTACTTCTAAAACCAAATCTATACAGTTTACGTAACAAGATCTTATGGTTAACAAGGTCAAATGCTTTTGTTAGGTCAAGGAACATACCAGCTGACAATTGAGATTTGTCTAATGTTTTATAAATATTTTCTAAAAACGCTATAATCGTGTCTTCTGTAGATTTCCCTTTCGAAATCCAAATTCGTTTTCGATGTGCGGGACATTGCGCAGTTCAATGTACTTTTTGTGGATTAGCTGTTCGGCACTATTTAGCTTCACTATTGTTTGATTTAGCTGCGATTTCAGCTGCTCGTTCTCTTCTTTCATTGTGGCTAGCATTTCAGTGGCCTTTTCCAGTGCTTCAAGTTGCGTTTGCATTGCTTTTAATGATTCCGCGGTCGATGTTATTGTACTTCGTAAGGCAATGACCTGCTGGTGTATACCTTCCAGAGTAATTTTGTTCGTAGAACTTACACTGGTCGATAAGAATGATAATCTACGAGAGTCATTCAATTTAGACTTTACACAAGCTTGACAGCACCACGGGTCTTTGTTTTTTACAAGATGCTCCACTTCCGCGGCTTTTAGCTTAGCACACATAGCATGTAAAGTACCGCGACACTCAGTGCAAGTGATTTTACTTGCATCACGTCCGATTTTTACTTTGCAGATCTTACATGCAACCATGGGGAAAACACGTCTTTACTCTTTGGCGGCTCAAACAAAACTCAATGTTATGTTATGCACTTAGTAGATTACAACTACAAAATATGCTGGTCAAAAAAATAAGAACATTTGAATAAAAGTTCAAAAAATTTGTTATTAGCTTAAAGAAGTCAAGATTTTGGTGTGATTTTTTTTCTCAGAATAATTTTGAAATTGCAGGCACATTTTTTTTTTAAATATGCCACTTAGAAATGGGAAGAACCAATACCAATGCGAAGCCATTTTAGTTCTGCATAACAACGGTGGATCCATGAGAGATCGCAAGAGTTATTGGGCGCTCTGCAAGGATGGTGTGGAATACTATAAGCTCCAAAAATTTTGTAGAAACCAGATGGTGTCCGTCTAATATGACTGTAAGAGACAAAGCTACATTGGTGAGAAAAGCTAAATCGAGTCCGTTTATGTCTTTAAAAGATCTGCAGCGAGAAACAGAGACGTCCGTCAATTCTAGAGCTATTCGTCGTATCTTGCAGGATGCTGACCTTCATGCACGATCACAAACCGGAACCGTTTTGCCAAACAGCATCACATTAAAGACGACCCACTTCAGACCAAGAAGCAGTGGAGAAATGTACTTTGGAGCGACGAAACGAAAATATTGGTCCAATATCCGTTATAAACGGCATTATGACAAAGGAGTTGTATGTGGACATATACTGGAAAATGTTATGCTTTGGTGGGCTGACGAAAATATGTCACTTAAATGGCTTTTCGAGCAAGACTACGACAAGCTTACGGCGAAGTCAACAAATCTCTGGTTTCAGCGAAACAAATTGGACGTTATGGAGTGGCCTTCTTAATCAGCGGACCTTTATCGTATATTGAGAACCTCTGGAATGAGTTGAAGATTGAGGTTAGTAAGCATAAACCTTCCAACAAAACGAATCTCTGGAGAATTTCCACAAGAAAACGGCCAGAAGTTGGTAGACTCTTTGCCACATCGAATGGATGCAATGTTAAAAATTGAAGGTTTTCCACGAAATATTAAATATTCTTTGCTAATAAATAAAAAAATGCATTGGTTATCAAAATGTATTGTTTTTTTGTTAAATTAATCAAGTGTTTCTATTTTTATGACCAGCTTGTTGGGTGGACTAAATCAAACGGACTAAACAATTTTGCAAGCCATTTTATATAAAAAAGATTAACAACATACTTACCACTAATATCTAAGACTAATATTTTTTAATATTTACCTATTATAAGTACTACACACCATATTACCCGAAATTAGAGGGTTGTTCCTATTATTTTGTCCATATCTGTACATATTCAGCCCTATCACAAATTGCATCGTAATAATTCCCCGCACGGACAGTTACGCCCCGATCTACGACAAACAGCTTTAACAAAATCCGAGTGGAATATTCTTATTTTCGAGATCAGCAGTGTATGTCAAAATGAAAGGATAAATAGCAATACCGTGCTATTTTCAATTTTAATTAAGCTTACATACATGATTATGTGAAAATTTAAACCAATCTTGTAGTCCAAGATTGCCTTCTACAATTTCCCAGAAATTTTCAATTTCTTATTTTGCCAGTTTCTTACAGCCTTCGGAGGCCAGGTCGCCTATCTCGATCATTAGAGACTTTCATATTGAAATTTAAAATCAAATATTATTCATAAAACCATAGAGTTTGTAAAAATACTTACATTTTTTTAAAAAATAACTGTTAACGACGCATTACTTTCAGTGTCCGACACAAATGGTTTGTCGTAGAAAAAGTCCGTTTCATTTCATTCCATTCGAATTCAGTGATACCGATTTCTAAGAACTTCGAAAATCGTAAGCGAATTTTTCACTCCGAATCCACTACGATGGAATTTGTGATAGATTTATCGGGAAACGTAGCATATTTTCGATTACGATGGAATTTGTGATAGGGCTGATTAAACAAATTTTAGAAATTTCATGATAATCTTTTTTTTTAGAAATGTAAGTTTGATTTACGATTTACGAAATTCTCATATAAATATATTACAAGAGCAATGGTATAATAATAAAGGTGAGTGGAGAGAATTCTGCATACAAATTGCAGAAAACTTATCAATGCTAATAGAGTACGTAAGTTCTCTGTGAATAGCAGTAACTAACTTTTAATCTGTTTATACGAACACTTTTTTAAAAGTTAATTACATTAGTAACTTATAATATAAGTAAAAGTTAAATATGTAAACCCGGCCTTTATATTAAACACAATAGGCCGACATAAGAACAAGTGTCTTTTATAGTCACCCAATATCTTAACGTTAACAGGCGGCCGACTACTGAAACCATGATATTTTTTGATTATTTTGGAAATGAAATTTCCCTTAACTTTGCATACTCAGTTTAAAAAAAAAGACTGAGCGCCAGAAGTAAAATTTACTAATTTAAAACAATTTTTTCTTTGGTAAATCTAAGTCAGCTACAACATATACATATGTATGGTATTTTATGGAAACCAGTCAAAGAACAACGAAGTTGACATTTTGTAATACCAACCCCGTACTTGCATAAATACATCTACCATAACGACCCCATCTTCCAATAGTACAAACGTCACCGACGAATGGTTCGAACTTTGATTCATGGTTCAGCAATTTTATATTACATGCATTATAAAGGGTTATCTATTTTGCGGTTTCAAAAGTATAGGGCTGGAATTCGACATCTGTCAAACTAAGTTGTTAGACCAAGACCCGAATGTGTCGATTCCTTGTCGTTCTCAGGAATTAGCACTGTCTTACGACACATTATGGCGTATTTTGCATTTGGATCTACACCTACATCCATATAAAGTCCAGCTCGCACAACAACTGAAGCCAGCTGACCATTCACAACGTCGAATGGTGCTTGAACAACAGGCGGTGGACCGCGATTTTTCGAACAAAATTTTCTTCAGCGACGAAGCACATTTCTCACTCGGTGGGTATGTTAATAAACAAAATTGTCGTATTTGGAGTTCTGACAATCCTCAAGTAATTGAAGAGAGGCATTTACATCCACAAAAATACGACTTGGAGAATATGTGGTTTCAACAAGACGGTGCCACATGCCACACAACTCGAGGGAATATGGCTTTATTGCTAGAGACATTTACTGGCCGCGTAATTTCTCGTCGTGGCGATATCAACTGGCCACCAAGATCATGCGATTTGACACCGCTGGACTTTTTGTTTGTAGGGCTACGCGAAAGACCGTGTTTATGCAGATAAACCTTTAACTCTTGAGCACTTGAAAACCAACATTCGTCAAGTAATTGTTGAGATACCGCCCAATATGTGTCAAAAAGTGGTCGTAAATTACCTCTGTTGAGAGCAATGCCAACGCAGCCTAATAAGTAGTTCGCGACCTGACCGTTGAGTGGAGCTAATTTCTCCAACAGAAATATCAAATGGTTACTTCACGAATTTTCCTTTTTTTTTAACTATTTCCTTTCTTAACCTACAATCGTCACGAGGAGATCATCCTCTTTAAAATAATTGGTTATTCTCACATTTGTATTATAAAGACTAAGTAAGTTAAACGAACTATTTAATTATAAATATATAACTTTATAATTTCAATAAAGGTTTTGTAACTAGCACATTAAAACCAATCCGTTTTCCTATTGTGCTCGTTGGATAAAAAGTCTGGGTTGCAACCGAATGTTGCAAAAACTTCAAAAGAATCGATGCTTGCAACAATTCGCGTGGTGGTCATTTAAATGATGTAGTGTTTCACACATAATAATGTCAACGTTCAAACTTTATAATAAAAAAGAAATATCATGAAAAATATTTAATATGTGTTTTATTTAAGTTTACCTTTGAAACCGCAAAATGGATAACCCTATACTACTCAGTATATTTAAATCAACAAAGTAGATACATTGAAGCCATACCAAGCTGGAAACTTTCGTACGTTTTAAACCCCAAAACCCATTTGTTTGCATTGTTGTTCAACACACTCAACTCTAATGCACGATGTCCTCAATTCCATTCAACCAACGAGTTTAATCCGGTTGGAGATCGATGCTCAACGAACTGTTCAACAAGTGTACGGCTAGTGTACGAGCTCGTGTTGCGCAACGTTTTCAAGATAATGTGTTGCACATAATTTGTTCAACTTTTTGATCAACTTTTTTAATTTTTTTTGGTATTGGTTGCCGTTGACGTGAAATTATTTGTTGTGCGTTGCGTTGGAGGAGACAAAATGTGTGTGCGTGCACGAGTTGAAGTATTGTGTTGACATCAACGTGAAAATTCATCATTTATGTTTTTTTTATAGTTAATTTTCCAATATTATAAATATAGCAGCCACTTATTTTTCTTTGAGAGGAAATCAGCTTAATCTAAACAAAATTTAATTAAAATATTTTTCAACAAATATGTGTGTGACACCGACATTAAAAATGTTTACAAGCAAAAATTATGTCATCAATATCTGAGTAGATATAGTGCGTGCGTTGAATGCGTTTCTCAACGAGTGCGTCCTGGTTAGGTGTACGAAGGTATCAACACGTCCATTAACTTGTTGAAAAACTATATCAAAAACGAGGTTGATCAACTTGAAAACCTTTTTTATTTGTCAAAATCGAACAAGTTTATGAACTAGTGTACGGGGTTATTCAACTTTTAATTAAGTTTGTCAACTATATGTACGAAGCTATTCAACAATTGAGTACATTGATCAACTAGGTGTACGGAGTTCTCCAACAATTGAACGAGTTGATCAACTAGATGTACGAAGTTATTCAACATTTCACTAAGTTTGTCAACTATGTGTACGAGGCTCCCTACACGTTTTGTTCATTTTTTTCTCTCGCTTCGTTGCTCAACGTGAAGAACTCAAGTTTGTGCACTAGTGTAAGAGGTTGTAAATTTTGAAATTCAACGATGGAGTTCAATGAAAAGTTGAATGAAGTTGGTTGAGCTTGTTGCGCACTTAGTGGACGACCGGCATTAAACATTACTCACATTAGTACAGCACAATATAAACTAATGTATGAAAAAATCAACAAAACAAAACGAAAAAATCGCCGTCGAATACACACAATACGCACTAATCTAATCTTATCAACAAAACGAACAAACAAACAAATTCCTCCACGAATGCATGCTATGCGTATACGTATTGCATTAATCTATGCGAATCCAGAACGAACCCACAAACAAAATAAAATTGAATAAAAAAAGGGATTTCTCGTTGAATACACACAATTCATGTAGGTACCTCATTCACCATGGAATGAGAATCCACAGCACGTACCAACAAAAAAAAATCGCAGCGAAAACACACAATGCAGATACATACATATCTATGAAAATCCACAAAACGAATCCACCTACTCCCACTTTCCTTGGTCGAGCACAAGCATCCTTTGGATCGCTTATGGCAGCCCATAATGGACACAAGCTGCAGAATCCCGTTATACAGTAATGGAACCGATAGTTGGAGAAACAACAGTTCTGGTCATCTCACCACCCAACAAATAGAAGATCGCTATCATCATATAACCATCGAGATATCAACCTCTCATTCAAACCAAAGATGTAAAGTATTGAGCTCTCGCTCTAACTGACGAAAGATAAGATGTACATACGCTTATGTTTTCTAATTCATAATTGCACACATTTTTGTGTTTCAAGCCAAGAGAGACGAGATGATTGTTTCTTATACATATTTTAGTTCTTTTTTTAAATGAAATCATAATGGTCATTGTTGAGTGGATTCATTTTGTAATTTTTTAAACTGTAGTTTAACAACTATGTAATTTTAACTTTCTTTTGTCTAAATTTAAAGAACAAAAATAATATAAAATTTAGTGTAGCCTGGCCAATCCGGAGTCGGCAAAATAATATATGTAATCGCAATACATGTGTATTATCTATGGAAATTGTAGTTATAAATAAAATGCACGACTGGATCGTACAAGCTTGCTCTTGTAGCTAACAACTTTAGTGTTACTCACTGACGCTGTTGTTGGGTAACTAGTCTATTATAGTTAGCCTATGCAGATTTAAAGCCCATGTAGGTAATATTAACTTGATTCTTAGTATAATGAATTGTCGAATGCATGATTCAAGGAATAGTTAAATAGGTACCTACAAATGTATATTTAAATGGATTTTTAATTATGTAAATTAGGAGGGTAATAATGTAAATATGTACATGTACAAGTACATTCATGTACATATATAATGAAAGTGAATGGTGTATAGGTGGGAAAAAATCGTTTTTTAAACTAAACTGCCAAAACCATCACTTTAATCAGTTTTTCGGAAAAACGAAGAACGCCATTAGATACCACGGATCAATGAAAATTTTATAAAAAAGTATCTCGAAAATTGTAGGACGGGTTTTGATGAAATCCTGGGGTGGAATCGGCTAAGGTGATTTGTGATTGTCACATTTCCGACAATCACATGTGATCATAATATATTCTTCGTCTGTGTAATGTGATCACAAAAAATTACACAAAACTTGGCACCACTTTAAGAGAAGTACTAAGAGCTCACATAAATGCATGTATATATATGTTTGATTTTGTTTGTATACAAATTATTTTATTTGTTTTTTTTTTTCATGCAATGTTGAATGCTCAAACGTTATTAACCTTTTAATATTAAAAAAATGTTATAATTATCTCGCAATCCAAAAAAGTTAAAATAAAAGTAGAATCTAGTCATTCGAGTTCGCGAGATTAAATTAGGATATTTCCAATTTTGTTCTACAAACTGCGAAAATAAAAATGTTTCGCTCGTTTGCCAAAAGTTTTTTAATTTGTACCTATTATTAATTTATTCTAAATGTCAATTAATAACAAAATAAATTAAAAGTTAAAATAAATATGTGTGAGAAAAACAATGCCTTTACCTAATTACATGTACATACATACTTCTGTTTTGTTAGATCGGATATACTTTGTTGAATGTAGTGTATATGGGTGTGCACATGTACATATATGATTTCTATTTTCGGAGTTTGTGAAATCACAAAAGCAATTTCACAAATTTATAAAATTAGAAAACAAATGTATTTTATATGAAAATGACACCAAAATAGCTGTCACAAGAAAAATTCACAAAAATGTGATTATCACATGTGACAGACACCTTACACAGCCCAAATTTATTTTTTTGTGACTGTCAACTATCACAAATCACCTTAGCCGATTCCACCCCTGTTTTTTATTTTTCGTTTTTTGAAAACAAAATTCTTTTGAAATTTTGGTATGCAATTTTTTTTAGAGACTATTAATGTTCATGGGAATATAAATTTATTTGTTTTGATTAGTTTTAAAATGATTGATTGCAAAAATTAATAAATTATTTTAATTTAAAAAAAAAAGTTATTCAAAATTTTTATATACAAAAATAATTTAGCTACTTAGATCTTCTTAGATATAAAATTTGACAGAAATCCAATGTACCGTTACCGAGAAAGCAAAAAATTAAAAAAACCGTTATATGAAAGGTACCGTTAATAGACTTTTCCCGTAAACTTGGTTCATATCAAATGATAGCTATTACCAACAAAAAAATTCTCAAAAATTTGTATCAAAATCGTTGGAGCCGTTTTAGAGAAAAATAAGATTTTCCTTCAAGGTCATATGGCAGGTACCGTTAGTTTTATTCCTAAAAATAAAATTTCAATTTCCCCTCTGAGGAATCCCAAAATAATCACACATACCAAATTTGAAGGCAATCGCTTATGCCGTTTAGGCTGTAGCTCGTTATGCATACAGACGGACAGACAGACAGACATTTTTTGGCGATCACTTTTTTAGGTTTCTCTTTGATCGGAATGTCATGTTTGATTGTTAGAATTTTTTTTTTTTACGAATGCATAACTTGCCTTATATTACCTATAATCGCAAGTAAGAAATCTCAATAAAGTTTATACTACTACCCCCAACCCCCAAACAACGCCGCAAAAATGTTTCTTAAAAAAAAAAAAAAAAAAAAAAAAAAAAAAAAAAAAAAAAAAGTAGTCTTCAGTAGTCGGCCGGGGGCCCGAGTTCAGGAGAATTTAAAAAAAAATGTCTCTTAAAGACTATCACAGAGACCCTTGTAGCAAAGTTCCGAATATTTTGTTACGCTACGAATAAATTAACATCATAAAAGCCTCGAACGAAATCAAAACATCATTGCCTCGCATAAGCCCGAAGCTTACGGAGTTTTAAAGTCATCGAATTTACTTCAAAATACTAGAAGAAAAATCGATTTCAATTTTTGGTGTTAATCTTTTGATAATTTAATTGTTTTGTTTTTTTGTTTGCTTCCACTTCTACAGACTACTATGAAAATAACTGTTCGTAGAAAAAACAGTCAAACTTCATATTCATTCGGGACTAGTGATGTCAATTTTCCCCAACTCAGAATTTCGTAAGATATATTTTTAGTATGACGGGACCTATAATCATTTTTTCGGGATTCGTATGAAATGCGTTTTAAAATGTAAATATTTTTCTGTGAAACGTCAAGTCAACGTATAGCGAAGTTAGCTACAATTGAAAGGATGCGTTCTGGCATTTTAAGTTTTTGTTATGTTTTTGAATCTCACTAGAGTTGTGGAATACCTAATCCCGCTCGACTCGACTGTGAGCTCTCGAGTGACACCTTACTCGACTCGTATTCAGGATTAGGCCCCCAGATAGAAATTTAACATCTCGCTTGGCGCTCACCTCATTCTTCAAACCAACGCTTCAATTAGGTCTAGGTAGGTAGAATGGTGGTCAGAGCGAATTCGCATCCAGACCCAAGTAGCGCTGGGAAGCGCCGCTTTGATGCCAAAAACTCGTACGTACCTGAATAAGATTTTTTTAGCGAAAAAGAGAGGGAACAAATGAGGCGCAGCGACGCTAGAACCATTTCGACCCTTTGAGGAAAGAGAGTAAGTTTTTAACTTTTGTTGTATCAGACAGTTCTTTTAGATCAGAAAAGAAAGCCCTTCCAAGGGATTGCATTCTTAGCCTGGCCAAAACGGGACATTTGCAAAGCAAGTGAAGCACTGTTTCCTTTTCCAACTGATTTATACAGCTACGGCAGTAGGTGTTATGGGGAATACCGAATTTTGCTGCATGCTCCCCAAAGGGACAGTGCCCCGTAGCGACTATGCTTGCTATGTCCCGCCCTGGTCTACAAATGAGATCGTTTGTGCGGGATTTATTATATGAAGGCCATATCATTCTAGATATCGCGCAGTCGGTTATATTATTCCATTTTTTGTTGGATTCCGTGAGGAAAACTGAAAGAATTTTGCCCTTCATAGCAGCGAGTGGTATAGATACATTATCTGCAAGCGAGTTATGAAGAGCTGATTCGTGCCGTGCCAACTCGTCTGCCCGTTGATTGCCCTCGATACCACTGTGTCCTGGAACCCAGCCAGGTGGCCGTGGCGCGATAGTTGTGTGCTCCCCTGTCAACCGCGTTGTCGCAGTTTCGATTCCTGCCGTTGTCTATGTCTTCTTGTATTCCATTAAAAACGAATTGTAAAAGTTGTCATAAAATGAGTTCATGGATTACTCATTACATGCTGTTCAGACATAACACTACCAACATGTGATTGAGTAAACTAGTATACCCATTAATATGACAACGAAATAAATAAAATAATGCGAATTATAAGAGACATAAGTAATTAAAACACGGTAATTTTCTCCGCATTAGTTCAGCCACCATCCCTGGAGAAAAATCTGAGACAACAACCAGCTCTAGTCTCAGAACATCGTGCCACACATCTTTCCTATCCTTCTTTCTCTTCTTTCACCGGATGACCACGCTGTGTAAAAAGCATATAAAAGGTATTCATAATACCTTAAGCGCGTGCAGAATTATAAGAAAAAAAATAGCCTATGGTTAATGTTCAGATTTTCAAGGTCATTTCGACATAGTTCGACAAGTTTTGATGATATTTTTGTTGAATTAACGGCTTTGAAAACCGCTCGACTATCTGTGAATATTGCCGAATTTAGATTTTGAGTTGGACTTAGTTTAAGAATCTTGCATGCTTCTATTACAGCTAGTACTTCAGCTTGAAAAACGTTAGCAAAGTCGGGAAATCGGAAAGATCTAGAGACTTTGACTCTGAGAAGAATCCTGCCCCTACACCGCACTCCATTTTAGATCCGTCGGTAAAAAAATCTTTACATCAAAATCTTGGGACACTTCGTCGTCTTCCCAATTCCTTCTGGATGGAAAGATAACTTTAAAATCTTTGCCGAGACTCGGAATAGGGGTGCAGTATTCATTGTTTGTCAACAGAATATCTAGTGGAATCAGATTAGCTCGGTTGCTATTGGCAAACCAGAATTTTGGCTCTTTGAGTCCCTGTGACACCAACGGTAGCAGTTCTCTGAATATTCTTAAGTCTATTGATGTTGTATTGTTTGATTAAAGCGGGCCACCATACAATCGAACTATAAGCCAGGATTGGTCGTACTACTGCTGTGTATGTCCATAGGATTATTTTCGATTGAAGACCCTATTTTTACTTGCGATTAAAGGTACTATAAGGCAAGTTATGCATTTGTACAAATAAACAATTCTACAATCAACCATGACATTACGATCATAGAGAAGCCTAAAAAAGTGATCGCCAAAAAATGTCTGTCTGTCTATCTGTCTGTCTGTCCGTCTGTATGTATAACGAGCTACAGCCTAAACGGCTTAAGTGATTGCCTTCAAATTTGGTATGTGTGATTATTTTGGCATTCCTCAGAGGGGAAATTCAAATTTTATTTTTAGGCCTAAAAATAACGGTACCTGCCATTATGACCTTGAAGGAAAATCTTATTTTTCTCTAAAACGGCTCCAACGATTTTGATACAAATTTTTGAGAATTTTTTTGTTGGTAATAGCTATCATTTGATATGAACCAAGTTTACAGGAAAAGTCTATTTTCATTTTTAATTTTTTGCTTTCTCGGTAACGGTACATTGGATTTCTGTCAAATTTTATATCTAAGAAGATCTAAGTAGCTAAATTATTTTTGCTTATCAAAATTTTGAATAGTTTTTTTTTTTTTAATTTAAATAATTTATTAAATTTTTTTTTGGAAAAATCAATCATTTTAAAACTAATCAAAAAAAATAATTTTAAATTTTATATTCACATGAACATTAATAGTCTCTAAAAAAATTGCATACCAAAATTTCAAAAGAATTTTGTTTTCAAAAAACGAAAAATAAAAAAACTGGATTTCATCAAAACCCGGGCTACAATTTTCTAGATACTTTTTCATAAAATTTTCATTGATCCGTGGTATCTAATGGCGTTCTTCGTTTTTCCGAAAAACTGATTAAAATGATGGGTTTGGCAGTTTAAATAAGTTTAAAAACGATTTTTCCCACCTATACACCATTCACTTTCATTATATACATGTATGTACTTGTACATGTACATATTTACATTATTACCCTCCTAATTTACATTTACATTTGTAGGTACCTAACTAACTATTCCTTGAATCATGCATTCGACAATTCATTATATTAAGTATCAAGGTAATATTACCTACATGGGCTTTAAATCTGCATAGGATAACTATAATAGACTAGCTACCTACCAACAGCGTCAGTGAGTAACACTAAAGTTGTTAGCTACAAGAACAAGTTTGTACGATCCAGTCGTGCATTTTTATTATTATTATTATAAATTTATTGACAACTAAATAAATTAAATTGACAATACTATTTTTTTTTTGTAGCTTGAGCAACTGAGGCTTTCAGCTAGTTTAAAACAAAAAATAAATAATATTTATATGAGATTTTCTAAATTGAGTGCTTTCATTAGCATATATACATTGTTTACATTTTCTTTTGAAGTTTGGGTTAAAAGTTCAGATAGTTTTTTATTAACAATATTTAATATTTGGTTAATTTTTTTGCAAGAAATAAGGTGACTTATGGTAAGCGTATTGTTTTCGTTGCAAAGATGGCAGAGTGGAGGGGTTTCTTTAGTAATAAGATGTTTATGGGTTAAGTTAGTATGACCCATCCGTAGTCCAAGGAATGTTTTTATTTTTTTTGTTGAAACATCTGTAGGTTAGTATGCTTTCTCAGTATAAGGGTAATATAAGGTGACCAGTTTGTTTTAAGTTTATATTTCCATGTTTTAAGCAGATATTTTTTGTATATCTTTTTTATTGTACGCATAGAATGTTGAAAGAGGCTGTTTTAAGGCCGACTTTGCTTCAGCATCTGCAAATTCATTGCCTTTGATGCCGCTGTGCCCTGGAATCCAAAATACCTTGAATTGTTCACTATTTGTAATGAGTGTCCCGAATGGATTCGATTATTTCGCTGTTGTTGTTTAAATTGTGTATAGCTCTTACGAAAGAAGGGCTGTCTGTGAAAATAATTGTTTTTTTTTTTGTTTTTGGATTTATTAATTGCAGTTAGGATAGCAAATGCTTCTGCTGTAAATATGGAAGTGAAGGCGGGGAGGAGACCTTTGGAAACGATTTCTAAGTCTTCTCCGACAACAGCGAATGATGTTTCGTTTTCGGTTTTTGAAACATCTGTGAACGTAAAGCTAATGTCAAAGGCTTTAGCATATTCAAGAGCGGTTGTTTTTGATTTTTCTTCCGTTTTGGGAATTTCTTGCAATCGGTGTGAATGGGTGACTTTCTCGAAGAGTTTATTTTATAAATTGTACATATGGTAAGATGTTCGATTCTCTCTTTGATTTATGGCAACCCTGCGTCTGTCAAGAGGTTTCGTATTGGGGTTGTACGAAATGCCATCATAGCACTTCTGATGGCTGCATGATATGGTGTTGTTATCAGTTGAATTGATGATTTTGAACATTTACCATATATAGCTAAGCCATAGTCAACCTTAGATAAAATGACTGCTTTAATTACATTTATAATAGTATTAATATGACAATAGCTATTCTTAGATGATAGATATTTTATAAAGTTTACACTAGCATTCAAGTTTACTCTAGCATTTAAACAGTGGTTTTTAAATGTATACCTAGAATCGAATATAATACCAAGTATTTTAGCAGAATTTACATTAATTATATTTGTTTTATTTAATTTGACTAAGATTTCTTATTACAACTGTTTTTTACATAAGTGTAGAATTTTACATTTATTAATTGAAATTTTTGAGCCTGAGTATTGCCCCCAATCTGCATTTTATTTACCGAATGTTTTACTACAAGCTTAGAAAGCAATGCTAGTCTTATTAACCCCGTTCTTCAATGTTGAGTTTCCAGTTTATTTTAGGGTCCAGGATGACTCCGAAATATCTCGCACTGGAAGATAATGAAAGATTGTGGTCATTTAACACAGGTAGGGTGAAAGTGTGTTCCTTAGCCCTGGCAGTGAAGAGTAACAATTCTGTTTTGACTTGGTTAACCCCTAGTCCACAATTCGTGGCCCAATTGCTAACCTTACGCAGAGCCCTCTCAGTGATTTCACTTATAACTGTTGGGAATTTACCCAACACTAAAAGTACGAAATCATCTGCGTACGCTACCGCTTTCACACCATTATTTCTCAGCTTGACAAGAATCCTATTCATGAATAAAAGCCAAAGGAGCCGGACAGAACCCCACCCAGTGTTGTTCCTCTATTTACAATTAGATCTTCTCGTACAGGAATTTTTCTATATAAAATGAGCAGGAAAAATAGTCCGCGTCCGTGTATGAGAGTGCCTATTTATATGAAAGTAGTTTATATGAGAAATTCGAAAAAGAAGTTTGTTACCGAAAATGTGTCCGCTTATAAATTAACTGGTTATTGAAAAGTCAAAGAAAAACAATAGAACAGTCAATTTTGTCTGATATTTTGGAACGGTTTTCCTCTCCCATAGTAAAAAAAAAACCTTAATTTCAATTATGTCACTCCGAAACCACAGGACTTCCTTTAGGAATTACATCCTTGTCTCTTTATGATCATCATACTCGCAATGCTTTTCCCACGTGATTTTATCTACGCAGTAACATTAACATCAACCCTCTACCACCTCCGCTTTGGAGTTGGGCCTAAGTGCTTTTATTATACCAACGACCGTTAAGTGTTGATCCAAAAAACACAAATGGTCAAAGTTGAAATTCGTAGAACTTGCCCTCTTCAGAGTTGGGTCATTTCATTGTGAAGAGCATTATCACTAAAATTCACACACAATTTCATTCATTAGTTTTTTTGATTTGTTATTCTTGGAGTCAGCTTCTGGTGCGTGAGATATAATTCCTACACAGGCGCATATCGAGCGCAAAGCAATGTAGGCGAGCAGGCACTAGGCAGTGTCGAAGTCTATACTCAAAGCCGAAGCTGAGAAGCAATCAAAATCAAAACAAAAATAAACATAAATGCTAGGTATACGCGGAGAACAAAAGAAGCACCTTTGCGCAACATGTCAACCATAAAACAAAACGGTAATAAACAATAAAATTATACACAAACATTTCTCAAAAAAAAAAATCAAATAAAATAATCATCCCGAAATGTTGAAACCAAAAACCTGATTCCCGAGTCTTATTATTTTATTCAAGATTTTGTAGGTCATGTTTTGTTTATAAAGTTTGATTTTTGCAACAATTTGTTTATATTCACCGTAAGCGCCGCCATTTATTCTATTCCTCTGCTTAACTATTTGATAAACAAACTACGTAACATAACTACTCTCACATTCACTTGAGTACATGCGCACTGAATATCTAACAAAAACCGAACGTGGGAGATGGGAGGGAGCAGGTAAAGTGGCGAAGCGCCTCGATGAAAATTCTGTTTGTACACAAAAAATATTACTTTCACTGTTTACAATAGCAATGCAAAAAATAGCAACAAAATCCGGTTAACAAAAAAAAAAAAAATAAATAAATAAATAGTTACACTTTTCACTAGAACAACAAAGAGCACCATGTCAGTTGTGTACATATTCCTGTTGGGAATCATTTTTGCTCCACATAAAGGATGAGCGGGAGATTTTGCACACACAATTTTCTTATTGGTTTTTTTTTTTAATTTTTTTTGTTTGGTTTAAAGAGGAAGGAGGAACTTACTCATCTCCATCGGGACATAATCCTGTAGTTTCATCATATTTGGTACAATAATTGTCTGCACTATAATTGAAGGTACCATCTCGTTTGCGAATTGGCCGACGACGTCTTTGATTTTGGAAATGCCAATTGAAACAAATAAACGGTCGATGTTGATTACATTTGTGTTGCAGGAATGACTGACATTGTTCCACACGGAATTCCTTCAAGTATCTGCAAGTGAAGTGTCTTGTTTTGTTTATCAAATTGAAGGAAATTAATTGGGTCTTAGTTTTTTTTGTAAATTAATTTGTTTTAAATAAATTTACTTACGTATAATGGTTTGGTTTTTCTTGTTGTGTTGCTAACATAAGTTTATTCTCGTTCGCCATTTTGTATGTGGGAAAACTATTGCGTCTATCCGACGCTCAACAAAATACCATTTGAAATGATTTTTATGGGATGCACATTTACAGGCCTTAGGAGCGCTATAATCGGAAAATAGAATTTTTGTTGTTTGGGCAGCTCTGTGATTTGTCTGTGCGCTTTAATGGTGAGCCTACATTAACAGCCATATTCTGCCGTTGTGATGCTCACACCCTTCAAGCAAAAACACGGACCCGAATTTCTCGGTTCACTTTGGAATCCAAAAAAAAACTGAGTGTCTCACACATATAAACACATTTTCTGTGTACGCATGTAAAAAGGAGAACTAGAATTGAGATTATTTTTTTTATGGACCGAGAAATAGAGAGAGCAGTCGATATTGGAGTGGGGAGTATTTTTATGGACTATTAATCAAGACACGACACAGTTATTGTTTTTTTTCAATTTTGCAGAGTAAACAAGCAACAAGGAAATTTGTATTTTCAATTAAACCAAAATACATAATAACAAACGTAAATAGTTTATAAAATAATATTTTAAAATGAAAAAATGGGACTATTATCAAATAAGCAAAGAAGTGTTTAATATTCTTAAAAGAGCATAGGGACATTTTTCTTATTAGATTAGTTAGTTTTTTTTGGATCTGTTTTGAATTCCATTTAGGTTCCGTTCTCGCTGAGTAGGGTGAAATAGAAAACTCTCTCTCTCACAACACATGCACAAAATGGCTCCGTGGTGATTCTAATTTCCATACTAATTTGATCCGATTTGGAATCGTTTCGGATCAATTTTAGGGTTCATTCATGAAGTTGTAGCGGATCTAAAAGGGAGTCTCTTGTTTGAAGGGCATGTCACAATTTTTTGTGAGGTTTCTTATGAGGCAGTCACAATTTCGTATTCTGTTGAGATCCTCATAAGAAACCTCACAAGAAAACTCAACACCGAAAGTTGATTTTTTTTAGTGATGGCAGCTAGCTGATTTGTCAAAACTAACATTAAGGGTATTCAGCAACGAGATATTTTCCGCTTTGCTGAAAGATATAATTTTCCGCCAGACGTTGGCATGAATACCACCTTTTCAAAATACTTGCTTAAATGTGGGAAATGATCTGATGTTCATTGAAATAAATTTATTAGGTTGGTTTATTCCCTTTCTACATCAAATTCATGAAATAATCTTATCTGATTTGTAGATTTGACGGTTCATTTCTGCGGAGATAAAATTATCTGGTTTCTGGGGTTTATCTGGGTTTTTCCTACGTTGAATGAATACCCTTATAATATCAATATAATCTGCAAACTACAAAAGTGACAAATTACCTAAGATTTGTTTAAAACATCTGCAATAATAATTTATTTGATAAGAATATAATTAGTTTCAATTAAGTAATAATTAAAATTTGTGTTATAGCTTGATGGCCGGCATTCTCAAGAAGAATTTTCGGTGCCAAAGCCATTTTTTTTAGAGTTTATTAATATGTTGTTATAAAATTTAAAAAAAAAAAATAAAATTCAACTACGAAAAACACAAATTAATTAAATTTTGTTGCGTTTTCCTGGACTTTCTTGAAATTCCTTGGGACGTTTTATCTTCCTATTATGATGCAGATATTACATATTGTACCTTCAGATTTATGCACTCGGGCATTGATGTCGATCTAGTGCCGTGTTGCTAAGAAAAGTCTTGCCGCAAAATGATACATTCGATTTTAGACAATTCTGTGTACATTGAAATCATGAGATTTTAATTTCAGTTCCAAATGAAAAGCAGAAAATTTATAGAGATTTCTAATCATGGTTAAAAATTGTACCTTTTTCATAATTGTTTCGTACACTACAAGATATACATTTTTTCGAACAATGATAATACAGTTTTATTAATTCTTACTTCTTACATTTATAGGTGAAACTTCTTCCAAAAGATGTATCGAAATCAAATTCAATTCCATGTTTGTTCTTATTTCGTTTTTTTTTTTATAGTTTTGTTTGACAGATATGTCAAGTAGGTGAGTTGTGATGTGCCAAGAAGTAGATCATTATTTTCAAGTTATTATGATGCTCACAAGTTGTGAGGTTTTAACCAGAATACCAAAAAAGTCACAAAAATGAGTTCACCTCAAGTTATGAGGTTATTGTGACTTTTGACGATTTAGTTAGGTTGCCAGCATATATGCTATTCACACCAAACCATAAACGAAATTTTACTCTTTTTTCTCGAAGCGAATACTAAACACGTATTCGTTTTCCAATACAATTGTGCATTTATAAAACGACTTGAAAACGAGTAGCAATTCAAGAACGAATCAAGCGACAAATCTTCTGTCAAGTAAAATTGATATGATTGTGAATTGGCCCTAAAAAAAAAAGAACAGCTGGTACTTGCTGTCAAAAAAATTAATTTCAATATTTTCAAAAATTATGGCAAGGCCTATTTACATATAATAATATGTACATATATTTGCAAAAAAATTCTATTTTTTAGTTTTATTTACATATTGTGATTGAAGAATACGACAAGCAGAAAGTACTACACCGAAGAGAGCTGATGAGATAGTCCTATATCAAAAAGCTTTATTTTACAAGCTGAGTTGTATAGGACTTTCAACGAAAATCATAACATTGCTGAGGAATCTATACAGCGAAACCAAATCGGTGGTTTGGAATGGTAATGATTTTTCAAATTGGTTTAAACACTCGGTTGTGAGACGAGTCTGTACATTAAGTGCCCTTATTTTTATTCTGTTTATTGATGATTTGGTTGAATGGTAAATTGGAGGTATTTTATGGAATGGAATAAGAATCCTTATGTACGCGTATGATGTAGTTTCACTTGCAGATTCTCCAGTCATTTTGCAAAAAAATGATTAAAAAATTTGAGGAATATTGTGAGACTTGGAGTTTAACTGTTAATCTTAACAAATCGATCATGGTATTTAGAAAAGGTTTTGGAAGAAACGCACAGTTTGAAAAATGAAGATTTAAAGGCGAGGAAATCGAGATAGTTAAAGAATACAAATATCTAGGGATTCTTATTAGATTGAATTTGAGCATGCAAAACCATCTTGTAAATAAGCTTAACGTTGCCAAAACTACGCTAAATTCAACCTGGAGGTCATGTATGTGTAACTCAGCACTTCATCCATCCGCAAAATACAAAATTTTTCAAAGCACTGCCACCCCAACAATGATTTACGCTGCGCAAGTATTGGGAATTAATAAGTATGACGAAGTTGAAAAACTTTTACGGTTCTACATTAAAAGATGCTTCCGTCTTCCTCAAAACAGACCGCATTACATGTTGTGTTTGAAACAGGATTGTCCCCGTTGTACATTTCAACAGTTAAATTACACTTTGACTATGTTCTTCAAATAGTAACGTAAATGCCCGATAACCGACTACCTAAGGAAATAGCAACATTTGCAATCAACAACAACACCTTATTTTTTAAGGAATGGAGTTCGTTGGCACGGAAACATAACATACATTTGAATTTAAATCCTTGTCGTCCAAATGATTGGAAAGCGATTTTGCATAACTTCTTAAAGGATCCTGATTTAAAGTTAAGAGAACATTTTATTGAGGAGGCTGAATCTTCACCGAAATTATTACAGTCAACTTAATTTTAACTTAGAAGGACTAAACTACTTCAACTCCGTATTCAACGTAAAATTTATTGAGACCATATTTAGAACGCGAGGAGAACATTTAAAATTAAACTACATGCCACATCGTGATGAGCTTCTATTTTCTGTAACCTCTGCAACATGAA
The DNA here is from genome assembly GCA_910595825.1 of Philhelius pedissequus. Classification (NCBI taxonomy): domain Eukaryota; kingdom Metazoa; phylum Arthropoda; class Insecta; order Diptera; family Syrphidae; genus Philhelius; species Philhelius pedissequus. The sequence goes on along the minus strand of OU343161.1, from coordinate 10,727,534 downwards.
CTCAAAAGATGATATCTTCCATTTCGTCGTTATGAGCTTAATTGGATAGATACAAAGGATATTTTGAATGGCAAAGGTGGATGGAGATCGCTCTTTTCTTTCGTACAAACTGCTGCAGCGTACAGACGGATGATAGTCGATGAGAATTTTTAGCACATCTCTAAATTAGTTTGTAACTTAAGAAAAAAATTCCTTTTTTCATTCTTTAATTCTCATCTCATTGTATGTAAATATAATTCCTTTCATTCATTTTCAAAATCAATATTAATGTTACTTTTTTTTGTGAATCAGGACGCCTTCAAGTCATGCCTTATTATGATTTGGATATATGTTAAACTATGGTAACATTTTAAATTGAACTGAATAAATTAGCATTATTATTATTATTATTATTATATAGTCCTATATTCGGCAAATAATCCCAGCGCAAAAATTGCTATTTCTACCCTTTTTTATGGAATGTACTTTCTGCAGTTGAGGTCTAGAACTTCCAAATTTCTCATTTGGCTGCGCAGGATATCAAACGTGCTTGAATACATTCGAAAAATGTGTTTGAAATATTCACCATCATTTTCCAATTTCTCCCAGAAAGTGCATAAAATATTAAAATGCATTAGGTATAAGCGTTCTTTGTCTAATCAATTCTTATTAAAAACTCACCTTTGTCCACATGCTTCTATGGATTGCACAATTTTGATCTCTACTTTTTTTCTCTTTTTATGCAGCATTTTAAGATTTGATTGCTTAGGATTTATGTTAAATCAACGTTTTTACAGCTTTTCCAAAACAACAGAAAAGTCAAACAAAAACTACTAATTTTCGGTGTGAACGCTCTACTCGTTTTGGTAAACGTTTAACTTGATTAAGAAAAAGTTTAATTTGATTTGCATAAAGTTTAATTTGATTTGCAAAAAGTTTAATTTGATTTGTAAAAAGTTGAATTTGACTTGAAAAGACTATATTAAAAAATAAAAATATTGTTAAAAACTTCTTGGAAACAAATACTAAAAAAGTGCAAGTGGATTTAGCAATTTTCCGCGGCGGAATCAGAATATAAAAACGATATAATGATGTATTAGCGAATTGAAATTTGTTTTTTAGAGTTGCTAATCACAGCACACACAGTCACAAAAAGAGATAAGATCCGTAATCGTTCGCTTCAAAGCAAGAAAGTATTGGTTTTAGTAGGGAATATCTTATTTATTGAAACAAAATCGCCATTCTTGGTTTTAGGAGATCAACAACACTTGTACAAAAGGGAAACAAATGTTGGCTTAATAAGTGTGCTGAATTAAGTCTTAATAAGATTTGACATTTAAAATGCAAATTGCCAATAAAGATGAGCAAGTAGTTCATTTTTGTTTATACACAGTCATATTAATTGCAAGCATTTTATACCGAATTCTCTGTGCTAATTTTAGTTTGGCATAAATTTTGCCGTACCTAGAGCGTTCACACGGTAAAAAGCAAACTGGCTATAATTTGACACATAAAATGCCAATTTGACACTCCTTCAAGGCCGGCACAAGTTAAAATTGGTGAACCACCAGATCATTTTGTTTAATGGTATTAAGAATTTTGGTTATGCGGGCATAAACAATTATATTTTTCTAATTTTTTATCGAGATCGCGTCCCCTTACCGAATTAATCCTTAAAACCCTGTTCATATGAAAGTCATATAGAATGCAATAATATACACTGCCAAATTGGAAGTAATACTGGCTGTTAAAATCTTGGCATTATTTTTTTTGTCGTATAAATGTTCGAAAATGTGGCAGTATATTTATGTCATTATAAAACTATCAGACTCGATTTTCATTGTGGCATTATACCGAAATCGTGTAAATTCAATACAGATAACAATTTTCAAATAATGACAATCTATAATAAAGAATGAATACTGCCAGTTGGCAGTATTTGTATCTGTCATTATTTTAGCTTCGTGTAAGCTTCGTGTGAATATTGGCCATAAATAATGCGAACTTGGCATTCGCAGTATTTACTGTAAAGACACAAACGTGGTTTTTCATTAGATGTCCAGATGAACATTCCGAAAGGGTCTATAAGTCTTCTAAAGCCTTTCTATTGGTAAAAATTCTCTTCTGACGATTCTGCCGGAAAATTATCTGCCCTATCAAGGTAATCGTCGGAGCGGAATTCTCTCCGATTTACTACGATTCGGAGACATTTTGCTTCGAGGTAATCCTCCGATCGGCTGATCGGAAATTCTGTCCGCATGCCATTTGTATGCGATGAAGTCCTTTTAATGGTTTTATTTATGACAGATACAAACAAAATATTCTCCGAAGTCCTCCGATAATTTCTCCTTGCGGAAGGTGTTTTCTTTTTAAAGAAATTGTTTATAAAAATGTAGGTAGAAGAAATAAACCTAATGGACGTTAACTTGTGGGCTTTCTGTTTTTAGGCGGATGATAACTCTGCCCAGCGAATATCCCGATATTGCATATCTAAAATTGCATAAGGACACCAGAAGTTGTGGCTGTGTTTTAGTTTTGAATACATCATATATTTTTAAAGGTTTGGAGTGACACTATAAGAGTGACCGATAATTTCTTTTGCATTTGTGTTTAATCTGCTCCAATACAAAAGCAAACGCATTTTTATTTAGGCGAAAGTTATTTTCTTCAATCTTGAAGGGAATTATAGAATTAGAGCTGTGGCAGGTAGTCAGCGTATATTGTTTCCGTTCTTGCAATGTACTTTCATTTTCTAAATAAATAATATTGAATTTCAAAAGTTTTTTTTTTTTTCAAATTATTCTTTTGTTAACAGTTCAAACGGAAACAAAGCGTGTTTTTGGAAATACCGAGGGGACTCTATTCGATAGTTTTGATTTTAAAATCGGTGCATCTAATTACATTTCTTAAAAATTCTAGCGCATTATAGTTGAAAAAAATAATTTCTATAAACAATAAATTACACTCCCTCGCCAATTTTTCATCGTTTAAAACGTTTATAGTATTTATTTAATTAAAAAACTATCGAAAATATATCGCATTTTCGATATATCAGTTAAGTTGCTAATATCTGCCTGAAGTTTATATCCATCGCAATGCATCGTCGTATTTCTTTAAAATTTGTCCCCTATCACATAGGGAAACCAGTTTCTGGAGATTTTGTTGACTTTTTTCTTTAATTGACTTGTAGCTTTCACGCGAATAAATTGATGAGGAAACTGAGTTGCTCGTTTTTTGAATTGCTTTTGATTTGACGTTCGCGTTTTGTAAACAAACAATTTGCTTCGCGGCTGGAAAATTCTACATAAGGCGTGTTTTTTTTCTAAGCCCCGGGGAAATTGGACGAAAAAAACGATGAGTAGGATTAATAATTTGAATGTTAAATCCAACAACAACTAATCCCCGGGGGTGCTTAGCTTAAACCCAGAGAATTCTCGGGGCTTAGCTATTGGAGAGGATAAAAACTGTGCTACCAAGAACTTTTTCACTAAGTTATCGATAAAATGTATAGAAACTTTAAAACTGACATTTTGACATGTCAGATAATTATCAATTTTGTTTGCTTTGGTTGAGCATTTATTCTAAGTGTGTCAGTTGTTTTCCTAATGGCCATGTCAACCTAACCTAACCTACCTTTTAATATAAATTCCGCAACACAACAACAAATCAATTTTAACATTTTTCGCTTTTGTATCGCCTCTATGGTTTTTTCCACCTCGTCATGAGCACAACCTTCTACAGCGATTTTCATTTTTGCGTTTATTTGTTTTATAGGTATATTAAAACTTGACTGTGAAATTATTATTAAATAAAAAAGCATTTCTTGAAGTTGATATTCGTTCAATTAACAAGAATTGAATGAACAACAGAACAAAGGTTTCTCTGAGAAGATTGTTTTCGGCTGTGTTTTGTTGTACATGGGAGCAACCCAATACAGATTCTCTGCTTCATCCTTGGCATACTTCAATCTTCTTGATCGTTGTCCGCTCTTGCTCAGACTTATATTCCAAATGACATAGGGACTGAGCGTCCCGCCCGAATAAGCAACTCGTCGACTAATATCATGGCCGACGAATGGGGTAGTTTTCAAGTAGTTGAATTCTATGTACCACTGTATTTGTGAAAATTAAAAGAAAATCACATCGGCTAAAAACAATTTCCAAAATACTTCATTTCAATTTTCAAATTACTTGATTCACATTTGTTTGTATAAATAATAATTAACTTGGTTCTTTTTATGTTATTTTAATAGAAAAGTAGTTTAAATTCAATAAATATATCGAAATTACACAAAACAAATCAACCAGATGATTTATAGAAGAATGAGGATGAAGCAAATGTTTATTTTTTTCTTGCATTACAGCTGTTCTTCAAATGTCATCTTGCAAATTAATAGTGCTACCAAGTATTTCACTAAGCGCCTTCGTCGTTTTTTTCGACCAATTCCCCCGGGGGTTCCAAAAAAACGCACTAATAATTTTGAGTTATAAATTAACCGCAACTTATTTTTAGAAAAATAAATACAAAATAAAGAAACCTGCTGCGATTATATAAGTAAATGTTGTTTTCTTTATTGTGGTTGTTAATAATGGTTTGCTAAATTTATATATTAAAAGGTCACGGAAAACAATGAACCAAGAGAAAACTGATTTGTGTGCAGATTTGTTGTGCGTTTCTCTTGCCATCCAAATCTTTCTGCCAAGCGGAAAATTATCTCGTTGCATGAATACCATTAATGTAATCCCATTGCCTATACGGCCATTCATAGTGAACGAGTGCATATTAAACTTCACCATACTTACGTGAAAAGCTATTTATGTGCAAATTACGATCTTTGACTCTAACGATAAGGAGATAAAAAGAGTATTAATTTTTATTTGACAACGTGACTTGGGTTGATGAATTAGATAAACAAAAATGGTTGTTATTTGTGCTTCTGAGAGACGAAAACGTGGATTTGGCGGTGTGAACACCAATTTGAAATCTCGAAAGCTTCGTGCTGTAATCTCAGATTTCGCTTTGGTGTGAACAAAGTATTAATTTGATTTCAGAATCCATTCAAGAAGCACTAATACATTAATAACCAAATGTCAAAACTCTGATTTTCTATTTAGTTTTTCGTCATCAGATGATGAATTTATAATAATTGAAGCCTACACACACCCAAAGACAAAACATCAGAATTGAGTAGAAGCAATTAGAATGTTGATTTCAGAAGAGCGAAATACTGAGTGAAACCAGTGGAAAACAACAATTAGGCCTATTCTGCCACATCTGTTATTCTGCTACGAATTTTCTGCTATGATGCATAACAGATCTCCACCATAAAAGATATTTTATAATTGGTATTCAGGAGTTCGATCTTTTATAAAAGTCTGTTATGGAACTTCGAAAAAGAAACATTTATACGAACAGACCTAAAATCTGCTATCAAATTATCAGATGTAGTAAATACAAATTCTCGGCAGTTGGCACTGACGAATAACAATAAATTAACCTGTGGAATTATCGTATTTTGATTCGCGAAGATAATTTTTTGTTTTCTGTAATTTTTCCATAACAGTTCCTGAATTTAATATATCCATTATAAAAAGTTGTACAAAACGCACATCAGCAAAATAAGCGACTAATTTCTTATGTTTCATCCATCAAATGTGTTCTGTGCTTTAGTGTATTGAAATAATTTAGTTTTCAAATTATTTACATATTTGAGTTTGTTATTATGCATTTTAATTATTTTTTTGTTATATCTGTCTCCTTTTAAGAACAATTAATTCACGAAATAAAAGTTTTTACTACATATATTTAAATCTTTTATGATAAAAGTAACCAAAATGTGTCTTTTATTCTGTTATGATTCATAAAAGATTCCATAACAGAATGTGGCATGCTGAATACCAAAAATGCAGTTCGTAAAAGATTTGTTGAGAATTTCGAAGTTTTGACAGCTCATTAGCAGATTTCTTAACAGATTTCATAGCAGATTATGCATGCAGAATACCAAGATTATAATTCATAAAAGATTTTTTGACAGTTTAAACTTTTGTTTGAAAATTCATAACAGAATAGCAGATTAACAGAATAAAAGATCTCGCCGAATAGACCTAAATAAGATTTTGCTATTATATTATCTGAACGTTGTCGTTTTACTTATATAAAAACTCAATCAACTGAATTCTTCCACTTTAATTTTTGACAGCTCAAAATTTACAACAAAAAACCAAGTGGTGCACATGGAAAGGTATATAAACAATAGTAGTGTAGCGTAAACATTTTTGTTTTTAACTTCAAAAGAATTATTATAAATAATTTTAAAACTAAATACTTTTGCTAGGAATCATGGAACAGGTTAGCATAAATTTCAAAAACGAAATAGAACAATGGTGTCAACAGCTAAAAACCGCCAATACCCAAGAACTCATTAGCACACTGCAGGTACACGCATTTGTATTTCCAGTAAAAAGCTCGGCTTTAACTTATTTATGATTTTAGGAAATATCTAATGCCTATAGACTTGATAATGAAGAATCGTTACACAAAATTCAGCAACAACTGCTTCAATTAATCATTCGGTCTTCATCTGGTCGCAGTGCCAGTCTAGTAATTCTCAACTCGAGCTTGCGCACCTACTTTCACATCCTTCACCGATCTCGGACCGTTGACACTTTCTTCCAAGACCTCGATAAATACCCGAAAGAAGCCCCTTTCATTCTTTATGCTATTCTCAGCACCGATTATCACAAATGCCTAGAACAGGACTACTTACAAGATAAATGCCTTTGGGCACTCTCCAGATCAATTCAAACAAATTTTCTCCACTTGGTCCCAGTTATTCGGGCTCTGAATATTTTTCACAAAAAATACAATGTCCCCCAACATGAAGTTTCCTTAGAAAGAATCTACTCCTGCATGCAGAGCAATCGCCTCGGAGCTCGCGATGAAGCTCTAATTCTATTTCGCTTTTCCACTCTGGGCCTTCAGGAATCGGTGCAACTGTTTAACTTGATTATAAATTTCTGGCCTTGGACAAACAAAAACAAGTACTACTTACTGTCTGTCATCCTCACTAACCATAACTTCAAGGTGCTCTCGCAAAAGTGCGAGTTCAATGAAGAAGACTTCTTCAATGGACTGCGTTTAGGACTTAGCTACAAAAGCACATTTTCAGCCAGTCAGAGTTTGGTGCGCGTTCTCTCTAAACAACACAGTCATCAACTTCTTGAGCTTTCCATAGACATCCTCAAGAACGGCACAGAAAGGGAAATTGTAAATTTCCACACTCAGTGGTTCACTCACATTATTCAAAAAGATGAACTTTATCGCATGCTCGAACTCGAAGATTGCAAAGAAATTTCATTCCGATACATTTTCTTGGTGTGCATTTTTTCTAAGCAGATAATTCTCGCTTCGAAGGAGCTCGATGAACTGGCCAAATTCTTTCGAGAAAACTGCTTTGTCCTCACAATGGACACGCAGATGTACGTCTTTAAGTTTTTCGTTGACAATTTGTCTAATTTGAATTTTCCAAGTTCGCTGGAGTTCCTTAGTGAATTCATCGAAATGCATAGGTGCACTGAATGTCCTCAAGTGCGACATACAATTCTGGGAAAGTTTCCGATAATCTTTAATTTTATAGCAAAAATGTTCTGTGGATTGAAATCGGAATTCAGTGCACCAGTTGGGGATTTCTTTCGAAAGCTCTTCGAATTGATTTTGAAGGATATGCAGAATTCACTGTATCAACCTTTGATATTCTCCCTAAAGGCTATTGATAGGATTTTGCAGATTCTATTCTCTTCGAGCAGTAAGAATGTATCAAAGGCTTGCAAGCTTGAACAAAATCAGGAGCTGGGAGAGTTTCTGGTAAAGGAAAAGATTTTCAATGTTGAAATTGTGAGTAGGATTGCTTTTAAAGTTCTCGATTCCCCCGAATGCTATGACGATGCCAGAGAATTAGTGGTCAATATAATCAAGCAGTTGAAAGTCCAGAGTCTTCGGGATGCTTCGCGAAGATGCGCCGAGTGCAGTGAAAGTATCGAAATTGATGAAGTTGCACAGTGTGCTATCTTTGCTAAATTGTGTATCCATTGTAGTCACTACGATGATCAGGCGACGCAGTATCCACGGGAGTTGCTCCACTATAGTGTAAGAAGAGTTCGTGAGATCATAAAACTCCTCGAAATAGATCCGCTTAATGTATGTAAGAATGAAGGACATATCTTTGGGCATATGAGCATAATCAATGAAGTTCTTAACGAAGAGAACAATTCACTGGGTTTTGAATATGAGGATTTGTTGAAAATAGTTGATGATGTAGTTTTGCTGCATTTGCAGTTGCTGAATGCTTCAGCTAAAGAAGGAAGTACAGCAGCTAGTTTTCAAGTTATGGATGAAAGTCTACAAATGCTTATAGATAAATCTATATATGAACGGAAGAACGATGAAGAGTGTAGAAAGTTTTTGATGTTGTCCTTTTGGATGGCTTTGAAGGTAAGTGTTGTTAAATAGTTGTTAGATATTTACGATATCATTTTAATCATCTTTAGCTTTTTACGATTTGAATAGTCTTACTAGAAATATATCAGGCTAACAAAATTTAAACAATCTTCTCAAGAAATCAGACGAGATGTAAAGGTTTTTGATATCTGAACTTTCAAATTTGCTTTACTTCTATAACATTATTATCTAATACTATGTTCCCACCAAAGCGAAATCTGAGATTTCAGCGGGATGATTTCGAGATTTCAAATTGGTGTTGACACCGCCAAATCCACGATTTTGTCTCTCAGGCCGTGTGTGAATTGGGTTAAAATGTTGGTTAAATTTTCTACCTTGGTTAAATTTTGAAGTTTGGTTTGTGGTGGGATCAAATTTAGCTTTTTGCTGTGTGAATTGCGTTAAAAGGGATTTATTAAAACACTATTTTGGCTAAAATTCCTTCAAGATTGAAGAAATTTCCCTAAAACATTTTTTTTTGTTGTTCAAGTTAATTAATTTCTTTCCCAAAATCTGACTTAGAAGATATAAAGTTAATAATTTGGCACGAAAAAAGTAACGAATTCTCAGTTTTACTAATATGTTTCGGTTTTACATCGTTAATTTAATATTTTAAAACAACAATTCCAAATCTTTTCAAAACAATTCCCATTATGGTTAGTTTATTGATTTAGTATGTAAACACTAGTTTTCACAGCTGAAGAATTTGACAAGCTGACAAATAAATCTATTTGTATTCAATTTGCAAAATGAAATACAATGAGTATTTTAATTAATTATTTTATATTTGTTAAAATATCAACAGATTATAATATTTGTTTTTTTCCTCTTGAGACCCTACAGAACTAAAATAATAATGCAATTTAATTTTTCAATTGAATAAATTAAAACATACATTTATTATATGGTTTCCCAGTAGATCTGGACTTTTTGGAGTTCATCTTTCTTTTCGGTTATCGCTTACAGTTTCAAATTACTCTATCTTGAGAAACGTTAAATTTTAACGCAAATTTAGCCGGCTCTACAGCTGCCTACATTTTAACCCATTTTATTCACCACGCTAGTGTCAACTTTTAACCAAGGTACAAAATTTAACCAACATTTTAACGCAATTCACACACGGCCTCAGAAGCACAAACAACAGCCATTTTTTTTATCTAATTCATCAACCCAAGCCACGTTTTCAAATAAAAATTCATATTCCCTTTTTATCTCCTTATCGATAGAGTGAAAGATTGTAATTTGCACATAAAAAGATTTTCACCTAAGTATGGTGAATTTTAAAATGGACTCATTCACTATGAATGGCCCGCATCGGTATTGGGATTGCGTTGTGATTTCAACGAAATCTCGGATTTCGAAATCCCAAAACTACATGGTGAAATCCGAAGATTTGTACTGAAATCTACAAAAGCCGGTGGGAACATAGTATAAGCCTCTAAATATACAACAAAAAAGAAAGCTCCTGCTTCGTTATGTGGTTATCGTTTGGTAACGCAAATCAATTTATTTTTGATTTAAATCTGTCAAAAAACTGATTTTGACAATTTTTGCCTTCGATTGGCCAAATAAATAAATTAATTTTTTGATTTTAAATCAATTTTGCAGATGATTTTTCGGCAGATCTACCACTCTTTTACTAACACCACTATGTATTATAATTGACAGCCATCAGTTTGACAATCAATTTATACTCGTAGATCAAAGTATAAATTTACCAAACGAAAACCCCATTAAATTAGAGTAATTATTGAACAAATTATATGAACAAGCAAATAAAAAATTACTAAGATAAATGAAAGAGATTATTTTAAAACATTCAATAAATTATTTTAAAATCTATAATGAGTTAACGATAAAAATTGCCTGATCTTATTTTTCAATTTTTTTCTTTCTTGTTTTCACTCGTATTGCAAAATTGGTCTGTGTGGTATAAAATTTATTTGATGTATTTCTCCTCTCGCATGGAAAATGGAAGATACCAATTCTCTTGAATTTTTGTAGTGGAAGTAGTTTGCTATCCCAAAACTGAACTGTAATTTTTTGTAGTAATCTCTACATTGAGATGGTCACGATGATTTGTTTGAATGATCGAAAATGTTTCCTGTATTGAAGCAGCATATTTGTTTCTTTGGCAGATTAAGAAAGCGTTTTTATAAAATTTAGTTTATTTACGACAAGAAAGTTTAAATTTCTTGTTGGCTAGTTTCAATGTTGAGCATATAGTTTGGAGTCGGAGAAGATAGATTCGCTGTAGAAAAAATCGCAGCAACTTTTCCACATCATTTAACGTTTGATTTAAAACGCGGTATATAACATAATTAATTTCGGAACAGTCTTGAAACATGCTTTATACTAGGTCAGTTCACCAAATCCAAATATTATACATTATTATAAATATTATATTTTATATCAGGCGTTTAGGCTGGAATTGAGGGACCCACTTTTTTGGTGTTGTCCGTCATCGTAATGCCAAGTTTGATGAAAGGTCTTTACAACCTTATACAAATCTTTATTCAAAATAAAACTTTAATTAAATATAAAAAATAATCTTTCATAGCAATAGTCTGGATTTTAATCCATTTATTCCTTATATCGGCATATTCTTGCATCGGGTATTCTTGATTATCTGCTTGCGGTGTCGGGTTCCCCTTATATATGAATCGGAATACGCCTTTGGCGTTTAGAACGATCAGCAGTTATAATGTCCCTGGTCGCACTAGATCAGGAAGTTTAAGTCCCTGATGGCACTAGATCAGCAGGTTTAAGGTCGCCAAGTACAAGGCCCCTGATGGCACTAGATCAGCACTCCAACAGGTACCAAAGCCCCTGGTGGCAATTAGGAAGTTAAGCTTCGAACCAAAGATTCCTTACACAAGTCGGGAGGGAGTAGCTGAGAAACAAAATGGTCGGACAATTTCAGCTGCCTTGAAAGCTTGCTAAAGTCGAGCTCGTCAGCTTGAATCATGGCAAACAAGTGACTTGATTTAACGATTTTATTGAACAGTTATATACAAATTGTTAACTTACAAATATAAATACATTGAAAAGAATATAATCTTAAGACACATAGGGGACCTATATTATACATTGGCTTAGATTAAGGAAATAAAATATACCTATATTAAACATGTCAAATTAAAATTCAAAAAATTGGATTTGTTTGCTGCTCTCGGGATGTTCGGTCCCGGTTGTCCTGTGGTGGTTTGGGCGTAGAAGTAGGGGTTTGATTGGCGTTTTAGTCACGGTGGTAGGCTGACCCTGCGTCAGCACAGAATGAAACTGCTGCTGCGTCGTTGTCTGTGAAGATGTTGGAATCCAGAGTGTCCATCACGCTGATGTACCTTGTAGATGTCCTCGTTCCTGTAATGTTTTCCTCGCTGTTGGTCGAAGTGGAGTCCGGTGCAGATTCTTAGCACCTTTCCCTCATCGCTGAATTTGAAATAGTGAACCAAACTGGAAAACTGTAGCTGATGACTGGGCGTAGGAGTTGTTTGTAAACAGTTAACTTCGTCTGTTGGCTCAGCCCTGATCTTCGCTTTATCAAGGGGTGTAGTCGGTTGAACAAGTTTCCTCCACAAAAGGTCCTCATATCCTCATATTACATTTCTTGGTAGGACTGAGAGTGAACTATATTGAGGTCGAATGCAAATGTGTTCAGCTCAGCTGTGAAGTTACCTGTCGATAGCGACTGTGTACTATATTTGCGAAGTGTATTAAAAGCCACATCTTGCTGATAGATTGGTGTGCTCAATAGCTGTTGTGTCGTATGATTTGTTGTGCGTGCGGTGTTGTAGGCTGCTGCTGCCGCGACGGCTGTATCTTAAATGATTTAGTTCGGGATAAAATGGGTAGCATGTTACGCTTCGTTACGGCACCTACATCGCAAGTAAAAAATAGTTACCACCGATAAAACCTTCTCACCTGCTGAAAATTACTCGCTCGTTGATTTTCTAATAAGTTTAAATCTCATAAAAAAATGTTTACTCCAAGTTTTATTTCTCTTTTGTGTTATCGGGATACTCTTCTGTCACATAATTTATTCTTTTTTAGACATCTTGTGAAGTTGCAACGACAATCGGTCGAATTCTTACAGACCAAGCTGAATCTGACCCGAACATTTTAAAAATTGTTGAAAAATGCCTGACTGTAAGCGTAGCAGTCTTACTACGCTGCAGACATAAAGGAGCCATCGAAGCAGCTGGCGTTACTTTAGGTATGGATTAATTTGAAATTTTGCTCAACATAATTCCCCTGTTTAAACATTAAATATAATTTTCAATATTATTCTAGGTAAACTGGTGAAACTATTGACATCCCACCCAGATGACTCTAAATGCTATGGAATCGTATACAAATGCTTAGATTTACTATTTGAGAAAGTAAATCAAATCAGTACAACTCGCAGAGGAGCTGGCCTCACAATAATGTTCCTTCATTTAGTTAAGAATGAGGTGAGAAGAGAACGCCCTTTAACCCATAGAGCAATTAAAATGCTAATTAATCGCATTGAAAACGCTGACGAGGCCACATCACCAAGTGATGTTGAAAACAAATATCAAGACGAATCTGAACAGAATTTTGACAGCGTGCATGCACTGGTTCTGCATTATCTTTGCGTAATTGTAAAAGATACCGAACTACGCGACACGGTGTCCGAGTACTATGATGAGATAATGATGGCGGCCGTGTTAAGAATCGATAATCCCGAATGGACCATTTGCAATGCTGCGTTGCAGCTTTTTGGAGCGCTAGTCCCAAAAATCGTTGGTCAAAAACAAGCAACCGAGATGGTTATACCAGTTTGTTGGGAACCAACCGAAGTTACATTCCTGGAAGTTGATTTAAAACTACCACGCACATGTGAACATATATTGAATATATGCTCCAGCGTCGGCAAGTCAATAAATGTATCTACTAGGAAGTTAATTCTATTCTTGGAATTCTTATCTAATGTTGAACATTTAAAAAAAGGTGAAGAATCCATATCTCCCATGCTGGAGCGTTTCCGAGAGCTCTTTTGGTCTTTGCTTTCTCATGAATGCGAAAAGGTTCGCAAATTAGCCGCTACATGTTTTGTGCGATCCCATGAATTCCGTGTAGATCTTCCAGTTGTTCTTTTGCAATTGGCTGAAATAATCTTCAAGGTTCACAATGAGAACTTCTTCCAAGGTCTCTTGTTCGCTATCAATGAAGGAATTCACAAAATCGAAGTCGAATGGAAATACACAAGTGTACAGAGGGTTGATGAATTTCTTGAAATTTTACGCAACACATTTCGAGCATCATATAAGTATCGATCGCTCAGTTTCTACACACGTGCAATTCTAATGGACTTCTTTCTGCTCTCTGGCTTGGATTTAAAAGAGCAAATGGTTATGGAAATCGCGCAGAAAGAACAGAAATTAAACACATCCGAAAGGCTGTGTTTTGGTTTTGATTTGTGGCGTGAAAAAATCTTGGAAAACAAAGCCTAATATAATAAATCATTTGCATTTGATATAATTGTTTATATTTAAGCTTAAATAAATAAATGTGTGAGGCTCTAGTCATAGTTTTACAGAATATTAATAAGTTTACTTTTATTGTTGTAGCATATACAGAGCTTTTGTTTACCTTATTCTATATAACCGTTGAAAGGTGATTGCATCAGCTAATGGTACCATCCTGGTCCATGTGTACTTCTTGATTGCGTGACATATTCTGAATTTTTTGACTGAGAATGTTCCTTAGGATGTGCGGCTTGCAATGTTCCTCCAGCCAGGGGATAACTCCGGTGGTAAGTTGTTCAAAATTGTCCATTGGTATGTTTTGGAAAGTGTCAAACATTTCGTCCATAATCGATTGGAACTGAGAAAAAAAATGATATAAGGTTTAAAATCAATTTTGAGAATAGACCCTATTCAATTTTGTTATCACCAATAAACTGGGGCCGCACCACGTAACTTGATACAATCTAGTTTTGTCGATACAATCGAAAATTGTTTTGAATCAATCGAGTGTCCTCGATTGTATCGTTAGAAAAAACTCGATTTAACCAAAATAGGTGCTCCAATTCGATTATATCAAGTTACGTGCTGGGGCCCCTGACTGTTTGTAACGGAGGGAGAGAGTTTCTTCTACAAATTCCTTTTCAGATCACAAGTGGATTCGCTTCAACATTTGTTTTGAGTCCGAAACGCCACAGCCCTATAGAAACCCTAAAAGAACAGACTGGAAGAAATAAAGTCAAGACCCCTAGGTCTAAAATTCGCTCTACACAGATGTATAGAATTGGTGGAGGATGTGAAAATCTTTGAAACTGCTATCCTGCCCGAAAAAACAAAGTTGGAAAGAACAATATCACTCTATTGAAAACATTAAAAATTCAACAAGACTAAGTAAGGTTTTATCGAATGAACATTGTAACCATTAGTTCTTCAAAAAAGGCGATCGATCTTGGACAGTTTCTCCAACTGAGTTACTGAGTTTACTGTTAACAACGCACTTCGCAGGTTGTAAAATCAACAACCAAGCAAGGACTTGCTCAACAGATATAAACACATTAAGCACAGAACATAATAAATTCCCTTATAACAGGACAAAATATTGACTACTTTCTCCTTATATAAATCCCCAGGCATGGACGGCATACTACCAATAATGATCTAAAAAACTGTAAGACATAGCAGTGCTATGACTGGAAATGATTTTCAAAGGATGTCTTCGCCTCAAACATGTGCCCCAATCATGAAGGCAAGTAAAAGTCCTTTTTATACCGAAAGTTGGCAGGTGTAGTCATGAGTCCAGCCTGGCATCCTTCTTGTTTAAGACCCTAGATTCCAGAATTCTCACATCAGAAATATCCTGAATGGATGTCCTCTAGATGACTCTCAGCATGCATACCTCAAAGGCAAATCAACAGATCAAGTGGCTTTTAATTATGAACAAAATTCTTGTCAACCTGAGGAATAGTGGTGTGAAAGCGGTAGCGTACGCATGTGATTTCGTACTTTTATTGTCGGGTAAATTCCCAACAGTTATAAGTGAAATCACTGAGAGGGCTCTGTGTAATGTTAGCAATTGGGCCACGAGTTGTGGACTAGGGGTTAACCAAGTCAGAACAGAATTGTACATAGACTAAGGGACACACTTTCAACCTATCTCGGTTAAATGACCACAATCTATCTCTATCTTCCAGTGCGAGATATTTAGGTGTCTCAGCATTGAAGAATGGGTTAAGAAAGCTAGCATTGCTTTCTACGCTTGTAGTAAAACATTCGGTAAAAAATGGAGTCTTCAATCGAAAATAATCCTATGGACATACACAGCGGTAGTATGCCCAATCCTGCCTTATTGTTCGATTGTATGGTGGCCCGCTTAAAACAAACAATACAACATCAATAGACTTAAGAAAATTCAAAGATTGTTGGCGCTTCAGGGGCCTTGATCTTGTCAGACGGATGCCTTAATTGTTAGTTTACATCTTTTACCTCTTGCCCTTTATATTAAACAACTGGTATCTTGCACAACGACCACAGCAACTCAGCAAATTTGATTCCGCCAGATATTTTGTCGTCAAACACTCACTACTGTACCCCTACTCTGAGTCTCAGTAAAAGTTTTAAAGCTATCTTCCCATCCAGGAAGAATTAGAAAGATGACGACGTGTCAAAAAATTTTTACCTTCGGATCTTAAATGAAGTGCGGTTTCGGAGCAGGAATTTTCTCAGAGTTCGATCTTTACGATTTCCCGACTTTGTTAGCGTCTTTCCAGCTAAACTACTAGCTATAATAGATACTGCAAAATTCTCTCAATTCGACAATAATCACAGACAGCCAAGCGGTTATCGAGGCCTTAAATTCGACAAAAATAACTACAAAACTGGTACAACAATGCCGAAATGAGCTTGATTAACCATAAAATCAGTTTATTTTGGGTTCCAGGACACAGTGGCATCGTCGCATGGAGGCTAATGAACGGGTAGACGAGCTGGCCTAACAGAGATCGGCCATTCATAGCTTGCTCGCAGAAAGCGCACAATTCTTTAAGTTTTCCTTACAGAATCCAACAAAAGATGGACCAATCTGACCAACTGTTCGATGTCTAGAATGATATGGCCTACCTACAATAAATCCCTCACAAATGATCTCATTTGTGGACCAAGGCAGGACATATCAAGGGTAGTCGCTACTTGCACTGAGCACTGGCTCATGGGTGAGCAGTGAGCACTGAGCAAAGCTATTTATTCTCTATAACACCTACTGCCGTAGCTGTAAAAACCAGATGGAAAAGTAAACAGTCCTTTACTTAATTTGCAAGTCTCCCGCTTTGGCCAGGCTAAGAAAGCAAACTTTTGGAAGGACCATCTTTTCCGATGTAAAAGAATTGTCTCATATAAAAGTTAAAAACATAATTTCTTTCCTTAACGGGTCGAAATAGCTCTAGCGGCGCTCCGCTTCAGTGGTTTCCCTCTGGTTATCCGCTAAAATCTTTTTTTTTTATTCAGGTCCGTACGAGTTCGGTGGTATCAAAACGGCGCTTTCCAGCGCTACTTCGGTCTAAGATGCGACTTTGCTCTAACCGCCATTTTACCAACAAAAATATAATTTGAAAGTGCCTTAGAGCCCCCAACTCTACCCTACTAACTTTTAGTACAAAAAATGACGTGACTCGGGACATGCCAACAGTGTGTGACAAAAAACTAGATTTTATGCGGCACCATAGTTAAAATGGCATTCGACTTCCGGAAATTAGTTGTCTGATTCAGCACCCCAAACCGGAGAATATTTATAACTTTTAATTGTGACCAACTGTTAAAATTGGCATTTCTCTTGTCTCGTCCTTTTGAAAAAGTAATGCACTGAAATTTAAAGAAGCAAAACCTTTAAGAACCATTGTTCAGCTCATTCATAAGCTGCTTCACCTTTGATTAAGAGAATACAAAACTAAAATAATTTTAAAACTTATCCCCATTTGACTGAACTTGAAAGGCTTAAGAGAATTAAAAAATTATCTCAGTTTTACTAAAATAATCATTTTGGGATTGGACATTGGACTTTAACTCCTAATTACATACATACCACTTGAAATTTAGCTTCGTCAGTCAAACGAGCCTCAGCCGGGCCAGGATTCGACTGTTGATGTTGCAGCATATGTTCGTAGCTATTTTGAATTATACGCAATGCCATAACTTCTTTGTGCAACGCTGCACTTTCGTCTTCTTGCTTTTTCTTCTGTTGGTTCAAGTAACCAATATAATCAATTGACTTTTGCAGAATCAGCGCTTTACTTAATTTATAGCCTGATGAATCATTCGGCTGGCAAGTGGGTACTAGTTCTTGCAAACTATCGTAGCCCTTTTTAATGGCATCACGACGTTTCTGTTCGGCCTGGGTGTGTGCTTCACGACGACGTTCTTTATAACTGAGAGTAGCACTACGGTTTGTATCACTGTCGTCTTCATCATCTATGAGGGCGAGTTTTTATAAGAGGGGATGTTTGTTTTTAATTGCAAAGATAAGAAAATATTATACCTGTGTTGTTAGCTGAGGAATTTGGGGTGTGTGTACTTCCAGCACTGCTGCAACGAGAATATTGTAAGTTGTTATCTTGTTCTTGACTTCTTTCTGGTTCCAGCTTGATATCATCGTGTCGGGAGCTGTTGTAGTCTGTGGACATACTTTCTGCCATTATGGTTTTAAATCGATGATAATTTTTGGAGCAATAAAAGCTTAAAAATTTTTATTAGTAAAAAGGAGAAGATAGAAGAGTGAGTTGATTATTTTTTTGTACGAAGTTGTAAAATAAATGTCAAAACCATATGATCAAGTAAAGGGCACGTTCGAAGGTGCAGACAATTGCTTGACATTTTCCGTCGTATGTGTTCCAGGTTAGAGTAAAATATAGCTGACTGTTTTTTTCTTGTAATATAATGTAATGCGTACATTTTCCCTTCAAACTAAAACACAGACCCGAATATCTCGGGTCACTTGGGAATACCTATGGAATCCAAAAAAACTGATGTCGATTTCGTTTCAATAAATAGGATTCGCTACTAAAACCAATAATTTTTTGCTTTGAAACGAACGATTACGGACCGAATATCCTTTTGGGACTGTGTGTGTTGCTTGCCAGCTCTAAAAAAAAAACAAATCTTCAATTCGTTAATACATCATTATTTCGTTTTAATTTCCCGATTCCGACGCAGGGGAGTTCCTAAACCTACCTGCACTTTTTTATATATGTTTTCGACAAGTTTTTAACAATTTTTTTTATTTTTTAATATATTAATTGACTTTTTCTGTACACTGCCACAAAACAAAAATTAATTCACAACACAACAATTGAGAAACTTCAAAACAAATATTGTAGTGTGTGTAAGAATCCGTTCACAAATCCGTCTCCAAAAAGAGATTCAATACGGATCTGTTTTTCCAGAAAAATATTGGTTTTAATTTGAAACGAATTTGATTTTCAGAAAAAATTGACGGCGGATCGACGGCAGATCGATGTTTTTGTTGAAACGAAATCGACATGAGTGTCTCACACCCTTTAATAATTTTCCTGTGTACGCATTAGGGATGAAAAATCGTCTTTCAGCAGTGTACCGAATTGTACTTTTTGATTTTTTTAACAACTTCTAGCGAGTTTTCATACAAGAAAAGATTTTAATAAAAATTAAGTTATATTTATAAATTAAAGAATTAAATTTAAAAAAAATGTATTTTGTATTTATTTTACCTACACAACTACACAACTGGAGAGGAAAACACCATAATAAAAAAATTGCTCTTTCTGTCAAAAGATTTGATCTTTTTGAATTTTGAGAATTCCAACAATAAGAGCAAATCTAGTTCAAATCTCAGCACGAAAGGTTTGATCTCTGATGGGTTGGCAGATTTGATCTGAATGCACACATATTGTATTAAACTCAGACGTTCATAGAAGTTTAATGAGTAACTATTGAATTTCTTTTGGAATTTTGTATAAAATAATAAAAAAAGTTTGTAATTTTTAAATTTCTCTAAACATATTTTGATGAATAAAACACCTATCTTAGGCGGCAGTCCAAAAATGTATTAAATTTTATAAAAGTGTATTTGTGTACTTCAACAAAGTCGAATGTATCGAAAAAAGTACAGTAGTTGCAACCGTTGTACGCATGTAAAAATAAGAAAGACAATCGAGTTTTTTTAGGTATATACAGAGAATAGAGAGATTAGTTGATATTCGATTGGGGAGTTTTTTTATGGACTAGAAATAAAGACAATAATGGAGATAAATAGTTTTTTTCCACTTTGCAGATTAAAAAAGCTACAAGTAAATTTTTATCTGCAAGGAAAACAAAAATAATAACAACCCCTTCAAACAAAAACACGGACCCGAATTTCTCGGTTTACTTGGGATTTGGGAATCACTTTGGAATAAAAAAAAAAAAAAACTGAGTGCCTCACATACAATAATAAATTTCGGTGTGTGCATGTAAAAGAAGGACGAGAATTGAGATTATTTTTTTATGGGCCAAAAAAAAAAGGAAAACCAAAATAATAACAAACATAAAGAATTTATAAAATAATATTTGAAAATAGAAAAACGGGATCATTTTAAAATAAACAATAAAGTGTTTAATATGTGTAAAAGAGCATTATTTAGATTAGTTAATTTTGTTTGGATTCCATTTAGGTTCGGTTTTCACTGAGTATGGTCAAATAGAAAACTCTCTCACAATACATTTACATAATGGCTCTCGTGGTGATTCTAATTTCCATTCCAATTTTATCCGATTTGGAATCGGTTCAAAATCGTTTTTGGGTCGTTTATGAAGTAGTTTCGGACCCAAAACAAAGTCGCTTGCTCGACGGGTTCAAATATGCGTACGATAGCTTATCAAATAGAGATTTCCATTGGAAAATTCAGAATTTGATGCGGAATTTGATATTTTTCGTGGCTAATGGGATGCGATTAGATTGAAATTTCTTTTGCTTTATTATTGGCGTGTATTCGTTTCTGTGAAACTGATAGTTGTCAAACTGAATGCACTTAGTTTAGTGGTGTTAGTAGAAAGGGCGTGGAGTCCCCGAAAAATACGGATTTGCGAATTTGATAAATTGGGAGTTTTAAATAGTTCACATTATAAATACATATAGATAATTTGTCATTGGTTTTGAAAGGAAGAGCATTCCAAATTGAAATGCTTTATGACTTTTAGTCCAAAATGCGTTTCGCCCGGACACGATAGTTGGGCTCATCAGTTAGATGCTATCGTGTCGCTCTAAGACGCACTATTTTTCGGTCGATGACTACCAACTCTAATAAAATTTTCAGCACATACATACTGAAAATTATATTTTTCTAGGGGAACTTGGTCAAATTCATGCACCCAGAAATATATGTATGTTACGCCCGTGGTCTGGCTAGTGGTAAATGAATAGAAGAAAACACAAATAATACCTACATATTATTTTTGTTTTTAGTTTAGTGGACTGTGTGGGTTTAAGTCAAATTGAAATGCTTTATGACTTTTAGTCCAAAATGCGTTTCGCCCGGACACGATAGTTGGGCTCATCAGTTAGATGCTATCGTGTCGCTCTAAGACGCACTATTTTTCGGTCGATGACTACCAACTCTAATAAAATTTTCAGCACATACATACTGAAAATTATATTTTTCTAGGGGAACTTGGTCAAATTCATGCACCCAGAAATATATGTATGTTACGCCCGTGGTCTGGCTAGTGGTAAATGAATAGAAGAAAACACAAATAATACCTACATATTATTTTTGTTTTTAGTTTAGTGGACTGTGTGGGTTTAAGTCAAATTGAAATGCTTTATGACTTTTAGTCCAAAATGCGTTTCGCCCGGACACGATAGTTGGGCTCATCAGTTAGATGCTATCGTGTCGCTCTAAGACGCACTATTTTTCGGTCGATGACTACCAACTCTAATAAAATTTTCAGCACATACATACTGAAAATTATATTTTTCTAGGGGAACTTGGTCAAATTCATGCACCCAGAAATATATGTATGTTACGCCCGTGGTCTGGCTAGTGGTAAATGAATAGAGGAAAACACAAATAATACCTACATATTATTTTTGTTTTTAGTTTAGTGGACTGTGTGGGTTTAAGTCAAATTGAAATGCTTTATGACTTTTAGTCCAAAATGCGTTTCGCCCGGACACGATAGTTGGGCTCATCAGTTAGATGCTATCGTGTCGCTCTAAGACGCACTATTTTTCGGTCGATGACTACCAACTCTAATAAAATTTTCAGCACATACATACTGAAAATTATATTTTTCTAGGGGAACTTGGTCAAATTCATGCACCCAGAAATATATGTATGTTACGCCCGTGGTCTGGCTAGTGGTAAATGAATAGAAGAAAACACAAATAATACCTACATATTATTTTTGTTTTTAGTTTAGTGGACTGTGTGGGTTTAAGTCAAATTGAAATGCTTTATGAATTTTAGTCCAAAATGCGTTTCGCCCGGACACGATAGTTGGGCTCATCAGTTAGATGCTATCGTGTCGCTCTAAGACGCACTATTTTTCGGTCGATGACTACCAACTCTAATAAAATTTTCAGCACATACATACTGAAAATTATATTTTTCTAGGGGAACTTGGTCAAATTCATGCATTCAGAAATATATGTATGTTACGCCCGTGGTCTGGCTAGTGGTAAATGAATAGAAGAAAACACAAATAATACCTACATATTATTTTTGTTTTTAGTTTAGTGGACTGTGTGGGTTTAAGTCAAATTGAAATGCTTTATGACTTTTAGTCCAAGAAGAGCATTCCGCAAGTGTGATTTTTTTTTCGTGCAAAAAAACGTATTCAGCTTCAAAATATGCATAAATAAATTTGCTACTTGGGCCCAATTGCGCAAGCGTTCATGCTTTTGTGTGCACAAAATTTATTCGGTCTCAACATATGCATGAATAAATTTGCATGTGTACAACATTATATATAAAAAAAAAGCTGCTCCCTTGCGGAATCGGAAATATGTATGTATACACAGAGAAAACTCACGCTTGTAGAATTAGGTCCCTTTCTTTAACTTATATATCGAGAAAAATTCAACCAGCCAAATAAAAATCAACAATCGGCCAGGAAATTGTTCAAAAAAAAATAAAACTTGTACACAAAATAAATAAATAATGTTTGACGTTAAAATATTTTAATCAAACTGTGCACTAACACGAAGAAAAAAATATATACCTATCCCCTGTAAATATTTTTCCTGCAAAAAATGCCAATGTGGGAAAATATATGCAAACGAGCTTACATTTTCATTTTAATATCAGATGTTTTTCTCTAATTTTTTTTCACACCACCAATTCTTTTAAACGAAAATAAATTTGTGGTGAGAAACAGATATTGTTTCCCAAAAAAGGGAATTTTCTTGTTATTTTCCTATAACAAATGTCGCTGACCATAACATATTTGTGGTTGTTAGGATAATTTTTTTGTTAGGGTTATTCTCTTTTCGAAATAAAATTTAAACATCAAACATTTTTCTACGAAAACATCAACAAAATATAATTTCCACAAATACAGTGATGAATACACTTCAAAATCCATTTAATTTTGCCGGCTGTTTTATTGAAATATCCTCCTACATAATACCAATCGAAAACTTCATAAAAGTAAACCACTTTTATCGGAATGTTGGTGTTCAAATGTCAAAACTATCAAAACGAAAGGCAAAAGAATGCTTACTTTTTGAGCAACCTCATGTATTTATAATATTAGCTGTGTTCCCGTACTTTTTGCGCGTAAATGCACAGACTGACCATTTTAAAGATTCTTAAATGTCAAAACAAAATTGAAAAAAATCGAAAAATTTGAATATTTTCAACGTATTGACAGAATAAGAATTTAATTCTTTTTTGATATAAATCTGCCAAAACACGAATTTCTACAATTAAATCCTTCTATTTGGCAACAAAAACATTTTTTTTTGATTCCGAATCAAATACACATAATAATAATATAAGGCAAACACCGTATAAAGAAAAATCATACCAAAACGCGCTCCATTTGCCACGAAAAACATCAAATTCCGCATTAAATTCTAAATTTACCAAATGAAAACCATAATGTACTTTATTATTAATTAATTATTAATATATTTTATTATATTCATTGCAACAAAAAAAAATCGATCTGAAATCGATTTGAAATGGTTGTTTGGAAGTCGACATTACTATCTCATGACAGCTCTCTTCTGTGCAAATCTACAAAAAATTGGTGTACGGAGACAAGATTTCACAGTTTTTCGTACAAATTCACCCATAATTCACTTATTAGATATGTGGTCTCGGATACATAGCTATCGGAGTATATCTGTGAAAGAATCAAATTTGGTAGTTGAAAGATGTCAAAAAACCAGAACAAAACGCATACGAAATGAAGTTTGCAGTCAGCTGTTCTATACATTTGTTCTCGGATAGCTAGTTATCCAATTTTTTTGGATAACTGAAGACAAGATAGCTTTCATGAGAACAGCTGTTTTTTCATCAGGTGCTTTTGCACGCCAACAGAAATTTATTTCAGATTGCTGAGTATAATTGAGTAAATGCACCCAATCGCAATATGTCTTATCAAACCTTTCATTTAAAAGCGCTGATTGCTGATTAGCCTTTATGTCAATAAAACAACCAAAAAGCTTAATTGCTATATTCTTATTTTTTATTACCCACATTTTTAACAATAATTTTATTTTCTTAACTACATTATTTAATGTTTTGTATTTTAAATTAATTACATTCTAATGCTAGTTTAATATGATTTGTATGCCAGCTCAAACTATATTGATTTGATTTGTCAAGAAAATATCCCAACATGATTATTTGTTTGACATATATAACTATCTTCAATTACACATGTATTTACAAAATAAAGCTGTATTATGTACGTAAATAGATATATAGATTTAAAAAAATATATATTCGCTGTAATCAATTAAAATATATGGTATCGACTAAAACAATTTAATACTTATAAATATAATAATAATGGAAAATATTAACTGATAGTTTTTTGAAAAATTTAAATAAATATCATTTATGTAGAGGTTCATATGAACAAGTCTATGTCATGATGTGAAGAACAAACGACGATCCCATTTCACTTTAATAAATCTTTTTCTTAAAAAAAATTGCACCTTCAACAAATTTTGTTCAATTTTTAACTAAATGTTGTTTTTTTTTAAGTCTTCATTGTGTTAAGATTGTCGTTAAGCTCATAGTGTATCTTTTCTGCTTAAAAAAATAAACTTAAGCAAACATATATTTCTGTTCTTCGACATCATTATTTTTATGATAACAATTAAGCTAGAATGGTGGTTTAAGGGTAGAAACGCACTTGCGATTTCGCCCAGACATACTGAACTGCGACCAATTTTGTTTAGTAGCAACGGCAGAAAATCGCAAGATTATTCAGACGCTAGAAAATAGAACACAAATGAGTTGAAATGTGAATAAAAACACATACGGATACAAAAAGATTACACTGCGACTAATTTTAATCGCAGATAGAGAAAATCGCAAATGCGTTTCTAGACTTTGAGTTTTTTTAATTTTTACGTTTTATGTATATTTGTTTTTACTAATTTTTACTCACATCAATTGTACAATACATTCAACATTTATCGTTTATTTGTGTATATAATATAGGTATGTGTATATATTTACACGCTTACTTACATAGCTAGTAACATTATGTAAACTGTTTTAAATAAATATTGCTAGGTTTTCACATCCATAAATCCATGGATTAAGGATTGGCTTTTATTATTTTGTTTATCAATTTGTTATATTTTTTTTTAAATTTAAATAATACATTTATTACTGGAAGTTGCTGAGTACGTAGGTACAAATCAAATATTTTGTTCAATCTCTGAACTCTATTCATTGGAGGAAATTTTGTATAAATTTTCACGAATTCAGCTGTTCATTCTAAGTGAATTTGGTATTCATTGGTAAAGTCGGTAATATTGTGCGGGATTCTGCTATTCCCACTCGCCCCAAAAAATTCAAATTCGGATATTAAATGTTGCGGAATTTGGTATTTTGTTGTCTGTCATCCTGAGTGTTAGAATGTAAATCTTTCAAATATAGATTTTAAAATTTAAATAAAATTCATCGCACCACATTTCATCAAGATTTAGTTCGTAGTTCTCAGTTTGGCATATTTTTGTAAAAAAAAAACACGGAGTTTTATCCAAATTTTATACAATTTTGGATTGGACATCTGTTAACATAAATTTCAAAATGAACTTGGGATAGTGCAGTTCATCAGATGGATAGCAGAATGGAGATCGGGAGCCACAAGGGATCAAATTTGTGAATCGAATTTACAGGTCCCGTGAATAGCAAAATAGGGCATTATTCGTCAATTTTGTTGTGTGATCTGTTATCACAACAATTTATGAGGGAAGATTACAGTGGAAATATTATTTTAGATTTTAACCTTGCAGATCTCGGTGAATATTTCACAGTTTTAATGATAAATAACCGTGGTTTTCAAATCTCTGTTTCATTTCCACTTCATATTTATAAGAAAAAAATTAAACATGAAAATGATTTTGATTTTCACTCAATAATTTAACACAGTTCCCGTTTTCCCTAATTTAATAGTTGTGTGGCTGTGTAATTTACCATTGCTTAAACCATTACATTAAAATATTGCAGCTATCCAACAACAAATGCCGTGCGACTGATACAGTTAAAAAATGCCCTAAAACTGTGAGTCTTGTGTCGCTTTTATTTGACAATACTGAAGTCTACTGAACTCCTTCTGGATTTGAAATCAGAATCGAAAACGGAAGCACTCATATGTGTACTTAAACGTCAAACTCGACAGTTATTTTCACATATACAATCGCAACAGACATCAGAACCGGCAGAGATTCCGGATTGCCATATAAAAACCCCATTCATAAGACAATATAGGTTCGTTCGTGGAACTTTACCTAGGGTAAAGGTACCTTTTCAACAAAATGGCTTCTTCACATATCTATATTACTGGATTTTGATTCAACATTGATTCAAATAGTTTCCACGTGATTTTGCAAATCCCATGTCTGTAGGTTTAAATAAATAAGTTTAGTGAGATGTGAGACCAATGTGAATACCGTAATGGGAAAATGGGAGTGCAAAATGAGTAAAAACAAACTAATTCCAATTTAACGAAAAAAGTTATAGCTGTTCTTTTTTTTACTTTACGGTAATCTTCCACTATATCCTCAATCACATTGAATTCCTATTTAAAAGCGAATTCTAAAAATGAACACACTTTTGAGGCCTCAAAACCATTAGTAACTGATTAATAAATTGTCTTTATTTAATTTTAATTTATCAGTTCCATCAAATTAAAGGATGGGAAATTCTTTTATTTTTTAGAACAACTCAATTATTCTAAATGGAACTATCCTCAAAATAAACTGACTATGGGACATAGGCATAATAATAAAAATACCTCTAATCCACAACTTTACTAAACCATAGAATTCAAGTTAATCCGCGAGTTAAAATTTTTGATTGATCAAAATAAAGGGTCCGTCCTAAACTCTATTTTCTGGAATTTAATGGTTCTGTAAATTGTTGCCAAATGTCGATTCTTTTTTATTATGGATTAGAAAAGTAATAACTTAAAAATGCCGAATAGCAGACATGTTTTTTTTTATTAATAATATATTGAACGCCTTAAAGATAAACCGGTGATAATAGATGAGTTCCATTGGGGTATGCGAAGTACTTTTTAGTAGATGTTGAATGAACCGCATTCATTTTACCAGATGTAAAATCTAACTTCAATATGAAATGTCAATTTTATTGTTTTAATTTGGTTTGGATGTTTTGTTTGATAATTGGTTAAATAAAATGGTATTATTTTAGACCAACTTTTTTTCCAATAACTATGATATTTTGTAGGCAAATGTTATGAAAAATTGTACGTATGTATATATAATGAAGGAGAAAGCTTAAGTAGTAGTAGGTATAAGAACAGCGGAAATAGAGGAATACCAGAAAACCCAAAAAAAGAAACATTTTTGGGAAAATGTGTAGAACAAAAACAATTTATATGCAAATTCTTTTTATCGATGGTGTCGCCGTCTGTGATAACTATTGTGATAAACTACTATCATTACAGAGTAAAAACTGCACTCAGAAGTACTTATACAGCTTTTAAACCACTGCGATTTTAAATCCATGTTTCTGTTTTGGACTTTTGTAGTTTCCAGAGATGCTTTTAAACACTGCGATATTAAATAGATGTTAACTTTATTCAAACCTATATCCGCACTCTTTTCTCCACTTAATTTAGAAAAGTTCAATCGTTTCATAACGAAAAATTACAAAGAAGAAATGACGTTAACTCTGCAATTTTTCAACCTGAGCAAATTTTGTCTACCCCGGCCCACCACATACGTCCCTCATTAACTTTCTTAAAAATCGCAACCTCAAATTTCATTATGTAAAAGCTGAATAACTGAAGCTGAAAGGAACGCACCTAATAGTATTTTGTCCAACAATAACGGTATTTGTTTAAGGTATGTTAAATTATTATTTTTCAAGATTGAAGCTTTTAGAATATAAAATAATATATATAGGACAGATTCGACTTTTGTTGAAAACAGTTTTTGTAGGCTATTTACTATGAAAAATGAAGCTACTCAGAAAATTTTACATAAATAAATTACACACTTATTTTTTCTCACTCTACAAAGTATACATTGCTTACTTATAATTATTATCAATTAGGGTGGTTGTCTTTAAAAACAGAAACGATAATTCTCTATTTTTTTTTAGATTTTAGTAGATAATGTTGTTGCCTAAGGTAATTGATATATTTTTTATTAGATGCTTATAGTTATCGTATCAGAGTACAGGGGTGTATATTGAGACCAGACAACAATACTAGTGCAAAGTTTTACTAAAAAATATACTCAAAATTAAAATAATGCAAATAATAAGGGAAACACCCTCAAAAATATACCAACTATAGCTGTTTTCAATTTATTTACTTTAATTTTTAAAGAAATTTTGTTTAAAATCAAAACTAAAAATAATTCAACATTGAATACTTAGACAATGATTTTTTCTAAAATTTTACTAACTTTAGTTGCTTGGCAAATTGCACCTGTCGTAAAAACGGGGTGAATGACAGGAGTACCTCTTAATTCCTATTGTCGTCTGGTTCAAATCTACACGCCCCCAGATTTTTGTACATAACGTTATGCAATACAAATTATAATGAATAAAAATCGGAAAAAATCTAAAAAAAAAAAGAAGAAAACAATACAGCGACCACCCTAATTTTGTAGATTAAGAAACTTTATA
Organism: Philhelius pedissequus; assembly: GCA_910595825.1. NCBI lineage: Eukaryota > Metazoa > Arthropoda > Insecta > Diptera > Syrphidae > Philhelius > Philhelius pedissequus. The sequence goes on along the minus strand of OU343161.1, from coordinate 10,698,718 downwards.
TTCCTTTAAAAAATATATATTCCCACAATCCTTCTGATTCTTACAAACATCTTTTCTAATACTTTAAAGAAAATCTTATTCATCTAACAATACAAAATTTTATCAAACATTTTTTTTTCAAAAAATCTGGAATTTGATTTCAAAATAAAAATCACTTGGAATAGCTATTTTGTATAATAACTTTTTTGCCACTCTTTTCTCTATTTCATTCTCTACGAGTATGTCTAACTTATTAAGTCCATGTGTATTGTGATATAAAATTTGTGCAATGTTTTGTAAACAAATAAACTTAATAGTTATTATGCTATACGTAGTATGCATTGTACGGATTCCTCTTTTGAATACACGGCAAAACACATTCCAGTGTATTTCGAAAAGCCTCTCTAAAATCTCGATTGAAATAAGCATATATGAGGGGATTTAGGGTTGAGTTGAAGTAGCCAATCCAAAATAAGACCGCAACAACGATATCAGGACAAGGACATGCTTGACCACACAATGAGGTAATAACGTACCTGAAAAATAGATTTCTGTTAAAAAGGATACCTATACAATTGACAAAAAAGGTTGAAAATACTTACCATAGGAAAAATGGAAGCCAACATAAGAGGAATACCCCCATTATGATTCCCAGAGTTCTTGCAGCTTTGTGTTCTGCCCTCCAGCCTTTTCCTGGTCGAACAGAACCGCCTGTAATAGTAAACAAAACATTTGTTTTTGGGAATACGAACGAACATTATTTTAATTGTTTTTTTTTTTTTTAACTTTGTGGGGTTAAACAAATAATAAAGCTTTAAAGCTCAGATAATAAACCGATATTGTGGTATTAGTTTTATTGGATTTATATAGTTTTTTTTCATTATTTATTCTTTGTTTTTAAATTTATAGTTTTATATATAATTTATGGTCTAAGATCATGCTGTAAAACTTCAATAAATTTTGATAAGTTTTCCTGTGAAAAACTAATACTTAGAACTGATGCACGTGCAATCTGAAACTACAAAACGGTTTAATGTTTTCGAAATGGATTTTTCTACTTTACATTTTACTAAGTTACATTTTTATAAGCCGTAGGTAACATAAATGTCGACTTTATCTATCTAAAGTTTTAGATTATGAGGGCAAGAATTTAATATTTTACACGACTGATTATTTTTTTTTTGAGAAACCTAATTTACACAAGTAGGTAACAAATTTCCATTTATTATATTTATTATTTATACAATATATTGTTAATGGTACTAAATATCTTTAAATTTTTTGCATAAAATTGGTGAAAAGATGAAGCGACGTTTAATCGTATCATTATTTGACATTGTGTAGATAAACTATTGTGTCAAATATGACAATGCACAACTTACAATAAACATGGATATTGGTGGCTAGTACCTAATGGCAGAACATCAAGAAATTATTGGCCTAGTGTTTTGTATTTCGTAAATGTATTTGTTTTGCTCATTGTAGTGCCATATTTAGGCAGAAATTAGGACTATTAAAGCTTAGAAAATGGGACCTTGCACTGATTTTTAATTTTGTTTTAACTATCTGAACTTACATGTCACGTCACAAAATTTGTTAATAATCAACAAATTAAACTTTAGATGACTCCACAAAGTCGTTCAAGATAGATATGTTTCTCAGATAGTGATATATTAGGCGTTTTTCTTTTTTGGTTCAAAGCTGAGCTCTGAACATAGTTTGAGTGCTGTGAACTTGTTCTGAACAGAGCAAGCTCTGAACCCTGATTTATTTTTTAAACACGATAGAACCAGACAAACCAGAATAAATTTTCATTTTAACCATAAAAAGCAATACACACCAAAACTATTTTGTAACTTGAGATTTGTTTTTGATAATAGATGTTCATCAGCTGTTTTTTTCTAAGCAGTACAATACAAAATTCTCAACAATCCGGATAACTATCCGTACAAAAAAAACACAGCTGTTGTCATGAAAGCTATCTTGAGTGTAATCCAAAAAAACTCGAAGAACTAGCTATCCAATGACAAAAGTATAGAAACGTTCACTGCAATCTTCATTTGATATGAGTTTGACTACTTTCAGCTAACGTATCCCAATCGTTCAAAAATATATTCATATTCCTTAGCATCAGGAATAAATTACCTAATAAATAAATGAACGTGGTTAATAAGAAATATCTTGCTACCATCTAAACTTACTATCAAATGAATAGTTGACGACCCTTAAAAAAATTATTACTTTAAGAAAGAGAACGGATGATTTTAAGAATTGAAGAAATGGATGGAAAAAATGGAAAATTTCATCATTTTCCACATTTTTAAATATGTATGAGTATTGCTTGCGGTAAAAATCATATTTCTTTAAGAGATCTTCACCTTTTGACAGATATTTTCATTTTTGTTTTGCCGGCGAAGTCACTACACAATATCGCTTGGTTGTCCATTTTAGTATGTTATAATATGGAGTGGTTGTTGCTATTCCAAAAAAAGCTTTGATAGGGAATGCTACTCAGGTTTTAGTTAGTTCAAGTTGACAGAAATGATTCAAACAAAATTGGGAAAAAACGGCAGCTGGTTTGGTTTGCCTACAAATTAGTATCGTTGTGAAAACCAATATTTTTGTATCTGTGTATGATAAAATTGTTATTTTGTACATGTGTGTAGTTTCACCGCACCGCATATTATTGTTGGAATTCACATCTATTCATGGACAGAAAGTCAAATTTACAGATACAACAATGTAGGAAAATGGTTTTGGAGGGCGAAACGTTCGTGCGTTTTCCATATAGGTATTACTTATCTGTGGTTCATGCCAGATATCAATCAATAACATAACTATTAGCTATCCGGATAGGTTGGTGTTTTGACGTCAGCTGTGTTCTTACATGGGAACACAACAACCAACCATCCGGATAGCTATCGTTCGGTTATTAAATAGGCCATTTATATATTGTCAAAGTATCTGCGACCTGTCAGGAATAAAAATAAGCAAACTTTAACTTTTACTGAAAGTGGAAGAACGCCCCCTATCTAAGTTTCAGGCACCACAATGTATTAAGTATAGGAACAAGCACCATGTTATGTATACTTAAAGGTGTTTCCTCGTACCTTTCCATTTCATTTTATTTGTACCAGGACTGGTTTCTTGTCTATTGTCAAATTGATTTTGTTTTCTGTGTGTGATACAAAATTCATTGTTTCTTGCGCTTGTGTAATCAAGCACTATAAAACTGTCAGGTAGGCATTTGACAAGTTTCTGGCTTAAACTCGAGTTAATGCATGAAATATTAAATTCAGAAAAATCCAACTTTGAAATTTAAATTTAACTCTGGCTGAGTTAGTCAACTATACTTAACTGAAACTAAAAATTCAATAGTCAAAACTGAAATTGAATGGAATGAGGTTTTTAACAAAAATTTTGATCAAATAATTTTTTAAACACGGATACCCAGCCGATTTTGGTCAATTAGCGTCATTTAACCAGAGAATTTGAAAATCAAATAACTAATTACCTCATTGAGATGTCGGTACGCTGAACAACCAACATGGAATAGGTTGAATTTGTATGGGTTTGTGCATATGTTTTTGACATTTCTTATGGGATACAAAAGTATACCAAAGTTTTTCGGATAGCTTAAGATTTTTTTTTCGGCAGCAGTTGTTTTGTCTTTAGCTGTATTCTTACATGAGAATACAACAACACCAACCTATCCGGATATCTATAGTTCGGTTATTGAATGAGGCCTATACATTTACGTTGTGATGAAAATGAAATTACAACAGACAGCTGTTTTTTTTGCGTTTTTCTTGGCAGTAACCCGTCAGCTATTTATGTGACGATTAATTGAACGCTGAATGTTTCACAAGGTATGTTTGTTTAGTTCATTTTGCAACTCCAACATGTTTTCGACTGGTTTTATTTAAAACTTGTAATTTATCAAAACGTGTGGCTTATCAAAAATGTATGGGAAAAATTGTGTTTTCGCTTTAGGTTTTCAGTCAAAACCGATAATTTCGCGAAAACCGTGTTTTGGGTTTGGTGTGAAAAGGCTATTAACAGACTGAATACAGAATGTTGAACAAAACTGCTTTTGTCAACATCAATACACGAATATTACACTAGCTGCGTTTTATTATCTACGGGTCTGGGTCTGGGTTATGTTTTAACACATATTACAAAAACAACACGAGATCCAGGTTTCTATCGGGGTTTCTATCTGGGCTTGCAAATATTAGTATTAAATTCGGCCATTAGAGTGTACATGTAAGTACATAACCCAGATCGTTTTATTTTCACGGGGTGAACCATATGGGTTATTGGCGATAATAAAACACGGCTACTATCTGTAAAAAAACAGTTATACTAATGTCTTTTGGAATGTAAGTTCGGAGTCATACTTTTTCAACTCCTGTTAAATACTCCAAAAATGGTCGATTGGCTGTTCCGAGTAAGTTTTTTGGACTATTTACTGTTCCCGATTGCATAATAAGGGAGTGAAAGTGGAACACACATACATATAAAAGTTTTCTTCGGACTATTTGTAAGAAATAAAAATACTGTTTAAAGAAGCAATTTTTTTTAAGATATCGAACATTCAAGTGTGTATGCGTTATTTTGTTAATATGCCATTGAATAAAAGAGTAGAACACCCGAATGGAAAACGACATACGTTTATTACGGGATTACTAGCTAATTTTCGGAGTTTAACATTAATTTCGGAGAAAAAGTGTATTTTTTAATTGCAAAAATTACTCGTTCTTATTTGTTATCGATATTTTTTATAAGGAATTGACATTAATTGCTAAAATTCACGATTCCATTATTTTAGCCCAATTGCTTTCGGGCTTAAAAAAAATCAAAATGTCAATATTTAGAATAAAGGAATAATAGCTTGTTAGTTAGCATTTAGTAGATAAGAATCACCTTGAGTGAGCTTTTTGTGGACGACAACGCTGACGAAAATTGGAAGAGGAGGTTTGGTAACCGGCCTTAGTTAACATTAGTTTTCCTACCAATCTATCATTTCGCTCCCGCTTCGAGTTAAGTACATATATATATTTTTTCAAAGATTTTCCTTTATCAAGGTAATACTCGACTTTTAAGGGACTGTTTCCAACAAATGTACCAACATACGCTATTTATGTGGAATCAGGTATAGAAAACATATTTACCAGAAATTTAAAAGCGTGCTGCGACTATGTTTTAAGGAAAATGATGTAGGAAGACTCTAACCTACAGGAAAGGATCATGTTAAAATTATTCCGCACAAGAACTGGATTATTTGCAGAACTGTATTGTTTAGCTGATGTGCATCATGTTACGTTGAATCTGGAAGAGAGCAGAATGCAGGAATGGAGGGATAACCTGTACAAGTTAATAGCAACGATAGACGAAAATATGTTTTTGAGTAATCGAGCTAGAGCAACCTTATCCCAAATACGTGGAACGTATAAGAACCTGTGTCATGCCTTAGGTGCTGAAAACTACTTTCAAGTCCAAATGTCAACTGATGACATATGTTATATATTTCGAGCCAGAACGGAGATGCTGAACCTGAATTTTATGTCATACAGATCGGATCTACGAGTACCTATTTTTTGTAATCGATGCAACCTCAACGAAAAGGAAAACATCTTTCACTTCTTAGGAAAATGTCCTATTCTAAGTGAATTCCGGCGGATATATTTTTCAAAAAACACACTTACTATAAGTGATACATATGAAGTCCTGAATGGGTCGTACGGTTGGAAAAAACTTGTAAGTTACTGTAGAAATGCTTTGATATAAACAAATCTAAAACAATAACATTTGAACAAATTTCAATTTAATTTATTATATTTTATGATAATAATTGTATAAACATAAAATATTAGTCACTCTCGTTTTATCTTTTTAAAATCTTAGTTGCGAAACGTTCAATCTGGCAGACGGCAACCATGTCATGCCATACTTATTTCTTTTATAACCTTAATTGTAAAACTAAATTTGATTTGAAATAAGAATAATAATAATGATAATAATATTACTCGTCGTTGAGAAACAATGACCGTTGACGCCTGAGGACGTATTTTTACAAAATATTATAAGGCAAAGTTGCACTTTGTTAATTGGGATACTTGGTTTTAACAGTTGAAAACTACAGTTTATTTATCTGTTCTACTATTTATGTATTAATCAATTTAAATAATTTAACTGAAATAGCTATCTTTCCCTTCCAGACCTTTTAAATCATTTTCCAGAATATTTTTAAACCATATCGATTTTATTAATTCTAATTCATTGATAACTTAAATCTATTTAACACGAAGTTGCCCCCTTAAGGATACTTCTTGAAAGCTAAACTAATGACTTTGATATCGGTAAATTATTCAGAATATTTTAAACAACGCAGCTAAGCTTCGGTTAAACAATTTTATAGCATAATTTTAACGAAAGCGATAAAAAGTTTGTTTTTATTTAAACTTTAAGAAAAATTATTACAAGAAAATTTCCAAATATACTAGCTATAACATTTATCAAACAATTTAACACTATAGAACCTTTTCAGCAAATCAGAGGGCAAACAATAAAAAAATTAATTACAAATTAATCAAGCTCTAAGTTTAGCATGCTTTTGAACGTAGTGTATCATAATTTTTAGTTTTAAAACTAAATGAAGTGCGAAGTAAAGATTTTTTTTGTTGAAAATATCGTCAATTTTTTATAAAATAAATGATTTATGTAAGTAAAAAATTTCAATGCATTTTATGATTGTTTTGAGTGTCGCTTTTATTTTATTCCATGGCAATAATTTAATATTAAAAAAGGCAGACAATAGAAGTAGCATAATAGTTTTTGCAGAAAAAAACTAAATTAAAATGAAATTTCTATATATAAAAAGCCAGCAAATGGGTAAATTAATATTTTGAAATTTTGTTCGTGTTATTTTGTTGTTTTTTTGAATTTTTGTTTGCGTGCTACAAAAGTGTGCCACTCACCACTAGCATCGCATTGACATCCGGCGCGGTGCTGCTGCCGACGCCTATGTTGCCAACGGTTTCTATGCCAAAACATTTTCCGTTTATTTGATTGCCCATTGACTTGGACCTCTTCGGAGGAGGTTCGAGAAGAGCATGTACATTTCGCTTTAAAATGTTTTGCCTTAGTCTTCTTTTTGTGCTTTCTTGTACTACCAGTGACAAAACGATGAAGTCTACTTTTGGCAGGAGCATTTTGATTGAAACTATCTATGGCCGTGTCAGTGGATTCGTCTGCATCTAGTTCATCTCCATCTATAACAATGCATATGCCACCTCGTCGTTTTAAGGACGACTTTGATTGATAGTTGGGAGCTATATTTTATTTTTGGATGGTATTATGGAATGATTTATTGGAAGTGGGAATGAATAGATAGAGAGAGAGAGAGGGAGAACAGATGAAAAATACATAGATACAGTATGTAGATTCTATTTAATTATTAATATATTCAGCCAAGATTATATTGTTAAAGTGATTGTCAAGCGGTACCTATCTGTTTATATAAAGACTATAAGATGGTACTAAAGAATTTTTAGAATAAAAGTATACCTTTATGTATTTGTGTATGTTCATAAGTACTACTATATACAAAGCGACTTTTATAAGATAATGTGATTCTAGTGATTCAGAAATCAATTTGATATCTACATACTATTTTGATATATTATGTAATAATCATTTATCACCCTCAAAAATAGAAATTAAAGCCAAGAACGTGAATACATATAAAAATCTGGCAACCCTAATACTGATAGCGCATGTATTATATTTCGTCCCTCTAAAACTGAAAATGTCTAATAGAGATTTCTTTCTTTTTCTTATACTTCGTATTATAAGAGTAAAATCCAAAGAAGTCAGGCCAATAACTCTTCAATTTTGCAACACAGATATTTTTTTTAGTAAGTTGAATGGTATAAAAACAGCCAACAGAACATACCATTTAGGTCTATTCGGCGAGATCTTTTATTCTGTTATTCTGCTATTTTTTTATGAATTTTCATACAAAAGTTTAAGCTGTCAAAAAATCTTTTATGAATTATAATTTTGGTGTTCTGCATGCTAAATCTGCTATGAAATCTGTTAAGAAATCTGCTAATGAGCTGTCAAAACTTCGAAATTCTCAACAAGTCTTTTACGAACTGCATTTTTGGTATTCAGCATGCCACAATCTGTTATGGAATCTTTTATGAATCATAAAAGAATAAAAGACACATTTTTGTTACTTTTATCATAAAAGATTTCAATATATTAAGCACAAACATTTATTTTGTTAATGAATTGTTCGTAAATGGACAAATATAATGAAATATTATTAAAATACATAATAACAAACACAATCATGTAAATAATTTCAAACTAATTATTTGAATACACTAAAGCACAGAACAAATTTGATGGATGAAATGTAAAAGAAAGTGGCGCTTATCTTTTTATATTGGATATAATATATTCAGGAACTGTTATGGACAAATTGCAAAGATTAAATATTATTTATCTACGCGAAACAAAACACGATAATTGCGCAGGTTAATATTTTCATTAGTCAGTGCCTACTGCCGAGGGTTTGTATTTACCTACTACAGCTGATAATTTGATAGCAGATTTTAGGTCTGTTCGTATAAATGTTTCTTTTTCGAAGTTCCATAACAGACTTTTATAAAAGATCGAACTCCTGAATACCAATTATAAAATATTCTTTTATGGTAAAGATCTGTTATGCATCATAACAGAAAATTCATAGCAGAATAACAGATGTGGTAGAATAAGCCTATTATTTCATTTTGAAATCTGGTAGCACTATACATTGCTATCTCTAATAATTAAATATATTACTCGCTTAAGGAAAAACACGATTCTAGTTGAAAAAGTTGCTTAATTTCGAGCAGTTATCCATCTGTTTGGTAATTTTAAGCAACTCATTGAACTGATATAAGTTTTTAACGCGATCTTAGAATATTTCAGTTGAACACGCCTATTTTTGAAAGGCCCGAGTATAGGAATCAAACAGAACAGGACTAGAATTAATGGGGACGTTCACTCAGTTATTCTCAGCAATCTGGAATGACTTTCTGTTTTTGTAATTCGTGCAAAAGCACATCTGATGAAAATCAGATGTTCTCATTAAAGATATCTTGAGTTATCCCAAAAAAATTGGAATAACTAGCTATCCGAGTACAAATGTATAGAACAGCTGCCTGCAAAATTCATTTGGTATGCGTTTTGTTCTGATTTTTTGACAGCTTTCAGCTAACCTATCTAATTCGTCCACAGATATACCCGATAGCTTGGTATCCTAGATAACATATCTAATAAGTGAGATAATACTACGATTACACCTACCACTTAATCCAGATTTAAGTGGATTAAGCATAAATCCTCTGTGAAATCTTGAAGATTTCCCATTAAACTTTTAATCTCCTCAAACGAAGATTACTACGTTTTCACCTACAACTTATGCTACGTTTTCACCTTAAGATAATCCGGTTTAAATTGAGAAGATTAAAAATTAATCTTCAAGTGTTTTCAATAGTGATAAAAAGATTAGTTTGATGTTTTCACTATGAATTGTCATTCAAAAGTCAATACAACAAGGCAAAAACAAAATAATTGGGAAGAAGAATAATAATTTCGGTGCCGTGAACAAATTTAATTTCAATAAATAAAAATGAGTCATAACTTTAAAATATTGTTATCCCAACATCTTGCAGCATATAGATATATTTACAAAAATACTGTAATCGCCTTTGCACGGTTTTCGTTTTTATATATTTGGGAAAGAACAACTTCAAAGTATTACTGTAGTATAGCTAAAACATTTTCCATTACAAGTTCGAGGCACCGACCGCTTTGGTCTTTATAGCTTTATTGTATATTTTATTTTTATACTTATTCATAAACAAAAACAGAATTTGAAGGCAACGACAAATTATACCAGACAAAAACAAATTAAATAATGTTGGACAGTTTTTTTTTATTGAATGTCAATGGAGAAAATATGACGTTAGAATAGGCGCGTTCTATGAAATAAGGTTTGTTTCTTTTGAGAATCTTCTACTTCGAAGAAGATTTTAATGAGATTAATTTCTAATCTTCATTTAAGGAGATTAAAATTTGTATGGGAAATCTTCAAGATTTAGAAGATTTTAAAGAGGATTTATGGTTAATCCACTTAAATCTGGATTAATTGGTAGGTGAAAACGTAGCATTAATTCAGATTTAAGTGGATTAACCATAAATCCTCTTTGAAATCTTCTAAATCTTCGAGATTTCCCATACAAATTTTAATCTCCTTAAATGAAGATTAGAAATTAATCTCATTGAAATATTCTTCGAAGTAGAAGATTCTCAAAAGAAACAAACCTTATTTCATAGAATGCGCCTATTCTAATGTCATATTTTCTCCATTTGACATTCAACAAAAAAAAAACTGTCCAACGTTATTTAATTTGTTTTTGTCTGGTACAATTTGTCGTTGCGTTCAAATTTTGTTTTTGTTTATAAATAAGTATAAAAATAAAAAAATGCAATATAGCGACAAAGACCAAAGCGGTCGGTGCCTCGAACTTGTAATGGAAAATGTTTTAGCTATCCTACAGTAATACTTTGAAGTTGTTCTTTCCCAAATATATAAAAACGAAAACCGTGCAAAGGCGATTACAGTATTTATGTAAATATATCTATATGCTGCAAAATGTTGGGATAACAATATTTTAAAGTTATGACTCATTTTTATTTATTGAAATTAAATTTGTTCACTGCACCGAAATTATTATTCTTCTTCCCAATTATTTTGTTTTTGTCTTGTTGGATTGACTTTTGAATGACAATTCATAGTGAAAACCTCAAACTAATCTTTTTTTCACTGGTGAAAACACTTGAAGATTAATTTTTAATCTTCTCAATTTAAACCGGATTATCTTTAGGTGAAAACGTAGCATTAGAAATTAATCTCATTGAAATCTTCTTCGAAGTAGAAGATCGTCAAAACAAACAAACTTTATTTTATTGAACGCACCTACCTATCCAAATGACATTTTCTCCATTGACAACAAACAAAAAAAAAACATGTCAAACATTTAATTTGTTTTTCTCTTGTATAATTAATCGTTTCGTTGCCTTCGAACTGAGTTTTTGTTTATAAAAATGTATAAAAATAGAAGAAAAAAGGTACAGAGACCAAATCCTCTAATTTGTAATGGCTCTAGCTATCTTAGAGTAATACATTCAAGTTGGTTTACTCAATTAGACTAAAACAATTGAAATCAAGTGCTTTGTTAATTCTTTTCAGCCGATTTGATATTTTGTTTAATTTAATTTTTACAATTTACAATGATACCTAAATACAATTCAGATGTTTTTTTTAATTTTTTTTTAGTTTTATTGGGGGAACGTGGTCCGGACGACGACGACCAATCGAAAAGGCCATTAATTATCTCGAAAAAAGCTCTAACGATTTTGTATAGGCATACAAAATTTCTATCAATTTCAAAGCGTTAAAAATCTCGCATTTTGCAAATATTGCAGCGAGCGAAGGACAGAGAAATCTGTACATATGTACGAAAATTGCCCACGTGAGATAAACAAAAAAAAAAGTTTTTTATAGAATGCAAATTCAGAATTTATTTTTTATATTTATTTTATATTTTTTTCATACACTTATTTTTTCTCCTTTACCCTATGTTAGGTTAGGTGTGGTTAACTTGTTTTCATTTTGAAGTTGTGGTTTTTCTGTTCATCTGTCATATTTGTTCTTGTTGAAACAAAAACATTCTACGTTATGTTGCGGAATCCATATTAGTTAGTTAGTTGTTAGGACCTAAACGAGTTCATTATATAGAGCCCATTTTATTTCTTTAACGACTCCTATTGATTAAAATTTTGCGCCATTATATTTATTTTAGTTAAAAAAAAAAATTAAAACACGTTCTCCACTACCAGGATAATTCATTGTTTTCATCGAAAACCATCACTAAAAAAAATAGTTTTTAATAAATACGTGAAGACAATTAATGACATTTCAATTCAATTTAATGAATTCAATGAACACCTGATTTGTGGTTCCTCAAAGCGCAACACTATCGCTCCAATGATTTGGGTTTTGTTGGTTCTCTTTGCAATTAGCTTCGTCACTAAAGGAAATATCAGAGCGTAACATCACAGGAATAATAGATTGGTCACGCTCAGGAGATGTATAGTCGAATTGAAAGCTAGTCAAGGTTCCCCAGCTGACAATCAACAAGTAATTTTTCAGCTATGTCTTCCTGAACGTGGCCATTTTAACAGAAAAATCAAAGCAAAATAGAACATTAAATAAATGTCAGTTGTCAAAAAATAACAAACTTAATATATCATTTTGGTGAGTTTTCTCTATTCCCTTATTCTCTTTTCTATACAAACAAAAGCCAGACTAGAACAGCGCGTGTTCTTTTCTGTTAAAGAAGGCTTCACTGAAAAACAAATTCGAATATAAATAACCTTTACGTGTGCGCCTGCAAGATAGTGCTTGTAACCCACGGTGGGCCTACCCAGTACCCAGTGTCAGGGTCAAGAGAGCTTTGACCGACAAGCCCCAGGGCTAAGAGACAATGAGCCTGAGCCAGGGCATAAAAGATAAACCTCAGTACAACTTCAATGAAATGTTAAGACTATCCATTACCCCTTGCTATGAGGAGAGGCATATCTAACAACTCTATTATACAAGATCAAATGTTTTCAGACACCTATACATTTTTACAGTCCCCGCATTTGGGAACAACCACAGCGACCACGATACTCCCATTAGGGGCAGGCCGGCATCAAAACGCCTGGTGCCTACATACACCAGAAATGAACATGGCCCGGGGGCTCCTGTCTCCCATGGTACTATAATATAGCTTCCAGGGGAGCTTCGCAAACGTAAAATTCACTTCCGAATGAATCCCTTAAACCTCGAGGCCCGATAACTTCAGATATGTGTACACAAACTTCCACCAGAGGCATTGGATAATCGTCAAGTACACACACCTATACACCACAAGCACACACCCGGCCGAACGCAAATCCTGTAAGACACGACGAAATCAACCCGAGACACATACTAGTCAAGAGGGCACTAGCACACTACAAACTTGACACTACACATGCTCTAATCCCAGCTATGAGCTCCCGAAAACAACAACAAAATGGCCAAACACTACACCTAGGACGCACAAAACTACTACTACTATGCCATTGGTTAATTCACGAATCTTTCGGACAATTAAAAAAAGGCTTTTAAGACGATATGTATTGCTACTTTTATAAGCAACATTTTGGTGAAATAGCCAGTTGCATTCCTCCAATTAAACTATTTAACCATTACACTCATTCTTCTAGGAATGCACGGCGCAGGGACATAAGATCCAATTTTGCTTTTTGGGATTTATGTCCCACATAGACGAGACATAAGTCCCAAAATCTAATTTGGGACATATATCCCACTTAGATAGTTCATAAGTCCCACACAAAATATTTGGGACTAGTGTCCACTATTAGGCGGGAAGTGTTTTTTGCAATTAAGTCCACGGCGAACAAAAAGCTCGACGCGTAAGGGGGCATGCTGCCCTCCTGCAACGCTCCTGCTTGACCCAATATAGGATTTGGGGTGGGTACAAGTTTGGGTGTAGGCAAATTTTTGTTGTGGATTTGAAGATTTCTTTTTAAAAAGTTCTAAAAAAAATCGCACTGAGCGTCCTAAGGGTAACTAAAGCCGCTTTTATGAGCACATAATTTAATATAAAAAACAACCAAATAAATTCACCCGCAATGTATTAAAAACACAGCCTTAGCACGAAACTAGTTAAACTATACATAATTTTACAGATAAGAGGAACTATCCAATTTTTGATGAGGAGGGGCGATCATGTTTTCGTTCCGTCCGTAGGTATAATAATATAATGACGATGAAAACATTAAATTATAACTTATTTTGAAGAACGGTTTGGGTGTGAAAGAAAAATGTAAATTCTACATTAAGTCTTTTTGTTTGTCAACTTTTTCAGGAAAAGTTTTTATGGTAGTAGTGTAAGTGTACCACGGAAATTATTTATATTTAAGGCACTTTGGTATAATCTAAAAACACTCCTACACATCTGAATTTTGATGGAGAACTTTGTATTGTCATTCTTAACATTTCTCGAAAACCGGGTTTTTGGTTCGGTGTGAAAAGGCTATAAATAGAAGCTACAATATGTTATCTCATAATTTATTCAAATAAACTTAGTCTTACACCCCTAAAAAATTTAGTCCCAGTCAAATTCTACGGAACTTTTAAGGGAATGTTAAGAACGACACTGAAAATTAGCTTTGTCGGAAATTGTTCATAATTTGGTAATTTTTTGGGCTAATTTTCATGGGATCTTGAAAATTAAACTTTTCAGGACTATTTTCTAAATTACTTTACAATTTCCTGCTGTTTATTAAAGGGTAAATATAAATGTATTTTAGTATGTGGACATTCAACACTAACATTTTGAGACTCTGTAAATATTTGAACTTCTGAAACACATTTGATCATAATTTTCTTTTTTTTTGTAAAGAATTTATATAGTATAGTACAACACTGACAAAAAAGTAATACAAAATTAATTTAACCTAAAAATAAACTTACTTGCTGAACTAGTTGAAACACGCCCCATGGGTATGTAACTACGGCTATCACTACTGTCCTGGGTAAAATTTATCACATTCACATCGTAAGTTACCACAGATGCCTGACGTTTTCGGACATTTTGAATTCCATCTAAATAGAAGCCATGCTTCCTGGAATCATCCTCGCCAATACATCTATCTCGCAGCGGTGATGTGAAATCGTTTTCATCAATTGATATATCACCGCTCTTAACTGACGTTGGCGATAAAGTGGAATCTAAGATGATTTCTGGCTTTGTAGAAATATGCTGTTGACCTGGCAGTGAGGTAACCACATCTAGCGATATCGTTGATGAATCACTAACTACCTGGTTCGCGGTCGATGAAAAACCCGTGTTGAGAGGTGACAAAAAATAGACATTTTGTGGACTCAGAGGTTGTTCGATAAGCTCCGGAAGATTTTTTACCGAATTCGGCGTTGTAGGTGGTGAAATGACGAATCTATTTGGTGGCAATTGATCGCTGAGCGTACTAAGTCGCTGCCTAATATCACTGCTCAGCATAAAACTGCTTGAGTAAATTTCACCCTGATCGGAGAGAGGAGATCCAATGGAACGGAAGATTTCCTCAAGATCGTCGCTGTCGGAGATTTGGTTGGTTTTATCACAAGTAGTCGGGGGGGTTTCGGTGTCGAGGAAAAGATTGTCCGAATCGATAATTGATGCCGTCAGAGATGGTGGGGGTGTCCCAGGATGTATGGGCGACATCAAAGGGGACGTTTCTCTGTTATTACAACTGCTGCTACTGCAGTAGATATTACGTTGTGGCGTTGTTTCCGAACTGAAATTAATCAATTCTTCCACGCTATTGTGAGCCACTAGTTCACTTCGATTTTCACTTCCCAGAATATGCAAGTCCAGAAGGATATCAGGTGTGGTTGTAGAACAAGGCTTTGAACCGGCCTCGACTTCATGCCCTTCACTAAGCATTCGTTGCAGATATATAACGCCATCTGAGTCATCTGTATCACTGGGATTCCTTTGGCGATGTCCAACTGCCTTTCCAACTCCATTGTAAGAATGTGATAGTTTTCGATTGCGTGTTCTCTTAAAAAAACTTGATCGACTACAACTGATTTCCTCATCAGGCTTCTTCTCCAGAGACAAATAATCACTTGTGCGTTTAGTTTTCGAGAGCAGATTCTTTAGCACACCCTTCTCGCTCTTCAAGGATATTTTCTTCATTGGTTTCCCGTTGAACGAGAAAATAAACTCGGAATCACTGACGGCGAATAGTTTTCGTTGCTTCTGAGTCATTTGCTGAACATCGCCTGGCGAAAGACTTGCAACTTGACTACTCTTCATTTTAATAAAATCACTTTCGCTTAGAGCTGAACACTTAATGGGGGGCTTCATGGCAGAGAATGTAGGAGGGCTATCGCAAGATTTATCGATTTGTTGCTTGAAGTAGAAAAAATTATCCTCAATGAATCGCTTTAGCTGTTGGTTGTCCTCCTCTATGGGCACAACGCTTTGCTGGTATTTGCGCAAATTTTTAATGCTCGCATAGAATTCATTGATTTCGTCCTTCGATTGGACTCCGAGCAAGTGTAATCCTTTTTCCTTTTCACTCATTATTCTTTTGTTGGAATCATAGATATTGCTGTCAGTGCGGTTGAATGAATTTTCATTGTGGTTGCCAGTTGGGTTGGGGGCTATATGTGAAGAATTCGGCTGCAAAAATTGTGTCCAATTTATTGGAGTCTGATCTCGAGATTCTTGTTGTTGTCTTAGATGTTGTAATTGCAGTTGCTGTTGATAGTGCAAGGCAATCATTGAAGGTGCACTATCCGTGTGTGTGACTTTTTCGAATCGTTCTTGCTCGAGATCACGCAAATCGATACTACTTCGGCTTAGTCGCCGTTGAGGTGGCGATGGTACACGTAGTTCGTCACAGTCTTCTTTTCCATTCTCACTCGGCGAGGGAAGTTCCTGCAATTAAATAAGCAATATTTAAAATTTCGTTTGATAGTGAACATTTTAGTCTTAAATGTATCGGCCTTACATTGTAAAGAAGTTATGAAATAAAAATAACTGTAAAAGTTACAATCCTAGGTTATAATGATAAATAAATTAAAATTCATTTAAATGGCGCCCAACGTTAAATACTCTTGTTTGTGGGTAAATATTTCCAGAATATTCTTAAGGATGTTTTAATGGATTTTTCAGACTTGTATTAAAACTAGTTCAATTAAACGGGTTGGTGATGTTTGCTCCAAGAATGTAATCCCACAAAAAATCCCCAAAGACAAAATCCCCAAGTGAAAATGGACCAACGACAAAATCCCCAAGAGAAAATCGCACAAACAAAATCCCTAAGAGAAAATCACCAAATAAGTAGCGCAAGTAGTAAACAAGCAATCAAATCGAGCGATTTTTTTGCTTGATTCACTACTTGCACAACTTATTTGGGGTCAAGTTTAACAACATTTATTCCTTATATGTAAAAATTATATAATAATTATTGTTTTCATCCTTCTTTTTAGATAAAATAAAAACACAGTGCTTTCCAATTCGTCTTACTTTTATTAAATAAACAAACAGCCTGATTTCGACATTAGAAAAATAACAGTTTATCATAAAATAAAGCAAAATATAAAAACTGTCAATTCTAAAAAATCATTTTTTTCACATTAAACAGGGAATAGACGATAAAGACAGGGTGTATGATATCCACTTCAAAAATTTGTTGCAATTAAAATGTAACAAATAATAACTAATTTATTATCTCCCTAAGCCAAAAAAATATATTGGGGATTATTTGAGATTTTGGAGATTTTGTCAAAAAGGATAGTATACATTGTTGATTTTGTCCATAGGGCTTCTTTTCCCATGGGGATTTCGTCTTGGTGGGTATATTTTTTTGGGGATTTCGTCCTATGGAGATTTTGTCTTTTGAGGATTTCAAAATTTCGATTTTTATGAACGTTTTCCAATACTTAATAACGGATTTCAACAATTTAAATTATATTGGGTTTCTTTGAACCATATTAATTTGAAAGTTTCAAGGATTCGAACTCCCTTTCCGGGATTTTTGTACCACTCAGGATATGTAAATTTGCCTGGCAGGTACATATGAAAACAGGAGACTTTTGGATTACCAGATATTGATTAAACCTAATATAATATGTTTTCTGAATTTTGGAAACTTTGGATATTGGGGACAACTGGTTCTTACATTATTAAAATGGATGACGTAAATGTATATGTCCCAAAACTAATAGGGGATGTAATATTTGGTGATATGGTTAAAAAGATCATGTATGCATTGCTTGCGTTCATTTGACTAAAATCGCATTTTTTTGCATACAGCATATGTAAAATGTAATTCACCAGAATTAAGTTTCCTTGCACAATTCTTAAGAAAATTAAGAAGCAATGACAAAAAAAAAGCTAAAGAGAACATTTCGACTAAGATCGAACTCATGATCATGATTGTAAATGGGATGTCACCATTATGTGTCAAAATATTGGAATTTTAAGAAGAGCACGGAATATGCTAGTAGATACAGTTTTGATTACTCTCTTGATGAAAGAAAATTTATTAGAGACGAATGCAGAAGAGAAAAAAAATGTCAATGTTTTTTCGTTTACGTGGAGATCTTTTCGAACTTAAATACATAAGTACTACACAGAGACGATCTGCCAATATCGTGGGATTTGTGCAATCGAAGAGACCGAGAAAAATGTTTTCCATTTTGTGGGTAAATTTTTAGTTTTAGGAGAGAATATCAAAATGGGAAAAATGGTAAATCATTCCACATTCGTGTTGTACGACTAAAAAAAGAATCTCCCTACTTGAAGTGTAACCTGATAAGCTCTCCTAGAAGCGCGAGTATTACGGTTGAATACTTTAAGTGGAGGAGTGCAACTGGCTATTTCGCTAGACGGTGTTCCAGAGATTCAAATGTTTCCATTATAGTTTTATCGCCTATCATTTCTAGAGCTCTATTTTGAATTATATCTAACAGAGTCGAATAAGTTTAAGGAGCTGGAATGAGGTATTTAAATTACAGTCAGATCGAAAATGGAGAAGAATTTCTTGCATCTTCGAAGAAAGCCCAAACACTTTGCATCGTTTTAGGCGACATCGAATATGTGGTCATTCCACAAGAAGTGGTCTGTGATGCATATAACAAGTACTGAAAGCTGAACGGTTTCTTGAATGCAAGTGCCGTTCATGGAAGCGCGCATGGAGGGTGAGTTCTGCTTTAGCGACAGAAGACAGCACTTAGTTCTTGAAGCATTAAATTCTGGACAATGCTGTCAAGATCAGAATTTAATGAGCTTATCATACACTGCCGTTGCAGTTGCACATCGGAAGAACAAAGAGGTGAATCTGCAAAGCAATATGAAAAGCTGAGAGTACTATCGTCAGCAAAACAATTAAGTGGATTAGAAATTTCAGATAAGAGATCATTTATAAAAATGAGAATAAGCACACCAGCGTTTATTTTGTGAATATCAGGCTTGAAACCGTCCAAAACAACTTGTATTGAACGGTCCGAAAGGTAACTTCTAATCCGACTAAGAAGAGATTTATCGATTACAAATGCACGCATTTTCGGTAAAAGAAATTGATGCCAAACTCTATCAAATGCTTTTGAAATATCAAGCGCAATAATCTTACTTTCTCCAAAACGATGTAAAGATTTTTGCACTATTCGGTGAGATATAACATCGGATCACCAGTGGACCTAATGCTACCAAAGCCATACTGCCGGTCATTAAAGAACTTTCATTCTTCAAGACATTTCATTAGCTGATAAATTACTCAGCGTTTCAATGACCCTTGAAAGAAGGGACGTAAGTGGAATTGGACGGTATTTAGAGGGTGAAAAAGATTCGTATGGACAAGCTGGACAAATGCTGTCTACCATTCCTAAGAATTGAATACAAAAGATGGAAAAGCTTACATAGTGGTTTTGCCACCGTTGAAGAAGACCTTTTCAGAACAATAAAAGTAAAGTGAGATCGGTAGAAACTGCAAGACAGTCACTTGTTAGCATTATCGAATACTCCCTCCATCACAAGCAATACGCATTGGTAGCTTCCCTCGACACAGAAGGCGCTTTTAACAACGTCAAAACAGATGCAATCACAAATGCACTCTCAGGTCTACCCTCCAGATCACAGTGGGGTGATGGAAACATTTAGGTTTTCACCGATGGGTCAAAAACAAACGATGGTTTAGGGATGGTGTTTACTCTAACAGACTAAATCTTAGTCTTTCCTTCCATCTTCCTAACCATTGTAGCATGTTCCAGGCGGAATTAATGTGAATTGAAGGCTCTACCTTGGCTTTACCCTTTAAATGTTTCAACACAGCGCGGGCGTGAGGTTTAAGGAAGAGAAAGAATGATAGGAGAAAGATGTGTGGCGCGATATTCGGAGACTGAAGGTTGTTGTTGTCTCAGATTTCATCTCCAGGGATGGCGGCTGAACTAATGCGGAGAAATTTGCGTATCTTATTTATCGATGTCCCTTATAATTCGCATTAATTTTTTATTCTTTGTCATATTTTATCAGTATACTAGTTTTTACTCAATCACATGTTGTTAGTTCTATGCCTAAACAGCATGTAATGAGTAAACCAGCAACTCATTGAATGGCATTTATTTTTAGAATTGGTTTTTAATGGAAAAATAAGAAGACATTACGGCAGGGATCGAACCTGTGACCATGAGGTTGACAGGCGAACACACAACTATCGCGCCACGGCTTAATGAAAACGTGATATTTGCAAAGGATAACATCAGTTTCTCCGACAGCCAGGCAGCGCTGAAATCGCTGGATTCAATCTCCACTAACTCCAAAATAGCCCTCGACTGTAGATCATCTCTCAAAGAGATGGCGGAACAGTTCAACATTCACCTATGCTGGGCTAGGGCACAGAGATATTCCAGGGAACTGCAGGGCCGACGAACTTGTCAAGAAAGAAACAACACTACCCTTTTCAACTGACTACAGTAACCTGGGTATTTCAATCGCAACATGTAAATTTTTGCTAAGGCTGTTAGACGCTATGGAGAAGACAAATCTTAAGTGGACTAGTGGTAACACATGTCTAGTGACTAAAAATATTTGCCAAAGCTGGATCTTAAGTGCTCTAAGGCTTTGATCTCTCTAAAAACGTGTGAACTAAGCATTGAAATTTAAGAACAAAATATACAGGGACATAGAATAAGAAGACGCAGAATTGATATTTATTGTAGTAGACTTTGTTCGATTTTTTATTAATAGGAAATTTGAGTCCATGGTCTAACTATTATTTCATGGTTTTGTAGGTCCATGGACTAAGGGTGGATTAAGCGATTTTTATTAATAGCGCTGTAATTCTCCCCTCCGCTCCATAAGAAGCTCTAAATGGTTTTAAGTTCTTTTTGGGGCAAGAAACTCAACTCCTGTGGCATCACAATGGTCCTTTCCTTTTGAACTAAGTGTGTTAGTCAATTATTTTTAACAGCTAACAGCCACTATAACCTAACCTAACATGGAGGTTTTGCGTGCAACGTCAAGGATTAAAGTTTGCTTAAGATCAACAAGCTTAGTCAATTGATTTAACTCAGAATGCATAACACATTGAATAACTTTGACATAATTCAGGTGGAGTTCCAGTGGTGACAAGTTCAGCTTAAACCATGTAATTGCAATCTGTTACTAATTTCATTTCAGCTTCTATAATGTTTCGGTATGTAATGAATTGCTAAAAAATGCAGTGCGTATTATATCATAAGGATGAAAACTTTGCGCCCCAATTATATCTAATTAGAGCAAAACCGTAAGTAGGTTTTTTAATAATCAGATATAACTTCTGTTTACTTCAGAGATATAAGTTTTTCCTTTTTCCTAGAATTATATTTACATATTTCCAAAAATTAAATTAAATTATATTTAAAAGTAACAACAAAAGTGATAAACTTCTACATAATGCTTGTTTCTTTATTGAAAATTCGATTTTGTTATCTCACTGTTTAATATATTCATTGGCTAGCTAACTGACTGTTTAATTGCCTATTGAAAAATGGACGGTTACTAAATTCATATTGTTTATCTAATGTTTGTATCCGACAGCAAGACCGGATACGCTTAATAAATTTGAAGCACTTTATTAGAGCATGAACTACCGTTTCCTGTTTTCTAACTACAAATAACCCTTAGAGACAACACCACGCAAGCATAGGTATATTAAAGGAAGAGAAAACTTTATCGGCTGGTACTTGTTCTGACCTTCGTTGTGGGGTTCATTAAAGCGTATCCAACCATTTGTATTCATTTACATTGTGTGTCAAATAACAGCCCTTTAGTGGGCGATACTTTCCTAAACTATGAAGAGATTACGACATAATTTTTGTTTTCATCCCCTTACATTTCCCATTCGTATAACAATTTAGAACCCTTATTTCGTGCATTAGTGCTTTCATTTGCTATCAGTTGAGTGCCACATAATTATTCGCTCATTATTAGTCTCTCCATAAAACAGCAATTTGCTCATTAAATTTGTACATAGAAATGTTTACCTCTAAATTGCTTATGGCGCTATGCGTTTCCTCCCTGGCTAGATTCAGTTCGCACTCACTGGGATGCATGTAGGTCATGTGATGGCTTCCAATTGCGTGTTGTGTGTGACCCATGTGAACGCTATTTAACAGAATATTCGAGCTTGTCCGACTAAGAGCCTTTCGTTGGCGTACTGCTTCCCTGAAAAATAATAAAAAAAAAAACAATCACAACGACAATTACTTCACAGAACAGCATACAAAAAAAAAAGAAAACAACCAGCCGGCCGAAACAAGAGTTAAAAGTTGTGTAAATTAATTAACTACTCACTTGTAGATTCGCCAGTACATAACGACCATTACGATTCCGGGAATCCAAAAACTCACAGAGCTCGATATCAAGGCATAAGCCTTATTTACTACAAACGAACAAGCGTCCGGATTTTTATTCATTTCCCTTAAGTGCTCCGCCGTCGTATACCATCCAAGGAATATCGGAGTAAAGGATATTAGCGCGGGCAGGACCCAAACGTTGGCCAGCATAAAGCACACAGTCTTATGGGTCATGTTCAGTGGGTATTCCAAGGGACGGACTATTGCATAGTATCTACTCGTCCAATTGCCATATAAATTAAAACGGAAGGAAAAGAGAAAAAAGGGAGAGATTTTTATTTCAACTATATGTATCTTTTTTTCGCTATAGGTGGAGGAATCATTATAATTGATTCATGTCCAATCACTGGTTCTGGTGTTTTTGCTGACAGGACAGGCACTTTCACTCAGATCCGAATGAGTATCCCAACACGAATTCACTTACCTGTCGACTGATATGCAACACAGATGCAGGATGCTGGCGGTGGAAAAGTACACATCCAGGCTATTGTAAACATTGCACATGAACGGACCGAACAGCCACTTGCCACCGGAAAGCTCCAGGGATGCATTAAAGGTCATTGCACACAGTGCGACTAGCATGTCGGCCATTGCCAGTGACACCACAAAGTAATTTGTTATAACTCTGAAAATAATAGAAAAAAAACAAAGAGCGTTTGTCGTGAATTGCTTACAGGTTATTCTTTTGTAAACACAAATTTAATAAAATACACGATTGGACCGCTTGAACTAGCATTCAAATTATTTCCTCAAATTAATAAATGATGAGCAACGTCGAGGTAGAAGTTATTCTTTATTCATAAATGTGTGATATGTTATAATAGATTTAAGTAGAACTTTCATGAATTATACCCCAATGTGATTTGAGCTACGCAAATATAGGAAAAAAAACACTGCAACATCACGTCGTAAATTTACCAATTGTGTAAAATAATAAATGTATGCAAAATTCCTTTATAGCTAATTTTTTGAGAAAGTTCTAACCCCTAAAACTCGGTTTAACGAAAAAATAGAACTTGATTGAGATCCAACTCATTTCTTCAACAAGTTTTAACGCCTTAGAACTCAAATTTAGAATTTTGTACAGGGTGGCCCACGAATCGTGCTACAAAAATAAAACGTAATAACTTTTTTCAGTGTGAGTAATCGGCTTATTTTTTTATTTTATAGGCTACTATTTAGATTTATCAAAATGAATGCTTGGGATACTGAAAAAAGGATTTGGATAGTGCAGCAATACCATTCTTTGCAGTCCGTCTTTTCCGTCCAAAGGGAATTATTAGGCCTATTTTGACTTAAACGGCAATGTTTACAAGCAAAATTGCCGTATATGGAGTGAATCTAATCCACAAATGCTCCATGAGACGGAACTGCACCCAGAACGAGTCACTGTGTGGTGCGCAGTTTCATCAAGGTGTATTGTCAGGCCATACTTCTTTGAAGAAAACGGTATAACACAAACTGTACATGGGGACCGTTATTTAAAGATGTTGAAGGAGTTTTTTTACCCAGAACTTCGCCGAAGACGTATCCCTTTCAGCAGGATTTGGTTTAAACAAGATGGAGCAAGTGCACACGTAACCACACAAGTTATGGCGGAGCTCCAACGAAAATTCCCAAATAAATTGATATCCACAAACTGCACTTTCCGCTGGCCCCCAAGGTCGCCTGACCTGACTGCACCAGATTTTTTTTATGGGGTTATGTCAAGCAGGAAGTGTACAAAACGAAACCCAGGAATTTGACTGAATTGAATCAGACCATTAAGACAATAATTGAGGAGATCCTAATTTCAACCCTTAAGGCCGCAATGAACAATTTTCTGATCAGGTGCCGCATATGCGTGGATGAGCGTGGAGGTCATTTGCGGTCTATCATCTTTAAAAACATTAGTTATTTAAAATAAAATTTAATTTTTAATCCAATAAACAAAATTAATGAAATACATCGATTAAAATAAAAGTAATTTTTTTTTTATAATCTACACGCGCTCAAGGGATTATGAATACCCTTTAAATGTTTCAACACAGCGCGGGCGTGAGGGTGAGGTTAAGGAAGAGAAAGAATGATAGGAAAGATGTGTGGCGCGATATTCGGATAATGTAGGTGGTTGTTGTCTCAGATTTTATCTCCAGGGATGGCGGCTGAACTAATGAGGAGAAATTTCCGTGTCTTATTTATCGATGTCCCTTATAATTCGCATTCATTTTTTTTTCTTTTGTCATATTTTATCGGTATACTAGTTTTACTCAATCACATGTTGTTAGTTCTATGCCTAAACAGAATGTAATGAGTAAACCAGCAACTCATTGTATGACATTTATTTTTAGAATTGTTTTTTAATGGAAAAATAGGAAAAATAAGAAGACAAAGACTACGGCAGGGATCGAATCTGTGACCATAAGGTGGACAGGCGAACACACAACGATCGCGCCACGGCCACCCCCAAATTTCAATTTAATTTTAAATTTTTTATTGTAGCACGATTCGTGGGCCACCCTGTATTAGTTAGAACTTTGATTCATCTGGACCCACAAAATTGGGGGTCTAGCTCGTTAGAACTCGGTTTAACTATAATTTTGTTTCTTCAGCAAAAAAAAAAATTGTTTCAGTTTTGTAGGTATGTGATGTATTTTTTAATATTTAATAAAATCAGTTCTTATTATTTTTGATTTTGATTAAAAATGATTTTGGTTTTCGCCGATTGAACTTTTCTGGACCATGAGAAAGAAAATTATGTTGAGAAAATGGACATTTATCATATGTCCCAACGTGCTACCATTACTGGAAAACTATGTTCATCCAGGTGCTTCAGTTAGTTGCAGATGATTTGCTGCATCCGCAGCCATGATAAGAACATAGCTGCAATTAATGTTTTTTTCCTCTTTCAATTTTAATCATTCTGCCAAAGTACAGAATACGTTATATATTGGAAGAAAAACAATTGCTTATACTGCTGTGCTTAATGGCATGTGGAAATATGCATTTGTTGTGTGGTGTACCAGTGTTTTGTTGTATCGTACCAAAAGTTTGCAAATCTTTACTGCGCCACTTTCCCAGATATCTCAAAATGTGTGCAAATGCAGAGGAACTCAGAGCTGCAGTTGCTTTTTGCAATATTGGTCAGATTCCACGAACAATTGCTGCTATTGATTGTAAATACCTATGTTAAAATACAATCGCGAGGGGGAGAGTTGGTAGGTTCAGCGTATGTAAATATAAGGGGTGTTCATATTCACGATCCGATGCAACAAAAAGGTGTACAATTGCAAAATTTTATTTTTTTCTGTTAATCTCACCTTTTGTATTCTATAGCAACTCTGGAACCACAAGCATTTGTGACACAAATTAACTGCTGCAAACTTTCAACGACACCAAGCAAATCTTGCACTATTGTATTTTTCTGTTGCAATAGGGTTAAGGTCTAGCAAAAGTCCAAAAGTGGTGTAAAATCTTAGTCAGTTGAAGTTGTTGCTGTGGTGCAAACATTTTTTTTTATAATTAAACTATATGTCTGTAAAACCTAAGGTCTTTTAAATGCAACCTGAATTGCACGGCACTAGTTAGAAGAAAGAGAATGATAGGAAAGAATTTTTTTTGTTGGCACAGTGGATTTGATAACCAGGTATTCACTGTCTCATTTTAACCCATTGGTGGCATTTAATTAAAAATGGTGGTATAGAAAGAATGCGCCTAGCGTGGGGTTAAAAAGCGTCCTGAATTTTTAAAAGGAGTCTATTTTTGACTATTTTACAAAAGTGGCGCCCTGGAGTCTAGACTTTAAAAAGGAGTTAAAAAGACGCAAAAGATTTCGAAAGGCAACCCTGTAACCAATGTCGAAGTTTTGGGGATCAGTATTTTTTTTTAATACCTTGCTCTGGCCAGAATAAGGGCACAAGCATTTAGTGACGAACTTTAAGCTTTGAAGATAAATGGTCAGTTCTCTTTTTAAACAAGAAGAAAGTTACTCTTCATACCTAAGGCTGGTAAACCCAGCCATACGGATGCCAAAGACTTTAGACAAATAAGTGTTACATCATTTGTTCTAAGCAGTAACTTCCTTAATGATTTAGAAGAGCTCTCGAATCTTTCAGGCAAAAGCCTGCTGAACTTCATAAAAGCCTCTAAATGGCTCGATAATGATTTTTCATAGAACTCATAGATTATAGAATTAGAAGTTACAATACCACAATGGATCTATTCTGATCTAAGTGTGCCGTTAGCAAGATCAACTGGCAGCCCATTTACCTAACCTAACCGACTCTAAGAAGAATATCGGTATAACAAGAATACAAGATACAGAATAACAAGAATATCTTTCAAATTAATAAACCGTGAGTAAGTAGACTGTGGGTTTTTGGGGACTTACGATCCACAGTAGACAGATATACATATGGTTGATTTGACGTTTGCTGAGGTACCAATTAAGAATGAATGAAGGAATACATTTTTGGGTATTGATGCACTGCGTGCTTGAGTTCTATTGTGCCCTTTACGGAACTGGATGAGCTTTCTCATTCTACAGTAGATCCTCTAAAATAATTCCTTTAAGAAATTTTAGTATTTGTTAGTCCTTTATTACCCTTGATTGCTAAATGAACCGCTATCTAATGAATAATTGAGACATAATTGTACTTGCCCAACTCGTTCAGTCTGCTCACGCATTCCCATAGCAGCGCTGATAGAATAAGAGTTTGGTGCGTTTAATGCAGCCTATTTATCTGACATGATGTCAATGTTTTGGTTTCTAGATTCTGTCGGGATTACATTCTGTGCATTCGTGTAGGGCGAACAAAAGAGAATATACCCGAGGTAAGGCGTGCCTGTCGTTAGAGTAAACTAAAATCTAACATCCGTATATTGAGGGTAATTGTATCCATAAATATTCAATGCGCAAAACAAATCGATATATTATCCCAGGTGGCAGTCCAGCTTCACTGGAAAATCCACCTTCTTCTAAAGTCACATCTACTATTTCTGGAGAGAGCCAATTATTGCAATTAATAAACCCTTTCTTGAAAAGAAAGATCACCACCATCTAGATCTAATGTTTCCGGGAAAAAGAGACAATAGATAACTCCGCGAAAGACTTGATGAAATGGCGTAAGTATATCAAGAGATTAGGAAATAAGTTTATCTTCTTCACGAAGGAAACAAGATGCTGAAAACCATATTTCTTCAAATCAAAAGCGATGACTCACCGCAGCCAAAAAAAAACTGAAAATTAGATAGATTAAGAAGAGTTAGCACTCGAAACGCAAGGCCTAACAAAAAACGCAAAGCTGCTTCCTAACCTGAGCTCCTGCACTCCTGCATTGCAGACTAATGAAGAAGCGAGAAAAATTCAACTTTTAAAATCACCGCAAAAATTAGTCTCCCACCACCTATTAACATCGTTGGTCAAACAGACTATAATAAAATACTACTAATTCTTAAAGAAAAGTTGCCAACGAAGTTTAAGGTAACTTCGCTTTTCAATAATTTTGGAGAATTCATATAAAAGGGTTTCCGATAGCTAACTATCACTACCCAAGAAATTAAATTCTGAGAAGATTGAATGGTATACATACTCTAACAGATTAGATAGCCATAGATCATTACGTGTTATAGCCAGAGATCTTAATTTTAAAATACTTGACGCCACAAAAGTTATTAAAAAAGAAAAGCCAGAATCAGAAACATGTATGCGTTTTAGACTTTTCCTCCCATGAAAATGTCGTTATATATTCTCCTGATGAGTATGATTCAGTTGTGAAGTCCTTTCTTGACCACTTCGAACTTCTGTTCGGGACAAGGACAAACAAAAAAAATGTGACGCAATATTGCCATCATTTCCCTTGAATACTTTTTTGTCAGACTGAACTGTTGTTACTGGGAAAAATAACTGCGATGCTGTTCCAAAAGAAAATTGTATCAAAGGTTTTAACTAAACTAATTTCGTGTAATATTAAAAAATATCTTTGGCACCATTAGTAAAACTTTCTACTAACTAGTTATGAGCATAAATCTACTCACTACCAATTTTAAAGGAAAATAGTTTGGAGTTTAGGATATATCACCGGTTCCCAATCTTTTTAAGTCGCGGAGCACTTTTCAGGTGGAAAATTCTTTTCGGAGCACTTCGTCGCACTTATGTATATGCTATTTACCGCAGTTATGTTTATGTAGAAAATGCATTAACTGTTTTTTTATATATGTATTCTATCAAATTCAAGTAAAACACGTAACTTTAACGAAAAAACAGAAACAAGCTTAATTTAAGAAAATTAAAAAAATTAATAATAATTATTATATTTTATTTTAAAATATGTATATAATATATATATTCGTAATTGTATTTCAATAAATAGTTCCAAAAATTTGTTAGTGAGAATAATGTGCCCGTTTTGTTCTGCATAATGCTGGTATATCTGGTTGAATTTGGGAATTGATCTGCATCGAGACGGGATCTATATTTTGTTTTGGTTCCAACATAGGCGGAGAATCCTGAGCCGATGTATTTAGGCTAGATACGCCAAACCTCATCACACAACCTGTCGCCCAAATCAAAGTTGTCGTTTAAAAGGAAGGTTCTGACTTCAGGCTTCATTTCGAAAAGCCGCGTCAGGGTCTTAAGTACTATGCACATGAGAGCGACCAACGACCAACGAATTAACGAATATTCGTCCATTTTGAAATTTCGTTCACATGGCATTAATTCTATTCGTCACGAATATAAGTTGCAAGTATGATTTTTAGGTTAGACGCGACAAGCAAATTTTTCGTTTAAGTGTGGATGGTATGTGGAACGCGAATAGAGTTTGACTAATCGTAACAATCAGGGACAATTCTCGACGACCAATATTGTTTTCTTAAATTTATCTTGTTTTGGCAATTTAAAGGTAAATTTTTGTATCTGAACATTAATATAAATTATAATTCTACAATTTTGTTAAGAATTTGTGAAGAATTTAAGTTCGTAAATTGTTCTAAATGGACTTTATTCGTTCGCCGCACTTATGTGAAAAGGCCTTTACTGCGAGAAAGCCATCTTACTTCTGCATGAAGGAGTAAGGACGTATGTAGACTACCCATGTCATCGCACAATACAGGGTGGCCCACGAATCGTGCTACAATATGAAATTTAAATAACTTTTATTTTAATCGATGTATTTCATTAATTTTTTTTTATTGAATTAAAAATTAAATTTTATTTTAAATGACTAATGGTTTTTAAAAATCATAGACCGCAAATGACCTCCACCTGATCAGAAAATTGTTCATTGCGGCCTGAAGGGTTGATTTGGAATCCCCTCCATTATTGTCTTAATGGACTGCTTCAATTAAAATTCCTGGATTTCGTTTTGTACACTTCCTGCTTGACATAACCCCATAAAAAAAGGTCTGGTGTAGTCAGGTCAGGTGATCTTGGAGGCCAGCGGATAGTGCAGTTTCTGGATATCAATTTGTTTTGCAATTTTCGTTTGAGTTCCGCCATAACTTGTGTGGCTGCGAGTGCACTTGCTCTATCTTGTTGAAACCAAATCCTGCTGAAAGGGATACGTCTTCGGCGAAGTTCTGGTAAAAAAATCTTTAAATAACGGTCCCCATTGACAGTTTGTGTTACATCGTTTTCTTCAAAGAAGAATGGCCCGACAATACACCTTGATGAAACTGCGCACCACATAGTGACTCGTTCTGGGCGCAGTTCGGTCTCATGGAGCATTTCTGGATTAGATTTACTCCATATACTGCAATTTTGCTTGTTAATATTGCCGTTTTAGTCAAAATGGGCCTCATCAAACATGAACAAACAATTTATTGATGTGTTGTCTTCTTCGGCAATTGCAATCATTTTTCGGCAAAATTCCAGGCGAACAGGCAAATCCTGAGGGTTTAACTTGCTTGTAATTTGGACTTTGCACGGAAATAAGTTTAAGTCATTATGAAGTATCCGTTGTAATGACCGTCTGCTAACTCCAATTTGAACCGATAAGTTTCGAGTCGAAACACTTGGATTTACCTGTATTGCCGATGCAACAGCCACGATTGTATCCTGAACCCGAACATTGGGATCTCGATGATACGGTCTTCGTTCCACCATCCTCATAATGGTCCATCTATTCGGGGGAGTATCGCCAAACTCCAGCCTAAATTCCCTTTGGACGGAAATGACGGACTGCATAGAATGGTATCGCTGCACTATCCAAATCCTTTTTTCAGTATCCCAAGCATTCATTTTGATAAATTAAATAGTAGCCTATAAAATAAAAAAAAAAATAAGCCGATTACTCACACTGAAAAAAGTTATTACGTTTTATTTTTGTAGCACGATTCGTGGGCCACACGTTACTTTGAATAGCCTTGTATTCTAAGGCCGTGATTTAAAGTGAAGTTGATTATTTTCACGCTGTCGTCTGAGACCTCTTTTAAGGAGAGTGGCATTTTTTTCATTGGAAGGGCATGGCGATACAGAACGCAATGGCTACTACTATACTACATTCTTTCAGTTCTTGTTTTATTCTGGAGACGACACTGGACGTTTTTCCAGTCATGTCATTGGTTCCGTCTGTGCACACATCCTCGCAGTTAACCTACGGGATGTCATTGACAATGAAGAAATTGTCTATTAATTAAATTTTTTTTTTTATTTTTCCGCGGAGCACACTTTGGGAAACGCTGGGCTATATAATACCTAGATGACATAACTATACACCTATATAAGGCGCCAACTATCATTCTGTTTTCTAATATCGCTTTATTATGTAAAGCATAAAATAAACTCCAAATCAACATCATAATAAATAAAAAGAAATAAGTTTTTAATTTATTTCGGACTAGCTATGCTACGTAATAAGAAACCATTGGCATTGGCACGAAGTGGAATTTCTAAATGAATAAAAAGGAAAACTATATACTCCTATAATAGAAACAAGTTGCACTCAGTATAAGAGTGGTAATTAACATAAACGAGCTCTTACTTTCTATAGAACTAGAAATTACAACAAAGTAGGTAATCCTGTGGCTTAGTTGTTTATTTTTTCGCCTTTATTCGTTGGGACTATAACCACAAAATTCAAAGAATAATGAGAATTTAAATGAGCTCTACGAGCAGAAAAAAATACAAAAATCATTCCACGGTGGAAATTATTACCACGAATGGATTGTGCATTCGTTTAAGTGGATTTAGGAAGATTGTGAGAAAACAAATTTTGAAATCAAAATTAAAATAAGAAATATATGGGCATTTAAATATTTTTAACAGAAAGTTTAGTTTTAATCTATTTAGATAGATATTTTATTTAATTTTTTAAATAACACACATTACACATAGGATTTACTGCTTAGTTTACACAGAGATTTGATACTTATGTATATTATACAGGGTGTCCCTTAATTCGCCAAGAGTATATTAAGGAGTGATTCTAGGATATATTCTAAAAAAAAAAATTCTACAGTAAGGTCTAATCTCCAATTTTGATATATCTTATCGGGGACTTGAGAAAAGCCTTACCTTGGTGTATACTGACCCATGTTAACGGTAATTGCGCTGTAAGTTCTAATTATAGAAACTTTGTTCAGGCCTTTATTTTTAGAAGAAATACCAGCCTTTGTAATTGCGCTTAAACAAATATGATATCTCATCTCAATCTTAGGATATTGAGTTTTTAGCCTGTTCCATTTTTCTTGCCCGTGCAAATTTTTTGACTTTGGGATCAATTTTCTCTGGAAATTGTGTATTAAACATAACAGTTTACTATTTTTTTTTTGAATGAACGTATCAATAATAAAAATAAAAATCAATGACAAGTTTGCGGAAAAAAACAAAGATTTTATGATACTTGGGAAAACCTGGAAGAGGTAAAATTTGCTTTAAAGATGATGACTCAAATATGATTTTGTGTGGTCGTAAATAATTTTAATTGTATTTGTGTACTACAACAGTTACAGCAGGTGCTCAAAGTGTCCTCCTTGGTTATGCATGCATGCTAGAACTCGTTTTTGGATTTCATTGCGATTCTAAATGCTGTCGCACTTTTGATGATGCTTTGAGGATACGCCCTTCTAATTCGTTTAAAATTGTTATTTCGATTGAATTAACAAGTTATTTCATTCTTCCCAATACAAAAAAATTCAAAACTCTTAGGTCAGGAGATCTTGCAGGCCAGTGAACCGGTCCATTTTTTCCTATCCAACGATTACGTACTCTTCCTCTGGCCACAATTTAACGCCTTTAAATAAACTCCAGTGCTATAATAAAACACACATAGTTCAAATTTCAATGTGATTTATTTGAATGGAATTAAAATCAGTAGATAGTGATTTTGCTTTTCGATTTGTTTTACGGCGCAAAAACAAACAAAGAAGACAGTTTGCCAATACGACAACAGGAAACGTACAGCATACTGTTACAATTTTAAATCGCGACGAAACAATTAAATTTATAAACAAACGAATAAAAAAAACCCGATTGTGCTGGCACAATTTACTTTAGTTAAATGTAAAGAGAATCAGAGCTGTCAAATAACGAAAATCTGAGATGGCGAATTAAACGATGTAACTAGCAGGGACAATCGCAAGTGCTGCCTCCACGTCTATGCACATTGACGGGTGGGTTCGATTAATTGTCGTAATTGATTGATGTAAAAAAAACTAATGAACGAATAAATTAATTCAGAGTTGAATTAATTTATTAATTCGATCTTACTACAGGGCCGTAAGTCTGGAAATTTAAAAAGAGGGCGCCAGCATTTTTTTTGGATAAAAAGGAAATTGCAAACCTTTTGAAGAGGAGCGCGACGGTGAAAGAAAATTTAAATACGCGAAACGAGTCAATGATGCTCGTAATTAAAGACGAAGTTTAGAGTTAGTTTTTTAAAAATTTATTTGGGAAATCTTTTTAAATATAGGTGTTAAACACAAAATTTTTTCGATAAAAAAAAGAAGACAGTTTTTTTTAGAAATAGAATAAGATAAGATGGACCGTTATCGTTCGGTCCCGAAAGAACAAAGAATTTTCTCGAAACAAAAGCAAAAGCCCAAGCGATGGAGCGAAATTTAACCAATTAAAATATACACAAAACTATCGAAAACAGAATTTTAAAATGACAAATGATACTAAGCTTTTTGTTTAACCTAAAGGACTGCCAATCTCCTCCCAAGTTCCAAAGTCCTTAACTATCAACTTCTGTTCAAATTTCTAGCCAAATCTTTCTGGCCAAATTTTCCCTTTTTCTCCAAATACTCCCAATATTTTCCCCTCAAGATTTTTCCTCCTCGAATTGCTTTTTTTTTATATTCAAAAAAACTTCATTTCGTCACCAAAAATTTTTACTTTAAGCAATCTCCTTTTTCTCTGATCAAACTAGGAGTGTCCGTCCAAGTTTTTGCCTGCCTCGACGAACTCTTCTTTTTCCAGCTTCCCATTATTTTCGGCCAATCAGTGGCCGCGGTTTTCAGTTGCATTCTCATCGGGATTTGGCGGGAGAGAGCTAACCTTATTAAAAACCCGCGGTCCTGCTTACTCACACATCACTCTCCAATATTTCTGCTCCGCCATCAATAATTCGCCGACCGCTGGTTTCACTGTCAGGAAATTTCTGGAGAATTAGATGAATGCATTCAGCCAGAAACCCAGTATTTAGAATACGACAAGAAAAGTTTTCGGAAACCAAAAAGAAACTCGAGATAAACACGTTGAGTTGTCCTCTCCGAAATAAAAATGTACTATGCAATTTGTAGTGAAAAGTTACGATATACTCGTATTACAAAAAAAAAAAAAAACTAAAGAAGAGGTTGGAGGTATGTCCCTACTTCTTTAAAATTTAATAAGTCGTTGGGCTTTTGCCCAGAATTGGGGATATTGACGGCCTTCGTTTAACTTTCCATCTCTTACAAACATGAATAAGATATGGTGGGCGGTCGGCCATTCTCAGTCTGAGTATCTTCTTGCGTTCAGGGACCAAATGTCACCCGCGCTTTCGCTACTTAAGTTTGTCTACAGACTGCCCATCTGTCTATGCCAAATTAGTGGCTCGCTCAACACTTTCAAGCCAAGGTTTGTTTTTGTTTTTCTCGCGATACTGAGAGAGTGTACCGATGGATGATGGACCATGGCTGCCCTACTCTCTCCCAGCATATTGGGGGAAACACCTGTAAGGATGGAGTGGATAAAAAGGTAGGAAAAAGATGTGGACTATGAAAATAATAGGTTTTGTCGCGGTAAATTTTACCGTGACAGTACCGTGCGAAAAACACAGACTTACAACGATTGTCCTTGCGATTTATTGATTGTCATCGTCAAAGCCAATCGAACGTGGAACAGATCAGCTTGTATTAGAATGGAATATCAGTTGAAATAATCGGAATTCGAGGGATAAGGACTTTCTTTCCTTTGAATATGCCCTTAATGATCATGGCTAGAATCACCACAAAATGATTATGATCGATCCCACCTTCAGCTGTAAAATATGGTTCCTGGCACATCAAGCCAGTTAAAAAATTTCATCGGATAGTTGGACGCTTTATCCTCGTCGGTCAAGCTGTCAACGGATTTGTACGAATGTAGTGCAGAGATTTAAGCTATCTTTGCAGAGATTTAAGCTATCGACGATGGTCCTTATTCTTCGCTTCTAGTATTGCCCGAACACTTTACTTGATGAGTTTCTCCTTAGACGTTTTTGACTCGCAAAACTTTGCCGGGAATGAAATCTATCCAGTCGAGACATTAACAGGAATTTGGCCATTGCCAAATGACCGAATTATTGCCAGAATCAACTAAGTGACGAAGTCCCACTAGAAACATCGAGAATGTAAATGCAATTGCGGAATTGTATTCGAAAATAGCGCGATTCAAGTTTACATTTACGACTAGTCTTCTTCTAATAACATTTTGTCGAATATGAGGTGGTGATTGTGCACCGCAAGCTTGTGC
The DNA here is from genome assembly GCA_910595825.1 of Philhelius pedissequus. Classification (NCBI taxonomy): domain Eukaryota; kingdom Metazoa; phylum Arthropoda; class Insecta; order Diptera; family Syrphidae; genus Philhelius; species Philhelius pedissequus. Next base: position 10,663,247 of record OU343161.1, on the reverse strand, counting down.
AATATGGACACGCCTCAAGAAGTGCACTTCTCCATTAATTTCTTCTGCACGCTCGTCTTGCGCTTGATTAACACGGAGATTTTCTTCGTTCTTTTTCAGGTTTCATCGTATATTACGAGGCATTAGCCTCCCAAAAAAACAACAAAGTCGTTTTTGACAAATCGCATTCAAAAGAAATAAATGAATGAATGTTTCGCAATGAATGCCCGCAACATAATTGGATAACCTCGCATTTTACACTTATTTTCTAAAAAAAAGGTCGAATTCATAAATATGGCTTTGAATGTCAATTGATCGTAATGCTTGTAACGTTTGCGGATGTTATGATCGATATACGACTATCCAGAATCAAAACTCAAAATCAAATCAAAACTCGAATCAATTGCACCAAACAAAATAGCACATTTGCTGAATAGAAAATGACAATGTGAAAAGGACATCTGTCAAGTCGCGTACAGCCTAAGTCAATATGTACGCAAAGCGTCTTTTATAACAATGAATTTCACAATTTTTCGAAATTTTTCAAGCTTCACAACGAATTGTCCACATTTAAATCGTCCAAAAAATCAATGGAACATTCTAGACGGTTCGAGAAACGTCCGGAAAATCAGAGGAAATCAATAGAACATTGCAGAAAGTGACAAAATAAAATTAATCGGAATCAAATACTGTAGTTGTGTGCATACACGCGGCAACAAAGAAAAACCAAAATGAAGTGTATTGTGTGTGTATACAAAACACATTATTTATATTACTAAAGTATTGACGACCATGTGAGTAACATTTTTGGTCATTACTCCGGTTCTCGAAATCGTATAGCAAACAGATTTCTCATATGCAAACATTTCCAGAAAATTTCATTTAAATCAATCGAACCAAAAAAAGTAGTTCGCGCACAAACATTATTTGGATTGTTTTTTATATATAAACTATATAGGTATAAGAAGATTAATAACTGTATTCATGAAACGGCGTAAACTTTCCCAGTTGGTCACGGTAAAAATTACCGCAACAAAAACTATTCTTTACGTTCCCTTTTTCTTTTTTTTCCATATTATTTTTACTGGTGTTTCTTTCGGCTTACTGATATCAAGAGAGGGCAGCCATGGTCCATCAGCCATCGGTTCTTTCTCTCGGTAAAGTGAAGAAACAAAATATCGAGATTGCCAAGGTTGACACTTAAGTGGATGGGTGATCCACTTCATCTCATTCGATTGACGGTTGTTCGACTGTACAAAAGAAGCACGGATGACAGTTGGTCTCCGATGCCGAAGTTACTCGTTGTGAGAATGGCTGCTTGCCCAACCTAAATCAATCATTTATATGTTCAATGTAAAAGATGGAACGTTAACTGCTAGTCCTTATTCCCCAAATCTGCGCAAAAGCCCAACGATTTAGAGTAAATTCGCGAAATAAAATTAGTTAAACTCTCCTTCCTTTAAAACGTATAAATAAAATAGTTTGGTACCATTTTTTTCCTTACTAGTTATAAGCGAAAGGGGAAAAATATGCGTGATAAAAAAACAAGTTCAGTTTCTTGTCGGTTTTTCAAAACCTTTTAAAACAGCTTAGTGGGTGAAATTAGGTGGCTAAATGCACTCTTTGAATTGCCGCCCACTGGAAGTTCTGCCAGAGTTCGACAAATTCGAAGATGACTAAGTATGAAGCTGGGGTTTAAAGTGCGAGTAGGAAGGGCTACTGGATCTCAACTGCGTTTGCTTTCTCCCGCAAATATACGGAGGGTAGCTGAATGAGAATGCGATCGAAATCCACGCTCGCAGAGTTGTCGAAAGCACTTGGGCATTGGAAAAAAGAAGAGGTCATCCTGCGAAAAAAAAGCTGGAAAATCACTTCTTACCCGTTTAGATAGCGAACAGGAGGTTCTTGAAAAAAAGGAAAAATACAAAAAGAAAAGGAAAGTTCTGAAAATTAAAACGTAAAGAAATTGAAACTTTGGCGAATCGAAAATAAGAAAGGAAATTTGAAAAAGGAGATTGAGTCGAGCAAGCTAAGGTGGAAAAATAGGTTCCTAGGAAGAGAGGTAGCAGCGGGAAAAGCTAAGTATAGTGTTAATTTTTCTTTAATTTTTTTTCTTTGTCGAAAGATATATACATATAGATATAATTATTCGTTTTTATTCTCTTCAAATTAATTAATTCGTTTTTTTTTTATTCAAAATTATTATTCGTTTCATTATTTCGTTTGGCTTTTGTTTCGAAAATTTTCCGGTAAAGCGGAACTCGCGACCCGTAATTAACGTACCTTTGTTCTTTCGGGACCGAGCGTTAACGGTCCATCTTCATTTTAAGCCTTCAATCTTGTTCTCCTTGTTTTAAAAGATCTTGGGTTTTACTCCTACTTGCAAGGTTTCCCAAGCACCTTAAATTTGTATTAAAAATAACTTACATACTTTTAAACATAATTTCTTCGTTTGTTTTTATTTTAAAATACCACCGTCGGTCGGTTCCGCTCCGAAGGTTTGTGATTTCCTTACTCCAAAAAAAAAATCACTGGCGCCCTTTTATTTTTTTTCAGTGCACGCCGTGTGGCAATAAAAACATTTCGATTTTAATTAATCTATTAATAAAACATAATCCGTATAATAAATTCGACTGGTGAACCCAGCCCATTAAGCTGAGCTAGTCAATTTAGAAAGCATCCAAGTGCTATCTACGTGTTGCACTTCGAACTCGAATTCAAATTTCTTTTGACTGTCATTTATGGCTCGTTCATAAAAGCATATAAGTAGTATTTTGTTTTGTCGTCGGTCGTTGTATAATTCGCGCGTCGGGATTTTAATAGTAATTAAATAAATTTAAAATAGTGTTTTCGATTCGGTTCGTGACGGAAAGTGCAACAACATCGTAAAATGGAAAAGTTTACCACGCACGTTTCATGAACGCACTTAAAAATCGACTTGCCCAAATGTGGTAAATGATTATTTTTTCTTCCTGTACTTTAACTTGACTAATAACAGTGTGTTATTACTCTCATTTAAAATGTCCGCCAAAAATAATAAGAGGAAGAGAGATAGTTTACCAAGATTATGGCACATAAAACGTCAAAAGTTTTTCACATTTACCAAACTCAGATGGTAAACTTTCCCACACAAAATTATGCGGAAAAGTTTACCATTTTTGGGTAAAGTTTTTCCATACAAATTTTGGCAGCTCATTTACCACATTTACCATTTTACCACGTTTACCGCGTTTACGCGGTTTTATGAATACCCTTAATGTGAAAGTCCTCATCGAATGTGGTTTTATCCAGATCAAAGCGGATCTCTGTCTTTATAACAGTTCAACCAAAGGTGAATGTAGATGGCTAGTACAAATTTATCTCTAATAAAAAAGCAGAGATTTTGCTTGCACGTCACTTTGAAATGAACAATTTGGGAGAAATTCATCATTACTTAGGTATTGAAATTTCCAAAAATAGTTAATCTAACTTCAATATAATGCAAAAACAATATATTGAACGACTTGTACACGATTTTAGACTTCAGAATGCAATCATCTCAAACGTTACAATAGATTCAGAATACGACAAGTCAACCAATGAAGCAGAGCTTTTACTAAATTCTTATATCATTTTAACAACTAAAATTTTCTTGTACAAAAAAGCTGCGTAGAATTAAATACTTCACAAGATTTCAATACTTTCTCCTAAACAACTTTCGATTTTGTGATATTTCATTCCGCCAAAGGAATGTTGCCTTTTATAACCTATCGGAGTATCTTTTTAAATACTTCCCCATTTTCGAAGAAAGAAAAACTATACTCTGTCCAAGAAAAATCGGCAGTAGACGTCTTATGGGAAAGCCTTTTCGATATCAGTAGCGTGTCATATTTTTGCACCATACTAAACTGAAAGAACTCCTCAATAAAAAAAAGTTTGGCCGGCCGTAATTTTGATTGCATATGACGCAGACCCAACGTCCTATTGAGCGCATATCTGAGTGTAAACTGAATTGCCCCCATTAAAATATTGATGTGCATTCAGAGTTACCCGTGTCCGTTTGGTAACTCTTTTAGCTTTTTGTCTCTTTGGGTTTATGTTGAGGTGCTTTTGAAATAATTCAAAATTCTGAAATAAATCCTATGACTAATTTGAGCTCAAAAATGTACGCCATTTTAGTTCTTGGATACATTTGAATTTATGAGCAAAAAATTTTAAAAATCTGTGAAGCGGTTTTTGAGAAAAAAAGTTTTTTTTTTTTTAAATTTAAAAACGCCAATTCATAGGTATTCAGTAAATACATATAACTATATTTTTTTTTAATTTTTAATTATAACTATATTCCTGTAAGACCTAAGATCTTTTAAATGCAACCTGATTTGCTCGGCACTAGTTAAAAGGAGCAGTTTTCAAATTATGAGATAGTCGAAAGCAAAAAAAAAACGGTCCTATGGAAAGTACCGTTTTTAGACATTTACAAATTTTTTTTTAACTGTAAGATCGGGCGTATCTAAAAAGCTGCACTGAGTTTTTTTAATCAAAATCTTTAGAGCCGTTTCTGAGATAAATAAGCTTTAACGTAACATTTATATGGCAGGTACCGTTATTTTTTGAGCTAAAAAAATTAACTTCCCCTCTGTACAATGCCTAAAAAACTCTATATACCAGGTTTGAAGTAATTCGGCCCACCCGTTTGGGCTGTATGTGTCTATACATACATACAGGCGACTGACCGACTGACAGAATGACACACTGACAGACAGACATAGACGGACAGAATTTTTAGACCACTTTTTTTAGTCTCCGCTATTATGCTTCGACGAATGCATAATTTGCCTTATATTACTTAGAATCGCAAGTAAAAAAGAAGTTTTAAATTACGAGTGTTATGTGGTATTTTCAGTTTTTGCATTTCGCATTAAATTGCAGTTATAAAATCTTAAGCTACTTTCTTTGAAGAAGAACATTTTCGTAGCGCGCGGTCAATTAATATGTGAAGTAAAATATTTTTATGTAACTTGTATTTTTAAAAGGTGTATTTATTTTAAAGTTTTGTGCAATTTGTATTTTTAATTTGTGTATTTTTGAAGAGATGTGTTTTTTTGTAGAGTTTTGTGCAATTAGTTCGAAATATTTTCGAAGATTTCGAAAGACTTAAGTTCCGAAAAAAAAACGATAATATTGACGTGACAAAAAAATCATAAAAAAGTCAAAAATGCGCCTTTTATCTTACCTCATGGTGTTGTTGAAAAAGATAAATATGTTTTAATTTTTATAAATAAAACAGTTAAATAAAAATTCCTATCCAAATAAGGGGCGGTAGCCCTACATATTATTCTTTCATATTAGGGTTCATTTAAAATAATGACTACGAAAACCCTGTGAAAGCTTCATTGAATGACAGATTTATGTAATCCACTTTAGCCAGAATGAGCGGCAAACGTCATATCTTGCCTACACTGCCATTTTTCTTTGACAGAAAACAATGTTTCAAATGAGCGTGTAACAAATAAGGAAATTGTTTCAATTTTTTTAAAGAACATAATTTATTCCATTACTATTCCACTACAGGTGGTTTTTTTTTATTTTCCCGAAAACGACTTTTACAATTTTGATTAAATTTCCTGCTTATAATGTTATATTTAAATATACTTTTAGTTTAATTAAATTGCTTTTACATTCAAAAAAGCAGTTTGACGTTTTTTTTTTAAACTGTAATAATTTTGAGGCAATTTGAGGATATCTCTTTAAAAATATTTAACTTTTAGCACATAAAATAACATTAATTATCATAAAAAGTCACTTTTTTTAATGTTTCAAGGTCATTAGCTTTTGTTCCCAGGCTCAATAGCAATGGCTCTTATTGTTGATTGACATTAAACAACTTTCACTTTGTACGTCTAAGAAAAATCTATTGTTAATACGGCAACTGACACTACTGCTTAAGTTCGTTAAAGTATCTAATTGCGCAATCATTGTTTCTTCTGCTGTTATACCCCAGTTAATTTTATGTCGATGGCGCAATTATCCCCGTCTGAAAACAGAACTGCGACAGCTTGTTTTTGCTAAATGTACACATTCCTACATTGTTTTCTTCTTTTGTTTTTGTTTTTGTAATTGTTCTTTTATATTTCCATGAAAAAAAAAATATTTAACAAAAGAATATAGCCCGATTGTGTATAGTTGCTATTTAAAAACTCAATAATAGGAAATTACCACCATGGTACTTACAAACTCATATGAGTTTTTTGTTTAGCTGCTTTAGACATCTGCAGTCAGACAGTTTCATGTAGAAAATTAACTTTTAATTCGAATTCACAGTCAGAGATGAATGATCAAAACCAGGAAAGTTTTTGCTCTGGAAACTTTTACATTATCCCTTTGTGCATTTATACTTTTATTTATTTATTCTACCGCATATTCAGGCAATTCAAACCTTCTATAATATGTACTTACTCTGCCACATGAATCAATGAACTTTATTAACACAACCATTATCCCTAGGGCGTTTATAAGTCAGAAAATCCTCTACTCTCTAACGCAATAAAAGTTTCGACATTATAATATAGATAATGCATTTCACATTACGTGAAATAAATACTCTTATGGCTTGGTAAAATTACAGGTCCGTATCTCATCGGAATTATTTTTTACTTTGGGAATCCAATGTTCCACTTACAACGTGTTGCAGTGAACTTTGAGGAAAACTTTTTTTTGTTAAATGCATGTACATAAAATATTTAATAAAAAACTACAAATAATATGTATACTTTTTATTTTTTGGTCAACCCAAAGTTTAGCTACGAACCTGTACATTTTGCAATGAGTTAACTTTCAAATATGTACAAGCCCCAGCATAGTATAGAAAGTTAAACTTCCTCTTCCATGGAAATGAGTTGCAAGGAGATTAATATCATTATGCAACACATTATCGTTGAGGTGTATTATACAGCAGATTATAAAGGAGAGGAGAGCATCAGATATTGTACATGAAAAGTTGCAAAAAACTACATACATACATATATGAATGAGCAAATACATAATGTATGTATTTTAAATGGCGCCCAACGAAGTGAAATGGCTTGTATTTTATTTGTAAGACTCGTCACTCAGTGTAAACAGGGTTTTTTTTTCTTACACACAACAAATGGCATCAGATGAACAAAAATCCTTCATTCACCTACACTATACCTATCAAACAAAAAAATAAGCAAAAAAACTTTTTATCGTTATTTTGCTATACGAGGTGTAAAATTGTATTTAGTGAGAGAGAAGGTAGATATCACCATCAAAGGTTGTTTTTCCACAAGAAGAGTGTCCGTTTACAACCCTTAATAGCTATGAAAACATTTATGCTATTTTTATGTCCTCTATTTTGTTTAAGTCTTTTATTTGCCTCAGATAAATGGGCATTTGTATCAAATTGAAAAAAAAAAGAAAATAAGTTGAAAATAGGGTTGGTGTTTGCGTAGAGCAAGGTAGAATAAATTTGCTTTAATTTCTTTTGGTCGAAGTTGGTTTTACAAGGACGAAACTTTCGGCTGCCGCCCACAACGATGGTGCTATAGGGACCAAGGAAGGAACTGCAATATTTAACGAGAGAAATTTAATAAGAAAAATCCAAAATGTAAGCCATATATGATCTTATAAGATTTGTGCCATCGGTCGTATGCAAAAAAAAAATTAAATGCCGGACTAGACCGCACGTACTTCCTTTTATGTTCGATCACATCTTGCGCTAGAGATGCTTAGTAGAAAGGGTTTTCCAATAAGAGGTGTTATTTTGATATTCAAAGAAAAATGGCATTTTTGGAGATAAATGATCGGATGTTTATTTCATTATAAAGAGGAAGGTATGTCGTTAATAATGGAACACAACATCAGCCAAATGGCCGCCAAGACCACGCTTACAGGACCATATCCTTTTCATGAAATTTTCCATAACCAAATCGCAAAGTGGCTGCCCTATGTCCTCGATAGCCTCACGAATTTCATCTTTGAGGTCTTGAATCGACGCTGGGCTGTTGGCGTAGACCTTATCTTTCACGTGGCCCCAAAGGAAGAAGTCGCAAGGTGTTAAATCACAAGATCTCGGTGGCCAATTGTGATCACCTCTTCGAGAGATAACACGGTCCGGAAACTTTTCCCGTAAAAGATCGATGGTTTCATTGCTTGTGTGGCACGTAGCGCCGTCTTGTTGAAAGTAAACGTTATCCAGATCAATACCATCCAATTCAGGCCATAAAAAATCATTAATCATCTCTCGATAGCGCAATCCATTGACCGTAACTGTTGCTCCAGCCTCATTTTCGAAAAAGTAAGGTCCAATGACCCCGCGGGACCATAAACCGCACCAAACAGTCACGCGTTGAGAATGGAGAGGCTTTTCAACAATAACTCTTGGGTTTTCCGAGCCCCAGATGCGACAGTTTTGCTTGTTGACGTAGCCTCCGAGGTGGAAATGGGCCTCATCAGTCAAGATGATTTTTCGATGAAATTCCGGTTCATTTTCATGCATTTCAAGGACCCAATCAGCAAAGACACGACGTTGTTGATGATCAGCCGGCTTGAGTTCTTGTGTTAACCGAACTTTATAAGCCTTAAGACCCAAGTCTTTATGCAAAATACGGTGTAATGACGTTTGTGGAATGCCTAATTCCAAAGAACGACGAGGAATGGACAAACCTGGGTTTTCTTCAACACTTTGGGCTACAACAGCAATATTCTCAGTTGTTCTTGAGCGACGTGCACGGGTTTTATTCTTCACATCACTAACTTGTCCCAACGGCTCGAATTTGTCCACCAATTTCTGTATTGCGGTCCGACAAGGTGCTTCACGACGACCCAAAAATGTTTTAGTTTTACGAACCGTCTCTGCCAAATTTTCACCATTTTTATAGTGAATTTTAATAATTTCAATGCGTTGTTGAAGCGTGTATCGTTCCATTTTTATTAATAGCGTAGTTTCTACTTGTCAAATGTCAAAAAATGACAGCTTCAAAAGTGACAGCTACCGAAATAGCGGGCTATTCAAAATAACACCTCTTATTGGAAAACCCGCTACAAAATTACTTCTACCTATTTTCGAAAAAAAAAATTTGGCCTATAAAAAATTGATCGAAATCTGTTTAATAGTTATTGATAAAGTAAAAAATCAAATAAATTGTTCTATGACAGGATGGTAGCCACATTAATTCAGCATATCAAAATTTTGAATTTTTTTTTTTTTTCTAATTATAAATTATTTTTTTTTTTTAAATCAAAGACCTACGCTTACTTGACGCCAGACTTGTGGAAGGATATACCACTTGGTGTCAATCCATACCAAGAGTTCGCTGATTTCTTGGCGGACAAACAAGCTGTAAGAAGTCTTGGAACATAAACTTCATAAAATACAAAACGTCATTAGATTAACGATCCTGTTTGAAAAGCTTTTTTCAAGACTTCAGTAATAGATATGCTACACGCATTATTGAAAATTTTATTATTAGTTTTGTCATATTTAAAGATCGAAACATTTTTAAAATTCTGAAGTATGTATTCGACTTGAAAATTTCTGGCTTACTTTTAAGTCGCTACGTCTTTTGAACGTGAACACAATTTTATTTCTGTCCCAAAAACTATTCATTTCAGTCCGCTCTTTTGCATAAGCCGACTGTAGTTATTTTATGTAAACGATTTGGAGAAATGATTTTTTTTGTATAGGCGTATGCATTGCAGTGGTCACGTTCACTTTAAACGCGGGGTTTTTGAGGGTGAAGCATACGAAGAGAATATCCGCTTTTAAAATGACTCAAAAATAACAATTAAAATGTTCAATAGCTATAACTGAATCCTTAAAATTCTAATAAATAAAAAATGAGTTTAGTTGGTTTTTATAGTTTTTAAAACTAATAAAAAAAAATATTTTAAATTTTATAATCACATGTAAAAATATAAACTCTAAAAATAACTACATAGGTAGTTATTTCCAAATATATTTTTTTCAAAAAACTAAACATAAATACAGGATTTCATCAAAATCCGTCCTACAATTTTCGAGATACTTTTTTATACGATTTTCATTGATCTGTGGCATCTAATGGTGTTTCTGTTGTTTTTTTTTTAAACCGATTAAAGAAATAGTTTTGGCAGTTCTTATAAGCTTACAAAAACATACATTTTCTTACTAACTTTTTTTTTTTTAAATATGCGCGCACTCAAGGGGTTATGAATACCCTTATAATGTTTAAATATAGTGCGAGCGATTAGGAAAATGGGATAGGATTAGACAGGAGATACCGATCCACATTGGTTTAAGTGCTTGAATATCGCAATGGGAGGGAAAAATTTGGTCGGGTAAAGCATTCCACATTCGTGTAGTACGGCTAAAGAAGGAATCTATATACTTGACAGTACGTCCGAAGTTGGGCTCAAGGATAAACTGATGAGTATTCCTAGAAGAGTGTTACGGTTGAATTGTTTAAGGGGAGGAATACAACTGCCTATTTCACTAGAACTCTGTCTATAAAAATACCGATAGAATAATGAAAGGCATGAAACATTCCGACGGTGTTCGAGAGGTGCAATTGTTTCCGTTATTGTTTCATCACTTATCATTTTTAAAGCTCTTGTTTGGATTCTGTCCAGAAGACTTAAGTGAGTTATGGGAGCACCTGCCCAGATGTGAGAGTTGTACTCAAGCTTTGGACGAATATAGAATTTATAGATTATAGCCAGATCAGAAGGGGAGAAATATTTCTTGAATCGTCTCAGAAAACCCAAACACCTTGGAGCGTTTTTGGCGACGACGTCGAATACGTGGTCATTCCATAAAAGGTGAACGGTGATGCACATACCCAGAACTGAAAGATGTTCGGTTTCCTCGATACAAGCGCCGCTCATGGACAACGGAATTGGGGGATGGTCCCGCTTTAACGACAGAAGAGCATTGGGTTTTTGAAGCATTAAATTCTACGCGGTTTTTTAATTCCTATCGAGCAATGCTGTCTAGATCAGAATTTAATGAGCTTATCATAAACTGCGGTTCAAGTTCTACATCCGAAGGACATGGGTGTGAATCTTAAAACGAATATGAAAAGCTGAGGGTTCTGTCGTCAGCAAAACAGTATAACAGATTAGAAGTTTCATACAAAACATCACTAATAAAAATGAGAAAGGGAGTCGGAGACAGAACGGAGCCCTGGGGCACACCAGCATTTATTTTATGAATATCAGACTTGAAACCGTCCAATACGACTTTTATTGAGCGGTCCAAAAGGTAATTACTAATCCAACGAAGTAGAGATTCATCGATACCAAATGCACACATTTTCGATAAGAGAGCTTGGTGCCAAACTCTATCAAATGCTTTTGAAATATCAATGTGGGTGGCAATGGCGCAGTGGATAAAGTGCTCGATTGCTAACTAGGACGTGTGGGTGCGATCCACACGCTACCGCATTCTTTTCTATACCTCCAATTATAATTGGATGCTGCCCATTAAAATGACAATGGTTAAAATGAGACAGTCAATACCTGGTTCTCATATCCACTGTGCCAAACTAGTGCCGTGCATTTTAGGTTGCATGTAAAAGACCTTAGGTCTTACATGCATATAGTTAAATTAAAAAAAAAGAAGAAAAAAAAAGTGCAATAATCTTACGTTCTCCAAAACGATGTAAAGATTTGTGCCACTGTTCGGTGATATATACCATCAGATCACCAGTGGACCTATTGCTACGAAAGCCATACTGCCGGTCGTTAAGGAGCTTTCGTTCTTCAATGTATTTCTTAAGCTGTCTTCGTTTTCTTTTCGTTTGACAGTCGGGCTCTGAACTTTGTCACAACAAGAAAGTGGCCAGAGTCCACGTTTGCACCGCGGAAGGTTCGCACGTCCAAGATGTTTGATGCGTGCCTTGCGCCAATTAGCACGTGGTCGAATTGGTTGGCGGTTCGACCATCTGAAGATCGCCATGTTGCTGTGTGTATCTTTCGCCTGGGGAACCTAGCGCTATCTATCACCGTATTAGGAGTTGCAGCAAAGTCGATTAGTCGGAAGCCGTTATCTTTGTCGTTTCGTGGAGGCTCTGCTTTCCAACAATCGTCATGCATATTATTTTTGAACTAAGTTAACCACTTCTTGTTTTGTTTTCATACTTTAATAGTTTATTTACACAAATCACACGTTAACAAGACGCAACTTTCTACTTCAAAGCAATATGAGAGATAGTTAAATCAATCTGTAAGCATCTTAAGTATCGTAAACAATTAGATGAAGTTCTGGCAGTTTAGCTTTCTTACACGAAACCTATATTTGCTCTTTAGAGGAATTTGGAAAAAAAAAGTTATTTTAGCAAGAGAAAATGGAATATTTGAATCTTTTATCACGTAAGGCGCGATAGATAGGTATATCTACGTAATGGTATGTATACTTGTTGAAACTGAAGTTAAATTTAAATAACATCGTCCTTAGAGGAATTATAAAGGAGAAGAATAATAAGACTATTGGAAGAGTTTTGTCTCATGAGCCAACCGACCTATATCTTATTAAAACTCCAAAGAACGCCTAGGGGATGTGCCAATGCCAAAGAAATAATCTCCTTCGTTTTACTTATGACGGTTTTTGAAGATGTTAAACTCATCAGTATGTGCGCAAAGTAGCAAAAAACACTTTTTGCCTTCATATCAAGCCCAAGATACGAGTATGTATTTATTTTATAGGTACAACACTCCACCCAAAGCTCGTAAGCCAATTTGAAAAGATCTTAATAAATGGAATCAAATTGTTGAATCGATTTCTGGCTGGAGGGTGATTAGAAAGTTGAAGAATTTTAACACAGAATGTAGTTATGTTTTTTTTTGTTTAACTTGCGATAAAATTACTAATATGTATATAAATGTATTTGTATGCTTGATGTTGACACGTATGTTAAGTAATAGGGTGTTTCAACATCTTTGAAACAAGTGCAAAAGGTATGTCTCTAAAAATTTCTTCTCTTAATGTTGGTCAAAAATTAGATATTTTTAGTTGAAATATATGTAGGTACTATAGGGCAAGTTTTGCATTTGGAAAAAAAATCGAACTCGAGATTTTAATCAAAGTTCACATTACGATGATGGAGAACACCAAAAAAGTGGATCCCGCAATTCCGTTTGTCTGTCTGTCTGGCTGTGTGTAGCCTAAATGGATGATCCGATTTTGCTCAAACTTGGTGCTTAGGAGTTTTAGGTGATTGTCCAAAATAGATTTTCGAATTGTGCTTTTTGGCGCCAAAAATAACGGTACTTGCCATACAAATTTTCTACCATCTTAATTATCTCGAAAACGGCTCTAACGATTTTGATAAAAATTGATGTGTGTACTACTCTAAGTATGGTCTACATTTTAGCATAAATTCTTTTTTTTTAATATTTTGTTATTAACGGTACCTTCCATACAACCATTTTATTGATTTCCGACTTTGTCACAAACGCTTAACAGATTTCGATCAAAATTCTTATACAGGAGCTTCTTCGCATTCTAAATATACTGTATTTAAAAATTTTCGGAAAATAGTTTTTTGGATTTTTGAAAAAAAAATATTTTTTTTTTTTGAAAATTCAATATTTCGAAAACCTGTAGACGAATTTTTCTGAAATTTTGTTCTTAAATTTATATTATTAAATATTTAAAATGTTCATACCAATTTTATTTAGAAAAAAATGAAGAATTTTTATATATAAAAAATTAAATGAAAAACGACTTTAAAAATACATTTAGCCGTTTCTATTAAAAACTTTAGCATATAATGTGATCGAACATAGGAACAAGTACGTGCGATCCAGTCGTGCATTTTATTTATTGCAGTTTTAAATATACACACATTAAAGTTTTCTATACGATTTATTAGTAACTTTTAAATTTAAACACATGTCGCTAAAAACTGAAGTGATTGAGACTACTTATTAAGTATTGTTCAACCTTCGGTGGCCAAACTCCTCCAGCTCGTTTTCGAACCGGCTTATGACATTCCGCTAATTTTTATTTGCGATATAGGCATATAGTACCGCAGGTCACGTTTTGCATTTGAAAAACATCAACCACGAGATTTTGATCAAACTTGATATTATGGTGATAGGAAACACGGAAAAAGTTGGTCCCGCAATCCCGCTTGTGTGTGTGTGTCTGTTGTAGGTTAATGGCTGAAGCGATTCTTTTCAAACTTGATACTTAGGCGTTTAAGATTTTAAGTTTTTAAATATTTTTGTAAGCTCCAAAAAAAGCTGTAGTGGTAATGGCAAATCAGAATTATCTCTAAAACTGCTATAACCATTTTTATAAAAATAATCAGTACACCATTATAGGTATAGTCTACATTTTGGTCAATAAAAAAAATTAATTATCTGGCTTACTCCAAAAGAACAATCTCTTAGCCCCAAAACAATCAGGTTTTCAAATCTGGTCATAGTAGTACAGGTCACTTTTGGAAGTTATCGAAAGGGCGAGATAAGCTAATTCCAACGAACTTTCTTCTTGATTATTCAAAGGCTTTTGACGCCACCAACCACAATATCATATGTCAAAACACTTTGAACAATTTACAAGTTTTCTCCGGATGCTCTATGATTTGTTTCTTCATATCTCTCTCATCTAATGGAGCTCCACATGGTTCAATTTTAGGCCCAATACTATATAATATTCAATGAAAGAAATATACCAACACTTTTGCGCCATTGCCATGGACACCTTTCTGCTGATGACCTTCGATTAATGAATAACTGCCTGACTTGGTCCATGATTGCGATGTCAGGATCAACGGCTATCTTTCGTAAATTAGAAATTTGTTCATTAAATGCGGCCTTACATTAAATCCACTAAAAAGCAAATTCCTCGTTATATCTACAGAAACATTTGACTTGTCGCATTTTGTTTTAGGGGTGAAGTTCTAAATATCAAAATGGGAGAGCAAAAGCATAGAGCGTGGTAAAGCGTTCCACATGCGTATTGTACGAATATAGAAAGAATCTACGTCAAAAGTTGGGTTCCAGGGTAAGACGATGTGTATTTCTCGTAGCATATCACGGAAATTTCGGTCGAAAAGCTTTAGGGGAGAAATACAACAGTCTATACAATATTGAAAGGCACGTAAGATTTCGGCGGTGTTAAATAGATGTAAATGCATTTGTTAAAGTTCTATCACCGATTATTTTTAGCTCTCTATTTTGAATTCTGTCCATGAAATTCAAATGAGTTTTAGGCTTGAATTACACGGTCAACGTCGGTCAAGCCCCTAACTCTCTGACGTAAAAATTACTTCAAAATTTGTACCAACTGTGCCAAGTCTTGTAATTAGCAGCGAAAAATGTTGTCATTGTGTTGACATAAATTTATGGATCAAGACATTGACGGTGTGGTGACAAGGTGAAAACAAATTTTGTGGTGACGTCAGAGATTCAACCCGATGACCAATTACGTTGACCGTGTAATTATAGCCTTACGAGCGCCTCGAGCTAAGAATACATTAGCCCCCAGCAGCATTTTTGGCAACACTGAATATATGAACATTCCACAAAAGATGATCCGAGAACTAATAGCTGATCGGTGTGATAAATATGGATGGCACCAAATGGGATGGGTTCTGCTTTAACGACAGAAAAGACAGTATTGAATTTCTGTAGCATTAAATTTTAAACGGTTTTTTATTCCCCATTTGACAATGCTGCCAAGATCAGTAATTTGATGAATTTTGCATTTTATAATTATTAAAGTATTATAGTAGTAACTACTCAGCAACACTTAAAAGTATAGTACTTATAATACATGCAATAGAATTATCTTTTGAATTAGAATGCATACATTGTAATGTAATAATTGGATCAAAACTAAGTGGCCCTTTAATAAACTTGTACGAAATAGGAAGTCAGTCTTTTATTTCTGGTTTGGTTAGCTTCTTTTCGTAACAATAATTTTATGAGCTGCCATTTTCGGTCCACATCCGACGAAAAGAAGGTGAATCTGAAAACAAATATGATAAGCAAAGAGTTCTGTCGTCAGCAAACCAATTAATCGAATTCGAAGTTCCGCAGTTATCATTAATGACAAAGGAAAAAGTGCCGGAGACAAAACGGAACTCTGGGGCATACCAGCATTTATTTCAATAACATCAGACTTGGAACCAGACAATACAAGTTATATTGAGCGGTCCGAAAGGTAATTTCTAATTCAACGAAGAAAACGATCATCGATAGCAAGTGTATGAATTTTTGGTAAGAGAACTTCTTTATTTGGATTCTAATTCTGAATTCAGTAATCTTAAATGTATAATTCAAAAATAAAAATAGTGCCCCGCAGAATAATTAGTGCTTTAAAATTAAATTAATTCACGCTATTTAGTGTAAAGCAATCTTAAAATAGAATTGGCGAATAGTTTCATTTTCACGAAAAGTTCATTCTAAGGTGTAAAGTTGGTGGCAAGTTGAAAAACTGCCATAGATCAAATTCCCACACCCTTTATTGATAAACATGTGTGCTCGTTGTACATTCCGGAATAGATAGGAATAATTTGTCAGTATAAAGCTGGATTTCAATGAAAGTAAAAAAAATACTTGTTATTTAAATAAGATCCACAAATTTGACGGTTGCTCGTGTGTATCTAGCATAAGGATACATTTTTTTCATAAGATATTTCCGGTAGGTAACTGACTATTTCTCCCATTTCCTTTTCCTCACCTGACCATAACTCAACAACAAACAAAACCCACCCCACTCCTGTTGCTCGTACTCAGCCCCCTAAACCTACCAAAACAACATTTTCTAGTGGTATTAAGGCCACAGCGAGTTCGTTCCTAAACGACTCACAAAAATTTTCGGTCGCGATTTCGTCACACTGTTGTCGAAAATAACTGACTTTCTTCCTCTATACGAGGCCTGCCCCGACGAGACCGGCAAGAAACATATGTTTTTTGACTTCTGCTTCCGAGTATGCATACAACAATAAACAACCTTAACGTTATTGCGAACAACGTTAATTCTTTAATCTCTCATCCTAAACGGATTTCTCTTGAAAAATTCCTTTACAAAAAATAAACCCGACGCCGTTTTGCTCACCGAAACTAGTGCGTAGTCATCGCACTTGAAAATAACGAAAATATCCTTCTGATATCTTTGTACAATCAATGTGGTGCATCCCGAATCAACATAAATCACGACCTCGACTTGCTAAACGCATTGTGTCAAAACTACACTCACTTCATAATTTGTGGTGACTTCAATGCTCGCCACCAATTATGGATGCACACTTCAAGCTCTTACCAAGGAGTAGTTATGTCTGACTGGCTCTGTTGTTTCTCAACCAAACCCAACATATCCGAAGACTCCTTCGACACTTGACTATTTCCTGTGCTCCCCCAACCTGATTTGTAGGCTTCCTACACTCAACAACTTCACGTGCACTGCGATTGCATCAGACTCTTATCATCTAGCAGTAGAACTAGCAATCCGTCTTAGGACAAACTTCAATATACTTGCTACTCCTCAGCAAGAATTTTTTAATTATAAAAAGATAAATTGGGAAGTATTCCAAAGCTCCTTAACGGATAAGCTGCGGAAAAACACACCCAGCATTTCACACAATTTGAGCAATCAAGAAATCGATTCCACAATCGAGACTATTGAAAGTTCAATTGCTGTAACAATTGCTGAACAAGCACAACAAAAAACTACTCAGTCAAAATATAAAGACCTTCCCCAACATTTACAAAATATGTATAAGTGCAGGCAAAAGCTTTGGAAAATTTTTCAGAGAATTCTTAACCGTACTCTAAGTACACACGGAGATGAATACCAGAGTGTTTTCTCTCAACTCAAGTGCCTGAACACCCTTATCGACCAAAACACAAAAGCATTCGTCGACTTCCAATTCAGGAAAAGACTTAGCGTCATAAAACCTGGACCGGACACATACAAGCAAATCAACCAAATCATAGGAAGAAAATCCCCTATAGTTGGCCAATTGCAATATAATGAAACTTTTCTTTCGTCAGACTAAGAAAAAACGAATGTTTTCGCAGAATTCTTCGTAGGTAATTTCAAACGTAACCTTCCAGTCCACTTGCCGGACTATTTCTCCAGCGTAAAGAGCGAAGTCACGGGATTGACATCTAAGAACAATGACACGCTTACCACCTTTTCACAGGAAAATTCATCAGTATACACGTCAACACATGAAATTTTTACCAACCCTTTAGACCTCAACGGTTCTATCCAAAACGGTAATTCAAAGAAATCTTCATCTTCTAATAAAGAAATTACCGCGACAGCTATTATAATCCTCACGATTATTCTGAATAACTGAGTTAACAACAGTTACTTCTACACGGTTTGGATTGATGGTCTGGTTTTCAAGTTGAAGTCTTTTCTGTTGCCCAGTTGTTCTTATTATCCATAATTTCCTCACCAACAGTAAATTTTACGTGCGAGTGGGGAATTCTAACGTAAGTCTCATGAGCATTTGTACTGGTGTTGCTCAGGAATCTCGCCTTGGACCCGACCTTTTCAATTTATATACATCTGACCAACCACTAAACATAGCCAGTACAAATTCGCTCCTATTTGCTGATGACTCCAGCACTTATAACGCATCCTTAGCCTTCCGAAGAGTAAAGGAACATATCCTTAAGCTCTGTGAGTATTGGGGTATACAAATTAACCCTACCAAAACAGAGTTGATCTGTTTTAGGATGCCTTCGCACAATGGCCTAGCCAAAAGATGCACAAACCGCTCGCTGACCCTTCCAGATAACACTGTTATCAAGCCCAAGAAAACGGTTCAATACCTTGGAGTTCACTTCTTCGAAAGGTTCAAATTTAACCAACACTCCAAATTTACCCTTCGTAAGGCTAAGCATGCCTTTTATCTATTACGAACTCTTATGAAAGTATGAGGCGGACTCCAAACAAAGACGAAACTTCTGCTTTATAAGCAACTCATTCGGCCCATTTTAACTTATAGCTTTACTATATGGTACACTATAAGCCCATTGTACATGAAAAAACTGCAAATTTTCGAGCGAAAAGTTCTTCGCCATTGTACATCCCTTTTCTGCAAACCAAACTCTGCTAAGTTTTACAGTAACTCTAAGCCATACGAACCTTCAGGAATTGTCCCGATAGACAAATACATGTACAACCAAAGCGTAAAGATCCCAGCAAACATTTATCTGAAGGTTCAGATTCTAATCACCAAAAATGAAGAATAATATTCAGGAAACCTTCAGTTTTTTTTAATGAACTATGAATAAATACAAAGATATTAAAAATTCTTACCATAGAGACACAAAGAGATATGTATTCTGCGTCAAAAAAAAAAAACAACATTCAGATTTTGTTGTTGGATCCTTCATATGGAGATCCTTTTTTGTTCGTCCTTTAATTTTTATTTTTACAAAGGGGTAATGATGACGGGTCATTGTAATGACAAAAGTTTCGTTTGCATAGTCGATTATCAGTTCCGAAAAGTTTTTCGAAAGATCGGTTTAGATAGGTATATAACCATCAACTTGTGTTTTAATAGTAAATGGGTACCTACTTACTTAACAAAAAATATATATAAAAAAGCAAATGATAAAACATAAAGGTATTTAAAAAATGGTGTTAAATTTTCTTAGAAACATACAAATCATTTCTTTAATTATAGCATCGTGTAACAATTAAGAAGTCCTGGAGGCTATAAAAGCCAAACAAGAGGCAAATCAAAAAATGTTCCAGAGGCTCACTTATGATGCAATTTGAATCCTTTTACCTGAGCTCTTAGACACCGATTTGAATCATTTTAATGATTCATTCATGATCTGAAAATTCTGCAATTAACTTAACGTATATAACCGTTCCATATATTCCTTTAAAAGATTAATCCCTGAACCTTTTCTGAATCGCAAAAATGATTCCCGTACGATTAATTAAAGTGAAGGTATATATCTAGAAATACTTCACTTAATTGAATTTTATTGGAATTATTTTTATGATTTAGAAAAGATTCAGGCATTAATCATTTAAATGAATATATAGAGCTCTTATATACGTTCATTTAAATGACGGATTTTCAGATCATAAATGAATCATTACAATGATTCAAATTGGTGTCTAAGAGCCCAGGTAAAAGGATTCAAATTGCATAAAAAGTGAATTCTTTTTCGGCCGGTTTCTTCACTTTTATGAATTAATTATCGTTCATTTCTGAATTAAAATGTTTGCTGGGATGCTGCAAAACATACCATCCCATCCCAGCCCTCTTATTAATTTAATTACAGGTGACCCAGACACAGAAGACCGTCATCTCCACGTGTTATCGCATTTGGATCGAAAAAAACTCAATTTTTATAAAAAAAAAGGAAACCTTATGTTAGACCTAAGACACCTTTATTATAAAATGTATAAAAAAAACAACAATTTAACGAAGCAGAGCCCCTTCTGTGCTTGCAGATATATAATATTAGACTTAAGAATTAATTATTTGGAAATATGTAAAACTCTGTAAAAATTTGAGCTGAATAAAAAATTGTATATATATATATATATTCCTCACCTGATATTTCACCCCTTTATATTTAAGTATTCACATTCAAAAAAACACCTGTTTCTATTTTCATACCAAATCAACCTTAAACAGCATGTCCGCTAGTGAATTTTATGAGACATCTAGTACAATTAAAAAAGCTAACAAACTTTCAAATTTTATAAATTCACAACACCCCAATCCCACACAAGTATCTTGAAAGGATATTTCTAAAAAGCCTCTGAAAATTAAATCTTTAAAAACTCATATTTATACGAGTACACTCTGCAAAACCAATTAAAAAGCTCCACTTGTGTGCTTGCAAATGATTGGCATCTAAATTTCAATTTACAAAATAAATTTTTAACAACATTTTCCCTATCCAAAGCACTTTCCTAATTCAATACCAGATTATGAATAAAATATTTAGCCTATTTAATCTCAAAATATTTGGATAACAAATTCGACTATTTGTAACAAGTGTAAAAGCAATCTATTCAACCCCAAGTTTAATTTGAAAAACAATTCCATCGGCAATGTTTGTGTTTTTGTTTATTCTGATCGAAAAGTAATATCTAAGGCTAAAATGAGAAGTACACAACCAAAAGCCTATCCTGTTTACACAAAGCGCACCTATATAAATTCCCCAAGGGTTGTTTAGAGACATGTGCTTTTGTATGAGCAGATAAAGAGGTAGGTATAGGTATACAATTGTGTTTCGTGCATGAATGATGAAACTTTGTGTCAAGCAAATGTAGGGAAACAGGCACACATTGAGTGACAGTAAAGATTATTGACTCAATTGTATCTAATTCTTTTCTCAGCTTAGTGCAAGCGAAGGGAATGAATTTCCTTGATATTGTCGTACTATCAGATGTGGACGTATGCCTTTTTTGTTGACGATTCACGTGAGAGTGGCCAACAGCCTACGAATTAAAGCATATTCGCTCATTTTCATATTGCTTTTTTACTTATTCATTGCGAATGTCGTTTAATAATTGACAAACGTCATTTTTTGTTTGTTTTTTCATGCAACTTCTGTCAACTTCTTCCGCCATTTTTATTGTAAGATTATTCATTTCTTCACATTCACATATGCCAGAATGGTCAGTAGATGGAGCTCAAAGAAACCACTCCGAACATGCTCAGAACAAAAAAGAAAAACCAGTTCGGAACTCTGAACGCTCTGAGTGAAAAAAGAAAACAAATGTATTTTTGACAACTCAGACTCTGCACTGAACGGAACAAGTAAAACGCATAATGACTGATTTTGAGGTAAGTAGCGCGTGAAAAATTATTTTATAAGGAGTCAATCAGGGTTATATATTGGGGCCAACTTAGTTTTTGAAGTGATAACTTCTTATGGGAGGGTAAACCGCATCGTTACGTAACGCGTTACATTCGATAAGTATTCTCACAAATATCAACTAAAAGAATTTTATCTTTTTAAGGAGTAGACCTAGAAATCTGAAATTTTCAGGAATGATAGTGTATATTGACGTTAATTTTGGTAAAAAAATGGATTCCTAGAATGTCACTAACCGTAAGAAAACTGTAATATTGAGAAGATTACACATATCAGTTAAGCTTGACCCCCTCTTTCTTCAGTACCAATGAAGTCAGAAACTTTAAATTCCAAATATTTGCTAAGCTAGTCAGGCATAGGCAGGCGTCTCAACAATTTCAACACTTAATCAAAAGGGACTCCTGAGATATAAGGCCGAAAAAATCACAAAAACCGCAACTGACTCACTCACTGACAGCTAAATTGACCTACTGACTGATTGATATCAAAATTATGGAGTACTTCTCGACATCGTGGAATCTTGCTATTTTGCATAACGGTTGGTCTTGTGGTGCAAGCAAAGGAATACATCGAACGTTTCAGGTCTTATATTTAGGGGCGTGGTATACGCCCACTTCATCAAAATTACTGTTAGTTGAATGGATTACTTCCGGCTGCTGCAAAACGATAAAATTTGGTATAGCTGGAGGAAATTGCATATAGAGGAGATAATAGAAAATCAGAGATTTTCCATGCAGGGGCGTGCTTTGCGCCCATTTTCTCACAATTGTTATATGGAGAGCTTCCGATTGCCATAGAGTAATGAAATTTAGTTGTGTATTAGGCCTTCAAGTACGTAAAAAGAAAAAAATATAAGATTTGAGATTTTTCATTTATGAACCCCCTTTGTTCCCGGACGTGTCAATTTTTTCAAATATGCCTAGAAGTTTGAAGTTTTTATAAAACCTACTTTGGTAAAAATGATTTTAAATAAAAAATACATTTTTCTATTTTGTTAAAACTTTTTATTAATGTTAATAAAAGCGGTCTCAGTACGAAACCAGTAGGAAACCGATTTTTTTTTGTTTTGTTATACGAGTATTATATTTATTTATTGTGATACAAAAAAAACAAAACTTTTTTTTTTTTTGTCATTCAGACACAGTCCAACCGCGCACCAAGAACAAAACCACCTTGCCTGATGAGGTCCTGATGCTGTGATGCACAGTACACACCACCTCGAAGATCCATATTGTGGCATGTGTGCACATTTGTCGAAACGTTTTTCGAATGGAACTTTGGCCTTGAAATGATTGATGGTTGAACTTGGGCCTGATTTTCTTTTAGTTGTTTTTGGCGCTGTGCTTCTTACAAGACCTGCACAAAATGATACCTGAAATTCTTTCAGTGTCAATGCTGTCGAAGAAGCATTTTCTTTGAATAATATGTATGAGTTCAATACGCACATATCCAGCAAATACCACATTACCCTATGCCACCATTTTTTTGATATGCGGTCAATTGCATAGATGGATTTCAACATATCCACCTTATCGACATAGCTCATATGCTTATTGTAGTCACTTACAAGTTGTGGACAAGCAACCTCCTTCTTACTTTCATCTTTTTGCATCCGCATTGCTGTTCCAGTTACAGTTGGGTCATGATGGTTACACAAAAAATAGACTGATTTTTTGTCCTTCCATTTCAAAAATGCAAGTCCGTCCTCGCCAGTCAGATTGCCCTTGATGATAGATCACTCGGGGCATTTTTTCTTCCTCTCCAAACAGTTCCACAGGAGTAAAGGATATCAGCTTGTAGATCTTTTTGCAGCTGGATTGAGTTGAAAAAACTATCGAATTTGATACAATGCCCCTTTCCAACTTATGTCCCTGAAAAGTCCTTCACCACTTGTGAACCAAAACCTTCTTCGACACTTGCCGTGGTTTTTGGTAGATTAGAAATTGGCAAACGTAACCTTTTTCATCAGCTCTGATCCAAACCCTGTATTCACGTTATATTGGTTTCAGGGGAATGTATTTGCGAAAACAGCTTCTTCCCTTGACTTTGATCATGGACTCATCTATCGATTGAAATTTTGACGGCTTCAATGAAGATAAAAAGGTTTCTTAAAATTTGGCAATAAAGGGGCTCAACTTATACAGCTTATCGAAATTTGGAGATGTTCTTTCCGGTTTTCGCAAATTATCAATGAAGATAAAAAGGTTTCTTAAAGTTTGGCAATAAAGGGGCTCAACTTATACAGCTTATCGAAATTTGGAGATGTTCTTTCCGGTTGTCGCAAATTATCAATGAAGATAAAAAGGTTTCTTAAAGTTTGGCAATAAAGGGGCTAACTTATACAGCTTATCGAAATTTGGAGATGTTCTTTCCGGTTGTCGCAAATTATCATTCAAATGAATGTGTCCAAGAAGCCAGGCAAAACGATCCCTTGAAGCTCTCTGACGCCTATCAGTAGGTTTACTGCCAGAAACACTTTTAATTATTCTGAATTTGTTGAAATGAACTTATTGCTATTTCCTCCAGCTTATTTTATATCATACAAATTTGTGTGGAATGAAATATGTTCAATAAATTCAGTCGAAAATAAATGGAGGAATACATCTGGTGGTGTTTCTAAATTATTTGGAATGACATGTACCGTTGCATATTGGGCAAATAATTCCTCGACATAGTCCAAATAGTTTGCTTATCCCTCTCCTTCTGTTGTAAAATGGTCAGAGGAAGTACATCTTCGCTGCTCCATTCTTCGTCGATTTTTTCCTGTGGTTCGTCAACAAAAATTATGTCTATCGCATTTATGTCGAATAGGCTTAAATTTCCTACTGGTTTCAAGGCTAAACTACGTACATAAGTTTTGATAAACTGCATATATTTTATTACCACAAACACTATTTTTTGTAACAATAAAATAACAAAATATATACACTTTAATTATCTGCCTCTCGAAAAAAGCCAAAATAATAATAGCCGTGTTTTAGTATCGCCAATACCCCATATGATTCACCCCGTAAAAATAAAACGATCTGGGTTGTGTTCTAATATGAACCCTCTGTTCGCCGAATTTAATACTAATATTTGCAAACCCAGATAGAAACCCCGATAGAAATCTGGATCTAGTGTTCTTTTTGTAATACGTGTTAAAAAATAACCTAGACACAGACCCGTAGATAATAAAACGCAGCTAATAATTGTTCACTGCACAATAAAATCATGGTACAATAAACAAGATAACGCATTCCGAGTTTTATTTTTCTCTCGTTCAGCGAATCTACGTCACAAGAGCCCATTGAGTTTGACATTTTGCATTAATTGTATGGAAACTATTGTAAGCAAAAGATATCTGAAAAGAAAAGTGTAATAATAAATTTATTAAATAAAAACAAATCACGTGTGTTAAATGAAATAAAAAAAACAACTAATTATTCGGAAAATTGAGCCAGCAACATCAATTTGAGAAGATGAAAGTTGTAAATCTTCATCGCAATTCAAAATTTAGGTGGGTGTCAATGCCGCAATGGATAAAGTGCTTGATTGCTAACTTAGAAGTACGGGTTCGATACCCTCGCTAGGCGCATTCTTTTCTATACCTCCAATTTTATTTGGATGCCGCCCATGGGTTAAAATGAGACAGTCAATACCTGGTTCTCAAATCCACTGTGCCAAACTAGTGTCGTGCAATTCAGGTTGCATTTAAGAGACCGTAGGTCTTACAGGCATATAGTTAAATTTAAAAAAAATTAAAAAAGTGTTACGTAGGAAATATTTAGTTGTTCCTTTAACCTCTATTTATTATTATTCATAAATAGTAGACCCATAATAATTGAAACACAATAGCTCCATAGATCAAGATATGTACATACTTGCAGAAATCAATTAAAGATTGTATGTGTATGAATTTTAAATGGTTGTTTTTATTTTCGTGGTTTCTATTTATAATATTTTTTTTTGTTTTCTTTTATATCTCTATTGAGTTTTCGTATTCGAAAAAAATTTGCGATCAGAAGAATAGTGACTTAATTCTGCCATCGTAAACGACATTTGAAGATATTTGAATCATGTGTTTAATACAAATGTATAAAACATCGACTTCTCCATTGACGGCATTGATACTATTTCCAAAGATAAGAGCTTAGTCATTATGTCTTCCGACACGGTTTGATAAGGCCACCTTCGTCCAAATGGTGTACCCCAGAAATTTTACTTACTCAAATGATCCTCCATTTCAGTCACTTTGTTTCTTAAGCGATTGTTAATTTATCCGCCCAAGTTCTCTAACCATTTTTACCTCCATGTGCTTTAACCTTTTTGTTGATGGTTGCTGGTCCTTCGGAAACCATATGTAGAGGATGAATACTTGGAACCCCATCCGGTTTTAAAACGTGCGAAGCCGAACGATACCAAATTGCTGGTTTCCAAATTTTTAATGAAATCTTTGCTTATCCATTTCATATATTAGGTATTAAATAAAAAAATCGTCCTTTGAGAAATGCCAACTCCAAAACCTTGTAGGTTGGGTATTTATTGTATTCTTTCTCTTATAAAAGGAAATCCATTTAATTAAACAACATTTCCGTTTGGAAATGTATGGGAACTAGTTTTTGGTGTAAATTTTTTTCGAATGTTATTATTACACTCAAAGAGCGAACGAACTCCCTTTTTCTTTTATTTTAATTTAAAAATTTCATTTTACAGAATAAGATCTTTATTCAATTAAATAATTAAAGGTAACTTAATTCTGCGAGCAGCATTTATAATCAACATCAACAAATTGAGCAAAATATTATAAATATCAAAGTCTATGTAGTGGGCCCGTGTGACGTCACCTAACTTTGGCAGCCAAACCCCAATATGCGCAATGCGCTATCTTCATTAGTTTTATCATGCAATACAGTCACTCCGAATGGTACGAAATCTCAAACTAAATGCCCAAATAATCCCTTTCGACGCACTGTAAACAACTAAAACCGTTTTTTTTTTACCATTTTAAAATGAATAACAGTTAGTAGAAATCAACTTGGTTTCACCATAAATCATCTAGGAATATCAAGAAAAAATATGTATCTGTGTGGTCTCACTGTGCAGCCCCAAGGAAACAAAGGTTTAATTTATATGGAGGACTTCCACATTCAGAATCTTTCAAAATTTTGACATAGCAAACTATTAAAATCTTTGCAAAAATGTGTGAGATTAGGACAAAAACATAAATGTTAAATAAAGAGCCACGTTGTCCATGATTAAAGCGTTTTAGAATTTTAAATTGAGTATTCAAAGTGCTTTTAAAAATCATTATTATTTCAAAACAACCATTTCTAAATAGTTTGTTATTTCTAATAGTTGCTTGGGAAATCACAACTGTATTTTTTTTCTTTCATAAGTCTACGTCAGCTACCGGAAATCAGTGAAAAAACAACGAGCTTAAACGTTTGTTCAAATTTTGATACGTGGTACAACAATTTCAAGTAATCGATTTCAACTTAACGATCTAATCTGACCGAAACTTAAGACGAATGACTCACAAGTCAGAATGCGTAAGAAAAAAAATGGGAAGAAACTTGTCGACGATAGTTAAGAAAATAATCTCGAAGCTAATTGATATTCAATTATTTAATTTTTTGATTTAACGGAAAGTAACATGACGACATGAAATGCTTAATTATGTGTACCCTCGTCATAGTTTGAGTCAGATCGCGAAGTGATCTTGCAAAACTCCAAGTTTTGTTTTCTAATCGCATCCATTATCTCAAAGAAGAAAGAATTCTTCTATGAACATGGCCATTTTAGTCAAGTTAGACATAAAAATAGTGGTCAAATAACAAACATTTCCGGAAAGCCAAATATTGGTGGAGATCTGGGGCTTACCATTACAAATAAAGTTTTAAAAATCCACATCGATCAAAGGTCAAAATTTGAGGTTTTTTGGATTTTTCTCGAAAACGGTAAGTTTTCTCAAAAAAAACCTCAAACCAAAGTTGTAGATCAACAAAATGGGTTTGGGGGTTGAAACGTACGAAAGTTTCCAATCTTATTATGGCTTATTTGTGGTTACAACGTTACAAGCATTGACATCACAAATAAGCCATACTAGGATCGGAAACCTTCGTACGTTTCACCCCCCAAAACCCGTTTGTTGACATTGTTGTATATGTAGCTTTGAAACTCTATCCATGAATAGGTGGGAAATCGAAAAGCAAAACGAAAACTAGGGCTGTGTTGTCTATGTGTCTATAGGAAGAGGAACAGAAAAGATTCTTGTATGCGTTTTTATCAATGTGTCTATTGGAAGAGGAACAGAAATGTTACTTGTTTGCGTTTATCAGCTTGTAGGCAAATGTCAAATGAAAGCAGGGGTTTCTGGTCTTTAAGTTAATAGTTTATGATTGACATACTAGATATGGACTGCTAGTTGTCATTTATTTCCATACAATATTTGGAAAAAATATGGTTCCCTGCTTTGCCAAGCGGCGAAAAGAAAAAACAAATTGACCACCATCTGCTGTTGATATTACCTTTCTCCGAATTTTAGGCAAAGAAACTAGAGCTATCTATTGGCACATAGTATAAGAAGCCCTGCCATATAGTGTTTGTTATAAGTTGACAATTGATGTAGTGCTGGGGGACAATAAGAAAAAATCCTTTTTCTTTTAACTCATGTCTAAAAGATTGCTCTTAGAGTTACATTCGAAATAAATGGAATACATTTTAACCCTGCAAAATACGTTGTTGTTGGACACGTGACAAATATTCAAATGCAAGTTTTTTAATTTAAACTTATATTACGCAGTATTTTGCGTTAAATTCTATAAAATTTATTTGTTTAATTTTTATCAAATTTTTTTTTTCATATTGTACGAAAAATAACCAAACTCTAGCAGACGGCTTTTAAATTCATAGTTATATATGATATAAAAACCTTAATAATTGTAAAAGTATTATTTAAAAAAAAAAAATCAAATTATTTATCTATCTTATTCTTTCGTCGAAAAGTTGAAACAAAAAATGAAATATAATTTCAACTTATATTACGCAGTGTGTGTTAAATTTTATTCGTTTAGTCGAAAAGTAAAAAAAAACTAAATTGATATTTGATCTAGCTTTAATCGTATTTCGTTCATCCGCAAAGAACAATAATATACTACCACTAGAGCAAAGGAATCTGATGATCGACCTTGGAAAGTCGTGAAATAGCTATAATTCCAGCCAAAAATAATTGAGAAAAAAACTTGGTGGTAGCACAGTCAAGTTGTTGTTGGGCATTAAAAGTCATTAAATGATACGAAAAAGTGCCATAAAACCAAGTATGTAATCATACAAAAACTGAATATAAGCCGTGTTCTCGTGACTGGCAAGTACAGCAAAGTAAAACATTTTCACGAAAACGATACACACTCCAAATTGGTTTTATTTATTTTAGTATGGAGGATTTTCACATCTGTGTTTTTTTTCTGTCAAAAAGCATACAAAATACAAGGAGAAAAAATACAAAAAAAAATCACTTCTATGATTGAATAGACTAACTAATTATCGGAACTCAATTATACTTCGGATGAAAAGGAACAGTAATTCCCAGTATGTTCTTATTGTTGTTTTCCTTGTAAAATTTTTACTTTGCTGTGCTTGGTAGTCACAAGAACACGGCTATAGTTGCTTATTGTTTTCTGTAGAAAATAGAGAAAAGGAAATTTTTGGATTAGTGTAGGGATTTCCTTGAAAAAATCCCTTAAGCACTTGTTTGGCTTGATAATATCCTTAACTACCGCAAAGACTGAAATGATCGCTGGTGATGCTTTTTTCAAAAGGAACCATCGTGAAATTAGCTCCTAGCAGTCTATATCTAGTATGTCAATGGTTACAAGGCTGAGGCTACAGAGATTCTGGCTAAAATGCACAGCAATTTCTTGTGAACTTGGTTGGTTGGATTATTGACAATGGTAATTACATTTCAAAGGTAGACAAATTTTCTGCGAAATGACTGTGTTTCATTTTATAGCAGGATTTTTTTCTATAAAATGAACATGGTCACTATAGAAATTTTTCTAATGAAGCAAATGCAAATAAATGAAAATGAAACTCTCTCTGACTGTTGTACTATTTTTATCTGAATTGATTACTATGGATGAAGATTTGCATATGTTGTACTAAGTACTTCTAGTCCGGTAAAATATCGAGAACTTTATGAATGAGAACATAGCTGCTGTCAGCTGCCTTTTGATAAAAAATCATTTCCAATGTAAGTCAGTTTTTTTTATATTGCTTTGTTTTTTGTTTTTTTTTACATTTATAACTATTCATATGGGGAAGAATATTTACAAATCATCCCAAATAGCCACGAGGATAGGAAACATATTTTTCCAGTTTTTTTTTTATTTAAAACAGCTAGACGAGACGAACTCAATGAATTTTGAATGTACAAAAATATGAAAACTTAGTTTTGCCAATTCTTCATAATTCCATTCAAATGGAAACCTCTTTATTCTCTGTTGTGCTCTAAAATGTTTGGTAAAAAAACAATCCGTTTTTTGTTGGCCAAAATAAATTGTTAGGTACGTGTGAAGAAAAACATAAAAATTGGTTTGAATTTCATTGGGCTTAAACTATGTGAGTATGATGCAAGGGATATGCCATGACCTATGATACTCGTACAATGAAATACATACTGGGGAAATTGCTTCATTTTGGATCAAAGCAGTTGGCAAAACGAAATGAGATGAATAATAAAAAAAAATGCAAACAGCTTGCTAAAGCACTCAGCTGGCAGTGGTGTTATGTGAATGAATGTGGTTGAAATCTGTCTGAATTGCAAAAGGTTTTACAAAAGACCAGTACATTCATATGGTCATAGCATTCATAGAAGAAAATCTTAAATTAGGGTGTGATATCTATTTATATAGAATTTAGGTTGGAACTTTATAAAAGAAAATCCAACATTCAGATAGGTTCCGTGAATGTGCCATTATTGGGGTATTCATATGAATACAATGAAAATATTTTGAAAGCCTTAAAAAATATAACTAGGTACTTAAGACACTTGTTAAATCTGGAATTTCCAATTTCGATATTTTATTCTGCGACGACAAGGCGCAATTAAGGTTCTTATTATTACTCAAGTCGTTGTATTGCGCTATGCGCGCACTCAAGGGGTTATGGCTTGCTTAAACAGAGAGATACCGATGCACCTTGGGATTTAATGTGTGAATATAGCAATGGGAGGGAAAAATTTGGTCGGCTAAAGGTTTCCACATTCGTGTGGTGCTGCTTAAAAAGGAATCTCTATATTTGACGTGCTGTCAGAAATTGGACTTAAGGCTAAGATGATGAGTATTACTAGAAGCCCGAGTATTACGGTTGAGTAGTTTCTGGGGAGGAATCCAACTGACTATAATTTGGCTATAATATTTTCTATAAATATAATGCACTATATTGGATCGTATGAGCCGGTTCTTGTAGTTAACAACTTTAATGTAGCCAAACATTGACGCTGTGTAGTAGAATGGATGATTCAAGGAATAGTGACATAGGTACCTACAAAAATGTGTATTTAAGTCTATGTTATGAATTCTAATTATTTAAGTTAAGAGAGAAATATGTACCTATTTCCTACATATAAGGATGGAACTTATATGTATCTAAATATGTATTTATGATAATGAAAATGAACGATTGGTAGGTTGGTAGGTAGCTATATGCATATTACTTTATAATTAAGGTGCAATATGCATACATGTGATTTTTAGAGATGCATATGTACCTATATATAATTGTATGAGGGCCTAAATTGTATGTACTATTCAGTGACGTACGCAAAAATTCAAAAGAAGGAAATAAATGGATAAAATATATAATAAAATGTTTTTATATAGCTTAGTTGTTATAATTTGAGGGAAAACAAAGATGCCACTTGAATTTTAATTAAATATTAAAAAAACAAATTTTAAAAATCGTTGGAGGTTTCTTAAAAAAATAATTTTCTATGTATATAAAATTTTAAAATACATTTTTAGACCAAAAATTTGAAATACCATTTCGAAGCAATCATTAAAATTATATTTAAAAAAAAAATCAATAAAAAAAATTTAAAAAAATCAATTTTTTGGAAAATTTGAGTATGGAATAGCGAGAAAGGCGAAAATATGAAAAGTGGTTCTATAGGAAGTACATACATATACCGTTATTAAATACACTAAATAAAATATTTTTGTACTTAAAAGTTGACTGTACTAAATTAAGAATACATACATTTAAAAAAAAAATTCTTGCAGCGTTTTTGAGAAATACTTTTTTTTAACGGATTTTTTTTTAACATTTGTATGGGAGTACGTTGTTTTTTATTTCAGGAATGCAGTTTTTTTAACTGTACAAGATAATGCCAAAAGACAACCAAGTATGAAATTTCGCAAAAAATCCATTTACCTAGGTCGTTTTCGAAATTTTGAGTTTTCAAAAAAAAGTTATTGGTTTTTAAATTTCAAAAACAAAATTTTTTTGAAAAATGTTTGTTTACATTAGTTTTTACACTTTTTTTTAGGAGCGTCTGCATAAGAAATATGAAAAAAATTATATCAACCGTTTTTAAGAAAACCGAAAACCAAAAAATTGGTACTACTAGAGGTACCAAAAATAAAAATTGTTTTTCCAAAAAAAAATACCAAAATGTTCCTTTTCCTTCATTAATGAACTGATTTTTTCTTATAAAAATCATTGGGGCCGTTTTTGAGAAAAATAAGACTTTTGTTTTTGGAAAAAAATTATGGGAGGTACTGTTATTTGTCATCTTAAGAAAAAATGAAAAACACGTATGTGCATATTACCGAAAAAAAAACAATATATACCAAGTTTGAAACAATACGACTCAAATGATTTTAATGAATAGATTATTTGTACCTATCAACGACAGAAATTAAGAATTTGATTGAGTTCGCCTACTAACACGCCCACTTATATCACTTCTTGGTGTCTTGGACACAGCGCTAACTATATTTGGAACCATTTTTGTTTTTATGGGCAAGTACCAAATTCAGAACAAAAGTGGTCCTAGAATGGTTCCTTGGGAACACCACCCAATAACGAAAGATACTATCTACTTATTTTTGTCCAGTTAAATATGAATATTATTAGCTTAATAATAATAAAGGACATCTTAAGACACAATATTACTATCGTGTTAAATACTTTGGAATAATCAAGAAGAGCCATATAATGTTACATTATCATCATCTAAGGTTCTCCTTACTTGCTCCACTGTATTTAAGAGAGTGGTGGTATCTGCTATGGTGAAATTGAAGCCCAGATTGCTGATAAGGTAATAGAAAAATAGATTTGAGTAATACCAGAGCTGTTTTTTGGTACTGAGATGATTTTAGAAAATTTCCATTGTAATGGAAAAGTGAATTGTGTGAAGAAAGAATTTTGATGTTAAATGTTACAAATTGTAAAATGAGTGGCATTACTGCTTCTACAAAAATGTTGGATGCATGTGATCAAAACTAATGGAGTTTGATTTAATTGAAATTAAACTTCCAACACCATCTTCAGAAGAAACCTTTTTGAAGTTTAAACAATCTTGGAAAATAGATGACAAAGGTTCAGTTAGGACAAGTGGAAGACCCTTCAATACATGTAAAGCAAGCGTTAACTATGTCCAAATATTAAAAAGTTCTTTTAAGTCCCTTAAGTTTTTCGTCTTAAGCATTATGTATTTTTCAAGGTCAATGAGCTTAATGGAGAAGAATAAAGCGCACGGGCGTTATTCAAGATGGTAGGTGACGAGGGAAACTTTTGTCTTTCTTAGTCGATGTTTACTTGTTAAATTTTGCTTCCGAAATTAAGAAAAAAAATTTAAATGAAGTATTTGCAATTTCTCTACCTCTATATCTCGCAATTATTTAACCAGATTTCTGATTGTTACCGGTAACCGGACGAAGCGAATATTTACAATCATGACAGTACGAACAATTTACTCATGAAAAAATAAACCCACACATTTTTTCAACGTATATGAAAAACTGTTTCCGAAATAATTCGATTTAAATAAAGTTTCACATTCACTCAACGTTAAAAACTCTCCACTTTCACTACTGCTTAATCGAATTGCTGGGGCTTATGAAATTGCCAGGAAAAAAGGAATAAATTTGATTTTTTTTTCTGTAAGAAATCGTTATATAGCCAGTTAGTTCAATTAACGAGTTGTGGCATTCAGTATTCCAGACCTTACCTCATAAAAATGGAAAGAGTATCATTAATTGGATTGATTGGCTAGGTTGGGAAGATGGGTGAGCTATGTACAACTTCTTTTTGGATATTTTCTCCTCTTAAATTGAGATTTATAGAGGGTAGTTGCTGGCGAAATATTGCAAGTTGGTGAGGTAGTTTGAGGGTTTTTCTTTTTACAATTTTTTATAAGAGTTTATTTTTTTTTTGTTAAAAAACAATTAATGTAAATGACTACGATTTCTTCGAGTGAGTATACGAGTCTCATCTTCGTTGTATTATGGCAATAAACTTTGCAAACAGCTT
Organism: Philhelius pedissequus; assembly: GCA_910595825.1. Lineage (NCBI taxonomy): Eukaryota > Metazoa > Arthropoda > Insecta > Diptera > Syrphidae > Philhelius > Philhelius pedissequus. The sequence goes on along the minus strand of OU343161.1, from coordinate 10,628,957 downwards.
AGTTCAAATCGAAGTTATTCAGGTCTATGACTAATTCCATCGTAATAATTCCCTGCACGGACAATAACGCCACGATCTACGACAAACAGCTTTCGCAAAATCTGAGTTGAATTTTGATGAAATTGAATGAAATGATAAATAACAAGACCGTGGATGTTTTTGAATATCAATTAAGTTTACAAAAATATTATTTGAAAATTTGGTAACGAATTTTTCACTTCGAGTCAACTACGATGGAACTTGTGAGTCGTATTCCGAAAAAATTAAGCAATAATACCGGTGGGCGTGGCAGTGTGTGGATCTCAACAAAAAAAATGTTTCTTGCTATTAGAAAGAGACCCTAAGACTTGTATCCAAATCGTTAGAGTCATTTCCGAGAAACAAAGAAATTAGCTAAGTGAGCGTTGCAATAAGCGGATCTCACTGAAAACAGTTTTGCAATTTTGTTCTTGTTCATAAAAACAATTACATTACCTTACATTGCATTCTATGCTACTCCGCAGTTAAATCTACGAAGTAGAGACACTGAAGCACTGGCAACTAGACCATTGGATTAACTTTTACATACATTAATACAACAGAGGCAGACAGAGATAGGAAGAACACACAACAGAAGAAACACATGTCAACAGCACGTGGTTGGTTTCCGATGGTCCCCCATCGAAGTACTAACCACGCGCAATGATGCTTGATTTCGCTGATCTATGGGAAGCGATGCTTTCATCGTAGCCAAGGCCGTTGACCTATAAAAACAAACTCTTAAATCTTCGTCGAAATCGGTTGAGCCGTTTCCATTAAACAAAGAAATGATAAAAGTGGGCGTGTCAGCGGACTGATTTTACTTCATCTAATTTTTAGTTTATATTCGTTTATGCAAGTAACCTCTGAAAATTTCGTCGATTTCGAAAAAAAAAATTGAGATATCTTAATAGTGGGCCTTAAAATATTATTTTCTGAAATTTTGAGTTCATGGAAACAAATTTTGAAATTTTCATTCAAATCCTAAGAGTCGTTTTCGAGATACCAAGAAATGATACTCGTGGACGGATTTTACTTAATTTTTTTTTTAATTTTTCTCTTTCACAAAAGAACAAAGTCTGAAAATCCAAGAAATAGAGCCATTTCCGAAAAACCATGAACTAAAATCGTTGGAGTGCAATGGGTGGACTTACCTAAGCCCCGGTTGCTGATATTCAACTTAAGCATTTAAGTTCTACGTAAGCACTTATGTCACAGTTTACGCCGAAGAAAAAGTAACCCATAAGCGTTTTAAGGTCCGTATCAGCAAACGGGCCTAAATCTTTTTTTACCGAGAAAAAACCATCAAAATCGCAAGAACCGCTTCCGAGAAACCAAACATAGTAATGTTTTAATCGTTAAAAGTAATAAGATAGCCAAAAGTTGAATTTTAATTAATGGTTAGGTTAGGTTCCAAATGATTTTATTTCATACAAATTACAAAAGTTTAGTGTATCATTCATTTTTCAAACATGTGTTAATACATTAATGGTATTAACATTTTTATTTAGTTTCTGTCTTGCACTGTTTCTTAAATGTTCCCCGGCCAAATACGAAGAATGATTTCTTCCAAAAAATTGAATTTTCTATTGTTACTGGTTTTGTTTAAATAATAAAAATAAAACTTCGATTGTGTAACGAATGTGTCTTTCGGGAAATCTGATCGGCGGGCCTCAAGGGAATATACGGAAAGTTGCTTTGCAATGGAACCGTTCTTCCTGGTCCGTCGTGATGAGCCAAGATAGTTCCTTCTAGTTGTGAAAGACGGGCATTGTTTAGGAATGTTTAGCTCTCTTTAATGAGGCTATTCTGCACTGGGCGGCTAATCTATCTGGTTAAGGCGTGGCTATGAGGTGGTGGTGGTAAGCGGAAGGTTCTACGGAACTGGAAACGAAGCCCCTACTTACCAAGATGAGGACGGTGGTCAGTCCAAGAACTGGTGGCACTGCTAGGCAGTAAGCCAGGAGCATCAGGCAGTTAGAGGGAAGAGGTTGTCTGCCTGGGTAGACGATGAGGTATATGAAGGGTAAGGATTTTGCCCGGGTAAGCGATCTCAGAGGAATGAAGGTTTATTTGCTAGGTGAAACTTGCTGATTTCGGTCAGCACTGTGAAGCCTAGCAAATCGTAAGTTAAGAGCTTAACACAGCAATTATGGCAGCTGCTGCGGCAGTATTATACGTGGTTCAGTAATCACAGAAGTGTGTAGCTAAAACTGCATATTCAGGAAAGAGGATTGATAGATGTATGGCACTTGTGCCATCATCCCCTTGCGCAAGCAAGGGTATATATTATTTCTCTAATAATACATGCAGTCCTTAATTAAGCTTCGGCTTATTGATCACGTTTGCCATCTTTCGGGATATACCCTGATGGGTGGTTGTTTTTTGGGTAGTGGAGGTGCGAACCAAGCTTGCTTGGGGAAAAATGTCCACAATAGTAAAGAACGAAAGTTTAATATGGCTAGTTGTGGGATTCTAGCCATGTGTCAAGGTCTATATGGCCTTGATTTTAGTATAATAATACGATGATCCAATCATCCGGATGGTGAGGAATAATTTCTACATAGGGTTCCCTTGTCCCTAAGTTGAGCAGCAAAACATAAAAAATGGCAGGATTATCGTTCCTGGGTAGTCATTCGCCAAAGAAAACCTGGTAGTGCATTCTTCACTTAGGTGGATGAAAAGACTCCAGTAATACCGTAATTCGCTACTGCGGGGACTTGTAACCTACTATTTTTCCGCTAAAGCCCGAAAATACAAATCTTGGGATGGCCTCTTCGGAGACCTCGCAGTGGCTGTGGTTGCTATACAATTCGCGTATACTATGAGTGATCGCTCATATATAGAAGTTTGTTGCAAGGAGCACTCATGCCTTCTGGTTGAGTCCGTAGGTGGGTAGGCCCACCGTGTAATTATGCCTTAACTGGCCGGTGCACACGTTAAACAAAACCACTGTTCTGTGTAACGAATGTGTAACAAATTTAATTTAGTCTTTAGTTCACAATTTCAACCTGGGCACGAGTACGATAACTCAGGCGCCGCAAAATAATAACGGATTTTTGTGGAGGGGCTTAATACAAGTATTTTTTTTTAATGTGGGAGGGGGGAGGGGGGAGGGGGTCTATCTCCCACCGTTTGGCCGGGAGGGGCAATTTCATAAAAAAAAGTACTAAAAATGGAAAACAAAATATTAAAAAAATAACGGTAATACCTACAAACAAGTGTTATAAATTTTTTAAAAGCCAATACTTTAATGTATTGAAAAAACGAATTTTAACTTCAAACTTTGGGAAGAAAAAGACAATAAAAATTGTTTAAAGTGTAATTTTTCAAAACTGTAATATGATATAATATTTCTTTTACAAACTTGTTGCTCTGATTAATTTTTAATCAAAAACTGAAAACCATTTGATTCTATGTGTTCTGATTTTTGAGAAAATTGAAAATTACTAAAACTACTTTTTGATCATGAAATTTTTTTTTGTATTTACAGTGATCTCACTTTGAGGAGAGAGTACCATAACTACGGTGCGGCAAAATACAAACGGTACTTTCTACAGGGGCTTAATACAGTCAATGTATCCTACGGAGGAGGAGGGTCTATCTCCCTCCTTTTATGCTGGAGGGGCAATTTTCTCAAAAAATTACTTAAAATAAAAAAAAAAGATTTAAAAACAACGGAAACACTTACAATTAAAGAATATATGTTTTCTAAAATCCAAGAACTTGTCCTCTTATCATTTGTTTCAATCTAGTTATTTGCGTTAATAGTTTTTTGAAAAAATGCCTTCAAACTCAAAATTTATCCAAAAAAAACAGTGAGGTATGTATGGGAAGGCATGTTGCCGCCCTACAACCCCCTGGCTGGGACACTATAGGCTTTGGGGTGGGGTGCGAGGTTGGGCGTATTCAAGGTTTGTTTTGTCTGGATTTAAAGAAACTTTGAATTTATCCTCTATATCCAGTTTTGGTAATTTTTAATCTTAAACTAAGGACATAAAACCATCTAGTTTTCTTAGTTCAATTACGAGCCAAGTACTACTTAATTTCGCTACTTAAAAAAATGTTTGATAACTTTTGTGTTTGAATGTATTTTTTTCAAAAACTATTAACGCAATTAACTAGGTTGAAATAAATGATAAGAAGACAAGTTTCGGGCTTCAAGAAACCTATAATTTTATTATTTCAAGTGTTGCCGTTATTCTTAAATCTTTTTTTTTTTTTTTAAGTTTAAGTAATTTTTTTTTTAGAAAATTGCCTCTCCCGCCCAAACGGGGGGGAGATAGACACCCCTCCCATATTAAAAAATACTTGTAACTAACTGTTCTACAAGAATCAATTTTTATTTTTTGGCGCCTGAGTTATCGTACGCTCCCCTCAACCTGCTATGTGAACATAAATATCATTGAAAACTCTTACACTTTTGACGTCATACAGTCGGGACCGAGACGCCACCCAAACCACTCACCCAATTATCCTATAAACTTTGCCTTATGCCACGAAACACTTTTCCCATTACAAGACCAATGTATTAACCTTGCATAAAGCAATGCCAAAAGGATACATCCCTTTCTCCTTCCACCAACAATGCACACAAATCATTTTTCATGAACACTCATATTTCACTTAACCCAACACCTTCATAGGTATTTAAAAAAAGCCCGAAAACTATTAATACTTGCAGGGTTGCAGAAAGTTTAAGTAAAAATAATTTCGAAAAATTCAGAGCTCAATCTTCTCTTTAAATTTAATCACCTCTTGGAATGTGCTGCATTGATAAAGACAGCGATTTGTTTTTATGTTCTAAATAGGTTGATATTAAGGAACGTAAGGGCACAACCAACGCAATGGTCCAATTTCATTTAAATTAAGTAATAAATATAATTGGATATATGTATATTATTATTATTATTTTTTATTTTTCACCCCCATTGGAATGCTTAGAAATTCAAAAAAATCAATCGGTCCCTCATTATACCAAATCCTATCCTAACCTATTTTTCGTAGACAAGCAATCTGTTAATCATTAGACGGATAATTATAACCCCTTGAGCTTAGTTATGTGTTAATTATTAAAAAGAGCATAAGCCGCGTCGAACTTAACCGTTGTCAAAAGCAACATAGAATCTGCTAACACAATATCGATTTCTCAATTTGGTTACTCCTTTGTCGACTCCAGAGATCAAAAATTGAAATGAAAGTTAGGGGTTATTGACATTTGTAATGTATCTATAAACATGTTAGTGTTGAAGCACAAATCATTAAAACTAACGAAGGAGGAAAATCTCATATGCAAAATAAGAATCATTGAAATAATATTAAATACAGGGTGATTCGTAAATCAAGAGCCCTTGAGGTTAGTCAATTTAATTTTGATGGGGGCAAAAAGCCCCTTTTTTCGACTTAATACAATCAGAAATTAAGAAAGTCAAAAAACTCTATATATTTTTTATTTAAATAAACTACGAAGATATAAGCTAAGAATGGGGGGGTTATTTGTAAGATTGAATTTAAAGCATGAAGAAATTAGGTTATGTATAAGATAGGTCAAAATAAAAGGGTTATCCATTTTCCGGTTTCAAAAGTATAGGGCTGGAGTTCGGCATCTGTCAAACTAAGTTGTTAAGCCAATTTTTTTTCAGTTGGAAGTCTGACATTTACGAAAATGCATCACTTAACTATCGCACAACTCATAAAAATTGTTAAAACCTACTACAAAAATGGTGATTCTGCCACAGCCACATATCGTGCTTTAAGAATAGATTATAGTTTACATAATCGTCTAACTACGCAAGCAATTGGCAAAATTGTGAAGAAATTTGAAGAGACTGGATTGGTTACAGATATTGTAAGGACTGTGCATCATCGTTTCGCTCGTACCACTGAAAATATCGCTGCTGTAAGTGAAAGTGTTGCCGAAGACCCGAATGTGTCGATTCCTCGTCGTTCTCAGGAATATGGACTGTCTTACAGCACATTATGGCGTATTTTGAATTTGGATCTACACCTACATCCATATAAAGTCCAGCTCACACAACAACTGAAGCCAGCTGACAAATCACAACGTCTTAGATACTTCGAATGGGTGCTTGAACAATAGGCGGTTCACGTCGATTTTTCGAACAACATTTTGTTCAGCGACGAAGCACATTTCTCACCACTCGGTGGGTATGTTGATAAGCAAAATTGTCGTATTTGGGGTTCTGAGAATCCTCAAGTAATTGAAGAGAGGCTATAATATCCACAAAAAGTCACTGGTTGGGGCGCTCTTTGGTCCGGAGGTGTGATTGGACCTTACTTCTTCGACGATGGAACGACTGTCACCGTCATTTCGGAGCGTTATGGTCATATGATAATCGACTTTTTTTTTGCCTGCTATTGAAGAATACGACTTGGAGAATATGTCTTTTCAACAAAACGGTGCCACATGCCACACAACTCTAGCGAATATGGCTTTATTGCAAGAGACATTTCCTGGCCGCGTAATTTCTCGTCGTGGAGATATCAACTGGCCACCAAGATCATGCGATTTGACACCGCTGGACTTTTTTTTAGTGGGGCTACGCGAAAGACCGTGTTTATGCAGATAAACCTTTAACTCTTGAGCACTTGAAAACCAACATTCGTCAAGTTATGGCTGAGATACCGCCCAATATGTGTCAAAAAGTGGTCGAAAATTACCTCAAAAGAATCGATGCTTGCAACAATTCGCTTGGTGGTCATTTAAATGATGTAGTGTCTCACACATAATGTTAATGTTCAAACTTTATAATAAAAAAGAAATATCATGAAAAAATATATTTTATATGTGTTTTATTTACGATTACTTTTGAAACCGCAAAATGGATAACCCATTACTTGAAAATCAAATCAATTCTCCACATCATCATCCCTGGAGATAAATCTGAGACAACAACCAGCTCGCGCCATACATCTTTTCTATCCCTCTTTCTCTTTTTTCAAATGACGCAGGCGCTGTGTTAAAAACATAATAAAGGGTAATCATAATCCCTTGAGCGCGTGTAAAATTATAAAAAAAAATTCTCCAAATCATAAGGCGTGATATTAGTTTCTTTGGGTTCATTAGAGGCAGTTTGACCAACGAAAAATTTCAAATTCTGTTAAAATAGTGGATTTAAAAAGATTTTTTTTTTAATACAAACATGGATATTTTTTTTTTAGGAAAAAAACTGATAAAAATCTTGCTAACTGTGGAAATCCCGTATTTATAAGGAAAAAACGTAAATATACCTACGACTGGACAATTCGAGGGTGACGTTTAAAATACCGAGTTTGATTTTTTTGTAGTTTTTTTTGCCTCTAGTATGTAACTAAGTAATGTTCTCCTTCTTGATTCCAATCAGTTATTAAAATATCATATTCACAAATTTACGCATACATATGTGTTTTATATTTTTACTCTCTTATGAAATCGAGAACATACTCCGAAAACAGTACTCGAAACAGCCAATGCAACGTGGAAAAAGAGTAACTCCGAACGGTCAATAAGAAAACAAAAAATGGCACTTCGATCAACATTTTTGTACAGTTTCTACCCTGCCTGTCCAAGGTATTTGAAAAAATTTTAGCGGTACAAATATCGAACCACATTAGCCAACATAGTTTATTCGTATCAGAACAATCGGGTTTTCACCCTAATCATAGCTGTTCTACAGCAATGGTCAAGGTGCTTGACGACATTCGGATTCCATATGATATGGATAAATTGACCATATTATGTCTGCTTGATTTTTCTAAGGCTTTTGATAGAGTTAACCATGACATCTTGTGTAAAAAGCTCAATCTGTACCTTGTCTTCAGTAGTAGATCGGTATGCTTAATTAATAACTACTTAGCACACCGGAGTCAGAGGGTTAAAATTGGTGACACATTTTCTGATTCAATGAATCTGCTTTCTGGTGTTCCACAAGGTTCAGTCTTGGGTCCTTTGTTATTTTGTATGTTCATTAATGACCTCCCCCAAGTTTGCAATAGTGTCAGTTTGTATTTATATGCTGATGATGTCCAACTATACCTTTCCAGGCCATTTAACTTGTTGGAGGACCTTATCTGCAGATTAAATGAAGATCTTTTAGAGATCTTCAATTGGTCTTTGTGTAATGGGTTAACTCTTAATCCTTCTAAATCTCAGATAATTGCTATCTCTTAAAAGAAATTCGATGTAACCAACCTACCACCTGTCTTCATTTCATGCTTTCAACTTAAATTTGTTGAATTTCTCACTAATCTAGGCTTCAAAATAAATCGTACCCTCTCAGCTAGTGATCATGTTAATCTCTCTATCGGCCGTATTTATGGTGGTCTCAGAAAGCTAAATCTTTTCTCTGCCTTGACTCCTATTGACACTAAGCTGAGGGTTATCAAGTCTTTGTTACTGCTTGTCATTGACTACGCTGCTGTAGTTTACTATAGACCTGATTTACACTCCATGCAGAAACTAGTTGTTGCTTTTAATGATATGGTGAGGTACGTTTTTGAGAAGATCAGACCACGTTTCCCAATACCATCAACTTGTCCTTGGGTGTACGTTCAAGCAATTTCTTGATTCAAGATTTGCTTATTTGTACATAAGATAATTAATTGTAAAACACCACCATATCTGTTTAATAAGCTTTGTTTTGCGCGTTCTGCCCGAACTTTGAACTTCATAACACATTCCTCAAATTATTTAAATTCATCTAGAATTTTCTATGTTTATGCCATCAGACTATGGAATTCCTTGCCTATAATGACAAGGCAAATTGTAGGAACAGTAAAGTTTAAAAAAGCATTGTTTTTGAATTTTCATTAATTTACATAGTAAACAGCAATTTGAAAAAAAAAAACTATCATTGCTACTGCTTATATTATTTCTTTAACTTGTTAATATTTTTAACTTCTTTATCCGTTTGATTACATTAGCTTATGTACTATAAAAGACTACGTCTTATTTGTACACCATTTTTAAATAAAATTGAATTGAATTGAGGTCCTTCGAATTTTGCATACCAAAATTTTCGAAAAAAAATATTTTGGATTTTTTGAACAAAAAAAGAACAATTTTTTTTTTGGAAAATTTAATATTTCGAAACGGGTGGACGATTTTTTGTAATGCTAGAAAATCATACTAAGCATATAGTGCAGAATAGTGTGTTTTTTTTAAATAGCTATCTTTATAGGTAACTATTTGTCAATATTCGAGATATTAAAAGAAATGTTTTATCATATTTTATCGTATTTTTATGATTGGGCGAAAGAGGGTCCTTATGTTTAGGAAACTTCTCCACACTGTATTTTTAATTTTGATAAAAAACCCCAAGGCGAAGTGTCACAGGATGTTAGACATCATATGCCATTCTCGTTTCTTTTTAAATATTTTTGTTTTCCATTTTATGTATTCTTTTTATTTGCCAATATAGGTAAGGCAAGTTATGTATTCGTATTCGTAAAAAAAATTCTAACAATCAAATATGACATTACGATCATAGAGAACACCAAAAAAGTGGGTCCCCCAATTCCGTCTGTCTGCCTGTCTGTCTGTCTGTCCTCGAGTGTGCAGCCTTAACGGTTTGGTGGATTTCCTTTAAACTTGGTATTATTTTTTTCGATAATATGGGCACATGTTCTTTTCATATTTTTTTTTAAGACGACAAATGACAGTAGCTTCCATACATTCTTGTTTGGTCAAAAACAAAAATCTTATTTTTCTCAAACACTGCTCCCACGATTTTTATAAAAAAAATTTGTTATTTAATGAAGGTTTTTTTTTTTGGAAAAAATTGTTATTTTTGATACCTTTAGTAGAACCATTTTTTTGGTTTTCCATTTTCTGTGAAACGGTTAATTTGATTTTTTTAAAATTTTTTTGGAAATAAATTTTTCGAAACTTCGTATTTGGTGGTTTTTTGAAATTATCTCGAATAGTTGAAAAAAAAACAATTTTTCTAAAATAAAAAACAACGCTACCTCTCATACAAATATTAGAAACCCTAACCCAATATATATTATGTTCATTCTCAATCGTGAACAGAACTTTTGGGTGAAATGCGTTGAGGATCTGCAGTACCTTGTTAATATTTCATTTATCCATAATGGCAAAAATATAAACGTGAAATATAAACATAATAAAGCGATCTCATTTTTGGACATAAGAATCTATCGTGAAGAGAGTCACTTAATATTTGATTGATACCAAAAACCAACAGCAAATGGTAGATTAGTGAATTTCCGTTCAAACTAAGCAAGACACATTATTATTAACACTGCTTCTAATCTTATTAATAAACTTTTCAAAATAAGTGACGTACAATTCCATTCTGCTAACGAGAAAAAAGTCACAAAAATACTCAGGGATAATGGTTATCCTTCGACAGTAATTCATAGTCTGCTTCTTAAACAAAACATTCAAACCCCAAGCGAAAACAATGCTGATGTGGATTCAATTAATACTTACCATAAAAGTATAGTTTACGTCCAAGGATTGACAGATAATTTTAAAAAAGCCATCACCAAATATCAAACTTATGTTCGCTTTGCCTTTAAATCAACACTCAGCCAATTTTTCAAAAAACTTAAAACTAAGCCAGATAAGGACAAAAAAAACGGATTTCATCTATAAAATAAATTGCAATGGAAAACCCAATGAATCTTGCAAGCTTCGCTATATTGGAACAACGAAGCAATTTCTTCGACAACGTATTTAAAAACACAGATCGGATATTAGACTTAAGAATCCGGAGAAGACAGCCCTGGCGAGTCATACTATTGAAAGCGGACATTCTCCAGATTTTTGCACATATTAAATAACAACAACAACATGAATAGAAACCAAGCCACACGAAGCATTTATTGTTCTCTTCTGTCATCTTACATGTAAATAATTTTTCTTTGTTCAAATTAAATAGACTAAACTTCATTATTCGAAGTGTTTTTCGTAGCTTTGTTAAAAAATTTAACAATCATTTATTCTTTAAATGTATTATTAAAAGAACCAAATAACTTTATAATTTTGCATAAGTAAGTGTATTAACTTGTTTGTTATTATTGCGTTCATTGGCATGTATTTGTATTTTTTGTTCAAATAAAGTTCCCCTGAAGAAGGCAGCAACCGCTGCCGAAACGTTGGAAAAGTTAATGTAACTTAATAGTTTCATTGCAAAACCTGCAGTGACCAAATAAGATGACGGAAAATCCTATTTTCACTCACATTACTAATCTCCAAATTGGTCCATACATCATCTTTATTATTCCTTGAATCATCCATTCGACAATTCATTAAACTAAGAATCACGGTTATCTTACTTACATCGGCTTTAAACCTGTATATGATAACTAGACTTCGTACGATCCAGTCGTGCATTTTATTTTTTTACAAAATTGAATTTCTCATTAATCCTTTGTATAGGCTTCATAGATACTACAACAATTCTGTATACAAATTTCATATTTCCGGGTATCTTATATCAATCACCATGTAGGATTTGAATAAATATATAACCCTTTTCATTTTCTCAAAAAAAGATGCCAGGAATATTAAGTATCTCAAGTGCCTCAATTTAAATAGCCCATTCGGAATTTCCTTCTATTTCCTCCATCATCGATGGAGATTTGCAAAAGTAATCCAACTACGTTTCTGTCATTTACTTGTTGATATTTAAAAAAAAAAAAACACAATCGAACACAAACTATAATTGGCTCTGAAAAAACCTCAATTGAACTGGAGTGTATGTAGTTGATTAAAAAAATCGTGCAATACGGACATACCCAATAGTTAATTAATTAACGTGTTGCAGGTAACTATCCGGTGATAGTTCCTGCTTATACCGCGATTTTAAAGCGGATTCTCGTTTAGTGCACCAGATCGGAAGTCTTTGTCCTTCGCAGGCGGCGTACTAAATTCGTCTCATCGCTAATTTCGATTATAGTACTATTGCAGTGTTGTAATAGCCGTTTTCTATGATTTCGGGCAAAATTTTTTATTTCATCGCGAACCGTGGGAATCCCGAGATCTCTGTGGAGATCTTCGTTTCTAATGTACCAAGGTGCGCTTATAAATGATCTTAGGAGTTTATTTTCAAATGTTTGTAAGGTATTTAAATTAGAATCTCGTGGACAACCCCAGAGTTGTATACCGTAAGTCCAGACAGTCTTAAGCGCCTGCCTGTACAAAATTTGCTTATTTTCGATACTGAGCTTAGAGTGTTTCCCGAGCAACCAGTACATATCTCTGAGTTCATTATTTAAATCTTCGCATTTATTTTTAACATGCGGTTTCCATTTTAATTTCGCTTCTAGAGTCATTCCGAGATATTTTGCTTCGTTAGCAAACGGAACTTGAACCGTATTAAAAAATACCGGTAATCTATTAATTTTTTTATACGTAAAGTCTACATGGACTGATTTTACTTCGTTGAGCGATATCCGCCATGTTTTTGTCCAATCGTTGACATTATTCAGAGCTTTTTGTAATTTTGTCGTAGAGTCATTTATCGTTTGGCCCATTGCTAGTATTGCAGTGTCGTTAGCAAACGTGGCTACGATAGTGTCTTCTGTTTGAGGTATATCACGTGTAAATAATAGGTACAATATTGGACCTAAAACACTTCCCTGTGATACCCCACCCACTATTTCTTTGAGATCCGAGTAATCGTTTCCATGTCGTATCTAAAAATACCCAATAGTTGTTAAAAAAAATACTTAAAGCAATTTATAAATTCAATTTTTCTATGATACTTGCTTTTCTAAGCACTGTACAACAACAACTTGAGTGTACTACCACCAAGTTTTTGTCATATTATTTTGGCTGGAATGCACGACTTGTCAAGGTCGATCATCAGATTTTTTTGTTTTTTCTACTTTCAATTTATAATTTCAATTCATAAATTTTTAATAATAAACGGAATCCGTGGAATGAGAACATCTTCACCTTTGAATTTTCCCCGCAAAATCATGGCTTGAATTAGTGTTCACAATCAAACGCGTTCCGTTACAAAGTTTTTATGCATTGCATATTGCATAACTGAGCCGACTTTCAATTTTAAATTGTGTGGCGGAAAGCCCGGAACATCCAAAGAATTCAAAAATTCCGTGGGATAGTTGTAAATAGCACAAAAGTATTAAAATACACAAGGTAGGTAATATCATGATGTGAATTAGCAGTAACGGTAATATTAGTTAATTGCTTTTTGTCAACTACTAATTCTTTAGTTTGTCATTTGCAAAAATTATGTCACTATTCATTTTCTGTATTGCAAATTTGTATCAATTCGTCGAATTGCCACTTATTTCCGAAAGTTCTCATGTTCACTACGAAACTGTTCCTTTTCTAAAATCTTATTTTCTTCTTTCAAAACATTTTTGCATTTTATTTCACAAAATTCCAACTCAATGTTTCATACCAATTCTTTTTTGCTAGATTTTTATTTTCTGAAATTGTAGTGCTAACGATTGTACGAATGAAAATAAATGTTGAGATAACATTAAAATTGTAGAAGGGTTTCTTTACGCTTTATGACAATAGAAAGAATTAATTAATTTTACAGCTTTCGCACTGAATTCATTCCAATAAATGAGATTTCAAAAGAAACAAAGGGTATTCTCGCTTGAGTTAATTAATCTAATTAAAAATAAAAGTAAAAAAAAATATCACAGAAAATGTACATTGAGATTATTTAATTAAGTGGCATTAAAAAAAAAGAAAACAAAAAAAATGAATGAAATATTTCTAAATTAAAGTATTGTAATTAGCTATTCTTGAAAAATATATAAAGCAGGACATAAATGAAGCGGAAATGAATTAGTTAATTTATCAGAACTCCTTTCAAAAGCGTTCTACGACTTGAATATTCATTTTAATACAGATGAAAAAGTCAAACAATTAATGTCTTTTTTGACTCAATAACAACAAAGCAAATAACTCGTACTTAGGCCGGGTTGGCAATTGGGATAGGGTAATTGCGGGAGAGATGCCGCGTCGGGATAAATGCCGCATTCAACGAAACTCATACATCCAGTAATCCGGTCAAAAAATTTTATCTTGCTTTTTCTTCGAATTTTTTTATATTTGTTTCATTTTACGGTCCCCTATTCACTATGGAAATTGTTCAGTTTGTTACAAAAAGTTAATGCGGAAAGGAGTTATCGCGTATTTTTCTAAGGAAAATTATTTTGTATCATAAATAAGTGTTATAAGAATACGTGTATATATTTTTTTGTGTTTAATTTTTTTCTTAAGTTTTGAAGTGTGGTGCGGCATCTCTCCCTCACTTTGGGGAGAGATGCCGCAGTAAGAATCCCGAAAAAAACATTTATAGTTGGATGTCTCTCCGAAAGGCAGACAAAACTATTTGGCGTACCAGCTAGAACACGAATCGAGACAATTAAAAAATGGAATTTTTTAAAGAAACATCTTCCTTCTGAAAACAAAGTTTCATGTCATGAAACAACCTTGGAACCGTTATTCCAACCACCAGGAATGGATCGCATGCTTCCAATCATTCCGAAAATGAATCACACACTTCATCATCTTTCGAAAACCCAACGCCAACAAAATTACTGCAAGCAATTCCACCACTATCTAAAACTCCAATGTTGATTTTTTCAAGACGTATGTAAGCAGTTAGCAGAGGTTATAACTTCTCCCAGTTTCATTGAAAAAAAGACAACCTGCAAGTCTCCGAAAGAACAAAAAAACTGAACAAAAATCTATACTAAAAGCAAGGTTGAGCCGACTGAAGATCCCAATATTTGTGTTGAATGTTGGGAAAATTATTTTGAAGCAAAAAACGAGAAGACTGGATGTACAAAATGTCAAAAATGGCTACAAGAAAACTACTGTATAACATACAAAAAACTGCAATCTACGCTTTGCACAGACTGTGGACGTGACCAAGAACGAAAGAACTATGATTCACAGTCAAATTAATTCTTTATTTATCTTGATATAATTTATCATGCGGTATTTCTCCTACAAATGCAGGGAGGGATGGCACACTTAATGTATTTTTCTTTTTTGTTATTTTTAATGAAAATTGTTATTTTTTTAATTCTAATTGTTTTTTTTTTATGGTAGAACATAAATCTATTGTTAAGTTTTTTGCAACAAATAAAGTTCATTTTACTAAAATAAAAAAAATTCATTGATTTTGGAAAAAGTGCGGCATCTCTCCCGCAATTACCCTAAATAATTAGCTAGCAGATAATACATTTTTGATCCTATTTTGATGAAAAGATAAATTTTGAGTTGCCAAAAATGTATCCTCTCTAATTTTTTGTATCCATTGTTTTCAGTTTCTGTTACAGAAAATAAAATGTTGACTATAAAATGTATAAATGAACAGCTTGATTTCACTCCTGATAAATTTCAAAAATGTATCCTCGTCTATATTTATTAAAATTGACACAAGACCCAAATATAAATCTTTGTTTTGAAAAATTGAGGAGTAAAAAATCTATGGAGAGAAGTACAACTCAAATACTCTAGTTTGGATCATGCCACACTCACTAAAACATTAGTTATAAGAATTTGCTTTTCGGAAATTACAAAAGTGTATGTTGTCATACAGGGCCAACTTTTGTAATGCTGGCGCCTAGGGCGGAATATTTTCCCCTCCTTTTAGGTGTTATTTTTACTTGCCAGTACTATAGGGTAAGTTTTGCATTTGGAAAAAGAACCGAACTTGAGATCTTATTCAAAGTTGACACTACGATGATAGAGACCACCAAAAAAGTGGGCCCGCAATTCCAATCTGTGTGTCTGTCTGCCTGTAGAACAATCTTCAGCCTAAGCGGCTGAACCGATTTTGTTCAAACTTGGTGCTTAGGCGTTTTAGGTGATTGTCCAAAATAGATTTTTGAATCGTTGTTTAAACCCCAAAAATAACGGTACTTGCCATACAAATTTTCTACCATCTTATTTATCTCGAAAACGGTGTGTACTACTGGGTATGGTATATATTTTGGTCAATTTTTTTTTTAATATTTTGTTATTAACGGTACCTGCTATACAACAATTTTATTGAGCTCCTTCGAATTCTAAATAATACTGCTTTACAAAATTTTCCAAATTTGGGGGTGGCCGTGGCGCGATAGTTGTGTGCTCGCCTATCAACCTCGTGGTTGCAGGTTCAATTCCTGCCGTTGTCTATGTCTTCTTTAATTTAAAACCAATTCTAAAATTTGTCATCAAATAAGTTGCTGCTTTGCTCATTACATGATGTTTAGGCATAACACTAACAACATGTGATTGAGCAAACTAGCATACCCATAAAATATGACAACGAAATAAATAAAATAAAATAATGCGAATTATAAGGGACATAAATAAATAGTCCTCTCCGCATTAGTTCAGCCGCCATCCCTGGAGATAAATCTGAGACATCAACCAGCTCTAGTCTCAGAACATCGCGCCACACATCTTTCCTATCCTTCTTTCTCTTCTTTCACCGGATGCCGCGCTGTGTTAAGAAAAACATATAAAGGGTATTCATAATCCCTTGAGCGCGTGCAAAGTTATAAAAAAATATATATATATTTTTTTGATTTAAAAAAATATAAAATGCCTACGTATGTATGTACATACATTTGCATTGTTTTTGTTTTTTGCATTTTATCTTTGATTTTATTAATTATATGAGCATTAAATTTTAATTAAAAACAATAACAAACCCGTTTTTGAAAAACGGAGCCGAGAATTCAAGACAATACCAAGGAACTACTCACTACAAAGTTTCGGAGAAAACGATTGAGTCGTTTTCAAAATATTAAGTTTTTAAGAAAAAAATGTTTAAAAAAAATCAAATAAAACCGTTTTCAAGAAAATCAAAAACCAAAAAAAATCGAACTACGATTACGAAAAGTACCTTTTCCTTCTTAATTTACTGACGTTATGCAGGTACTAGGGGACAAGTTTTGATTTGGAAAAAAAAATCGAGCTCTAACTTGACATTAATATGACAGAAAACCAAAACACTCGGTCCGGCAATGCGATTTGTCTGTCTTAGTACTTAAACTTCTTGTCTAATTGGCTGTATTCTTTTTTTAATTTTTTTTATACTCCAAAAATAACGGTACCGCCCATACAATTTTTGCACTAAAAATGATAAATCATAATTTTCTCGAAAACGGGTCTAACGATTTTGATAAAAAAAAATTCTGAAATATTTTTAGTGCATACATTCATATTATTAACGGTACCTCCCAGAGAACTGTTTTTTTTTCATTTTCTTCTTTCTCATTACCGGCTCAACAGATTTCTATCAAAATTTTTGTACAGGAGGTCTTTCAATTAACTACAATTTTTGAAAAATGTTTTTTTTGGATTTTTGAAAATGGTGAAGCATTTTTCCTGCTATTATGTTGTTAAATTTATAATATTAAGGGCCAATTTTTCAATTGTCAGTTAAGCAGTCAGTTAGTACATATTATCCAGAAAGAGCAAAAATCAATTTTTCAATTTAATCTAAGAATAAAGTTATCTGCTCATTTTAGAACGGAATAAGGAGTTATCTGAGGAATTAAATAAACAGCTATTTTCGATGTCAAAAAACACTTTGTAAAATTATTGCTTTGCAAATAAAATGCAGGACTGGCTCGTACAAACTTGCTCTTGTAGCTAACAACTTTAGTGTTACTCACTGACGCTGTTGGTAGGTAGCTAGTCTATTATACTTATCCTATGCAAATTTAAAGCCCATGTAAGTAATATTTCCTTGATTCTTAATATAATGAATTGTCGAATGCAGTATTCAAGGAATAGTTAAATAGGTACCTACAAATGTATATTTAAATGGATTTTAATTATGTAAATTAGGAGGGTAATAATGTAAATATGTACAAGGACATACATGTATATAATGAAAGTAAATGGTGTATAGGTGGGAAAAATCGTTTTTCAAACTAAACTGCCAAAACCATCACTTTAATCAGTTTTTCGGAAAAACGAACAACGACATTAGATTCCACGGATCAATGAAAATTGTATAAAAAAGTATCTCGAAAATTGTAAGACGGGTTTTGATAAAATACTGTTTTTAATTTTACGTTTTTTTGGAAACACAATTCTTTTGAAATTTTGATTCGCAATTTCTTAGAGGCTATTGTTGTTCATAATGTTCATATGAATATAAAATTAAAAATTATTTTTTTTTGATTAGTTTTAAAATTAATGATTTTTCAAAAAAAGCCAAAAATTAAAAAAAACGTTGTATGAAGGGTACCGTTAATAGACTTTTCCTGTAAACTTGGTTCATATCAAATGATGGCTATTACCAACAAAAAAATATCAAAATTTTTTATTAAAATCGTTGGAGCCGTTTTAGAAAAAAATAAAATTTTCCTTCAATGTCATATGGCAGGTATCGTTATTTTTAAGCCTAAAAATAAAAAATAAAACAGACTGACAGACTAACAGACTGACAGACAGACATTTTTTGGCGATCAGTTTTTTAGGCTTCTCTATGATCGTAATGTCATGTTTGATTGTTAGAATTTTTTTTTTACGAATGCATAACTTGCCTTATAGGTACTATAATATCGCAAGTAAAAAACGTTAAACAAAAATTATTTTCTATGAAGTGTTCGATACTCGAAATAAAAGTGACGTTTAAATTAAATTATTCTATAGATTGATTTTTCTTGATTGAAAAATTAGATGTTGTTATCCGGTTGCTTAATAGACAAGTAAGTTTATTCCTTTGGCAACTAAGCCATGGATGTTTAACTGCATATTAAAAAATCGGCTCTAAATGCTTAAAATTGACATACCAATCATTTAGAAAATAAAATGCATGCCTGAATCGCACGAACTTGCTCTTATGTTCGAACATATCGTATGCACTAGATTCTTAGAAGAAACGGCCACATATATTTTTAAAGGCGTTATTTTATTTAATATATAGATAATACTAAATACAATTTAATTTTTCTTCAATTAAAAACAATTCTATGTACGAGTATTTAATAATATAAGCTTAAAATTATAAGTTCGGAAAACAATCGTCATCCGTTTTCGAAATATTGAATTTTCAAAAGAAAAAAAATGTTTTTCTTTTTTCAAAAATCTAAAAAAATGTCTTTCGAAAATTATGATATGCAATACTATTTATAATTCGAAGTACCTCCTATGTAAAAATTTTGATCGAAATCCGTCTATCATCATCTTGTCCAATAGGAAATAAAACCCGCGTAGAATTAAGTGCTTCAAAAACTCAGAACCATCTTCTGTCGTTAAAACATTCTATGCTCTCGTTTGGCGCCCCCGAATATTATGAAGTTGATTATCATGTTTTTTTACCTGATTGTACCTAAAAAAAACTTTCCAAGAGAACTAAATTGTAATAATATTCCTTGCTTGAGCCTCTCGTAAGTCCACCCCTGGTACTTAACAAAAGACAAAACTGTTCCGATAATAGGGTTGACATTGGAAGTAAACCAATATTCAACCTTACATGAAATATAAAAAAAACCTCAGTAAAAAAAACAATCAATCGATATTATAAAGAGCCAATAAGCAAACACAAAAGTATACTAGTCCCCATTTAAGTTGCGTGTTCCTTCCCCTGCCAACTGATTGTTTGGGTTCTAGAGTTATCGTCTATTCCAATAAAACATAAACAAATACTAGGAAATAGGAATATATTTAGATAGAGCCACCACCCCTCCCTCATACTTCGATTTATCTAACCCACCTCCTTAATTGATATTAAGCTGGAAAAAGGCCAACTCCTATACTCGAGTTCAAGGACTTTTATGTTGTTTTTTTTATCAATAGATTTTAGCTTTAATAAAAGTCAATTCCGTATAGTGGAATAGTGCATTTTGTTAAATAATGATGATTCGATAGATTTTTTGTGACAATCTAATTAAATATGACTAATGGTTGGCGTTGTCGAATATGCCATTGAACAAAATAAAATACAAATTGACTGTTGACTTTGCACAAGGTTGAATGTTGGCAAGTCAAATATAACCTTTAAAAATCAGCTTTTGAATTATATAACAAAATGCAAACGCCAAGGGCAATATATGCTTCTCACACAAACACACATACACATGTAGAAAAACATCAATCATATATCTTATCAAATAATCCTAAATTCAAATTATTGTGCCCAACGCCAATCAATAGAATGATATACTTGGCAGTTGAATTAGTGCCCTACGGAAAGGAAATCTTTTAACCGGAAATTGACTATGGTAATGTAAATTTTGTGGTAGTATGGCTACAGCATATTCAATACACTTTGCGTGAAGAGCATCTTGGAAATTTTGAAGCCCTTATAATTCTCAAGGACATAATAGGTTCTGTGCAAAATCAAGTAGAAGAAAACCTGCGGCTCTTCTTTAAATTTACATTATTAACTTCGATTTCTTCCCGAAGGACTTTTGTCATGCAAGTATATATCATGAGAGATTATGTAAACTGCTCACTTAGTTGTTGGTTTAGCAAACAAAATGGTTATCATGGGAATCAATCAGACTTGGGAAAAAAAAATAAGTGGCATTCTTTTTTATTTTGCTGCAAGCAATGGCTTAGTTATTATAGCTTTGCGGATTTCCACAAAAATATTTGTTTAACCATACAACCATAAGACCGTCTGAGTAAATAAGAGAGTGCGTGGTTTATTTTGGAATACCAAGACCCTGAAGCATTCACTTAAGAATTTTAAGACTTTTAGAAAGAAGATGACATTTATGATTTATGTTTCACTTCAGTATTTGGAGCCTGAAAACATAAAAAGGGACAAGTTTTTTAATCAGACAATAATTAAAGTTAGACATGCTTCGAAAACGTTTCAAACTCGTATTGGTTTGTTAAAGTATGTTGCCATATTTTTTATTGAATCAAATACTTTTAAATAACAAAAAACACATTAAAAAGTGTAAGAATATTGTGTCATAGTCCTAGGATTTCTGACTGATATACGAATTCTTTATGGAGATTGAAGCATGGTCGAACTTTAATGGTCAAGATCAGAAAACATAACAGCTATCAACAAAAAAACAAGAACACTTAGTATTAAGCGTCACTTTTTATAGCAGCTATTATGAGGTCATTAGGGAGTTCACTACTTCGGAATAACAATTAATAACACTAATGTCACCTTAATGGAAATCCGAAACAGACCATTTCCACTTCGGTTTTGCGAAAGAAATGGGTGCAGAAATCCTCTCGCCCGAAACCCTAAGTACACGCTCCAGAAAAACACTTATAGATACTGCAATTTTTTCTAACGTAGGCGAATGCTGGACAATAATTCGAAAACGAGACCTTAAACTGGGCTTTTTCGAAAAGGTGAAGACGAGTAAAGGAAAAGATACAACTGCTGCGAGCGCTATGAGGCTATACAAAGATGTTCATTGAGGCGTCGGGACATAAGTCCCAATTTTGCTTTTAGGGACTTATACCTCATATAGATGAGACACAAGTCCCAAAATCTAATTTGGATCCTATATCCCACTTAGGTGGGGCATAATTCCCACAAAAAATATTTCGGGCTTTTGTCCCACCATTAGTTTTTTTTGGTACTTGTGTGAAGAGTTTTTTGCGATTAAGTTCACGGCATACAGAAAGCACTATATGTAAGGTGTGCATGCTGCCCCCAGAAACTCCCATGCTTGGGTTAATATAGGATTTGGGGTGGGTACAAGTTTGGGAATATGCAATTTTTACTTGCGATTATAGGTACTATAAAGCAAGTTATGTACTCGTATGTTTTCGTAAACAATTTTTGTTTCTAACAATCAAACATGACATTACGATCATAGAGAACACCAAAAAAGTGGGTCCCCCAATTCCGTCTGTTTGTCTGTCTATCATTCTGTCAGTCTGTCTGTCTGTCCTCGAGTCTACAGCCTAAACGGTTTGATAGATTTCACAAAAATCTTAATTTTCTCCAAAACGGCTCCAAAGATTTTTATAAAAAAAAATCAGTTCATTAATGAGGGGAAGAGGTACCTTCTAATAATTTTTTTTTTGGAAAACAATTGTTATTTTTGGTACTTCTAGTAGAACCATAATTTTTGGTTTTCGATTTTCTGGGAAACGGTTAATTTGATTTTTTTGAAATTTTTCATGCAGAAGCTCCTAGAAATTTTAAACACTATTGCAAACCTAAATTTTTCAAAAAAAAAATTGTTTGGAAAATTTTTTTTTTTTGAAAACTTAAAATTTCGAAAACGACCCAATCGCTGTTTTCGAAACATCCTATTTGGTGTTTGTTTTTGACATTATCTTGAATAGGTAAAAAAACTGTTTCTCTAAAATAAAAACCAACGGTATCTACCATACAAATGTTAAAAAACCGTTAAGAAAAAAATGTATTTCTCGAAAACGGCTCCAAGAATTTTTATTAAAAAATGTGTGTATTCTTAAATTAGTACACTCCACTTTCAAGCATAAAAATATTATTTTTGGTGTACTTATTAACGGTTCTTCCCATACAACCACTTTTCATATTTTCGACTATCTCAACATTGGCTGAACCGATTAAAATATTTTTTTTTATAAAAATGCTACCTAAAATTGTTAATAAAACTGCATACGAAAATTTTCAAAAAAAGAGTTTTTCGATTTCTAACAAATAAATAAATCTTTTTTTTTTGAAAAATCGTTTTTTTTTTTTAATTTGAATTTTATGTCTACATTTATAATATCTTCAAAATGGCATTTCAAATTATTTTTAAAAAATGTTTTCAAAATTTTATACATAAAAAAAATATTTATTAAAAAACCACTCCAAAGATTTTTGATTTTTTTTTGATATATTCTTATTTATCCCTGGATTTAAATTGCATCTTTGTTTTCAATCAAACAATAATGACTGAGCAATATAAAAACATTTAATTAAGTTTATTATCCATTTATTTCGACCTTATTATTATTCCCTTTTTACCAATTTTTGCGTACGTCACCTAATACTCAATAACATGTAGGCACTCATACATTTATGTATACATATGTGCCTCTAAAAATCACACGAATCTTATGTATGCATATTTCACTTAAATTATAAAGTTATAGGCATATAGCTACCTACCCATCTACACCCTTCATTTTCATTATTATATGTACATGTTTACATTCTTAGGTTCCATCAATATGTATATATGTATTGTGTACATACATTTTACGCTGCTAACTTACATAATGTAAATCCATATTTTTGAATAAGTATTTTACAATGTGTCATATGGCAATATTTATGTCTTATAAAATTTGGGAGTTTAGTATCATCAACACCAAACCAAAGTTGAGACTTAAGTCTCACCGAGGTGAGATATATTTCCCAAATTAGTTGTTTGAACTAATGTCTCAACTATGTGGGACATAAGTCCCACAAAGCAATATTGGGACTTATATCACTGTACCGTTCATTTTGTCCAAAAAGTCAAAACAACAGGTCATCTGTATATTTGGCCGAATGGACAACAATGTTCCTTGTTGTCTCATGTTGGAGACGATAAGCAAACATCGAACTTCGTGTTCAGAGACCAAGATTCACAGTCAGAAGCTTCTAAAAAAGTCTAAACATTAATGGAAGTCAATTTTTTTTTAATTAAAAAATGTCTGTCATCAAATTCACAGTTTTTCTGAAAATTGAAAACCGAAAAAATGGTTGTGCTAGAGGTACAAAAAATAACCATTTTTTCCCAAAAAAAATTACCAAAAATAAAATTTTCCCTTTATTGATGATTTTTTTTTACAAAAATCGTTGGAGCCATTTTTAAGAAAAATAAGATTTTTCTTCTTGGTAAAAAAAAAAATTAATAAATAATTAAAATGCACGACTGGACGACGTACTTGCTCCTGTGTTCGATTACATTATATGCTAAAGATTCTTAATAAAAACTGCTAAATGAAAAACGTTTTTCACTTAATTTTGTATGTATTTATAAGATATCTTAATTTTTTTCTAAAAAAAAATTGGTATAAACATTTTAAATATTTAATAATATAAATTTAAAAACAAAATTTCAGAAAAATTCGTCCACCCGTTTTCGAAATATTGAATTTTCAAAAAAAAAACATTTTTTTTTTCAAAACTCCAAAAAAAAAAACAGTTTTTCCAAAATTTTGAAATGTCTTATTGAGAATTTGAAGGAGCTCCTGCATAAAAATGTGGATGAAAATCCGTTGAGCCGTTTATGAGAAAGTCTAAAATCCATAAAATTGTTGTTTGGCAGGTACCGTTAATAACAAAATATTTAAAACATTTCTACACACACCAATTTTTATCAAAATCGTTAGATCCGTTTTCGAGATAATTAAGATGGTAGAAAAATTTGTATGGCAAGTACATACCGTTATTTTTAGGACTAAAACAACGATTCAAAAATCTATTTTTGACAATCACCTAAAACGCTTAAATACCAAGTTTGTAGAAAATCGCTTCAGGCGCTTAGGCTGTAGAGTTGTACAGACAGATAGACAGACAGGCAGACAGACAGACAGAATTGCGGGACCCACTTTTTTGGAGTTCTCTATCATTGTATTGTCAACTTTGATTCGAATCTCCAGGTCGATTTTTGTCCAAATGCAAAACTTGCCCTATAGTACCCACATATGTACATATATCGCAATTAAAAAATGCATGGCAGGTATCGTTATTTTTCCTTTAAAAAAAAACGTTTGGGCATATTACCGAATATACAATATTTACGCAAGCTTGAATCAAATCCATGCAGCCGTTTAGGCTGTGGACTGGAGGATATAGACAGGCAGACAGGCAGGATTAAAACACACGGAATTGTGGGACCCACTTTTTCTTGGTGTCCTCCATCATCGTAATGCCTAGTTTGAACAAAATTTCGAGCTCGATTTTTTTACGAATTCATAACTTGCCATATATTACCTACATATCTCAGGTTAAAACAGTAATGGTTAAAACAGATGTGCAGCATTTCTGCACGCATCGCTGCATACAACGCTGCGCCCGAAACACATGTGCATACTCTTTGACATTTATGATACATAGTTTTGCCAAAATTATGCCCGCATTCAGAAATCGATACATAGCTATCCGTATAGGTTGGTGTTTTTGTAATCCCGTCTAAAACCACAGCTGGTGACAAAATAGCTGCTACCAAAAAATAAATCTCAAGCTATTCGAAAAACTTTTGTATATACTCTTGTATCCCATGAGAAATTTAATAACATTTGCACGAAAATCTACAAATTTAATCTATCCGGTTTTGGGTGTTCAGAAACTTAGATAGATATTACTATATCTTAGAGAGGCTCTCCTACCGACAACTGAACGCGCCCAATGAGAACAGTCATTGTGGGGTAAAGAAATTTAAATTTACTAAAAATGGATATTAATGAATTAAATAGGGAAAATCAAATGCGTAGGCTCATTTTGTCCCTCATGAAGATTCTTATAGCAAGAGCTTATGATATAAAAATTTATTTTGCTTAAACAATTCATAGATTTTCTTCTATTTTTAAAATCATAAAACAAAAAATATTTTTTTTAAGTCAATATGAGTAATGCCAAAGGACAATTATTTCAGATTTTTTTTCTTTGCTGTTGTGGCTGCAATGAAACTTGGCAGCCAATTTAGAAATAGAGACGTCGTGCAGCGAGCGCTGCATGCAGCCCTTGGAATGTGTCAACCCTCATAAGAACCTGTGTAATTTATTTTCGCTGCATGTGATAAAGCTGCACATCTGTTTAGGGCATAAGGATACATTTTTTTCGCAATAACGCCTCCAAGAATTTTAATACAAAAAAATGTGTGTGTTCTTAAATTAGTTCAGACCACTGTTAAGTAAGAAATTATTTTATTTTGCGTTCCTATTAACGGTACTTCCCCTTAATAAATTGATTAAAATTATTTTTTAAAGGAAATTCTCCCTAAAAGTAGTAAAAAAATGTTTTGTCGATTTTTAAAAAATATATATTTTCTATGAAAAATAGATTTTGGAAAAAAGTGTCATTAATTTTTTTAAATTAAGATTTTAGACGTAGGTACATACATATATATTAATAATTACTAAAATTAGGCGCTTAAATTTTTTTCCTAAAAATGTTCTCAAAATGTTATACATATAAAAGCACTTCTTTTAAAAACCGTTCCGACGATTTTTGATTTTTTTTTTGATTTATTCATATTTGTCTAAGAATTTAAATATCATCTTTGTTTTCCTAAAAAAAAACAAACATTTTATTTATATTTTCTTAGGTGCTATCACAATACTAAATCTTTTTTCTTAATAAACTACAACTAAACACGCCTAAAATAGTGCAAAAAAGTAAGCGTTCATAGCTTTTTGACGTTTGTAAATGTCAAAGTGGCATATGGATTTAGTACGATACTAAAAAAATGAAGTAGCCATTTTGTGATTTTAACTTTAGTAAAATGTTAAGAAAATAGTACGATACTAAACTAAACTAAACTGTTGGCTAAAGAATTAACCTTTAAGCTTAAGCCACTAATTGAAAATTCAAACTCGATGGTAAAAATCTCGGAACATTTCGTATCTATGATCCAGGACTTCCACATTAAACCGGATGAAATAATGATTAGTTTTGATGTTACTTCCTTATTTACCAATGTTCCAATCGAAGAAACCCTGAATGTTATAAAATCGAAACTGTCTCATTCTCAAAACAACTCTAAGTTAATAGAGTTAATTGACATATGCCTTACATCAGGATATTTCTTATTTAGTGGTAAATATTACTTACAAATTGATGGTGTTGCAATGGGCTCACCTATTGCACCAATAATTGCAGACGTTTGGATGCAACACTTTGAGGAATTGGCATTGGAAACATCATTAATAAAACCAACTATTTGGAAAAGGTACGTAAATGACACCTTCTGCGTACTCAAGAAGGATCAGGTAGAAAGTTTTCTGGTACATCTTAATTCCATCCACGAAAGAGTCAAATTTACAATGGAAAGAGAACAAGAAAACTCTTTAGCTTTCCTGGACGTTAAAGTCATAAGAAAGCAGTATGGTTCGATCGGCCCCACAGTGTTCCGAAAAGAAACTCATACGGACAGATATTTACATGCTACATCACACCATCACCCCACCAACTTAACATCGGTAGTATCTGCTCTTGTAAACCGTGCTCACAAAATTTGTGACCCCGAAGACCTTAAACAAGATTTGAAGCATATAGATATTGCACTTGAAAAGAATGGCTACAGCTACAAACAAAGAACATTGAGACCCAAATCCAGCTCACAGAAACATTCGCTACCTCCAGCATTGGAAAAAAGGGCGTTTTTGCCCTATATCAAAGGCATAACGGATGTAATTGGGCGAATCTTACGAAAATATGATATAAAAAATATCTTTAAGCCGCCAACCAAGGTTCGCCAATTTTTAAGATCGCCTAAGGACAAAATTCCACTTCAAAATCCTGGTGTGTACTCTGTTCCCTGCAGTTAGACCCACAACTTAAATTGGTGAAACGAAATGAGGTATAAAAACGCGATTAAACGAACATATTAAAGATATCCAAAACAACGCTGTCACAAAATCGGCAATATGTGAACATTTGGCTTACAACGAAGATCATTTTATGTACCAAGAATTGTCAGAGAAGCAATTGAAATTAAGAAACATACAAATTTCAATAGAGATTCTAGCTTTAAATTATCGCCAACGTGGGATCCTCTCATAAGTAAAACAAAAGTAAAGCCAATCAAAAAACCTGTAGCCGATATCGTAAGCTTTGCATGTGTACAAGAATATATCGACTCAACGCAACAACAACCTAGAACGAGTACACCACCCACAAGCAATCCAAGTGCAACAACATCTACGCACCGGTACTGTTTGAGAGCGAGAGCTAAAAAACAATAACTAAAACAACATCCATCAATCGCCAGTCTCATTCCGTGACCACGAAGTTTGAAGCATCTTCGAAACGTCGGGAAAAAGAAATTAAAAATATTACTAACATTTAACGCAGTAAGTTCCGAAAAATTTAAACTTTATGTAATATGAATATCATCCGCGAAAATAATAACTTAAAATCTCCGATACTAAACTTGTTTAAAATTAGCAAGACCCTCTTTGTAGCCTAGTAGCATACTAAAAATGATTTAACATATTACTAAATCGACTAAAATTTTGTGACATTATTTTTAAACATAATAATAAATAAAATGTTAAATAAAATCAAAAGAAAAATATTATTTATTAAATAAACCACAGGTAACATTACTTGTGGGCCACCCTGTACATCAACCATTCCTTTACCTCAGATACCCAGTTTGTGGGCACTTGGAAGTAGATTTTCAATGGAAACAAGATTTTCAGTTATGGAATTACTTGTGATGTCATGTCACACTCACAAATAAGCCATACTAAGATCGGAAACCTTCATACGTTTCACCCCCCAAAACCCATTTGTTTACATTGTTGTATTTGTACCTTTGAAACTCTATCCATGAATAGATGTGAAATCGAAAAACAAAACAAAAACAAATTACTAGGGCTGTGGTGTGTATGTGTCTATAGGAAGAGGAACAGAAAAGATTCTTGTGTGCGTTTTTATCAAGGTGTCTATTGGAAGAGGAACGGAAAAGTTACTTGTGTGCGTGTTTCAGCTTGTAGGCAAATGTCAAAAATCAGCAGAGGTTTCGGGTCTTTATGTTATTAGTTTATGGTCACACCATAAAATTGGCGCCGCCATGTTTCACAGCCGATGTTATTTAGTAGTTAAGAAAGAACTGGAGTTTGTGAGAGGGGAACTGTTTGTCGAGTAGGAATATACAGTTTTCACCGGCAATCAAACGACTTTCGTCGGCAATCAAACAGCTTACGCTGGCAATCAAACGGTTCTCACCGGCAATCAAACGACTTTCGTCGGCAATCAAACAGCTTTCGCTGGCAATTAAACGGTTCTCACCGGCAATCAAACGACTTTCGTCGGCAATCAACCAGCTTTCGCTGGCAATAAAAAGACTCCTTACCACTGGTGGGGGGTAGTCTTAATTATTTATTATTTACCTATTTCTTACGGATCCAATATTGTCGACTTCTTTCCAGGTCGACGGCTGCTGGCTGACTGACTTTTTAGAGCATCCTATTTGCTCTATTTATAGTACTCTTCCATAATAGCAAGTGTGAGCTGTATCGTCCCAATGTTTAATTTCTTGTGACTTGTTGCACTATACACCACGTCACCCTTTATCTACTATTAAAATAATATTTTATTTCTGGTACAACATTCTATACCATAGCGAGGGGACGGGGAGTATATGGTATGTCTATCGACTGTTTGTAATTCACCATCGAGGTCACTTGTTCGTTGCCCAGTTGTTGACTTCAGTGGAGATCTGGTTGATAAGCTCTTCTGCACTTGCCTTATTCACCACACTGGACGTTTATTATCAGCTACTCCTCTTGGTGTGGTGAATTTAGTACTTCGACTGATAAGTAATCAGTTGATGTTGATCTATCGCGTGATGCGCATGCTATTTGAGCAATTGGAATTTATTGTAATATTTGTTAAGCTTGGTGCGTGGATGGAAAGGTGTATTTTTATAAGCACGGATGTACGGCATATACTGACATAGGATAACGGGCGGCGGGTGGCTGGTCAGGCATACCTAAATCCGCTGACAGGCAAGCACGTAGTCGGGGAGGTTTAATTGTAATGCTTTATTACAATTCAATGAAACATCTTCGGCGAATGAGAAAGCGCTTGACTGCTAATCAGTTTCATCTGCATGCAGGGCGCGGAATATGCTGAGATAATGGGCACCTGCCTTTTAACCCAATACGCCAACAAAAAAATTCGTTCCTATCTTCCTGTTTCTCCTTACTAGGGGCGTTCAATTCAGATTCCATTTAAGAGGATTCAAATCTTACAAGCATACACATATGTATATATAGATACCTATTATTACAACAATAAAATGCAGAGTCTATCAAGTTTTAATTGCGTTTTTAATGCCAAAATCTTATTTGTCTGTTCTATAATAAGCAATGTCATAAACTAATCATTTCGAAAAAAAATCCAATAATAAAAGTCATAAATAATAATGGAACTAAATCGAAATAAAAGCTATAATTCATATTGAAAAACGAATCTGTCAAATAGGTCACAAAAACAATCAAAAAATAACACAATTCGATTTTGTTTATGGGCAAGAAGTCAGAGATAAAAATCAGAAATTCAGAAGATCCCAATTAAAACGACATAAGGAGTCTGCTTGATAGGATTCGACAATTTTCCAATTACTGATACAGATTGCCAGCATGTTTTCGTTATTCATAAAAATATAAGTACCTACACCATGTATCTACAGTATCGAGCATATTTACAAGCATCGTTATTGGCATTGTTCGCCCCAACGAATTGTCCCTTATTCCCAAAACAGATTGTCTCACCAAATACAAACATCTATCTATAAGCTAGTGCACACAACATACCTTAATTTCCGATTGCGCTGAACCGATATAATGACAAGAGCATTTCCCAGAACTGCAGCGATTATGATAGTAGAAAAGATGAACGCTTTAATTAGAAATAAGGATAATTTCATCCAATTCTCATCGGCAACTAGTTCGTCGTCTCCTCCTCCTGTTGTTCCATTTTTTCCCCAGCCACTGACACTGCCACTGCCACTGCCACTGCCACTGTCGTTATCCTCTGAATACTGCACGATGCCGGTTATATTCGCCAAAAGGATACCCTGAATTGTGGTGCTGCTACTGTTCAGCTGATAGTCTAAAATCGAAGTGGTAGTGGAGTTCAGGACTGCGGCAAGTGTATCAGCGATGGTGACTGTCTGCATAAATGACATAATATCTTGTGTCATACCGAGGACAGGACCTTTACGTAAAAACGGGCATCCAGCACCATACTCATCAGTGCATCAAACAGTAACAATTTGGTTTTGTACATTTTGGCTTCCTTATCGTTCTCGTGGTTATCCTCAGCGGCGTCGTCATCACAGTTAAATACATAATACAAAAATAAATTATGGCGTAACCTAATTAATAATTAGCTCAGATTGTAGTTCTCCAAAAGTTTTCTGTTTATTTTATGATAAATAGCCTCCGTGGGCCTGGGCATGGGAGGCCGGAGCCAGAGCCGAAGACGACTTCGCCGTTGCTTCACCAAACAACATCAACTGCAAATATATGGAAAAAAGAAAAAAAATGTTACAAATAAAAAATTACATCAAAATCATAAAGTGAAAACTTTTAATGTTATAGGTAAAAGTTTTAACTTCGTTTGAATAGCAGTTTACAACAGTTGAATATATGTTTTTCTTTTTTCTGCTAAATATCTATATACGACCGACACAGAACGGATGGCCAACTTCAATGGAAACACACTTTTCCTTTGAGCCAAACGATTTGCATATAAAGTGAGTCCCTTTTTCCTTTACTTTTTTGAGAAGTTAAATTTTCGCTCGAACTTGTTTGCTAAAGGCAATTTTAAACATCGCACTTGGTATACCGACGACAATAAATTTTTTAAGGGACCTACTAACTACAAAGTTTTGGGTTTTGAAGGTAAGATTTTTTTTTGTGCAATAAAGTTCAATATTATAGTTAATAAAATACTTCAGGAAATATTTATACAGGTGGCGAAAATATTGTAAGTTACTAAGGCTGTTTTAAATAAACAGTGCCTTTGGCTAGGATTTTCTAATAGAAAATGAGAGAATATAAGATAAATAAACAGAAACCATAAAAATTCAAAAACAGGACGACATACATGACAGACTTTAATTTTGTTCTGGGTATATTCGTTCATTTGTTATACACTTCTTTGAATTTTCACCCAACAAACCGTGTTTTTCCCCCCAAAAAAAAATCATCTCTTCGCTGTGAATTAGTTGTCAGGAAAAGAAGATTTTCACTTTGAAAAAATTCCGACAAAGCTCAATTTTGGTGGAGAGCTTCATTTTTACGTCCTAAGCATTTCCTAAAAAAGCATACCCTTAATTTGGAAATTACTCGAAAACTATAACTTCTTTTGAAATAAGGTTTAGGTACACATTGTGATTGTAGCTCATTCTACACAAAAAAGATTTTATTGGTCAATTGATTTAGATTTAGAAAAAAAAATGGTCGAAAACATTGTGGAGTAGTATATTTAGTCTAAAAGATTTAATAAATTTATTTTTGAAGTGAAAACTTATATAGGGACTTTGAGCCTTCTCCGGTACGGGTAAAAAGTACAAATTCATTAGATCGGCATACTAAAGATGTGTCATATTCATCTACGCTAATGAAACATCGATGTTAATTGAAAAAAGACAGATGTGTCATTCATAACATCGATATCAATATGGTGTAATTGAGAAGAGATCGATGCCTCTTCCACTGAATACTGACCACGTGATCTATTTCAAGCAATGAGAAAATCAATAGGAAGAGTACGATATATCGATAGTCTACCGCTATGTTTGATATATGTACCTATATCGAGTTTTCAGTTCTGTTTATATGTAAATAATAATCTTACTAATATTATAAATGTGAGACTTTGGATGGATGGATGTATGGATGTTTGTTGCTCAATAACTCCGGAACGGCTAAAGGGATCTGGATGAAATTTGGTACAGATATAGATTATTGTCTGGAATAGCACACAACATTCTTTTTATCCCGGTAAAATGTATGTTTCCCGTGATATATATTTGTTTTAATTTTGTATAGGACTCATAATAACATATCTGCTCATTCTGGAAATAGCCAACATAGCTATGTTCACAAGAAGCCAAAAAGCACATACACATACACACATGCACAAACACACAATCGATTATCACATAGGTCATTTTTATTCCGAAAAATGGAACCGAACTCTTCCTATGGAGAGGCTTAAATATGGATTTTTGTTCCGCATTCATGCCATTGAATGGATTTTAATTAAATTTGATAAGCAGCTGGAAGATTAGTAATGATTTATTTTTCCGAGCTTTATTTTTGTAGTTCTCACTTTTTGAATCCAATATAAGATCTTCGTGAACATGACCATACACGACGAACATCGAAGCCAACGAATACGACAAGATCTAAATTTCTTGCCAAGAGCAAGAGCCTCGCGAACTACCAAATTTACAATATATTCAAATACATATACTACATATTATATTCTATTGATTCATACATTTGTTCGCCTCATACGAGTATTGTTCATAAAGATAAAATACACGACTGGTTCGCACAAGATACTTACTAAAAACAGCCAAATATATGGTATTTTTAAAGTCGGTTAATCTTAATTTTTTTATAAAAAAATATTTGTTAATTTTTTTCTATACTCTGTTGAATGTATATATTTCAGTACAGGGAATATATGATATTTGCCTTTCACTCTAACTGTTAGAGATG
This sequence comes from Philhelius pedissequus, assembly GCA_910595825.1. Classification (NCBI taxonomy): domain Eukaryota; kingdom Metazoa; phylum Arthropoda; class Insecta; order Diptera; family Syrphidae; genus Philhelius; species Philhelius pedissequus. The sequence continues at coordinate 10,595,614 of OU343161.1, read as the reverse complement.
CAAATAAGTTCGTATTGTTTTAAAGCTCTTACAACTCTGACTCAATAAGTTTATTTTGGAATCACATAACGCGGGTTGAGTGCATAGAGAAGGTATACAATCAACACTGTCGCAGTGTGTACTTGGATGTGCAGTAGGTTTTAACAAGATTGCAAAAATAATTTGTCTGTAACTCAGTTGTTATTTTCAGTGGGAATTTCAGCGACAGGCACCAGTGTGTTTGAAAAAGCTCTCCCGTATGGCCTGTATGACAAATATTGGTAATTCCAATTTTAGGTTTTGCACAATACAAATCGTCCACCCATTTACGAAATATTGAGATTTCAATAATTCGAAAAAATGTTTTTCGGAAAATATTTTTCGAAAATTTTGATCGAAATCCTTGGAGCCGTTTACGAAAAAGTCAAAAATCAAAAAAAATGGTACCGTTAATAATAAAATTTGTAAAGAAATGTTTGAACTCATGTTTGTACAGATATTTTTTTATCAATTCGTTAGAGCCGTTTTCGAAATAAATACGAGTAAGATGATAGAAAATAAAATGCACGAACTTGCTCTTTTAGCTAACAACTTTAATGTAGCTAACCATTGAGGTTTAGTTAATTAGGTGTAGTTATCCTATGCAGGTTTAAAGCCTATGTAGGTAAGATTAACTTGATTCTTAGTATAATGAATTGTGGAATGGATGATTTATACCTACAAATGTATATTTAAATCTAAGTTATGGATTTTTATTATGTAAGTTAGGAGAGTAAAATTTATCTATATACATATAGATGAAACGTAAGTATGTAAACATGTACATATAATAATGAAAATGAAGGGTGTATTGATTTTTAGTTTAGGTATAATATCCATACATAAGATTCATGTGATTTTTAGAGACATATATATATAAATGTATGAGGGCCTACATTGTATGTAGTGTTCAGTGACGTACGCAGAAATTCCTACAAATGAAATATAAGGTACAAATAAATGGAGAATAATATTAACTTAAATATTTTTATATTGCTTAGTCGTATTTGGTATTTTTTTTAAATCGAACAATCGAAAATTTAAGTATGAAATTTTATTAATAATTTTAGGGAGCATTATTGTAAAAAAAAAAAACAATTTTAATCGGTTTATCCAATGTTGAGAAATTTGAAAATATGAAAAGTTGTATGCGAAGTACCATTAATAAGTACGCAAAAAAATATGTTTATGCTTGAAAGTGGAGTGTACTAATTTAAGAACACACACGTTTTTTTATAAAAATTCTAGGAGCCGTTCTTGAGAAATAATTTTTTTTAACGGTTTTGTAACATTTGTATGGGAGGTACCGTTGTTTTTTATTTTAGAAAAATTGTTTTTACTTATTCAAGATAATGTCAAAGAATCACTTAATACGAAGTTTCGAAAAAATCTTTTGAGTCATTTTTCGAAATTTTAAGTTTTCAAAAAAAAAATTAATATCAAAAAAAAATTTTTTTGTGCGCTTAAGCGTAAAAAAGTTAAAAAAAATAAAATCAACCGTTTTCAAGAAAATCGAAAACCAAAACAATGGTTCTACTAGAGATACCAAAAATAACATTTTTGTTGCAAAAAAAAAAATTATCCGAAGGTACCCTTTCCCTTCATTAATGAGCAAATTTTTTCTTATAAAAATCGTTGGAGCCATTTTTGAGAAAAATAAGATTTTTGTTTTTGGCCAAAAAAAATGTATAGGATCTACTGTTATTTTCCACCTTAAAAAAATGAAAAAAAAAAAAACGTTTGAGCATATTACCGAAAAAACAATATGTACCAAGTTTGAGCAAATCCACCGAACCGTTTAGGCTGCAGACTCGAGGACAGACAGACGGAATTGGGGTACCCACTTTTTTGGTGTGCTCTATTAATTATCGCAAGTAAAAATGTGTGTAAGCTTTAGTATGTTTTTTATTATCAATGTTTGTTCTTAAAATAACCTTTTTAATTTCGTTTGATAATTTTTTAAATTTAAGAATTGCTGTAATAAAATTGAAACTTCTTTTCAACGAAAAGATTTCACAAAATAATAAAAAAAAAACTGTAAATGTAAATTTTATGTTTAGGTTGTCGAACTCGAAGTAAAATAACAAAAAGAAGACTGCAGGAAAAGATACCTACTCAGTGGTATTGTAGAAAAAGAGGAAAAATACATTATTTTAATTCCTTGAGAAATTCTTTACAAATAAGCAAAACGATATAGTTTTACTTGTTCTCTTTCAGAACTTCGAGTCCCTAGGCGAGGCGCACCAGAGCAGAGGGCCCAGCAGCATTTATCTAGATTACCTTATAGTTGATTCGGCCATATAGCCATCTATTGTTTTAAATTGTTTCATATATTTAAACACAAGAAGTAGATGGCTTCCTAGCTTATATACCTATTTAGGTAAGGTAAAAGGTCTATTCTATGTTCTAATTCCTTTTGGAAGCTAATTCCAAAGAAAAATTGATCAACTTGTATTTTGTAAATTCCTGCAAAATACAATCATTTCCAATTCAAATTCGAAAAAAAAATAAGAAATTAAAATACGGAATTTTCTAGGTCAGTGCTTCCAAAGGCAGTTAAATCAACACCTTACAAAAAAAAAATGAAAACACAAAGAAAAGAAAATAAGCAAATAAAGGTAAAACTGCTAAGAATGCACACAGCTAATGGCTTGATCTTTTCAAAATAAATTAAAAACAACAACTTTTCTTTTCATAAAACGCAAATAAAATCGTACATGTGTAATGGCCTTATATTTAAAATACATAGGTAACCCAGGGGGCTTGTTGTGTACTACACCTTTATAAATTAAGGATCCAAAACCTTCTGAAGCCACATCGGTCCTTGTTTGTTAAAAAAATGTCGAAGCATTAAGATAGGTACAGGTGGTGTAGAAACATTTCCGATTGAATTTCATATCACAAGCACGTGTACGATATATTATTATTATTTTTTTTCAAAAAAAAAAAAACTTCAACAAACTTTTATAATAACGAATAAGTCATGCAGGAAAAGTTTTAATGTAAAAATTTTTTCAAGAACTCTCATTTTAAATAACTGATAAGTAAAGATAAAGAAATGAGAAAATAAAGGTTTATAGGTGTAATAAATCATAACCGCCATTTAATTCAAGGACTGCGAGCATCACAAACACACACTTACCTATGTCCTATTTCCTATATTATGTATTTCCTTAAGATAGACTGTGTTTGTTTCCTGTCAGTAGCAGCTAAGGGCAACACATTAATTGAATTACATTATATTTTTCTTCCAACAGATATCAGTGATATCATACTGAAACACAATACTTGAGCTTCTAATGAGTTCCCAGTTTATTTACTACTCGTACGTACTCCTATGTAAAGACGTATAAAGGACCTTGTGTCTTTAGGTGTTTCAATGTATTAATGTTTTGATATATTATACGATTATATTTGAACAGAAAAGTTACTTAATTGCACGGTGTTAGGAATTTGAAAATCCTGTCAATCCTGAAGGAGGCGCGCAAAAGAATGCCAAAAGAATCCTTTGTAATTCGATTTTACGCCAAGTAATTATTAAGATAGACCTTGCTACACTAAAGTGAATGAGGTTGGCATAAAAAATTGTAATATCTCTCTATAGACGGTACAAAAAAAATGGATTTTTTTAATTAGGCCTTGGATTTTTTTTTACTTATCATTGTTCATCGTGGCTTAAACTCTAAAATTTAAGGTGTGATACGAAAATTGAATGAGTAATCATTTTTCGTTGAACGCGATACAAATATGTTTTAAGGTAGATGTCAAGGAGATGTTGAGTTCAAATATTTTTTTTTTAATTTCTGTGAACTGAAAGGTGTTCTTTTTCAAGAATTATCTTTCAAAAATGAAAAAAAAAAATGAAGTTCTAGTCTTCTAGTGCGGACTTAACACTATTTCTTGCGAGGAAAAAACTCTCACGCAAACGAACCAAAAGCTTGACATATCTGTGGCCACAAACCATAACCGTTAAAGTCGATTTTAGACGAATTTGAGATTTTGATGATATTAGATTCAGCGTACCTACTAAAATCTATTTTGTAAATTTTTTTCAGCGTTTTCTCTTTAAAAATGTGGCTACAATTTCAAAAAAACATAACAGCTTAAGTCACTTTTTTTAATTGAGATTAGGGAAAAGCAACCAAACTCAAAACAAAAAAAAACACGATTTTTTAAACTTTAGATTTAAAAAATCGTGTTTTTTTTTGTTTTGAGTTTGGTTGCTTTTCCCTTATCTCAATTAAAAAAAGTGACTTAAGCTGTTATGTTTTTGTGAAATTGTAGCCACATTTTTAAAGAGAAAACGCTGAAAAAAAAATTACAAAATAGAAATCTAAAGTTGACTTAAGATATTTTTGTTTTAAATATTTGCAACAGGGAATAAAGAATAAACTTGACTTTAGTGGTATTCCACATTAAATTTACGAAATTATTACATTTTTGTGTCGAGGAAAAACAGCTAAACTTAAGTTTGTCTGTGTTTCCGTGTTAATAATTTTTGTTTTGTTCATTTTTTTAAAAGGGAATAACAACTAAACTTCAGTTTAGTGGTTATTCCCAAAGGAATATTGAGTAAAAAGACTTTTCTATCTGCAGTTAAGCGCTTATTCCAAAATTTAGTTGTAATAAACGAAGGACATAAATTGATTTTAGTTTTTTTCCCCGTCAATAATTTAGTTGGTGAAAATGTAATCTCGAGTTTGGTTGTTCTTCCGTGTCAAAAGTTAAAAAAATACGTTTCTTAAGTATACTTTAGTTCTTTTTCCATATTAAAAGAAGAAATAAGCGTTGCCTAAACTAGACCTTAGTGTTTTGTTTCTTATGTTTTTAAACAAACTTTGTTATTCCTTCAACAAAAATATGATATCTCGATCGCAAAGACTTTTGGCATTGGCGCGAAAGCTTAAAAAAAAAGCAAGAACCGAAGGTAAGAGTGATTTAATTTTTACTTAGTCCGAATTTCCTTCGTAAAAGGCCTACTTTTATAAGTTATGATACTTACTTCATTTATTTGAAAGCAATAAAGCTTGCCTTAGATCGTTATCTTTATTACGAATCTATAATATTGCCAAACTTTCACATATCCCTAAAATATTTAAAAGTAGTTTGTACGAAATTTTAAATTTCCGTTGTAAGTCGCTCATTTCCCCTAGACAACACGGCTTTCTCAAATGTAGGTCTACAACAACTAATCTAGTTGAATTTGTATCGTATACAGTCTCATCTCTAGAAAGCGGGAGGGAAGTAGATGTTATCTCTACTGACTTCAGTAAGGCTTTTGACAAAATTTCACATAGACTTATACATTTCAAATTGTCCAACCTCGGCTTTGAACCTATTTCCTTAAAATGGATTTCTTCCTATCTGGAAAATCGGTATTACAGTGTTCGTTTCAGATCTGCCTTCTCCAATTCATTCTTAGCTACCTCCGGGGTCCCCCAAGGAAGTCACTTAGGAACTCTCCTTTTTATTCTTACAATTAACGATATGGAATTGGTCATTAAACATTCCCATATCTTATTATACATTGACGATACCAAGTTTTTTAAGACAATTTCTTCCCCACACGACTCTTCGCTTATTCAACTTGATCTCGACAGTTTCTCAGTCTATTGTATCAAAAACTGCTTAGAGCTTAATATTGCTAAGTGTCAATCAATCACTTTTTCACGCAAGCGCATAAAATCTTGTCCCAGGAGCTACTTTCTTTACAATCAACCCTTAGCCATAGTTGAATCGATTCGAGACCTCGGTATACTATGTGACCGAGAGCTCAATTTCATAACGCACATCGATAATATTATCTCAAAAGCCAATTCAACGCTTGGTTTTTTGAAACGATGGTCCAAAGAATTTTCCGACCCCTACGTCACCAAATCACTCTACATAACCTTTGTCCGCCCGTTACTTGAATACGCCTGCCAATTATGGTCCCCATATCAAAAAATTCATATTTCTAGAATCGAGAGCATTTTTTAAGATTCGCCCTTCGTGGCCTGCCTTGGAATAATTCTTTGATTCTGCCCCCCAATCAAAATCGCCTCCAACTAATTAACCTCAATACCCTGCAAGAGCGAAGAGAATTAACAGAAATCCTCTTCATTCATCGACTTCTCTCAGGTTCCGTTGAATCTGAAACCCTCTACAACTCTATCTTTCTCAACACTAACCCCCGTAACCTAAGAAACCCTCGCCTCTTCTACCTGCCTACTCATCGTACCTCTTATGGATTCAATGAACCTATTACCCGAATGCTGCGAAGGGTTGATTTAAACGAAAACTGTTTCGACTTCAATCTCAGCACTCCCAGCCTTAAAATCCTCCTGTTAAATCGTTCGCCCAATTCAACCCAATCATAGCCCTAAGTTTCATAGTTTTAAGTTAGGTTAAGTTATGAAGCTTGTATTAAGCCAAATAAATGGGGGTATTGCTCCCACCAAAATTAAAAAATATATTACGGCCCACAACCTCATCACAAAATTGATAAAAAAAGCAATTGGCTTATTTATTATTATTGCTTAAATACGCCCACTTTTTAACTGTCTTAGATGACGGCATCGGCACCGGTCGGCACGTGTGAAAGGTCCCATAATTATATTTGGCCGATGCCGGTGGACGGACATCGGGTATGTGTGAATTGGCTCTTAGAGTATAATGCGGTTTTGGATCAAAATTCTGCCGGGGTCAAAATTCTTTTAACAAAATGCCGCAGAATTTTTTCTTTTTTCTTGACGGACAGAATTTTGAGAAGCAGAATTTTGAAAAGCATACAATGAAAAAAAAACAGAATTTTTATTTTAAAAGCAGAATTTTGAAATGCAGTATTTTGAAGCCAGAATTTTGACAAAGCTTGTAATCCTTTAAGCCTTACGAAATATTTAGAAATATTTAAAAAAATTATTTGCCAAGATGAAAATAAAAATAATATCGGTAGAGGAAAAACAAATTCATGTCAAATAAATTGCACGACTAGATCGCACGTACTTGCTCTCATGTTCGATCACATCGTATGCAAAAGATTTCTATTAAGAATCTAAATATATTTTTAAAGTCCTTCTTTTACTAAATTTCGTATACCTAATACAAAATTTATTTAATTGTTTTCCTTAAAAAATCGGCATGGCAATTTAAAAATAAAATTTCAAAACAATCATCCATCCGCTTTCCAAATATTGAATTTTCAAAAAAATATTTTTATTTTCAAAAATCCAAAAAAATATTTTTGGAATATTTTGGTATGCAGTATTATTTATAATTTAATGGACCTCCTAGCAAATTTTTTATTGAAATCGTTTATAAGAAAGTTGAAAATCCACAAAAATTGTTGTAGTCAGGTAACGTTAATAACAAAATATTTAAACCAAATTTTTTGAACTAAATGTAGACTTTGCCTTAAGTAGTGCATATTCTTTAATTATGCAAATCCTTAGCGCCGTTTTCGTTATACATATTTAAGATGGTTGAAAAAATTGTATGGTAAGTACCGTTATTTTTGGGACTAAAAAAAAACGATTCAAAAATCAATTTGAGACAATCACCTAAAACATTTAAGTACCAAGTTTGAAGAAAACCGCTTGAGACGTTTAGGCTGACAGACGGAATTGAAAAACCCATTTCTTAGGTGTTCCCCATCATTGCAATGCTAAGTTTGATTAGAATCTCGAGTTCGAATTTTGTTCCCAAATGCAAAAATTGCCCTATAGTTACTATATCGCAGATGAAAAGGGGACTATGGCTTTGAACAAAAAAAGAAAGAGAAAATAAAAAAAAACGGTCCTATGGAAAATACCGTTTTTATACATTTAAAACAATTTTTTTTTCAATCATGTGATCGGTCGTTCCTAAAAAGCTGCTGCACTGATTTTTTTAAATCAAAATCGTAAGAGCCGTTTCCGAGAAAATAGGATTTAGCGTATTGGTTATATGGCAGGTACCGTTATTTGTTATACCTAAAAAACTCTATATACCAAGTTTGAAGCAATTCGGCCCACCCGTGCATATACATACATACAGACAGACTGACAGACTGACAGACTGACAGACTGACAGACTGACAGACTGACAGACTGACAGACTGACAGACTGACAGACTGACAGACTGACAGACTGACAGACTGACAGACTGACAGACTGACAGACTGACAGACTGACAGACTGACAGACTGACAGACTGACAGACTGACAGACTGACAGACTGACAGACTGACAGACTGACAGACTGACAGACTGACAGACTGACAGACTGACAGACTGACAGACTGACAGACTGACAGACTGACAGACTGACAGACTGACAGACTGACAGACTGACAGACTGACAGACTGACAGACTGACAGACTGACAGACTGACAGACTGACAGACTGACAGACTGACAGACTGACAGACTGACAGACTGACAGACTGACAGACTGACAGACTGACAGACTGACAGACTGACAGACTGACAGACTGACAGACTGACAGACTGACAGACTGACAGACTGACAGACTGACAGACTGACAGACTGACAGACTGACAGACTGACAGACTGACAGACTGACAGACTGACAGACTGACAGACTGACAGACTGACAGACTGACAGACTGACAGACTGACAGACTGACAGACTGACAGACTGACAGACTGACAGACTGACAGACTGACAGACTGACAGACTGACAGACTGACAGACTGACAGACTGACAGACTGACAGACTGACAGACTGACAGACTGACAGACTGACAGACTGACAGACTGACAGACTGACAGACTGACAGACTGACAGACTGACAGACTGACAGACTGACAGACTGACAGACTGACAGACTGACAGACTGACAGACTGACAGACTGACAGACTGACAGACTGACAGACTGACAGACTGACAGACTGACAGACTGACAGACTGACAGACTGACAGACTGACAGACTGACAGACTGACAGACTGACAGACTGACAGACTGACAGACTGACAGACTGACAGACTGACAGACTGACAGACTGACAGACTGACAGACTGACAGACTGACAGACTGACAGACTGACAGACTGACAGACTGACAGACTGACAGACTGACAGACTGACAGACTGACAGACTGACAGACTGACAGACTGACAGACTGACAGACTGACAGACTGACAGACTGACAGACTGACAGACTGACAGACTGACAGACTGACAGACTGACAGACTGACAGACTGACAGACTGACAGACTGACAGACTGACAGACTGACAGACTGACAGACTGACAGACTGACAGACTGACAGACTGACAGACTGACAGACTGACAGACTGACAGACTGACAGACTGACAGACTGACAGACTGACAGACTGACAGACTGACAGACTGACAGACTGACAGACTGACAGACTGACAGACTGACAGACTGACAGACTGACAGACTGACAGACTGACAGACTGACAGACTGACAGACTGACAGACTGACAGACTGACAGACTGACAGACTGACAGACTGACAGACTGACAGACTGACAGACTGACAGACTGACAGACTGACAGACTGACAGACTGACAGACTGACAGACTGACAGACTGACAGACTGACAGACTGACAGACTGACAGACTGACAGACTGACAGACTGACAGACTGACAGACTGACAGACTGACAGACTGACAGACTGACAGACTGACAGACTGACAGACTGACAGACTGACAGACTGACAGACTGACAGACTGACAGACTGACAGACTGACAGACTGACAGACTGACAGACTGACAGACTGACAGACTGACAGACTGACAGACTGACAGACTGACAGACTGACAGACTGACAGACTGACAGACTGACAGACTGACAGACTGACAGACTGACAGACTGACAGACTGACAGACTGACAGACTGACAGACTGACAGACTGACAGACTGACAGACTGACAGACTGACAGACTGACAGACTGACAGACTGACAGACTGACAGACTGACAGACTGACAGACTGACAGACTGACAGACTGACAGACTGACAGACTGACAGACTGACAGACTGACAGACTGACAGACTGACAGACTGACAGACTGACAGACTGACAGACTGACAGACTGACAGACTGACAGACTGACAGACTGACAGACTGACAGACTGACAGACTGACAGACTGACAGACTGACAGACTGACAGACTGACAGACTGACAGACTGACAGACTGACAGACTGACAGACTGACAGACTGACAGACTGACAGACTGACAGACTGACAGACTGACAGACTGACAGACTGACAGACTGACAGACTGACAGACTGACAGACTGACAGACTGACAGACTAGCAGACTCGGAAAGAGCTTACATAGTGGTTTTGCTAGCGTTGAAGAATACCTCTTCAAAACGATGGAAAATATACTTCCGGGTCAGCAGATTTGTGTATACCAAAGGTCTTTAAGGACTCTATAGCAACTGGAAGAGTGCGAAAGAAGACAAGTCCCATGAAATCGGGGGTCGTCATAAAATTCTCTTGCATCGCTGAATTAACAGAACTGATAAAAGGGATGTCATTTAAGACGAATGTGAGGACGGAAGACGAATTGGTATTTCAAAGCATGCATGATGATAATATATACCAATTTTTGATTTTTTTTTTTAATTTATATTAATTGTTTTCCATTATTATTCATGTTTTTTTTTAAATTTTAATATTGTAATGAAATCTTCATCGAAAGCTATCAATATTGTTCTCCGTTTCTCTTCGAAAACTTTTTCTAACAAAAAATTTTTTAATTATATTTTAAGCCACACGCTGTGACATACACCTGAAAATTAATTTTAAACTCACATAAATCTTTTAATACAGGTCCTTGGATTCTTTACAAAAAAAAAAAAATCTTCAAAGCTCGATCGTTAACAAAAACAGCGCGTTTTTCGTCACTTCACAGCAGGTACCTATGAGCACTTCCTATGGGAATTTGTTTTTGCACAACTATTTTTCTTTACATTAACCAAAACGCTCATTTTCGTTCAATGCCGATGCCATGCCGGTATATGTATAGGTGTAATCATCCTTCAGCCAGTTTGTTTATTAGAAAAGGATAGGGGGTAGCAATTTCAAAATAATATGAATAATAATAAATCAACATTTGATTAATGGCTCAGCCCAAGTTCTCATAGAATAAATATACATATACTACCTAAATTATGTATATGTATGAATACTCCAAAATAAGGATGCCCGATGTGCTTACCCTTAGTCAATTTATTAAGTTCATTCCGTTCATTTTCATTAAATACCCCAAAATGGGGGTTAGAGGTCCTTTATGTCTTATAAATTATTAAGAACTCTTAAATTCTCAATTTAAGGAACTTTAGGTATCTCACTGGCAATATTTCACAACAAGAGAATAGTTTTTGTTAGATAAAGTATTCCAAAAATTTTGGCTTTTATTTGTTGATGTTCTTTGAAAATTATGCGTTAACATTTTAAACCAAAATGTAAATCGTTTAATATATTCCACCCACGAGATCAAAATTCTTATATACATAGTGTATCATTTCATTAAAAAAAAAAGAAGATAGGGTTTGGGCAAGATTCCACAAATTGTCACCTAAATTTAAGATACATTTTATTTGCCACCTCAAGGGATCTGCAAACTTGAAATTCGTTCTCGCAAAAATGTTTCCATAAAAGATATGAGTTAAAGTTTTTAGTTAAATATTTCAAGTGCGTAAGATGATAAGGATAAATAGTAATTGCTTACATTATTCTTTAGAATTTGGTGTTTAGTATTTGAACATTTTATATTTAGCGTATCCGGGGGCAGATTAATGTTTTATCATGATATAATCTTTAAATACACTTCTAAACGTGGGTGTAAACGATCTTTTTGTCATTTGAGTAACTCGGGTGTGCGAAGTAATGAAATGTAAGAAATCCAATTAGGAAAAAAGCCTCCTCCAAAAACGGGTTACCAGAAATATATTGAATGCAACACCAACAGTATACATGAATTCTTAAAAGATAGCATTTACTTTGATTGATGTTTAGTCTACAGTAAATGGGAAAAAACGATCACAATCTTTTTAAAGTCAAATGAATGTTGATTGGAAGTCCTAGTCACAAAGCCAAATCACTGAATAATGATGCGAATTAATAATTTGCTAGTAAATCCATCTTGTAGGCAATTCCCGTACCCATATGAGTCTACTGAATAAACACTTCATAGGAAAACTGATTGATTGAGTTAAATATTTCTCATGGCCTCCGAAATTTCAGGACTTATATGTCCTTATATGTTTTTATCGCCCACTAAAGCGATACTAAATACGAATACATTCCATTCACAGCTAGGATATGATTTTAATCAATAATTGCTCTAAATAATAATATTCATTAGATATGTGATGATAATTGCACAAATCGAATAAACTTAGCGAACATATGCATGCATTCTTTTTGCAAAATGCGATTTTTTCAGCATCTGAAGACTAGGACACTGATTTATCTATTTTTTGATTGATTCATTTTTTTAAATTAAAAAATATTTTTTCGCAGCTTTAATATGCAATATTATTTATACTGAAAAGGAGTAAATAATATCTGCATAAAAAATAAAATTCACTTGCTCTTATTTTAGATCACATATAACGGGTGATTTTTTTGCTACTTGGTTTTTGACGTTTATATTTTTGACAGATCACACATGACAAATTCCACGAACATTTGACATTTCGATTCAGTATTGCTTGCCATTTCATCATGAATAGACTTACGCCTGAACAACGTTTGCAAATTATTGAAATTTATTATCAAAATTCGTGCTCTGTGAAAAATGTGTTTCGCAAGCTACGTCCGTTTTTTTTCCGCTCATTTTTGGCTAAATGGATACGTGAATAAGCAGAATTGCCGTATTTGGAGTGAAGAGCATTCAGCAGCTACCAATGCATCCCGAAAAATGCACTGTTTGGTGCGGTTTATGGGCAGGCGGCATCATTGGGCCGTACTTCTTCAAGGACGATGAAGGCCGCAGGGTTACGGTCAATGGAGAAAGGTACCGTTCGATGATAACAGATTTTTTTTTGCCGAAAATGCAAGAATTGAACATGTCGACATGTGGTTCCAACAGGACGGTGCCACATGCCACACTGCACGCGAAACCATGCATCAATTGAGAGGCGAATTTGGTGAGCAGTTGATCTCACGTTTTGGCGCAGTCAATTGGCCACCAAGATCATGTGATTTAACCCCGTTAGACTATTTTTTGTGGGGCTATGTTAAGTCTATTGTCTATGGGGACAAGCCAAACACGATTGCTGCCTTGGAAGCCAACATTGAACGCGTCATTGGTGAGATTCCGGCCGAAATGTGTGAAAAAGTTTGCCAAAATTGGACCTTCAGAATGGACCACCTGAAGCGTAGCCGCGGGCAACATTTAAGTAAAATTATTTTTAAAAAGTAAATGGCAGATATTGATATATCGATCCAAATAAAAATTTCATTCACTTTTTACAAGTTTCTGTGTTTTTTTGAATTTTCAAAAACCAAGCTCTTAAAAAATCACCGTTTAGTAGAAATGGTTAAATATATTTTTAAGGACGTTTTTTGCAAAATATTTTATTTACGAAAATTCTTTAATTTTTTTCTAAAAAAAATTGGTACCTATTGCAATTTAAAGCATTTAATTATATAAACTTAAAAACATAATTTAAAAAAAAGTGTCCATCCGTTTTCAAATTTTAATCGAAATCCGTTGAGAGAGCGTACAATCAAAAAAGTTTATATAAAGAAGGTACCGTTAATAGAACATGTTATGAACAAATTTTTTTAAACCAAAATGTAGACTTAGCCAATAGTGCACTGAATTCTTACTTGCGATATATATGGAGCTACTATAGGCCATGTTATGGATTCGTAAAAAAAATCGAACTCGAGATTTTGATCAAACTTGACATTTTTGTTGGTCAAAACGAAAAATCTTAATCTTCAACGATTTTTATAAAATAAATATGATCATTAATTCTGTTCCCCATAGTATTCTTTTAAGAAAAATGAAACATAGTTTTTTCTTTGATAGAACGGCTGTAAGACTTATTGAGCAGTATCTTATTGGAAGAACACATGCTGTATCCATTAACTATCAGCTATCTGATTTCCTCTCAACACGAGCAGGAGTTCTTCAAGGTTCTATATTGGGTCCAATACTTTTCTCTGTTTTCATTAACGACCTACCATCCACTCTAAATCACTGTAAAATTATAATGTATGCTAATGACGTACATATTTATCTACAAAGTTATCCTCTCGGTATGGTTGAAGATGCTACATATCGTCTGAATATGGATTTGCTTAAAATTAGCCATTGGGCTGTTGAAAATTAGTTGCAACTACATGCAAAAAATGTCAAGCTTTAGCTTTATCAAAAATATTATTGATACCACCTGTTTGCCTCAAATCCTTTTAGGAAGTTCGACTGTGGAGTATGCAAAGACTACGAAAAATCTGGGATTGATATTTAACCAAACCCTTACCTAGGATGACCATATCGCATGTGCTCTAGGCAAACCTTATGGTGATCTTCGGGCTCTATATGTTTTCGGTAACTGCTTGCCAATGCACATTAAAATTATCTTGGTCAAAACTTTAATTTGACCGATATTATTTTATGGCAGTTTAATCTTATGCAGATTAGTTAGTGCAAATGAACGAAAATTTCGTGTTGCGTTTAACAATATTGTTCGTTTTGTCTATAACCTTCGAAGGTTCGATCATGTCTCACGTTTCACTGGCAGTATCTTTAAATAGTAAAATTTTAATCTTCTTGTTTAACTGATACAAACAGAAACATCTAAATATTTGTTCGAAAAACTAGTCTTCTCTCCATCACTAAGAAGCAAGGTCTTTATAACTCCATCTTTTAGGTACGCTGCTTCAAAGCGACAATTCTTTGTCTACGCTACTATAGTCTGTGAAATTCCGTTCCTGTCGAATTGAGAAGGATAAGCAACTGGCGAACTTTTACAAGGTCTTTAAATGATCATTTAAAATGCTAAATTAATTAATTCAAGTCATATTTTTTCTTTTTTATTTTTTATTTAAAAGTGTAAATTTTTGATTAATTTGATAGTTTTTATCTTATATCGTATTAGAATCTTTTTTTAACCTACATTGTACTTAGTATTACTTAAAAAAACAATATTGTTTTACTATGCTAATCTTTGATGAATAAATAAAAACAAATTCAAATACAAATTAATGAAGGGAAATGGTTGTTTTTGGTAATTTTTTTTGAACAAAAAAAATTTTATTTTTAGTACCTACCTCTAGTCTAGTAGAACCAATTTTTAAGTTTTCGAATTTTTCAAATTTTTTATGCAAAAGCTACTAGAAAATTTTAATAAACTATCCAACATTTTTCAGAGAATTTTTTTTGAAAACTCGAAATTTTTTCTTGAAACTTCGTATTTTATAGTTTTTTTGAAATTATCTTCAACAGTAAAAAAAACTATTTTTCTAACATAAAAAAACAACGGTACCTCCAATACAAATGTTAAAAAACTGATTAGAAAAAAGAATTTTCTCAAAAACGGCTCCAAGAATTTTAATAAAAATGTGTGTTCTTAAATTAGTGAATTCAACTTATAAGTACAAAATATTTTATTTTACGTACTTATTAACGGTACTTCCCATAGAATTACTTTATATATTTTTTTATGTAAATGGTTCCTAAAAGTGTTAATAAGACTAAATACTCAAATTTAAAAAAAAAATAGTTTTTGATTTAAAAAAAAAATTAAAAATCAGTCAGATTTTTTTTAAATTAAAATCTTATACCTATATTCATAAATATATACTTTAAATTTGCGTTTCAATTTTCCTAAAAATATTTTCAAAACCTTATAGACAAAACATTTGTCTTTTTTTTAAACTTTTTTAATTTTTTTAATTTTTTAAATTTTTTTCACATATTCATATTTGTCAGAGAATTCAAATGGCACATTTTTCCCTCCCTCAAACTATAGCAACTAAACAATGTAAGCAATTGGATTATGTGTTGCATCCATTTTTTATAATCAAAAATCCTTGAATCACCTAACTGTTCCTAGAATAGAGCGTCCGAAATAAATCGTCCGCGATAAAGTCCAACCAGTAAGCTTGTTTGTGCGCAATTAGATCGGACTTGGGAGTTCGAACGGCCTTGAAGTTCTCTCGGCTACCCTAGATATTTCATCTGTTACCTCTCGAAATATTTAATAAACAAAATGCCTCGAACACAGCGATTTATCTAAAAAAAACATGGACTACATAAATCCAACACTTATATTAAAAAGAAAAAACTATTGAGTTACCAGTCCAGATATATCTGGGATGATGTGACATTCTTGAAAGATGGATCATTTAATGAATCATTCCATTAACAACTACTGCATCTTCTCGAACAGCCAAGACTGAACTCTCTGTTCTACAAACTCTAAAATAGTTCTAAATTGTTATATTAACCAGATAACGCAATAGTTCAATATTTAGGTTAGGTTAGAAAGTGTGGTTAAACGCCCATTCGTCGAAGAAGTAATCTCCGTGGGTTTTTTTCCTGATCCGGACTAGGCTGTGGCATTCACGAAGAAAGCCCTTTTTCACCTCTTCGTCCGTACAACCTCTACATGAGTCTGATGTGCTGATGCCCATTCTGGTCATGTGGGTTCCCATTGATTCTTGACCCGTTAGGATGTCTATCAGGAAGGACAGTTGAGGTCTGCTAAGCCCTAGTTTTTATCTTAGAGATACCTGTTCAAAGATTCCTTCAAACCCGACAACTGTCGATACCTGACCATCTGTCGCTTACGGTTTTGAGGAAAGTGTGTTGGATTCTAAAGTTTTCTTGTTCCAGTGGCACAATTGATGATCCGGTTTTGACCAATTCGTCGGCGATTTCATTCCTTTGTATGTCACTATGTTCTGGGCCCCAGAATAAAGTGACTAAGTTCTATTCGCTTAGCAATATTAATTCGATGCGGCAGTTCACTATTTACCTTTGAAGTCCTAACGAAATCGACTAATATTTTCGTCAATAACGGAAACAAACACGTCAATACAAACGAAAAATACAGATAGAACTTTTATTTAATGAAATGCTCTTTCCTAAATAACGTCAATTCTCATCCCAACTCATACTCCCCTTAAATGAGTCATGACCATGAAGCATATTCTCATAAAATACCAATTTACATAGTGTTGAAAGAACTGTTTCAATCTACCATCATTGACCCTAAATAATTCTGATCGCATTAAAAGTATTCAAATTGAATTGAATCAGGCTAAAAGAGAAACTTGCAAACATTGGCCACCATTAATACCAACTTTTATACCATAAACCCATCACTGCCACTATTTAAGAACACATTTTACCATCACACGAGCCCAACTACCAAGCAAATTCCAACTTAAAACCACACATTCCATCCAACAAAAAAAAAAAAAACGAAAAAAAAATAAACCTCTGAACTTCAAACAATGGAACATAAGACCATCTCCATCCAGCTTATGGCATACTTTCCAACTGTAAGCATTTTAAGGACTGAGATTCTGTTAGTTAAACCAATGCATCATTGCATCATCAGCATCTGCTTCAGCACGACACAATGATGATGATGGTGATGAAGGCTTCGCTTAAAAAAATAAACACAAACAAAAAGAGTACAGTATCAGTTTAAATTATTCAGCTGTCTCGAACTTGTTGTTGTTGGTATGGAATTTTCAACATCATTATCAGAGGAATTTGAGTTCAGTTAAATGCCAAATAGTAATTTCAACTATATAAATATATATTAAGGACAGATTTTTTCGAGTGAACAAACATGAACAATTGAGTTGTACCATCTATTCTATTAAAATATTAATTTTCAATTGAAATATTGACAAAAAGCATAAATTGCTAGAAACTGTTTGACTATACTTGTCCCAAAAAAAAGTATAATATAATTAAGCATAAATCAAATCTTTTTTGTTTGGGTTAGTTGCAATCTACAAGCCTTGTGGATATCCAACAACTTCGACATCTCTTTTGGTGATATCCTGTTCAAAGCCAAAACCCGGCAGGTACGTAGATATCTTTTTAGAACTTAATGGAATTGGCGGAGGAGTACCATCAAATGTTTAACATACCTAACCAGCAATCTTGGTCCTAAAGGGTTTGGTTAAAATGACTGCCACTTCTTCTCATATTATTTTGTTTATAAGGGAATTCAACGGAAAGCGGGTGCAATATTTCTCAATAATGACCTTAGCGGCGTTCTTGATGGTTTTTGTTCCGATATGGCCCATGGTGGACGAGCTTTAACAAAATGATATTGCATCTTTTGGAAATAGTGTTCCTTGAAGAATAATAAAAAATGGATGACTGGGGAATAACTCGAAAAACTCTATAAAGACACTTTCGTGAAACAATTTTCCAGACTCTTTACCGTAAAACACTCTTAATTATTTATTAAAACTTGAAGAGTCTACCACCACTACACTGTATAACTTTTTTGACTAAGTTTTTATATTTAATAGGTTAACCAAGTCATATTGTAGACTTGCGAATAACGTCGTTAAGAAGGGATGATACCGATGGTGCCTCTAGGATTGAAGTAAAATTAAAGCAGTTCCAAAAACCAAACCAAGGGACACATACACATCCTACAAAGCTAATCTCGAAACCTCTTTAAGATTTAAAAAAAAAAAAAGATCCTTGAGCGAAGAACTATTTTAATCAGAGGAGAAATAGGAAGGCATTCAACACTGTGTCGGAAGCTACCCAAAATTAATTTCAATGAAGATACCAGCCCGGGGGATAACATCATTTCAGTAGATAAAATCCTGCGGATTTTCAAGGGAGAATACAAGTTCGTAAAAAATTACACCTAAGTCCCTATTACAAATTTCTTTATAACTACGTATTTACGATGGCACGAAATTGCTCTTATGTCTTAAGGCCCTACGATACTGAATATTAGAACTATGAAGTATTTATTGATATGTATAACAAAAAATTGTACAAAAGTTTCTATTTCTTTTTTAATTTTGAAAAATATTGAAACAAGCTAGTTGTTTGTGAAAAAGAGAAGGAAGTAATCCAAAAAATAATGCTATTTCTTTTAAGGAAGTGACATGAGACATGCCAACCGGATAAAAGTTTGTTAAAGTCTGACAATGTGTATTTCTGTCTCACCATCACAATATCATATTATCACACTTTTACGCTGTCAAAAGGAAACCTGTTACATTGTTACACAGTAGCACTATCATAATGTCTTTACATTGTTTTTCTTGCACTTCACACTTCCACATTGTCCACATCCTCTTGAAGCAGCTTACAATTTCTTACAATTTTAATAGTTTCAAACTTTCAAGCTGTACTGCCGGCCGGCAGTGTCACATAAAAAAATGTTTACATTTCCAATGGGGACGTTCACTCAGTTGCTCTTAGCAATCTAGAATAACTTTCTGTTGTTGTAATGCCTGCAAAAGCATATCTGATAAAAAAACAACTGTTCTCGTGAAAGTTATCTTGAGTTATCCAAAAAAAATTGGATTAACTAGCTATGCAAGAACAAATGTATAGAACAGCTGGCAGCAAAATTCATTGAGTATGCGTTTTGTTCTGATTTCTTGACAGCTTTCAGCTAATCTATCTGATTCGTCCACACATATACTCCGATAGCTTGGTATCCGAGATAACATATCTAATAAGTGAGTGAACGCCCGCAATCTGCCAAAATGTCACAATGTAAAGGGTTATCCATTTTGCAGTTTCAAAAGTATAAGGGCTGGAATTCGACATCTGTTAAACTTAATTGTTAAACCAATTTTTTTTTCAGTTGAAAATCTGACATTTACGAAAATGGATCGCTTAACTATCGCACAACGCATAAAAATTGTTAAAACCTACTACAAAAATGGTGATTCTGCCACAACCACATATCGTGCTTTAAGAGGAGATTATAGTTTACATAATCGTCTAACTACGCAAGCAATTGGCAAAATTGTGAAAAAAGTTGAAGAGACTGGATTGGTTACAGATATTGTAAGGCCTGTGCATCATCGCTTCGCTCGTACCCCTGAAAATATCGCTGCTGTAAGTGAAAGTGTTGCCGAAGACCTGAATGTGTCGATTTCTCGTCGTTCTCAGGAATTAGAACTGTCTTACGGCACATTATGGAGTATTTTGCATTTGGATCTACACCTGCATCCATATAAAGTTCAGCTCACACAACAACTAAAGCCAGCTGACCATTCACAACGTCGTAGATACGTCGAATGGGTGCTTGAACAACAGGCGATGGACGCAATTTTTTGAAGAAAATTTTCTTCAGCGACGATGCTAATTTCTCACTCCGCGGGTATGTTAATAAACAAAATTGTCATTTCAATTCTCAAGTAATTGAAGAGAGGCCATAACATCCACAAAAACTTACTGTTTCGGGCCCTCTTTGGAACGGAGGTGTGATTGTGTGACCTTACTTCTTCGAAAACGACTGTCACGGTCATTTCGGACCGTTATGGTCATATGATAACCGACTTTTTTTGCCTGCTATTGAAGAATATGACTTGGAGAATATGTGGTTTCAACAAGACTGCGCCACATGCCACATAACTCAAGCGAATATGGCTTTATGATTAACAAGATTATGACAAGAGAAATTTCCTGGTCACGTAATTTCTCGTCGTAGTGATATCAACGGGCCACCAAGATCATGCGATTTGACACCACTGGACTTTTTTTGTGTGGGGCTACGCGAAAGACCATGTTTATGCAGATAAACCTTTAACTCTTGAGCACTTGAAAACCAACATTCTTCAAGTTATGGCTAAGAAACCGCCCAATATGTGTGAAAAAGTTGTCCAAAATTACTTCAAAAGAATCGATGCTTGCAACAATTCGCGTTGTGGTCATTTAATTGATGAAGTGCTTCACACATAATTTCACGTTGAGACTTTATAATAAAAAAGAAATATGAAAAAAAAATATTTTATGTGTGTTTTATTTACGTTTACTTTTGAAACCGCAAAATGGATAACCCATTATTAATGTTGCACCATCACACACTAACAGTGTCGTGGTTGCATTAATTTTGACTCGAAAGTACCAAACGGTTACACTGTCATATTGGAATTAGAAGAAAGCCGACTTTACTGTCACACGATTGCCGTTCAAGATTTTATTTGGGGTAACAAAGTGAGTAACACAGCAAATTCAACAGATTTGCCAACAAAAATGTCCAGACAAAATTAGCCTTAATATTTCTCTTATTTATTTTTCTTTTGTACTGCAACCTTTTCTATTGTATCTATACGAAACAAATACATTCATATTTTGTTTTTGTAATTTGTGAAATATCAGCTGAACTTTTTGCACTTACATTTTGTATACTTGTGATGTTGGCGGTGACAAAAGATGAACAAGCAAATAAAAAGAAGGAAATGAAAATCCTAGGCCCCAAGCACAATTGACTCATTTTTGCATTACTTAACAAAAGTTAATTTCGTTAGGAGTTAGGTGAATTTGAAAGAGTTGAAATAGGAAAGTAAAAATGATTGAAATAAATTTGATTAAAAGCAGAATTATCCTTTGTTCCCGATGAACTTAAAATTCCCACAAAAAGGGATTTTTCCTCTGATCTCAGGTCCCAGCACTGGTATGGAATGGACGATTCATAGTTTTAGGGTCTGTTTAATTTTGTTTCCATTGGAAATTAAATTTTTTTTTAAAGCGTGAAAATCGAAAATGGTGGAAAGAAGCAATGAAGCTGAAGATGATATTTTTTTGCCTCACCAATTATATGTGAACTTGTATTTACGATGATAGAAAATACCAAAAAAGTGGTTCCCGCAATTCCGAATGTCTGTCTGTGGGTGGGATCTACAGCCTTTAGTCGGTTAAAGCGTGTTTCATCACTTGGTACTTAAGTGACTTAGACTACTGATGGTCGATTGTTTTTTATTTTTTTTTTGCCCCAAAACTAAACGGTTAATCTTAATTATATAAAAAACTGTTCTAACGATTTTATTAAAAAAAATATTAAGTACATAATCTTAGGTATACTCTATTTTCAAGTTAAACAAATTTTTTTTTATAAAAATTAACGGTACCTTCCAAATATATAAAGATGAAAGCACGAAAACAAAAAATGATATTTCTTGAAATTGATCCTTTTATATCCTTTTTTATTTCGTTAAAAGTTTGTGCTTTCAGACACATTGTATGATTGCTTTAGGTTGAGGTTAGGTTGAAGTCGCTGTCAGCATTGCAGCTGATACACTTAGACCAGAGTTAGTCCCTTGTAATACCACATGTATCCTGCGATAATGTGCCTATTCGTTGAACCATTTGGGGCTCCTAATGAAGCGTAAGAAACTGTCTATTTTGTTTAGATCGCTGAGATCATCGAAGAAAAAGTCTCCAAGATGGATCTAACGTCCGTGAGATAGAGCAGAGGGTATGTACACAGAAGATGAGGAATAGATTCCACCTCTTCTTCGTCCATGCATCTTCTGCCGAAAAAACGCCAAGACTCTTTGCGTGCTTGCTTATGAGGCAGTGTCCGGTTATGACACCAATTACGGAGCTGATGTGCAACCTGCTTAATTATATCAAACACTTGGAGCATTTCAGATCAACTTTTGACCAAAACTGTTTCCTGATTGCCTTACACTAGAGAGATTTTTAATACTTGTTTCTGTTTTGGATATCATTCTTTTGCAAAGATACTAAATTTTTTTATTAGATGTTAACTTTTCCAAAAACAACTTCCCTTCAATACTCCATTTAATTTCGAAAAGTATTATAGCGAAAATGCAAAGCAAAAAGGGCAATAACACTACAATTTTTCAACCTAAGAAATTTTGTCTATCCCGGTTCCTGGCAAAAACATACGTCCCGCACCAAGTGGTTAAAAATCGCAAGCTGTAATTGCACGATCAAGCAGTCTACTGCATAAGCAATGATTTGGGTTAAAGGCCGATACGCATTTATGTTTGATTGATTTTTAATTTTTTAAAGTAATATCTTATTTAGCTATGAGTAATATGGAATTCCAGCTAGATTTCCTGCTAAAAAAATGTTGGCAGAATTTGAAAAAAATAATGTAAAAGAAAAATGTTACTTCCTTTTTCCTAGCAGGGAAAATGCTAAATTGGCCACATTGATCAAGTAGGAAACCAGCAGAAAAACATTATCATTTGTGTTCCCACTTTGTGCACAAAAATGCATTTATCAAAGACTATTTTTTTTTCAAGAGTGATGGTAAAACTCCCCCACATGACTACTCATTTTTAAATGTCAAAATAAGTGTTCGTTATCATGTATTTCACGAATATGTCCGAAAACAGCATAAATTTGAATATCTTCAAATTTTGTAATGACACACTTGGCAACTGACAGGTTACATACTGTTTTTTTCTGATTTCCTTCATTTGACTTCCTCCATAAATTTGTAAAAGCAATTTCTTGGCCTAAAATTCGAAGCTTGAGGAAATATTTTAATCTCTCATGAGCGCCCTCTTCTGCGATAAACTTAAGGAGGATTTACATGGATCTGCAGACTTGAAGAAAAGTAGAGCGAGACCATAATTTAAAACAAACATAAAAGTAAGACAGGGCACACAGTAATAACTTACTCGAACTCTGCTATAACTTTCTTGGCACATCTTACAATCACATGTTCTTAGCGTTCAGGTATGTAGTTTTGAGAAGATAATTTTTGCTATTTTCATTGTTTTTAAGCAAACTGAGGTGAATTGGTAAAAAAAAACTTGAAAATTCGTTATCTGAACGGAACAAATTATGGTGCAGATGAAAATGCTATAATGAAGATGAACATGTTCATCTTCACTATAATCTGCAATCTTCAGATTTATACTTCCTATAATCTTCATACATGAAGATGATCTCCATTTTGGTCTTCGCTCTCTATCGCACAAGTATGATTTTTTTTATTTTGTTGCCTTTTTTTTGCAGATGCCGATGCAGATGAAGATGAAGATACATGTAAAGCCACCTTTCAACAGAATGTGACAGTTTTTCGTAGACAATCTTAAATTTAAGCATCTAAGAGATCAGAGCTCTTCTACCGTGTGCGATATTCATATCATTATGTTAAACGGCTTTTAAAATTTGCTCTAAAAGAGTAGGGTAGACTGGGTACGGTTGAGACAATTTAGTTTATGTCGTCCATAATATTGATTTCTATAA
Organism: Philhelius pedissequus; assembly: GCA_910595825.1. Classification (NCBI taxonomy): domain Eukaryota; kingdom Metazoa; phylum Arthropoda; class Insecta; order Diptera; family Syrphidae; genus Philhelius; species Philhelius pedissequus. The sequence continues at coordinate 10,571,420 of OU343161.1, read as the reverse complement.
GTCGAGTGATGAAGAAGGCATGTTCAATGAAAAAGCGGGTTTCCTTCTACAATTAGGGTGTGCCTTTTTAGTGCTCGGTGCTTTATTTTTTGTAAAACATGCAATTAAAAAAAATTGCGATTGGGGTCAGTTGAAACACATTGAAATAATAAACTTGATTTAGTGTTGAACACGTTAAATTCATTTTTTTTATTTTTAAATATTAATATGACAATGTTTGACAATACTTATCACATATAGTTGTCTTCGAATTTATATTTAATTATAATTCATGTAAAAAAAATTTAAAAAATCTACAGTATTTTAAAACAAAACAAAATATAAAAAATCCACATCTTTCAAAAAAACAAAACAAATAAACGAAAATAATTTTAAGATATATCGAAAGGAAACCTTTCATCAAATATAGTTTTTCACAAAAAATAATACATTAATCGGAATATTCCGAATCGCAATTGTGGGAAACATATGAGTTTCCACTTTCTATGCACTCTTCGTGAGCCCACAGTTTACAAACTTTGCATTGTATCCACTTTCCTCCAAATCTGCTTTCTCAATAGCTCTCCTCTTCTTCAGATGATGATAAGTCCTGCTGTTTTTGTTTTCTTCCTTTTGCGGTATTTCTTTTCTTTTTCTCGCCATCCAATCTTTCTTTTACTTGCTTAGCTTTTGTTTAGGCCAAAGTATATATCAGCACATCGAAGATGAGAGTTCCCGCTCTTGCTTCTCCGTAAAAATTCTGTTGAGAAAAATTCTGTTGAGTGCTAACAGGGTGCCCCGTAAGTCAAGGTCAGGCGGGTACAGGGTAGTTCTTACCTGTTCTTGAAAAGTAATACAAAAATCCATCGCGCTTGGTTATGCAATAATTGCAATATTTACAAAAGTAATGAAAATCAATAACCCAAGGAGGTGACATTTTTAAGTATTGTGGTCACAAATTTCTAAATTTTGGAGTCTTTTTATTTTTTGCTTAATTCTAAATAACAATGCTATTAATTCCAATCACAAATCCAAAAATAAATATTGACAATTTCCTTAGAAAAATAAAGTTTTACTAAAACATGGTTGAAAAACAAATCGAACCTAAAAATACTCGTAGAAACACCCCAAAATTTTTAAACTTGTGACCAAAGTACCAAAAAATTTGGCCTATGGTATTGATTTTTATCATTATATCATAGTAGTAGTAAACTTTATTGAGATTATATATATTATAGATGATAATACACATGTATTGCAGTTAAAATATTATTTTGCCGAATTCGAATTGGTCAGGCTACACCAAATGTTATACTATATTTGTTCATTAAATTTAGACAAAAAGAAAATTAAAATTACGTAGTTGTCAAACTGCAGTTTAGAAATTAAAACGAGTCCTCTCAACAAAGACCATTGGGATTTCAAAGAAAAAATTAAACATAAGAACTTAAAACTAGGTGCGATAAGGAGAAACAGTAATCTCATCTCTTTTGAAACACTAGAAAATGTGTGCTATTACAAATTGGAACACATAAGCGTATGTACATCTTATCTTTTAGAGCGAGAGCTCAATACTTCTCAATATATCTTTTGCTTGAATGAGAGAGCGACATCTCGATAGTTATGTGATGCAAGAGAGCGATCTTCTAGTTGTTGAATGTTGAGATGACAAGAACTGTTGTTTCTCCATTATCGGTTCCGTTACGGTATAACGGATTAATGCAGCTTGTGTCCATTACGGGCTGCAACATAAGCGATCCAAGGATGCTTTTAATTTCTGGGATGACGCGACGTCACTATCCTATCCGAGTGCTGTGTCCATTCATTATGAATCGCCAAATTGAGGAAATTTAATTAAAAACAAAAGTAAATCTGTTAGCGAAGTTCTTAGAGCAGTTTTACCGAAGAATTGTGTTTAGTGATGAAGCTCATTTCTGGTTAAATGGCTTCTTCAATAAGCCGAATCACCATTACATCTATTAAAATTACATGTTTGGTGCGGTTTACACGCTGGCGGTATCATCGGTCCTTATTTCTTTCGAAATGAGGAAGATGCTGCCGTTACGATGAATGGTGAGCGCTGTTTCAAAAAATTAATCAGCTAAACATCCACGACATTTAGTTCCAACAAGACGGCGGCGGGCGCAGCTTGCCATACAGCGCCCTGAAACATAAATTTATTGCAAAATTAATTTGGTGAGAGCTTTATTTCCAGAAGTGGATCTGTTACCTGGCCCCCTCGCTCGTGCAACTTAAGGCCTCTCGACTACTTTTTATGGGTTTATGTTAAGTCATTGCTTTATGCTAACAAACCAGCAACTCTTGAAGCATTGGAAGACAATATTCAAGCCAACATTGACAGCATACGGCCAGATTTATTGGAAAAAGTAGTCAAAAATTGGACTGATCGAATAGACTATGAAACTTGTAGCCACGGCGGACATATGTCGGAAATCATTATTAGAAAATAAATGCCATTAAATTATCTAACAAATTATAATAATAAAAAATGTATTCCGACAATATTTCCGTCTTATTATTTAAAGTTCTCAAGCGCTTGAAAAAACACCCGTTACATCGAAGCGTTCAATAAAAACAAACAAAAATCATTATCTATTGAAATTACAATTATTCGTCAGGCCCTTGACATGATGATGCATGCTTGTCTTGGCAACTTATTCGTCAAAAGACACAAACTGTGTCGAAACCTTTGAACCCCACTGTATAGCTTGTTTTTATTAGAATAACCATTTTCGCCGAATAATAATTATAATTATTTGTTTGTTTGTTTACATGAAACCAATACTTGATCCATATAATAGAACAATTGGAATACAAGCACAAATTAAAACAATAAGACCGAGTTGTTTCCCAGCAAAAAAAAAGGCGGAAGCGAATACTCCGCCGCGCTGGGGGCTCTTATAAACTCTCAACTTGGGGTAATTGTTAGGAATGTGTTAAAAGAGAGTTAAAGAGATAGCCCATAGGGGGATGGGTTGGTGTAATAGTGATGGGTCGTACCTTTGAAGACGAAAACGATGGTGAATTGCGAATATTCAATTGAAGAGGATTCCAAAATAATTAAAAGTAACAAAGCATAAGAATTTATTTTTTATATTCTTCTTCTTTTTTATTACGTACACGCCTGATTCTCCTCCTAGGAGCAGATCAGTCTCTAGAGTATATCCCTTCCCTGAAGTGTGGTACATATTTTTTTTTATCCAACAATCATATATTTTTCTTGAGCTGACTCGATGGATAGACTCATTTTATTTATTTTTATTATGAAAGTCTATTGTTTATTAGAACCTGTAATTTTTAGGTTTAACCTCCTTACATACATATCGGCAGTATTTACACACAATTTTGGGGATAAATGAATATGTATTGTGCGATCTGATATCCCCGTCGAATAAACCATAGATGCCGCATGAATGTGGTATGTGGGGAACTTAATGAACCATTCAATATGACTACCAATGTGGGAGCTATACAAATTAATCTGCTCCGAGCCATGACATAAACGACGCATTTACATGAGTAACATATAAATAACGTTAAGATGCTTACGGTAATAGGATATTATTTTTGTTCCCAGGTGTTGTGGAAACAAAATAATACCCTGAGTGTTTGCTTTTGATCAAATGAAAAAATAAAATATTTATTGGGATTTTTGTGTTTTGTTTTATTTCAATTTAATTGTGTTTATTTGAACATTCAGACTTCTGATAAGGATATCTAAGTAACCATATGCCAGAGTCTCCGGATGGACAGCTGTCAGGACATTTATGCTTAGCATATATTTATTTTAGAAGATTAGCATGTAACGACTTACCATCCAAAATTCCAAACAAAGTAGGCAATTGGATGAATTCTCGGATATTCGCGTTGTCCACTTGAGTATATGTGATTTTTAAAGATATAATTTTGGGAATGGTTTTGATGAAATCCTGTTTTTATTTTTAGTTTTTTTTGATTTAAAAAAAAATTTATTAGTTTTTAAAGAGTTACCTATTGATTTTTCAAAAAAAAAATCAAAAATTAGGTAGGTATTCAAGGTTTCTATTGCATTTCAAGAATCCGGATTTATAAGAACTTTAAATTTATCCTAGATATCCGATGTCAACAGCTATTGTATAAATATTTCTACCTATATACCATACAAAAGTAGTTTTCGGTAGTAAATTTTGTCATAAACTAAAATACATAAAATCATCTAGTTGCCATCAGTGTTTGATTAAGAATTTATAGGGACATCTATTAATTAAAGCCAATTAGTACTTAAGTTCACTACTTGGAATAAAAAAACAGTCACATTTATAAAAAATGATAAAATTTGAGTTTGACAAGATAAAAAAGTATGTTTGTAAAAAAAACCTATTTATGTACATATATAAATGTATGTAATGTAAATTTACTTATATTGTATCCTTTGAAAATAAAATTAAATAAAAAATAATATATAATTTAAACAATTTTGAAAAAGCACACTTTAAACTTTTTTTTATCTTTTTGTTTTCAAAATTTTTTCCTTAAAACTATGCATATATTTCACTTAACTAAAAAATTAAAGCTAATAGAGTTGGGTATTGGCTTTATAAAATAAAATACACGACTGGATCGTAGGAAATTGCTCTTGTAGCTAACAATTTTAATGTACCTAACCATTGAGGTTTAGTTAGTTAGGTGTAGTTATCCTATGCAGGTTTAAAGCCTAGGTAGGTAAGATTACCTTGATTCTTAGTATAATGAATTGTCGGATGGATGATTCAAGGAATTGTTTAATATAGGTAACTATATATTTCAATTATGTAAGTTAGGAGAGTAAAATGTATCTAAATACATATACATTGTAAACATGTACATATAATAATGAAAATTAAGGGTGTAGATGGGTAGCTATATACATACAACTTCATAATTTAGGCGCAGGACACATATGTATATATAAATGTATGAGGGCCTACATTGTATTTAGTATTCACTGACGTACGCAAAAATTCGTAAGAGGGAGTAATATTAAGGTAGAAATAAATGGATAATAGGTACACATAATTAAATGTTTTTATATTGCCTAGTCGTTATAGTTTGAGGGAAAACTAAAATGCAATTTGAATTCATGGATAAATAAGAATATATCAAAAAAAAAATCAAAAATCATTGGAGCGGTTTTTTAATAAATTAATTTTGTATGTATAGAATCTTGATCACATTTTTAGAACAAAAATTGAAGCGCCATTTTGAAAATATTATCAATATACATATATTAAATTCAAATTTCAATAAAATTCGGTGACTGGTTTTTGAAAAATCAATTTTATTAATTTTTTTAAAATCGATTTTTTTTTTAAAGATTTTAATATTCAGTTTTATTAACAATTTTAGGGAGCATTTGTGTAAAAAAAATATTTTTATCGGTTCATCCAATGTTGAGAAATTCGAAAATATGAAAAGTGGTTCTATGGGAAGTACCGTTAATAAGCACGCAAAAATAAAATATTTTTATACTTGAAAGTGAATTTTACTAATTTTAATAAAAATTCGTGGAGCCGTTTTCGAGAAATACATTTTTTTCTTAACCGCTTTTTATCATTTGTATGGGAGGTACCGTTGTTTTTCATTAAAAAAAAATAATTTATTTAACTATTCAAGATAATGTCAAAAAAAACCATGAAATACGAATTTTCGAAAAAATCTATTGAGTCGTTTTCGAAATTTTGAGTTTCCAAAAAAAAAAAAATAATTCCCAAAAAAAATTGTTTTGGAAAAATTTTGGTATATAATAGTGTTTAAAATTTCTAGGAGCTTCTGCGTAAAACCAAAAAAATGATTCTACTAGAGGTACCAAAAATAACAATTTTGTTTCCAATAAATAAATTATCAAAATTATCCCTTTATTAATGAACTGATTTTTTTTTTATTAAAATCGTTGGAGCCGTTTTTGAGAAAAATAAGAGTTTTGTTTTTGCAAAAAAATGTATGGGAACTACTGTTATTTGCCGTCTTAAAAAAATTATGAAAAAAAAACGTATGGGCATATTACCGAAAAAACAATATTTACCAAGTTTGACACAAATCCACCAAACCCTTTAGGCTGCATTCTCGAGGACAGGCAGACAGACAGACAGATAGTCAGACAAACGCAATTGGGGGACCCACTTTTCCCACTTTTTTGGTGTTTTCTATGATCCTAATGTCTAGTTTGATTGTTAGAAAAAAATTTTTTTTTACGAATACATACATAACTTGCCTTATAGTACACCTATAATCGCAAGTAAAAGTGTCAACATTTCTTTATAAGATTTCCATTATTTTTTAATATTTTTTTTCCAATTGTTAGTACTTTTTTATGAAATAGCCCCTCCCCCAAAAGAGGGAGATAGACCCCAGCCATAGTAAAAATGCTTCTTTTTGACCCCTTTACAAAAATCCCTTATCAAGTTTTGTGGTCAAAGCTATCGTTCTCTCTCACCAGAACAATATATTCAATATTATTTCAAAAGATGTTTGTTTTATAATTATAATTGTTTTTACCCCTTTTTTAGTTTTGAGTACTTTGGAATTCCAAAACACAAAAATAAAATCCAATTACGCTATTTAGAATGTTTAGGATGTGGTCCTTTTAGTTCGCAAAAAATCGTATTTGAAGTCAAATGAATAGTTAAAAAAAAAGTCTTGTCGACTACACTTTATACAGTGAAAATTAAGCTATCATTCAGTACTAATTTTATATTAATTTGTCCACCATAAAGCCATTTTTTGACTTTTCAATTTAAACAAAAGAAATTATTATATTTCTTAAAAGTGGTCGGGCGGCACCGGATTCGCGAAGAGGACAGTCTAAGCTTTCGTTTGATATCAAAATTACCCACTCAATCGATGAGATAGGTTCTCGTATGCAAGACTGTTATATTAAAAATCTAAATATATTTTTAAAGTCGTTTTTATTTATTTTTTTATATATACAAAATTTCTTCAATTTTTTCTAAAAAAAAATTGGTTTGACAATTTTGACAATCTAAACTATTTAATAATATAAACTTAAATACAAAAGATTAAATCGGCTTAATCAAAGAAAAAAATAATTCAAAATTCTGAAATAAATACTTAAACTAATTGGAGCTCAAAAAAAAGTACGCCATTTTATTTCTTGAATAAATTTGAATTTACGAGAAATAAAATTTAAAAAATCTGTCGAGCGGTTTTTGAGAAAAAAAGTTTTTTTTTGTCAAAAAAAATCAAAAACACCAATTCATAGGTATTCAGCAAATACATATAAATATAATTTTCGAAAAAAAAAAAAAATAAATGAGCAGTTTTCAAAATATGAATTTTTAATTTTTTTTAAATGCTTTTAAAAATACAAAAAAAGTATTAATTAAAAATACAACCTATCGGTCGTACCTAAAAAGCTGCAATGATTTTTTTAAATCAAGATCGTTAGAGCCGATTCCGAAAAAATTGGCTTTAAGGTAACGCTTATATGGCAGCTACCGTTATTTGTTGAGCTAAAACAAAATTCAATTTCCCCTCAGCACAAGACCTTTTTTTTATAATCTACACGCGCTCAAGGGATTATACCCTTTAAATGTTACAACACAGCGCGGCCGTGAGGTTAAGGAAGAGAAAGAAGGATAGGAAAGATGTGTGGCGCGATGATCTGAGACTGGATGTGCTAAATTAATGCGGAGAAATTTCGGTGTCTTATTTATCTATGTCCCTTATAATTCGCATTAATTTTTTTATTCCTTGTCATATTTTATCGGTATACTAGTTTTACTCAATCACGTGTTGTTAGTGCTAGGCCTAAGCAGCATGTAATGAGTAAACCAGTAACTCATTGTACTACATTTTATTTTAGAATTTGTTTTTAATGGAAAAATAATGGGACAGAGACTACGGCACTGATGGAGCCTGTGACCATGATATTGACAGGCGAACACCCAACTATCGCGCCACGGCCACCACCACCCAACTCTCTATAAGAAGTTTGAAAAAATTCCGCCCATCCGCTTAGGCTGTAGGTGTCTATATATATTATACATACAGACCGACAGACAGACATACATACAGACGGACAGTATTCTTAGACCATCTTTTTTCGTCTTCGCTATCATCGTATTGTCATGTTTGATAGTTATTTCAAAACTTTTTTTTTCGACGAATGCATAACTTACCTTACAGTGTCTACCTATAATCGCAAGTAAGAACGGTTTTTAGAGATGTTCGGTCAAGCATTTATTCCCTACAATTTTTCGGCCGACTAATTCTTTTAGATTAGACCAGTGGTCTTAAGAATATTTACGCAAGTTCTATAGATTGGTATTCGTACCCATCATTTTTACTCTCTCGGTGAGATAGGTAATATTACGATCGCCTCCCGTATTATATGGTCCGATCTAGAGGCTAATTGTTGTCATAAAAATAGCGAAGGAATAATAAGACAGCTATGTCAGCATCTCACCAAAAATGATTTATTAAAAATATTTAAAATTTTTGTTCATTTCGCGATATTTATTTCGCAAATGTTTATTTGACTCGGAAACTTATCACTTTTTCGCAAAACTATTTTTGCGATTTTTTATGTCGCTTATTGTTGAACAGCAAGTTGTTATTTTTCCAATATTTACTTTGTGGAACCTTATTTCCAGTTGAATTACTTCGCCAGTCATTTAACAGGTAATATGACAACTAGAATTCACTTGGAGGACCCAAGGCCGGACTTAAATTACTCGTGATCACCAAACTGTCCGTATAGTCGTGCCTCTCAAATCTTAACCATTTTTTCAAAAATTCATATTAGCTCTTCAAAACAAGATCTACAAACAACACTACAAAGCGATTCCTGGAACAGGAAATTGCTGGTAGGAAATTTTGTTCGTACGTTCAGTTTTTTAGAGAAAAATGTATTCATAAAAATAAAATATAAAATAACATCAAACATTTTTATATTTTTAGGTTATATCATCTCAAACCCCTAATGTTTTAGAGTAATTCTTAGGTCGATTTTAAATTTAGGATATGAAAAACCTTCGAATTTAGTATAAATTCGTTCCAGATACAAAAAAGTTGTGATAAGTAGTGTAGTACGAAAGGAGCGGTATAGTTTTTATTTTTAAACAAATCAACCTACCAAAACTTCAAAGAAAAAGAAAACAACCGACCTTTTGAATAGTAACCCACTTACTATAAGGATTTAATAGATACTTGAAAAAATATAAATAAAACAATATCAACATACACACTAGATGCCACAAGCCCCAGAAAAAAAACCATTCCTCCTCAATGGAAAATGACCCAAGGATATATGAGTTCACCCAGAGTTCAAGAATCAAAGAAAAAAAAAATACTTATTTCAATATTCCTATTTTATCAAAGGCCATAAGTCAAACCATCCATTAAACTTATGATTAAAAGGTTGCCAAAAAAATCATCATTTGTTTTCTATTTTATGAATACATTTATTTGGCGTGTGTATAATTTGACAGTCTTCCAAATATATTATTAGCCACGTACATATGTATGTACATATATTGTGTATAAGGAAGGAAATTATATCATTTAATGATTTGACATAGGTTTAAAAGACATTGAAGCATATTATCCAATATTTACTTTGTGAAAAACAAAATTCATACAAACAAAAAAATCAGAAAATCATAAAATCCTATCAATGCCATAGCATTTAGTCGTATTTTGAATATTTGAGTTATCCAATTTGCGAACTTTTGTCGGATCATTTCTTCAGAGAAAGGGAAGTTATGTTGTCATCTTACATGCGGATATGAACATTAGGGTGTCACCTAATTTAGTTTGTTAGAAACCGGGTAATTCGCATAAGATACAAGATAATTGCTTTTTTTTTGTATAATAATGCCCGAACTAAAGGGGTTTTGACTACCCTTAAAATGACCAAGCACAGCACGAGCGTTTGGAAAATAGAGAAGGATATAAGAGGAGATACCGAATGAACATTGGTTTTGAATTTCTGAATATCAAAATAGGAGAGGAAATTAGAGCCGTGTAGAGCATTTCACATTCGCGTTGTACGGCTAAGGAAAGAATCTCTGTACTTGACCGTACGTCCGAAGTAAGTTGGGCTAAGGGGTAAACTGATAAGCATTTCTAGAAGCGCCGGTAATACGGTTGAAAAATTTATACTATATAAAGTATATTCCAGCTTTGGACGAATGGAGGCTTTATAGGATATATCCAGGTCAGAAGGCGAGAAGAATTTCTTGGATCTTCGAAAAAAGCCCAAATACTATTCAGCATTATTGGAGACATGGAATATATGGTCATTTCACAAGAGGTGGAATGGACGGACATCGGTTTCTTTAATGTATGTGTCGCTAATGAATAGCGGCATCTTATTAACAAACAGGTGAATCAGTAAACGATTAGAAAATCTGAGAGAACTATAGTCAGAAAAACATTTTAGTAAGTTAGCAGTTCCATGGAATATGAGAAAAAGATTTGGAGACAAAACGGAACCCTGGGGCGCACCAGCATTTATTTTATGAACCGTCCAACACCACTTGTATTGAGCGATCCGAAAGGTAATTTCTAATCCAACAAAGAAGAGATTCATCGATACCAAATGCATTTATTTAAAAGATCAGAACGTGATGCCAAACTCAATCAGACGGTTTTGAAATATCAATATAATAATCTCACTTTCTATAAAACTATGTAAAGATTTGTGCCACTGTTCGGTGAGATATACCATCAGATCACCAGTGGACCTTTTGCTACGAAAGCCATATTGTCGGTCATTAAGGAGCTTTCGTTCTTCAAGATATTTATTTAGCCGATAATTAATCAGCGTTCCCATGACCTTGGAAAGAAGGGACGTAAGTGCAATTGGACGGTAGAAAAATGCAGTTTTCCATCCCCTCGGAAAGAGACCAAGTAGAGTAGGACAGATGGAAAGCTTACACAGTGGTTTTGCCAGCGTAAAAGAACACCTCTTCAGAACAATAGGGGAGATACTATCTTGACCAGCGGATTTGTGTATTTCAAGATCTTTAAGAACTTTAGCAACTGTACGAGTACGAAGAAAGATACGTCCCATGAAACTGCTTATGCTCTCAAGTAGGTACAGGAGGAGTCATGACAATTTGTGAAAGCAAACTGAGCTGCTAGCAAATTTGCTTTTTCTTGTGCGCTTACCGCAGGAGTGGTATTGGAAACGAGCGTTGGAACCGACGAGGAGGTGGAATTTCGTACGTTTTTTACAAATGAAAAACAATTTTTACTACCTTTGGGGCATTGTAGTATTTTTTGTCTTAATTTTTGCTCATGTAGGAATTTCGTTCTTTGAATATGACTATTACAGGTCTTTCTAGCTTGTTTGAACTTATTCCGGTTTTCCTCAGTTGGCTTGGCTTTATAACATCGGAAACTTACCTCTCTCAACCTGATAACCTCTTTACAGCTCAAATCGAACCATGAGTTTTCTCTTGGTTTGATGCTTTTAGTTTTGTTCGGTGTAAAATCTTTCATCCCCTTAAGAATTATATTTCTATTCATAGCGCTGGAGTCAACGTCACTATCGAGGAAGCAAAGTCACCAGATAAAGATCCTGAAGAAATTATTCAGACCGTTCCAGTTGGCTTTCTCGTATTGCCACACGGTCCTCTTAGGAATGCTTTCTTAAGCTGAGAACTTTGAGCACGAGAAATTGGCTGATATGACACAATGGTCCGATGTGCCTAGAGACGATAACACACCAATAGTATATTTACCAGGTAGAGAGGTAAGAAACAAGTCTAGGGTGTTGGCGGAGTGACCTGGAATGTCAGGTATTCTTGTTGGATCAGTAACCAGCTGAGTCAGATTATTCACCTTAGCAAAGAGCTCAACATACCTTCCTTCGTGTGTTTTCATTCCAGAATAGCGTAGCCACTTGGAATTGTGTACATTAAAATCGCCCCTGACAACGATTTCACTGTGCGGATATTGGGAAACAATTCGTTGGATGGAGTCGGACAGCGCATCGAATTCATTAAAAGTCGAATTACTGTCCAAACTGGGGCTACAATAAATAAAGCATGTGTGAATGATGTGCTTATGGACGGTGAATTTGAACCACATGAAGTTAAAATTTGTATTCAAGCAATGGCCATATTGTGGTTGAAGCTGATAAGCAGCATCTTTTCGCACATATACGGCGATACCATGATGTGTATCCTTGTAAGCTAAATTCTGAGAGATCAGAATCTTCACCTACTTTGGTTTCGCTCAGTGCAAAAACATCTGGCCTGCTGTTCGCAGTATGAACATACGAAGCATAGAAATTCTTCCTGAGCCCACGTATGTTACAATACTCTACATTGAATTCACTAATCATTACGAAAAAATAAACATAAATAAAATCAAATCAGACACTTAACTATGCTAATATTGGGTTTGGGCACCAAATAGCACTTCACAATACAATTACTACTAGAGTTCTGCCTTAGAAGTAATTGAATTGATCCGCCCCTGTATTCCCAAAACCAATAACAGCAATATATCTGATATTACTTTGGCCTAATTATTACCTACATTGTATGGGATGACCACACACTGCATGTAATGATCAATACAAAGCAACTGTGAGTGACTATGAAGGGGAAGGAATGGAAATTTACCGCTCGCTTTGTGGTGTAGATGTTGATGGATAACGAGCGGGTCAGTAGACTTTCCGACACACGCGTCTGCTCGCGATGATGGTAAGATCGGAACATCTATGAAAGTGATACTGGAGATAAAGGAGCTTTCGTTCTTCAAGATATTTCTTAAGTTGATAACTGGTCAGCGTTTCTGTAACCCATGACCTTGGAAAAAGGAACGTAAATGCAATTGAACGGTAGTTAGAGGATGAAGAAGATTCGCCTTTTTAAGGAACAGGCTGGACAAATTCGGTTTTCCATACACTCATTGAGGAACACGTCTGCAGAACGATGGGAGGGATACTATATGTTCCAATGGATTTGTTTGAATCGAGGTCTTTAAGGAATTTAGCAACTGCCCTAGTCTGAAAGAAAATTCATGCCATGAAATCATTAACGCTCTAAATTACTGTATTCACTACACCTTCTAGCAACGTCTTGTTAACAGCGAACTGCGCTGCAAGCAAATTAGCTTTTTCACGAGAGCTGACAAGAGCTATGTCATTAAGGACGAGCGTTGGAACCGAAGACGAAGTAATTTCGAATGTTTTTTACAAATTTGCACTGGAAAATTTTTTGCATTCATTTTTGGTCATGCAAAAATTTGGTTCTCTGAATTTAAGCGTCACACGTCTTTCTAGCTTAGTTAGAATAATAATTTTAACTATATACCTGTAAGACCTAAGGTCTTTTAAATGCAACCTGATACCTGATTTGCACGTTCTTGCTAAAACTTATTTCGCTTTTCCTCAGTGGGGTTGGAAACTTCTCTAACCCTAATAACCTGTCTATAGTTAAAATCAAACCATTTATATATTATGTACGTAGTAGATACAAAAATCGCATTTCTGGGATTGTCTACTTTTTAACAGACGGGTCGCCATTCTAGACTATGGGGAAAATAGAATCCTTTTTTGGTTACCCATCGAAGCGCTTACACGTGCTTTTGTGCATCACCCTGTTCATAATAAAAAAAATTAGCACATTAAATTAACCTCATGCAGTGAGAATCAAATAATAATCTAAGCAAATTGAGAATTATTTTCCAATCAAATATGGACTACGTTTTTAAGGATCACCCTAATTTACATATATGAAAAATATGACAAGCCAACAAGATTGGAATACAAGAAATGTTAAATAAATATTTCCTTGATAATCAATATTTCATCTGTTTTTTTTTTTTTGTTTTGCCTTTGGTTGTAGCTTGTAGGTTAATATATTTTTTTTCTTGTTAATGGGATTGGGATTTTTCGACCCAACCACACTTATGAGTCTTCTAAGATTTATTGTGATGCTCATTTAAGGGTTTCAGAAAATTTCTCATTTTATCCTCTTTCGCCTGAGTAGGTTTTGCAAGCATTTTCCTCTTAGAAATCTTTTGTGGTATTTCATTTGAATCTGGGGCAATATTCTATATTATTTTCGTAGCACATTGTGGGTTTTAAATGGTAATGAATTTGGCATTCTGTATCCTTGTTTTTGCTGTTGCAATTGAATGTTGTGCACAGATCTTCTTGGTTTTTTTTTTGTTGTTGAATGTGGGAGTTAAAATAATTTCCAACATTTGGTCATTTTCAATGGATTCATTTGCACAAGTTCGAATAAGTTCTGAAGTGATGTATTTATTATATTATTATGAACTCTGGTTTAAGACTGCATATTGGCATACTTGGGGCTTAATGGCTCCTCTTACAAATTCTGGGCTTTGTTTGGATCTTTTCTCATTTAATAAGGTGATAAAGAGATTATTATGAGTTAAGGTAATTCATTTAAGATGCACTCGGTCTTGGATATCCAAAACACAGTAAACTATGTACATAATGACTATAGAAATAGGAAGCAATTCAACCCACACATAACAATATTGCTGAGTTGGGAAGTGCGTTCATAAACGTTATGATTTGTGTAGTTCTCTGCAGAACTACTTTTACCTGATTAGGATTAGGGCCATACTTTTAAAGGGAGCACTTTTCTAGAGTTTCAAAAAAGCTAATAAAGTAGACGGATAATTCTAAATGTTTATTGGTGTGTGAACATTTACGATGTCATGTTGGAGCCACATACCCTTTAGTTCCAATCCATTTGTTCTGTATTGCTTACCAGCCACACTAAACCTGTCAACTTATTAGAAATCCATTTCAAACGGCATGTCATATACAGTGTGCTACGTACGACAGCACTGGTCGTAAGTGTAAACTTTCGGATGTGTTGTGTAGTAGAAAAAAACGCAATGTAATATTACTCAGCCTCTCTTATCTACTTGGACGAAGATGTTCAGCTCTTTTTCTTATGTTAGACCGAAGATAATAAAAGTGGGTTTTATATACTTCTTTCACACAATAAAATGCGGACCGCGTTTTTGATTTATAACTAAGATGGAACACATTGACTTTGAATGCAGAAACAATACCAATATGGATTCAAGAACCGTTGACATAGGAGCCCAAAATCCTGTTCATATATGTAGAATCGTCATTCAAACATCACCAGAGGTTCGATTGGACCACTAACTAACAGTAGAATTAAGCTATAACCATTTGAAGGCTCCGTATGGATTTTCTATTTCAATTCGACAGCCTCTAGAGTCTAGAGAATACGTCTGCAGAGCTTTTAAAAAGGAAAACTCGCAAAATTCTCAACAGTTAGCGTTGTAGGCTCACATTTTTTTTTGATGCGCCCCAAGACCAATTTTATAAAACTAAATTCCTTGTTATCACAAGTAGACAAAAACGGCGATCAAAATTTACTCAGTCACAAAGAAAGCCGAGTACAAATGCAAGTTTTAAGACCTCTAAGAGGTTAAATGCCCAACTACCCAAAGGAAAAGAGACTCAAGATTAATCAACACAACCAGAGCAAACACCAAAGAAATGTAATGTAAACACATATGCCCAAATAACGGCTAAAAACATACTTTTACAAAAAGATATTGCTGGTGATCCACCCCCGAACGTCTTAAACATAGTCCTTTCGAAAATTGAGGAGCAATGTCGTACAAATAGACTTTTATTTGATAGGCTAACTAAAGTCGAAAACAGTTTTTGGCCAAAACGCCCTACACAAAAAAAACATGATGGAAAAGCTCAAAATAATTACTTGGAATGCCAACGGATTATGGCAAAAACTTGGAGAACTAGAATGTTTATGCATGAGAAAGATATTGATATTTGTATGATATCGGAAACGCATGTCAAGAAACAATCAAATAGTAAGATCAATGGATAATTAGAATACGACGAAACTCATCCGTCGAACAATGCAAGAGGTGGGGCATCTTTATTTATAAAAAGAATGCATCGAACACACGATAGGCCCAAAAATAGAGGCTGGATCAATGCAATTAATCGGTGTACAGGTTAGAACTCAGAATGTTGTACTGAATGTATCTTCCATATACTGTCCTCCACGATGTAAAATTAAAGAGAATTAATTTATGAACGTGCTAAAGTTACTTAAACAAAATTTTATCTTTAGTGGTGACTTTAATGCGTAGCACAGCTTTTGGGGATCTAGAGGTATTTCTCAAAAGGGTCGAATACTCTACGAAGCGGTAATGAAAAATAATTGCGATTTTCATTCGACTGGCAACCCGACTTACTGGCTGACTGATCCATCGAAAATACCTGACCTTATTGATTTTTTTTGTGGTCAAAGGAATATCCTCAAATAAAATTAGCATAACAGAGCATTGATCTTTTCTCAGAGCATTCTGCCGTTATTCTCACTATGAGCGAAAATCTTGTTCAAAATGAAAAACCACACAAGCTAACCAATGGGAAAACCAACTGGAAAGGTTTTAAGAAAGATATAGAGGACAACGTTGAATTAAGGGTATCACTACAAACGCCTCTCGAACTTGAAGACGCAGTATTTAACTTCGTCAATATCGTACAACATGCCGCATGGAACAACACTCCGTAACAAAGAGAAATCCCGCTCTTTAAAAACCTAAAATATCCGCAGGAAATAAAAGATTTAGTAAAAGAGAAACGATAAGCACTTAAGAAATCGCAACAAACTCCTCAATAAAAGGTAAATTTAAATCGCTTGTGTAATTTACTAAAAAAGACAATATCCGAATTCAAAAATTCTGAAGTTGGAAATTATTTTATCAGCGCCTCCGATTAAGAATGATCAAAACGAATGGGCTAAAATGGACAAGGAGAAAGCAAAAGTTTTCGCGGATTATCTGGAGAACACATTTAAACCTTTTAATGGGCAAAGAGTCAACGAAAATTTAATTATAGGTTCTAACTCAAGCGAAAATTACATCACAAGAAATGCTACACTTTACGAACTAAGAGAAATAAGAAAGCTTAAGTATAATTACGGCCGAAGTTCTCAAAATGTTTCCTCGTAAAGAGTTAATTAATCTACTTTATATAATAAATGCCACTCTAAGGCTAGAGTACGTTTCGAGCCAATGGAATGTTGCGGAAGTTATAAAGGTTCTCAAACCAGAAAAACCATCACATGATAAGAAATCTTATAGACCCATTTCGCTTTTCCCCGTAATATCTAAGGTCTTTGAAAGAATATTACTTCTACGCCTGCAGCTAATAATAGAAGAAAAGCACCTTATACCTGAACATCAGTTCGGATTTAGAAGCAATCACTCGACAATTGACCAAGTGCATATGATCACTGACGTCATTGAGAAAACTCTTGAAGAAAAGAAAATTTGTTCGGCGGATTTTACGGATAAAAAATTTAATAGATTACTGGTATTTGTTAATACGGTTCAAGTTCCATTTGCTAATGAAGCAAAATATCTTGGAATGACTCTAGACGCGAAATCAAAATGGAAACCACATGTTAAAAAGAAATGCGAGGAGTTAAATAATAAACTCAGGGATATGTACTGGTTGCTCGGGAAACACTGTAAGGCCAGTATCGAAAACAAGCTAATTTTGTACAGGCAGGTGCTTAAGCCTGTCTGGACTTACGGTATACAACTCTGGGGTTGTACGCGAGATTCTAATTTAAATACCTTACAAATATTTGAAAATAAACTCCTAAGATCATTTGTAAGCGCACCTTGGTACATTAGAAACGAAGATCTCCATAGAGATCTCAGGATTCCCACGGTTCGTAATGAAATAAAAAATGTTGCCCGAAATCATAGAAAACTGCTGTAAAAAACACTGTAATAGTACTATAATCGAAATTATCGATGAGACGAATTTAGTACGTCGCCTGCGAAGGACTAAGCCTTCCGATCTGGTGCACTAAACAAGAATCCTATTTAAAAACGCAGTATAAGCAGGAACTATCAACGGATAGTTACCTGCAACACGTTAATTAAATTCTTTAAAAATAAATTGCTAGATAAGTTTCAACTTTCGGGAGGAGGAGGCGTTTTTAGGGCAGTAAGAATCTCACACTGCTATGAGCATGCGTTTTTCGGTCCTCATAGAGTTTTTTGAAGGTTTTACACCAACCCACGGGAACAAAAAAAAAACAAGTAGACTAGTCTCATCTGAATAATTGTTTAAATGATAAATCTATGGTCTTTGAATTTTACAATATCATGTGTGATGTGAAACTTTTTAAGCTGCGTGATAAAAGTGCAAAATTTGGAATGAATTTTTACTGACTTTAGCAAGCCGTGTGACAAATTCTCACATTAAGTTTGCATTTTATATTAAGAAAGCTGGAAAAGCTGAAAGTCGTTCCAATCTAATTTATTCGATAGATCTTACTGGGTACTTTTCAATGGCTGTGGATCAAACTAGTTCAATTTAATTCTGGAATTCCACAAGGTAGTCATTTAGGCCATGTCCTTTTCATTTTATTGAGAAACGATTTACCGTCTGTGTTGAAGCGCTCTTAGTGCCTCATGAACTCTATAACTAATAAGGTCAATTCAATTCTTGGTTAGGTTAATAGAGAGTCGAAACATTTTTTCTGTCCTTTGTTATAAAGCAACTTTTCACAACATTGGTTCGACCAAATCTCGAATACGCATGCCCGTTCTGGCCTGCGTAAAGTCAGGCTAGAGCACATACAAAAAAGTTTGCTGAGATTTGTGCGTAGGAAGTTGCGATTAGGGCTGGAAAACTTTGTTAAATCAAATCGAAAAATTTCTGTCGCGTATCGGTTTTGGTCTTGGTTTGCCTTTTTCACGACCGCCGCAGAGACCAACGAGACTGTCAACGAATTTCGGTACCAAAGAGCGAGATCGAGACTAGTTTCTTTTCATTTTTATTTTCAGTCTCATATAAACTTTAATCTTACCCAAAAAACCTGAGGAATTTGACCGAATGCATACATATCGCAAACTATCGGACCAATTATGAACAACTTTCTCATAGTCATTCCCTCTGTGAGATCAAATCGTATATGTCTCCGATGGGGCAACAAATTAGCTAGACTGTCATATTGTCATATTGTTGTCAAACAAGTCAATTATTTCTGAGTGATGTATGAAATAAATAAGTTTAAATAATTAAATAAATTGCAAAACAAATCTGAAAGTCATTGCAAAAGATTCAGAACGCATTAAGCTAAGTCCTTACAATCAAAACAACGCAACGTAAGTGTTAGAAATAATTTTAATTTCTTTTAAAAATTCTCACTGACTGGTGTTTCAATGTTAGGATACATGCATCCTAACATTGAAACACCAGCAACTAAGAAGCGAAGTTTGTTAGAAAGATCCCCAGATCAAGAAGAAGATATTAAAAAAAGAACAAAACAATCATGAGCTCCCTTATCGAATTATAGCTAGAAGATTTTAACCGGACCGGATAATTGATGATCGATTTAAAATCCTGATGGATGGTCGATTCAATAACCTTACAACGAAACTCTTTTAACACTAATAACTGAATATTCCCAAGGAAGCGTATTGCTATACCGCTTTTTAAATTCGTATTTTTCAAAAATCCAGAGAAAATGTTCTAAAATCCCGCCTTCTAAAATACCGATTTTTAAAATCCGGAGTTTTAAAACCCCGCTTATTCAAAATCCTGGTCTGTCATAATACCGCTTTTTAAAATCCCGAATTATCCCGTTTAATCCCGCCAAGTTCGTTTTGCATTTTGATAAATGTTACATAAAACATACACCCAAACTTGACCCCACCCCAAATATTATATTAAGCAAATGAGGGGGTTGCAGGGCGCAGCATGTCCCATTACGCGCCGTACTTCTTGCACCTAGTATTGATTCTAAAAGTTTGATAATAGGAAACGGGATTATTAAAAACGAGATTATAAGAACCCATCACCTTTTCCATCTGCTAACGAGCAACTAAAACCTAAAGGCACAAGTTCGAACTTTGGAATCGAGATGCGATCAGCTCGAGCGGCGCTGCGCTTTGAAGTCCCTAACCCTGCAAATCCTAGTTCATAAAGCGCAAACGCGAAGTAGCGCCTGCAAAACTCCTGCACAAGTATGACACGTAGTATAACTGCGGTTTCTTTCGAGCACTACCAGAAGCTACTCATTCAAATCGGCCATTCTACCGGGCAAATGAAGCAATTAGGGAGGTTAACATTCTCAAACATGCTGGACAAGCTTGGCTTGATTGACTCGAATTTGAAAATGTTAACGCGTCATCAAACGGCATGTCCGGCATGCTGGATTGAAGTCAAAATATTTTGATATTTTGCTTGCTTTTTTCTGCTTGCTCTTCATCTTCTAAAATCTGATCAATTATAAGATCTGCAATTAAAACGTCCGCTATGGTCGAAATTCTAAAGAGAACTAACGTTTGACAGCCTGTTTGATCAATGTGAACGCAAAATGGTTTCAATCCATCACACATCATCACGCCATGCTTGTCAAGTATGTTTGAGAATGTGAACCCCCCTAATGCGCAGTTAGTTCGAGACATTCTTAACCAAGGAAAGTCTTAAAAAATACTGGCATATTGATGCACAAGCATTACGCAGTGGTAAAGCGCCGAAAACGCACAATATTGTTGAAGCTAAAGTGGGAAGTAAGATCGCAAAATCCAAATCCCAAGTGTAGCATGATTGATGAAATATTTCTTCTGAAATGATGAAGTTAGATTATTATATGGACAATTAGATGGCTTAAGCGTCCTTTCGTCAAAATTATATGTTAATTTACAGCGAGAAAATCTTCTTAAACAAAACAGCACCCTGCCAGTGTCATCGGTAAACGTCATTCAGACGTCATCTTCAAGCTACCTTCCGCCACCTACATCTCAAAGTGCAAACTTGTTATCGAACTCTGAAAGTGAAAGATGATCTGCTAAATTGACACATGGAGTCACGGCACCTGGCGGTCAGCGCGTGAACTTTCAATTGGAGATAGATTTTTTTTTCGATTTGACGTTCAATGTATTTCCCACAAGAGAAAACCAAAAAAAGGGTCTCATTAATATTGCTTTTTCTGAATATATAATTTGTATGAGCAGGTATAAATATTTTGACAGTAATAGATTCTAAATCAAGCGGTTAATAAATCCAAATTGATAACTATAATGCTTTACTTTTAAAATGGAAAATGATAAAAAAATAAACTTTCAACGAGAAACAATAACAACATCATGTGTTACGAAAAAAACAAGACAGGTTCGTAGCCAGGATTATTAAAATGCTGTAGTACCTTTCTAAGACGCATTATTTTTTTATCTATGTTTACCGACTTTAATAAAACTTACAGCGATTACTCACTGTAAATTATATTTTTCTAGGGGAATTTGGCATCTAACTGATGAGCCCAGCTGTAGTACCTGGACGAAACGTATTTTGGACTAAAGGTCACAAATTCATTCAATTGGCTTTAAATCCACACAGTCCACTAAAACAAAAACAAAAATAATATAAACATATTGTTTGCGTTTCCTTCAATTATAATGCTTTACTTTTAAAATGGAAAATGATAAAAAAATAAACTTTCAACGAGAAACAATAACAACATCATGTGTTACGAAAAAAACAAGACAGGTTCGTAGCCAGGATTATTAAAATGCTGTAGTACCTTTCTAAGACGCATTATTTTTTTATCTATGTTTACCGACTTTAATAAAACTTACAGCGATTACTCACTGTAAATTATATTTTTCTAGGGGAATTTGGCATCTAACTGATGAGCCCAGCTGTAGTACCTGGACGAAACGTATTTTGGACTAAAGGTCACAAATTCATTCAATTGGCTTTAAATCCACACAGTCCACTAAAACAAAAACAAAAATAATATAAACATATTGTTTGCGTTTCCTTCAATTATAATGCTTTACTTTTAAAATGGAAAATGATAAAAAAATAAACTTTCAACGAGAAACAATAACAACATCATGTGTTACGAAAAAAACAAGACAGGTTCGTAGCCAGGATTATTAAAATTACGAATTTTTTTACGAAAAGTGTTTTTGTTATTAAAATGAATCATTTTGAATAATTGAACGTTTGTTTAGAGAATAAATAATTTGTTCATACCAATTATGGAAAAAAAATCTAAGAATTTTTAAAACTAAAAAAAACATTGTTTATTGTTTGTAGGCATAATAATTTATTTTTTAATAAACTGAGGCATTTTATTTTTGTTATATATATCATTTATGTATGTAACATTAGTATCAATAAAAGCTACATAAACTAAAAATACCATATCAAAATTTAGCAACAAAATTAATGAATATTTTTATTGAATCCACGTTAAAAGGGGTTCTTATATTATTTATTTATTTATTTATTTATTTCATCAATTGATAACAAAGATCTGCTGATTACAAAATTTTAACAAAATAGTAAAAAATATAGGGTTAGCAACCAAATTTACAATTTAAATATATTAACGAACAAATTTTAAGAATTTAATTAATCAATTACATAATTGAAGAACTTTCCTCTTAAAGCAATGTCTATTCATAGAAAGGTCAATCTCTTGACATACCATATTAAACAATTTTAAAGAACGCGTTATTGGTTCATTTAACCCATAATTGGTTCTATGGGTAGCATTATAAAACAACTCATTTCTGTTTCGAAGAACTCGTATTGGGACATAAAAAAACATTAATAAAAGCAATTCAATAGAGGTAATTCGATTATCGAAAATATCTTTAACAATCAAGACGCATTGGGTTTGCCTGCGACCTTTAAGTGTTTTCAAGTCAATGAGGAAACATCTTGAATTATAATCTGGTAATGATTCAGTCCAGTTAAGCTTTCGTAGAGCATAGCGTGTAGATCTTTTTTGAATCTTTTCAAATCTTAAAATATTATTTTCATAGAGTGTTGACCAAACAATACAACAATATTCCAAAACCGGTAAAACAAGAGACATAAATAAAGTCTTCAAAATATAAACATCCTTGAAGTCAGTCGAGTTCCTTTTCAAAAATCCTAGCAATGAATTACCTTTAGAGACAATGTAATCAATGTGACATTTAAAGTCAAGTTTTTAATCAAAAAGCACTCCAAGATCATTAAAAACATCAACTCTGAGAAGGCTAACATCAAAAAAATTGTATTCATTTGTATTTTAAGTTAGTTCAAGATGATTATGATTGCACCAGTTGAGAAAATTATTAATATCTGACTACATTAAAAAAACAATCTGCAAGTTACGATGTTGCAAAAAAGATTTTAACATCGTCAGCATACATTAAACACTTACAATATCTTAATACTGACGGCAAATCATTGATATATAAAATAAATAGAAGTGGGCCCAGATGACTTCCTTGTGGAAGTCCTGATACAACATCTATACAATTTGAAATGCATTCGTCTATTTTAACAGCTTGTTTTCTGTCAGACAGGTATGAGTTTAACCATTCTAAGAATGTTGCATTCAATCCCAACTTCTTCAGCTTTTGCAAAAGAAGACCATGATGTACCCGATCAACCGCTTTCACAAAATCAGTATACAAGACATCAACTTGCTTACCCATTTCCATATGGTTGATACAAAAATTTGCGAATAAATTTAAATTTGTACACGTCGACCAATCTTTCACAAAGCCATGCTGATAAGATGATAGAACGATTCCTTAACATCGAAATAAAGGCTTTGAGTGACCATTTTTTCAAATAGTTTGGGAATATCAGAAAGTTTAGAAATTGGTCTGTAATTTTTCACTAAGTGTTCAAGACCACTCTTATAAATTGGATTAATGAACGATATTTTCGATTCTTCAAGGAAAACTCCATAAATAATTGATTTATTCAAAATAATGGTCAAAGCATTGCAAAGAGAAAGAGAACATTTTGACAAGAAAATAGGAGGAATCATATCAAAACCAGAATTTTTTGTTACACCGATTTCTTTTAGTCTGTCTAAAATATCTTGTTCTGAAAAACTTCGTAACGAAAAATCTTCTAAAGGGTTAATATCTGGGTATAAGCTTTCAATATTAGTTATTACGTCAGAATTATATGATGTTCGAAAGAATTTAGCAAAAAGGTCACACGAGGACTGAATATCATTTGATTTAAGGTTTTCATATTCCATACAATGAGGAAATGATGAACATTTTCTTTTAGAATTCAGAAACACCCAGAAAGATTTTGAATTATTTCTTATATTGGATTCAGTATTGTTTATATACTGTTTATACAGAAATTTATTTAGAAAATCAAACTCCTTTCTTAATTGAACAAAAACAGCTCGGTCTTCAGAGAGATTGGTTATTTTAAAACGCTTGAAAGCCTTTTTTTTAGCATTCTCCAAATTTTAAATCCTTTTGTTAAACCACGGAAGCTTAAGCAATTTTATTCTTATTACTGACGGGACAAAACGTCCTATTCCTTCAAAAACGATACGTTTAAAACTTGTATACATTTCCTCTAGAGACTTGCCTTCCAATAAATTCTTCCAATTCGCAGTGTTATAAAAATTATTAGGGGCTATAAAATCTTAGAAAAATTTAAAGTTTTACGATTTTTAAGATATAACGGGTGATTTTTTTGCTACTTGGTTTTTGACGTTTATATTTTTGACAGATCACACATGACAAATTTTTACGAACATTTGACATTTCGATTCAGTATTGTTTGCCATTTTATCATGAATAGACTTACGCCTGAACAACGTTTGCAAATTATTGAAATTTATTATCAAAATTCGTGCTCTGTCAAAAATGTATTTCGCAAGCTACGTCCGTTTTTTTTCCGCTCATTTTTGGCTAAATGGATACGTGAATAAGCAGAATTGCCGTATTTGGAGTGAAGAGCAGCCAGAGGCAATTCAGCAGCTACCAATGCATCCCGAAAAATGCACTGTTTGGTGCGGCTTATGGGCAGGCGGCATCATTGGGCCGTACTTCTTCAAGGACGATGAAGGGCGCAGGGTTACGGTCAATGGAGAAAGGTACCGTTCGATGATAACAGATCTTTTTTTGCCAAAAATGCAAGAATTGAACTCGGTCGACATGTGGTTCCAACAGGACGGTGCCACATGCCACACTGCACGCGAAACCATGCATCAATTGAGAGGCGAATTTGGTGAGCAGTTGATCTCACGTTTTGGCGCAGTCAATTGGCCACCAAGATCATGTGATTTGACCCCGTTAGACTATTTTTTGTGGGGCTATGTTAAGTCTATTGTCTATGGGGACAAGCCAAACACGATTGCTGCCTTGGAAGCGAACATTGATCGCGTCATTGGTGAGATTCCGGCCGAAATGTGTGAAAAAGTTTGCCAAAATTGGACCTTCAGAATGGACCACCTGAAGCGTAGCCGCGGGCAATATTTAGATGAAATTATTTTTAAAAAGTAAATGGCAGAAATTGATTTATCGATCCAAATAAAAATTTCATTCACTTTTTACAAGTTTTCTTCAAAAACCAAGCTCTTAAAAAATCACCGTTTATATCTTATATATATTTATATCTTAAATATATCAAATGCTTGTGTTTATTGAATAAAATATATTTTTTAGTTCTCTTTAGAAAAACGAATCATATTAATTAATTTCACAAACGACAATTGATTTCATCAATTTTCTGCTAATAAAGAAAAATTTAATAAATGCAAATAACCTGTAAATTTATACAAATACCTACATCCATATTATAAACATATTTGCGCAAGGCCCACCTCCCTCATTTTGACATATTGAGCTTTAGCTTTATAAAATATGGGAACATAGAGATTTATTAACCCCTATTTTACTTTAGTTCCTTAAACCCCCTTCCCATACTACGCACATCGTATCACTTTGAATGACGACATGAGCTCATTTAAAAAAAAACAACAACAACAACAATTCGGGCTTGTTTGCATTTTTCATTTTTGATCTGCAAAATAAAGCGAAATAAAATTAAGTTTTGATATATATTCTTCTTGATTTGCAAACTCACATGTATTCTTATTATATTTAATTCATAATATGGATACCCGTTCACATAAAATTAATTAGTAAAATGAATGTTTGCAGACTCTTTTTTGGTTTTTTTTCTTATGGGATATACATTGAACGTCAAACCGAAAAAAAATGTATCTCCAATTGAAAGTCCACGCGCTGATTTCCAGGTGGCGTGGAAATCAACTTACCAGGTGTCAATAGGGTATGTGCTACAATGCTCATTCCAAGTCCATTTTCATACAAATGTCAAATAAGTTATTGGGTCAAAACGTCCGGTGGGTGTACAGACACACAGACTGGCTGCTTTTTCCATTTCTACATCCTTGTTATTTAATTTTTTTTTCTGAAAATCATATAGTATAACACCAAATTTCTTCACCTCCTCTACCATACATGTTGACAGACAGACACAACGATTATTTAATTTTATCCATAAACTAGTTTGCACTCTTGATAACAAAGTTTTTTTTAAGGAATTCATATCGTTTTTTTTTATTTTTTAATATTTTGCGCCCACAAAAGGATTGTGACTTAACTTAAAATGTATGTTATTCTCATGGCATAATATTATCCATATATAGCATGAGAAAAATTGTTGAAAAAAAAAACATTTTCTAATATAAAAAGAATATATTATTTCCAGACGAAATCTAAAGATAAAACATAGCACAACGATTTCTTTTTTTTAGAAGCTGTAGAAGCTTCTGTTTTCAAATTCTCCATAGCTTAACAAAAATAAGGAAAAAAGTCAAAACTATAATGTATGCAAACTGAGAAATTTACAATTCAAGCAACCTGTCACGGCAATTTAAAAATTCAGTCCTCGGTCGAAGGGAGAAACAAACTTTCAGATAGTATCTGCATAAATGTTTTACAATCTAAACCATTTCACTTCTTCAACTAACTTACTACATAGTTTTCAAATTCGAAAGGAAAAAAATTTCAAAATCATTTTGAGAAAACACATCAGCATCACATTTCAACTGAACTCTATCTCTAACTTATTTCCCCAACTTCAAAAAAAAAAAAAAAAAACCATAGACATTCGAAAACCTAACGAAGTAGAAAATAATAATATCACAACCTTGTTCTTCCACATAAATCCACCTTACTCACGTTTGAATGACACTTCAGAATTTTGTTACAACCGAATCATTCCACTTTAAACAAAAAAGAAAAAAAAAAAAGAACAACTTTTCCTTAAACGATACATGATAGAAATTACACGTTCGAATTTGATTAAAAACGGAACGATATGTGTGTTAGATATTGAAAACTTGACTTCAAGACGGAAACGATAGAACTTTATGAACACATCCCCGCACGCACTCTTCTAGCTCCTATGCTTTCAATCCATATATCTCTATAGAATGAAAGCATTTCTTATTCCTCCCCCTGTCTACCTACTCCAAATGTCCAATTTGTGTTTAATGGGTGTTATCCGCATGGGATCACATATCACTCCCTGCAGGTTAGCATGGATATATTATAAATGTGGGTGTTTCAAACGAAGCGAATATCAGAACATCGCCATCGCCACAGAAAAGTAAATCTAACGTCCTTTAATGTCTACAACAACAACTACAATTGTAAAAATAACAGCAAATGTAGGGGGAATAGATTGGGTTACATCCGAGAAAACGGATTTGCTAATTCATATAAAGTGGATTATTGTGCTTGCGAATCATTAACGGGTGATGAATTGCTACTAGAACAAAGAGACAAGGCGTGGCACACCCTGTCCAGGATTATTTAATCAGTTAGCTAGCAAGCAAACAAAAATACTATCTCACACTATATACAAAAAAAAAAAACGGTAATCAGTCAAACCATGCAAATGGAAGGGAAGGATAAATATAAGTATTAAAAAAAAACAACAGCTGTACTTACAGTGTCCTTTTTAGCTTGTTGATTGTTTGCTGTCAACAACGAATTGAGAAAAGGATTTACTGAATACCTAACTACCTCCAGCCCTATTACGCCCACTTTAGCATCCTGACAACATTTGCAAAAATAAAGTTTCTGAAGGCAATGTTATGGGATCGTAAAAAAAATTACTTTTCAACTTCTGCATGGAGGCTTTGTTGGGCTCTGAAAAAAAAACACCGAAATAGTTGAAGAAGCTTAGTTTTATGTGTGTTTTATAGATTTCTTGACATAAAGCCTATAATTCAATTTATCTTAGTGCTAAAAATACCAAGCCGGAATGGCATAAAGGTTACGAAAAACTCCTCTAATGACTTGATAATCCCGAGTTGTCACCATAAAAGTAGCATAAGGTGGTCTTTCGGTTGCGTGATTTACCCCAAGAAGTTCTTGAGGCGTTTTTCAACTTCGTTGCTCCATTTGTGTGTGTTGGGGTCTTCTTCCAAGACTCTTCAGACTAATACGTTGCTATTCACATACTGGCAGTATCCCAGCCCATCAGCCGATGTATTTCCGGCTTTGACCTCGTCAATCCATAAATCTTTTTCTTCACACTTCTTCGATAAACATAGGACCCCCAATCCCTCGAAAAATCTCTCTTTCAAGGCTCCTGTAAGCAAATTTTCACCAGTTTGTTTGAAGGTTCAAGGTCTTTTCTGCCCCACACAGAAGGACTGGGATGATCAAGGTGGTCCTTTATAGAATCCTTGATTCCTTGAGGCAGGATCTTACTACTTAAATGCCTTCTACGCGATGAGGGCCACCACAACAGCGGGTTTCGAAGCAACCCATTGATCTGTACGTACAAGAATCAGCAACATACAGATCGTTACCGCTGAACCAAACGAACAAAAATTTACAGGTAACTTGTCACCTAAATGTGGATTTTACAAACTTTGATAGACAAGTATGGGTGAACAACGAACCCATTACTGATGAGTCAACAATAGCTATTTTTACTGGGGTTGGTGAAGGTTTCTTCTCAGAAGCCGCTAAACTATGCAGTTCTTTTAGACTCCCTGATCATAGCACATAATGCTAAATAAATATAACTGATGGCACTATCACATGCCGATAACTTTTTGCATTAACAGCCAAGGAGCAATGAAAGCGATTTCTGAAACAGTTATCAAGTCGAAGCTTGTAACTTGCTGTCGCGAACAGCTGAGAGTTCTTGGCACGCAGCATACCATTAGACTCTGATGGATCTCGGGCGACAGAGATACAGTAGCTACAGAGCTGATGAGCTTACGATGAATGGTTCAATATATGGCCCTACCCAGATAGACCAGCAGATTAAAATTAAACTCTGTGCTACTAAGCAGAACATTGGAAAGAAGATTCTCTTAAGAACCAACGAAAGATGTAACTCACTCGACACCTGTGCTACAACCACCTAACTATGGCCTAATTTCGATAAGAAAAGAACAGAAACAATGACCCACTTTAACAGAATTCACTTCAAGCTCTTGTAAGCGTAATAATCCGACACAATCTGCAAGACTGCTATAAAAAGAAAATGGGGCTGTCACTTCCTGTGTCGTTGTCCAGCACTCTGACGCACAAGGATCACCTTGTCTTATTTTAAAAAGCTAATGCCGATGAAAATAAAATTCAAACGACAAATAACCAGTTCAACAGAATTTGCCTACCTGACGATAAATCTTAGGTTTAAGCTGAGTTTTATTCAGTGAACAGAAAAGTACGTGCCCGGAAAGGCTTTGAACTATAGCTCCCGAATTCAAGTCCATAAGAAGTTATCTCATGCGGAATTCATTTCAGATATCGCGTTTTAGCGTAAGCTCTTAAAGTTTTTTGTTCAAGCCCTAATTGCGACATAAAATCTGAAACCCTTCAAATTCATTACTTTTTTTATAATGATGCTTGCACTAAAGGGGTTTTGGCTACCCTCAAGATGATCAAGTATAGTGCGATAATTTGGAAAATGAAGAAGATGAATCTGAATCTTTCGTGGACTTGGAATACACCAGAATATCGTCCACATACGTGAAGCAAAACTCAAGTCGGAATAAAATTTCATCCATCAATTGTTGGAAAGTGATTCCAGTGTTTCTTAGTCCAAAAGCCATCAACCGGAACTCGTATGAACCAAATGGAGTTGAAATTGCAGTCTTGCAAACATCGTCTGTGTTGATGGGAATTCGTTGGTATGCCTTCATTCCTTCAACGAGTCAATGGTTGAAAACACTTTGCCCCCAATGATATTATGTGTAAAATCATGGATATGACGTGAAGAGTACTTATCTGGAATTGTTCGGGCATTCAATGCTCGATAATCTCCACAAGGACGACAAACATTGTGCCCTTTGGGTGCTAAATGCAGTGGTGAAGACCATGGGCTGTCTGAAGTTCGAATTGTACCTGCAAGTAACATATCTGCGAACTCCTTCTTGGCAATTTTTAGTTTCTCCGCAGTCAAACGACGAGGACGAGAATATACTGGGGGGCCTGGTGTTGTCCGGATGTGATGTACAGTTTTGTACTTGATAACTTTGGGTTAACCTGCTGGTCGAGTAATTTCTTGAAATTCATTTAATAAAGCATTGCATGGTGATGAAATAAGAATTGTTTTCACGCTGATATGTTTAACTTGAGCCGTTTGTCCTTTTGATTGAAGACAAGTAAATGTATCCAATAGTCGTTTTGATTGACAGTCTGATAGTAAATGATAGTGGGCAAGAAAATCTGATCCGATGATTGGAATGCTTACTTCAGCAACAATGAATCTCCAAATGAAACTTCGTCGTAGTCCTAGGTTTAAATCAAGATTCAAAAATCCATATGTTTTTATTGTGGTATCA
The DNA here is from genome assembly GCA_910595825.1 of Philhelius pedissequus. NCBI lineage: Eukaryota > Metazoa > Arthropoda > Insecta > Diptera > Syrphidae > Philhelius > Philhelius pedissequus. Next base: position 10,540,746 of record OU343161.1, on the reverse strand, counting down.
TTTGCAGCGCTGAGGTCATAATTAGTGGCAGGGCGTCGTTCTGGTAATAGACTGGTTGCAAAACAAGTGAGGTCAGATGCGGTATCGATGAGGAACTGATGTTAAGAATTCTGGTCCGTGACGAAAAGACGGCTTCCAGAAATATTGCAGTCATTCACCGTCATTATGAACTGATGTTTGCGTTTTTCTGAAAACTACATGGCTTATTACACTTACGTGCGTTATGCTGGTATCTTGAATGAAACCAGCACCATCCTTTTCCCCTTGTTGATTTGGACCTATTTCTTGAACCTTGTATTCCTCGGGAACGATCGTGAAAACCTTTATGCATTGAAAGCTCAGCAACCTGCTTAGTGAGCCTATCAATATCATCAAAAAGTGATGTTGTACAAGAATTTGGATCATTCTTTGATGGTGGAGCAGGTCTGATCTCGATGTTAAAATCGCTTGAACATTAGATGGTAGACGTTGTAACTAAAGCCTAGTACGCTGCTGATGCGAAACGAAATTTTTCGGTGGTCTCCACTAGGAGAGCGAAATGCTAACGAAAACCACAGCGGAAAAATATTTGCGGAGAGTTCTGTAAGCTGTCAAAAACAAATGTTAAGTTGTAAAAAAAAAAGTAATTTTGTCGCCAAATTACTTTTAGATGTAATTTTCTTGAAATAATTCTTGGATTTAAAAATTGTTCTTGTTACACATAGAGGATTTAAAATAAAACTCAGAACCGTTTAAATGATGGAAATTAAGCAAATACTTTGGGACTTATTAACTGGCTTATCTGCCGATTTGATGAAATTTCTATCAATTTTAAGAAAATCAATGAAATAGGGAGGTAAACCACTCTATAATTCGAAAACTACGTCCTTCATTGGGATGGTGTAAACGGTTATGAGTTCTAATTTATGGTTTCTTACTAATTCCGGATACCATTTTCAAGTCCAAGAATTATTTCAAAAAAATTATATATAAAGGAAATTTGGTGACAAAACTACTTTTGGTTTTGTTAATGCTTCCTTTGAAAGTATGAAGTTTTGATTCAAAAAAGATATCGCTCGCCTTTATTGGACAACCCGTTCCAAAGATATAGTTCAAAAGCTATTCACTGTTCACCTTGAAATACATAATCTGAAAATACTTTGAACTATATCTTTGCAACGGGTTGTCCAATAAAGGTGAGCGATATCTTTTTAGAATCAGCACTTCATACTTTCAAAGGAAGCATCAACATTTTTTGCAAAGAAGTTGTATTAAAAAAAATAGCTCCAGGAATACGCATACATCATTCTTAATATGCGTATTTCAAGAGTGATTTTTTGCAATAATCCTTCTACCTATAAACTTTTGATGCTGATTTTGAGAGTATCAAGAGTAGATTACAAAAAGGTATCAACCAAGTTTTTAGGATAACCCGTTCCAAAGATACACTCCAAAGTATTTTCAGATTATATATTCCAAGAGAACAGTGAATAGCTTTTAGAATATATTTTTGGAACGGGTTGCATTTTCACTTGTTCATTAGTGACTTTTCTTTTCTTAGTGGGTTTGTACTTGACCGCTCTGCTACGCTGCATGCTACGCCGAATGCTCTTTGATCGATTCCCATTTTAACTATAGGTCTTGCTTCCTCAATTAATACTAAAATCGAATGAATAGTAAAAATGCGTGGCCTTATATGTCAAGTCCCATTGACAAGTGACCAGCTTGCAAGCAGCTTGATTTGCTATCAAATTCACGAGCAGAGCATCTGCCATACGATGGTTCAATATACATTAAAAAAAAAAACTTCGTCCAGAAAAGAATAAGAAGGTAGCGATCGCAATGCGAGGTAAGTGATTTGTCATCATCTTCTTTCTATCAACACAACAAAGGACTAGCGAGGTCATCACCTGAAATTGTAGACTAAATAACAATGTCCATCCCGTGCCGATTTTCACGAAGTAAACATTAAACAGATTATCTTAACTTGAGAAATAAGTTCTGGGGTATGGTATAACATCGCCAATCAATGGGATCGGAAACAGGCTTTCAAAATAGAGGTGGGTATCGTTTAAGATGGCCTTTTTGCAAACAAACATTATTGTGGTAACGATGATTTCCTTAATTGTCGTTGGTGCAGCGGAAGGCCGCTTACCTTTGGCTTCCTTGTGGCGACCAGGTCGGAAATTCATATTCGTACTGCCAGTAGCGGGCGGTCGATTTGATTTTTTCTTTGTGGCAATTGAGTTAATTTATGTGTTGAAAGTGTGTAGTTAGAAATGGTGAGTGTTTTTTTATATTTATATGGTGTAAAAGTCGGAGTAACAAATGTATTTTAAAAATCATGACATGGACAGTTAATTGCACAACAAACTACTGAATCTTGATTATAATATTTTTATTTAGTAGTCACTTAAAATAAATTAATTTTAAAAGGACATAGGTTATTTTTAATCTAAGCACTAGCACTAGGTATGAGAAAAGTCGATAGTTGGTTATAATCAGCACTTCAAATAAAGATCAGCTATATCTTGTTCGCCGATAAGATATGTGAAGGGTGTTCTTCTTTCCAACTTCCCATTTTCATTTTGCAGATTTAGTTTAGTCGATTTTGAAATTGGTTTTGATACAAAATTAGAATTGAATGTATTTTGAATAATTTAATACAGGAAATGCACAGAAAAACCAGACACTAGAGAAAACAAAGCCAAAGAAAAATCAAGTAAGCATTACAAGAGCTTGACTTTTTTCTTATAAAAAAATGAAATGTCAAAATTTCGCAAGCAATTAATGTGCAGGTCAATTAAATTGAGAACGAAAAGAGTGGAGAATTGTACTAAGAAATCTACTACAGCTATCCACTAAAATTACACATTTCGTCGTTCAGCAGCGTACTGGAAAACGAAAAGTTGAACGAAATTTTTCCTTCATGATTTCGTCGTTCATTTTTGTATGGGATTTTTCGTTTCGCATCAGCAGCGTACTAGGCTTAAAGTTGGAGTAAGAGATTTTCTTGAAGAACTGAGGGGCCATCAAGGGAACGAAGATGACGAAGAAATTGCGAAGGTTTACGGAGCTTTTTTTTAAAGTACTGAATGGATCATGGACTGGGATAGAAGTTATTACGATAAGGGTTTCGCTTAAATAACGAATGTCATTTTCAAATATTTGTATTACCATTGGCGTTATATAGTCATTTTTCTCAGCGTAACGCCTTAATTCGAGTGAAACTTAAATTTTATAAGAGAGAAACGTCACTCATCGTTATAACAATATGCGTTACGCCTTGTTTATACGCCAACTAAAACGCTAGTTTTTGTCGAACAAAAATGTTTAAAAAATTACACAGGCATTTTGTACTGCTATTTATTGAAGTAAAGAAAGACTACCTTATTTAGCCTGAAGTATCTTTACGCATTACAAATCTGGAAAGAAGATTATAATCTAAATTGAAAATATTAGGAATTTGATATTTCCATCTACAATTTACTTCGTATCTGGCAAATTTCACAGATTTGATTAGGAATTTGGATCTTTAATTATGAACATCAATCTTGTTGGTTTCTTGTTCGCATTTCTTGAGAAAATAAATGCATCAACACTATTTATTTCGCGACTTTTATTAACTTAATCGGCAGAAATTGAATATGAATTTAAAAATTAATGACAATTGCATTGAAAATACATTTTTTTTTCAAAATCAACTGTGGAACGTATTTCGATCGACATCGAGTGGAATTTTAGTATCTTAATACCAACACTAAAACGCCTAAGAAGTGACTCCACACAAAAAGTGAGAGCTGTCGTTCAAGACAGACGCCAATCGTAATAAGGGTGATTATGTCTTCTACTTCAGTGGCAAAACGTGTATTAAGCTGCGAAACAACGTAATGAAATTTAGTTATTTCATTCGTTATACCTGAAATGATAAATTGGGACTCAGCTTGCGAAAGCCATAGACTAGGCCGTTCTGCCCAAAATGGTGCTAATTTGACTGCAACACGTTTAATTTAGTTGTGATGTAGATATTGTATTTTGTTCCGTAGGGCTTACGTCCACGTCAATAGGTTGTTGGTTTTGTCCAATTTGCTGATAAAGTCGGGAATTTTCTTCTCTAAGAGCAACGAGTTCGGCTTGAAAATCTGTGGAATTTGGCATTTTGAGTTTATATTAAGTTCACTTCGGTCTTGTTGCTTTGGTAGTGTCCTTGTAGATATTTAAATATTAAGTTGGTGTCACCAATTTAGGAATAAGACTATTTATTTAATTTAATTTATAGAGAACATTGTTTATTATTGAATGATAAGGAAAAAAATAACTATTGAAAATATAAAAATGAAAAACAAATACATATTTGAATACTACGATTAATATGTGTACAAACTACAGAAGGTTTTTTATAGCAAGCAGATAATTCAAAATGTAGTGGCTTCCGCCACAAACGTATGTGCAATTGGACTGTAATTATAGGATGAAGAAGACTCGCCTTTTATAAAATTCTGTTTTCCACCCACTCGGGAAAAAAGCCAGTAGAATAGGACGGATGGAAAATCTTACGCAGCTTAACACACCTTTGGACCAGGTCCTGGAAAAAACACCAAAACTTGTACATATATCCAAGTCAATTCCATAAATTTTTTCATCAAATTGCGTGCGTAGGACAAAATCGAAGAACTATACCTTTTATTTAGTATTTAGCTATACCTCTTCCAAAAATAATACCTACATTAAATGAAATTTTAATGAAACTCTTAGTATTTTGACCTTTTCAAAGAGTTTTCGCAAGTAAAAATACTGGTGCTTATAGCCCGAACAAAATGACAATCGAAACAATTATTCCGCATTCTTTAGGAGTGTAATATTTCGGACTTTCACAATCAACATGTAATATTTGGTGGGTGACTTGCAAGTTCTTTAGCTAACGTTATATAATCAGATTTGGTCCGGCGAGTAGCCAAATAAACCTTGTCCCAAAAGCAATTTTGCTCTGTAGGGCGTCTGAACTACCATTATACCTAACTGAATCTCCAGCGAGTTGCTTTATCAAGAAAACAGTTTGGTTTTGGCTTCAGAATTAGAAGTGAGTAATTTGTTTTTATTTCTATTCTTTTATATAATTCTTCATACTTAAAATTTACTATCGATATTCAACCATTGCTTCGATGATTTTCAATACATTCTATCGAGGTTCCCATAGTATGCACAATAAACATATCATTGACTGGTCGCGGGCAACTGAGTGGACATATTTACTGTCATAAGCCAGCGATACCTTCACCTTCGCCTTCATTCGGTTATTGTTGTTTATATAATTATGCATAGAAGATACTTTTTTGTGTATTTTTTTTTTACAATAACATAGCCAATGCACTGAAGGTAACAATGGGCTTTATGAGTATCTTAATACAGCTTGTGCACTGAATGTGCCAGCTGAAATATGAGTATGTATTTTGATATAGAGGACGCGCTACACTATTTAAGTTCATCTTATGCTGTATTGGAACTTCAAGAGTTAGGTTTCGAAGCAGGTTGCAGGTTAAACAATTAAGTAATTGGTCGCTGGTACAATCCCTTCACAGGAGTATAACAGAGATTCATATGTTTTTGACATCTGTCACAAATGCCAAGTCGAATTGACATTTGCCGCCATTTGCAAAAATTATACCATCTTCTGATATGGCTTATGACTTTTGCAGAAAAGTAACGGCCTTTTCGATTGGCCTTCCAGAACTATTGTGATCCCTACAAAATGGCAGTTGTTACTTACTCTAAGCAGAAGAGAAAATGATTCTGGATTTCAATTCAGAATCGAAAACAGAATCACTAATACACTCACATATATTAAAATGTCAAAATCGTCGGGTTGATTTGTTTTGTGTTATTTCGATGTGTTTATTGAATTTAAACTACTTTTCTGTAAAATAACATAAAAAGAAGCAAGTTAATTATTATTGATACAAGAAAATGTGTACCTAAATTGAAATCAATTCCTTTTATTTTAAATTTAGTTTTCACAAATACAATGATACATACAATTCATACTCAGTCAAATTGTTTCCGGGTGTTTTATTGGCGGAACGTGTTTCGGACGGCCAATCGAATGCTATAAGGTTAAGTCAAGTTGCTATAATTAGCAAATAAAGGAAACAGCAGTTTGGCTAACAATGTAGATATTGAAACACCAATTTCCGGGACTTTAGATTTTCAATTTTAGGGACTTGAGCTGGCTGATTCGATAAATGTTTCCACATTTCTACAAGTTGCAAACATTTTAGAATCCTATAATTATTTTGTAAGAGCAAGCATAAGCGACCAAGTTGTGGATATTAATTCTGCTCATTCCGACAAAAATAGACTGGATATCTTAATGAGGATTGATAGTTGCTGCTGTTTATTGTCCATTGTCATGATTGTTAGTGAATATTGAAGGATCATGTCACAGCAGGTGATGGTCGAACAGTTTTATATAAAAATCAAATCATTCGATTGTAAAATTCAGTATCACTCCAATCGATTCCCAGCACTAACGACTCGAATAAACAATATTTTAAGATGTTTTTCCCTTTTGTCCTTTTGTTGCTGACCTGCTTAGCCAGTGGTAGTCATTCAGAGGTGCATACATCCTCCGATGGACTTGTGAGTGTTTTTTTTTTATTTTATTAAATTTTTTGTGTTTAGATTTCAGAATCTGCTTCAACTATGCAGAAACATGAAAGCCAAAAATCACAGGGCACCGATTTTGACAGCAGGCAAAGGCGGTTAAGAAGAGACCTCAATGACTTAAAGGACGGCAATGATATTTTCGACGACAACTCTGGAATGCGTCCATTGGAGCTTGAAGTTGAAGGTGTGCCACAGCCATTGCTGATGTTCCTACAGAAGATGTGTCAAAGTAAGTTAAAAATCCAAGATCTAGCTCAAAACATAATTATATGTCGTTATAGTTCAAGCTAAACCTCTGCGCATGAAAACCCCTAGACTTGGCAGGACCATTGATTTTGACAACGATGATGACCGAACGAGGCTACCTTTTGGAGCGGGAAGAATCAACAAGAAGAACGTCCCCTTCAAACCAAGACTGGGCAAGCGGACATGTCTTTGTGATAACAATTAATTTTGAAATTTTTATTATTAACAACTCAATAATGGTGTTATAGTTATAAACAAATTTAAATGCATTAAAGCAACCAACCGATGCGGGACCCAGGGGCTTTCTTTTTAATATTCATGACGGAGTTCTTATGGTGGCAGTATGTAATTTATATCTTGTGGTTTTTTTTTTGGGAGGGATCGTCGTTTCATCATCATCACATGCGAATACGATTTATCTTTTCATTTTATTGTTCATGGTAGTCGTTGGAGGAGGTTGGTAAATCGTATAGTTGTCGCTCCAGGCTGCAAGGGCTTTTTTTTAGGGATTCACTCAACGTCCAGTGCATGTGACTTTTATTGATTGAAAATTCATTGTGTGCTTACGCCACCATTGCCGACGGCTTATAGTGAAAATCCACAGCATAATAATACCTGATCCGTTCGAATCAGAGGAGATGCCGTAGTGGTTCCTATATGCTATACAGCCAAAGCTGAGGCTGACACATGCTCTTCGACCATAGAAGCCATCGGCTTTAGAGTGTTTTAATATTTACAAAAGGATTTGTGACGCGCGGTTTTGATGATGAAGTATATCACCATCAGGAGCAACAAAAGTAAGCTCATCGCCGTCGTCGTTGTCGGTTTTCGGTCGTCAGGACTTGACTGACACAGTAACAAAAAAAAAGTGTAATTTTCATCAATATCTCGTTGTTGCTAGCTTTTGTTGGAGATTACTTTGAAATTGATTTTAGCCGCTACAGTATTTGGCATGAATAATTTGATCGAATTATTTTTGCCAAGCCATTGCTGGGGTGTGTCAAAGTGTTTAACCTTGTTTTGTGTGGTGTTGAGAGAGATTCATCGAGACTATATATCATAAGGAGCATAGCAAACCATATATTTCCGCACACGTTAATATTAATATGGAAGGATTTTCAACCACACATTTTACCAATTTCAATGAGTGCTAGCCTTGCCTAAAAAAATAACACACTCTGACTCATGTGTGTTGACCATATTATTATTATTTTTTTTTACAAACCATGAATAAATATTAATATCATGTTAGACAGTAAATATTGAGTATTGAAGGGCACAAGTTCAAATGGCGACGGGCAAGGTTAACAACAACACCACTAAGGTTGTCATTGGATTTTCACTGTGGTGGTGAAGAGGTCTGCTGGCTTTTGATGTGTGTCTGTTTAATCAAAGTCTGGCTATTGTGTTTAGATTTAGGTGGCTATATTAAAAGAGGAGAGTTTTTATGGGCTCTTTTAATGTTAGGAAAGTTTTTCGGTAAACATTTGGGCGATTTGAAAATGTTAAAAACTTTTTATCTGATAGACAGTTAGTGACATGAACTTATCAAGAATCTATTGAAAGCTTATTGACCTGTGATTGTGAAGAAGATGAAGATAGACAAACCTCACACCACTCTGATATTGACTAGCGAATCAGGCACCTCTTCAAAAAGTATATTGTTTTTTATATCTACATCTTGTTGACAAAAAAATCATTCAATAAGAAATACATAGCTACATATATGTAAAAAGATTGAAATTCTGAATCAATAATGTTTAAAAGAGTTTTCCCAGTTTGAGGCTTTCTATTATAAAACAAAGTTTTATGTATTGGATTTATGGGGCCCGCATTCACACAGTATACTTCAAACGAAACTTTTGTTCAATTCGTATTCGTAGACAATTTATTCTAATGTTTCGAGCATCGAAAACAAAAAATCTCAGATTCAGCGGAAACAAAATTTTCGATATATTTTAACCTCCATCGGCAAAAATTACGACAAAGCGGTATAGACTGTGATGGTTTCTTTTATGCTGAGGTAAAGCTTATCAGTATATCCAGGGTTGTATATGCAAAGAAAGAACAAAACTTGGGTTAAGAGTTTCCAAACTCCAAATCAAAAGGTTTTTTTTTATTTATTTCAAGTTTAGTCAACATACGATAAATTTACAATCTTTATTAATTTTAAACCATATAATTTACCATAACAATATTTCTAATAAGATTTACAATTATTATAATATTCTACAATCTTCTTAGCTTTCTAGACTAACACGCTATTTCATATACAATTTAAATAAATTACTTATAATTTAAGTCCCGGTCTACAGCAGGAATCAACCTATAATAAAGCTCAATAAAGGGGAATGTCTACCATGTACGTACTTAGAAATGTTATGAGGACAATATATGGTTCTTACTCTACAAAAATTTGAACGACTCGGAATTTTTAACGATTTTGATTTATTGCAATAGCTATTTGCTTAGAACATAAATGGTGTAAGCTAAAAAAGGAAAATAAAATCTGTAAGGGCTGCCGGTAGTTCGATCTCGCTCTCTCATTACTTATTTATATATCCATTGCGAGTGTATACGAAAATGTCTGCAAGCTCACATACTCCACAATGACAGGCAGACAGATTGAAATTAAACTTGAACACGAGCGGTTGTGGTCTAATGTGATGTCCTAATAAATTAAAGTTTAAACAAATAAAAACCGATATTATAAGTGAAATATAGAGTTTGAACAAATCGAAACCGATATTTTAATTAAACTAAAGATCTTAAAATTCAGAAGTGCGATTAAAACCTACCCCACCGCGAAAATAAATTTAGGTACTCGTATAACCTCGCCAAATAACTATAAATAAACATCTAACTGAGTGCGCGAACGAGTGATATACCTACATATATATGTAACGGGTGATTTTTTTGCTACTTGGTTTTTGATGTTTATATTTTTGACAGATCACACATGACAAATTCCACGAACATTTGACATTTCGATTCAGTATTGTTTGCCATTTCATCATGAATAGACTTACGCCTGAACAACGTTTGCAAATTATTGAAATTTATTATCAAAATTCGTGCTCTGTGAAAAATGTGTTTCGCAAGCTACGTCCGTTTTATGGTCGTCATAATCGACCCACCGAGCAGGCTCATTTTTGGCTAAATGGATACGTGAATAAGCAGAATTGCCGTATTTGGAGTGAAGAGCAGCCAGAGGCAATTCAGCAGCTACCAATGCATCCCGAAACATGCACTGTTTTGTGCGGTTTATGGGCAGGCGGCATCATTGGGCCGTACTTCTTCAAGGACGATGAAGGCCGCAGGGTTACGGTCAATGGAGAAAGGTACCGTTCGATGATAACAGATTTTTTTGCCGAAAATGCAAGAATTGAACTCGGTCGACATGTGGTTCCAACAGGACGGTGCCACATGCCACACTGCACGCGAAACCATGCATCAATTGAGAGGCGAATTTGGTGAGCAGTTGATCTCACGTTTTGGCGCAGTCAATTGGCCACCAAGATCATATGATTTGACCCCGTTAGACTATTTTTTGTGGGGCTATGTTAAGTCTATTGTCTATGGGGACAAGCCAAACACGATTGCTGCCTTGGAAGCCAACATTGAACGCGTCATTGGTGAGATTCCGGCCGAAATGTGTGAAAAATTTTGCCAAAATTGGACCTTCAGAATGGACCACCTGAAGCGTAGCCGCGGGCAACATTTAAGTGAAATTATTTTTAAAATGTAAATGGCAGAAATTGATTTATCGATCCAAATAAAAATTTCATTCACTTTTTACAAGTTTCTGTGTTTTTTTGAATTTTCAAAAACCAAGCTCTTAAAAAATCACCGTTTATAAAGAAATTAATCTTTACGTGCCTACCCAGTGCAACCTGTATCTAAGGAAAACAAAACACCTAAACGACGTGTGACCACACAACTGTAGTTCAACAACAAAATATTTTCTTATATACAAAGAACATTGTGACAACTATGGATACAAATATAGGAAAGTTTAAAATATACCCTGCTACGCAGCTAAAGGCATGGTTGCAACAGTTAAAATATAAGACGTCAGGGAGCAAGAGCGAGCTGGTAATTGGTATTGCGATTACTTTCCATACCCGAGAAAGAGCGCGGTGAGTTCCCCTTAGCAGAAGGCACACACACTACACAAAACAAGCAGACGGCAGATGTTGACGATGATGATGCATTCGCGTTTGAAGACGAGAACATATGCAGATGAAGACAGCCAAGTGGAAAAACGAACGAGTGGTTAAATTGGAACGAAGAATGATCGAGCAAATGAAGGGGCAGCAAATGAAGAGTCAAATGAGAGGAGAAATAGAAGTTCTGATGATGATAAGAATGACACCGATATGAATCCTAACGATAGAAATTCATCACAAATGAGGGGAAAAGAAAAAGAGTTATCGATAATGAAGAGAGAAATTATAATCTGTAAACGAGAGACGGAGTTACTAATGAGGGAAAATTTAACATTGAAAAAAGAAAATGAAGCGCTTAAGAGAGAAATATTGAAAGTAGGTGAATCATGAAAGGGCAATGACTACCTCAACAATGGTGTGAAAGAGTTGCTGCCTGAATTCAACGGTGACTGTTGTTCTCATTGGGAGATGCAATTAAAAAATTTAATTACTGCATATAACATCGATGAATAAAATGCGCGAATATTGATCTCGTGCCGTTTGAAAGGAAACGCTCTAAATTGGTTCCACTCCAGATCAGATTGGTGCAAATTTCGACACCACAATTGCTGAAAGAAATGAGTAGAATTTTTTTTGGCAAAGAAGAGCCGTTTGACACTAAAGCGGTCCTACGAAGGAAGGAAGTGCCTGCCAACAGACACCTTCTAACAATACCTTCATGAAAACACAATATTTGTGAATAGATTGCCGGTCGAGGAAGACGAATTGTTGGAGGATCTCATAGACGGGATTCCAGATGTGCATATGAAGACACAGGCACAAATGCAGTGTGTAACCAATGTTAATCAGCTGGCAGAGGCGGTCACAAAAATCCAATTGCCAAAATCAAAGTGGATACCAAATAAAATGCATGCTTCAGCACCAACAACGGCAAGACGAGCCCAAGTCGATAAGATGTTTCACTTGCAATTCCTTGAGACACATATCGTCCGAGTGCCACAACCCGAAACGTTCGATCGGAGCATGTCACGTTTGTGCCGAGACCCGTTCATTTTGCTGCTGGCTGTCCAAAAGAAAATGCTGTGGACGTTCATCACTTTAATCCACACGATGATGAAGACGATAATTACGTAAGACCTATACATTTTAATATTAAAATAAATTATCTGACGTATAAAATAGTACTATGTACACTTTTAGACACCGGCAGCCCGATAAGTATAATAAGAGAGCAGTTTATTCCTAAGATTTCTTCCTTTTAATAAAAAAAATGTAAAACTACCATTATGGGTATAAATAAGTTTATTGAAAATTATTGGTTTGGTGAAATGTGTTATAACTTATCATTGAAAAGAAATAAATTTAAAATGATTGTTGTAGAAAATAATAAAAATAATGCAAGTGGCAGCTTTGCTGAGAAGAGATTTTTGATATTAGCCAATTTGGGGTTAGCCGCGGCGCTATAGTTGTGTGCTCGACTGTGAACCTTGTGGTCGCAGGTTCGATTCCTGCTGTTGTCGATGTCTTCTTATATTCCATTAAAAACATATTCTTAAAATTGTCATAAAATGAGTTGCTGGTTTCCTCATTACTTGCTGTTCAGGCATAACACTAACAACATGTGATTGAGTAAACTACTCATTAATATGTCAACGAAATAAATAAAATAATGTGAATTATACATAAATAAGACACGGTAATTTTCTCCGCATTAGTTCAGCCGCCATTACTGGAGATAAAATCTGTGACAACAACCACCGACTCAATACATCGGGCAACACGTTTTGCATATACTTCTTTCTCTTCTTTCACCGGATGCCCGCGCTGTGTTAAAAAAAAAACATATAAAGGGTATTCATAATCCCTTGAGCGCGTGCAAAATTATAAAAAAATATGCAAACGTCCCGAATGTCCGGAAACTGATTTTCAAATGAAACTTAGAATATCTAATGACAAACCTTTCCAAGGAGATTGTCCTATATGTATGGAAAAAGCAAAGGTTCAAGAAATCTTGGATGAGTTACTGCAGACAGGAGTGATTAGGGTTAGTAAGTCGGAGTATGCATCTCCCATAGTTTTAGGAAAAAAAAGACAGGTGTCATACGACTGTGTGTCGATTTTCGAACTTTAAATAAACTTATATTGAAAGATAACTGTCCACTTCCGTTGATAGACGATTTATTAGATAGATTAGCCAATAAAAGAATATTCACACTGTTAGATTTGAAAGCAACGTTGCCGAAGTGGCGCGATCGTTCACTTTTGGCACTTTTTAATTTAAATAGCACTCTGGCACCTAAACGTTTCAAATGGCACTCTAGGAATCAGCAAATATTTTCAAATATATCCAAGTTCATGATCAGATCAGGGGGTCAATTCCCGATGTGTGAAATTATGAAGTGATAAAAAAAATATCATTTCAGTTTTCACAGAGGTTTATCATTTTCCAACTTCACGCACACGCCTAATGCGATTCTAGAACTCATTGTGATAAAGTTTGTACTAAAAAGTACTAAATGATAAATTCTGTCATTTCTGATTAGATTTTTTGTTGGGAAAGGTAAATATTTCATTTCAGTTTCTAAATTTGCTTAGGAATATTGTCCGGAATAATAATTCGTTTAATAAATTAATAAAAGACGTCGTACTGAACAATTGTGGGTTTTATATTATATTCAATAGTATCTCTGTTTTGAGTAAGATTTATTATTTTTTCATGTGAGGGTATTGAGGCTTTCCCTTCGAGATGGGCAGAATCTATTCGAAGTTGCAACTAGGAGCACTTTATTGAACTTAATAGATTCTCAAAACATTTATGCATGGATTTAATGCGTGAATTGAGAGCATTCTTGAAAAACACTCAACTTATAAGTGCGCTTCAAAGCCATTTAAATATGGTAAAGTGCTCTGCATTTTTTTGCAATGGGTAGTTTCCAACGATATGTCGCGGGAATGAGCACCGTCGCGTCGGCTGTTGTGAATCTGTTGATTTAACAATTTCGTTATTTACTAGAATTAACACAAATATAACTTACTACCGAAATAAATTTGTGTATAAATATAATTGTTGCTTACTTGTCATGTGCCAAAGCCTGTTTTTCTTCTTAATATTCGATTAGAAACATTTTCTTCACAAAACAATTGATTGTGATAAAAAAATTATCATATGAAAAATGTTTGGCATTTAGCTTCACTTTTTCACGAATCGAGAATCGAATTAGACGTGAAAGCGTGATAAAATTTATCACTTCACATCTTCACAGATCGGGAATTGACCCTCAGGTAGTGCATCAGCTGAAAGGGTTGTTTCACGCTTAAATAACATTAAAACCCATAGTAAAAGTCGACTTTTTTATAAAGTAATAAAATCAGTTTTGTCGTTTAATGAAATGATAAAGGCTAAAACTTGCCAGGAATTCAAAACACCTAAAAATTTATATTAAGATTGTGCAGTGACGAAAAAGTTAGAACAGAACAGGACACAACAGATTCGTGAGAAACTTCAGAACTAGAAAGAACAAATTATTATTATTATTAATTTAATACGTTAAATACTAACGTTAAAATTACAAAAAATTACTTAAACCTAAATTTAATTAATTATAATTATAACAAAATATCAACTACTCAGAGCAACAAAATTACATTTAAAGCCATCAGATTTAAAATTATCATTTGCAGTCCCAATTAGAATAGAGAATTTATTGAAATTTTTGATTAACTGATTAAGAGTTTTATTAGCGCCATGGTTTGATCTGCTAAAAATAGTTCGAAGTGTTAAATTCCTTCTTAAGCTAGTCTGACTCATGTTGAAACCTATTCGAACGAGAAACGATGGACATAAAATATAGATCCATTCATTACCCCAGTTATGAAGCAGAACTGCAAGTACACTCTGTGACCAGAATGAGATGGGAGGTTAATCAATTGAAGTCTTTGACAGAGATTATAAAAAAAAATATTGCTATTTACCTACAATTCTAGTTCGTTTATTTTTGTAGAAACATTCTTAAAAATAAATTGAAATGGAGTTGAATTTATTTAAAGCAAATATTTTTCATGAAATTGAGATGATTCCGAGAATGATTTATCAACTAAATCTAACATCAACTTTTTTTTTAACAGTATCAAATGGTTTTGATAGTTCTCACAAATCTTTTCTAACCTGTTCAACCTAAAAAGTAAGTTCAGAAAATCCTGTTCTAAAGTGTTCCAAACTGACTCATTGAACACACATATTGTTAGTTGATGCTTTTATTTATTTTTTGTATGTTTCGTTTAATGAGGTTCTTTAATTTTATCTAATAATTTATTTTTTATTAATTTTGTGGTTATTTATTCTTATTATTCCTTAAGTCTTGAGGCGCAATAAATAAAAATAAAAATTACATATGAAATCTTCGGAATTTTGTTACTTTTTTGTTGGTGACACCCAGTGGCCTAAAATGGCACTTTCTGTTGTCAGAATTGGCACTTACAAAATTTTGTTTCCCGCACCGCTGGCGCTGTTTGAAAGGCGCCTTTTATCACATAAAAATGGATGAAGAGTCAATTAAATTAACATCATTTGTTACTCCATTAGGGCAATATGAGAATATGATAGGAGAAGTGTTTAAAAACTAGTGACAAACAAATCAGAATTGAGGCTGGATAAATGTAAATTTTGAGAATCAAAAATTCAATATTTGGCGTATGTCAGGAGAAGGTATTAGGCCAGACGGGAAAGGAATGGATTCCGTAAAGAATTTCTTTATACCCCGAAACTTGAGAGAGGTGCATAGCTTTTTAGGCCTATGTTCCTATTTTAGAAGGTTTATTAAAGGATTTCCGCTTTTTGGAACACATGAGGTTGATACATTTCATAATCTACAGCAGAAATTGCTCCAATCACCAATATTAGCTATGTACAATCCGCGCGATGAAACTGAACTTCATTGCGATGCTAGCTCATTGGGATTCGAGGCAATACTTCTACAAAAGAAGAGAGATGGGATTTTCCCCCCGATCTTTTATTTCTCGAAGCGGACGACAGAAAATGAATCCAAGTATCATAGTTTTGAATTGGAGACTTTAGCGATTATCAATGCGTTGAAGTAATTTAGAATCTATTTGCATGGTCTGAAGTTTAAGATTGTCACGGATTGTAATTCATTGACCCTTACGTTAAATTAAAAAGAAAATAAATCGCAGAATTGCGAGATGGGCTCTTAAATTGCAAGACTACGCTTACATGTTAGAACATAGGAGCCACATGGATGCATTGAGTCGCATCCCCAATATAATGGTGCTTGAAAATAATACGTTTGAATAGACGTTGTTAATCTGTCAGAACAGAGATGAAAATATAAAAAAGGTAACAGAAAGGTTGCAAATTCAAGAGGATAGTACATAAGAGATAAGAAATGGGTTAGTGTATGGAAAAATGGGCAGGAATATTCTTTTTATTGTACCTAAATGTATGGAAAGAAGTATATTACAAAAATATCATGATGAGTTAGGGCATGTGGGAGGTGGAAAAGTAGTATACAATATACTGAAGTCATATATGTTCTCAGGGATGAATCGTAAGGTCAAAGACCATATTAATAACTGTTTGAAATGTATAGCGTTTTCTACGAAGACTTGCAAGCATGAGCGGCTATTACACAGTATACCAAAAGGTGATGTACCATTCGAGACAGTTCACATTGATCATTTTGGTCCAGTGACTCTTGATAGTAGATGGGTTTTCGAAATTTACTAGGTTCTATGCGTTACGTTCTACAGGTACGAATGAAGTAATTACCTGTTTGAAATCTTACTTTGCCGCTTACAGTAGGCGGAAAATAATAGTGTCTGATCGAGGGAGCGCGTTTACATCTGAGGCATTTGGGGAATTTGTGAAAGAATACAATGTTCGACAAGTGAAAATTGCAACAGCGTCACCCTAGGCCAATGGACCAGTTAAATGCGTCAATCGAAGTTTGACGCCGATGCTAGCAAAAATAACGAATGGTGGGTTAGAATTCTCGTTAGAAAACGCTTTAGATAAGATCGAGTTTGTCATGAATAATACTATACATAAAGAGACAGGAACTCATCCAAGTCAATTAATTTTGGTGTGAGTCAAAGAGCAGAGATCTCGGATCCATTAAAGGAGGAACTAGAAGAATTAAATAAGGATAAAAATAATAGGGACTTAAACGAGATTCGAAGAAAGGCTGCCCTAAAAATAGTGAAGACACAAGAGTACAATAAACAATATAAAGATCAAAGGAGAGCTTGTAAAGAATATAGAGTAGGAGATTACGTGATGGTGAAAAATTTTGTTAGCAAACAAATGTGTGCAAAAAAAAAATTCCTAAATATAAAGGGCCTTATGTAGTAAAAAAAAGTATTACCAAACGATAGATGTGTGATAGGCGACGTAGAAGGCTTCCAACTTAGTCAGGTCCCTTATACTGCGATATGGGAAGTGGCAAATCTTAAACCTTATATGAATGAAAACTCAGCAGTTAAAGTCAGTCGGGACGATTGTAGGTTAGGAAGGCCGAATTGTAAGCTAAAAAAAGGAAATGAAATCTGTAAGGGCTGTCTATAGTTCGATCTCGCTCTCTCATTACTTATTTATATATCAATTGCAAGGTAATGCGAAAATGTCTGCAAGCTCACATACTCCACAATGGCAGGCAGTAGGAAATTAAACTTGAACACGAGCGGTTGTGGTCTAACGTCATGTCCTAATAAATCAAAGCTTGAAGAAAAAAATTGAATTAAAGAGTTTGAACAAATTGAAACCGATATTTTAATTAAACTAAAGATCTTAAAATAGTAACAATTTTAAATTTTGAAGTAGCCATAATGTAACATTCTTTAAGAATTTATTTTGATTTCTCATAACTCTTATATCACTTATATTAAGAGGAATATAATTAAAATTTTACAGGACACAACTGGCTAGGAGTTGCTATAATATGTGGTGTGAAAAGTTGGAATTTTGACAACATGACGGGTAATGCTACATAAATTACGTGAACCACATATTGGAGTTTGCATATATCCACCTCTCATACAAAATATTTTACTGACTCTAAAATAAAATAGATGTCTAACTGGAAGGATTTTCAAAGATCTAAACAATGACATAGAGTGTGCAAGGCGATGTGCGTTACTAATTTTTCTTATGGCGCACTATTGTAGGATGATGATTGGCCTTAGATTCGACATGTAGGAACCTCCCCAAACACTAATCCCGTATTGGGATTACTCGCTTACACTACTCGACATTGACATAATCGGACGAACAAAGCGTGATGTCAATGGTGCTTTCGTGAGTATTGAGAAGGAAGCCAAGAAGATGGGTTTAACAGTGAACGGAATTAAAACAAAATATATGCTGTCAACAAGAAAGGACACCTAGCACCGGCGGCGTCTCGGACAGAACGTCACTATAGACAGCTATAATTTTGAAGTGGTCAGAGACTTTGTATACCTAGGATCCGCTATATACTCAGCGAATGATACCAGTGCTGACATCAAACGCAGAATTACTATTGCCAATCGCTGTTTCTTTGGGCTAAGAAGGCAATTGAGAAGCAAAGCCCTCTCTCGAGCAACTAAACTGTCCATATATAAAACGCTCATCATCCCAGTCCTGATGTATCGTGCAGAGACATGGACAATGTTAACGGTGGGTGAAAACGCGTTAGGTTGTCTTGAGAGGAAACTTCTCCGGTTGATTTTTGGTCCCGTCTGCATAGATGGGGAATGGAGAAGACGATACAACAACGAACTATACGGGCTAAACAGCGATAACGACCTAGTCATAAAATTGAAAAGCCAACGACTTAGATGGCTGGGTCACATAGAGCGAATGGACACCAATGCTCCGGCCCGGAAAGTCTTTGAATCCTGCCCCGTGGGACAGCGCAGTAGAGGTAGACAGCGTAAAAGGTGGCGCACGCAAGTGGAAGAGGATCTCAACCAACTTGGAGTGCGAAACTGGAGACAGATAGCTAGAAACCGAGACGACTGGAAGACGCTTGTTGGTTGAGGCCCTGGTCCACCCCGGACTGTAGCGCCACCTTAAGTAAGTAAGTAATCCCATATTGGAGTTTTGAATGGAAGATTCGATGGTAAGCAGTTTTGAATGTTTTATTAAAACAACACTTTTTTAACCGATAGAAACACCTAATAGAAGAACGCAAGAACTGTTTCAAACCAGAAATGTGTTGTATCCAACCCATGTTTTGATCAATAGTAGTACCAATGTATTTAAAGTCCCTAACTACTTCAATTATAAAACAGTACATAGATGTACAAACACAATCATTTAGGCTAAAACGCTGACAATCAAACGAGTGGAAATTGACTTCGGCATATGGTGGCTCAAGCGAACCTAAGCTGGAAAACATTAATTTGGTTTTGCCACTTACAAATAATTTATGTGAAGCAAACCATAATCTCAATAAATGAATATCATGGTTAAGACCAGTAGTCAGATTCAGTGGGCTCGTTGAGCCATATGCGATTCCAAGATCATCTGCAAAAGCCGTAACTCTACCTGCTAAAGGTAAGCAAAACAAAGATGGTTCATCGAATTAATCACTCGTATACTTCGTTTAGTTTGATCTATGTAACGTTGTTAACACAAACTGCAATCAATAGCATATATGACAGATTTTTGTTCATCAACCAATTTAGCTTCGTAGATGTTAAAATATATTTATTTTTTATTTGACTATTTGACAAAATATTGTGTTGTCTTAAACGTTTTTTTTAGTTTGTTCATTATTTTCGGAACATAATTAAAAACTTCTCTTATCATTTTATTTGTAACTTCAAAAAATTAATTTGTCTAAATAATGTTGTATTTTTATTTTTATACATTTTTTTTGCGTGTTTTCTTTTCAGGATTGACTCAATAAGAGTCTTCTACCATGTACTTAGAAGTGTAAGAAGAACAAGGCAAGGCAAGGCATACAATTTAGTTTTGGATTGAGTCCGCACCTGTAACTGCAAGCTATAGAAAAGTTTGGTATGTGCGCGGCCTGCAAGCAACTTCCCTTCCAGTAAAAATATATTAATAAGTAATGAATGGAAAAGTCTATAAAATGCATCTCGCCGTACCATCTGCGGCTTGCTAATGGCAATTCAACCATGGTAAATAGATTAATAAACGGACGAGAAGCCCCCAACTAAAAGTGATGGATGAGGTTAAGCACAAAAACTGCGATAAAATTTCCACTATGCATCCTTACCCAACAGCGAGCATCTAATTAAGTTAAATTATTTATTCAGTTCCACAATAAATTAATTATATCAGTTGCTGGTTTTTCCCTTAAAAGTTTTAATACAAGCTAATGGTATATGAGCAATGGCAGTAAGAGGACAATTTGGCTCGGAGATTCTACTTTAACATAATGATTTAATGGAATTGAAACGACAAACAACTATTGAAATAATATCAATATTACAATATGCTTTAAAAGTGAACATAACTTGTTCCATACTTTTAGGTGTTCGTCTTTCGTTTGTTGACTTTCGATCAATAGTCAAGACACATTTCCCAGTTTTAATTAGTTATTGAAGGAAATAATAGTTTTTTTTTTGCGAACCTAGCGAATAACTACTACAATATTTTATATTTCCGATTTAGTAGGTAACATTATAATTTCGCGGTCTTTAGATGTGTGTCGCTTCATTTTTTGTTTTCAACTGATTCTTTATCTGCTGTCAAAGCAGATGACACTTTGCGCCATTTGTAAAAATTATGGCAAATTAATAACGAGCTTCATTCAAATTTTAAAGATATCTCAAAATCGGGATTTGATTTTTTAAATGAAACTTTTTTCCAGATTTATTTTGTAGTATTGGTGAAAAAACATATCTTCATCATCAGATGAAGAGGAAGACGAAGCAATCAAAAACTCCATTAAATTTAGAAAATCTAAATTATTAATATCATGTTCATTTTTTAAAATTTTTTTAGCACTAATTCGCAAGTTCACAACAAATTAATAACAAGATAATTAACATTTGACCGTTAACAGAAAAGACTTTGTGCATGTACATATGTGTGAATTCAGAACAAATCTACCTACCCATCAGAGATCAGATCTTTCGTGCAAAGATTTGATCTAGATCTGCTCTTTTTGTTGGAATGAAGCTCTGAAAGTTCAAAAAGATCCATTTTTTTTACAGAAATATTAAATCTATTCTTGTATGAAACTCGCTATAAGATTGTGACGCTATACTTTTGAAAGTGACTTATTTATGGCGCCAATATTATTTAAATTATAAAAACTCAAATATTCACATTGAACTTTTGTTGTATCTTTAAATAGATTATCTACAATAGGATTAAGATTTTAATGAAAACCGTAGCTACATTTGTATAGGTATTAATATTTTTTTAACAAATACAATTCAAATTAAATTCTCATCAAATGCTAAAAGATTCGTGATGTGATGATGAATGATGAAATTTTGCTTAAAATCAAATATTCTATCGTAGAAGAAAAAATAAATAAAGTTGAGACACTTTCACTTTCAAATTACATACAATATTTCCAATTAATTGCGCTTTTAATCACTCACGGAAATGTGTTTTCAAGAAAACATGAACGTCGTATGGTAGCTGTGGGATGACATTAATTACTTTCTTATTTGCTATCCCCCCCCCCACCCCTCATATCAAAAACACAAAAATAAATTAAATACACACACCTGATAGGAACAAAATCCTGTTTTTGACACTCTTTACAACGAACGGTATAATGGTTGAATTTATTTACGCGAAAAAGTTTACCTATCTGGGAAAGTGAAATATTTTTAGTTTTTTGGGATTTAAATGTGATTAAATGGAGGATTAAAAAGCTTTCTCTTTAATTTATTTCAACATTTTTTAAAATAAGGAAAACAAAAAACTTTGTATGAAAACTTAACAGAAGGTAAATACTCTAACGGATTAAAAAAAGCTTAAATAATAAAATTTTAACAAATATTTAATTATTAGGAAGGCATCTAACGTGTCGTCGGATGGTGCACAGTCGAAACCTAGTATCAATCATTTTTAAATATTTGTTTCTAATAATAGCTTAATAATGTAATTGTAGAGTCAGGAAACGTTTTTGCCTTATTTGTCAGAAAGTTAAAATTTCCTTAAACCTTGCTAAGTGAGTTTTAGAAAAAAAATTAGCAAATAGAAATATACTCCAGTTGTTTTTTTCTTTTACAAAAAATAACTGAAACTAACAAGGCTAACATCTTAAAGTTGATACGTATTTTTAAATTAATGTTAACGTTAATTTAAAAAGATATCATATTTTTTCTTCATTAAGGGCGCATTTGATTTATATACCCACGGCACGCACAATGCCGATTATATAATATTAAAGGGTAGGGATGTCGAAAAAAGGAAGGAATTTAAGATTTATTTGGAAAGTTCAACAACTTCGACAAGACATGGTATTTATGACGCATAAAAAGGCAAAGGTATTGGTCAGTCTGTAGTTAGTGAAAGTAACTTTTGCTCCACGTGTGAAAGACAAAAATGAAAACGTATTATCATTTCATTAAGTTAATGAAACAGTAAAGAGCAATAAATTTGTATATTATGGGTTATCCATTTTGCGGTTTCAAAAGTAAACGTAAATAAAACACATATAAAATATTTTTTTTTCATGATATTTCTTTTTTATTATAAAGTTTGAACGTTGACTTATCTGGATCCCGGGACAGGCCGGGATTAAATGAAACGAAGCAGCAAAACGTGTAGCGAAATTCATCTCCATATGTCCCAATACAAATACAGACAACAAAGACCTCTCAAAAAAGACCTAGATAAAATTATAGACACACATTGGCGCCACAAAAAAAAAAACAGGATTGGAACATTTACATCCACCATGGTCATTTGTAAAAATTATTCGAAATTCAACTTCTTGTTCGGTTCCAACGCTCGTCTTTAATGACAGTTTTCGCGAAAAAGCCAATTTGCTTGCAGCGCAATTCGCTATTAATTCGACGCTGTCAGAAAGTGTTATGACTCCTCCAGTACTTGAGAGCGTCAACGATTTTATGGGACGAATCTTCTTTCACACTCGTGCAGTTGCTAGAGTCCTCAAAGATCCTGACATACACAAATCCGCTGGCCCGGATAGTATGCCTCCCATCGTTATGAAGAGGTGTTCTTCAACGCTGGCAAAACCACTGCGTAAGGTTTTTTATCTGTTCTACTCTAAAGGTCTCTTTTCGAATGGATGGAAAACAGCATTTGTCCAGCCTGCCCCTAAAAAAGGCGCATCTTCTTCACCCTCTAATTACCGTCCAATTGCACTTACGTCCTTTCTTTCCAAGGTCATGGAAACGCTGATTAATTATCAGCTCAAGAAATATCTTGAAGAACGAAAGCTCCTTAATGACCGGCAGTATGGCTTTCGTAGCAATTGGTCCACTGGTGTTCTGATGGTATATCTCACCGAACAGTGGCACAAATCTTTACATCGTTTTGGAGAAAGTAATATTATTGCGCTTGATATTTCAAAAGATTTGATAGAGTTTGGCATTAAGCTCTCTTTTCGAAAATGCGTGCATTTGGTATCGATGAATCTCTTATTCGTTGGATTAGAAATTACCTTTCGGACCGTTCAATACAAGATGTATTGGATGGTTTCAGGTCTTATATTCACAAAATAAATGCTGGTGTGCCCCATGGCTCCGTATTCTATCCTCTTTCTCATTTTTATTAATGATCTCTTATCTGGAACTTCTAATCCACTTAATTGTTTTGCTGACGATAGTACTCTCAGCTTTTCATATTCGTTTTCAGATGCATCTCCTTGTTTTTCGGATGTGCAACTGGAACGGCAGCGTATGATAAGCTAATTAAATTCTTATCTTGACAGCATTGTCCAATGGGGAATAAAAAACCGCGTATTATTTAATGCTCCAAAAACTTTTCCACCATAATACTCGCGCTTCTAGGAATGCTGATCAGTTTACCCTTGAGACCAACTTCGGTCGTACTGTTAAGTACAGATAATCTTTCTTTAGCCGTACAACGCGAATGTGGAATACTTTACCCGGCTCTATTTTCCCCTCCCATTTTGATATTCATATTCAGAAATTCAAAAACAATGTGCATCGGTATCTCCTCTTGCAACCTTAACTACTCTCCTAACGCTCGCACTGTGCTTGTTCATTTTAAGGGTAGTCAAAACCCCTTTAGTGCGCGCATCCGTTTAAAAAAAAAAACCACTACGCCTCAATTATCCCAGAAGGTACTCCAGCGTTTTATCCTTCTAACACAACGGCAAAAATTAACAAGTGCTTCCTACGCCTGAGAGTTGGACTTACTGAAAAACTTGCCACATTTGTCAATCAAACAACATAATTTCAATTAATCATTTAACTTCCGAATGTACTAAAATTAAACATATTTTTGAAAAATTATACAAAAAAACATTTACTTACCTAATTTCTATCCCATCAGAGGAAAATATAAAAAATGTATTTAAAGTATTGCAAGATCTCAAACTCGATACATGTATATAATATGAACTAAGTTATGCTTTACTAATGGGGGAGCGGTCGGGAGTGGCAGGAGCGAGCGCTCTGTAGTGTTCGCCCTTGGTATTATTGATCGCCCCCCCCCCCCTACCTTAAGATTTTCAGACTGTATTATTATAATCATATATTTTTAAGAAAAAAAATTGTAAGATTCTAGCCTAGAGCCATAGAGCTAGTGCTGTTAGTTTAAGATTAATCTGTACATTTATGTTTTGGACTAATAAAGGGTTTTCCAATAAGAGGTGTTATTTTGATATTCAAAGAAAAATGGCATTTTTGGAGATAAATGATCGGATGTTTATTTATAAAGAGGAAGGTATGCCGTTAATAATGGAACACAACATCAGCCAAATGGCCGCCAAGACCACGCTTACAGGACCATATCCTTTTCATGAAATTTTCCATAACCAAATCGCAAAGTGGCTGCCCTATGTCCTCGATAGCCTCACGAATTTCATCTTTGAGGTCTTGAATCGACGCTGGGCTGTTGGCGTAGACCTTATCTTTCACGTGGCCCCAAAGGAAGAAGTCGCAAGGTGTTAAATCACAAGATCTCGGTGGCCAATTGTGATCACCTCTTCGAGAGATAACACGGTCCGGAAACTTTTCCCGTAAAAGATCGATGGTTTCATTGCTTGTGTGGCACGTAGCGCCGTCTTGTTGAAAGTAAACGTTGTCCAGATCAATACCATCCAATTCAGGCCATAAAAAATCATTAATCATCTCTCGATAGCGCAATCCATTGACCGTAACTGTTGCTCCAGCCTCATTTTCGAAAAAAGTAAGGTCCAATGACCCCGCGGGACCATAAACCGCACCAAACAGTCACGCGTTGAGGATGGAGAGGCTTTTCAACAATAACTCTTGGGTTTTCCGAGCCCCAGATGCGACAGTCTTGCTTGTTGACGTAGCCTCCGAGGTGGAAATGGGCCTCATCAGTCAAGAAGATTTTTCGATGAAATTCCGGTTCATTTTCATGCATTTCAAGGACCAAATCAGCAAAGACACGACGTTGTTGATGATCAGCCGGCTTGAGTTCTTGTGTTAACTGAACTTTATAAGCCTTAAGACCCAAGTCTTTATGCAAAATACGGTGTAATGACGTTTGTGGAATGCCTAATTCCAAAGAACGACGAGGAATGGACAAACCTGGGTTTTCTTCAACACTTTGGGCTACAACAGCAATATTCTCAGTTGTTCTTGAGCGACGTGCACGGGTTTTATTCTTCACATCACTAACTTGTCCCAACACCTCGAATTTGTCCACCAATTTCTGTATTGCGGTCCGACAAGGTGCTTCACGACGACCCAAAAATGTTTTAGTTTTACGAACCGTCTCTGCCAAATTTTCACCATTTTTATAGTGAATTTTAATAATTTCAATGCGTTGTTGAAGCGTGTATCGTTCCATTTTTATTAATAGCGTAGTTTCTACTTGTCAAATGTCAAAAAATGACAGCTTCAAAAGTGACAGCTACCGAAATAGCGGGCTATTCAAAATAACACCTCTTATTGGAAAACCCGCTAAATAATAATAAAATAGAATCGCGGTATCTCATGAATGGTAACTCTTAGGAAGAAAATCATAGGAAACATTTTTGTAGAGAATTTTAAGATCTACAACTTTGGTTCGAAGATTTTTATTTTAGAAACTTACTGTTTTCGGGAGAAATCCAAAAATCCATTTTGAATTTTGACCCCGAAAAACTTTTGTACCACACATAAGATCGATGGGGATTTTTAAAACTTTGTTTGTAATGGTAAGCCCCAGCTCTCCACCAATATTTGGCTTTCCGGGAATTTTTGTTATTTTAAATGTCTATATTGATCGGACTACTAAGTATGATTTATGTATGCATTTCGTTGGAATAGATTCCGCTCATTATTCGGACTTTGTTTGCCTCTACGGAAAAAGGTGACTTTAAGACTTTTAGGAAAAACATATTATCGTAGCGTCGAAATATAGTTTGATGGCTCGGATTCAAATTGATTAAAAACATCTACAAATTGCAAATCTTACCTCAGAAAATTCTAAATTTTTCCCAATTTATTTTTAAGAAGTATATACATAATTTGACTTATTTATCTAAGTCAGATACATTTTGCTATACATCGGCCTTACACATAATATCATTTCCAATAATTCAAAGAAAATATTACATATTGACATTATAAACATTATGTACTTTATGGAAGGTTGGGCGAGAATGTGTTTTGCTTTTGACTTCTATAAATATTAATTCATGTTATAAGTTCTATTTCGATATCAAAAATAATCATTGATTGATGCTTTTCAATGACACCTATAACTGCTCCCTAAGCTGCAAAAATAAACATCTTCCAGTTGTTCAAACATTCAATCAATCAATCACAAGAAATATAAATCTGCAGTATTCTTTCATACCTATAAATATATTGATTCGTCTCCCGTGATATTTGAAAAATTAATACATCAAAATTTATTATTATTTTTTTGTTGTATTGTTGTTATGAATTTAGTGTTGTGGGACGACTGTATCTCAACTAAAAATATCTCCACAGGAAGTGTCAGTATTTGTATAAAGAGAGAAAAAAAAAACGTGTGTGTGGTATGCTGCAGTAAAAATACCACAGTTCGGTAGTAGGTGCAATTGATAAACTTTATTGTTATAAATAGGTAGCGCCTTTAATTTATAATGAAATGAAAATTTAATGATTATGCTTCCGTCATGAAAAATAACTTCAACTCTACCTTAGTTTTATATGAATAAAAAAAGATAACCAATGGCGACTAAAGCTATAGCAGTATTTTCCCGCAAGTCGATATTTAGACTAATTATGAGCCCCCCAACAAATTATAAGAAAAAATTGTAGGAATTAATATTTCATAGTTCCAGAAGGGGGTCCCAAGCCCCAACACAGTTTTTCATTGATATCTCGCGAACGGTAACTTTTGTAAAAAAATATAACAACATAAAAGTTGTAGAAAATTAAATTTCTTAGAAGTCTTACCTTTACCCTTATTATCAGAAATCAAAAATGGCGAAATTATTGGCCAAAATAAAATGTTCACTAAATTCAAAATGGCGGCTGAAGCTCCAGCGCGATTTTCTCGAAAATAGAAATTTAAACTACTAATAAACCCCCCAGGGGACTGTAAAAGAAAATTGTACGAATTATTTTTTTCCATTTCAGCCCTTTTTTTGACAACCCGACTGGACTATATTTGCAGTTTTACCCTTCTAGTCAAAAATCTTTTAAAGAATTCTGCAAAAACAAATTAGTTTGTATCTTACTTTCTGGCTTTCATGAAAAACACAGTTGTATTACGTCACTGTTAAGCCTCACAGCAGATATGAGACAAAAGTTGGATGAAAACGCTGTTACGTTTTTCGTGCTGCTTGATTTGTCTAAGGCTTTTTATTCAGTCAACTACGTTAATCTGTGTGGCAAGCTTTTGCAAATTTTTAATTTTAGGCTAAAATATTAATATCTGAATAATAGAAACCAGGCGGCCCTAATTGGTGATAGTTTATTCGATTTTTTGTCTAATGGTTCTAATGTTTTTGAGAGTTTGATACTAGGTCCTCAACTATTTTCTATATAATATCTCAATGATCTTCCATCAATTATTAAAAACTGGTTCACCGCCCATATGTAGGCGGATAATGTCAAAATGTAAATGAGCTTCCCTCTTGTGAAGTGATATTAAAATTCAAGTAAAAAATTATGTTTTACACCTTTTATACTTAAAAAAGAGTAAATAAGTGTAAAACACGTAAAAATCCAACCGAAACAAACTTCGAACAACACTGCTCTTGGGCTAATTGAGCATGCAGCTGTTTGCGTTAATGAAGACATATAATAAAAGAAAATATTTTCTTTCACCACCACAAGAAATGAAAATTTTTAGGAAAATGTGTTTAACCTTTACCTTTTGTATTACATTTTACGTAACTGGTAATAAAAGAATATGAGATGACAACAAATATGAGAAAGAGTGCGAGTGGCAGAAATATGCAGATCTCTTCGTCTCTCCTCTTTCAGTGGTATATTTGAATGGCTACGCAATTAATACATTTCCCCTACTGGTACTTTTATATACATACGTCAGATGTCACATTAATATTAAAAAAACATTTCCGTCTTTACTATTCGTAAACTCAGTCGATTGCACCTGTTAAAAGACGTTTATTTCTTGCAGACTTTGATAATGCCAATTTTATGCTATGGATGCGAAATTTATACGAAAATTGCAATTTTTCAATCTCAGGACGTGCTTAAAAACCGCAAGCTCAAATTGGAAGATGGAATAGCACTCTAATCGGGTTCGGTCTCACCCTATTGGTTCGTGCATTGACTTTGCTTATTTTATTTAAAATGGTTGATGAATTTGGTAAATGATGTTTTAAAATATTTATGAATTTGAGATGGATTTTCTTGGGAAAAAAAGTGTGATCATATTTAATGTTAGACCGCACTTGAAGGAATTATACTTCAGCGGAACTATACTTTACAATGGTAAATGTTCAGAAAACTTTTAGTGGCCTATAGGAAAATAAATAAGATGTTATGCTGATTTAATTTTGCGACGTTTCGAGCATGGTTACGCTCAACATCAGGCCTTTAATTAAAAAAAATAAATAAATACAATACATACAAACAATTGGTTAATACTATCTATTTTAAAAGTGTCGTCAACAAAACTTACATAAAAACATTTTGAATATAAGGGCGGGTCAATAAGTCCGTGACTTTTGGAATAAAACACAGATTTTTTGATAAAAAAATAATTTTATTTTTCAACGTAGTCTCCCTTGAGCTCTATACACTTTGTCCAACGCTTCTCCAATTTTGTTATCTCTTCCAAAAAAATGATTTGTCGAGGTTTTCAAAATAGGCCTTTGTTTGCGAGATGACTTCATCATTGGAGTCAAATCTTTTTCCACCAAGCCATTTCTTCAGGTTTGGGAACAAAAAGTAGTCGCTCGGAGCCAAACCTGGAGAATAGGGTGGATGAGGGAGCAATTAATAGCCCAATTCATGGATTTTTGTCATGGCAACTGCACATGTGTGCACCCTTGCATTGTCTTGGTGGAAAAGAACTTTTTTCTTGGCCAAATGAGGTCGGTTTTTTTTCAAATCGTCATTGAATCGGTCCAATAAGTTGGCATAGTATTCCCCATTGATTGTTCTTCCCTTTTGAAGGTAGTCAATGTGGATTATCCCGCTTGCATCCCAAAAAACAGTCGCCATAACTTTATTGGCTGACAAACCCACCTTGGCCTTCTTTGGCGCCGATTCACCCTTGGAAACCCACTGTTTTGACTGTTGTTTGGTCTCTGGTGTGTTGTGATGGATCCATGTTTCGTCCACGGTTACAAAACGGCGCAAAACCTCCTCCATATTGCGATTAAACAACGCCAAGCCTTCCTGTGAAGTTGTTATACGATTGCGTTTGTGGTCGACTGTGAGCAAACGCGGCACCCATCTTGCGGAAAGCTTTCTCATGCCCAAGTGATCATTCAAAATTGAAACCACTGAGCCATGCGAGATCCCTACGGCTTCCACAATCTCTCGCACTTTCAATCTTCGGTCAGCCAACACCATATCGTGAATTTTTTCGATTATTTCGGGTGTAGATACCTCAACTGGGCGTTCAGGACGTTCGGCAACTTCAGTGCTTGTATGGCCACAACGAAATTCAGTAAACCACTTTTTTACCATTGAAATCGATGGTGAAGAGTCCCCATAGTATTTATCAAGCTTAGCCTTGGTCTCGGTAATGGTTTTTTTTCGCACGAAATTCACTTTTTTCCATTTCTCCTCAAATTAGTGAGTAGTCTGATAAAAATAGCTGTCAAACACAAACTAACTGACGCAGCAAGTTTAAATTTTGACAGGAGTCAACTGACAGATGCCTATTGACAGGAGCAGTGTTGCTGTTTCAGTAAAGAGGTCAGAAATTCAAAGTCACGGACTTATTGACCCGCCTAGGATTAAAATCCCAACAATCTTACACTTGCATTGTCAATGTGCATACAATAAACTATATGAAAAGACAAAAAAATAATAATTGAAAACGTCAACAAAAGTTTTTAAATTCAAAATTACTGGTAATTAATTGCATCATGTATTAACACTTCACACACAAAAATTACTTTATCATAATTACGACCAACAATCGGTCTTTTTATCAGTTGGCTATAGATGTTGCTAAGCCCTTCACAATCAGATCGACCGACGGTTGATAGCATTCTTGTTATTGTTTATGTGAAGCATCTCCAACATTCTTCTTAAATATTATTGCTCCGTTTGCAGAACTACGGGATTCTCCAAATCTGGTCTATGTTCTTCTTGTAAGCAATGGAGAGCAAGAGCAGTATTTTGTGTAGCTCTATTGTTCAAATCAGATTTATGTCCAGAGAGACGATTTTACAATTTCTGTTTCGAAGTACCTGTATATATTGCTGAGCATGCTGTATCCTTCCCTCCTAAGCAGTTAATCTTATACACAATATCTACTTATCTACTTTTCCTTTAGTGTTGCTAAAAATGTTGCTTCTCAGAGCATTAGCGGACTTAAAAGCTATCCTTGATTTTATTTTATTTCTAATAGTTGCTGTGTTGATACGATTGGCGAGGTGAGGGACGAGTTTGTTTTTCTTCATCATCTTTCTTTCTTGTTCGGGTATTCTGATAATTGTTTATTAGTCTCTCGATTATAGATGGGGGGAAAGAATTGGAGTATAGGGTGTCTCGAATAATGTTTTTATTTTTGTGATGAAAACACTTTTCGCACACGGTTAACAAGATTCTGTGCTGTATTAATTATTACTTGTTTGGGTTGCTTCGAGTGGAAATTTATAAGGCGTCCTGATGAAGTGGTTTTTTTTGTACCAGTCAAATATTAGTTTTTCTCAATTTCCACAGTGAATTGAATCTTGTGGTTAAACCCATTCAAAGCATTTAGTGTATTTTCTATTTCATCTGATTTAATTACCACGAATAGATCGTCAACATATTTGGTTATGATTTTTGGCTTCCTATACAGCTTAGCCAGACCATCATCTAAGAGAGTCTCCATAACTAAGTTCGCGAGAATTAGGGATGCTGTGCTGCCCATAGGTACCCCTTGTTTTTGTTGGTATATGACACCGTCTTACTCTAAGTAATTGTTATCTATTACGCAAAATCTTATTATATCTATGAATTTCGATTTCTTGATTTGTGTATATTACTTTATACCTCACAATTTCTTCTTTATAACATCCAAAATCAAACCTATAGGTATACTTGTAAATAAAGAGACAATATCGAATGACACAAGTATCTCGTCATTTTCCAATTCAAGCTGTGCGACTTTTTCAATAAACTCTTTGGAATTTTTAACGTTATATTGCGAATTACATGTAACTTTTAAAGAATTTTTGCCATGAACTTGGACGCACAAATTTGTCTCAGAGGAACGGTTTCTTTATGGATTTTTGGAAGACAGTAGATTTTTGGGCGCTTGAAGTATATGTTGTCATACGTTGTTTCTCGAAATTTGAAATATGATTATGTAAGAATAAATCTTTAACAAAATCATTATTCGAGCTTTGCAGTGTCGATGTTGGATTGTTTCTTATATACGTTTCTGTCTCTCATTAGGTCTTGCATTTTGCTGATACAGGCAGAGTTGTACATGGTAACTATGACATTGCCCTTATCAGCAGGAATAATGTACACATCTTTATGTTGTTTAAGACATTATTTTGCTCTCAACAAAAACTCTGTTCAAATATTTATCAAACGATGG
The DNA here is from genome assembly GCA_910595825.1 of Philhelius pedissequus. Classification (NCBI taxonomy): domain Eukaryota; kingdom Metazoa; phylum Arthropoda; class Insecta; order Diptera; family Syrphidae; genus Philhelius; species Philhelius pedissequus. Next base: position 10,508,358 of record OU343161.1, on the reverse strand, counting down.
TACATATTGTGATCTTCAATGATTTTGTAAAATTTCTGTGAAATTTGACCTAGCTGTTTCTTGGTCACCCTGTTCTAATGTCTTGATCAGTCCTTCTCCATCTGCAATCATTTTGAAAAGAGGCAAATCTCCTTTCATTAACGTGACAGCAAACTTTGGACACAACGACATCAACCATTTGATATCTGGAGGGAACTCAACAGAAGTGTTATTAACAAACCATTTATTATTGAATTCTAAACCCATTCTGAGTCTTAGGTTTTCTTTTAATCTTTGTAGCTTCTTTTTATGTTTTGTTTTAATTTTTTCATTCATAGTCGTGCATTTATCTTCTTGAGCGTAAGCATTCTCGAAACGTCGCAGAATTAAAACAGCATAACATCTTATTTTGACCTTTAGCCCACTAAAAGTAAAAAGGTCACGCAAATAACCAATTATTTATACTTTACAACTTTGGTACTCGTATTCTGTTTGACGCTTAAATTGTGTACCCTCTGATAAATGGTTTAAAAATCAAATTAGTTGCTCGGAAAATTGCTTGATACAGAAATATCTAACTTACAAATCTGTTTGACGACAAGAAACAAGAAACAAGAAACAATTGCATATCTCATCAGCTTCATTTTATTACCAGAACCAAAACGACGCGACGTAAGTTTTATTTGTGTAATTGTGAATTGAGCTATAACTTACGGCTTAAAAAGAACTTTAGGGGAGAGTACGATAACTATGGCGCCAAGATATAATAACGGTTTTTGGTAGAGGGGCTTAATACAAGCATTTTTTACTATGGTAGGGGGGGGGTCTATCTCCCCTCGTTTAGGCGGGAGGGGCAATTTTATAAAAATTTACTTAAAATCTTTTAAAAAATATTAAAAAAGAACGGCAACACTTACAGTTATAAATTATACCTTTTTCAAAAGTCCGAACTCTACAATTTATAATTAATTTTAACTAAAGTTGTTTTAGTCAATAGTTTTTTTAAATAATTGACTTCAAAGTCAAATTTTATGAAAAAAAAGTTACAAAAATCACTTTGAATATTATTTTTCTCATGATTAAAGACATCGATAAAAAAATAATTGATGTAGTTAACTGCTCCAATTATTTTTTTATTAAACACAGAAAACTACTTCTTTTTATGTCTTCTAGTTTTTAAGATATGTAATTGAAAAATAGTAACACTATACCCAAAAGATTCTTTAATTTTAAAGAAACTTTGCATATAATAAAATTTTCAACCTCCCCAAAGCCTATAGTGAGCCCAAGCAGGGGGGTTGCAGGGGGGCAGCATGCCCCCCCTTGGGCATCTCACTGTTTGCATCGTAAATTTCATATATACCTTTGTGATTTTATTACAGTTAATGCGGTTATTTACCAACCGAACTTTGCACTTTTTGAATTTTCCACGGTCATTAAAATATCACAACACAGAGGTGGAGTAGACGTTTTGGAGGGAATTAACCCGATTTCTTCTAAAAACGCGATACTTTTTTCGTTTGTTGACACCAAATCCCCAAACGAACAAAAAATCGAAAAATTATTTAATTTTGGGTGCAGAAGTGGATGCTTAGCCGCCATTCTTAAAAAGGAAACACTACTCTTTCAAACGTTAAATGAAGAATGGCTTTGGTAAACAATAACCTGCACCAAACCTGTATAAAAATAACGGTACAAACATCGAATGCTTGGTCTTGTTTTTTATGATCTAACTATATACATACTTTTTACTGTGGCTGCATTATATGTGTGTACATAGTTATATGCATATCTATGTATGACACAAACATATGTGCATATTAAGAAACTATGAGAATTTGCTGCCGTTGTGTTGTCGTAAAGGTAATGCAAATTTTTTTATAATGCAATAAATTTTCATGCTCAAATATTTAGAAAAAAGAGATTGAAATGGACATGACATATGTACATACGTTTATGTATATAATATCAATTATTTTTTTAAATCCAGATTCTTTACATGCAAAAGACACTTTACATGCACCCATCTGATACAAAATTATTTTTTTTGTTTTTCAATTTTCTCAAAAACTAGAAAATATAGAAACGAATAGTTTTCAGTGTTTGATTAAAAAATAATTAGAACAGTTAACTGCATCAATTACTTTTTTATTGGTGTTTATAATCATGAGAAAAATAATACTCAAAGTGATTTTTTTAACTTTTTTTTCATAAATTTTGAGTTTGAAGTCAATTATTTCAAAAACTATTGACTGAAACAACTTTACTTAAAATTTATTATAAATTGTAGAGTTCTGGCTTTTGAAAAAGGTATAATTTATAACGTAAGTGTTGCCGTTCTTTTTTAATATTTTTTTAAAGATTTTAAGTAAATTTTTATAAAATTGCCCCTCCCGCCTAAACGAGGGGAGATAGACCCCCCCCTCCCATAGTAAAAAATGCTTGTATTAAGCCCCTCTACCAAAAACCGTTATTATATCTTGGCGCCAAAGTTATCGTACTCGTGCCGAACTTTAAATATATGTTTTGTTCTGCTCCCAAAAATTTGCCTCCCAAATACACGAACCTTTTTAAACAACACAATTATCAAATTCCCCAAGCACCATAAACAAAATGTCGTGTGTATACTTCCGTTACATAATTTTGCATTTAACACCTGCCAAGAGCTTAGACTTAGCTTAGACAAATGAATTGAAATGCACGATCCTTTGGGCCCTAGGTTCGTTGCTCCTTTGGGTAAAACCATAGATACTCGTGTGATGCTTTTTGCTATTTCTAAGGTATGCTCATCGTGTCCAGGATATTTGCCATGGAAGCAAGTAAAAGTAGGATTAAGAAGAAAGAACTCGTCAATTACAAGTATTACAGATTACAGAAGAACGTTACTAACAAAGCCCGAAGCGTACCAAGTAAAAGGGGGAAAATGGCAAAAATACTGTTTCTACGAAGTTCAATTTTTTGTTAAAAAAGTGTACTTTTTTTGGTACATGAAAGTGCAAGAAATAAATATGAAATTAACCCCTCGATTGCTATAAATCGAAACAGGATTGGAAACTTAAACATCTCATTTGTGTTAGAGGCAGAGAGCTTTGAGCGGTATTTGGTAAGTAAATTTCAGTCGGAAGCCACGAAGAACTGTAGATCCTTTTTTGTACATGGATTATGTGTATCCCAGATGTGCCTTGTAATATCTCTTAGCAGCGGTTGGTGAATATGATCAAGTTGTCCACTATAATTAAACACCACTCAAAACTTAATCCATTTGGATAACGATGTTGAACGTTTTGGTTAGAATATATTGATTGGTCCTTAATGTCAATGTGTCAATGTCATGAAAATAAGATCGTGTTTGGAAAACCCACACGCTGATAATTGGTCTTATACTACCAATTATCAGCGGGTGGGTTTTCCAAACACGATCTTATTTTCATGACTTTCAATTTTAATGTCGTAGGCTCTGAAACATCATTTAAGTACAGAGACTTCAGAAATATTGATTTTTTAAGTTTGGAACAATCTACCCGCAGTATTGAATGGGGCCGTCTGTACATGTTACCATCACCAAATGAACAAATTGAATTCCTCAACAATAATATAACAGGCTTATTTGACACTTATGTTCCTTTGCGAATTAAAAGAGTTCGGTTGGGTGAGTGGAAATGGTTTTCCAATGAAATACGTAGACTTTTACTGCAGCGAGATCAAGCATTTCATATTTGGAAACGATACAGATTGGAAATCCACAATCAAATTTATCGAAAGCTACGCAACATAGTAGTTCGAAAAATATAAGCTGCAAAAACCAACTTACACCTAAGTAAACTCAGTCCTTCTATGAACGGGCGTAAATTATGGACAAATTTGAAGGAGATGGACCTAGGGAAACAAACCCATCTTCGTGAAGAGGTTATCAATGTAGACTCCATCAACCGTGATTTCGTTTCTCTATCCTTGCCATCTCTATCTTCAGTGTCGAGGATTTCTGATCGGGGCCTACACCAAAATGTAACTAGTGTTTCATATGAGTTTGCTTGTGTTGATAGCACCGTTATTTTCGAAAGCCTTTTATCTATTAAATCCAGTGCTGTTGGCATTGACGGAATTCATTATAATTTTCTAAAGTCTATTTTATCTATCATTTTGTCTTTTATCACACACGTATTCAATACAATTATAATGATAGGGTTATATCCAAATGATTGGAAGCTGGCAAAAATCCTTCCCATTCAAAAAATGGAAGAAATAAGGAGTACAGACCCATTTCTGTGCTTCCTTTTTTGTCTAAAGTTTGAGAGAGTAATTCAAAAATAACTTAATAGTCATATTAGAACACACAACATCCTATCAGCTAAGAAATTTGGGTTTCGCCAAAAGCATAGTTGCACTACTGCCTTTATAAATATTGTTGAAGATGTGAGGCAAGCCTTGGACGAGGATCATGTGACCTTCCTGGTTCTCCTTGATTTCTCCAAAGCATTCGATACTGTGGATCATGACAATTTATGTTACAAACTTTCAACGCTTTATGGTCTTTCGTCTTCGGCAGTGAATTTACTTTCATCCTATCTTCGGCAACGTAAACAAGCAGTCACTGTTGGCAACCGAACATCATGTTTCCTTCCGACTACCAGAGGAGTACCCCATGGCTCAATTTTAGGTCCACTACTCTTCTCGATTTATATCAATGAAATTCCAGCTATGATAAATAGATCTTCTGTTCAAGCCCCTCCTGGGCTGATCGAAGACTGTGTATACACAATTAATAATGACTTGGAAGAAATCTCGCGTTGGTCAACAATGAATGGTCTGTTTCTCAATCCCTTGAAATCCAAATGCATTATCATTAGCCGAAAAGAGCTGTGTCTGGAATATTTTCCTAACATATACCTCAATGGTTTACCGCTTGCCTACGTTCCTGCAGCTCGTAATCTGGGCATGCTATTCAATAGTAGGTCGGCTTGGGATACACATATTAACGCCGCAGTTGGTAAAGTGTATGGCGTTCTACGAATGCTATGGTCTTCGCAGTATTATACACCCCTTAAGACGCGTTTACTATTGGCAAAGGCATTGGTTGTGCCAATACTAACATATGGATGTGAAACTTTTTGTAATTGTGATGCAGTAAGCAGACGAAGGCTTAATGTGACTTTCAACAATACCGCACGCTATGTATTCGGGTTGCGTAGATATGACCTTGTTTCTAGTTTCTCAATTCAAATATATAAAATATCTTTCGATCAACTCATCAAGCCCTTGTTCTGCTGTATAAAATAATTTTTTAACAACAACCAAGTAGTGTTTTCAATAGAATACAGTTCGGTTCCTCAAACAGATCCCAACAACTTATTTCACAGCGTTATTCCAGGCTAGTATCGGAGAGACAATTCTTCGTCAACGCCATCCGGCTGTGGAACTCCCTACTTAGGTACATGAGGAGAGTTAGAGATGAAACCAGATTTCTCAGAGGGCTTAAAACATATTTTCAAGACTAAAATTCTGGACATGTGAATATGAGATGTAAAGTATTGATTTGTTATTTCTGTTCGTTGTTTTCTAATTCTTATTATTAAAAGTTGTTTACTTAAAATCAAAAATTTGATATGTTATCATTTATACAAATAATTAATAGTAGTTTTTCTTCATTATAACAGATAAATTTTAAGCCTTATACTAACTTATAAGAAGTAGTATTCTTAAAACATTGAAATCAATAAACTAAACTAAAACTATGTGTATTAATTTAACTCAGCGCTAAGTTATAAGTTCAAGTTCTACTGATTAAATCACTCTTAATCAAATTGAATGAGAAATTCTTCCCAATTGTAACCAGAAACTTATACATTTACCAACTACAATTCTCACAACAGGAAATAAGTGATTTAATCAATATATTAATAATAATCCCTTTATAAATAGAATGCCTATTAGATGATTTATTGCTGTGCTCTTCCTATTCAATCGAATCATTACGGAATATGCTATGATTTACAGCGTATAAAATTATGCCTTTGATAAAAGCAGATGTAGTGATTAATTTTGATTGATTGGTATTATTTAATCTATGAATATCATGCTAGATTAAAACCCAAACAGCTTATTATGACATCATCAAACTCATTATCGAAAACCAAATATATATGTTCATATATTGGAAACACATAAATACGAGTACCATAACTAATGAGTTTAGTTTATTTATCCGAGCGGTAATCTTCCTTTTTCTGAGTTGTTTCGTCCTTTCATAACTTTTCATTTCATTAATGTGAGCTGCTCTTGTAAGAAAACTTGTCAAACTAAATTTCTGTTAAAACAAAAAGTATATAGCCCTAACCTACATATATGAATCCTTGTCTATGAATGCTTGTATTGCAAAAAAAAAAAGTTCTCAAAACAGTTGGTGCTGATGTGCCAGCAGGACGTTAGGGACATTCCAATATAGCATTAAGAGCAAACAAAACCTCTAAGATGACGTCATAATTCATTTTACTGAGATTTATAACATTAGATTGAAATAACATGTGTGGAATATGTTGCGTGTTTCTGATAGCCTTCACTTGACTTAAAAGGGTCACGAACATTAGAATATAATAAACGTCAACAACTCAAGGTGTTCGTCTACGAAGTAGGCACAACATGCTGTAGACACAATGTTCAAAGTGAAATTGCTGGATATTGATGAAAAATTCCCCCCCACGACCAATCCAACGACCATATTGCCATTGACATTTTTATTGCGTCTTTAGGAAAAAAAGGATTTTCAATATAAAATATTTATAAAAGGATACGAAGTTAGCATAGTTGTAAATACAATATTTCACAGAAAAGGGTTTTCTTATGAAAAAATAACGTTAAATATGGATTTCATAGTTCTGCGAATTTGTGAATAATAAAGGGTAATTTATTTATTTCGAAGTCTCAAACAAAAGGTATAATGACTGAAATGCTAAACTCCGTTCTCTAGATAAAAATTCGAAACACTTCTGACATCGTCAAAATTGTTAAGAATAAAAACGGATGCAAGCATAATACTCGTACTTCACAGATTCTTAAAAGCAAGTGCTCTTGCATTAAGCTTTTCTAAAAATCATAATGTATCACAAAATCTTGGTAATTTCGCAACTAATCTTTTAGTGGATACCACCATTCAAAATCTAAATAATTTTCTTGTTGAAACATCTGTAAATACTTTCGTAACACTTGATGATGTATCATTCATAATTCATAGTGCTAAAATTCGGACAAAATTAAAAATATCTATATTTAAAAATGCTACCTAGAACCGGTATTGCGTTTCTTGCTTTTGTGATGAACCCTTGTTTAAAAATGCAATATTTTCCTATCAAGTGGAAGGTAGGTAAAGTTGTTCCAATATTAAAGGCTTGTAAGGCATTTGTAAGCTGTAAGGGTAGAAAGCTTCAGACCAATTAGTTTGCTCAAACATATCAGCAAAATCTTTGAAAAAATCCTGAAGGATAAAATGCTAAAAATTATATCCGAAAACAGTTTACACCCAGATGAGCTGTTTAGTTTTAGGAAATTTCACTGCACTTCGCATCAAGTTCTCCGGATTTGCAATTTTGTTAAAGGTAGTCGTGCTGAGAACAAGTCCAACGGAATAGTGTTATTAGATATAACTAGAAAAAGCCTTCGATTCAGTTTGGCTTAATTTATAAATTAATATCTTTTAAATTTGCCTTGTATCTGTGTAAAATTATCCCTAGTTTTTTTTCTAGTAGTTGTTTCAAAGTTCATGTTAACAGTGGTGTCTCTGATTTAAAATATTTCGATGTTGGTGTCCCTCAAGGATCAGTCCTAGGTCCACTTTTGTATAACTTATATACATCTGACTTTCCAAAGTTACTGAACTCTGAAGCAGAAATATTTGCTGTTGCCACAGCAATTTTATCCTCGCATGAGGTTAGTCTTAACATTGAGACAAACTTAAATAATGCATTGGATATTTTGAAACTATACTTCAACCAATGGAAAATAAAACTTAATGCCGATAAGACTCAAAACATTTTGTTCACACGAAAATGAAGAGCTTGTTATCTTCCAAGTAATCAGTTAAACGTTTTGGGAAAACTTGTTTCTTGGTATAGTCAAGTTAAATACCTATGGGTGCGTTCCTTGATGCCAAACTAACTTTCAATCATAATAATGGGTTATCCATTTTGCGGTTTCAAAAGTAAACGTAAATAAAACACATATAACATATTTTGTTTCATGATATTTTTTTTTATTATAAAGTTTAAACGTATACATTATGTGTGAAACACTACATCATTTAAATGACCACCACGCGAATTGTTGCAAGCATTGATTCTTTTGAGGTCATTTTCGACCACTTTTTGACACATATTGGAAGGTATCTCAGCTATAACTTGAGGTATGTTGGCTTTCAAGTGCTCAAGAGTTAAAGGTTTATCTGCATAAGCACGGTCTTTCACGTAGCCCCACAAAAAAAGTCCAGCGGTGTCAAATCGCATGATCTTGGTTGCCAGTTGATATCGCCACGACGAGAAATTACGCGGCCAGGAAATGTCTCTTGCAATAAAGCCATATTCGCTCGAGTTGTGTGGCATGTGGCACCGTCTTGTTGAAACCACATATTCTCCAAGTCGCATTCTTCAATAGCAGGCAAAAAAAAGTCGGTTATCAAATGACCATAACGGTCGGAATTGACGGTGACAGTCGTTCCATCGTCGTTTCGAAGAAGTAAGGGCCAGTCACAGCTCCGGAACAAAGAGCGCCCCAAACAGTGACTTTTTGTTGATGTAATGGCCTCTCTTCAATTACTTGAGGATTCTCAGAACCCCAAATACGACAATGTTGCTTATTAACATCCCCACCGAGTGAGAAATGTTCTTCGCCGGTGAAGAAAATTTTGTTCGAAAAATCGCCGTTCACGGCCTGTTGTTCAAGCACCCATTCCAAGTATCTACGACATTGTGAATGGTCAGCTGGCTTCAGTTGTTGTGTGAGCTGGACTTTATATGAATGTAGGTATAGATCCAAATGCAAAACACGCCATAATGTGCCGTAAACAGTCCTAATTCGTGAGAACGACGAGGAATCGACATATTCGGGTCTTCGGCAATACTTTCACTTACAGCAGCGATATTTTCAGTGGTATGAGCGAAACGATAATGCACAGGCCTTACAATATCTGTAACCAATCCAGTCTCTTCAAATTTCTTCACTGTTTTGCCAATTGGTTGAGTAGTTGGACGATTATGTAAACTATAATCTCCTCTTAAAGCACGTGACTGTGGCAGAATCACCATTTTTGTAGTAGGTTTTAATAATTTTTATGCTTTGTGCGATAGTTAAGCGATCCATTTTCGTAAATGTCAGACTTTCAACTGAAAAAAACTTTGGCTTAACAACTTAGTTTGTCAGATTTCGAAGACAGATGTCGAATTTCAGCCCTATACTTTTGAAACCGCAAAATGGATAACCCTTTATAGCTCAAACAATAAATAAAGTTAAGATTGCCACGAAAATGTTATATGCTTTCATTAACAGGAAGTCTTCATTGTTAATAGATAACAAAGTATTAATTTAAAAAGCTATTTTTCAGTCAATCCTTTTATTTGTAAACGTGTCCAGTCTTAAAAAATGTAGCAAAATGTAATGTCAAAGAATTGCACACTTCTCAGAATAAGATTTTTAAAATGATGCTTGGTCTTCCGTGGCATCACTCGACTTACGATCTACATGAAGCGGCGAATGTTGAATTGGTTTCTGATAGAATCCAAAAACCTGCATTATCATTTTTAAATCGCCTTGAGTTCGCTGAAAATAACCTGTGATATATTTTTTTCTTTTTACTTGCGATATAGGTACTATAGGACAAGTTTTGCATTTGAAAAAAAAAATCGAAATCGAGATTTTAATCAAAGTTGACATTACGATGATGGACAACACCAAAAAAGTGGGTCCGGCAATTCCGTTTGGCTGTTTGGCTGAACCGATTTGGTTCAAACTTGGTACTTAGGCGTTTTAGGTGATTTTCCAAAATTGATTTTTGAAACGTTGTTTTAATTGTCTTAATTATCTCAAAAATGGACCTTACAATTTTGATAAAAATTGGTGTGTGTACTACAGAGTATAGTCTACATTTCGGCCAAAAAAATTTTAAAATATTTTGTTATTAACAGTACCTGCCATACAACCATTTTATTGATTTTCGACTTTCTCATAAACGACTTAACGGATTTCGATAAAAAAAACGTATACAAGAGTTCCTCCAAATATATAGGAGATGCTTCAAATTCTAAATAGTTTTGAATTTCATTTCAAAATTTTCCAAAAATATTTTTTTTGGATTTTTGAAAAAATAAACATTTTTTTTTTTGAAAATTCAATACTTCGAAAACGGGTGGACAATTTTTTCTGAAATTTTAATTTTGAATTTATGTTATTAAAAATTTATAATGTTCATACCATCTTTTTTAAGTTTAAGAATTTTTATATATAAAAAAATTAACAGTACGTGCTATCCAGTCGTGCATTTTTTTTATGTTTGTTCATTTGATTATTATTTATTTATTAATTTTATATATCTTGTATTTATATATATATATTAATCTATTTATCTATTATTTGTTTTGCAATGTTTATGTTCTGTTTTTTGTATGTATTTATTTACTAATTATATATCTGTTTAATTATTTATACACTTATTTATTTATTGTCTATTTTATACAGTTCCTCAATCCTTATATAGTTCTTTTATAATCAATTTATCTATTTAGTAATACATAATATCTCCTAGTCATTAATTTTAAGTTTCGTAAGTTATAAATAAACTAATGTATTTCTTTTTTTTGTGTAAATAGAGGTTTTTCATCGTTTTTCCTCTAAAGAAAATGTAAGAGTTTAATTCTAAACAAATTGTTACAAATCCTAATTAATATTGCTTTAGTTGCAAGATACATAGTATCACATGTCTATAATGTAAAATGTGCGGTAACAACCATTTGTAATAAAATAAAATGCACGACTGGATCGCACGTACTTGCTCCTATGTTCGATCACATTATTTGCAAAAGATTCTTAATATATTTTTAAAGTTTTTCACTTAATTTTTTATATATAAAAATTCTTAAACTATTCTAAAAAAAATTGGTATGAACATTTTAAATATTTAAAAATATAAATTCAAAAAACAAAATTTCAAAAAAAAAGTGTCCACCCGTTTCCGAATAACTTTTTTTCAAAAATCCCAAAAAACTATTTTTCGAAAATTTTGAAATGCAATACTATTTAGAATTTGAAGGATCTCCTGTATACATTTTTTTATCGAAATCCGTTAAGCCGTTTATGAGAAAGTCGAAAATCAATAAAATGGTTGTATGGCAGGTACCGTTAATAACAAAATATCTTAAAAACTGTTTTGGCCGAAATGTAGACTGAATTGAATGAATGCTGCCATCAAAATTCCATATCCGAAGCGAATGTGAAAAGCTGAGGGTACTGTCGGCAGCAAGACAATATATAAATATATTGGATTAGAAGTTTCATACAAGAGATCATTGATGAACATGAGAAAGAGGGTCGGAGACAAAACGAAGCCCTGGGGCACACCAGAATTTATTTTAAGAATTTCAGACTTGAAACTGTTCAATACAACTTGTAAGAAGAGATTCATCTGAACCAAATTAATCAATTTTCGATAACAGGTCTTGATGCCAAACCCTATGAAACGCTTTTGAAATATCGAATAAAATAATCTTACTTTCTGCAAAACTGATGTAAAGATTGTGCCACTGTTCGGTTAGATATGCTATCAGATCACCAGTGGATTTATTGCTACGATATCCATACTGCAGGTCATTAAGGAGCTTTCGTTCTTCAAGATATTTCGTGATTCTTGGCGTTGAATCAAGTGTTTTTCTATCAATCAGCTCTATCATGAATTCCATCGTAATCGGAAAGTCTTACGAATATCCCGAAGAAAGTTAGCGCAGAATTCGTTCGTAATGGCAATTGGTATGAACATTTTCGCTACGATGGATTCTGTTATAGATTTTTTCAAGATTCATAACAAGTTTCCGATTACGATGGAATTCGTGATAAGGCTGAATATGTCGAAACGGAATGATACTCGTATTATGGTCGATTTCAGTGAAATTTATCTTCAGACTTTCGACTGCTCACAAGAGATAGGTCAACTGAACACCAGACTGATATCTGCGTTTTTTAACTGAACTGACAACTGAACTGATAACTGTACTGATAACTGATCGTCTAAAAGGGGTTTAACTGATTGTTCTAATATTATTGTATTGGAAGTTTATACAATTTTGTTTGCATTAAGAAAAAATTTAAAGAAGGACACACACATTTTTAAAAGTATTTTTTGAATTTTTTTCACAACTTGCCAGTCTCAAAAAATATTATTACCAAACACTAGCCCTAATGCGCTTAACATTTCTTCAATTTTCAACATCATGGACAAGCTCGTTTCTATCCAGTCGTGCATTAAAATTATGATTATTACTTCAAACTCTCACTGAAACACAAATGGTTGTAATTTTCTTGTTGACCACTCAGTTTCCTAACAATCGTTGACATTGAAAATATTTACTTATTTTAATTCTTTGTGATAAAATATATCGTCTAATAAAACTGTCAATCTATTAAATCATCCCCGCTTTAAATCGTAAAAAAAAATCAAAAACGAGAAAAACACAAGTTTTATGAGTACTTAGTTAAAGTAGTTTGAACAGAAGTTTTTATTGTTGCTATGATCTATGTACAGTTTAAATGTGAATCTAGGGGTAATGTTAAAATATATTGCTGTACAGAAAAGGAACATAGCTACTTAAAGTATTAAAACTAAATCACACAACTTTGATGATAGTTGAATTGCAAGAAATAAAATGAGTATACATAAGTGTTTCGTACGTTGAATCCAATTTAATAATAAAATTTATTAAAAATATCTCCTATTGAAGAAATTACATTATTGGAGATTAGAGATTATTAATAATTGATAGCTACTATGTTTTCATTCAGCAAAAAAGGAGGCTACCTAAATGATAAAAATACTGGAACATCCTTGTCGTCAAAAGGTAGGTGAAAATTAACACAAATTATGTCGTCAGCTTTATTTTATAATTTTTTTGTTTGTCGAGAATCCCCTTTCAAAAAAACACTCCCAAATTTTTGGAGAGATCTGTCAAAAAGTTTTGTTGTGGCAGTCATTTAACATACACGACTATGAGCATTTTGTTTTAAGTGCAAAGAACTTGAATTTCGAATGCTTATTAAACATTATTTTTGAGAGAAAAAACTATCACCGAAATGAAACAAAAGCTTCACAAATATTTCGAGGACTCGTAACCATCGATTGGAACTGTTCATTACTGTTTTGCTCAATTTCGTTGCGATCGTTCAAGCACAAGTGACGCTGAACGTTCCTATTGCCCAATTGAAGTTACCAAATCTGACAAAATCCATTGTTTTGTTTGATAATGGACTATCAGCAAGTGCGAACGTGTGCGAGCTTGAAGAGGCCACATGTTTACCAAATGGCTAATTAATTTTAACACACTATCAGAATTGACCGAAGAGAGCTTATAGCAAGCTACGTCTCCGACCAATGGTTTGCCAACACAGAAAACGGTGTTATACTACCGGCTCATCATTTAGTGCAGTGTTAGTTGTTAGTAGCCAATCTTTATTACAAATAACACTTTCACAAGTACAAAATGAAAATATAAACAAATAATATTACGTCAAAAACCAAACAAGAACATAATATGAAACAAAAAACATTTAGGACCGTGGAGCACTGGTTTTGAGTATATTCTTTAATATAATTTAACTGATATTGAAATCAAGAATGTTTGAATTCCAATTTAAAGGTCTACCCATACGTGTCAAGGGCTCATGCATCCCATAGTTGGTCTTATGTGTTGGGACTTTAATCAAGTCGAGGCCACGGAGATTATAAACCTCTCCCCGATAATTAAAAGAAACTGGACATAGTAGGTCTGGTGCATCTGTGACTCCAGTTGTTATTTGGTGGAAGAATACCAAATCATTGTTAGTTCTTCTCTGTGCAAGTGTTTGCATTTGAAGAATAGATAAACGTTGGTCATAAGGGAGGGCATTAGAAGGGTCACTCCACTGAAGCCCTTTCAATGCGAAACGAGTACAGGAACAGATTCTAATCTCTAAATATGAATATCGTAAAAAGGAGTCCAAACCTGCGATGCATACTCAAGATGGGGACGAACCAAGCAGTTGTATAAAGCACGGGTAACATTTTTATCAACTAATTCTTTGGACCAAAGCTTCATAAAATCTAACATTGAATTGGCTTTGTTAACGATGATATTAATATGGGCAGAAAAGTCTTAATTGGGCGTTAAGAGAACCCCAAGGTCCCTTACAGTTACAACACGAGTCAAAATGTGCCGTGAGATAACATAGTCATGAGAAGAAGGAGAACGTTTTTTTGAAATTTTGACATTTTGTCGGGTTAACATTCAAACTGTTCTTTTCACACCAAAAGGCAAAGTGGCTTATATACTACTGCAATATAGTTAGATCCTTTAGGTTAGGTTAGGCTGAAGTGGTCACCAGGAAAACAGCTGACACCTTTAGACCTTAGAGAGGTCCATTGTGATACCACATGAAGAGAAATTTACTCTTTAATCAAATCAGTTGGAGCTTCGAATGAAGCCGTGAAGTCGGCGAATCTTAATGTGTCTAAGATCACTGGTGTCATCGAAAAAGTATTCCCCAGGTGTAATCTTCGTCCTTGGGAGAGAGCAGGACATGAACAAAGAAGATGTGAGATAGTCTGTTCTTCCTCGTCATCCATGCAGCTTCTGCAAAAGTCATTGGAGAAAACGCCAAGTCTTTTGGCGTGTCTACTAATTAAACGGTGTCCAGTTACAACACCTATTACGGGGCAAAGATGTTTCCTGCTCAAAGAGAATAAACTTTTTGAGCGTCTTGGGTCTACTACTGACCAGAGTTGTCTGGTGGCAAGGCACGTAGTGATGTTTGACCATCTAAAATTTATTTGTTTTATCGAGTTTTGATGCAAAAATAGCTTGCTTGTAGCGATAGGTATACCGATTTCTTCCATTTTCGGTAGAATAGGTATTTGAGTTCCTTTTCTAGCGAGCTCGTCGGCTTTGAAGTTTTCAAAAAAAATCACTATGTCCCGGCACCCATATCAGGTGAATGTTAAACTGTTCTGCCATCTCCCTGAGAGATGATCTACAGTTGCGGGCAGGTATAGAGTTTGTGGAAACAGCGCCAAGTGATTTGAGGGCTGCTTGGCTGTCAGAGAATATGCGGATACCCCATGTAGATATCACGTTTTCCCTTAGCCAGGATAACACCTCTTTAATCGCCCGAATTTCCGCTTGGAGCACGCTACAATGGTCAGGGAGACGGAAAGAGAGAATAAGATTTAGTCTGTCTGAGTACACACCACCGCCGACTCCCTCTTTGGTTTTCGAACCGACTGTATAAAAGTGGGCTGACTCATCTTTTAAGAACCTCTCATCCTCCCAATCTGATTTTGGTGGGATGGTAACTTGGAAGTTCTTGTCGAAGTAAGCTGGTGTGTGGTGTAGTCGGATCGTCCTAGTTTTACTCCGACCTTGTTCAGAATATTAGAATGGCCTATCGAATTGCTAGTCTATTGAGAGATGGCTTTGAGACGAATAGCTGTACTCGCAACCACTTGGTTGCTAAAAATGTCGAGGGCTGTAAGGTTATGTAGTATATCAAGGGCAGCCGAGGGTGTGGAGCAGAGTACTCCACTAATACATAAGCTGGCTGACCTTTGGACCTTATTTAATTTGTCACAATATGTGACTTTGTCCAATGCAGTCCACCATACTGCTACAACATAAGTTAGTATCGGTCTAACGACCGCTGTGTACAACCATTGAGTAATCTGTGGGGATAAGCCCCATTTATTTCCAATGGCTTTTTTGCAAGAGAAGAGTGCAACTGTTGCTTTTCTTACTCTTTCTTTTATATTGGATTTCCAACTTAGCTTTTTATCTAGTATGAGAACTAGATATTTGGCTTCGTTTGAGAAAGTGAGTGGTGTACCATTTATTAATGGCGGTATAAGTTGAGGAATTTTATATTTCCTAGTGAAGAGGAGAAGTTCTGTCTTGGTTGTGTTAAGTCGATTGAGAGCATTTTGCATTAAGTCTACTAGAGTTGGAGCGTGCTTACCTGTTACAACAATGGCAACATCATCGGCATATGCTATTACCTTATATCCCTCTGCTTCCATGTCAATCAGCATTTCGTTTACCACTGTGTTCCATAGAAGTGGGCATAAAACACCACCTTGTGGAGTCCCTCTGCTGACATACCTTCTTCCTGAGTAGTCCCCCAGGGTTGAGTTTATTTCTCTGCTGCCTAACATGAGACTGATCAGTTCTGTCAATGATTCGGATATCTCAAGGTTTCTCAGCACTGTGATTCGATCCTTTGGAGATGATATATTTTTACCTGATTTGGCAATAAAGGGTCTTGAGTAAGAATTTCTGACTTTGACTTGATATAACCTATCTTCAAGAAACGATGATATCCACTTGATGAAAGATTTTTTTTTTAATACAGCAGGTGGTATTCCATCCAGCATCAAGTGCAGAGGACTAGTGGCAACACTGCCAACAAGCCATCAGGAGTGGCGCCTTTGATGTGCTGGGATTCACTAGGCAACCACAACGAAACCCCTGATTCGATGAGGAGGGCCGGTTGGCGCATGCAGCTAAGGACGAGGCCTACCAGGCAATGCTGCAGACTCAAACAAGAGCTGAGGAGAGAGTGGCCCGGGGGCTCTACCGGCTAAAAAGAAAAGAGGAACGCCGTCTTCTCAGCAGGAAAAAGAGAGAGCATGAGAAGCGAATAGTCGTGTCTATTAAGGGGTGTAGCGGCAGGGGTGATGTTCGAAAATTTTATCAGAGGGTGAAGCGATCGACCCAAGGATACAAGGCTAGCACGGAAGCCTGCCGAGATGAGAGTCGGAATATGGTAGCAGACACACAGTCAGTGCTGAGGATCTGGAAAGAACACTTTTCTAGATTGCTTGACGGCGAAGACAGCCAAGATACCGCTAGTAGGCAGAACGTTCCATTCAACTTGGACGATGATGGCCAACAGTTCCGTCCACCCGACCTAACCGAAGTGCGGCTGGCGATATCCAAACTTAAGTCATACAAGGCTGCTGGTGCGGATGGTCTACCAGCCGAGTTATTCAAATCAACGGGAGATGAATTGGTAAAGAGCATACACCAACTCATCGGCAAAATTTGGTCGGATGAAAGTATGCCCGCTGAATGGAACCTCGGTATAGTGTGCCCCATCCACAAAAAAGGAGATGCACTGAAATGCACCAACTACAGAGTAATTAGTCTCCTAAACGTCGCTTATAAAGTCTTGTCGGCTATTCTGTGTGAACGCTTAAAACCTTTTGTCAACGATCTGATTGGCTTCTATCAGTGTGGTTTTAGGGCAGGCAAGTCAACCGTCGACCAAGTGTTCACACTCCGACAGATTTGAGAAAAAACCCAGGAATTCCAGATCGGTACATACCATCTCTATCGATTTTAAAGTCGCGTATAATAGCGTGAAAAGGAACGAATTACACAGAACCACGTCTTATCTCGGCATCCCTGCCAATCTCGTTCGATTGTGCAGGATGACGATGGAGAAATCTCGCTGCTCCGTCAAAATCGGTAAGAACACCAACGAATCTCTTGATGTTGAGGAAGGATTGAGGCAGGGCGACGCGTTATCATGCAACCTATTTAACATCGTTCTTGAAGCAATTGGACGCAACGCACATGTCAAAACCAGCGGTACAATTTATCAAAAGTCCGTTTAATTGCTTGCGTATGCAGACGACATAGCTGTGGCAGGCGCATTTGCGCTCATTGAATCGGAGGCGGCTAAAATGGGATTGGCGGTTAATGAGGACAAGACGAAGTATATGCTGTCATCGAGAAAGGAATCTCAACATCGTCGACTCGGGTAAAATATAACTATGGACAGATATAACTTCGAAATTGTCAATGACTTTGTCTACATGGCTCCACTATAACCTCACAAAATGACATCAGTGAATAGATCAAACGAAGAATTACTCTTGCCAACCGCTGTTTCTTCGGGCTAAGAAGGCATCTAAGTAGTAAGGCCCTCTCTCAGAGAACTAAGGAGACTTTATACAAGACCCTTATCATCCCGGTCCTTCTCTATGGGGCAGAAGCATGGACATTAAAAAAATCGGATGAAAGTCTGCTAGGGTGCTTTGAGAGGAAGATTTTTCGTGTGATTTTCGGTCCGGTGTGCATCGAAGGAGTGTGGAGAAGAATATTCAACGACGAGCTATACGCACTATACGGAGACGTTCACCTGGTCAAAAAGCTTAAAATACAACGGCTGAGATGGCTGGGGCACGTGGAGCATATGGACAGGAACTCACCTGCCCGACGAGTCTTCGAATCCAACCCCGATGGTGTACGCAGCAGAGGAAGAACCCATAACAGGTGGCGCACACAAGTGGAGAACGACCTCAAACAACTTGGTGTTCGAAACTGGAAGCGGCTAGCTAGGGACAGAGGGGCTTATTGTTTCAGGCCGTAGCCCATCCTGGGCTATGAGCGCCATCAAAAGTAAGTAAAAGTAAGTAAGGTGGTATTCCATCAGGTCCAATAGAATAGTCCTCTCTTAAATGTGACGAAAAGCTCAACATTTTTTTACGCTCTATTGTAATATGATACTTGATGACAACTTCATAAAAAATGAAAATAGTTATCGTCAACAACTAGAGGTAAAATTACTTGCAAATACCTCACAGATTTCAGAAGTTGTACTCACTGACTGGATACCCGTCGCATGTCTTTTAGAATTTATAAATTTCCAGAAGTTTTTCGGGTCTAACTTCACAGAACGCCCCATGGTTTCGAGATATTCGCCATAGATTTCGAAAGAGAGTTTTTTGAGTTCCTCAAAAAGGGAAATGTAAACTACTTGATTCTCTACCGTCATGAACCTAATGTATTTTTTCTAGGCCTTATTTTTTTATTTCGGATACATTTCAGTTCCTTTGTGAACCAAAGATCACAAGAAGAATTAGAGGGAATAGATCTTTTTTTTTGGGAACTGTTTCATTAATGCATTTCATCAAAATAGAATAGAAGCTTGAGATAGTTGAGTCAAGATCATTAGAAATCGGAAATGTTGTATACCGGAATTTATTAAACTATCCAAGAGCTGTTGAAAATCACCTTTGCTAAAGTCAAAAGTATTGGAGCCGTCATGAGGATTACTATTTTCTAGTAAGTGACCACTCAAGTCAAGAAAAATGACAAGAGGCGGGTGATAACGATTTATGTTAGATAAAGCAGAGGTAGATTCTACCACTGTACTAACAACGTCAGATGAGAAAACGAGGTAAATTTGTGTATTTTTAAAATTTTGTATTGAGCCGACTTGATGTAAATTTGTAGCGATAATATTATCCAACATTTGGAGCTCCTGTTGGATGAACTTGTCGAAGCTTCAAAATATTATTCGTCATCAGAGGGAACCCATTCAATGTGAGGAAGATTAAAACCCCTAATAGAAGGATATTGCTGTCCAGGCTAGCTAGGCTTAAAATAAAGTCGAGTGCTAAAGAGAGTTGACTTTTAGGTGAAATATAAACATTTTAAACAAATAAGACTAAAGATTCCTTAGTTATTTTGACATACAATACTTCAATTGTCAGATTGAATGGGAAGACTATTTGTGTTGAGCAGAAATTACTTCTAACAGCAATAAGTACTCCGCCACCAACTGAATTTGTAATATCTACCTGACGATCCTTTCCCTAAAATTAAAACTCCTTATCAAAAAGTTCCGTGTCTAATATTGAGGCGTTAAGCCAAGTCTCAGTCAGGGCGAAAAGATCGTATGGCAAATCTGGAGAATAATTAATTAAGTCTTGGTAGTTTTGCTACGAAGACCTCCTACATTTAGGTAGTAGAGGCAGAATCTGGACAGGTTTTTGAATTTAAACTAGAAGCTGAATTTAGGTCAGATTTCTTTCTCAAGGGGGCTATACATTATTTCACCAATGTATTAGGATGCCAAGAACTACTACATATGGGTTCAAAGAAAGAACTGGGAGCAATTTTTTTGAAGGATGCTACGAAACTTTTAGGTTTACTAATTTTGGAACATTTGACGAATGATGAATTTACAATAGCTTTAGTAGCAACCAAATGATCCAATAAGTCTTCTGGCTTAGTTTCGGGTAAGAGACGTGAAACAATTCCAATTTTACATAAATATTTTGACATTAAAAAGCCTTCCGTAAGATAGGTTCCGCGCTTGCTAACAATCAATAACAAACACCTTCGTTTGACAATTTCAAAAGTGTGTTTCAGAGTCTTCCAGAAAAACTCGACTCAATTCTTGCAACGGTTGGTAACCGTGAATAAAACCTGGGGCCTATAACACAATACATAAAGTGTTTGTTGAACAACTGAAATTCAACAACTTTTTAACAATTGTGTAACACGGAACAACAAGTCCAGGAGAACTATAACAATTGTTTTGGCTACATTCAACAAGTGGGAAATTTCACTATTTCACCGTTTCTGTAACTGGAAACAACAATAGTTAAAAAAATAGAATAAACTTGTTGAATAGTTGATAGATTTCAACCGAAGGTTCCGGAATAGTTCACTGGCAGTAGTATTAATTAAGTGATTACGTCGGACGAATCTTGAGAATTTATTAAGTGACCTAGAGTTTTATGAATTTTTTTTTGTGATTCTGAATCGCACAGTAATAGTGAGAGCCAATGACGGGCAAAAGTGTTCAAGGAAAGAATAATCTTTGAAATAGAACCTCAAAAGTTTCGTGTGCCGTAGAGTTGGTAAAATACCGAAAGTCACTCCTACAAATTACGTTCCCTTCGCCCACTAATAAAGGTAAAGCACTATGTGTACGACAGAAAATATTGATAGCCTAACATTGGATTGGAACTGAACCTCAAATGTTATAGCAGATGTTCATAGTGTTCATAAAAAGACAGTTTGTCGATGTATCAAAGAATTCACATTTGCAATAAATACTTATTCGTTTTTCTTCAGAATTTTAATGCTCATCTTGGTATATTTACTTGTCCAACTGATTCAACAAGTGAAGGGAATGTTGTTCTATTGACAATTGTTACCATTTTTATTGTGTTACAGAAATGATTTTCACTTGTTGAACAAACATTGTTGAACAAGTAATTGTTGACTAGTTGACTTGTTATTCTGTGTTATAGGCCCCTGGATTCGTCAAAACACACCAAAAATTAGGGCACAGTCTGTATCCTTGTGAGTCGAGGGTGGGTTTGTCAGCAAACTCGGCCTTGACGATAATTTTTTGCGGTGTTATGCTAATCGATTATATTAAAAAGGGTAAAATTGATCACCGTGGCATATTACGCAGAACTGCTGGATCGATTTCAATTGAAACGAAAAGGGCCGAATTCGGGTCCACCACCCAGTATAGAAAAAGGTTGACTTAGCTATAAAAAAGCTTAAGAACAACAAAGATCCGAGTATCAGTTTCGATGATGATGAGCTGCGTGTCAGTTTGAAATGCATTCGATTTTTAAAATTTACAAATAAAAATACGTTACGTGTGAAAATTGAAATTTCGTGTTTTTATTGTACAATTTTCTAATTTTGTAGTCAATAAAGAAAGTGTCTCTTTAGAATAAGAGATTTTGCAAACATCGGTTCACTACTTTTAAATATTAAGTTTGAAAGTTTTAACAACAAGGTTCTGGCCGGTCCTGATAGAATACCATTTAGCTCTTCAATCTTTGAATCCAGAGACGACAAGGATGACCGAACCTCCGGTTTAGATTTTGGGAATGTCAAAGCGCTTGGTCTAGATGACTGGAAGCAGCGGTCGGCACATTTCACGGTCTTTGAGCCTTGCAGTAAGGCATAAACTTAATGAAGTATTTCCAAATATTATAATACTAGCTGACCAGGCGAACTCTGTTCCGCCTTAGATTCAATAAATAAGCAGATTTTGGATTTTAGTAAGTTCAATTTTTGATTAGGAAATACAAATAAAACATTAAATTATTTTGATGGTTCTTCATTGTTTATGTATTTCAGTCCATAGGTTGCCCTCTTCAGTTAATTACCTAGTAATACACGACTTTTTGGTTTTATTATCAGGCACTAGAACAAACAACTCAGATGATCTTCGGACCCATTATACATATAGTTGACCACGGGAAAATCATGGATAATCCAGATTCAAACCAAACTTTCAAGGATTGACATTGTGATTTGTTAATGGTCGTGGCGGATGGAAGACGGATCGGAAATTGAAGTCTTAAACTCAAGCGGCAAATTGGTTTGGATCATCGGGACCCTCGGAATGAGAACTTCATCACCTACGAATTTTCCTTTGAGTATCGTCGCGTAAGTCATATTGTTCATCAATTTACTTAACACCAAACGCGTACCGTTGCACAGTGTTGGTTGGCTTATGTTTCGAAGCATGATTACTACGGAGCCAACCTTCCGGCTTAAATTGTGCGGTGGTAAGCCAGGCACATCCAAGGAGTTTAAAAATTCAATTGGATATTTGGTGGCTTCATCTTCATTTTTTGGTTACACAGTCAATAGATTTGAATGAATGCATTGTTGCAATGATCTCGTTCTGAATTATGTAGTTTAGGTCATTTACATCTTTTTCCATTCTTGAAAATCATGTTGCGTTTAACTAATCAACGTCAACGGCGAGTACTTTGGACATGTAGTTTCAGAAGGATGGTGCTACTATGCACACAAGAAAAGTCAGAATGGGCATTATGTACGACCGATCTTAGAGCATGTTTATGGCACACAAATGCCACACGAATTGGTTACAGAGTTCCTGTAATTTAACCTTGTTAGAGTCGCAGGTGTTTTCCATTAAGCTGATATTGGTGACTACTCTCGAAATCAGCAAAACCGAGGACCATCGCCTAAATTCAACCGGAGCTATGCGGCGACGCACGTCATTAAAAATAAAATTTACCTTCTCGGATTTTTATTAACGTGCAAGTCACAGCTAACATTTAAACTGATTTATTCAAAATCACACACACAGCTTGTTTTAACTTAATTCATCATCGACCCGCCCTTAATGCAAACTCCCTTACATTACGCAACAAAACATAAACGATATGTCAAATAAAATTTCAAGGCGGAGTTGACAGGTAATAAAATTGTGTCATGCCAATGACAGTCATTGAGATTACGAACAGTCCTAAAATGTCTGTCAACTCTTTGGCAATAATTCATGTCAAGGCTGGTGTCAAAACATTGAGAGAATTTTGAGTTGAGAATTATGCCGGATTTACACGAGTGACAAATTGCCATTAATTCATGCCATTAAACTGGCAAAACAATGGTTAAGTCAAATCAATAATGATAAGCATTTGCACGGGGATAAGTAATGACTGTTTGATTGATAATGACAATCTGCCATTAAAGAATGAGCAAGTTCATTCTTCCTCGCGGTGTGCCATAATTTTCAAAATGGTATCATTGTGCATTTACATAACGCCATTATAATGGCAATATTTGCCAGTCTTCTCTGCCACTTTTTTAAGGACGAAAATAATGACAAATTTTTAAATCGTTTACACGATTTTGTCAGTAATGTCAATAAAATGGAATAAATAATGGCAATTTACACGATGTGATACAATTTGGATATATTTTGAAGTCATTCTTAACGAGTTGCTGGCGCGAATCAACTATTCAATTTTGTATACTGACTGCAATAAAACATTCGAACAACCATAGGAGAATGTCACTTCAATTTATAACTTAACAAATTTACTCAATTATTTTACATATTTGCGTTAATTCTCCAAAAAAAAATTGATAAAAAAACTTCAATAGAATCGCACACACGAGTATCCAAGCTGATTTATTTGCACAGCTCTCGACAACTTAAAACCAAATTATCCATCTTATAGATTCCAGCATTTAAATGATCAATCTTGAATATTCCAGATTAAAAAAAAAAATAAAAGAATTCCAAAGTGTGTCCCTGTGTACACAAATGACAAATAAGTCTCAATGAAAATTCCACAAATAATTGCAAACAAACAACAGCTTACACGAATCGATTTATACTATTCTCGAGCATTGAAAAATTGTGAATAATTTCCATACGCATTTACCACTCAATCACCAACTAAGTCGCCAATTTTTTCCTTAAAAAAAAATTCAAATAACTTCCAGTAAATCACACTCTTCAATATCTAAATTCTTCAAAAGTGACATTAAGGGATTCTTTTTTTTTCGTTTTCGTTTTTGATCAATTGCCTTCATCTGTCTGGAATAAGACTATGCATCAAGTCTGATTCCAATTTTCAATAAATGCTTAGGGAACACTCCTCTCTAAGCTGAGACAGGGATTGAGATGGGTATGCCTCCACTTCCACCTACATCCTTTGCAGGTGAAACATTGCTTGGGTATAACTAAAAGTATTCTATTGAAATATGTCCTTTGCATGTGCGAAAGTATTTTCTCTTTATTGTGAACAGGTTTTTTTTTTTAGTTTTGACATTGATGTTCTTTATCCTTTTAATGCTCATGTCATGACGTTGAGTTTGGAATCTTAAAATAACTTTTTGAAGAACCTACAAATAATAATAGGTAAGTGTCTCAGTTTCGGTAAGATGAGGCAGTGCTTTAGATTAATGAGGAAGGGAATGTAAAAAGTATTAGATATTCGAGATATCATTAAAAGACTAACAGTGCTGGAACCATCTCGAGACAAATGATAAGTTGCTCGGTTACGTTTCCAGCATACCCACACATTAAAATGTTATTTAAAAGAAATACCCGAGCAGTAAGAAGAATGACACATACAAAGTATCTTCCAATAGTTTAAAAAAAGTATCTTTCGATAATGTGGGGTATCTGTCGATTGTAAATGCTATGAGATTGGGATCAAAAGATATTTACCTATATATTCAATTGAACATCAGCACTTTTCGTTTGGAATTCGTCCTAAAATCGAATAAAAATATGTTGGGTCAGCTTCGTCGAAATAGATATTATATTACATTAAATTACATTGTATACTACTCTGTAGATAAATATACGACGCACGTAGAGACACTGAAGTACTGGAGAACTGAGACATTAGCCTTGAAAATTACAGTACATTAATACAGGATGACGCACGAATCGTGCTACAATAAAAAATTTAAATAACTTATTTTAATCGATATATTTCATTAATTTTTTTATCGGATTGAAAATTATATTTTATTTTAAATAACTAATGGTTATTAAAGATGATATACCGCAAATGACCTCCGAGCTCATCCACGCATATGCGGCACCTGATCACAAAATTGTTCATTGCGGCCTGAAGGGTTGAAATTGGGATCGCCTCAATTACTGTCTTAAAGGACTGCTTCAATTCAGTCAAATTCCTGGGTTTTGTTTTTTACACTTCCTGCTTTACATAACCCCATAAAAAAAGTCTGGTGCAACAAGGTCTTGATTAGATTCACTCCATATACGGCAATTTTGCTTGCTAACTTATCCTTTTAAGTCAAAATTGGCCTCATCAGACATGAACAAACAATTTATCAATCTGTTGTCTTCTTCGGCCATTGCAATTATTTTTCGGCAAAATTCCAGGCAAAGAGGCAAATCCTGAGGGTTTAACTTGCTTGTAATTTGGACTTTGTACGGAAACAAGTTTAGGTCATCATGAAGTATTCGTTGTAATGACCGTCTGCTAACTCCAATTTGTCCCGATACATTTCCAGTCGAAACACTTGGATTTGCCTATATTGCCGATGCAACAGCCACGATTGTATCCTGAACCCGAACATTGGGATTTCGATGATACGGTCTTCGTTCGAAGCACCGCCAAACTCTAGCCTAAATTCCCTTTGGACGGAAATGACGGACTGCAAAGTATGGCATCGCTGCACTATCCAAATCCTTTGTTCAGTATCCCAAGCAATCATTTTGATAAATCTAAATAGTAGCCTATAAAATAAAAAAAAAAAACTGATTACTTACACTGAAAAAAAGTTATTACGTTTTATTTTTGTAGCACGATTCGTGCGCCACCCTATACAACAGAGAAAGACACAGATAGAAAGAACAAACAACAGCAGAAACACATTTTTACAACACGAGGTTTTGCACGTGGAATGTTCTGTCTGTCAATAGACCACGGGCAGCCAAACATTTAGCGGAGGCCCTAGGCTGCTACAAAGCAGACATCACCGCCATCCAAGAAGTGCGATCGGATGGCCCGGGCACAGAAAATTGAAAGATTGCGATATATACTACGGTGACTGTTACCGACCACAAGGACTACACTTTTTTGGATGTATGAACGAGCGTCTAACGACAATTCGCAACAAGGCTAAATTCGCCAACATCAGGCTCATATTCGCACATGCCCGCACACAGGAGAAATTTGACGACACCAAGGACGAGTTCTACGAGCTCCTGGACAAGACGTATGAGCAATGCCCTAGCTTTGACATTAAAATTGTCTTGGGTGATTTAAATGCCAAACTAGGAACAGAAGACGTCTTTGGTATCACAATTGGAAAATGTAGCCTGCACAACACCACCTCCTATAACGGTCTCAGGTTAATCGACTTTTTTGCGGAGCAAGTACATGCAGCCAAACAACAGGCATACAAAGCGTCGTTGCATAGAAAGACCAGAGCTGCTCTCGAGCTCTACGAGCAGAATAGGAGAGAGGAACCAAAGCTTCTAAGAAGGAAAAAGAAACAGCATGAGAAGCTTGTGATCGAGGAAATAGAGGGATGCCATTGCAGGAATGAAGTTCGGAAGTTTTACCAAAAAGTAAAAAGAACCTCCAAGGGGCACAAGTCCCGCTATTGTGCAGATTGTACCATTCAACCTGGACGACGTACGCCAACAATGCAGTCCACCAGATCTCGCCGAAGTTAAGATAGCTATATCTTAACTTGAGTGCAACAAAGCTGCTGGAGCCGTGTTGTTTAAAGCGGTTGGCGATGAATTGATTAGGAGTATGCACCAGCTCATCTGCAAAATATGGTCGGAGGAAAGCATGCCCGATGAATTGAACCTGAGCATTGTTTGCCCGATCCTCAAGAAGGGCGATCCTCTGGCCTGCGCCAACTACAGAGGCATCAGTCTTCTTAATACCGCCTACAAGATCTTCTCTGCCGTACTTTGTGAGCACCTAAGGCATTCCGTCATCAACCTGATCAGTGTTGCTTTAGGCCAGGGAAGTCCACTATCGACCAAATATTTTTATTACGGCATATCTTGGAAAAAACTCAGGAATTTCAAATCGATGCTCATCACGTTTTTATCGATTTCAAGGCCGCGTATGACAGCCTATACAGAGACGAGCTCTATAGAATGTCTAGTTTTGGCATCCCTACCAAAGTCGTTTGTTTTTGCAGGATGACGATGGAGAATGCACGCTGCTCCACCGACACCTTTGATGTCAAAAAAGGTTTTAGGCAGGGCGACGTGCTGTCATGCGACTTCTTTAACATCATTGTTGAAAGAATATTGCAAAACTCTCACGTCAACACTAGAGGCACAATCTTTCAAAGGTCCGTCCAATTACTCGCTTACGCTGACGACATTAACATAATCGTGATGTCAGTGGTGCTTTCGAGAGTATTAAGAAGGAAAACAAGAAGATTGGTTTAACGGTGAACAGAAGCAAAACAAAATATATGCTGTCAACAAGAAATGACACCCAGCACCGAAGTCTTGGACAGAACGTCACTATAGACAGTTATAATTTTGAAGTAGTCAGAGACTTTATATACTTAGGATCCGTTATAAACTCAGCGAATGATGCTAGTGCTGAGATCAAACGTAGAATTACTCTTGCCAATCGCTATTTCTTTGGGCTAAGAAAGCAATTTAGAAGCAAAGCCCTCTCTTGACCAACTAAACTGTCGTTATATAAAACGCTCATCATCCCAGTCCTGATGCATGGTGCAGAGACATGAACATGAGGAAGATTCTCCGGGTGATTTTTGTTCCCGTCTGCATAGATGGGGAATGGAGAAGACGATACAACATCGAACTGTATAGCGACACCGACCTAGTCACAAAATTGAAAAGCCAACGACTGAGATGGCTAGGTCATCTATAGCGAACGAACGCTAATGCTCCGGTGGGACATCGCAGTACAGGTGGACAACGTAAAAGGTGTCGCACGCAAGTGGAAGAGGATCTGAACCAACTTGGAGTGCGAAACTGGAGACAGATAGCTAGAAACTGAGCGGACTGGAAGAAGCTTGTTGACTGAGGCCCTGTTCCACCCCGGACTGTAGCGCCACTGTAAGTAAGTAAGTAAGTAAGTACCTTCTATGTAGGTATACATGTACATCCTTCATTTTCATTATTATATGTGCATACATAAGTACATATTTGCATACCTATGTTCCATCTACGTAGCACTCCCTTAACTTACATAATTGGAATAATCAAGATTTAAATACACATTTGCAGGTTGGTACCTGTATGTAACTATTCCTTAAAGCATTTATTATAATGTACCTAAAATCAAGCTAATCTTACCTACATCTGCTTTAAACATTCATGCAATTATTGTAAGTTGTTAACTACAAGTACAAAAGCAAGTTCGTACGATGCAGCCGTGCATTTTATTTTTGTAATATAATAAATAATCAAAAACAAAAACTAGAAATTGTTTATTTTGTCGATTATCATCCCAAACAAAGAAATAAATTTGATTACTTCTTCATTTCTATAACTTTCGCTGAACAATGTTAATTTGCACAAGCATAATTTTTATATTTGTGAAATGTCGCTGCAACTTGAAAATGAAGAAAAACAAAAAATGTAATTTCTGAAAATGAAGAACTCAAGTATTTTTGTCGGATAGAGAATTGTGTGCGTCATGCGTCAGTACGCATTTATGTTTAATTGATTTTTAATTTTAAGTAATATTTTATTTTAGGTATGAGTAATATAAATTCCGACTAAATAAAATGCCCGACTGGATCGTACGAACTTGCCCTTGTACTTGTAGTTAACAACTGCGTAAAAAATTTCGAAAAAATCAAATTAACCGTTTCCGAGAAAATCGAAAACCAAAAAAAAAATGGTACCAAAAATAACAATTTTTTTACAAAAAAAAAATTATCAAAAGATACCCTTTCCCTTCATGAACTTATTTTTTTGGTTGGAGCCGTTTTTGAGAAAAATAAGATTTTTGTTTTTGGCCAAAAAAAAGTATGGGAGCTAATGTTATTTGTCGTCTTAAAAAAAAATTAAAAAAACGTGTGGGCATATTACCGAAAAAACAATATGTACCAAGTTTGAATCAAATCCACCGAACCGTTTAGGCTACAGACTCGAGGACAGAGAGACAGACAGACAGACACACATTTTTTGGTGTTTTCTATGATCGTAATGTCATGTTTCATTGTTAGAAATTTTTTTTTTTTACGAATACAATATAGAACCCATAATCGCAAGTAAAAATCATCAGGATCAGGCGTCCGGATTTAAAAAAAAGTTAATGTTAAAAAGCAAAATTATGCTAGGTCCTAAAACTAGAAGCTTTAAGGCGCAATCTAAACAAATATGATTTTAATTTTTAACATTGACATTTTATAGAAAAACTTCAATTCCGAAGAAATTGGTAATACCTATATGTTATTTTTTCTATACTCCAACGACACTTGGCAAGAGATTATAATGTAAAAGTTACTCATTTTAAAATTTCGGTTTTGTAATAATGAAAATTGTGTTAATATCCTTAGTTCAAGTTTTTCCGCTCACACTTAAGGCATAATTTCAAGGCGTCTAGCTGGTTCTTAGAATCTTTTTGTCCTAATCGATCTTTGTAGATTTATGACATTCAAGGGGTACTTTTTTATAAAATATGGACAGACATACATACATACAATTATCCTAATGCTCTACTGTCTTATTAAGTTTTGTTAGGAAAACTTTTTTTTCTTTGAGGCAAACAGATTTAGAAACAGATGCATTGAAATGCCAACTTACCATTACCATTGAATTGATTATTTTTTCTTGCGAATTGTTTATGTGCATTTGTATGTTGACTTTGACTATACACAATGACAGAGGTTATTACTTTGCTTCGATGCCAGAGGAGCATACATGACACACCAATGTGTCGTGATTTTCTTTTGAATGGTTTTAGTTTTGTTTCAGAATTGATATTTATAGATATTCGATAAGATCAACTACAATATTAATTATTTAGAACAAACAAAGTGTCAAACTTGAGAAGGTCTGTTTAGCTGTTGGCTAGGGAATAAATATAAATATTAATTTATTGATAAGGACGAAAGACTTTTTGTTGTTAGAAGTTATTTTCAAATATTGCTTTTCGTTAATGAGTAAGACAAACTTATTTTGGATTGTTCGAAAGATTTAGAAGAAATAGATAATTTTTGATTAAATTTAAACTAAATACTTTAAATATATAAAAATCATAGAGAAACAATATGAGCTGGTATCATAGGTGAATAATAGACGGGCTATTTCCGAATATACACATATTTTTAAGAACCAACTTGCAAAGTAGGTATCTTCAGCCATGAAAAATGCATGCAGAAGAGTAATTGTATAATTGAATCAGTAGTTTTTTTGAAAGAACTCTGATACGTAAATTTCTCCGCTGAACTCTGGTATATGACACAAAATTCCCTGAAAGCAAAGTCCACTGAAAAACTTTAGTTCTCACTTAATTGGAATTAAATCCTCTTCAGTTAAATTGACGTATTTCCTATGCAAAATAGGAAAAAAATAACCATCTTGACAAAGAGTGGTAAGGAATCGCATGGTTGAGACTGGTAACTTAAAAAGGGACTTAAAGTGCTTGGGTCCCGCGAAGTTGG
This sequence comes from Philhelius pedissequus, assembly GCA_910595825.1. NCBI lineage: Eukaryota > Metazoa > Arthropoda > Insecta > Diptera > Syrphidae > Philhelius > Philhelius pedissequus. The sequence goes on along the minus strand of OU343161.1, from coordinate 10,477,420 downwards.
CCAGGCAAGTATTATTGTCTTCCTCGACAATTTATTTTTGTATGTACAGTCGAGTCCGCTTAACTGAAACACCAATTTTCACACTTTTTTTTTAGTTAAGCGATGTATTCACTTAAGCGATTTTTGAATAACTGAAAAAAAAAATACTTTACCTTAGCTTAGATAACTAAAATACAATTTCCAAAATCCTATATAAGAAAAAGAATTTGTGTTTTGGTTTACAAAACAATTTAACACTTGTGCCATCATTTTATATTATTTTACTCGAACTTTATTTTTTCGAAATTATGTTTACCAAGCTCAGAAGTCATGCGTAACAAACAAAACAAAATAATATATTGTTGTCAAACTGACAGACCAAAGTGGATTGTAAAGTTTATTGGTCACGTTTAGTTAAAGAAAGTAATAAGATAAGTGTTGGACTTATTTAGTTTTTTTATTTCAGTTATGCGGAGCAGTCATAGTATAACGGAATTATTTTTCCCGTAATTATTTTTACTTTCGATTATAGCTACTATAAGGCAAGCTATGTATCGTAAGCATTTTTTTTTCTAACAATCAAGCATGACATTACGATGTTAGAGAACACCAAAAAAGTGGGTCCCCCAATTCTGTCTGTCTGTCGGTACTCGAGTCTGATTCAAATTGGTACATTACTTATTGTTTTTTCGATAATATGTCCACACGTTTTTTGTCATTTTTTTAAGACGACAAATAACAGTAGCTCCCATTCATTTTTTTTTGGCCAAAAACAAAAATCTTATTTTTCTCAAAAACGGCTCCTACGATTTTTGTAAAAAGAAATCATTTCACTAATGAAGGGAAATGGTACATTTTGATAGTTTTTTGTTTTAGAAAAAAAAAATGTTATTTTTGATAGATCTATTAGAACCATTTTTTTGGTTTTCTATTTTCTCGGAAACGGTTAATTTGATTTTTTTGAAATTTTTTACGCAGAAGCTCCTAGAAAGTTTAAGGAGGCCTTACATGGATATGCATCTGTAGACTTAAAGAAAAGTAGAGCGGGACCATAATATAAAACAAACATAAAAGTAAGACAGGGTACACACTAATAACTTACTCGAACTCTGCTACAACTTTCTTGACTCATCTCACAATTACATGTTCTTAGCGTTCAGGTATGTAGTCTTGAGAAGAAAATTTTCCCTGTTTTCGTTGTTTTTAAGCAAACTGAGGTGAAATGGTAAAAAAAAAACTTGAAAATTCGTTATCTGAACGGAACAGGTTCATTTTCACTATTATCTGCAAGTTTCAGATTCACACTTCCTATAATCTTCATGATCTTCATTTTGGTCTTCGCTCTCTATCGCACAAGTATGAGTTTTTTATTTTGTTTCCTCTTTTTTTGCAGATGAAGATGAAGATATATGTAAAGCCTCCTTTAAACACTATTGTAAACGCAAATTTTTCAAAAAAAAAAAAAAAAAATTGGAAATTAATTTTTCTTTTTTTTTAAACTCAAAATTTTGAAAATGGCTCAATAGATTTTTTCGAAACTTCGGATTTGGTAGGCTTTTGACATTATCTTGAATACTTAAAAAAAAATATTTTTCTAAAATAAAAAACAACGGTACCTCCCATACAAATGTTTAAGAACCGTTAAATTTTTTTTTGAAAAATCGATTTTTCAAAAACCAGTCACATATTTTTTTGAAATTTGAATTTTATATTTATATTAATAATATCTTCAAAATCGCGTTTCAATTTTTTTTCTAAAAATCTTTTTTGAAAATTTTTTATATAAAAAATTAATTTATTAAAAAACCGCTACAACGATTTTTGAAATTTTTATTTTAAATATTCTTATTTATCCATGAATTCAAATGGCATATTTCTTTTTCCTCTAACTATAACGACTAAGCAACATAAAAACATTTAATTATGTGTATTATCCAATAATTTCTATACCTTATTATTTTTTTTTTACGTATTTTTGCGTACGTCACTGAATACTAAATACAATGTAGGCCCTCATACATTTATATATTCATATTACGTGTCCTTCACTAAACCACCGTCTTCGATGGTTTAGCGAAGAACTAAGTTTGTAAATATGAAATATTAGAAATTCTGTTGTATTATTAGCATTTTGCACACACCATATGGACTAAGTCCTAAACCTTTATTAATTTAGGTGTATAACTTCCTTATTCATTCCTGTTTTTGTACTGCATTTCAATAATATTTTTTTTTTAAGTTTTACTTATTTAGTTTTAATTCCTACATATACTTAACAATATTAAATATGTTTAAAAAAACATAAAATAATTTAACATAACAGCAAAGCACGTATAGTAGATAATAGCTATAACATGATACATGACCTAGTTTCTAGGACATACATTACCCACATGCAAGATTTTAAATAAAAAATAAAATTCATTCAAAAATTAATTTTAATTAGGAAAAAAAATTATTAAAAATTTTGATATGCAGAATTAGTTTGGTTACCTAGATCTTCTCAGATATAAAATTTGAGAGAAATCCAATGTATACCGTTACCGAAAATCCCAAAAAAAAATTAAAAACCGTTATATGAAAGGTGCCGTTAACAGACTTTTCCCGTAAACTTGGTTCTTACTAAATAAAAGCTAACAAAAAAATTATCAAAAATTTTTATCGGAATCGTTGGAGCCGTTTGCGGGAAAAATAAGATTTTCCTTAACGGTTGTATGGCAGGTACCTTTATTTTTAGGCCTAAAAATAAAATTTCAATTTCCCCTATAAGGAATGCCAACCAAATCCCACGTACCAAGTTTGAAGGTAATCGCTTAAGCCGTTTAGGCTGCAGCTCGTTATAAATACAGACGGTCAGACTAACAGACAAACTTTTTTTGTCGATTGCTTTTAAAGGCTTCTCTAGATCGTAATGTCATGTTTGATTGTTAGAATTTTTTTTTACGAATGCATAACTTGCCTTATAGTACCTATAATCGCAAGTAAAAAAGTATGTGCACTACTTTAGGTACGGTCTATATTTTAGTGCAATTTTTTTTTTTACATATATGTTTTTTTATTTATTTTTGATTTTCGACTTTCACATAAGCGGCTCAACGTACATCGATCATTTTTTTTATGTAGAAGGACCTTTGAATTCTAAATAATAATGCACACCAAAATTTCCGATATGTAATTTTTTGGATTTTTGGAAACACAAATACATATTTTTATTTTGAAAATTCAATATTTCGAAAACGGGTGGACGATTTTTTAAATCCGGGTCTTAAATTTATATCATTAATTAATTAAATCCTCATACCAACATTTTTTTTAGAAAAAAATTTAAAAATTTTCATTTGTATTTTAAATTAAAAATTTTATTTTATCAAAATAAAACAATTTAAAACAAATTATTTATTTAATAAGCAAAAATAAATAATTTGTGTTTAAAATTGATAAAATAAAATCTTTAATTTATAATAAACGGTGATTTTTTAAGAGCTTGGTTTTTGAAAATTCAAAAAAACACAGAAACTTGTAAAAAGTGAATGAAATTTTTATTTGGATCGATAAATCAATTTCTGCCATTTACTTTTTAAAAATAATTTCACTTAAATGTTGCCCGCGGCTACGCTTCAGGTGGTCCATTCTGAAGGTCCAATTTTGGCAAACTTTTTCACACATTTCGGCCGGAATCTCACCAATGACGCGTTCAATGTTGGGTTCCAAGGCAGAAATCGTGTTTGGCTTGTCCCCATAGACAAGCTTAACATAGCCCCACAAAAAATAGTCTAACGGGGTCTAATCACATGATCTTGGTGGCCAATTGACTGCGCCAAAACGTGAGATCAACTGCTCACCAAATTCGCCTCTCAATTGATGCATGGTTTCGCGTGCAGTGTGGCATGTGGCACCGTCCTGTTGGAACCACATGTCGACCGAGTTCAATTCTTGCATTTTCGGCAAAAAAAAATCTGTTATCATCGAACGGTACCTTTCTCCATTGACCGTACCCCTGCGGCCTTCATCGTCCTTGAAGAAGTACGGCCCAATGATGCCGCCTGCCCATAAACCGCACCAAACAGTGCATTTTTCGGGATGCATTGGTAGCTGCTGAATTGCCTCTGGCTGCTCTTCACTCCAAATACGGCAATTCTGCTTATTCACGTATCCATTTAGCCAAAAATGAGCCTCGTCGCTGAAACGGACGTAGCTTGCGAAACACATTTTTCACAGAGCACGAATTTTGATAATAAATTTCAATAATTTGCAAACGTTGTTCAGGCGTAAGTCTATTCATGATGAAATGGCAAACAATACTGAATCGAAATGTCAAATGTTCGTGGAAATTGTCATGTATGATCTGTCAAAAATATAAACGTCAAAAACCAAGTAGCAAAAAAATCACCCTTTAAAAAGACACGTTAAAAATCTCCACTATCTAATTAATTAAGGATTTTGTATATAAAAAATTAGATAGAAACGACATTAAAATATATTTTGCTGTTTCTACTAAGAATCTTCTGCTTAAGATATGTGATCCAGTCGTGCATTTTACCTATATACAAACTTCTTTACTTTGTGAGATCCCCCCACTGTCATGCCCACTGTTATTATTGCTTAGTTTTTTTCAAATACGACTCAAATGATTTTAATGGAATTATAAGAGTTTATGATAAGAACGACAAAATTAAGAAATTGGTTTTAGTAAAATCCATGCCCACTTTTTGTAGCATTTCTTTGTTTTTTTTTTGTTTAAAGCGGGTCAAACGATTTGCATTACATTTTTAAAGTTGACTGGTCGAGAAAATAATATAAAAAATAGATTAAGTAAAATTCGCTAACTGCCACTCCTAATTTTATTATTTTTAAGTACCCTTGGACATACGTACAACTATAGGAGATATAATTTGATATGTAGATAATATTTTACATATCAATTTTAACTAAAGTAGTCAAGGGTTGTCAAGAAATGTTAATTTTTTGGATCTTCAAGGATTTATATAAATATAGAAGAAATTTCAGGATTCATATAAAAATGGTTGAGGGTGGAAAGGGTAAATGTAATATCAATTTGATTTTCGTTTTAAAGAATGCAAAAGTTAGTAAACAGTCTTAGAATTTCGAAAAATAATGTTAGTAATTTTAAGACGATTAACTCTCATACTAATAGTTTTGTTATACTTCCAATCCCTGAAAATGTTATAGGCTCTTGTATTATAAAGGGCAACCTTGTGATAGATGGCACATATGGTTTTGAAATACATATGTACTTTGAAAAATTAGAAATTTGTCCTTGCAAAAAACATGATTTGGTCCTAACCAATAATTACATTCTTCAATTATATTTTTAACCGAATTCTTCTAATCTTATTATAAAATAAAGTTTTAATTAAAATTTAGAATTAAAGAGATTTCTAATAACTATCTGTCTATTTTTAGAATACAATAAGCAATAAGTTTTACTACGGGAATAATAACACAACGTTTTCATGTCAAATACGAAAGTCGAAAGATCCCGAGCAAAGCTCTGATATAGGCAAAATAGGAATAGAACAAAGTGCTTGAGTTTAATAACCTCTTTGGAAATTGGGAAAAAACAACACATTTTTCAGAGAGTCTTCAATATTTTATTTCGCTTAGGCTTAAATATAATAGTTCCATTTAAATCTTAAATAACTTCCCCCAAGGTAAATAATTCAGGATCTTTAAGAAAACATTAGTATGTTGCCATGCAGATACATGAACATATTTTCTGAGACGAATACTCATATTTAAAATAGGTACGCTTAACTGAAAAATTCGTCTAGTTGAAACACAAAATTTGTTATGCCGCATTTTTTCACAACTTTCATTCAAACTACATCACTTAACTGAAAACCGCTTAATTGAAAGATTCGGTTAAATGAAAAAAATAATTACGGAAAAAATCATTTCTTCATACCTGTCTCAGTATAACTGAAATAAATAAAATGCACGACTGGATCGCACGAACTTGCTCTTGTAGCTAACAACTTTAATGTAGCTAACCATTGAGGCTAAGTTAGTTAGGTGTAGTTATCCTATGCAGTTTTAAAGCCTAGGTAAGATTAACTTGATTCTTAGTATAATGAGTTGTGGAATGGATGATTCAAGGAATAGTTACATATATATGTACCTACGTACAAATGTATATTTAAATTTAAGTTATGGATTTTAATTATGTAAGTAAGGAGAGTAAAATGTATCTACATATATAGACATATTGATGGAACCTAAGTATGTAAGCATGTGCAAATAATGAGAATGAAGGATGTTGGTGGGTAGATAGCATATAACTTTGTAATTTAGGTGCAATATGCATACATAAGATTCATGTGATTTTTCAAGACACGTATTGTATATATATACATATGTATAGGGCTAACATTATATTTAGTATTCAGAGGCGTACGCAAAAATAAGTAAAAAGGGAATAAGAATAAATGGATAACATACATAATTAAATGTTTTTATATTGCTTAGTCGTTATAGTTTCAGGGAAATTAAAGATTCCATTTGAATTCATGGATAAATAACAATATATCAAAAAAATTCAAAAATCGTCGGAGCGGTTTTTAATAAATTAATTTTTTATGTATTAAATTTTGAAAACATATTTAGAAAAAAAAATTGAAACGCCATGCCATTTTGAAGATATTATTAATATATGTACACATAAAATTCAAATTTAAAAAAAAATTGGGAACTGGTTTTTGAAAAATCGATTTTTCAAAAAAACATTTTTATTTATTTTTTAAAATCGAAAATCTTTGTTTTTGAAAACTTGGGTATGCAGATAATTTTATGGAGCATTTATATAAGGAAAATTATTTTAATCGGCTTATCCAATATTGAGAAAGTTGAAAATATGGAAAGTGGTTCTATGGGAAGTACCGTTAATAAGTACGCAAAAAAAATATTGTTATATTTAAAAGTGAACTGTACTAATCTGGGAATACACAAATTTTTTTAATGAAAATTCTTGGAGCCGTTTTCGAGAAATTATATTTTTAACGGTTTTTTAATATTTGTATGGGAGGTACCGTTGTTTTTTTATTTTAGAAAAATAGTTTGTTTTAACCATTCAAGATAATGTCAAAAAATCACCAAATACGAAGTTTTAAAAAAATCTATTAAGTCGTTTTCGAAATTTTGAGTTTTCAAAAAAAAATTAATTTCCAAAAACAAATTTTTTTGAAAAAATTTTGGTACACAGTAGTGTTTAAATTCTCTAGGAGCTTCTGCGTAAAAAAATTTCAAAAAAATCAAATTAACCGTTTCCGAGAAAATCGAAAACCAAAAAAATGGCTCTACTTGAGGTACCAAAAATAACAATTTTTTTCACAAAAAAAATGAACAAAAGTTAACCTTTCCCTTCATAAATGAACTGATTTTTTTATGAAAATCGTTGGAGCCGTTTTTGAGAAAAATAAGAGTTTTGTTTTTGGCCAAAAAATGTATGGGAGCTACTGTTACTTTTCGTCTTAAGAAAAATGAAAAAAACGTGTGGGCATATTACCGAAAAAACAATAAGTACCAAGTTTAAAAGAAAACCACCGAACCGTTTAGGCTGGACCAACTTTTTGGTGTTTTCTATGATTGTAATGTCATGTTTGATTGTTAGAAAAAAATTATACTACCTATAATCGGAAGTAAAAACTAAATACGTTTACCATTTAGCTAAACGTGACCAATTAACTTTATACTCCACTTTCGTCTGTCGGCTTGACAACAATATATTATTTTGTTTTGTTTGTTACGCATGACTTCTGAGCTTGGCAAATATAATTTCTGGAAAGTGCGAGTAAAAGAATTTAAAATGATGGCGTTAGTGGTAAATTGTTTTGTAAGCCAAAACATAAATTCTTATTCTTAGATTGGATTTTGCAAATTGTATTTCGGTTATCTAAATTCCGGTTAAGTAGCTTTTTCAGTTATTCACAGATCGCTTAAGTGAAAATACCGCTTATCTAAAAAAAAATGTATGGCAAATTGGCGTTTCAGTTAAGCGGACTAGACTGTAATTGCTTCTGAAAGTTGTAGACGTAAGAATTCTTTGGAAAAGACGCTCAACCCATCAGCTAGTCACCATGACCATAGACCTGTTTATATATTTTTGTGTTTTTTTTTCGAATTATGTTGCCAAAGAAACCCTAAATAGCCATTTGGGGTTTTCTTCGTCTCGAATAAAATATTTAAGCAGAACAATTGCTGGGTCCTGGGTAGATAGGTACATATATAACGGGTGATTTTTTTGAGGTTAAGATTTTCATGCATTAGTATTTGACAGATCACGCGGGATTTCAGACATGGTGTCAAAGAGAAAGATGCTCAGTATGCTTTGACATTTCATCATGAATAGACTTACTAACGAGCAACGCTTGCAAATCATTGAATTTTATTACCAAAATCAGTGTTCGGTTCGAAATGTGTTTCCGCTTTTTTATCGACAAATTTTGTTCAGCGATGAGGCTCATTTCTGGTTGAATGGCTACGTAAATAAGCAAAATTGCCGCATTTGGAGTGAAGAGCAACCAGAAGCCGTTCAAGAACTGCCCATGCATCCCGAAAAATGCACTGTTTGGTGTGGTTTGTACGCTGGTGGAATCATTGGACCGTATTTTTTCAAAGATGCTGTTGGACGCAACGTTACGGTGAAGGGCGATCGCTATCGTTCAATGCTAACAAACTTTTTGTTGCCAAAAATGGAAGAACTGAACTTGGTTGACATGTGGTTTCAACAAGATGGCGCTACATGCCACACAGCTCGCGATTCTATGGCCATTTTGAGGGAAAACTTCGGAGAACAATTCATCTCAAGGAATGGACCGGTAAGTTGGCCACCAAGATCATGCGATTTGACGCCTTTAGACTATTTTTTGTGGGGCTACGTCAAGTCTAAAGTCTACACAAATAAGCCAGCAACTATTCCAGCTTTGGAAGACAACATTTCCGAAGAAATTCGGGCTATTCCGGCCGAAATGCTCGAAAAAGTTACCCAAAATTGGACTTTCCGAATGGACCAACTAAGACGCAGCCGCGGTCAACATTTAAATGAAATTATCTTCAAAAAGTAAATGTCATGGACCAATCTAACGTTTAAAATAAAGAATCGATGAGATTTTGCAAATTTTATGCGTTTTTTTTTTTTTTAAAGTTCTCAAGCTCTTAAAAAATCACCCATTACAATATACTACCAAACAGACCATCATGCTCCCCAATTAATTTTCCAGCCATCAATTCCGAAAGCTAACCATAACAAGATAACATTTACAAGTGTTTACAGTATTCATTCCGCTTCCCTAAATTCTTCGTTTAACCAGAAATACTTCAGCTAAGTGGTATTTGTGTGAGTTTTGCTCTACATTCTGCAACCACCTGAAACTGAAAGTTCCTCCAATCAGCGTTGACTTTTGTCTTGAGTGGTTCTTTCAATGAAGTACCTAAAGCTAAAACACTACTGCCTTACCTAAACAACTTCAACAGCGCGTTCGACATTGAGAAAATCACTGTACGGTAAATAAAAGTGTCGTTTCGTTTTAAGTTTATATAACCAAACAGTCTGTCACCTACTACTGCTACTACCTCTTCCTCTTCCTCCACCAACCATTCCATAACAACTGTGACTGTGACATTAAATTAAAACGAAAACAACACACGTGTTTTGTTTGTTTTCGTTTTTGTTGTTTGCTGTTTTGTTTACCTACCCCTTTTTTGTCTCCTTGAATCACATGATAATACCAAGGCCCCCCCAGGGCTGCCATAATGAGTATGCTAAATGAACAAAGGCACGGAGTGTTCGTTCCACTTTTCTCAGGAACTCAACCCATTGCATTACCGACCGTTTGTGATATTCTGTATCATTTTCTCCGCATCTTGTACATATATAATTTAAACAATTTATGTACGTAGTATTTTATAAGTAGAAAGTCCCTCCATATGCGGACTGATAAAAGCTTTATATTTTATGCCACCTACTCTCGTTCTCCATAAATGTAGCATTGGATTAATGTCTGAATCATTTAAATTTTGTTTTGCAAAAATCTTTATTTGGATGAAGGTATTCCTGACCCTCTAATGATGCCATAATATACAATTGCATTAGGGTGGTCGTTAACAAAAAAAAATGTTATGAATCTTAATCAGCTCAGAACCATCCTCTCTATAGTCCCCGTGAAGTGTTCATTGAGTAAAGTGACGGAAGACATATATATTAATAACAATTTTGCCCTGCCGAAGCACGTTGAATATTTCATAGCTTTAATGGCGAAAGACTTTTATAAATTGACTTTAGCCTCATCCTTAAGTTAATGCTATTTCTCATTATTGTACATAAAGAGTGATTTGCATAAGATGCGACAAAAAGCCAGGGACTTGTAAGTTGTGACCAATAAAAATGGTGAACTTAGAGAAAGTTTTGTCAAATTAGTCGGGCCAACCGACCTTGTAACTGACGTACATCATCGCACCTGACGTATGGTGTGCAATGAAAACTAATGGCGAATAGTGATTTAGTATCTCCTGGTTCTTGTGTCTGTTATTCGCACAAAATTTGAGTTAAATATTTAGGATCCTATCTACTATGGGATCATGGTACGTGGTTTTAATTGCAATAACTTATGTACATAAAGGGTGTTTTTTTTTTATAGATGTTAAACTAAAAGTTGGCAGCACTATTTTGAATGACAGCTATTTTGTCATCTACCATGTGATTTATTAATAATTTGGGTAACCATTTCAAGAACTTAGGATGCACGAACAGGGGGTATGGCGCGTAGATTCGGTGAATGGTCTCGAAAAGAAATTGCTGATGATCCTGATTTTGAATAGACACTTATTTATAATTGAATGGCTACATCAATAAGCAAAACTGTTGCAATTGGAGTGTAAATAATCCTTAAGCCATTGTTAAGACACCGTTAAATACAGAAAAACTGACAGCTTGATGTGCTTTATGGGCTGGTGGAATTATTGGACTTAACCTCTTTAAACATGATGCCAGACAGAAGGTTAAGGTCAATGGAGACCGTTATAGAGCTATTATCAATGACTTTTTCCTAAATTGAATAGCCTTAATGTGGTGGAGTTGCGGTTTCAAAATGACAGCATGTCACACAGAGCGTGTCACAATTGATTTGTTGAAGGAAATATTTGGTGAGTGCATAATTTCGAGGGTTGGAACAGTGAGTTGGGCTGTAAGATCGTGCGATTTAAAGCCCATTTACTGTTTGATGTGGGGTTATTTGAAGTCACTAGTCTACACCGATACGACTCTAAATGCTGCTTAGGTTTTTTACATTTTGATGCAAATTGATCTGAATATACACCGGAAGCCATTTTGACATCTAAACATGAGTTATTTGAAGTTAAAATATCACTAAGTCAGTTACGTAATATTTAATACTGTTAAAACGCACTAAGTTAGTTGACTTAGTGCATTTTGGCTGTCATTAAAAAAAAAACTAAATATATGCCATAAAGTGAATTAATGCTTTTTAACTGTAAACAAAGCTACATTTGTAAATTTAAATAATGACTTTTAAATCAAATTGAATTGGTACCGAATATAATTTATCCTTTGTTTTGTACCGAAGAAAGATCAATGTTTACTAAGCAATAAATACAAAAATGCATCTTCTAATGTAAAACTTGTAAGCCAATTACCCGAAAATATTGTAGGACTGTCTATATTTTCGTATACATGCGCTGGCCAAAACTAACCAAGAGCTCTTAAATTTAAATATAATTTAAGTAATTTAAAAGACGATTTTAAAACAATTACATCCAAATTAATAAACATGAAGCTGGGAATGCTTAGGACTTATTCCGTGGACTAAGTGCGAAATACTATTAATAAAAAACAATTCCTGGTATTTGACTTTTACCAACTTAGTCCTTCGCTAGACCATGGAACACAGTAGTCTAGCGATGGACTAAGAATTGACATTTAATAACAAAATTTTATAATAGAATAAAAATACCTATTGTAGTAGATTTTGTTCGATTTTTTATTAATAGGAAATTTTAGTCCGTGGTCTAAATCGTATTCCATGGTTTTGTAAGTTCATGGACTAAAAGTGAACTAAGCGTTTTTTTTATTAATAGGGCTGTGAATGTTCTTAAGACTCTTCGCAGAGGTAGGAACCCTGTTCCAAAATATTATGCATTAAAAGACTGGCATACATTACATAAGGAACCTCTCAAAATAAGCGAAACCCAAACTAAATCTAATTGAAATCTGTAAAAAAGAAAGTGGTTCCCGAAATTGTCCATCCTTGGTTTCAATCATTGCCCTCGGAACTAAAACGACATTGAATAATATGTATAGTATTAACTATAACTAAGAAACTTTATCTATATAACTATCTACCATTGTATGATTAAATCTACTAACTTTATATTATTATTATTCTATTATCCCACTAAATAAATCTATACAATTCATTAAAAAAATGTGGAATGTTTATCCGTTTTAATATTTTTCATACAAAATCGTAATATCAGTTCTGCTAAAAAGAAATATGTCAGCATATTTTTTAGTTTAACTGCAATGTCGCAAAATTTTAAACGATTTAGTAATATGTTAAATCATCTTTAGTATGATATTAGGCTAAAAAGAGGATTTTGCTAATTTTAAACCAGTTTAGTATCCTACTATCTTCTTAAAATTTTACTAAAGCTAAAATTACAAAATGGCTACTTTATTTTTTTAGTATCGTACTACATCCATATGCCACTTTGACATTTACAAACGTCAAAAAGTTATGTTCGCTTACTTTTTTGCACTATTTTAGGCGTGTTTAGTTGTTGTTTATTAATCATTAATTTAAAAAAAAATGTTACATTGGCGTAAAATTGCCGAGAGACGAAAATGATATTACAGAAAAATTCCCGAAAGAAAAAAAAGGACGGGCTACGAAAGTCCCGAATTCTCAGGATAATAAAATGCACGACTGGATGGCACGTACCTACTTGCTCCTATGTTTGATCATATTATATGCAAACGATTCTTAATGGAAACGACTAAAAGTATTTTTATAATGTCGTTTTTCACTTTATTTTTTATAATAAAAATTCGTAAACTTTTTCTAAAAAAATAAAATGCACGGCTGGATCGCACGAAATTACTCTTATGTTCGATCACATCGTATGCTAAAGATTTCTATTAAAAATCTAAATATACTTTTTAAAGTCATTTCTAACTCAATTTTGTATGTACATATACAAAATTTTTGTTCTAAAATAAATTGATATGACAATATTAAATATTTAATAATATAAACTTTAAAACAAAAGATTAAATCGGTATAATTAAAGACAAAATAATTCAAAATGAAATAAACACTTATTAAACTAATTTGAGCTCAAAAAAAGTACGTCATTTTATTACTTGGATAAATTTGAATTCATGAAAAAAAAATTTAAAAATCTGTGGAGCGGTTTTTTATATTAAAAAATCAAGTGAAAACCGACTTTATAAAAATATTTTAAAATTATTTCTCGAAGACGAAAAACAAAATTAAGACCCAATCAAATTGTTTTTATTAACGATCTGTTCAAATACAGTTGTTTATTTTTTGGTCTCTTCAAAACATTCGGCCAGAGTTACGACGCGAAATGTTTCCCTTTTCCCTAAAAGTTCATTCCGTATGTAGCCAATATGCTCTCTCTCTCTATTTAAAATATAACTTCACTATAAGGGCATTCACAATAAAGTTAGCTGAATGACCGCATTCTGCGAATCAAGTACGGAAAATCGATTTCGGATACAAATATTTATAAATGATGCATTTCTGCATTTTACCCTTTAAATAGTTAGGAAACATTCAATTTCACTCGAAAATTTAAAATACCTAAGCTCGTAGATGTTCCAGCAGTTTTTCGTCTATTTGGAATACCACTTCAAAAAAATTGAAGCGAAGTAGATTTGACCCCGAAAGTGAAGTAGATTCAAGGAAAGGGAAGTAGATTTCAAAATCATAATTTTAATATTATATTTAATTCCAAATAAGTCGTATGTATTTATCAATTATATTTTGCCTACGAATCCTTATCCACATTCTTGATTACTTGGAAATATCTTTTTATAGCGTTTTTAGCTATTTATCAAATTTAATTTTAACCACAGACAAACAGGAATGAACGTATTTGTTTCCTTGTTTTTGTTTGAAAGAAAATTAAAAGGAAATCAATAATAATCGTCTGAATATTGTAAAACTTTGAAGTTAGATGCAATTTATTCTTTTAAAATGTGAATCTTTGCTCTAAAAGAGTGCTAAACATTTTTTAAATAATTTGTTTTGAATTAAATTCAAGTTTTTTCTGATTTAAATTGAAGTGGTTTAAAAAGCGATACTTACAAGTGAAGTAGATATAAAGAATTTAACATTAGTGCGAAGTAGGAAGCAGATTTCAATTTTTTTTTTCTGAAATTGAAGTAAAGTGGTATAGCAGGTTGGAAATACTAATATTTTAAAGTTGTTCTTGTAGCCGTTCTTGGACTATGACATTAATCCCCGCTTATGATATTGACAAGACGTGCCACTTTTAATCTTATTTCAAAACGTGCACATATCTATCGAACATGCCATTGAATAATAGACCGTAAATTAGATTTATCATTAACAACAGCTTTGGGGTGAAAGTTAAAAATTGAAAATTATATGGAATTTTGTTTTCTTCATTTATATACTGATGTAAGAAAATTCATATAAACATTTAAAATAAAATAAAAATCCAAAATAACGATCACCCTAATGTTAGTACTTATTGAGAGTAACGCATTACTACAAAAAAAAACACACAAATTGCATATTATAATTAAACTTGACATTTATTGTAGGAATGAGGATGGATAAAAATAGGCCTAGTAATTATGTCTGTCTGGTTGCTGTCTGCTTACTTAATTACTTAATGGTCGTACAAAATGCTCCCAGTCATCTAGGCCAAGTGCTCTGACATCTGCGATTACTTTATCCTTAAACCGGAGATGATGTCTGCCTTTTCAAACAATTTGTTTTTTAAAATAACCCATAGTGTTAGGTCTTCTGAAGTTGACGGTTTTTTCTATGGTCAGTTATTTAGTTAAGTTCCACGCTAATCTCTACCCATTCATATATCCATAAAGTTGGATAAAATACTTTTACCATATTTAAGGCTGCCCTCTCTGTTCCAAAACAAGATTGAAAAAGTCATTAAAGCGCTTTACCCTGCCTGAACTCTGTTTATGTTTGGAACACAGTGCAGCAGAGCTTTTTATCTAATTGTATATTAGACCTCTTGGTATTTTCTAAGACATCAATTACGTATATCTATGTATGAATAGGATCGCTATCATTCCTTCAGCATTTTCTATACTTGAGGAAATAAGTTGGAGATATGAGTTTTATTTGCTTGATATCGATTGTTTTTTTTATAATGAAGTATACACCGAAGGTGTTTTGACTTCCCTTAAAGTGGTCTAGCGCAAGTCGAGAGTTGAGAAAGGTGATACTGATGCACACAAGTAGTATACATAGGAGCTATAGGAAAGATGTGCATTTACAAAAAAAAAAATCAAACTCGAGATGTTTATCTTTAACATTACAATTCCATCTGTCTGTATTTCTGGAAATGTACCTCGAACTTCAGCCTAAGCTCTGAAGCAATTTACTTCAATCTAATAGTACTTATATATACATAAATGTCTTAAGTCATTTCTAAGAGGAGAAATTGACATTTTTGTTAACACCAAAAATAATATTATGTGCCAAAAAATCTCCAACGATCTTGGTCAAGAAAATTGTATTGATTTTCGACGGTCTCATTAACAACTCTTTAAAAATATTTAAAAAAAAACAATTTTTTTACAACTAAAGATCTTGTGAGTATACGATGTGATCGAACATATGAGCAACTACGTGCGCCACGGACTTGCACTTTATTTAGAAAATTTATCTATTCTGTTTCAGATTTCAAATCAAATCAATTTTTAAAAAAACTAAATTTTTAAAGTATTATTAAAATATTATTATTTTAAACAATCTAAGCTTGTATATTATATATATTTGGTTCTCAGAAACTGCTTTATCGATTTAGATGAAATGTTCGCTGTTTCCCCCTTTTAGCAGAAAAAAATTGAAAACATTAAATAAATAATTTTGTGCAAGAAAAAAATTAAAACAAAATATCTTAGTACAGTCCGCCTTCTTTTAGGCCCACTTTTATAACTTCTCGATTTTAGATTTTGTTTTAATAATTAAGAAACAAATTTCAAAAAAAATGTTTTAAATAAAATCCGCTCGCTGCCACGCCCACTTATTGAATATCTTAGGCTGGCGGAAACCACTCAAACAATTTCAACGAATTTTTCTTAGTTTATTTTACTAAACAAGAATAAAATTAAAAAAATTTGATTTAGAAAAATTCGCACACTACCACGCCCACTTTCTTATCATTTATTAGTGGCTCTAGCGATTTGAAATTAGTTTAAATAAAATTCGCTAATTATCACGCCTAATTTTATTATTTCTTAGTAGGAAATAGCAAAATGTAATTAAACTTTCACCTAGATAATATTTTTCACTTCAAGTGCATCTACGTAGGTATTATTCGGGACTGTAGCCAGGGGTTACCACGAAGTTCTATATTAGACGATTCTGTCCCTTAAGGTTTTCGTTAAATATCGAACAAAATTCTAAGAGCTGAACATTTTGGATACCTATTATATTTATTTAACTTATTAACTTTATTTATTTAACTTTTAACTTTCACATTGGATAATAAATTATTTTTTTCATTTAGTTTTTTTTTATATTAATATAATATAATATTATGTCAAACAGCTGTTTCGATTCTCTTTCCCGCTTTCGAAAGAAAAAAATAAAAAAATAGTTTCCCGGGGAATTCATAATTGGAGAACACTACTCTCGGGAGAACACATCTCCGCAGAGTGATTTTCACGGGGAATATTTAGAATTGGGCTGAATATTTTTTACTGAAACGGGTAAAAATGTTAAATACCTATTATTTAATTAAATTCTGAAAATTTATAGATAAAAATTATTTGTCTTTTTTAATGGAGAGAAATTGTTCGGAACTGAAATTTCTTCCTACACTTACTTTTGGGACTAACTAAAATAAATTATGTACTCTCACACCAAATTCATGTTCCACTCCAAAAGTTCTTGTTTTCTTTTTATAAGAAAAGTTATATACCAATGCCATTTCTAATATAATATTACCAAAGACCTATAACTATTTGTCTTTTCAACAACAAATATATAAACCACCATTTAATGCGCAAGAAGCGGCGCCAGAGGATGGTCATGAGGTCTTGAGCCCCCAAAGCACTAGGAGAAAACAATAAAATGCATTAAGCCATACACCATTTAATTTAAGGACAAAAGCAATCAACTTCTTATATATATCTTGCTAGATCTTATTATTAAATTAATTGCAATAGTCTATACGCAATACCCCTTTGCAGTATACAAAATATTTGCGGGTTCCCAGTTTTAAAACTTACGTTCTTCGTTGAAATTTAAGGAAAATTTATTTTCGCCTTACAAGTATAGTAAACACTTAGTAATGCAATTTTGCTTACAAAAATTCTATAAAATTTATTAAAACCAATGACATGTGACATATTTCGAAAATACATTCGCCGAATTAAAATTCCTCGCCCCCAAGAAGACAACCGTGTCCCATAACTCTTCGATGTTAGTCCATTCAAACACTATTCTTGCGGTAGGCACTCAGCGTGCCTCAGGGCGCCGAAAAGGTTAAGCCGCCACTGGTAATTTTGCCCAAAGCTGCTCAGTGTTGAATTTCGAGGCAAAGAAATTCTGTTTACCTCAGCGGATGAGGAATGTTACCTGGTTACGGACACAGCAGTATTATCGCCAAGTTTCAGGATTTGGTGATTTCCTCCATTTTAGGTTGTACTTTCTCCGATTACTGATTCCATATTTAACTTCCCTATTAAACCACGGACAATTTTTATTTTATTCCATACATAATTGCCGACATTAAATAAAACATTTATCAATATAAGATCCATTCTTTTTCATTTAAAGCAGTAAACCTTCCCGGCGGACACCCTGTATATCTGAAACTATATTTCCTTGTTTTCTCTTAACCATTTTCAGCTGTAACTAACTGCATTACAAGGTAATATTGTTTTCTTAAAATTTAAAACCGACAGCACTGATTGCAGTTCACCACATTTCCTGAGCTCAAAATTTTATTGCTAATTGCTCGAAGAAAATCAAAAAAATATGTAAAGTAATATTACCTAGGTATACACTGTATTTTATTGCATAAGCCTGCGTAGGAGCCACAAAAAGCTGTGGTTTTGTAGGATTTAATTAGCGTTTTGCACGGGTTTAACGTCTCACCACATTACACCAAGCATAAACACACAATATTTTATAAACTATACAAAACAGCCAACAATGTAGCAACTAAAGGAAATGTTCCTCAGGAAGAGGGTAGATTGAGGGATGTTTTCGATATGTTTTATATAACATGAGCTTTAACAATTTGTTTCGTCACACCAGCAGCGTTATCAGAAGTGTGATGTAGCTATATATATCACACATATAATTTTCCACGCTTAGGGAAATGTTTTGAATTTTAGAGAAACTAGGAATTGCAATTAAATGGTTTGTGGGTTCAGGGCATAATGACGATTATTGCTTTCACACCAAATCAGCATTGCTGAAACGACACGCATTTAGTAGACATATTATTCTGGTGAGTTAACCTTTTGGGAAAAATGAATGAAATTATTAATTTGAAATAAAATTTGAATGAGTGGAAAATACAGCTAAATTTGACATTTCAATTTAGTTTTAGGATGGTGATTGCTTTTAATAAAATTAATTCTGTCATTTTGAAAAAGAGACGTGCAAATTAATAAAGGCTATGGTCATTCTACAGAATAGTAATGTCATCGGACACGAAGTCATCAAGCTTAAATATCCTTTGATAAAGTCATCTGTGAAATGTATGTTGGTCTCTTAATTCAGGACGTTTATTGACGATATAACGTGATTTTTATAGTCACTATCAGGGGCGCACCCACTATATGTGCAGGATGTGCAAATGCACAGGCGCCAAGCTTTGAGGGCGCATTATAAAACCACAATACAAAAAATAATTACGGATACACATACTTTCATTCTTCAAATTTATTTTCGGCTAACCAGCTACCTATTGCTATATATGCATTTCTAAAAGTTATTTGAACGCAATAATTATTATCTTCCAATAATTCAAATTAAGTCATTCATCTTGTCACACGAAAGACCAGAAAAAGAACTTTTATAGGGAATAGGGAAATAAAATGCAAGACTGTTTCGTACGAACTTGCTCTTGTATCTAAAAACTTTAATGTAGTTAAACTGGCGTTGTTAGTAGGTAGGTAATTTGGTTATGCAAGCTCAAAGCCAATGTAGATATGATTACCTTGATTCTTCGTATAATCAATAATGAAACGCAAATTTTGTGGACTAAAGGCCGTTAAAAGCTATTTTGAATCAATAATTCAACAAGCCCAATTAAATATAATGCTAATACTTCTACTTGCCTGAGTAATTTCAGTAGTATATAAAATTGTATTATACAAAAAAAAAAACACCTTCTTATTAACTATGTCTGGCCAAGGACAAAATCTTCCAATTTTAATGATTAAAATTTTAATCTTGTTGGATATGGTTCACATTGCTTTTTTTTGTCAACAAATGCAAGTAAGTTGAACTGAACTTAACAAAAATTGCGTATTGGTAAGGCGCTCACTAACCAACTGATGAGTCCAACTGAGATTGCCGGGATGAAACAAACATTTTGTGGACTAAAGGCCGTTAAAAGCTATCTTGAATCAACGATTCAAGGAATAGTTAAATAGGTACCTACCTACAAATGCAGAATTAATCTAGATTATGGATTTAAATAATGTAAGTTATTAGGGTAATATTTAGCTACATTCATAGATGGAATTTAGGTATGTAAATATGTACATATAATAATGAAAATAAAGGATAAGTGGGAAGGTATGCATATAACTTTATAATTTAGGTGCAATATGCATACATAAGATTCATGTGATTTTTAAAGATATATGTAAAGGTATATAAATAAGTAATGGATTATCCATTTTGCGGTTTCAAAAGTAAACATAAATAAAACACATAAAATATTTTTTTTTCATGATATTTCTTTTTTATTATAAAGTCTGAACGTTGACATTATGTGTGAAATATTACATCATTTAAATGACAACCACGCGAATTGTTGCAAGCATCGACTCTTTTGAGGTAATTTTCGACCGCTTTGTGACACATATTGGGCGGTATCTCAGCCATAACTTGACGAATGTTAGTTTTCAAGTGCTCAAGAGTTAAATGTTTATCTGGCCAGTTGATATCGCCACTACGAGAAATTACGCGGTCAGGAAATGTCTCTTGGAATAAAGCCATATTCGCTCGAGTTGCGTGGCCTGTGGCACCGTCTTGTCAAAACCACATATTCTCCAAGTCGTATTCTTCAATAGCAGGTAAAAAAATGTCGGTTATCATATGACCATAACGCTCCGAATTGACGGTGACAGTCGTTCCATCGTCGTTTTCGTAGAAGTAAGGTCCAATCACACCTCCGGACCAAAGAGCGCCCCAAACAGTGACTTTTTGTGGATGTAATAGCCTCTCCTCAATTACTTGAGGATTCTCAGAACCTCAAATACGACAATTTTGTTTATTAACATCCACACCGAGTGAGAAATGTGCTTCGTCGCTGAAGAAAATTTTGTTCGAAAAATCGTCGTTCACCGCCTGTTGTTCAAGCACCCATTGGACGTATCTACGACGACGTTGTGAATAGTCAGCTGGCTTCAGTTTTTGTGTGAGCTAGACCTTATATGGATGTACTGCTGTGGACAACTAATTAGAAACATTGTTCTTCCGTTCCTTTACTTTTTCACAATACTGTGTTCTATCAAAATAACTGTATCCTGAGCGGTGTATCAGAAATGTTATCTGCTAATTTGTAGAGATAACATCACTTGCACTCTTCTGACTGCATATTACGCAACAAAATTAGGTTAAACCAAAAAAAGCACTCGTCGTTGCTGGTCAACTAATTAGAAACGTTCTATTTAAATTTGATTAAGTAAGAGTGAAAATAACTTTGTAACTTCGCACCGGTAAGTAGACAACCAAGTTGTTGCTGCAATTATATTTTAAGTATTTTTTTTAAATTTGAAATGCTTTCATAATGGGTAAGTCTAAAAACTGCGATCCCGCTTCCAGAAAAGCTATTGTTGAGCTGTGGAAGCTAAAATATTCCTATAGAGCGATTGCATCTAATATAAACTGCTCTGTGAAGAAAGTTTTCAGTGCAATTAAGCATTTTCAGGCATTTGACACAACTGAAAATGTACCGCGGAAAAAAAGAGCTCGTAAGACTTCCCACCTGGTTGATCGAGAAATTAGTCGGCTGGCAAAACGAGCCCTCAAATAAGTTAAACTGAAATTCAACGCCAGATTTCCAATGAGGCTGAAGCTCCGATCTCTGCTCGCACCATTAGAAGACGATTGGTTGAGGCTGGGTTGCATGGTCGCGTTTCACGGAAGAAGCCACTAGTCACCATAAGGCAACGTAAACTTAGGATTCAGTTCGCAAGATCACACATCAATTGGACAGCAAATGAATGGAAAAACATTGTGTGGAGTGACGAAACGAAGATAAATCGGATGGGACAAGATGGTGCCCGATATGTTCGTCAGCCAAAGGGAACCGCTTTCAATCCGAAATACGTTTTGCCAGTGGTCAAGCATGGAGGCGGCTCGATCAACGTTTGGGGTTGTTTTTCCTGGAATGGCGTTGGACCAATCCATAGAATTAATGGGACGCTGACAGCTTTAAAGTACGTCGACATTTTAAAGGAACGACTAGGGGATTGGGCCGATGCAAATATGCCAGTCATTTGGAAGTTTCAGCAAGACAATGACCCCAAGCACACCGCTGGAATCACACAACAATTTTTTAGGGACAGTTCTATCACTGTACTTGAATGGGCATCGGCAAGTGCAGACCAATTGAGCATCTTTGGGCGGATGTCAAAAAAGCTGTTGGACTAAAAAAAAAATGTAACTTTGATGTTCTTTATTCGAACATTGAAGCCGCTTGGGAGGCTATACCCGTGGAGCGCTGCAGGCGACTTATTGAATCCATCGAGCGAAGATGCCGAGAGGTTCTAAAGCAAAGAGGCTTTGCAACCAAATATTAAAAGAATTTTTTGGTAATGATATCTTAAAATAAAGAAATATTAAGATAAGTTAATATTTTTCATTTTGTTTCAGATTAGATGTCCACCACAAAAGGGTCCTTAATGTGATAAAATTGTTATATGAAGCAAGATATTATGTTTTTAAAATTTTTTGTTGTCAATTTTGTTGTTATTAAGAAAAACCTAAAATATTATTTACAAAAAAAAAAATAATTTAATAAATAATTGAACGAAGAAACATTTCTCAGATTATATATAATTTGTGTTTCTAATTAGTTGTCCACAGCTAGGTGTAGATCCAAATGCAAAATACGACAAGGAATCGACACATTCGGGTCTTCGGCAACACTTTCACTTACAACAGCGATATTTTAAGTGGTACTAGCGAAACGATGATGCAAAGGCCGTACAATATCTGTAATCAATCCAGTCTCTTCAAATTTCTTCACAAATTTCGCAAATTACTTGCGTAGTTGGACGATTATGTAAACAATAATCTCCTCTTAAAGTACGATATGTGGCTGTGCCAGAATCACCATATTTGTAGAAGGTTTTAACAGTTTTTATGCGTTGTGCGATAGTAAGGCGATCCATTTTCGTAAATTTATGACTTTCAACTGAAAAAAAAATTGGTTTAACAACTTAGTTTGACAGATGTCGAATTCCAGCCCTATACTTTTGAAACCGCAAAATAGATAACCCTTTATATGTTGTATTCAGTGATGTACGCAAAAATTCATACCAATGAAATATAATAAGGTAGAAATAAATGGATAACACACACAAGAAAATGTTATTATATTGGTTAGTTGTTATAGTTTGAGGGAAAACAAAAATGCCATTTGAATTTCTAGATAAATAAAAGTATATTAAAAAAAAAATTCAAAAATCTTTGGAGCAGTTTTTTAAAAAAAATTAATTTCTTATGTATAAAATTTTAAAAACATTTTTAGAAAAAAAATTTGAAACGCCATTTTAAAGTAATTCTTAATATACATATTAAATTCAAATTTCACAAAAAGTCCAGTGACTGGTTTTTGAAGAATAGATTTTCAAAATAAAATTTTTAATAATTTTTTGAAAATCTAAAATTTTTTTTTTTTTAAACTTGAGTATGCTGTTTTATCAATACTTTAAGGTAAAAATAATGAAAATAAAGAACAAACAACTGTGCGTAGTGTCGATGCATTATTGTCTAGTCCTTCTGCAATTGTTTTTGTTTTTGAGTTTGTCTGTATAATTCGAAGTTCAGTTGCAGTTTAATAGAGAATACGCTTTTTAATATTAATTGGGGTTTTTAAAATATACATACATTTTAAGTTTTCAAAGTCGCGGTTTGTTTTTTAGGAAAGTGAAGTAAAATGTGGAAACTAGAAAGTGTGTGCTGTGAAAAGTGTTATTAATTTGAATATGTAAATTGAAGAATGGGGCGCTAAACGTAGAGTTTGCACAGGGCGCTCGTTTAGCTCGGGTCGGCCCTGGTCTTCGAGATAAATTTCTTTCATTTGTGTATCTTATGAGTAGTTCTCATGAAACGTGCCTTACTTTATGTGCGTACAGAAGGAACTTAATCTATTCTTGGTCATTTTTACATCTATCTTATGTTGGCTTGTCCGTTAACTATTATGAAGAATTTATGAGAGGATCTAGGTTTGGAGCTGTTTGGGATTTAGCTATTAATATTGCAAGAAGATTGTCATATGGGCCTTTATGTTACTTGAAATATTATACAAAAATCTCTAAGGGACTCACATTGGTTCTTGGAAATTAATATTGCATAGCAAAGGGTGTTTTTTAAGAGTCTGATAACTTTAGATGGGCAACACTGTGTTCTGTGACAGTCGATTTGTCAGTTTTGTTTGTTTAGGAATTCATTATTGGAAACGATCATTCGCCTACTCGACGAATGGATTTTAGATAACATACATATGCGATGCAACGGAGTCGTGTGAGTCGGACAGAAGACCCAAAAATAAAATTAAAATCCTTGGAAAGCGTGAAGCGGTCCAAACCAAGTACTACTGTCCAAACAAAATCTACATTTAAACGTAGGCAATATGTCGACAATGTAAACAATAACTTTTACATCTAAGTCTCACAAATAAAATCATTGCCAAAATTGGGCGTTTTGATTTAAAAAGAAATACAACTATTGACCAGATTCTGATTTGGGCGTTTTTTCCTAAAATTTTTAGGTTATTCCCTTATTTGGGCGATATTTCCAATTTCGGGTGTTCTTTTCACTTGAATTTTCATATTCGAATTTCGGGCGTTCTGTCCTTTAAAAAAAATTGAAAGGTGAGAAATAACGTCCAAAAGGAGAACAAGATTCAACAAAATTTTGCTAAGATTTCCAAATCGATTTTGGCGAAATTACCTAACGCCATTTCTGTTAAAAAAAACAGTTTTTTTTTCTTTTTAAACAAATACACACACCAAATACTGATCCACCAAACCCACCCACCAGACGTTGTGGAGGGCCTCTCGCTCCCCCGGGCCTGAAGATGGAGTGATGATCTATCACTTGGGGGTAAAGGAAAGGATCAAGCCTTCATATGACAGTAGTATTGTGACCTCCCAACAACCCGGTGCCGACCGACACTTACAAAGACACAACTCTCGATATTCTCAAGCTATTGATTGTCCAAAATTGAACTCCTTCAATAAGTTAATGTTGTGATATGCTTATTAGCATGGGTTTCTTATAATGTGGTGGTAACAACATCAACTGTCAGCCCACTATCCTAACCTAACTTAGGGCAGTGGCAAAGTGCGCTTAAGCGTACTGAATATCATCGGTAACTCTAACCAAGGCAAACTCTGCTGGGTTCCTGGATATACTCGTAGCAGCGTATAGCAGATGAAATGGCAAGGAAAGTTCAACAGCAAAACGGACAACAGCAGCTTATGGGGTATGGGTCGTGAAGTCTCAATTGGCCTAGTGAAAAGGAAAATAGAAAAAGGGTAGTTGCGGGAGAGATGCCGCGTCAGGATAGATGCCGTATTCAACACAAATCATAAATCTAGTCATCGGCGCAAAAAATTGATCTTGCTTTTTCTTCGTTGGGTATTCAATTGAAAACGCAGGACAAAAAATTTGTTCCAGCTTACATGTAACGGGATTTTTTTATATTTGTTTTATTTTACGCCCCTATACTCACTATGGAAATTATTCAGTTTGCTACAAAAAGTTATCTCGGAAAGAAGTTATTGTGTCTATTTTCAAGGGATATTATTTTGTATGATAAATAAGTGTTTAAAGAATACGTGTGTATTTTTTTAAATTTTTTTCTTAAGTTTTTAAGTGTTGTGCGGCATCTCTCACTCACTGGGGAGAGATGGCGCAGATTTTTTTTTTCTTTTGAAAAGATGTCGTACGCTAAATTTGTTCACCTTTTTTTTAAAGCGAATAATAAGACTACAAGTGGTTATTAGATTTAAGAAGCGTTGGAATAAGCCCGAAAAAACATTTATCATGGGATGTCTCTCCGAAAATCAGAAACACTATTTGGCGTACCAGCTAGAACATGAATCGAGACGATAAGAAGATGGATTTTTTTTAAAGAAACCTCTTCCTTCTAAAAATAAGGTTTCATGTTCATGAAACAATCTTGGAACCAGTAATTCCAACCACCAGGAATGGATCGCATGCTTGCAATCATTCCGAAAATGAAACACACACTTCATCATTTTTCGAAAACCCAACGCCAACAAATCTACTGCAGGCAATTTCACCACCGCCTAAAACTCTGGGCAGATTATTTCAAGATGTAGGCAGTTAGTAGAGATTTTTACTTCTCCCAGTTTCATTGTAAAAAAGAAGATATCCAAGTTTCCGGGAGAAAAAAAGAAACACAATTATTAAAAGGAATGTTGAGCCGACTGAAGATCCCAATATTTGTGTGGAATGTTGGGAAAATCATTTTGAAACAAAAACGAGAAGATCGGATATACAAAATGTCAAAAATGACTACAAAAAAACTGTACAACTTACTAAACACTGCAATCTACGCTTTGCACAGACTGTGGCCGTGAGAGAGAACGAAAGAAACATGTTTCCCAGCAGTGTTGCCAGACGCTTCAAGCGAAATTTCCCCTTAGAGTTATTCCAATTCCCCTTTTCTGTCAGCGGCATTCCAAACAAATTTCCCTCGATAATTAAAATAATAAAAATTTACGTAAAAATCAATTTTTTAAAATTTTTATTTTGTACAGATAAAAAAAAATATGTAATCATATTTTTTCTGGCTTCGGCAATGCGACTTAATAGATAGCCCCTCACCGGATCTAGCAAATTCTTGAAATCAGGAAGATCCAATCAAGAGTCTTGAAGTATTTTTGAGGATGAAGAAATATCTAAATTTCTTTTAACATTATTCATTATCTGCAATTAATAATTAATATGTTTCTAAGAATATAACTTCTAAAAGTTATCAAAAACTGATTTTCTAACTCTAGTTTGGATTTAAAAAAGACGCAACGATTAAAGAAATGACGATCAACTCAGTCTCAGGGATCTAGAGATTGTTTTACATTTTAAAATTGAAATAAGAACCTATCAAACTTCCAATAGTAAACACACAAAAAAAACGAGAACAGAGAAACACATTTCCAGTAAATACAATAAAAGTGACATTTCCAGATTGCAGATGCTCTACATACATTCAATGTGTTAGTCTGAGTTGTGATTTTCGTTAACACACTCGTACGGCTCATGTGTAAATCATGCGTATTTTGTTTGCTCATTACATTTTTTATAACTTTTAATTGAGTTTTTTTTTGCGACCTTTAGTCCAAATTAATATGCGTTTCGCCCAGGTACTACAGATGGACTCATCAGTTAGATGCTGTAGTACCTTTCTAAGACGCAATAATAGCAAGACCACGGGTATTATTTTCTAGGTGTCTGAATTCTACCGAATTTCCCTAGAAGAATATAATTCACAGTGCCTTAAAGCTGTAAATTTTATTTGTGTCTGTAGCCATCGACTAATATATTGCGTCTTAGAAAGGTACTACAGCCCATCTGTAGTACCTGGGCGAAACGCATATTAATTTGGACTAAAGGTCGCAAAAAAACTCTATTAAAATCATAATTACATTCCAGAAAATAAGGAACAAAACAATACCTCCGTATATAAATGCGTTTGTATTGTTTATGTTTTTGAATTTTTTTTTTATAACTCAAATTAAAGTAAGTACTATTCTGAATTTCCCCATATTTATTTCTAGAAGCTACTAGATTCCATTTTCTCCTTTCACCAAATTTTTGGCTTGAATTTCCCACGAAAATGGGAATTCCCCACTATATGACATGACTGTTTCACAGTGAAATCATTTCCTTAAGTTCAATGAATGTGTCATGCGGCATCTCTCCCACACATGCGGGGAGAGATGGCACAGTTAATGTATTTTTCTTTTTTGTTATTTTTTTTTTAATGAAAATTGCTATTGTTTTTTAATTTTAATTATTTTTTATGGTAGAACATAATTCATTGTTAAAAGTTTTTTGCATAAGTAAAGTTCATTTTACCAAAATAAAAAAAAATCTGCAATTACCCTTTAAATGAAAGAGCAAATAAATAGTTCATGGATATCTAACAGTGACTGTGCAAGCTCTAGAAGCTTATGGCCTATAATTAACGAAAAAAAACCATTATATGTTATCACTGAGTAAAATCAGAACCTTGACAGGGGTACGAGCAGTACATTGTGTCAATGGCTACCTGAGTGGTGTATTGGTACCCGATTTCTGCAGGAGCTGTCAAGATGTTCATGAAATAGAAACCATTAAATACTTGGTACTGCCAATGTCCAAATCTACAAACAAATCTCCTCTGGTACTTCGGAAACAGGTTTGCTAATTAACTAGACGGCCTAGTGTAGGTACCAATTTATTGTAAATATGAAAAAAAAAAATATAGAGAGAGTACGGGAATGGAATATTAGTTATGGACATATGTGAAACGGGATAAAAATCGTTCAATAGGTCCCCGTGTGGGCTGTTCACACCCCTACCCAGTTGCGTAGCTGAGAACTCAGGGGCCCTCCCGCAAAAATCTCGATGGGGCCCCCTTTTTTCATTTATCAATATAATTTTTTTCAAATATTCACGAGACTCTGAGGCAGCATTGGTGACATACTTTAATCATGATATCATATTTTTAATGATTTGTTTAAGCGTAAATGGTCGACATCTCTAAAAAAAGGTGTCAACGTTTCCCCATAAAAATATAGATTAAAAAAATATTTTTAAAATTAAAAAAAATATTGATAAGACTAAAATGAAAATCCTTCTACAGGCGAACACGAAAATAATGTTTTTAAAAAATTAGAAAAATGAAATTTATTCGAATAAAATTGATTTTATTCGTAATTATTAAAGCGAAACAAGTAAATAATAGAATATTTGAATTAGGTTTACATAGAATTATGGAATCGTCCAGATCGTTTGGTATTTTTTCGAGCGAACTCTTCTATGACCAAATTGATTTAGGTCTTTCTCATTCTATAGAGAGCTTAGTTAAAGCTGCTAATCGCACTTGCGTCATTGTGCTACATAAATAATTTTTAATTATTTTCAATTTAGAAAAAGATGGCTTTCGCAGAAGCTACTGTAACAGGTAGTGTCATGAAGAATTTAGTAGCGAGTATTACCTCTGGAATATTGCTTAAAAAAGAATTATGTTTTTGTATCAAATATTTTAAAAGATCATATAGTATAGACATGTTATCTGAAATATTTTTTAAATTAAATTTCGAAGCGATAAAAGCAGGTGTATAAAATCTCTAGATAATTCTTCTGAATAGTAAGTGATGAGCTCTTGTGATGCTGTAAGCAGTTCATCATCTTTCATATTTTTCAGACTTACTGAAAAAAGCCAGCGAAATCGATGGCTCATGGCTCTTACTTCTTCAAATCGAGAATTCAATTGACCAATAATTATGTCTAGGTGAGCGTTGAAAACATGAACATTTATCGAAATATTTTTTCGGATATGCAATTGCTTCATGTGTTGATAATTCATCAAAAAAGTTTTTATTCTTTTAGGTCTTTTTTTTCAAATTCAGCATCTAGGCGCCAGCTTTTGGCTAAAATATCAGCTTCTTGAACAACGCTTTCAAATTCATTTCTCAATTCCTTAACATTTTCAAGCGATGTTTTTAAAAGATCGGAAGCATACATCAAATCAACATTTTTTAACTGCAATTGTTTTGATACTTAATTCGTCATTTCTAGTAACTTACACTCCATGAATAGGAAAATTAAAAAATGAAATTTATTTATATTCTTATACAAAATTTCTGCATCATTTCTTGTTTCTTTATCTTTCGATGTTAAACTTATTTTTAAGAATGCTTTCATAATCTGTCTAAAGCCTAATTTACAAAGCGTAGATACGAGTAGAGTCGTGACTAGATGACCAGCTTGTTGTGATTTTTAATTGAATCTGCGGACATTACTTCGAGCAGTATTTCCCAACGCTTTAAGCTGACACTAAAAAATACATACAGTTTTTGGAGAATTTTATAGTAAGTCTGCATTTGCACAAATGATTTGACAGTGTCTTCTAAAACTAAATTTAAATTATGGGATAAACAATGTACATAAGCCGCCTTTGGTTGTAAACTTGAAAATCGTTTCTGTAGACTAGAATAAATGCCACTCATTACACTCGCTCCATCATAGCCCTGACCACGACAATTTTCGATTGGTATATTATTATTTTCTAATATTTTCAAAATCTCAGTTTGTAAGCCGTGAGCACTTTGATCTGTAACATGAACAAATCCTAGGAAACTATCTTGAATTAGTCATCGAAAGCCTGAACACCCTGGGGCCCCCCGTGTCACGGGCCCTGCGGAATTTCAGCTACGCCATTGCCCATACGAACCTAACCTGCGGCCCTGATACTTTAACTAAGATATCAGTAAATCCCTTAAAGATTTTTAAAAACATTAAAGTTCAGTTAAAATATAAAAACGTCCTTATTGATTTGGCTTTTATCAAAATCAAAGTAAATTTACATAAAAATGACCGTTTTTCTACAAATTCTATTTTGTATAGTTAAACTCTATAAATTTATTTCCCTTTTTGACAGTTTTTCATGTCCATAAGCTATAACCAAATATTACTCTCTCCATTTCAAGTTTTCATAATGAGTTTTTAGTCCTTGTGGTTGAAAACATGATTTAGTTTTGTTGGTCAGTTTAACTTGGGACAGTATTTTAGCTTGTTGTTAGCTCTTTTCCACTTTAAATGAGACATCGCTCTCAGGATGTCAAAATCAGAAATATAAACTACAATGTGTATAATTTAAATATCAACCCCCCAACTCTTATTATTTCGCAAACGGTTAGCAGACTTTGCATTTGGATTTGTATACACAATCATTGGAAAATGTTGACATATAAGAGTGGTTGAATTGGCAGAGTGTACAAGTCACATGGAAATGGAAAATTGAGCTTTTGAATGGTATTGTTGAGAAATATAAATTGACCATCAAGAATGAAACAGCAAAGCCAATGGTTGAAGGGAACAATTATGATAATTGTTTCTGATGAAGAGGACTATAATGTTCGTATTGTTTTTTAAATAAAACCACAAAGTTTAGTAATTGTATATCGTTTTTCTCGTAATTAGAAATAAAGTTCCAGTTCTGTTTTATTTATTTGAAATTCAATTCTTGACAATATCACAACAATTGATTCAATTAATTTGTATAAAGGTAAACGAAAGGGAACTATGTAGAGTGGTTTTGGTTTTATATAAATAGAAATAAATTAATTGGGAGGTGCATCAGCTCGTGGTGAACAAGGGTCTAGTGACGCAGAAATGCCATAACTATTTATATATGCTTGTTAATCGGCAGAAAACGAACGACTGGTGGAAAGGTATTTTACGAGACAAAAGACATCCTTGGAGGATTTTTCACTTCCTTGCAGAAGGCACTATCCGTGAAAATATATTTTGTTTGTATGTGACATATACTGGGATTCGAAACTTAGACCTTTGTGGTTACAATTTAATGAATGAATCATAATCCCAGCATAAGCCATGATTTTTAGCAAATGAATTATATAAAAAAGTAGAAAAAAGTAATTAATTTAGCTTGATATGCAAAGCTGCTGATAAAGTTGTTATTAAAATAAATTTAAAAAAAAATCAAATCAAGGTGACAATGGCGCAGTGGAAAAAGAGCTTGATTGCTAACTTAGACGTGTGGGTTCGATCCCCACGCTAGGCGCATTCTTTTCTATACCTCCAAATTTAATTGGATGCCACCCATGGGTTCAATACCTGTTCTCAAATCCATTGTGCCAAAAACTAGTGCCGTGCAATTCAGGTTGCATTTAAGAGACCTTAGGTCTTACAGGCATATAGTTAAATTAAAAAACAAAACAAAAAAAAAATTACCGGATTATTGTGAACGTTCGTTTCTGTGTCCTCCTTTCAGATGGTTTGCTTGGTTTTCTTATAACTACACACATGATCAATTGAAAAATCATATAATGCTTTGACTGACTAAAGAAACTAGTTGACTTTATATGACCTTGCAAATGTTATTTACTTGCGATATAGGTAATGCGTTATCCATTTTGCGGTTTCAAAACTAAACGTAAATAAAATACATATAAAATATTTTTTTTCATGACATTTCTTTTTTATTATAAAGTCTGCACGTTGACATTGTGTGTGAAACACTACATCATTTAAATGACCACCACGCGAATTGTTGCGAGCATTCTTTGAGGTAATTTTCGACCACTTTTTGACACATATTAGGCGGTATTTCAGCCATAACTTGACGACTGTTGGTTTTCAAGTGCTCAAGAGTTAAAGGTTTATCTGCATAAGCAAGGTCTTTCGCGTAGCCCCACAAAAAAAGTCCAGTGGTGTCAAATTGCATGATCTTGGTGGCCAGTTGATATCGCCACGACGACAAATTACGCGGGCAGGAAATATCTCTTGCAATAAAGCCATATTCGCTCGAGTTGTGTGGCATGTGGCACCGTGCTGTTAAAACCACATATTCTCCAAGTCGTATTCTTCAATTGCAGGTAAAAAAAATGTCGCTCCATCGTCGTTTTCGAAGAAGTAATGTCCGATCACACCTTCGGGCCAAAGAGCGCCCCAAAAAGAGACTTTTTGTGGATGTAATGGCCTCTCTTCAATTACTTGAGGATTCTCAGAACCCCAAATACGACAGTTTTGTTTATTAACATACCCACCCAGTGAGAAATGTGTCGGTGAAGAAAATTTTGTTCGAAAAATCGCCGTCCACCGCCTGTTGTTCAAGCACCCATTCGACGTATCTACGACGTTGTAAATATTCAGCTGGCTTCAGTTGTTGTGTGAGCTGGACTTTATATGGATGTAGGTGTAGATCCAAATGCAAAATACGCCTTAATGTGCCGTAAGACAGTGCTAATTCCTGAGAACGACGAGGAATCGACACATTCGGGTCTTGGTCTAACAACTTAGTTTGACAGATGTCGAATTCCAGCACTATACTTTTGAAACCGCAAAATCGATAACCCTTTACTATAACGGTGACCATATTTCTCTGAGGAAAACCCGGGACATAAATATGAACATTGAAAAACTTGTTTGGTACAAAATCAACACAATTCTCAAAAACAAAAAAAAATATTCAACCTTTTTTTTTACCAAGTCTTTGACAAATAAACATTAATAACACATTACCAAAAAAAAATGTTGTACTTGGTACTTTTTTGCCTATAAAATTTTCTTTGATGATATTATCGTTTCGTATTAAATATTTTTTTAAATTCCTTGCAGGTAAAATTTTAGTTTACTTTTACCATTATCATGACTCTGAGAGTTTCGACATTCAGTTGTGTATTTTAATTTGTCCAAATATTATTCATTATGCAAAGAACTCTTTCGGTTGGAGCATTTGAACTTGGTAGACAGAGGCCTAACTCGACAATAAGTAAAAGATTTTTGATTTTTTTACTTGGCTTGCAAGAATGCTAAAATATGTCTTTCCATTTCTCGGCCACAGTTATTATGTTCTTTATCCATTTTGTTATAATCTTGTGACACACAAATTCGTCAAACAAGGTTGAATCATTAATAGTTGTATCCCTCTCTGGTTTTGGTTGACGAAAGATAACGAAGATTATATTTCTGGTCAGGTAGGAAATAGGAATGTTTCGAAGAATTACCGAACTAAAAACTTTATATTCTTTAAAAGATACATCTCAATGATTTAAGTATTCATAACACGTTATGTAAAATTGATGAATGTTTGCTTTACATTACTTTTGGTCAATTAATATTTCGAATTATTCAGTGATCAATTTGTTTACAAACAAAGTTATCAATTGTTCTCCTAATCTAGATTTTAATTTTAATTTAAGGCATTTAATTGTGAGCGAAACTTTAGACATGTACATTTGAGGCCTCAGGTTGAATAGGGTTGCTACACAAATTCTCCAAAATAAAGGATTATAAAGTTGTATTGTTCTCTCAATAGATGATTTTAAATATAGCCAATTATATTTGCTGTAACCAACTAGTTTCAAATATTTAGCCTGAGTGCTTTCGCAAATATCCTTAAATTTTTCAACACGAACAGTGTAAATATAAATAAAATACACGACTGGATCATACCACCTTGCTCTTGTAACTCACAACTATAGTGTAGCTAACCACTGACTCCTTGGGTATAGGTTGTCTAGTTATCCTTTGCAGGATTAAAGCCGATGTAGGTAGATAACCTTGATTCTTAATATAATGAATTGTGGAATACGTGATTCAATGAATCGTTACAACAAATGTATATTTAAATGGATTTGAATTATGAAAATTAGGAGGGTAATATGTACCTACTTATATATAGAGAGAATGTATGAATGGGTAAAAATTGTAAAAATAGTTTTTTAAACTTATAAAAACTGCCAAAACCATCACCTTAACCGGTTCCTCGAAAAAACCAAGAACACCATTAGATTCCACGAATCAATGAAAATCTTATAAAAAATTATCTCGATAATTGTAGGACGGACAGACTGACAGACTGACAGACTGACAGACTGACAGACTGACAGACTGACAGACTGACAGACTGACAGACTGACAGACTGACAGACTGACAGACTGACAGACTGACAGACTGACAGACTGACAGACTGACAGACTGACAGACTGACAGACTGACAGACTGACAGACTGACAGACTGACAGACTGACAGACTGACAGACTGACAGACTGACAGACTGACAGACTGACAGACTGACAGACTGACAGACTGACAGACTGACAGACTGACAGACTGACAGACTGACAGACTGACAGACTGACAGACTGACAGACTGACAGACTGACAGACTGACAGACTGACAGACTGACAGACTGACAGACTGACAGACTGACAGACTGACAGACTGACAGACTGACAGACTGACAGACTGACAGACTGACAGACTGACAGACTGACAGACTGACAGACTGACAGACTGACAGACTGACAGACTGACAGACTGACAGACTGACAGACTGACAGACTGACAGACTGACAGACTGACAGACTGACAGACTGACAGACTGACAGACTGACAGACTGACAGACTGACAGACTGACAGACTGACAGACTGACAGACTGACAGACTGACAGACTGACAGACTGACAGACTGACAGACTGACAGACTGACAGACTGACAGACTGACAGACTGACAGACTGACAGACTGACAGACTGACAGACTGACAGACTGACAGACTGACAGACTGACAGACTGACAGACTGACAGACTGACAGACTGACAGACTGACAGACTGACAGACTGACAGACTGACAGACTGACAGACTGACAGACTGACAGACTGACAGACTGACAGACTGACAGACTGACAGACTGACAGACTGACAGACTGACAGACTGACAGACTGACAGACTGACAGACTGACAGACTGACAGACTGACAGACTGACAGACTGACAGACTGACAGACTGACAGACTGACAGACTGACAGACTGACAGACTGACAGACTGACAGACTGACAGACTGACAGACTGACAGACTGACAGACTGACAGACTGACAGACTGACAGACTGACAGACTGACAGACTGACAGACTGACAGACTGACAGACTGACAGACTGACAGACTGACAGACTGACAGACTGACAGACTGACAGACTGACAGACTGACAGACTGACAGACTGACAGACTGACAGACTGACAGACTGACAGACTGACAGACTGACAGACTGACAGACTGACAGACTGACAGACTGACAGACTGACAGACTGACAGACTGACAGACTGACAGACTGACAGACTGACAGACTGACAGACTGACAGACTGACAGACTGACAGACTGACAGACTGACAGACTGACAGACTGACAGACTGACAGACTGACAGACTGACAGACTGACAGACTGACAGACTGACAGACTGACAGACTGACAGACTGACAGACTGACAGACTGACAGACTGACAGACTGACAGACTGACAGACTGACAGACTGACAGACTGACAGACTGACATACTGACAGACTGACAGACTGACAGACTGACAGACTGACAGACTGACAGACTGACAGACTGACAGACTGACAGACTGACAGACTGACAGACTGACAGACTGACAGACTGACAGACTGACAGACTGACAGACTGACAGACTGACAGACTGACAGACTGACAGACTGACAGACTGACAGACTGACAGACATTTTTTGTCGATCACTTTATTAGGCTTCTCTATGATCTTAATGTCGTGTTTTATCGTTAGAATTTTTTTTTTACGAATGCATAACTTGCCTTATAGTACCTATAATCGCAAGTAAAAAAGGAATAGTTATTTAAATCGTGAGCAGCACAATTAAGTCCAATGAGATCATTACCGGTAATGCCTTGTAATTTGTCAAAAATGTTGACACTTATGACCCGCCAAAATTACAATTTTATGTTGTAATCACAAAAGCACTCATATTTTTTACTTGCGATTATAAGTACTATAAGGCAAGTTATACATTCGTAAAAAAAAAAATTCTCACAATCAAACTTGACATTATGATGATAGAGAACACTAAAAAAGTGGGTCCCGCAATTTCGTCTGTCTGTTTGTACAAAGCTCTACAGCCTAAATGGCTGAAGCGATTTTCTTCGAAATTGTGATGGAAAGGTGATTGTCTAAAATAGACTTACTGAATCGTTTTTTAAGGCCCAAAACTAACGGTACCTGTCATACAATTTTTCTACCATCTTATTTATCTTCAAAGCAGTTCTAACGCTTTTGATAAAAAAAAAAACAAGTGCAATACTACAGGTATAGTATACATTTTGGTTAATTTTTTTTTTAATATTTGGTTATTAACGGTACCTGCCATACAACCATTTTTTTTTTGAATTTGGACTTTCGCATAACCGGTTCAAACGATTTCGATCAACATTTTTGTATAGGGGGTCATTTTCGAAAAATATTTGTTTGGGCTTTTGAAAAAAAAACAAAGATTTTTTTGGAAAATTCAATATTTCTAAAACGGATGACGATTTTTTGTTTGAAATTAGGATTTTAAATTTAGTATATCTACTATATACTTAAAATTTCCATAATAATATTTTTTTACAATAAAATTAAAGAATTTTTGTTCATAAAAAATTAAGTAAAAAATAATTTAAGAATATATTTAGCCATTTCTACTAAGAATCTTTTTGCATACGATGTGATCGAACATAAAAACAAGTACGTGCGATCCATTCGTGCGTTTTATTTTTAATAAATTTTGTGAGCGCAATTTGAAATTTTGAATAACCTTAAAACGATCAAGTTAAATGGGACCGGTATGAAAATAAGGACAGATTAAAATGGGAGAAAAATGTATTTATATTCGTGTTATTAGGCTAAAGAATCTTTTCAAGAGCTCTATTTTTAATTTTATCCAACAAATTCAAATGTTTTTCCAGAGCTCCTTAAGATTTGAACGAATTTGGGTTTTATAAATCACAGTCAGCTTAGAAAATTAGAAGGATTGATTGCCTTTTCGAAGGAAACCTAAACACATTTAGGTTTAGAATTTTTGGCAACAGAATGCCCGCTGCAGAATGCCCGCTGCAGAATGCCTGCTGTTCCGTCCAAATTGATAGATCGAAACCTTCAGCAGTGAGCTGAAAAAGACTTATTATTATAAACGAGCACAATATACGAAGTGTATGCTCTCATAATCAAACGACCAGTTCCACTATTGACTTGGTCAATAGTAACTTTGAGGTAGTCAGGGAATTTGTCTATTTGGGCACTGCTCTAAGCACCGAATATAAACTCAGTACGGATATCAAACGTAGAATAATTCTTGCTAATCGCTGTTCCTTTGAGCTAAGTAGGCAATTGACGTATAACGAACTATCGAGAAGAACCAAAGACAATATACAAAACACTCAACATCCGGGCCCTGTAATATGGTGTGGAATGAATATTCCCTTTACATTTTTGAAGGAAAGCCTTATGAAATACATAATGTTCCTGCCTGTGTTAACAGTGAAGGAAACATATATTGCAAAGCTGATACAACGATGGTACGTATTATACAGTGTCATACAAATGTTCTCAGAAAAAATCGTATTCAGCGCTTAAAGGATATCAACGCTCCAGTACGTTAAGTCTACTACACCATACCTGAGGGAGTCGGAAGCCAAGGTAGACGTCAGCTACGATGGAGCGGCCAGGAAGAGGTAGGCCTACGACTACTTGGAGTTGACAATTGGAGATGCAGACGATAGAGATCGAGCCGGCTGGAATGACTTATTAAGTAAAGCCCAGGAGCACCATACTATGCAGCACCATCTGTAGTAATCTAAGAACATAATGCCAGGCCATGGGCAAAAAAGAAAATTTTCCAATTTAATGATTAGGAATTCTAGTCTTGTTGGATATAGTTCACACTAGATGTTTTTCACGAAATCTATGTAAGATGAACTGAACTTGGCAAAAATTGCGTATTGACAAAGGTCCTCACTAGTCAACTGCTAAGTACATGTGAGATCGCCGGGACGAAACGCCAATTTTTGTTGGACTAAGGGCCGTTAAAAGCTATTTTGAATCAGTAATCTAAGAACTTCTAAATAAGAAAGAGTCCAAGGAATGAAAAATCTCCTCGAACTGTCAAATAAAAATATTAATTGTTGTTGTGGATCTTTTTTTAATTTAAATAGAGTTTTTTTTAATTTTTTGGGCTTTTTTTTATAAAGTTTGGGACGATTTTTCCAAATGTTGCACAAATTAGTTACATGTTTAGGTGGAACCAAATGTTTTAAAGAATTAGGAAAAAATTATCTAAGTAAATGCTCTTCATAATTGTGGGTATCCAGATGTCTTTCAAACAGAAGAAACATAAAATCTTTTAACAATTCCTTTTCTTTTATTCAATTCTTTAAAGATATTTTTTTAAAAATCCTTAATTCCAGTTTACCTGTGTCTAACGGACATATTTTGTTAGTTTTCTGTGCCTTCGAAAAAAAATCGAAATCAGCGAAAAAATTACATTTGATTAAATGTTTGTATTCATGGCTTATGTAGGTATATACGTATATACATAGGTACCAATCTTTATTGCTTCTTGAGGGCTACCATAAAACTTTTTAACCAATGGCACCAGATGTGATGCTTTATATTTTCCAAGGTTAGGTTTTTTATGATGTAATTTAAAAAAAAAAACAAAAAAAAAAAATAAAAAATAAAACGAACAAAATGCCTTGATAAATTTAAACAAAGTTTAAACCACCTTAGATGTTATCCTGCGTCGTGTCGCGTCGCGTCGGTCGATTTCTAGAAAGAGGCTGAGGTATCCTTTAAAAACCATAAAAATGTTGGTTTTTTATTTACAGAGCTTAAACTTAATAGTGTCACATAAAAAAATCTTTTTCAATTATAGAATGTGTACATGATTAAAAGGGCAAGTATTGGTGTCGTGCACACAAAATGCGAAGTTTAAATCGACCAACAAACTACGATGATGAAAGTTTATTTAGAGCTATATAGAGTAAAATATAATGGAAGGATTTGTTTCTAATTCAAAATTAACATTATTTTACTCGTCTGAAATAGATAATCGGTCTTCATGGTTAAAAAAAACTATTCTTCTAAAATTTATCGAAAATTTTCAATAATGCATGCATATTAAATTTCGTTCCTAAACAATACTTTATCATCCGGTATTTAACCTATAAACTGATCAAGTTTTTGCTTAATTAAGTAAAGTTAAGTTAAGCCGATAAAGCTAACAAAGTAGTTATCATGATTAAAATTGACTATGACCGAAGAGTGCAAAAATCGGTAACCGATGGATGTTTCAAAGTTTTGCCCAAAACACCTTGATGAACACACAGATGAATAGAGAATCAAAAGTGATCATAAAAAATATCCAAAATGTGTTTTCAGTTCCAAACTGGAAGTTAAGCGTCTCAAACCCAGAAGTTGCAAAGTTATATTCTTTACCTAAAT
Source organism: Philhelius pedissequus (assembly GCA_910595825.1). Classification (NCBI taxonomy): domain Eukaryota; kingdom Metazoa; phylum Arthropoda; class Insecta; order Diptera; family Syrphidae; genus Philhelius; species Philhelius pedissequus. The sequence goes on along the minus strand of OU343161.1, from coordinate 10,437,682 downwards.
TTCACAAGCCAGGAGAAAAAATGCGAAACATCGTCTCAAACATCAATTCTCCATCAGTAAAAATAGCTAAATGGCTAGTTAACGAGATGAAGCAGTTCCCATTCGAAAGCTTGTCTGTGAAAAATACCTTCGACTTCGAAGAAAATCGTATCATCAATGACGACGAAATTATGGTGTCTTTCGATGTCGAAGCACTCTTCCCAAGCATCCCCATCCTCACTGCCATCAGCTTCCGAAGATCTCACCTCGACACAATTGAAATTGAGAAGGCAAAAATACAAACATCCATAGATGCGACAGAAGTTTGTATGTCACAAAATTTCTTTCAATTCAGAGGAAAGTTCTATAAGATCGACTTTGGAACAAGTATGGGCAACCCACTTCCACCTTTTGTTGCCGAAGTTTTCATGGCCAACTTTGAAATTGACTTTAAGCGAAGGGGTCTACTCCCCGTATCTGGCTCCGCTACGTAGATGACGTTTTCGCAAATAATAAAAGCGGATAAAGTTAATGAAATTTTGGAAACCATTAATCCCCAATTTGATAGCAATCATTTCACTTTTGAACACGAAGATGACAACAAACTCGTCTTCCTGGATCTCCTCGTCAGAAAAACTAACAACAAACTTGACTTCTCCATCTACAGAAAATCCACTTCAACTGATCGATACATTACCAGTGATTCATATTGTCCTGTACAACAGACATCGGCAGCTTTCCACTCAATGATCCATCGTTTATGTAAATTACCTTTGTCGGTATCTTAATTATTATTATTATTCAATCATATTAAGAAAGTAGCTACGCTAAATGGATACAACGAATCAATTGTGGACCTTTTAATAAAAAAACATACTGACAAAATTAAAAAAATCACATTTATCAACTTTATTTACACAGAAAAAACAACAAGACAACAACAAGTTTGATCGAGCATGAATTATGTATAATCCGTATATAACCAACAAATTAAAACAAAAGCTTAAGAAGAAAAATATAGAATGCGTTTTTTCGAGCGATGGTAAAATAAAGAATCTCTTAGGCACAACAAAAGACAAAACCGATATAAAAGAAAAATCAGGGATTTATGAAGTCAAGTGTGTTGATTGCGGGATGAAGTATACCGGACAAACAAAACGAAGTTTGGGAGTTCGTTTCAACGAACACTGTAGCCACATCAAGTTTAACCGAGCTGAAAAATCTTCGATAGCTTCACACGCTTTAAGCAGCAATCACTTTGACATTAAATTTGAGAACGTCAAAATGCTTAAGCACGTAACAATAATAGTAGTAGTAATCTTTATTGAGATTTTTTTATAACTACATTTTCCATCGATAATACACATCGCTCATTTACTTGAAGACTGTCATAATTCAAAAAACTCGATTTTGCAAAAAACGTGTTTAATCTTTTCAATTGACCACCACCCTGCAGAAAATAAAAGAAATCTTATAATTTCCAAATTGACTAGTGCACAGTGATATATTTAATTATAATCTGTAAGTTAAATCGACAACAACTAGTGATTTATGGATTTTTTCTCAACAAAAACTGTCTTCACTTTGAATTGTGACGTTATTGATGCAAGAATATATTCATTTGAGTATGATAAGTTAAAATGTGTCATTATTATTGAAAAAAAAACAATAGTTTTTTACTTAGTCATTTTATTTTAAATCTTTTGAACTTAATAGATATAAATATTTCAAGTATTTAATAAAAATAATAATTACGTAATTCAAATACAAAAGTAAATATCTTCAGTGTAACTCTAATTAAAGCATTTTTATAAATTTTCATAAAATGGTTTGTAAAAGCGTGGAATAAGATTTTTTTTAATCAAATCGTTGATATCATCTCTCTTATTTTTTGGTATACCCGGTTTGGTAAAAAATGCTTTGCTCAAAGTAATTGCTGTTACTTGTTTCTTTTTTTTAATAACAGTAACCTCCTTGAATTGCTCTTCGCTGTATGCAGATTTGTAAAAAACTGAATTTGGTGTTTCTCGTTGAATTTTAAGTATTTTTACTTGTGACAGTTTAAGTTCTGTCGTATTTAATGGACCGATGTCATTTGCCAGCTTTTTTAAATCAAAAAAATCCTCAAAACAAAGCTCTTTTACAATAAATGGATCTCCTTTTTTTTCGCCGATCGGATTATTGAAACAAATGATTCAGTAGTATAAATGGGACCACCTTTTAGCATTCGTTTTGTTTCCCTCTCAATTAAGGAATGCGCTGAATCTCCTTCGTTTTGAGTATGGCCTTTTATAAGATATTTGTGGATGATGGATTTTACACCCAAGTAGCGCACGGCGTATAAGTACATGGCAATCACAAATTTATTTTTTTGCTGTCCAGCACAATTATCCGAATAAAATATTAGTTCAGCTTCTTCATTTTTCGATAAATTTTGAATATATTGAAGCACGCAAGTTCCCAATTCATTAACTCCACGGTGACCGTTGGCCTCGTCCCAAAGAAAGCATTGGCATTTGTTCGTTTTTATGTCATATATAGTAAAGTTAAAAACATTTAATTTTGACTTGTAATAAAATGCGGAGACCTCACCCTTAGGTAATTGCATGACTGCTTGTAAATCATAAACTGCTACAAGCGCGTTTATATTTTCTTTGTCTTTCGTTTTCGCATCTCTTGACAAGTTTTTTTCATTCAAGTGGTGTTCATATAGTTCTTTCTTATTAACTTTCTCTACTTCATCCATGTTACTATAGGCCGTACATTCTTCACACAAATCTTTTTTTGGGACAAAAAATGAGATGTTGAAATCTTCCGTAAAAGTTCTATAAAAAGAAATGTAGGTGCAAAACGGCTCCTTTTTTTCTTTGCACATGTCTACGTAGTCTCTATAAATCCCCGATATGGTTTTGCTGCCTTCAATAAATGTTTTCGATGTGTTTGCCCGAGTGTAGTGGCTTTCCACTTTCGGTATTTTGTCTATAAATTGCTTAACTCCAGCTTTTAAATTCTGATCAAGTTTTTTATGTTTACCATGTTTTCCTCTTTGGTCAGGTTCCAATACTCGGTTAGCAAGTTTTTGGCATTTCTCCAAAACGGTTCTAATTGGACGGTCGTTGATATCTAGGGTGTTTTTAAAAAAACAGTTTGCAAACGCGCACAACTTCATCTTCTTTTTTGAAAGAAAACGAATTATTATTTTGTCGAGGTTTCCTTGTTCCCCCAATACGCACGTAGCGGTATGTGGGCTCGATTATTTGCATAGAATTAGCAATAAATTGTCGTTGCATTTCAATGTCTCCAAGCTCCCAGTATGAGGCGAATAATTGTTTTCTTTCGTTCTCGCTAAAATTTTTGTAACATTTTAACCTACAAGTCTCAGCACATGGATTTTTCATTTGTCTTTCAGGTATAACTTTTTTGTTCAGTGTGTGGGATTCATACTGTTTTCCGCTATTTCTTTGTTTTTTAATAAGGTTTTGCTTCCAAGTTTCTGGGTGTTTTGCTCTTTTTTTTCCTTTATTTAATGGACTTCTTAAAACTAAGGACGAATTCGCATTAGAAGTTGACGGGCCAGGTTGTATAACTGCCGAAGTAGAAGTTGATGTTTCAGGTTGCGCATCAGATAATCAGCCCTAACACTAAATCCGTTCGTAATGGCAATTTGTATGAGATTTTCCACTACGATGGATTTTGTGATAGATTTTTTCGAGATTCGTAAAAGTATCCGATTACGATGGAATTCGTGATAGGGCTGAATATGTTTGCAGTGAGAGGACTAAAAGTTAACTTACCAGTTGGATTTTGTTTACTTTCGTGAACTGTAGAAGCGTTGTCGGACATATAATTCGTTGGAGGGTCTAAATGCTCAAGTACTACTTCAATGCTGTCATGGCTATCACTATCATCTTTCGCTGAACCTGGACAGTATGTTACATCATCTAAAGAATTGTCCCAATCTTCCAAAAACGAAGATGACTTACTGGATGAACGAGAAGATGAAGATGTTGACGATGAGGAGTTGCTGCTGTCTGCCATTTTAAAACAGCCTAAATTTTTATAATTTTTAAGTTTTATTATATTGTGATTATAATGTCATAATTTCTAAACATCTATAATTTTTATCAACAACTTCGTCTTATTTTGAGTTGTTGATTAAGAGTAAGAGTTTTCATCGATAAAAATATATACAATAACGACACATTGTCTTTTAATATGAAAAGCAGACTTCAAAACAGTAAATCTTTTATTTAAAATAACGTCATAAGAAGAAATACTTCAGTTGAGGATAATTTTTTTTTCATCAAGAACGTCACATGTTGCACTATAGCGGTTTGATTCAAGTAAAACATTTCAACAAATCAATCACAACACGAAATAATTCACTGTACATGAGATTTATCTACATTAAAAATATAATTACCTTTTCAAGAATAATGTCACAAAACACAATATGCTGTTTTTTAAGAAAGACAAACCAACTAACACGCGATGACGACTGTAGCACAACTGAGATATGTCACTCTTATGAGTTAAGAAATTGGTACATGATCAATGAAATAACGGCATATTCTCTTCTAACGGGGAAGGTCGACAAGATTATTAATAGGAATCTTTTTCACAATATGAAGGATGGTAAAACGAATAATTCTACATTATTAACTAAAGAATCTCGTTTTTTGAGTTATGACAGTCTTCAAGTAAATGAGCGACATGTATTGCGATTACATATATTTATTATTTTGCCGACTTCGAATTGGCCAGGCTACACTGAATTTTATATTATTTTTGTTCTTTAAATTTAGACAAAAGAAAGTTAAAATTACAGAGTTGTTAAACTACAGTTTAAAAAATTAAAGAATGAGTCCACTCAACAAAAACAATTACGATTTCATTTAAAAAAAAAGAACTAAAATATAAGAACTTAAAACTAGGTGCGATAAAGAGAAACGGCCATCTCGTCTCTGTTGTCTTGAAACGCAAAAATGTGTGCAATTACAAAGTACATAAGCGTATGTACATCTTATTTTTCGTCAGTTAGAGCGAGAGCTCAATACTTTACATCTTTCGTTTGAATGAGAGGGCGATATCACGATTGTTAAATGATGATAGCGATCTTCTAGTTGTTGGGTGGTGAGATGACCAGAACTGTTGTTTTTCCAATTATCGGTTCCGTTACTGTATAACGGGCTTCTGCAGCTTATGTCCATTATGGGCTGCGACATAAGCGATCCAAAGGATGCTTCTAATTTCTGGAACGAAGCGAAGTCCCTATCCGAATGCTGTGTTCATGTGCTCGACCAAGGAAACTGGGAGTAGGTGTAATTCGGATGGCTTCTAAACACCTGGATGTCGTTCGTTGGACTCCTTCTACAAGTTACAATTTCCCTGGTGTTGCCGACTTAGTACAGCATAATAATTAAATAACAATTGCACTATTAAACACAACTTTTAATTAAGTTAATTTAATTAAACAATTTGTTTTCTTTTTTTAATCTTAATCGACGGGAGCTAGAAGCCAACCTTTAAGCACGTAACAAATCCAAGCAGACTTGACGAATATGAAAGCTTGTTCATACATACTAACGACCAGCTGATGAATGGGGATAATGGCAATATAGTTTCAACTTTGTTTAATTTGATTTAATTATTGTCTCTTTTGTACTTATGTAAGCTTATAGTCAGTGGGCTGATTAGGGAATACGAAGCGAATCGTTTTTTATTCGATATCTCATTTTCGACCCGCTTCGTTTTGATCAATTAACGAATTCGAAGCGAATCGAAAATGCTACTTACAAGATTTCCAGATAATTGACAGCTGATTTCCAGTGAATATTTATTATATCAATCAAAATCATTTGTGTTTTGTCCAAAATGCATTAACTTTGTAATAAAATATTTATTTAAGAAAAAAATGGACTCAAATGTTATTTATATAAATGCTTAACGTGAGGAAGAAAAAGAATCTTAAAATTCAAACTTGAGAAGAAAATTATTAAGAAGTGCTTCTATACCTTTTGATCTTCCTTGCTTCGAGTTAGTGTTTTTGCTTAACGTGTTTATTATTTGTTAAATTAGTCTTGATTCGATAAGTTGTTTCGCCTTTCAAAAGAGACATATAAAATTGTCTTGGACGAAATAAAAGACCCACAGAACAACAATGGGACAAAACCAATTATAAATTAGCTGCAACATTGAGATTCCTTGCAGACGGATCATACCAGAAAGTGGTTGGGCAGGATACAAACATTGGAATGGCGCACCCCACAGTATGCAATTCAATGTCCGGAGCGCTAGACATATGGCAGAGAACGTTGTATGTTGTGTCCTTTGGCTATCCATTCGTTTTCCCTCATAAATTAGATGAGTGGAGAAAATTGTTGCTGGTTGGTGTCTTGCTGTCTTGGGCGCCTACATGTTTATTACAAAATATTATTGTTTATTTCTTTAGTTTGTTTTTATAAAAAACTAATAATAGTTGAACTCACATTTTTATTTATATAAATGAAAAAAATCCCCCAAAACATCACTTTCGACAGTGTCGATAAACCAATCCGCGAAAGACACCCTATCGGAAATGCACGCGCTGATAATTAAAATATCAAATCAAATTCGCTTTCGATTTCGAAAATAGGGCGAATGTAACACGAAAGAGACGAAAGCGAAAACAGTAATATCAAATCTCATTTTCGCCACCTAAAACGATTCGCTTCGTATTCCCTAATCAGGCCACAGAGCTTTTATGTTTAATATCTGTTGTTTTAGCTTCAATGACATTCAGTTCCTTATGTTTTGTTTTGTTTAATCATGTACTTTCGTTTATCAACTTCAATAGTGTATTGCTGATGATGAGTCGCAGCAGACTCGAAATGCATTTAAATAAAATTAAAAAACTTAAACCTTGTTTTTTGTTTAAACATTTTTTATGTGATCTGTGCGGTCGTGTCCTAATTTGTTTGCTTATTATATACGATCACAAGCTAAAAGTTCGTGTTCTTTGCAAACTTTACCTGGTTTTCAACCATAAAGTAGCCAAGTTAAGAAAAACTTTAACCTAATTTTTTAGGTATTTATTATTTAGTCTATTTGAAATTTAATAATATTGCCATAAGTTTTATTTGGCCTTAGCTTAAAAAGAGAGAAGACTAAAAGCTAAAATTAAAATATAATACTCATATGGTAATAAATTCCATTTTTTTTTGTTACTGACTCAATCAATTATTATGTCGTCATTGCTAATTACATTGCACTCCAAGTGCAAGTACATGCGATCCACAAATACCCTTTATTTTGAATGTACCATGAAAACCTCAAATAAGCAATTTTTTTGGAATAGTATTAAAATCTCCTAAATTTAAAATACATATTAAATAAAAACATAGCCATACTGCTAACTTCTACTAGCTGGTTATGATGGCAATAAAAACAGCGAGTCTAATAATTGTGACAAAAAGCTGTCTCTTTTAAAAACATCGTGATCAGTGCTGTCATCCCAGAAAGTTTAAGTGCGTGTAATTTTAAAAGGAAGTAATACGAATGCCAGCACAAAAAAAAAACAATTTTCTTTAAGGAATCAAGAGAATCAAATGAATAAAAATAATAATATCATTTCTAAAGAAAATCTTACGCTGGTTAACCAAATACAAAGGAATAGTGCTAAAAAGTGCCAAGAAGCTTATATTATATACAGTTTTTAAATGTTTGGAATAGAATGACACTCAATCTTACTACAGAAAAAAATTATTACCCAGTAATCTTTCATTATTTTTTGATGGGTTCGTTTATATGTATTTTTGTATTTCTAACATTGACTTATTGACGTCACAGACAAAATCAATAACACGCATTTAGGAGGCAGTAGTAAGCAATCCCCAAATCATTTTAATTTGTTTTTTTTTCTGACAATTTGAAAGCGAAATTGCTGTAATTATTTAACGGTTTTAACAATACTTTTCTTTGATTGTGAGAGGAAGTGCTGTCATTTGATAACAAATGGATACCGTCATTAGAGGTTTCTAGCAACAGTTTTACATGGATGGCAATTATAGTTCGTTCAGTACTTGCCAAGTAGGAGTGAGAAATTCCATCAAAGGATAGTTAAGATTTCAATGGAAAAATCTAGTTAGTTTTATAAAATCAGCTTCTCAATCTCACCGTAAGGAGAAAGATACTTGTAGATGTCAAAATAAATCTGTTGAACGATAATGCCATGAAGTTATCTATAATTGAGGTATTGAAAGTGAATGAGAAATTTCAAAGTGTCAAAACAATGGTAAGACATATCAGTATCGATAGTGTTCTTTTATGTAACATCTTCTTCTGACAGCTTCCCTACTACATTTGCTTTACTCTTCTGTGCCGATTAAGTGTTTGCTTATTTTAACATTTTGACAAGAGCGGTTTTCCATAACAACCGTTATCTATTTAAAACAAATTTTCACTTAAATTTATAGCTAAAGCGGAATGATGTTTTTGAAAATATTATTTTTGTCCGATTTAGAAACAAGAAAATAGTTTGTTTTTTGTGTTTTAATCATTGAACTCGTACTGAATTCCAATCCTACACCACCAGCATAGGTAATTAAAAATGGTATACATGAAACATATTAAACCATTACCAACAGCAACAGCATTCTGACCAGCAAAGAAATTTCGGACATATTGCCACCAAGGGTGGTTTTCTCTTACAGGTTGTCTCCTATATTTTACAGTATACTATCTGTCATTTTGATAGAAAGAAAGAAAAATAGAATGCTATAAAATTTAGCATTGGGCATTTCATAGAATACTAAAGGGTGATTTTTTTGCTACTTGGTTTTTGACGTTTATATTTTTGACAGATCACACACGACAAATTCCACGAACATTTGACATTTCGATTCAGTATTGTTTGCCATTTCATCATGAATAGACTTACGCCTGAACAACGTTTGCAAATTATTGAAATTTATTATCAAAATTCGTGCTCTGTGAAAAATGTGTTTCGCAAGCTACGCCCGTTTCAGCGACGAGGCTTATTTTTGGCTAAATGGATACGTGAATAAGCAGAATTGCCGTATTTGGAGTGAAGAGCAGCCAGAGGCAATTCAGCAGCTACCAATGCATCCCGAAAAATGCACTGTTTGGTGCGGTTTATGGGCAGGCGACATCATTGGGCCGTACTTCTTCAAGGACGATGAAGGCCGCAGGGTTACGGTCAATGGAGAAAGGTACCGTTCGATGATAACAGATTTTTTTTTGCCGAAAATTCAAGAATTGAACTCGGTCGACATGTGGTTCCAACAGGACGGTGCCACATGCCACACTGCACGCGAAACCATGCAACAATTGAGAGGCGAATTTGGTGAGCAGTTGATCTCACGTTTTGGCGCAGTCAATTGGCCACCAAGATCATGTGATTTGATCCCGTTAGACTATTTTTTGTGGGGCTATGTTAAGTCTATTGTCTATGGGGACAAGCCAAACACGATTGCTGCCTTGGAAGCCAACATTGAACGCGTCATTGGTGAGATTCCGGCCGAAATGTGTGAAAAAGTTTGCCAAAATTGGACCTTCAGAATGGTCCACCTGAAGCGTAGCCGCGGGCAACATTTAAATGAAATTATTTTTAAAAAGTAAATGGCAGAAATTGATTTATTGATCCAAATAAAAATTTAATTCCCTTTTTACAAGTTTCTGTGTTTTTTTGAATTTTCAAAAACCAAGCTCTTAAAAAATCACCGTTTATTTCAATTGCGCAAATGTCGCGAAGGAATATGTATCGCTGTGTTCTTGCTCAAGTAGCATTACAAGACTTAAAAAAACCTTCAAGAAAAGGAATTAAACAAACACAAAACAAGAAATTATAACAATACACACACCACAAACGTTCACCAGCCACAAGCGCTAACCCCAAAATGAAAATGGCAGCCAAATAGTTTACTATCCATAGATTGCTATGAGCTGTGCAATGTCTAGTATGAAATTTTTTATAAAGGGTCCGCCTAACGTTTTTTATTCAACTAGTGCTTATTTCGTGAATGGTAACACTTAGCTCATGTCTGATTTGACAGATAATTAGTTTTATTCTTCCGCTGAATGAATATGGTTGTGTATACGCTCGAACAACGCTGGGAAATATTGCGACATTACTTTGAAAATCATGGTAATGTTGCAGAATGTGTGCGAAAATTGCGTACGGATTGTGGAAGAAGAGAAGCACCGTCAGCTCAGTATGTTCGTTACCTTGTGAAAAAAGTGAGAGAAACTGGCATCCTCATCGATAAACCAAAGCGTGAAAAGCCAAAAACAGTTCGTTCACCCGAGAATATTGCTGCTGTGGCAGAAAGTGTGCGTGAAGCGCCATCAACATCAATTCACCGTCGTTCTCAACAATTGAACATTTCGGAGGCATCATTGAGACGAATTTTGCATAAAGACCTTGGTATGACGGCATACAAAGTCCAATTGGTTCAGGAGTTGAAGCCAACTGACCATCCAATGCGTTTTCGCTTCGCTAAGTGGGCCTGCGATCGACTTAGAAAAGATGCCGATTTTGCCAAAAAAATCATCTTTTCAGATGAAGTTCATTTCGATCTTGGCGGGTATGTAAACAAGCAAAATTGTCGCATTTGTGGCACAGAAAACCCGCACGCATACATTGAAAAGCCGATGCACCCAAAACGAGTCACTGTTTGGTGCGGATTTTGGTCCAGTGGCATAATAGGGCTATTTTTCTTCGAAAATGAGCAAGGAGTGGCCGTTACAGTCAATGGCGATCGTTATCGGGCCATGTTGAACGAATTTTCGTTCACAGAAATTGAAGAGGAGGATATTGGCAATATGTGGTTTGAATAGAACGGCGCTACGTGCCACACAGCTGAAGCTACACTCGATGTTTTGCGCCCCGTTTTTGAAGATCGCATTATCAGCCGCAGAGCTGATGTCGTTTGGCCACATCGGAGCTGCGATTTGACACCGTTGGACTATTATTTGTGGGGTGCCGTAAGAGATAAGTATTACGCCGACAAGCCAGAGACAATTGACGCTTTAAAGGACAATATTCGTGAAGCCATTGGTGAAATACAGCTGCACACAATCGATAAAGTGCTTAAAAATTGGACCGATCATGTAGGCTACTGCATGGCCAGCCGAGGCAGCCATTTGATTGAAATTATTTTCCGTTATTAACCGGAAGGATTGTACTTTCAAATAAAAAAGAAATTTGAGAAAATATTCAGTAGTTTTTTTTTTATAGCATTTTCAAAAAAAAAAGAAGTTATTTGGCGGACCCTTTAGAATGCTATTTGTGGTCTCCATGAGCAATTTCCATAGAATGCGACCTAGCTTACTCGAAAATATAGATCGTGGAAACACCATGTTAAGTGCTTTCGTGCGCTGAACCACCAACTATGTTAACTCATTTTTTAATGAACAAATTAATTTGAGGATAACAACTTATTTTGCGTCAATAGAGAGAAAAACTAATCTTTAAAATGGCGATGGCGTATCTATCAATAAATTATAGATACTAAGAAACACACATTTGAGATATAACATAAATGATTCCTCGTGCGGTAAGTCGAATCCCACGGCCGGCGATGCTTGAGTAACTTCTATGAGGAACGAGCGAACATGCCTAGCGCGTGAGACAAAAAATATTCAGTACAAAGGACAAACTGTATTGAGAAATAACCCTATTCTCGTGCGCCGCATGAAAGCAAAAAGCTCTGCTGTCTTAACCCGAACCTCTCCGAAGATTTCCGATAGCACGTGAGGTTGTCTTGTTCTGAGTCCTGAACTGGCCTCGTAAAATCAATGCGTTGTCGCCTTAAGCGACCCATATTTGTACCACAGATAAGAAATGCAGAGATGGGAAATTTTGGCAGCTTTTTTGGTTTGCCTAGAAGCTAGTAGCTGTGTGATACTGATATTCTTGCGTCTGTGTAGGAGAAAATTTGTTTGCATCGGAAAAAACAGACGCATTTGCTTAATTTCGTTGATTTGTTATTCTTCATTTATTTTTGCATTTTTCTGAATACTAATATTGGCCAGTTAGTAAACTGCACTACAACACCACCAGTTCCAGTACGCACCAGCAGAGTTACCACTTCAAAAATTTAAAGCTAAATAGATTTGACTCCAAAAGTGAAATAAATTCAAGAAAAGGGATGTTTATTTCCAAATTAGTTCTATGTATTTATCAACAGCAATAGCACATTTGAAAGGCGAATGAAAATAATAATTAAAATAACCTTGCTAAGATACATGATACAACCAAACTAAAAAAACGTCGAACTTAATGGGCCCTTGTGACGTAGATGAAAAATAAAATTCGTAATGCGTTATCTTGTTTAGTGGCTAAAATATGTGTATATTTTTCTTCAGTGCCTACTGAAGAAGTCACCCTAGGCACAGAAACCTCAGTTTTAGTACTTTTGGGATATCTTGATTGGCCAGACCTTCTATTGGAAAAAATATAAATTTTGCAATACGATATTTTTACAAAATTATATTTTGCCTACGAATTTTCATCCACATTCTTGATTACATCGAAATGTCTTTTTTATAACGTATTTTCCTATTAATCACATTCAATTTTTACCACAGACAGACAGGAACGATCGTACTTGTTTCCTTGTTTTTGTTTGAAAGAAAATTAAAAGTAAAACAAATAATAAACATGAGAAAATTGTAAAACTGTGTTTTTTTTAAGTGAAGTTAGATGCAATTTACTCTTTTGAAATGTCAATCTTGGCTTACAAGAAAGAGTGTTAAACATTTTTAAAATAATTTTGTTTTTTGAAGTAGATTCAAGTTTTTTTTTTGTTTAAATTGAAGTGGATTAAAATGGGATTTCTAAAAGTGAAGTAGATATAAAGAATTTAACAATAGTGCGAAGACGGGGGCAGATTTAATTTTTTTTCTGAAATTGAAGTAAATCTACTTCAATTGAAGTAAACTGGTATCGCTTCCCACCAGCCGCCACTGATTGCCACCGACACTGTCATTTCCAACTGATTAATAATTAATAATAATTTTTGCAATGTAGGTTGCCACCGAATATTGTAATACATAACAATAATGTATCAGCAAACATTAATCTTATAACTTTAAATACGCTGCGCTCGTGACATAGTTTTTTGCTGATCGAGTGTCTGGGCTGAAGAATTGAAATAAATTTGTTCTAAAAGAATAGCGGCCGCTGTTTCACAATTTATTAATTTCATATATGAACAAAATGATGAATATTCTTCCCAGTATAAATTTAAAAATGCAAAAGACATAAGGTGCTTCTTGTAATTATTCTTGCGACTATAAATGTCAAATCATTCATCTTGATGAAACTGACATTTAATTAATTGTTTTACTTATTTACGAAAAGCATGATTATTTGTATTAAAAATACATTTTAGAAACCTTCCCTGTGCTTCATAATTTTTCGCCTGTCAGTTTCATATAAGTAATGGCTGTCTCTTTTGACTTTGACAAATTCTCTAAGTTTCCCACGGCTTATAAAAACATAGCTATTTCATATTTTGTTTCCTTTAGAACGCAAGTCTAAATATTATAATTGTTTTTTTGACATGCATAACTGCCACTGCCACGAATAACAACTTTGACATTTAAATTAAAGGTGGAAGTATAATTAAGCACAACATATAACAAGTTGCGGGTTAACAGTTTTCGTTAAGTATCATTCACTTTTTCTAAGAATGATATCTGGTGTTATAGAAATAAAAATGAAGAAAGATTATTCCTTATGGCTGTGTTTAGCGACAAGAGAAATTATGTCAGTTGACAAGTCAAATATACCCTCACTGTTAGTCTGTCACCAAGTTTTCCTGATTGAAATGCACACGAAAAAAAATTTCGTGCACAATTCTTTCAGAATAAGATAAGGAATAAGAGAAATTGGAACACAAATCATTGGAATGAATTGTTTCTTTTTGATTGAAATGGCTGTCAGTTGGTACGAAAAATGGGCTTTAATCAGTTAAATACATTTTTTAACAAAAAATAAATATTCTTTTGCAAATATTTTATGGTAAAACTATTTAATAAAATTGATTAAAAATATTATAAATTATCAGTGAGCACATATTCCAGATATGATTTTTTGATTACTTTAACTGATCCCTAAAGAGCAATAATAAAACTATCCAACATAAATATATTATGAAAATATGGTGCCTGTTTCCAATTTGCTCTTCCTTCTTCATTGATAAATCTATTGAAACGAATATTTTAATAATTTATTAACAAAAATGTTTTCAAAAGAGAATACACAATATAAATTGACCCACAAAATGCATAATCCCCATTTTTTTCCCGACATCGCAGTTCCGAAAAATTATATAAAATACAAAAATTGCACTGATCCGTAGGTTAGACTAAATTTACATTAAAAGTTTTCTTGGACACCAGTATCATGCCTCAAGGATTTCAATGCCTTTTTTGGGCCCATCTAATAAGGTTAAGAGAAGGTTATGTTACGTAAGGAGTGGTGTGAACAACTCAAAGGCTGTTGCAAACATGGGGGCACATTGTGGTCCTGGTCCATTGTGATCCTCTTAAGATGGTCCTTAACTAATGTTTGACATAGACTTCTTCGTTTACGAATCCAGTCTGTGCTTTAAAATATATTTGTTCATGATTGTCACTTAGACCAGGGCTAGATTATCCAGTACTTGTTTCGAAGAGTTTGGAAGCTTGGACAATCGCAGGGTAGGTGTATAATTGTTTCCCTTTCTTCGTCATCCTGACAGTTCCTACAGAAATCGGGTGCGAATTTAGGTGTATTCTAGTTGACATTGTACCGATGTAACAATGAAATAAAACAGTCGTTCCTAGACATTTAGTCCAGTCGGGTTGTCAAAAAAAAAGTTCTGCACTAGAAAAAATTAATTATTACAATTTTCTTTCACAGTTCGTTAGTGGGGGTCATAAGTAGTCTAAATCGATTTTCAGGAATTAAATGAATTTAATGAAAATTTTTATTTGGGCAATAACTTCGCCGTTTTTGATTTTTGACAAAAATAATAAAGGCACAACTTGTAGAAATTTAATTTTCTACAACCTTGGTCTTAATATTTTTTTTCAAGAAAGTTACCGTTCGCGAGATATTAATGAAAAACTGTTTGGGGCTTGTGACAGGGTTGTCCGAATTAACGACATTCAATTTTCTACGTCCAAAACTACGCGTAGTAAATAGAATAAACAACGCGTCTTACTTAGTACAATTTGCTACGTCTGCTACATTAACGTAGTAAATTAGGAAAATCAATAGAATTATTTAAACCGCATAGTAACAAATTCCAAAATTTTAAATAAAAAAAATATCTCGAAGGACCCAAGTTCAATGAAACCGGATTCCGACCAATGAAATTTATATGCATAGTTAGAGAAATAGGGGTATCCCAAATTGTTTTGAGTTGTGCCATATTTAATTTGGCCTTTTTTCTAAATCGTGCCTAAAGAACAAAATAGGTAAAAAAAAATAAACTCAAAAATACATTCAGTTTTATCATTCATTTTCAACGTATAGTAAATGTACACAATTTTTTGGATTTTCCTTGGCCAAGTCGGTTTCTTATGATAAAAGACAAATGCGAGAAAAACTTGAAAACATGTTCCTTTTATTATGATAAAAACTTTTTAAATACTCGCCAAATACAAATGAAATGATAAATGAGAATGAGTTCAAACTTCAAAATGAAATGACATTTCAGAAGATTTCACATTTGAAACTACGTCTGCTAGAATTTGTTTCATTTACTACATTAACTACATTGATAACGTAGCAGACGTAGTTAATATAGTTTATGCAAAAAAGTGACAATTTGGCCAACCCTGCTTGTGACCCCCTTTTGGAACTGAAATATTAATAAGTACAATTTTCTCTTATAGTTTGTTCGGGGACCATTAGTAGTCTAAAAATCGATTTTCGGGAAAATACTGCTGGAATTTTAGTCGCCATTTTTAATTTAATGAAGAATTGTGTATATTTTTTTATTCATATACAACCCTTTTGCGCAACACCGTGCAGGTAGAGTAGAAGAAGGTGCGTTTTTTTTTTTTTGAAAACTCAAAACACTTTTTCATATATATGTAGGATTTAAATAAAAGATTGAGATAGTTTAAGTTGAAATACATAACTAATTTATTTAATATCTTAGCATACGACTACCGTTTAATGATGGTTTCCAAAGATATTTTCTTACGCGACACGACCGGCCAGCGTAAAATGATATTTTACTCTGAATCTACAGCATTGATTGGTATTTCTTTGAGGGGGCGCAATTCCTTTTCGTGTCTCGTTCTTGTCTATGGTCTTGTTTGTATTTGTTTCGTTGCAGCTGCTAGTAAGTGGTCGTGTGTCGGTCGGATGTCGTTGCTCGTTTACTTTTATCCCACATATATTTCGCGAATGGTAACTTTAAAAAAAAAATATTTTGACTAAAGTTGTGTAAATTTAAATTACCTAGAAGCTTTACCTCTATTTTTTGTATCAGAAGTCAAAAATGGCGAAGTTATTGCCTAAATTAAAATTTTCATTAAATTCAAAATGGCGGCTGAAGCTCTAGCGCAATTTTCCCGAAAACCGAGAATAAGACTACTTATGACCCCCCCTATAGAACTGTGAAAGAGAATTGTACGAATTAATTTTTTCTATTTCAAATGTTTAACCCGACTGGACTAATACAGTTGTTATTGATTTGCTCCTTCAATCGGGACAACTGCACCCATATCTAATTGGCTTCCACTTTCTTTATTTGACACATCCTTACCAGTTCATCTGTTTTATATTCCTATGTCCAGGAGGCTAGCAGAGTTTAACTTAGTTGGTAGCATGCCTCGACATTTCGGTACTGCCTTGGATCATATTGTCCCACTGGATAGTGCTTTGATGACAGCTTGGATGTCCACTAAAAATCTCATCTCTATGACGAACTCAGATTTCGGCAGATTTTTCAATAGCATTATTTCGTAATATTGCCAGATAAACCATAGAGGCTTTGCTTCCAAGGGCCTATTCTTTTAGTCCGAGTGCACTTTTGGCTGCTGTGCATTTTATGTTCTTGTCCAGGACTTGAAGATTGAGAATAATTTCCAGTCCTGCTTGTGGCGCAAACAGACTATTCTCTGTATGTTCATGTTTTTGAGACAGCTATACAGCTTTCTATCAAAGAAGCCATTAATTCATCAACAGAATATTCTGTGACACTTTCCTTTGACATAACTTCACAAAACCACAAAAATCTTCATGATATACATGAAGATTGTGCAAATTTTTCAATTTTTATATTTTGTGTTAATTATCTATAATTGGAATTCAATATGTAATTTAATTTCAAAGATAAAAATCTATTTGGGAGGCTCTTTTGGTACATCTCGCTACAAAGGGAACCAAATGCTACCATACGAGTAGTAGCGAATTCGACAGCTGTGATCATGACATCATCTCAGAAAAACGTATGACAATCATGGCCATATAAATTCTGTATGCTAATTTTATTATTCGCATTTTCTTTAACGAGTAAAAAAAAACAACCCTTTCTATAAAGAAAAGAAGCCAATTTAAGAGTATCATAAATTCATTTCATGAGTCTTACTTGTACCTGGGTGTGTCCTTATTTAAAATTAAAAAAAAAATCTGGAATTTCATTTCATTTAAACAGAACGATGATAAATTTTTCTAAAATATCCAATTTCCTATTTTCGCATTACTTACTCAATTTATGGTCAATTGGTTGCTCAGACTCTAGAAAATGCTTGATATGCAAAAAAGCGTATTCGGTAAAATAGTACAGGGCAGGCAAAGCTCCCATAGAAATAAATAAATTGATTGGCTAGGCAACGATGGCTTTAAGAAAAAAAAAACGCTTTATGATTTTTACCTTAATTTCCTCTAAGAAACATTAAATGACAGATCAATTTTCAAATAAATAAAATAAAATTTAATATGTTAAATACTTTAATGGATTTTTTATTCAGGATATTTTCTGTTAAGAAAGTACAAAAGTATGATTTGTATCTTGGGGTTTCTTGTGCATATTTCAAAATGTTGAACATAAATTGTTTTTTTTTTGTATGTACAGAGAAGGCTATAAATATTAAGATGAATTTAAAATTGCATAACTTTGGAGCGCGGCAATGTTTCTAAATAATAATTTTCCGTTTCTCTGTTAGATTAGAAATTCCGATTTGAAATAATGGTTCCCAAGAGGATATAACATCTGATTTTCGATGTAGACTTTTACATTACGGCACAATTAACCATATTTTTATGGACATTATTTATAACAATGTAACATTTACTGTAATGTATATATGATTTGTGAGGCAAAATGGCCGCCGAGAGTTGAGCAATGGTTCATTTGTTCATTTTTTGTGATAAATTCTTAAATTTTGGTATGTATAATATGTACTGACTTGAGTATGCTTCGAATTAGGAAATTCTGAATTTCCATAAGAATAAGGCACATATTTAAAATTAAATAGAAGCAACAGTGAAATGTATATACATATGTACATAATATTTGTTTTCGAAAAAAATTTACATATTGGATTTCTGAAAAAAAATTTGAATTTTTTGAAAATTCAATACATATTTCGAACGGTTAGGTTAATGGGCTGACAGTTAATGTTGTTACCGTCACACTTAGATCAATGTAGATCCGTTGTGATACGCGATTGGAGGAAGCCCATGCTGAAAACATAATATAACATATCGTCGCACTAGTATTGAAGTGCCGTATACGCCAAAGTGCATTTTTTGAACTGGGTATGCAGTCTTATGTTTTTGGGGGCGCTTTTCGCTTTTCTCTTTTCGTTGCTGATATATTGAGAATGGTTTTGACGTATATCCATAAAAATCATCAAGTTCACGTATTGTTTTGACGTAAACGCCAACTTTTTTCATTTACGTCAAAATTTTCATGAAATTTACGAAAAAAATAGTTTGAAAATTGCTTTGACGTACGTCTTATTGTCTTGCAAAAGTCACGAAAAACCAAATGGTCGTTCACTATTGATTTGACGTATGTGCACACAAATTGCAGTATAATGCTTAGAAATTATATATACTCGTACATAAGCCATAAGCACGAAAAATATTATATTTTTTATTTGCCGTATGTGAATACAAGTCTAACTCACTGATCTCTATTATACACTGGATAGTGTATTCCCTACAAAGTATAACAGTTTTTTTTGACTCCATTTGAATTTGACAGTAGCACCATTGCAATTGTCTATCTCGTTTTTTTATAAAAAGAGAGAAAGAAATAGATTGCACTCCTTTTCAAAAAAAAAAAAAATGAAAAACATTTTTATTGTCAGTTTCAACCAAGATAATAAGAACTACAAACAATTCAGAAAAGGAAAGGCGGAAGGTTCCGTCACCTGGACAATCGGATCTCGCAAGAGATTATATCAATCAAGACGGGGGAGGAATTGATATTGAAACTGCAAAGAAGTCCTTCGTAAAGAGGATAAATTCGATAAGAACGTTTCAAGGAAATTGTCAAAGCTAAGCACAAAGTTGAAAAGAAAAAATCAAAAAGGAAGAATTTCGAAGACGAAGATGAAGTCGACGACCTTGGTAGTGATGAACACGATCAACATGATGTCGATTTGTCATGTTTGCCGAATACAGATAAGATTTAGAAGAAGACGACAAAGAAGATGAACCACGTCACAAGAACGTGAAAGATATTGCAGAAAAATTATCATTAAATATGGAAGCTGAAATTATTGCAATGTAATTGTTGGGAAAATAAAACAAGTTCAAGTTCTTTTACAAATGGAAGTCAATATTGTACGTTTCTCTGTCTTTTTTCGTCTTAAATTCTAGTTTATTTACAATACATATTAAAAATCTGGTAACAGAAAGTTTCAAGGAAATGTGTTTTCTTGTTGGTGGAGTTGGATGGTTATGCTGTTTTTTTTCGATTTTCTGGTCGATTTTTATCCAATCTCAATGGTTTATGAGAACTTCAACGAGTTGACCCTCACCGCCAGCCTAAGATAAATTTGCCGTCAGTGATACAAGGTGCGGCTTAAGAAGCCGCTTTTGGCAATATTAAGCTAGCACCGAAACCACTTTCAATTCAATATTTAATACACACTAGAAACAATCAAATATATCATTAGTATGTCTTTTTTATTAAGAAAAATTAGTGCTTACATTTGTTGAAAATAGATGTGTAATTTAAATTTTATATTTTTTTGAAGAAAGTGCCCTTGCTATGGTTGATTAAACAAACTTTATTTCAAGCATTAGTAACCATCTTAAAATGTAACTTTGGCAACAAAAATGTTATACTGTTATACTGACATGGAACCTCTACAATTATTACAGTTTTCTATTGGGGTCAATTTTTTTGTGTGAATACACTATCCAATGTATTATAGAGATCAGTGGTCTAACTGTGTCGATAAAAAAGTAAAAATATCACAGCCGATCACAGTCTGCTAAGTTTTGTGAAGGAAGTGCTAAAACTGAAATCTCCAGTACCCGATATGAATCCGGAACTTCTTTCGTAAGGAGTTATAATTCAAATTGAATAAAGCTTTATTCAAATGTTTTACATGTTATAGATTAATCGACTGGGTGGTCCCAAATGAGATGATTTTCGGGATGATGTAAATTATGCTTCGAGTTCAAGCGGCTCAGACTTTTTTATAAAAAGAATAAAAACAACACCAATTTTTTTTGGAATTTTTTTGTTCCCAGAATAATATTTTAATACGAAGCGATGATTCTGTTAAAGATTATGACTTTGTTATAGAATGTAGCTTCCCACGGACCTTACTGAACATTTTGAGAAGTATTCCGTCTGAATATGACACTTCTGGTAAAAAGTTTGTTAAAATAATTTTAGTTCTTAATATAACTATTTATCCAATATTCTTCTAAACAGAAAGTAATGTGTCTTCAAAAAATTATGCAGCTATACTAACTACTTTTATACGAAAAGCGGTTTGATTCAAATTTCATTCAAGAAAAATGCGAGGAATTTGAGACATGAAATGAGCTCAATTATTTTAAACACAAAATACCACAAATAAATTTTTTTTGAATGCCGAAAAATGAATGTAATCAAGAGTTACAAGTTATTCAGAAACGAAAGAAAAACATATCTAAAGAAAAAATTGAAGATATAAAAAAGACTTTTCTCTTTTCTGTCTTCAAAAGATAATACAGATAATTGGGAGAGTACGATAACTTTGGCGCCAAGATATAATAACGGTTTTTGGTAGAGGGGCTTAATACAAGCATTTTTTACTATGGAAGGGGGGGGTCTATCTCCCCTCGTTTAGGCGGGAGGGGCAATTTTATAAAAATTTACTTAAAATCTTTAAAAAAATATTTAAAAAGAACGGCAACACTTACAGTTATAAATTATACCTTTTTCAAAAGTCAGAACTCTACAATTTATAATTAATTTTAACTAAAGTTGTTTTAGTCAATAGTTTTTTTAAATAATTGACTTCAAAGTCAAATTTTATGAAAAAAAAGTTACAAAAATCACTTTGAATATTATTTTTCTCATGATTAAAGACATCGATAAAAAAATAATTGATGTAGTTAACTGCTCCAATTATTTTTTTATTAAACACAGAAAACTACTTCTTTTTATGTCTTCTAGTTTTTAAGATATGTAATTGAAAAATAATAACACTATACCCAAAAGATTCTTTAATTTTAAAGAAACTTTGCATATAATAAAATTTTCACCCTCCCCAAAGCCTATAGTGAGCCCAAGCAGGGGGGTTGCAGGGGGGCAGCATGCCCCCCCTTGGGCATCTCACTGTTTGCATCGTAAATTTCATATATACCTTTGTGATTTTATTACAGTTAATGCGGTTATTTACCAACCGAACTTTGCACTTTTTGAATTTTCCACGGTCATTAAAATATCACAACACAGAGGTGGAGTAGACGTTTTGGAGGGAATTAACCCGATTTCTTCTAAAAACGCGATACTTTTTTCGTTTGTTGACACCAAATCCCCAAACGAACAAAAAATCGAAAAATTATTTAATTTTGGGTGAAGAAGGGGATGCTTAGCCGCCATTCTTAAAAAGGAAACACTACTCTTTCAAACGTTAAATGAAGAATGGCTTTGGTATACAATAACCTGCACCAAACCTGTATAAAAAAAAACGGTACAAACATCGAATGCTTGCTCTTGTTTTTTATGATCTAACTATATACATACTTTTTACTATGGCTGCATTATATGTGTGTACATAGTTATATGCATATCTATGTATGACACAAACATATGTGCATATTAAGAAACTATGAGAATTTGCTGCCGTTGTGTTGTCGTAAAGGTAATGCAAATTTTCATGCTCAAATATATTAAATGTTAAAGTTTTGGCCAAGTACCTAACCGGATATTTAGAAAAAAGAGATTGAAATGGACATGACATATGTACATACGTTTATGTATATAATATCAATTATTTTTTTTAATCCAGATTCTTTAAATGCAAAAGAAACTTTACATGCACCCATCTGATACAAAATTATTTTTTTTTGTTTTTCAATTTTCTCAAAAACTAGAAAACATAGAAACGAATAGTTTTCAGTGTTTGATTAAAAAATAATTGGAACAGTTAACTACATCAATTACTTCTTTATTGGTATTTATAATCATGAGAAAAATAATACTCAAAGTGATTTTTTTAACTTTTTTTTCATAAATTTTGAGTTTGAAGTCAATTATTTCAAAAACCATTGACTGAAACAACTTTACTTAAAATTTATTATAAATTGTAGAGTTCTGACTTTTGAAAAAGGTACAATTTATAACTGTAAGTGTTGCCGTTCTTTTTTAATATTTTTTTTAAAGATTTTAAGTAATTTTTTATAAAATTGCCCCTCCCGCCTAAACGAGGGGAGATAGACCCCCCCCCTACCATAGTAAAAAATGCTTGTATTAAGCCCCTCTACCAAAAACCGTTATTATATCTTGGCGCCAAAGTTATCGTACTCGTGCCCAGATAATTATGTAAATGTATTAATTAATTATTTATTCATTAAAAATGTTAACTTTTTGTTAATTTTTAATTACAAAAGTGCTATTTTTCCTCCTCCCTTTAAGAAAACAATGTACAAAAATGTATGAAGTCACTAATATTCAGTTTTTGTATGATTACATACTTGCTTTTAAAGCATTTTCTCGTATTATTTAATGACATTGAATGCCCAACAACAACTTGAGTGTGCTACCAACAAGTTTTTTCTCAATTATTTTTGGCTGAATATACAAATAAAAATGACCAGTGTCAAAAGCTTTCACATAAAAAAATCTCCCCCTTATATGAACAACAAAAATGTTGGCTTTTAAACGAGTAAGGAGAAAATAAGAAAGAACCCGAATAAGCAATAACAAACTTGTGTGGCTAATAAAAGCGCTAGTTGTTTCAATGCAATTGATAAACAGGAAAAACCTGCATTAGGTTGGATCTGATCATGTGGGCTCGGTGGCGTGATGCGAAGTGCATTGGCTATTAAGCGGCTTGTCATGGTTCAATACACGATGAAGGCACAAGAAGTTTTTCAATTAAAATGAAAAAGTAGACCAGCACCACTAGAGCAAAGGAATCTAATGATCGACCTTGGCAAGTCGTGAAATAGCTATAATTCCAGCCAAAACTAATTGAGAAAAAACTTGGTGGTAGCACACTCAAGTTGTTGTTGGGGCATTCCAATGTCATTAAAGTCACTGGCGCAAAATTTTAAACGACTTAGTAAAATCTTTAGGCCACTTTTAACAATTTGCTAAGCTAAATTGATGATTGAGCTAATTTTAAACGATTTTAACATTTTACTAAAGTTAAAATCACGGAATGGCTACTTTAACTTTTAGAAATTTGCTAAATCCATTATGGAATCTGATAGTATATCAGACTTGCACGCGGGGTGCCCAGGTTCGAGTCCTGCTGGTGCACAATTTTTTTGTTTGGTTTGTAAATAATGAAGTTAAAATGATGAAAGTAGAAATAACTTATACCTTTTTAGAGCACATGTTGGGTTTTCATCAACATATAATTAATGTACAACGCATTACAACAATAATTGTGTTCATCGAAATTCAAACCCTACAAATGCTCAGCTTTCTGCTTAATTAGCAATTTACTAGTTTAGAAATGTTTAAAAATTTTAAAATAGTTATTCAAGCACTAGGAAATTGCCAACTAGTAGAATGTTAAGCCCTTAACAATGGGTTGTTAAAAATTTTGCGCCACTAAGTTTAAGTTTATTTTTCATTTTTTCTATGTAGGTATCATAACTTGAAGTGTTCTATACTTTTGAAAAGGCTGAATTATATTTTTAAAATAAAAAAATGGACTGAGGAAACTTTAAGAATTTTGAAATAATTTTTATTTTATTTTATTTTTCGTTTTAAACTCTGTCTTTTATTAAGAAGAAGCATTTAAAAAGCGAGAATACAGAATCTTAATTTAGTTTATTAACGGGTGATTTTTTTGCTACTTGGTTTTTGACGTTTATATTTTTGACAGACCACACATGACAAATTCCACGAACATTTGACATTTCGATTCAGTATTGTTTGCCATTTCATCATGAATAGACTTACGCCTGAACAACGTTTGCAAATTATTGAAATTTATTATCAAAATTCGTGCTCTGTGAAAAATGTGTTTCGCAAGCAAAATTGTCTACAGCGACGAGGCTCATTTTTGGCTAAATGGATACGTAAATAAGCAGAATTGCCGTATTTGGAGTGAAGAGCAGCCAGAGGCAATTCAGCAGCTACCAATGCATCCCGAAAAATGCACTGTTTGGTGCGGTTTATGGGCAGGCGGCATCATTGGGCCGTACTTCTTCAAGGACGATGAAGGCCGCAGGGTTACGGTCAATGGAGAAAGGTACCGTTCGATGATAACAGATTTTTTTTTGCCGAAAATGCAAGAATTGAACTCGGTCGACATGTGGTTCCAACAGGATGGTGCCACATGCCACACTGCACGCGAAACCATGCATCAATTGAGAGGCGAATTTGGTGAGCAGTTGATCTCACGTTTTGGCGCAGTCAATTGGCCACCAAGATCATGTGATTTGACCCCGTTAGACTATTTTTTGTGGGGCTATGTTAAGTCTATTGTCTATGGGGACAAGCCAAACACGATTGCTGCCTTGGAAGCCAACATTGAACGCGTCATTGGTGAGATTCCGGCCGAAATGTGTGAAAAAGTTTGCCAAAATTGGACCTTCAGTATGGACCACCTGAAGCGTAGCCGCGGGCAACATTTAAGTGAAATTATTTTTAAAAAGTAAATGGCAGAAATTGATTTATCGATCTAAATAAAAATTTCATTCACTTTTTACAAGTTTCTGTGTTTCTTTGAATGTTCAAAAACCAAGCTCTTAAAAAATCACCTTTTACTTTAATGTCGTATACGTTTTTTTGACGTACGTGTATGAAGAAAAGAAACTTCTGATTCTTATGGCGTATACGGCAAATTCATTTTGGACACAAATTTAAATATTTTGAAAACTAAAAGAGTTTTAGATGTCCAATAACATCCGTATATAGTAGAGAATTCTTAACTATATCATACTAAAAAATCAAAAAATGCCAGCGATTAGTTTTTTCGCAATAGACTTCCAAATATTTAAACGCCATTTCCCAAAAATGTAAGAATGGCATATACGGCACTTCAATACTAGGGCGACGATATCCCTTTCCGGCAAGCAGTAGCTTGAAATTTCGTAAGGGTGCTAAAAAGGAAAAAGTGTCTTTGTAAGTGTCGGTCGGTACATAGACACCGGGTTGATGGGAGGTTACAATACCACTGTCATTTGAGGGCGTCATCCTCTCCTTTATCCCCACTGGATAGATAATCCCTTCATCAGGCCCGATGGAGCGAGCGGCTTCCGTTAACGTCTTCAACGTCTGGTGGTTGGGTTTGATGGATCAGTGGTTTGTGTGTGTGCCTGTTTAGTTGCGTGAGATTGGCTGAATAAATCGAGGTGGCCGACCCTTCCACAAGAGTATGTTACCGTTTTTAAGGAGAAGCGACCAGCTTAACTCAATGATTCTCGTGTTCACTGCAGGAGCAGCAAAAACTGGTGAAGGGCTGGCTGCCCAAACTCCTTTTGTTGCCACTCCAGTGTGTCTTACAATCGATAGTCGTTATCATTGTCGTCCTTTATTGCTATGTTGATTCGGAACTGTCAAGCCATTTATTTGCGTTAATGAATTTTATTCCCTTCTTGCTAGTAATGTTAAATAGTTCCTCTAAATCTTTGAAGAAGTGACTCCCGAAGAGTCTGCTTCTCAGATGAACAAAGCGCTTGGCAGTGACAAAGGAAGTGAGGAGAGTCTTTATGTATCTCCTCGTCAGCACATCCTCTGCACAGATCATCCAGACTATGTTACATCCTTTTCTTGTGGTAGCCCAACATGTTATGACCAGCGGTTATGCTCATAATATCATCAGTTCTCCGTTTGTTAAAAATTGGCCATAATTTCCTGGTTGTAACACAGCTATCAAGTGAGGTCCATCTCGTGCTTTTTAAAGATAGAACTTTACATTCGATTTCCTGTTGAAGATTGCAGACTATTAAGTCTGTTTGCACTAGGTCAAATGTTGAACCCATTCTTGCCAGTTCGTCAGCGCTTTCGTTGCCTGGAACACCACTGCGACCAGGAACCCAACAGAGCCTTACTGAATGTGAGTGAATGAATGAAAAACTCAATGAAAAAAGTGATATCAGCCTTTGGTATTGCCATCATTGAGATCTGTTTGGCAGCTTCCGTCATATCCAAAACCTCACCTTGGAAGACACTGCTGTAATAAGGCAGTCTGAATGAGCTGGCTAGTCCAAGTGTTTCTGAAAAGAAGCCTGCACCAACCCCAGCATCCATTTTGGCAACCATCGGTGTATAAGTATAGTATTAACTTTTTTTATTGAAAAAAATCAAAGAAATTTTGTTATTGAAATTTTTGACAATTGATATTTTTGACAGTTGAAAATTGACTTTTTCCTGATTTTTTGCACTACTTGAAATAAGTTGTAAAATTCTAAATATACTATTAAAATTATTATCAAAAATCTGAAATTTGGCATGGGGGAGATATGTATTTAAGTCACACTGTATACAGTTTATATTACAGTATATTAAGATATCGTCAATTAAATAAGTCAAATGATATCAAAATATGTCACGCCGCGCCGTCGTGTGATTTTCAATGAAAAAAGTTGTCAATACGTTGACGAGAACGGTTTAAGGTCAAAATATTAACAATTTTTAATATGCGTTTCATAAATTTGTCAACGCCATAGTGACCCGTTGACAGTATTTGTAGTACTATTTGTTATCGCAGTGGATGTATACGAACATTGATATATTATTGCATATTATTGTTTTTGTTTTGTTGCGTAAGGTATGGTATAAAAAAGGGTGAGTGTGAGGTTAAACGAAATAATTTAATTTTTTAAATGCCCATTTATGCTATTGTGTATGAAATATGACACCTTTCAAATTTGAGATGCTTTCAAGGCATCGGTCGATGTCGGCATATTTTAATATACCTTTGACGCGATATAAAAATAATAGTTAACGTCGACATGCCTTTTAATCGCTTGGCCAGAAAGTTTATTATGACGTTTATTATATGGAATAAAGCTCCATAAAGATGTAAGTCCATGTCGACCACATCTGTGTAGTTCAATATGGACCAAAATTGGTTGGGGGTTATCGTGAATAAAATTTTTTCTGGAAATTTTTTCACATTCGAATGTAAAGAACTTAGGTAATGATCCTTAAAAGATTCCCTTGGAATTTATTGGTATCAACCTTTCCAAAGAGTTTTGCTGTCATTTCATACGATTTTTTGTTCGAGGAAAATTTGTGAGAGATTGATTGTCACAGACCATCTCTTGTGGAATGAACACATATTCTATGTCGCCAAAAACGCTGCAAAGTGTTTAGGTTTTCTTCGAAGATGCAAGAAAGTCTTCTCCCTGTCTTATCTGGCTGTAATCTATAAGGCTTCATCCGACCAAAACTTGAGTAAAACTCTCACATTTGGTCAGGAGCTCCTAAAACGCATTTCAATCTTGTGGATAAAATTCACAATAGAGCTCTAAGAATGATCGCTATTTTATCGGTATTTTTATGAACAGTGTTCTAGCGAAGTAGCCAGGTACATTCCTCCCCTTAAACTATTCAACCGTAACACTCGCGCTTATAGGAATGCTCATCAGTTTACCCTTGAGCCCAATTTCGGACATACTGCAAAGTACAGGGATTCTATCTTTAGCTGTACGAATGTGGAATGCTTTACCATGTTTGATATTTCCCTCCCATTTTGATATTCTAAACTTCAAAACTAATGTACATCGGTATCTCCTTTTGAATCCTTCCCTATTTTCCTAGCCCTCGCACTGTGCTCGAACATATTAAGGTTAGTCAAAATCTCTTCAGTGCGCGCACAATATAAAAACAATATAACTTTGGATCAAGAAAGTCAGAAAATAAGAATACTTTACTAAGCGGACATGAATCGAGCGTATAAGGGGATTTTTTAGCGTTGTAAAACTCATGGCTTTGTACTTGTCAACATTTAAAACAAGACGATTTTTGTTGCAACATTCCCTAAATATAACCAAGTCTTCTTGTAAAAGTAAACATTCAGAGGTGGATTTAATTTATTTGAAAAGCTTAATTTCATCAGCATAAATAAGGAAAGACAAATTTCTAATAAAAGCAACCAAGTCATTTATAAATAAAAGAAATAATATTGGACCTAAATGGCTGCCCTGAGGGACGCCAGAATTAACAACTAATTGGTTCGAACGCTCATTGCGAAATACAATACTACAGAATTTATTTTTTAAGTATGATGAGATCCAATTTAGGAAATTACTGTTAAAGCCTTGATTACTTAGGTTTAAAATTAAAGTACGATGACACAACTTATCAAAAGCTTTACTAAAATCAGTTACACGAAATCGACTTGTTCACGTTTTTCAAAAGTATCTAAGAAAAAGGACGCAAAGTTAAACAAATTAATAAACGTAGATATTTTTTTGACAAATCCATGCTGATTATCACAAAAAATTGAAGAACAGTGAAAGGAAAGAATACTACATACGATTGACTCAAACAGCTTTGCTATCACATATAATTTAGAAATAGGTCTGTAGTTCATTATTTCATTTTTAGGACCTTTCTCCTGAACAGGTGTAATGAATGCACTTTTCCAGATATTGGAAAAAATCGAACTTATTAAAGAAAACACATGACGGGTATGACAGTGAGTAACAAAACCTTATGCCTTCACATTGTAAACGTTGACGGAGGTGACTGATTGAAACTAAATTTTGTGACGTCATTGTCAATTTACCTTTGACATCATTTTCGTTTCGGTTGGAGACACTAAATAACTCTTTTTCTAACTTTTTTAAGTTTCCTTTTTCCAAGTCGTTGAAGAAATTCGTTGCGTAACTTTAAACGATAGAATCTAATACCATTTTAATTATATCTGCAAAAAATTATTGACATTTCTTCAACTGAAATGTCAGCTCGTAACAATTTAAATCAAATTAACAGTGAATTACCTTAAAGAAATTAATAAGCAAACAATTGTTTTCAACATAAGGTACTACATTCCCATACATACAGTTATAGATAATTAAAACTGAACAAAAACACATTGAGAAAGACGTTAAAGAAAATTTAATTCAATAAAAATTAATGAAACAACAACAACAACTGATTACTTGCGCTATGAGTCTATTTTTGAATTTTCAAGAAACCTTTAGGAAATTAGAAATGTTGTTTCTTTGTTAGGATAACGACATCACCAACAACAACAACAGTTGAAAATTCAACAAAGATTACAATATGATATCTATATAATATCAAATTAATATTTACTCAGGACGAGATGGAATATTAAATATTTAAAAGCTTTTACGAGTCTTATCACAAAATTCAAGAAATTATTGACACTTCTCTTTCTCTATCCATTTTGGTGTTAAAGAAAAACCATACTGGTAATTCTGGAGGAGTAAAATTGGTTTATAGATATAAATGTATCTATTTCAGAGTCAGAGTACTCGAATATAAAGAGACAAGAGTAGGATTAACCTACATTCCCGCATTAGAATAAAGCCCTACACATATTACACCTACATAGCTATGAGAACAAAATCGTAATCCAAACTACAGTCAAATCCGCTTATTGGATAAACTTTTGTGAATAATAAACAAAAATCTGAAATGAAAGATAAAATAATAAAGGACACAACTTTTTTTGAATTGAAGCTTAGTGATTCAAAGAGTTCCTACTCAATATTTCATACTACAAGCGGTACCGTTGGAGAAATAAAGGGGTCCAAAGGGTATGTTACTAATTTTAATACCATCAATGGTTTCTTAAATCTGCGAATGATTAAATTGACATCAATTGACACCTGTGGTTGGTCGAGAAATATTTGATACGGCTGATAGGGGAACAGTATCTTATTTTCTATTTTCCAAAAATGTCTGTCAAAAATATGTTTCCAAGGTCTAGTGTTGTGCGAACAAGTATTAGAATTGTAGTTTTCACTTAGGTTGATACCATAGTTTTTCACTTAACGCTATTTATTCATGTCAAAGCTTCTGGACAAAATAAGTTACGAACTAACGAATCGTCGCACTTTTAGTATAGATCAATCATTAATACCGTGCGCGTTCCCGGCTATTAACTCATCTTAGGTACATCCGTGAGCAAACTATCGAATGAACGATACCCCTCTCAATTGCGTCATCCCTTTGCAAAATATTCTGGAATTTTAATTTTTTTGAAAAACACCAGGTTAGGTTAGGTTGAAGTGGCCGTCAGCCTTTGCAGCTGACACAATTAGACCAGAGTTGTTCACTTGTTCACCATGAATCATGAGATAATCGATACCCTATTCGTTGAACCGGTTGGAGCTCCTAATGAAGCGTACCAGACTGAAGATATCTATTTTGCTTAGATCGCAGAGATCATCGAAGAAAAAGTCTCCAAGATGGAGATAGGGAATGGCATGTACACAGAAGGAGAGCAATAGATTTCACCCCTTCATCATCCATGTAGCTTCTACAAAAATCGTTTGAATAAATGCCATGCCTCGTTGTCTGCTTGCCTATGAGGCAGTGCCCGGTTATAACACAAATTCTGCTCCCGGATATTCCTTGGAAAAAGAACCCAAGTTTTCTTATATTTTTTCCTAAATTTTTAATTTTTTTTTTGAAAAAGGCCAGAAATTTCTTGAAAAAAAAATTTGGATAAAAGCCAGAAAAAAAAAATTCGGGATTGTGTGAACTGTTTCTTGCAATTAGGTTCACGGCGTACAAAAAGCTCAGCAACCCCCCTGCTTGGCCCAATGTATGATTTGGGCTTATGCACATTTTTTTCGGATTTGAAGATTTCTCTTGCAAGAATTCAAAAAAAAAATTGCTTGAACCCAAATTTGTAACCACCCCAGATTCTATATTAGGCCAAGCAGGGGGGTTGCACGGGGGCACTTTTCCATCTTAGGTTTGTCCTTTCTAAGGCAACTTGTTTCAGTTCATTAATATTACAATTTCCTAGAAGAACCCAGACCAACATAGGTGAATATTGAACTGCAGTTGACAGCAGCTATGTAGTTTGCAGAGGAAGATTCCAGAGATTTAATAGCCGCCTGACTATCGGAAAAGATATGGGTATCAGTAGTTGATATCACGTTTTCCTTGAGCCATGCCAGGGAAGGACTTCCCTAATTGCCCTAATTTCCGCCTCAAATACGATTCAATGATTAGGAAGACGGAAAGAGAGACTTCATTTTAGTCTGTTTGGGTACACACCCCTACCAATCCCATCATCAATTTTTGATCCATTAGTATTAAAACGTCTTCAATCATCTTACAAGAAGTTGAAGTCCTCCCAAAGAGATCTTGGATGAATGGTGACTTGGTAATTTTTCCCGAATTCTAGTTTTAGGATGATTTAATCAATGTGACTTGGAAGCAGCATTGCCACAAAGAAAAGAATTTTGAGGGACTTTCGGGGGGCAATTTCCAAAAAGTGATACTCGTCAGAATTTTTTTTTTTAAACTAACAATTATTAGGCAACATAAATATTTATTCATATAGTCACGTCGTCCGAATGAATGAATTCAGTTCGCGTTTTTCTCTTTGAGCTCTGAGCATAGCACTGAGCAGAGTTTGATTAGAGCTCTCCGATTTAGTTATGAAATACACTGGATCACTAAACTAGCACAATAATAAAATAATAAATATTTATTACCTACAGTCGAAGAACAACTAGTGTCAACCTCTATTTTTATGTATTTGATAAATTTTCCCGTCTGTCTCTGTCATATCACACAAGCAAAGTTTACTCCACGAAATAAATTTTTTTACGAAACACTTGTCAAATATTTTATTCATTAGATGTTACAAATTTTACAAAATGCATTTCGAAATGATTTACATGCCATCATCAACCTTACGCTTTAAAATAAACCAAAGAAAGGCATTTAAAATCGAAAACCAATCATTAATTTGTTGACAAAAGGAAAGAATGAATAAGGAGAAAGTTAGGAATTATTTTGTTCGTACCTACTCGTACATTTTATTCTGACTTTATAGCTCGCAGCTAGGTCTGATTGAAAAAGGAAACACAATTTGAGCGCTCTAATTTGTCTAATGTGGTTTTGCATTGGTAAAAGAAATTAATTTATTTTACATATGTCAAAACACCGATTTTCCCCTTTTTTGTGTATTATTGGGCATAATAAATTGATTTATTAAGGAATCTAGATCATTTCTGCAAATTTAAATTTTTCCACAAATTTACCACTCTTTGTGATAATACTATTACAATTTTCTGCTGACAGCTTGAAATATTTATGTGTTGCATTGTAATTATTAAAGCGAAGCATCATGTTATTCTCAAGAAAACCACGGTGCTATTATAATCATCCATTATTAAATTCATTCATTAAAAATTTATTATTTCTTGAAAATTGAATATCTTTTTCTCACTTATCAAATAAACAGCTACACGTTTATAGGCACGATATCGCACAAATACCATAAGAATAAAAATTAAATTTAAATTCATGTTCCATTGGGCTCGAAAAATCAGAATCTATATTGAAATATGGATTTACCAATGGAAAACCACATAAGCTAAAAATGATATTTTTTTGACAGCTTAGTTCTCTGCTCTGAGCAAAAAAAGAAAAACGGAACTTGGTTATGGAGGAAACACATTGACAGTTTTTGTGATGAAATTTGAAAAAAATTGTATAAAATCTGACAAAAAATAAGATATGTGGGCCATTTCTTGTTGGTCCCGGGCAAGGGGCCAGAATAAAAATAGTGGGCCAAATGTTCCGATCGGACGCATTATGAATAATATAGGATTGACAATAACATTATTGATAGTAAATAACCTTATAGGCGGGCGGCTGTGCTCGTTGGCGTCTGGTTGCCGTTGCAAAAAATGCGACAGATAACGTTGATCCGAATGATCCGCTTATACATTTTGAAGAATTGAAAATCCAAATGCTTCAAACATTAAAATCTGTAATTTTCCCCAAGGATAAAGTTGGGGAACATTTAAACGAAAATTAATTTTTAATCGCCAATTAACGCCTAACCTAAATTTTATATGACAATTTTTGATATGCAAAATTTTCAATCTGGAATCTTTTCCAACCGCCCCAAAATAGGTGTTCCCAAATCTCCATTGTTGCTATAGCTATATGTAAACGATTACACTTCCTTGTTTGAATTTACAATAGGTACTCAACAGCTTGCAGCTTAACTTTCTGTTTGTAGCGATTGCTTATGAACTTCCTTCCCCAGCTGTGGTCGAAAAACAAATTTGAGGCCGACCACTCCTTTCGACATCTGTTTTATTGGGTCAAGTTTTAATAAGACTGCAAGCTAAATGCTTATTCGAACATGAATTAAATAAGCTGTAAATATAACTGCTTGATATCAACAAGTAGAGACTAATTGCCGCTTCAGTTAACCGGAGTCGACTATACCCCTACCATTATTCTTTAAGTAAGGCGTTGGCCATTGTATCTAAAAGTATCTATACTTCATCAATATCTTGACGGGTAGGTAATATGGAGTCTGTATATCCTTGGATATATCCAAAAGGATAAATATCGAAGAAATTGAATTGTTACAAATTAAGACAGGTGAAAAGTGAGAGATAACATTTTGCTAAAATGTAAATGATTTTTTTTTCCGAAACACACACAACCACTCACTCAATGCCACCATTTGGAATTCCTTAGAATTTGATTAATAAATGGTTGTGGCTTTCTAAAAATAATTATCAAGTCAGACCCATATCTACCCTTGCAACATATTCTTTCCAATTTAGGTAATTCCAAGGAAAAGCTAGTATTCTATTTATTTTTTGTGCGGCTACTATGTATATAAGTAATGGTCAAATCTGTTATGTGTACAAAAAGAACTCCATGGAGTGTTTCTGCTTAAAAAAAAAAAAGAATCCTTAGAGACAGTTAAGACAAATGGGCTTCTTTGGATACTTACTTTTATGACTACTGTGTGGTTATTTTTTTTTGGTGGTAAAAGCTTCCGTAAGGGATTTTTTTTTGTCCGTATATAAATGGAATATATTTCGTTTAATATTTGACAGGCTTATTAATTTAAGGCAAATAAATTCCAGTAGTTAAGAAAGTTATAAATACATACATTAGATTTTTGAATAGTGATCTAATGTTTATGGATTTTTGGGGGGAAGTCAATGAAATACGTCAAGTGATAGGATGGAAGAACTTTAGATTTAAGATGATATTGGCGGTTGGCAATGGCGCGGTGGATATAGTTTTGGACTGCTAACTATACGACTTGTGCTTTTGAGCCCCACTCTAAGCATCATTCTTCTATATCTTCAATTTTAATTGGATACCGCCCGTGGGTTATAATTATATAGTGAAGATCTAATTCATAAATACACTGTACCAACAAAAATACTTTTTCATCTTTCTATTCCTTCTCAGTAGAGAGCAGTGCCGTGCAATTTAAAACGACTTTTAAATGACCTTAGGTCTTAGATGCATATAATTTAAATTATTTTTAAAAATGATAAATATAATTCAAAAAATGCTACTTGATATATTTAACCAAATATATATATATATACGTTATATCAGAACCGACTTGTGCTCTCCAACAAAGATCAACAAAACCAAATAGAAATAAGCCCACACAAGTTCTTGGCTTTAAATTCAATGAAAAAATACTTTGATTTTTCCCTTTTTTCAATCAATGTATACAAATTTTAATATATGCAGTCAGAATGCTGCGTTAGCAATTAAGCATTATAAAAGGGATCACTGTATCTCAAAACGATTCTTTTCATATTCATATTTTAAGTAAGTCACTTCACAATTTAGGACGGATTTTGATGAAATCCGGTTTTATATTTTTAGTTCCTTGAAAACAAACTTTTTTGGAAATTTTGGTATGCAGTTTTTAAGAGTTTATTGATATATATGTGACTATAAAATTGAAAATTATTTTTTTTATTAGTTACAAAAATATTGATTTAAAAAAAAAATTTCGAAAATTAATTTTTATTATAAAAAAAGTTATTTAAAATTTTTATACACAGAATTGGTTTGGGTACTTATATCTTCTCAGATATTAAATTTGAAAGAAATCCAATGTACCGTTACCGAGAAAGCCCAGAAATAAAAAAACCGTTATATGAAAGTTACTGTTAATAGACTTTTGCCGTGAACTTGATTCATATTACATGAAAGCTATTACCAACGAAGAAATTCTCAAAAATTTGTGTTAAGATCGTTGGAGCCGTTTTCAAGAAAAATAAGATTTTCCTTCAAGGTCATATAGCAGGTACCGTTATTCTTAGGCCTAAAAATAAAATTTCAATTTTCACTCTGAAGAATGTCAAAATAATCACACATACCCAATTTGAAGGTAATCGCTTACGCCGGCCGTTTAGGCTACAGCTCGTTATACATATAGACGGACAGACTGACAGATAGACATTTTTCGTCGATCACATTTTTTAGGCTTCTCTATGATCGTAATGTCATGTTTGATAGAATTTTTTTTTAACGAATGCATGACTTGCCTTATAGTACCTATAATCGCTAGTAAAAAGGTTGTTTTAATTTGGATAGTGTTCACTTACGAGATAAGTGAAAAGTATTTTTTTTTGTAAAATTAAAACCTTGAATAAAATTTATATTATATGTAGTTATATATTATAATATGAGATGACCAAAAGTTGTATGACGGTTTTCTTAAGTATTACTGAAGACATCACAGAATAATTTAAGATAGGGACTAAGTTACGTTTCTGGTGATGCTCGACTTTTAACAGACATTCGATATAGTTGACCATGTTAAATTATGTAACAAACTATAGCTAAGCTTTAATTGTTCACTTGGGGCTACTTGTCTTATCTATTATAACTTAAGTGAAAGAGAGAAAGCAGTGTAAATGAGAGATATTTTATCTAATTGTCTCCCAAAATTGTACGTTGTCCATCAGGGTTCAATACTTGGTCCTTTGTTATTTTCAATTTAAGTTAACGAACTGCTATCATTCATAGCGAACTGCCCTACACATTTGTACTTGGATGACGTCGAATTATACATTGGCTGCACTCTTTGACTTATTGAAAATACAGTGTGATGTGCTTTTTTGCTTTCCAGCCAATATTTTGCTCTTCATTTAGCCAGGGTCGTAATGAATAAAGCACTAAACTCCAAATGAAGGTCTATAAAACCTTAATACCAAAATCTTTATTAAAAAAAATTCTTTAATTCACAACATACTATATTCGGAAAAATTCTGGTTGTGGCCGTCGTTCGGTCTGCTATACTGGTATTCTGGTTGGAAACCTTCATTGTTAACGTATATTTAAGGTTTGGTTAAGCAGGTAGTCCTTGGCGTCTACCTCAGGAAATTCTGGTTTCAGGTTACTGGTGTCGGCACTGGGCTTCTGGCCCCTGTTGCAAAGCTTAGGGGGAAGTTTCGAGCATATAAGCTACAATTGACCAGATCGACCTACATCGTCGGCCGGGGGTCAAAGCTAAGCTGATTGATTAAATTAAATTTACCATTAACGCACGAATTCAAGTGTGGTCGAAGGGGGTGATTTTCGGTCGTCATCGAAGGTCTTCATGTAATGTTTTCATTAAAAACTGAATGTGAACTGTATAAACGGAAATCATATTTGCGTTTAGTTTCAGTGACGTCATAACGTTTTACTGACTGTGAATCATAATGATTCGAAGGGCAATTTCAACTGAATATGCGATCAGTAGTTTTTAAATAAAAAAGGAGGTATCATGTAGCACCTCGTTACAGCGCAACATGTACTTACGAAGACTTAGTGAAAATTTAAAATTGGTCCCGGTTAAAATTGTCTTGTTGAAAAAAAAATATAAATAAATGTAGATCAAAAAATTTAACCTATAATATTTTCCTACAATTGGTTTGGCCTTTCCATTTTCTTCTTCTCAATCGTGTTGGAACTTTGTAAGATATTGCCTTTTTGACGGGTTCTCTGGATTTCTCCTTTGAAAATGACAATACCAAATGAACCAGTCGTGATCTAAATTTATGTAAGATGCTATTTTTGACGTGAAGGCTTCCACGGATCTAAGTACTTCTAATTCAGTTAAGCTTTGTTACTCCTGATGTCATAAGTCATCTTCATATCATCTGTCGTCAAATTACTCTCATACTTTTTGTACATGGTCTAACATCGTGAACTATCTGTGAGTGATGGATGCACAACCGCAGTGTAGTCTTTCTTTTAGCTTAGGGTGCATTTTCGATCATAAAAGACAGCGGAGTTTTCACGCCACTTCATCCAAAGCTTTATCTGTAACATTTCTAAAATATAACATGCAATACTACAAGCATAGTGGGATTGTCTTTTGGAACCATTTTTTGTGTAAACACTTGGCGCTCGGTGTGTTTGTGTTCGTTGTCCTGCTGAAACTTCCATATAACGAGAAGGTGTTCTTCTGTGTAAGCCCGCATTGTATTTTCAAGGATTCTATGATATTGCAGTCTACTCGTACCTTCAATTTTCTTAATTCAACCAACTCCGCGCCAATACATTGTACCACAAAACATAACACTCCCACCGCCATGCTTGACTGTGGGGCGAGGGTACCTAGCATCAATCTCCTTTGACCACCTTGGACAACGAAGCTTTTCAGTCTGATGTGATTCTGCTTATTTTCGTTTCATCTGAAAAAGCACTTTTCCAATTGAGCGAATGTCCAATGCATATAATTTTCGCCAAATTCCAAGCGAGCATTTCTGTGTCGCGTCGCTGAGTCAGTAACTGCTTCTTCCTGGTTATTGGTCCGAAAAGGGCAGCTCCACGCAGTCTTATTTTAACAGTAAGAGAGAAAGTTCACTCTCCGTTTCACTAAAACCAATTTCTCTCACTGTTGAAACATTATTTTTTTCTGTACCGAACAAATTACTCAGTCTATATTCTCTTTGAGAAATTGATCTTGTTTGCGTGGTACTTTTTTTAGAGTTCAATTTTTCTTCTAATAGTTAAATGCATTCAATATCATCATTTGGTTTTGGTTGTTGGGGTTCTTGTGAAAATAATGGCATTCAACTTCACTTTATTTAATTATAGCGTTAAGTTGGTACAACACGTATATTTAACCAAAATAAATAAAATGCACGACTGGATCGCATGCACTTGCTTATATTCGATCATATCGTATGCAAAAGGATTAAGAATGTAAATTTATTTTCAAGGTCGTTTTTAACTTATTTTACTAGATACTATAAGGCAAGTTATGCATTCGTCGAAAAAAAAAAGTTTTGAGATAACAATCAAACATGACATTATGATGATAGCGAAGACGAAAAAAGATGGTCTAAAAATTATGTCCGTCTGTATGTCTGTCTGTCAGTCTGTCTGTATGTATGTTTCGACACCTAAAGCCCAAACGGAAATTTTTTTTAGCTCAAAAAATAACGGTACCTGCCATATAACCAATACGTTAAAGCCTATTTTTCTCGGAAACGGCTTTAACGATTTTGATTTAAAAAAATCAGAGCAGCTTTTTAGGTACGACCGATCATATGATTGAAAAAATAAATTTTAAAAAGCGTCTAGAAACGGTACTTTCCATAGGACCGTTTTTTTTTATTTCAACTATCTCATAAATGGCCAGACCGATTCTTTCGAAATTTCACACGTATATAGGTTTAGGCTGCTAAATTTATACTGCTTACCAATATTTTTAATAAATATTTTTTTGTATTTTTAAAAGAATTTATTCAAAATTTATAGTTTGAAAACTACTCAATAATTTTTTTTTTCAAAAATTATAGATAAATGTACGAGACAATGTTCGGATATTAAGAAGAACCAAGCCTCATGAGCTGATGCTCTAAAAGCTATGGGAAAGTGTAATAACTTTAAACTTCCCCCAATGCGATTTAAATATAAATTAAGATAGTAAAATCATTTGTCGATTTTTCATAGATTGGTCCTGATTTCACCGGTGGTTTTAGTGCGGTAAGAATCCCACACTACTTGACACCGAGTGTCTTTTGAAGATTTCCATCGGATAAAAAAAAAAATTATAGTTATATGCATTTGCTGAATACCTTTGAATTGGCCTTTTTGAATTTTTTGCAAAAAGTTTTTTAAGAAAAACGTTTTTTCTCAAAAACCGCTCCACAGATTTTTAAAATGTTTTTCTCATAAATTCACATTTATCCAAGAAATAAAATGGCGTACTTTTTTTTGAGCTCAAATTAGTTTAAGTATTTATTTCAGAATTTTGAATTATTTTTTCTTTGATTAATCCGATTTAATTTTTTGTTTTTAAGTTTATATTATTAAATATTTAATATTGTCATACCATTTTTTTTTAGAAAAAAATTAAAGAAACTTTGTGTATAAGAAATAAAGTTAAAAATGACTTTAAAAATATATTTAGATTTTAAATAGAAATCTTTTGCATACAATATGATCGAACATAAGAGCAATTTCGTGCGATCCAGTCGTGCATTTTATTTATATAGAAAATTTTAAATATTTAATAATTTAAGCGTAAAAACAAAATTTCGAAAAAAAATCCTAGAGCCGTTTTCGAAATATTGAATTAAAAAAAAAGTCGAAAATCCAAAAAAAAATATTTTTACAAAATTTGGGTATTTGCAGTATTATTTATAATTTGAAGGACCTCTAATGTACAAATTCTTATCAGAATCCGTCAAGCCGTTTATGAGAAAGTTCAAAATGAAAAAAAATGGTTGTAACACAGGTACAGTTAATTAATAGCAAAATATTAAAAAAAAAATTGATTAAAATGTAAATATACCTAAAATAGTACACACACTTTTTTTTATCAATATCGTTAGATGCGCTTTCGAGATATTTGAGATAGTAGAAAAAATGTATGGCAGGTAACGTTAGTTTTGGACCTAAAAAAATCTATCAAAAATCTTTTTTAGACAATCACCTAAAACGCTTAAATACCAAGTTTGAAGAAAATCGCTTCAGCCGTTTAGGTTGTAGAGCGTTGTACAGACAGACAGACGGAATCAAATTAAAATTTCAAGTTCTGTTTTTTCCAAATGCAAAACTTGTCTTATAGTATCTACATATAACGCAAGTATAAAAATGTTAAGGTAGAAATAAAAGAGATACGGAAAGAAGAAACTCGGCTCTGGAATCATTTCTAATTACTCCACTTATTCATAAATATTAATTTTTTTTTTAAAAACATCGGCAACCATTTTGTTAAAGAAAAATTCAATTAATTAACAGGAATATTATTATAATTAATTTGTTCGTATTTGTTTTGTTTAAAATTGTTATTTTGGTTCCATTATTTTTTATTTAGTTTTCTGAAAAACGGTTATTTTATTTTTTTTTAAATTTTTATGGAGAATCTCCTATAAAGTTTACTCAGTACTGTAAGTCAAAATTTTTCAAAATTCGAAATATCGATTTCTTCGAAATTTTGTAATAGGTAGTTTTTTGAAATTTTGAATACTCAAAAAACCATTTTCCTAAGACAAATATACCTACCAACAACTGTTAAAAACAATTTTTTTTTCAAAAACGGATTTAAACAATTTTGATAAAAAATGTTTTTTTCTTAAATTAGTGCAGTCACTTATAAACAAAATATTTTATTTAGTGTTCTTATTAAAATCAGGTACTTAGGATATAAACGTATTTTTTTCAACTAGTGCTTATTTCGTGAATGGTAACACTTAGCTCATGTCTGATTTAACACTTAATTAGTTTTATCCTTCCGCTGAACGAATATGGTTGTGTATACGCTTGAACAACGCTGGGAAATATTGCGACATTACTTTGAAAATCATGGTAATGTTGCAGAATGTGTGCGAAAATTGCGTACGGATTTTGGAAGAAGAGAAGTACCGTCAGCTCCGTATGTTCGTTATCTTGTGAAAAAAGTGAAAGAAACTGGCATCCTCATCGATAAACCAAAGCGTGAAAAGCCAAAAACAGTTCGTTCACCCGAGAATATTGCTGCTGTGGCAGAAAGTGTGCGTGAAGCGCCATCAACATCAATTCACCGTCGTTCTCAACAATTGAACATTTCGGAGACATCATTGAGACGAATTTTGCATAAAGACCTTGGTATGACGCCACACAAAGTGCAATTGGTTCAGGAGTTGAAGCCAACTGACCATCCAATGCGTTTTCGCTTCGCTAAGTGGGCCTGCGATCGACTTAGAGAAGATGCCGATTTTACCAAAAAAATCATCTTTTCAGATGAAGCTCATTTCGATCTTGGCGGGTATGTAAACAAGCAATTGGGGCACAGAAAACCCGCACGAATACATTGAAAAGCCAATACACCCAAGACGAGTCACTGGTTGGTGCGAATTTTGGTCCAGACGCATAATTGGGCCATTTTTCTTCGA
This sequence comes from Philhelius pedissequus, assembly GCA_910595825.1. NCBI lineage: Eukaryota > Metazoa > Arthropoda > Insecta > Diptera > Syrphidae > Philhelius > Philhelius pedissequus. Next base: position 10,395,732 of record OU343161.1, on the reverse strand, counting down.
AAATGAGCAAGGAGTGGCCGATACAGTCAATGGCGATCGTTATCGGGCCATGTTGAACTAATTTTCACAAAAATTGAAGAGGAGGATATTGGCCATATTCGTTTTCAACAGGACGGCGCTACGTGCCGCTACAGCCGCAGAGCTGATGTCGTTTGGCCACCTCGGAGCTGCGATTTGACACCGTTGGACTATTATTTGTGGGGTGCCGTAAAAGATAAGTGTTACGCCGACAAGCAAGAGACAATTGACGCTTTAAAGGATAATATTCGTGAAGCCATTGGTGAAATACAGCTGCACACAATCGATAATGTACTTAAAAATTGGACCGATCGTGTAGGTTACTGTATGGCCAGCCGAGGCAGCCATTTGACTGAAATTATTTTCCATTATTAACCGGAAGGATTGTACTTTCAAATAAAAAAAGAAATTTGAGAAAATATTCAGTAGTTTTATTTATAGCATTTTCAAAAAAAAAGTTATTTTCATATTTTCAAATTGATTATTATTAGCTGAATATTGAATAAAATAAAATTATTATCCTAAAAAGTATAGTTATAAATATAGTAGAATATAAATAATATTAAAATTTTCATAAAAATGTTGTTTTTTATATTTTTTTTGGAAATTAGATTTTTCAAAAAAGTATTAATGATTTTTTTTAAATTTAAGTTTTATATGAATACTAGCAGATTCCTGAGCTTCTATCCCACGGGAATCCAATGACATCATCTACTATCTACCTACAAAATTTAATTAAAGACGGTTCAGTCGTTGAGGAACACCTAAGTTTATTTTTTTCCATATTTAAGCCTCTCCCATAGGTACCGTTAATTTTTTCGCGGATTAAATTGACCGGATAATCCAGTGCCTCATCCATCTATAGCTTGAACCAAATCAATTGGCCATTTTACTGCGCAGCTCTCTTTAAATTTGTTTGCTCATCTCATTAGTTTTGAAAGATACACACAATCATCTTCAAAGGATGGACTATATTTACATGTGAGGTATGATCGTGGCTTATTGAGCAGTTTTCAAAAAGTATTTCATCACTGGCACTGGGAACTGTACCCATTAAATTTCTTGCACACCATTTTTGTTCTCTTGAATCCTCTCTCTGCCCAACCGACCGTTGCGTTGGCCAAGTAAGTTGGTTCAAGATATGCCTATTAAATTTCATCGAAATTCGTTAAGTTGTTGATACCTTATTGCGGATTAAATATTTAAACATTCAGTAATAATTATAATATTAGCAAGTAGAGCTTTCGTGTTGCTTTGTTTTACTGGATACTGGAACAGTAGCTGCATGTTATGTATTTGTATGAGCTTTTTACCTTTTTGTGAACAAAGACTCTGTGGGCTATTTGTAGAATGAACAGATATGTTATATGAGCTCTATGCAAAATTGAAACAAATCTATCCCACGAGAACAATACATGTTACCGGTATAAAAATTATCTTGTGTGCTATTCCAGACTATAATCTATCCCTGTGCCAAATTTCATCTACATCATTTTAGCCGTTCTGTAACTATTGAGCAACAAACATCCATCCAGCCATTCATCCACTCTTTCACATGTACTCGTATAATATTAGTAAGATTACAAAAAAACTTTTAATTGGCGATTCAAATTTCGTGCCTGAAAATGTTTTTAAAATTAGTTTGTCCATAAATTGAAGTAGCATCTTTTTGTCTTAAAACTATAAAAGATAACCAATTTAAGCATCTATGCATTTAATGGCTTAAATGATTTAAAGATTTTCGCATAGCTACCTCTCGCAAAATAAAATGTTTAATATTTTTTTAAATATTATTGGCATAAATTCCAGAAAACGGACAGCATTTTATTATTCTACGTACATGTGACCAAGTCATACATTTTATTTTTACTTGGAACTAATTCTATTGTATTATCCTTTTATTATAAGCCATTTAATATTAAGTATCTATCTCTGACGCTTAAGCAATATACAGACCGAAAGTTAAATGATCAGCATTTCCCTCCAATCTTTATGGAATAACTAAAAACAAAGAGAAGAATCGAACTCACACCAATTTATTGTAATTCTAAAAATAAAGTTCTTCACAATGAATTATGCTCAGAAATTTATTTCCATCAACAAACTTGATAATGACTTTAAATCTAATGAATACCGATCAAATAAATATGCACATTCCACAAAAAAGCTGTTAAGGATTTTACACACTCCACGACTGTTTCTATTTGAATATACCTTCCTATACCTACCAACACTCATCACAAATAAAACCAAATCCATTTATTGCCAATAAAAGGGGGGAACATTTCCATTAAGAAAAACACACACACAAACACACAGTCACACACACAAAAATACTCTCTTCAAAAAAACAAAAAAAAAAGAACATAAGGTATACAATTTGAAGTCTGAACTAAGAACCGAAAGTCCTAACCAACAACAGGAACAGGAACAATGCCAAATGAATATAAATAAAAAACGAGCAACACGATTTACATATCTAAATTATGTACATAAAGTGGTTTATACTTGGCCGAGACCTTGTTGAATTAGCCCACCCCTCCAGAGTTCCCTTTCTTATGAACCTTTTGTTCTATCGTTTCATTTGATTTTTCTTTTTTGTATTTTTCACGCTAAAGAAGATTTAAAAATTTTGTTTTGTTTTTGAAATCCTAGACCTGAGGAAATTCAATTTATCACACTGTCCCGAGTCCGAGACTTCAACTCACAAAAGCCTGTGAGTGTACCTATGTATATAGATGTAGGTGTCTGTGGAAGTTAAAACTTTTGTTGCAAATTAAATAAAGTCCTCCATAAAGAAATTATTTCTTTTCTTCCATAAAGTTTTAAATAAAAAAAAGACAAGTAAAACAGATGACTAAACTTTTGATTGTAACAGTTTTCAAATTGTTTTAAAATTAAGAAACAAAATTCAGTAAGGTATACTTATGTATACTAGTAGTAAGTACATGTATACTGGTTGTACGCACCTCTACCATCAATATCAAGCGACAACAGAATCGGACTTGGTTTTGAAAGTAGAGTATATAGAAAGTTGTGGATTACTTTTGTGAAAATGCTTATAGATATTTTGAACTCTGCCCTGTTGAACTTTATTATCTTTATTGAAAATCACGAGTAGTTACTCTTGGAAGGTTTAAAAAGTCTCAGTCCAATATTCTAAAATAAAGTTACAATATTTTCCATGTAAATTGAAGACAATATCTATATTAAGGGGTTTCAAAAACTTTAAGTAATAGCCTTGCATTTTATTTCTCTTTACAACAAGTTTTTATCTAGTTCAAAAAAAAAGAAGTCCAAGGGTTAACAACTATAACGCAGATAAGCATAGAAAGATGCAAAATACAGAGTTAAGGAATTGAAATATTTGAAAATTCTCAACAGTATCCTGAAAAAATGGAAATCATTTCTTGCGCAGCATTTTATTTGAAAGATACAGTGGCACCGAGATGTAAACAGTGATTTTTTAAGAGCTTGGTTTTTGAAAATTCAAAAAAACACAGAAACTTGTAAAAAGTGAATGAAATTTTTATTTGGATCGATAAATCAATTTCTGCCATTTACTTTTTAAAAATAATTTCACTTAAATGTTGCCCGCGGCTACGCTTCAGGTGGTCCATTCTGAAGGTCCAATTTTGGCAAACTTTTTCACACATTTCGGCCGGAATCTCACCAATGACGCGTTCAATGTTGGCTTCCAAGGCAGCAATCGTGTTTGGCTTGTCCCCATAGACAATAGACTTAACATAGCCCCACAAAAAATAGTCTAACGGGGTCAAATCACATGATCTTGGTGGCCAATTGACTGCGCCAAAACGTGAGATCAACTGCTCACCAAATTCGCCTCTCAATTGATGCATGGTTTCGCGTGCAGTGTGGCATGTGGCACCGTCCTGTTGGAACCACATGTCGACCGAGTTCAATTCTTGCATTTTCGGCAAAAGAAAATCTGTTATCATCGAACGGTACCTTTCTCCATTGACCGTAACCCTGCGGCCTTCATCGTCCTTGAAGAAGTTTGGTCCAATGATGCCGCCTGCCCATAAACGGCACCAAACAGTGCATTTTTCGGGATGCATTGGTAGCTGCTGAATTGCCTCTGGCTGCTCTTCACTCCAAATACGGCAATTCTGCTTATTCACGTATCCATTTAGCCAAAAATGAGCCTCGTCGCTGAAGACAATTTTGCGATAAAAGCTTGCGATACACATTTTTCACAGAGCACGAATTTTGATAATAAATTTCAATAATTTGCAAACGTTGTTCAGGCGTAAGTCTATTCATGATGAAATGGCAAACAATACTGAATCGAAATGTCAAATGTTCGTGGAATTTGTCATGTGTGATCTGTCAAAAAAATAAACGTCAAAAACCAAGTAGCCAAAAAATCACCCGTTATAAGAGGGGTGCGTTCAGGAAACTTTTTAGCGCATTCTTACACTGCCACTGCATCTAGAAAAAAAAAGCATAATTGGTGCTTGCCATACAAATTTCTGTGGCAAAAATGGTAAATCTCAATTATATCGAAAATGACTCCAACGCCTCCAATTTCAATTTCATAGAAACCTGTCAAAGAACAACGAATTTGACATATTTGGATACCATTGCCGTACTTGCATAAATAAATCGGATGTAATATGGTGCAAGTGTTCTGAAGTTTCGCACAAAGAACCACAGTTTCGAAACCAAAATTTCCTAAATTTAGCAACGATGTTGAGATTGCATAATATTTTGTCATGACGATATAAAATTTCATAGACTGCACTTAATAGAAATTTCCCTGATATTTTGAAATAGTTTGACAGATATAACGTTCTGAATTTGATACAGGCATACAAAAACAATTCTCATATTATTTGAATTATCAGAAAATATTTATATGGAGTTTTAAAAAAATTAGTGGATGTATAATTAATAGCTACTAGGTTAAGGATTTATAGATTCAATTAGTAATCGTTCTAGTCTTGGAGCCCTCTTATTACCATAAACTATTAGATAGCTTCCAAGGTATTTATTGATTCCTAAAAGGTTAAACAATCAGAACAGGAAAGATAACAGCCCAGCTTTTTTTGGTTTCGGTATACATTTTTATTGAAAACAATTAACTCGTTTTTTTTTTAGTAATTATTATTTAAAAAATAAAATGCTCGACTGGATCGCACGAACTTGCTCTTGTAGCTAACAACATTAATGTAGCTAACCATTGAGGTTTAGTTAGTTAGGTGTAGTTATCCTATGCAGGTTAAAAGCCTATGTATCAAGGAATAGTTACTAGGAACCTAGTATATTTAAATCTAGGTTATGGTTTTTAATTATGTAAGTTAGGAGAGTAAAATGTATCTACACACATATACATTGTAAAAATGTACATATAATAATGAAAATTAAGGGTGTAGATGGGTAGCTATATACATACAACTTCATAATTTAGGTGCAATATACATACATAAGATTCATGTGATTTTTAAAGACACATACATATGTATATATAAATGTATGAGGGCCAAAACAATATATTTAGTATTCCGTCACATACGCAAAAATTCGTAAAAAGGGAATAATAATAAGGTAGAAATAAATGTATAATACACATACTTAAATGTTTTTATGTTGCTTAGTGGGTATAGTTTGAGGAAAAACAAATATGTCATTTGAATTCATGGATAAATAAGAATATATCAAAAAAAATTTCAAAAATCGTTGGAGCGGTTTTTTAATTAATTAATTTTTTATGTAGAAAATTTTGAAAACATTTTTAGAAAAATATAATTGAAACGCCATTTTGGATATATTATTAATATATATATATACAAAATTCAAATTTCAAAAAAATTCTGTGACTGGGTTTTAAAAAATCGATTTTTCAAAAAAAAAAATGTATTTATTTTTTAAAAATCGAAAATTTTCGTATATAATTTGATTAACAATATTAGGGAGCATTTGTATAAGAAAAATTATCTTAATCGGTTTATACAATATTGAGAAAGTCGAAAAAATTAAAAGTGGTTCTATGGGAAGTACTGTTAATAAGTACGCAAAAAAAATATTTTTATATTTAAAAGTGAACTGTACTAATCTGAGAATACATACATTTTTTTATAAAAATTCTTGGAGTCGTTTTTGAGAAATACATTTTTTTCTTAACGGTTTTTTACATTTGTATGGGAGGTACCGTTGGTTTTTATTTTAGAAATAAAGTTTTCTTAACTGTTCAGGATAATGTCAAAAATCTCCCAAGTACGAAGCATCGAAGAAATCCATCAAGTGGTTTTCGAAATTTTGAGTTTTCAAAAAAAAAAGTTTTTTTTTTAATTTCAAAAAAAAAAATTTTTTTCTTAAATTTTTTTGTTTACATTAATGTTTAAACTTTATAGGAGCGTCTGTATAAAAAATTTAAAAAAAATCAAATCAACCAACAAAATTTCACTACTAGAGGTACCAAAACTAACAATTACCCCTTCCCTTCCTTAATGAACAGATTTTTTTTTTATAAAAATCGATGGAGTCGTTTTTGAGAAAAATAAGATTTTTAATTTTGGCCAAAAAAAAATGTATGGGAGCTACTGTTATTTGTCATAGCTTACATGTATTTTTTTTACCAAAAACATAAATTTTATTTTTTTTCTCAAAATAATTTTTATAAAAAAAAATCAGTTCATTCATGAAGGAAAAAGGTACCATTTTGTAAGTTTTTTTTTGGAAAAAAATGATTATTTTTTGTACCTCAGGTAGAACCATTTTTTTGATTTTCGATTTTCTGTTAAACGGTTAAATTGATTTTTTTTTAATTTTTTACACAAAAGCTCCTAGAAGGCTTAAACAATTTGGCAATTTTTTTTGAAAACTCAAAATTTCGAAAACGATAATGTTCACATTATCTTGAACAGTTAGAAAAACTGTATTCCTAAAATAAAAAAACAACGGTACCTTCCATACAAATGTTAAAAAAAACCGTTAAGAAAAAAATGTATTTCTCAAAAACGGCTCCAAGAATTTTTATAAAAAAATATGTGTATTCTCAGATTAGTACAGTTCACTTTTAAATATAAAAATATTTTTTTTTGCGTACTTACGGTAACTTCCCATACAACAACTTATATTATTCTCGACTTTCTCAACATTGGATGTACCGATTAAAATAATTTTTTTCTATCCCAATGCTCCCTAAACTAAACTAAACTTAATACTAAAATTAAAAAAAGAGAAAGTTTTTCGATTTAAAAAAAAAATAAATAAAATTTTTTTTTTAAAATCGATTTATCAAAAACCAGGCACTGAATTATTTTGAAATTTGAATTTTGTATGTAGATATATTAATAATATCTTCAAAATGGCGTTTCAAATTTTTTTTTCTAAAAATGTTTTAAAAATTGTATACATAAAAAATTAATTTATTTAAAAACCGCTTAAAAGATTTTTGAATTTTTTTTGATACATTCTTATTTTTCCATGAATTCAAATTGCATCTTTGTTTTCCCTCAAACTATAACGACGAAGCAATATAAGAACATTTAATTATGTATATTCTTAAATTATATATATTATCCATTTATTATTATTCCCTTTTTACGACGTCACTGAAAACTAAATACTAACAAAATGGTTAAAAATCATTATCATACGTACATATTGTCATACCTATAGGTTCTATCGATGTATGTAGGTACATATTTCTCTCCTAACTTACATAATTAAAATCCATAACTTAGATTTAAATATACATTTGTAGGTACGTATGTAACTAGCTATTCATTGAATCATCCATTTGACAATTTATTATACTAATCAAGGTAATCTTACCTACATACTCTTTAAACCTTATTGTTAGTTACAAGAGCAAATTTGTACGGTCATGCACTTTATTCTTTAGAGCTTAACTGTTTTTGGGAGAACATTGACAATTGCTTAATGCTTGTTCATAAAATGATTATGAAGCACCGTAAGTATGGTAATTGAAAATGTCGAAAATAAAATACTAACGGCAAAAGAAGTAAAAGAATTTAAAATAACCAATAACGAAATTCAAGTTTTATATGATTTTATCTCATTATATCCAAATGTTCCAATTAATGAAACCATACATTTTCTTAGAGAATGGTTAAAGAAAAATCCTTTAAAACGTGAAGAAATTTATGAACTTGTCCGTCATACTAAATTTTGCATGGATGAAAATTGGTTCCTTGAGTGTGCTACCACTAAGTTTTTTCTCAATTATTTTTTTGCTGGAATTATAGCTATTTCACGACTTGCCAAGATCGATCATCAGATTCATTTGCTCTAGTGGTGCTGGTCTACTTTTTCATTTTAATTGAAAATTCTTGTGCCTTTATCGTGTATTGAACCATAACCAGCCGCTTAGTAGCCAACGGACTTCGCATCACTTTACCATATTTGGCTTTGAAGCGCACTTATAAGTTGAGTGTTTTTCAAGAATGCTCTCATTAAATCCATGCATAAATGTTTTGGGAATCTATAAAGTTCAGTAAAGTGCTCCTAGTTGTAACTTCGAATATAATCTGCCCATCTCGAAGGTAAAGCCTCAATATCCTCACATGAAAAAATAATAAATCTTACTCAAAACAGAGATACTATTGAATATAATATAAAACCCACAATTGTTCAGTACGACGTCTTTTATTAATTTATTAAACGAATTATTATTCCGGACATTATTCTTAAGCAAATTTAGAAACTGAAATGAAATATTTACCTTTCCCAACAAAAAATCTAATCAGAAATGACAGAATTTATCATTTAGTACTTTTTAGTACAAACTTTATCACAATGAGTTCTAGAATCGCATTAGGCGTGTGTGTGAAATTGGAAAATGATAAACCTCTGTGAAAACTGAAATGATATTTTTTTTTTCACTTCAAAACTTCACAGATCGGCAATTGACCCCCAGCACCACTAGAGCAAAGGATCTGATGATCGACCTTGGCAAGTCGTGAAATAGCTATAATTCCAGCCAAATTAGTTGAGAAAAAAAACTTGGTGGTAGCACACTCAAGTTGTTGTTGAGCACTCAAAGTCATAAAAATGATAAGAAAAAGTGCTTTAAAAGCAAGTATGTAATCATACAAAAACTGAATATAATAAAATTTAAGAATATTAGTGAATCAAAGGACAAAATTGAAACATTACAACAATCAGGAATTTACTCAGTTAGATGTAACAATTGTAATAAAGAATATATAGGACAGCCAAGAAGGCCAATTCCCAAAAGATTTAAAGAACATTTTGCGCATCTAAAATACAATGAACCAGCAAAATCAAATGCTAGATAATAACCATAATTTTAGTTTAAATAATCCTTATGAACTAGATGCTTTTGAATTTCTTTATATATTTAAGAATAAAAATAATTTACTGATTAGTGACGATGGACCAATAAAAAATCCAATTTTCAAAAAGTTTTATATTAGACCATAAATTGACGGTAAATTTATTTGTGTAATTTTTTTTTGTTTGTATTGAATATTAATATTAATATCAAAATGTCATTATTACTTAAATAGAGCTTACAGACCATGATGGACGCATAACTTCCGAAATGTACATTTGAGCAATAAATAAATAATTTATGTTTCAGTTAATTAAATAAAATAAAATAAAATTTGGAATACTTTTAATTTCTCAACTTTTGTTTATCCAAGAATTCACCTTTATAAAAAATATTACGTTCCTCATTCGAAGACAAATCAAAGTTGAATCCTCAATCTTACTAAAAAACAGAAAAACACATCTAACTAAAAATCGAAATGGCACAATTGTCCTTAAAGTATCTTCCTGATTCCAATTATTAGGACATCTCAGCAGCCATGGCGATGTAAACATGCTCACGCAGACATTGTAACTCCTATTACAAACAATAAAGTCAAACTATGAACAAACCATGTCCGTTTGGTAATACTGCTGGAATGTTAACACGATGGAATACAAGGAGTATCCTTATTTGTGGTGCATATACATATACTGCTGGGAATTTAGTTTCAATGAATTTTATGTATGCAATACGTGTAAACTATGTTTACATTGCTCTTTTTTAGCAAAGTAATCTAACACAAGGACCAATTTACGACTGCAAAGAACATGTACATTTGTGCTATATATGATATATACTACAGGATAATTATCTCCTTGCTCTTATAACTTTAAAAACAAGGGGATCCATTTTGTATTAGGATAATTTATTTATCATATAATTTCTGTTTATATACTAAATTTTATATTGATATATAATTTTTTTCTAAACTATTTGTATCTGAAAGTGAATATTAATAAATTCCATAAGTATGCTTTGCGGTGTAGGAGCAGGAGTCTTCTCAGAGTCACTGAAAGTCTCTAGATCTTTCCGACTTCCCGACTTTGCTAGCAGCATTCAAGCTAAAGTACTAGCTATAATAGAAGCATGCAAAATTCTTAATCTAAGCCCAACTCAAAATCTAAATTCGGCAATATTCACAGGCAGTCAAGCCGTAAATTCAACAAAAATATCATCAAAACTGGTCCAACTATGTCGAAATGTCCTAAAAAACCTGAACATTAACCACAGAATCACTTTAGTCTGGGTTGCAGGACACAGTGGTATCGAGGGCAATGAACGGGCAGACGAGTTGGCCCGGCAGGGGATCAGCCCTTCACTCGTTGCTATGAAGGGCAAAATTCTTTCAATTTTCCTCACGGAATCCAACAAAAGATGGAATAATATAACTGACTGCGCGCGATATCTAGAATGATATGGCCTTCGTACAATAAATCCCCCACAAACGATCTCATTTGTAGACCAAGGCGGACTTAGCAAGGATAGTCGCTACCTGTACGGGGCACTGACCCTTGAGGGAGCATGTAGCAAAACTGGGTATTCCCTATAATACCTACTGCCATAGCTGTAAAAACCAGTTGGAAAATGAAACAGTGCTTCACTTCCTTTGCAAGTGTCCCGCTTTGGCCAGGCAAAGAATGCAATCCCTTAGAAGGGCTTTCTTTTCTGATCTAAAAGAAATGTCTGATAAACAAAAGTTAAAAACTTACTCTCTTTCCTCAATGGGCCGAAATGGCTCTAGCGCCGCTGCGCTTGAATTGTGCCATTTCTTTTTCCGCTAAAAAAAAATATTTTATTAAGGTCCGTATGAGTTCTTGGTATCAAAGCGGCGCTTTCCAGCGGTACTTGGGTCCAGATGTGAGTTCGCTCTGACCACCATTTTAACTACCTATGCTTCGTTAAGCTTAAAAGATTATTTATTTGACAGCGGCTTGAAACATTTTATACACTCATATTCTACACAAATTCTTAATAATAATAAAAATATAAAATATATTTTTTAGTTATTATCGAAATCTATCATATGATTTGATAAAACAAGTACAAATGTCCTCGCGAATTACAATCTAATTGTTACGAACTGTCAAACTCTATTTGCGGTCCACGTACCATACTCATTTCAACGAATAAGTAGACACATGACACACCTGAACTAATATCAAAATATAAAAAAAAATGTGTGCCTGTTTTTGAAATAATGAATTTTCAACAAAAAAAAAATTTGTTTCAAAAATCGAAAACTAATTCTTTAAACATTTTAATTCAGAATTTGAACGGAACAGAAGTTTTGATCGAAGACGTTATAGAGCCACGTTAATAAGAATATCGAAGGAAAGTGTTTTATGGCATAAACTGTTAGTAACATTTTATGTTAACTAAAAAATATACCACATCTGCAATAGTTAGAGCTATTTTTAAGATAATTAAGCATTTTTAACGGTTGTTTGTCATCGACTTTAATTTTTGGGGCTTTAAAAATTCATTTTTTCAATCAGTTTGAAGAAAATTGCGCTTCAGCGACTTAGGTGGAATTTTGAACAAAAAAATCAAAAAATATACAAATATTTTAAGTGATATCCGCACACTGCCACGCCCATCTTTCTTATTGCTTAGTTTTTTGAATACAAATCAAATAATACTAACGAAACGGGTCCAAAATTTTTTGGAAAACAATCACAAAATTAATTTTTTACATGGAATTTTCGAATGGAAAATGAGAAAATTCTTAATGGAAAACTGGGGAAATTCCGGAAAAACGCGATTAATTTGAATTTTTTGTTGACGAAATGTTGGATTTTATATCACATTTGATGATTTTGGACAAAATGTCGGAGAGTTATGAAATTTATTATGATAAAGGACGTTTTGCGTGCTTTTGGGTTCGAAACGATATTCCTGTTGATACCAAACTTTGGCAGTATAATTTTGTTCAGTGAAAAAGCTCATGTTTGGTTCAAAGGCTACTTCAATAAGCAAAACTGATATATTTCGATTGTAAATTATCACAAGTCCATTGTTGAGAAACTGCGCCCTTACATCCAGAAATAAAATGCACGACTGGATCGTACGAACTTGCTCATGTAGCTAACAACTTTTATGTAGCTATTTATGCTTTTATGTAACCATTGAGGTTTAGTTAGTTAGGTATAGTTATCATATGCAGGCGTAAAGCCTATGTAGATAAGATTAGCTCGAATCTTAGTATAATGAATTGTGGAATGTATGATTACATGAATAGTTACATATGAACCTACCTACAAATATATATTTAAGTCTAAGTTATGGATTTTAATTATGTAAGTTATTATAGTAAAATATATCTACATATATAGACATATTGACGGAACCTAAGTATGTTAACATGCTCATATAATAATGAAGGATGTAGGTGGGTAGGTAGCTATATGCATATAACTTTATAATTTAGGTGCACTATGCATACATAAAATTCATGCGATTTTTAGACATATATATAATATATAAATGTATGAGGGCCTACATTGCATTTAGTATTCAGTGACGTACGCAAAAATTAGTAAAAAGGGAATAATAATAAAGTAGAAATACATGGATAATACACATATTTAAATGTTTTTATATTGCTTAGTCCTTATAGTTCGGGGGAAAACAATGATGCAGTTTGAATTCGTTGATAAATAAGAATATATCAAAAAAAAATTGAAAAGTCGTTGGAGCGGTTTTTTAAAAAAATATTTTTTTATGTATAAAATCTTAAAAACATTTTTCGAAAAAAAATTGAAACGCCATTTTGAAGATATTATAAATATACATATAAAATTCAAATTTCAAAAAAAATTCAGTGGCTCGTTTTTCAAAAAAAAAAAAAAATTATTAATTTTTTAAAAATCGAAAAACTTTTTTTTGGAAAATTTAGGTATGCAGTTTTATTAACACTTTTAGGGAGAATTTGCATACAAAAATTTTAATCGGTCCATCCAATAGTGAGAAAGTCGAAAATATGTAAAGTGGTACTATGGGAGGTACCGTTAATAAGTACACAAAATAATTTTTTTATCCTTAAAAGTGGACTGTAGAAATATAAGAACTCACACATTTTTTTATAAAAATTCTTGGAGCCGTTTTCGAGAAATACATTTTTTTCTTAACGGTTTTTTTAACATTTGTATGGGAGGTACCATTGGTTTTTATTTTAGGAATACAGTTTTTTAAGTGTTCAAGATAATTTCAAAAACTTCCCAAGAAAGAAGTTTCGAGTCTTTTTTTTTATTTCAAAAAAAAGATTTTTTTGAAATTTTAATAAAGGGTCCGCCAAATAACTTCTTTTTTTTTTTGAAAATGCTATAAAAAAAAACTACTGAATATTTTCTCAAATTTCTTTTTTATTTGAAAGTACAATCCTTCCGGTTAATAATGGAAAATAATTTCAGTCAAAGGGCTGCCTCGGCTGGCCATACAGTAGCCTACACGATCGGTCCAATTTTTAAGCATATTATCGATTGTGTGCAGCTGTATTTCACCAATGGCTTCACGAATATTGTCCTATAAAGCGTCAATTGTCTCTGGCTTGTCGGCGTAACACTTATCTTTTACGGCACCCCACAAATAATAGTCCAACGGTGTCAAATCGCAGCTCCGAGGTGGCCGAACGACATCAGCTCTGCGGCTGATAATGCGATCTTCAAAAACAGGGCGCAAAACATCGAGTGTAGCTTCGGCTGGGTGGCACGTACATAGCGCCGTCCTGTTGAAACGAAATATTGCCAATATCCTCCTCTTCAATTTTTGTGAACAAATATTCGTTCAACATGGCCCGATAACGATCGCCATTGACTGTAACGGCCACTCCTTGATCATTTTCGAAGAAAAATGGCCCAATTATGCCTCTGGACCAAAATCCGCACCAACCAGTGACTCGTTTTGAGTGTATCGGCTTTTCAATGTGTGCGTGCGGGTTTTCTGTGTCCCAAGTGCGACAATTTTGCTTGGTTTTACAGTTGCCTTCAACTCCTGAACCAATTGGACTTTCTATGGCGTCATACCAAGGTCTTTATGCAAAATTCGTCTCAATGATGTCTCCGAAATGTTCAATTGTTGAGAACGACGGTGAATTGATGTTGATGGCGCTTCACGCACACTTTCTGCCACAGCAGCAATATTCTCGGGTGAACGAACTGTTTTTGGCTTTTCGAGCTTTGGTTTATCGATGAGGATACCATTTTTTTTTCAGTTTTTTCACAAGATAACGAACATACGGAGCTGACGGTGCTTCTCTTCTTCCAAAATCCGTACGCAATTTTCGCACACATTCTGCAACATTACCACGATTTTCAAAGTAATGTCGCAATATTTCCCAGCGTTGTTCAAGTATATACACAACCATATTCGTTCAGCGGAAGGATAAAACTAATTATCTGTCAAATTAGACATGAGGTAAGTAATTATTCACGAAATAAGCACTAGTTGAAAAAAAAAACGTTAGAGCGTCTGTAGACAAAAAAAAAAAAAATCAAATCAAGAGTTATTTAGAAAATCGAAAACCAAAAAAATGGTACTACCAGAGGTACCAAAACTAACAATTTGTTTCCAAAAAAAAAATTACTAAAATGTACACCTTCCCTTCCTTAATGAACAGATTTTTTTTTATAAAAATCGTTGGAGCCGTTTTTGAGAAAAATAAGATTTTTTTTTGGTCAAAAAAATGTATGGGAGCTACTGTTATTTGTCATATTAAAAAAAAAAAAAAATGGAAATAACGTGTAGGCATATTACCAAAAAAAACAATATGTACAAGGTTTGAAGTAAATCTATCCAACCGTTTAGGCTGTAGACTCGAGGACAGACAGATAGACTGACGGAATTGGGGGACCCACTTTTTTGGTGTTCACTATGATCGTAATGTCATGTTTGATTGTTAGAATTTTTTTTTTGCACGAATCCTTAAGTTGCAAGTAAAAACTGACAGTTTCGTCAGCTTTATGGGCTGGTGGAATCATTGGTCCTGACTTATTTAAAAACTATTCCGGCCAGGCGGTTACAATCAAAAGAGACCGTTATAGAGTCATGATCATTGAGCTTTTCGTTTGTGAATTGAATCGCCCTGATTGCATGTGGCATGTGCTATTTGCCTAAGAAAACGTTTGGTGACTTATAATTTCATGGTTTGGACCTGTAAGTTGACTTCCAAGATCGCGCTATTTAACACGATATAGACCAATAAGCCAGTGACGATTAACTACTTGAAATTATATTTCAAATAAGATCAATTGTATGGAAAATAACAGAATTTATGTGTGCTTTATTACATTTCTAAAAAAAAACACCCTTTACAAGTTAAATATAAGATTATAAATGTGCGCCGTACGTTTGATAGTGGACTCTTTTTTGTGATTGTTTTTTTTGTTTGTCAAAAGCTTACGAAAAATACAGAACAACGCCAAGGATACTTCCTTGTACTGCATCATTCATGCCCGATTAATGTTATAGTTCACCCTATAATGTATTCAGTTAAAATTCCAGAATATGATACATTTATTTCGGAAATACCTCTAATAATTTATTCCCCAAAGTCATTGTTCTAGTCCCTGTCGAAAGGTAAGAACAAGTTACGAAAAATGCCCGGAAAAAGGGGCACAACTCAACAAAAATCTCATTTTTCAGAAGAGGAAAACAAAAGTTTGATGAAATTTGACCATAATGTTTTTTGCTGATTTTCTTTTGTTTGCGGGGGACATTCAAACAAGAACTTACCTATCAGGACAGTGATTTTAAAGGCTCATCCCTTAGAAGGAAAAAAAAAACATCTAAATATGCAGCAGGTATCCAAAAATAGAAAACAAAACCTTGTATAACCTTTTTTACCCATTCCTGGATGATTCAGAATTTTTAACGATTTATAAATTCTGTTAAGTGCTGTGAACAACCTAAATTTATCAAAAAAAATCGTCTTACATTAACGCAATTGAAATTCAAACCCAAACGTTGAAATTTAGATAGGTATAGTAAATTTAATATTTACAAGAGTGCCGAATTTCTAATGGTTTATCTGATACGTAGGAGTAGGTATATATACTACGAGAGTATTATCGGATATAAGGTTAGTTATTCAAATAAATTCAATTCAATTATTTACTATATCCCACAGCACTCTAATTTATGGGACTACTTAGAGGAAATAATATTGAACTTCTTATCGCACTTAAAATGATGAATAAATAATAATATCTTAAATATGGTTAAGGGCATTAGTGTATATTATTTTACAGTTGGACATCGATTTCCTAGAGATGAAAAATTCCTCTTAATGATAAGTTCTGATTATTTAGCCTAATTGGCAGAAGCTTAAAATACGGTGTTTACAGAAACATAAAGACGAAAACTTGTGCTGCATACGAAATCATCAGTAATTTTATACGTTTCCACTTAATCTTCAAAAGAAAAGTTTAGTCTGTTCAACGAGAATTAAATGGAAACTGTTAAATGCTTGGAATTTTGTGTTTCAAGCTTTAGAGCTTAAGACAAAGAAAAATGGGAAATACCGTAACAGTCCCATTTGAGATGATACGACTATACTTTCAATGTCCGATTCAGTTGGAAAGGCTACTGAAAAGTTCCAACTGTATACAATATTTTGGAATGTTTCAAGAAATAGCGTATTGCCCTTAATTAGTCATGCGAATTTTACTTCCTTACCACATTTATTTTAATTCAGCACAAATACTCTATGCTTACGAAGCAAAGTATCTTGGAGAGATTAACGAGATTATCTCGAAATCAAACTCCGCGAACTAAATTGGCAAGTTAGTAGGATTCCATATTTAACAAATTGATTTTGTATAGGTAAGTCATTATTATATATTGTATGGACGTACGGTATATAACTCAGTTGTACTAACTCCAGCAATAGGCAAATACTATAGTGTTACCAAAACAACGTTCTCATAAGAATCGTGAACATTTCGTGTTATATTAAAAAAAATGATACATAGAGACATATGTATAGCAACTATTGAAGATGAAATCGCCTAACGGGTCATTGTAATAGAACTATTCTTCAATCAAATGACGAGACAAATCGGGTGCGCTATTTTCAAGGAAAACGCTCTCTGTAGAAACCAGCATAACACTACTGAAATAAATGGCGCCCAATGTGGGACCTAACATATCACAACTAAACATAGAGTATGGATCCGTTAATAATCCCTGTTCTCATAATCTAGGCTCTGAGCTCGACAACAATATACCACGTTGCGGAAATCATTTTGGCGCCCAATGTGGGATTCATTAAACATATCGCAACTAAACTTAGACTGTGGATTCCTGAATAATCCCTATTCTCATCCTCTAGCCTTTGAGATCAATGGCAATATGCCAAGTCGGGGAATTCATTGGCTGCGTCCAGTAAATGGCGCCCAATATGCGATTGATTAAATATATCACAACTAAACTTCGAGTACGGATTCATGAATGACCTCTGTTCTCATCGTCTAGGATCTGAGCTCGAAACAATATCTCAAGTTCGGGAAATCATTTGCTGTGTCCAGTAACTGGCGGCCAATGTAGGATTGATTAAACATATCGCAACTAAACTTAGACTGCGGATTCCTGAATAATCCCTATTCTCATCCTCTAGCCTTTAGCTCAATGGCAATATGCCAAGTTGGGGAATTCATTGGCTGAGTCCAGTAAATGGCGCCCAATATGCGATTGATTAAACATATCCCAACTAAACTTCGAATACGGATTCATGAATGACCTCTGGCCTCATCGTCTAGGCTCTGAGCTCGACAACAATATCTCAAGTTCGGTAAACCATTTGCTGTCTCCAGTAAATGGCGGCCAATGTAGGATTGAACAAACCACTACTGGTATAAATGGCTTCCAATGTGGGATTAAGCATATCATAACTAAACTTAAGCTACGGTTTGGTGAATAGTACCTATTCGTATCGCATAGGTCCTTAGTTCGACAACACTATGCCAGGTTGGGGCATTCATTGGCTGGGTCCAGTAAATGACGCCCAATATGCGATTGATTAAACATATCACAAATAAATTTTGAGTACGGATTCATGAATCATCCCCCTTCTCACCATCAAGGATTTGAGCTCGACAACAATATACCACGTTGCGGAAATCATTTTCTGGGTCCAATAAATGGCGCCCAATGTGGGATTGATTAAACATATCACAACTAAACTTAGACTGTGGATTCCTGAATAATCCCAATTCTCATCCCTTAGTCCTTCAGCTAAATGGCAATATGCCAAGTTGGGGAATTAATTGACTGGGTCCAGTAAATGGCGCCCAATGTTGGCTTTAGCATATCACAACCGCACTAATCCCTCCTCTCATTGTCTATGCTCTGTGGTGAACAAAAATATGCCAAGTTGGTGAACTCACTGGGTTGATCCATTTCCCACTAGTTTTGTGATATCCCAGTTGACCGTTTTCTGCTCTCTCCTCATGCAATTATATGTCTCCAAGGGTAAACATTATTACATTTTTTCGTTTATAAAAAAAAGTACAACCTACGAACCAAACAATTACCTTTAGTTACGTTGAGTGGGAATGATAAAGGCATTCGTTCCAGTTGGACTGTTGCCTGCATCTTGTGTATAATACTTCCATTTCTCCTAAAACCACCAGAGTATGAAATCACAGCCAGTTTGGCTTCGTAAGAAAATGAAAAAAAAATTGTTTGGTGGCTGACTGCTAACACCCTATATGAGGCTTTAATACATACCTTTCCTTAAAACTGCCTTAATTTTAAAGCTCTTTAACTTATCAACACGGGATTCAAGTCCATTTGAACCTGTGAGAATTCCCAATCTACATTTATGGAATAATTTATTCAGAAGATACACAGTCTCTGTCTGGCCGATGTACAGAATGTTTTCAATTATTTTTCCCTTCGAACAAATCACACGTTTGCTCCAATAGTTAACTACTTACAAATCGAAAAAAAAGGAATAGATGAATCCAATCCTTGCAGAAGCCTCGCGGAGGACCATTAACTTAGCCCGGT
This sequence comes from Philhelius pedissequus, assembly GCA_910595825.1. Classification (NCBI taxonomy): domain Eukaryota; kingdom Metazoa; phylum Arthropoda; class Insecta; order Diptera; family Syrphidae; genus Philhelius; species Philhelius pedissequus. The sequence continues at coordinate 10,376,384 of OU343161.1, read as the reverse complement.
TCTTTAAGAAAAATAAATTCATTAAATCCTCCAAGCAAAAAGATTTTACAAAAAATCAAAAGGAGCAAAAAAAAGCTAATTTTGGCGAAGCAATTTATTGACCTTTCAAGAAAACACCATCTCCGCCTCCATTTCTTAAAAGGATGCCTACTCGTTTTCTTATATATATTAAATGATGCGGAAAATGTTCAAATTCACTGTCCCTCCCTAGGGAGCTAGCTATTATACAGTTTCCAGCGTGGTTCTGTTCGGGTATGGCTGGTATTTTGGGTAAAGGAAAACCACTCTGAATTGTGTCACTCTGTTTGAATACGCAAGAAATGTGGTTTCATGACTTGTGTCATTTATTTACTTACATTTTCTCATCGTTTTCTTTTTTTCTGCTTACAAGTTACCTGTATTATGCTGAGTTTGTCCAAATTATTTAGAAATTGAAATTTATGAACGCTTTCTTTCCAGGGACCCGTTAATGATCCCAAATTGTTGTATGAGATTAGGCATCTACTTTATTTAAATTTCGGGTCCCCGATTGGGAATTGTTGTTCACTTTAGCATATTTTTGCAGTAAAGCTGTTTTTTGCTAACATTTTTAGTCCAATTTTAATTTTGTCTTATACATTTTATTTATGAGGTAATTACTCGAAGTAGTAACAAGGATTTCGTAGAAAAAAATTAAGGTTGTTCGACCCTGTCCTATAAAGTGTCAAAGGACCAGCTTACAAAGCAAAATTTATCAAAGTGAGTTACATGTAATTAAAAATTTGGGTAATGTGCTGTAATAGTGACATAAAAGGGTAGGCTTAAGAAAAAGTTGATCTAAAGGCTTAAGAATAATTTAGCGGAAGAATTTGGAGGAAGGGTTCCTGAGACTTAAGCTGCAATAGGATGTTCAATATAATTGGCATTGACTATGTGACACTACATCGAAATCCTTATTCACTTAGACACCACACAACGAACATTCGTATTAGTAAAATTGGCTATCCCCAAAATGCTTTGAACTTTCATATGTTTGTACGTGATTTTGATTGTTCGTTGCCAATGCGTTGGCTCTCAAAACTTTCACAACCATACCAATTTACCAACTTGCGTTGACTCAATGGCAGAATAAAAAGAAAAAGACACATTTTTTTTGCTGAAAGAATCCTTCTTACCGACGAGGCGCACTTTCAGGTTGGCACAAAAAAAAAAAAATATGTGAGTAGGCGGACGCATATGTATGTATGTGTCTGCATGCTTATACTAATAAAATGCACGACTGGATAGCACGTACTTGCTCCTATGTTCGATCACATTATATGCAAAATATCCTTAATAGAAACGGGTAAATATAAATAAACGGGTAAAGTCGTTGTTCACATAATTTTTTATATATACAAATTCTTAATTTTTTTCTAAAAAAAAAATTGTATAAACATTTTAATAGTTTAATAATATAAATTCAAAAACAAAATTTCAGAAAAAATTGTCCACCCGTTTTCGAAATATTGAATTTTCAAAAAAAAAATAATCACATTCAGTTTGGCGTCGTGAGAAAATGATAAAAAAATGTTTTGATTATTTGGGTGACTGACTGCCACTGAAAAAAACTATTTTCCGAAAATCTTAAAATGAAATACTATTTAGAATTTGAACTAGTTCCTGTGCAAATATTTTTATCGAAATCCGTTGGGCTGTTTATGAGAAAGTCGAAAATCAATAAAATGGTTGTATGGCAGGTGCCGTTAATAACAAAATATTTTAAAAACTTTTTTGGCCGAAATGTAGACCATACCCAAAGTAGTACACACACCAATTTTTATCAAAATCGTTAGATCAATTTTTGAGATAATTAAGATGGTAGACAAATTTGTATGGCAAGTACCGTTACTTTTGGGCCTAAAACAACGATTCAAAAATCTATTTTGGACAATCGTAAAACCTAAAACGCCTAAGTACGAAGTTTGAACCAAATCGGTTCAGCCGTTTAGGCTGTAGATCGTTCTACAGACAGACAGACGGAATTGCGGGACCAACTTTTTGGTATTCTCTATGATAGTAATATCATGTTTGATTGTTAGAAAAAACATTTTTTTTTACGAATACATAACTTGCCTAGGTACTATTATAATCGCAAGTAAAAAACGGTTAGGAATATCTTAGATGTTATCGCAGATCCGAAGTAGACAAAGTCCCCAACAACCCCAAAGTTGTACCTGTCTTTTGTGATGTTTTGTCCAATCGGCCGGTGGTGTTTATCCTTTTTCGTGTGTCAACAGGTACTTAGTTTTTGCCTAATTCACTGGTAGTCACATCTAAGCCACTTCAGCTCCAATGACTGCTTGCTGCGTTCTATGTTGTCAACGTATTCTAGCAATTGCACTGACTTTGAAAAAAAATGTGCCAGTAAAATTAACTGGAGGAGTTTTATTTTTTTTTATTTTTTTAAGTATTAAGTTGAATTGTCGGAATACATTTTTGACATCAAATGCTTATAAGGTCAGTACCAACATTGATGGAGCAGCGAGAGTTCTCCATCGTCATCCTATACAGTCGGATGATCTTTGTGGGGATGCCAACAACAGTCATGGCTCTGTATAGCTCGTCTCTCTAAATTCTATCATTACCACAAAAGGCTTCATTCGTGAGTTTTACTTCTATCTCTTTTATTATTAATTTTTTTTTTTTTTTAAGAAAACTTATTTAATAAACAACACGGTATACTTCATTTAACTTGGGAGAGATTGTCCAAGCTAAGCGAACTTAATTCACAAATAAAATGACAAATGAATATACTATTGGTTTCTCAGCCCAAACCAGCTTAAAGCACAAACGAATCTGGAATAATTCCACGATACAGGCAAACTTAAATGCAGTGCACAGATGTCAAAAAGTAAGTGGATCGCCTACCTAGTTTACCATCCAGGCATGCACGACGCAGTATTTTCCTTTGGTACTAGAGATTGGTAGGCACCACACTGGTAAAAGGAAGACGACTCCCTTCCATACAATCGAAACCTTCCTTTATTGTATTTATTGTGAGGTTATGAGAACTGTTAGAATGCAGAAAAATGCATCTAATGTCATAGAATTATTTGTATACATTGCGGGGTTATGAAGATTCTCTAAAGGTCGATAGTTGGTTGTAATAACTTCAATGTAAAAAAGTCTACACCTATACCCTAAATGAAAACCCGTGAACATATTTTTTACTTGGGATTATAGGTACTATAAGGCAAGTTATGGATTCGTGCAACAAAAAAAATTGTACAATCAAACATGACATTACGATTATAGAGAACACCAAAAAAGTGGGTCCCCAATTCCGTCTGTCTGTCTGTCTGCCCGCGAGTCTGCAGCCTAAGCGGTTGGATGGATTTGCTTCAAACTTGATATATATTGTTTGTTCGGTAATATTCCCACACGCTTTTTTCATTTTTTTAAGACGACAAATAACAGTAGCTGATATACATTATTTTCTGACCAAAAATTAAAAACTTATTTTTCTCGAAAACGGCTCCCACGATTTTTATAACAAAAAATCAGTTCATTAATGAAGCAAAAGGGAACATTTTAGTAATTTTTGTTTTGGAAAAAAATAGTTACTTTTGGTACCTCTAGTAGTACCATTTTCTTGGTTTTCGATTTTCTGGAAAACAGTTAATTTGATTTTTTTGAAATTTTTCGCGCAGAAGCTCGCATGAAAAGTTTAAACACTATTGTAAGCCAAAATTTTTCAAAAATAATTTTTTTTGGAAATTAAAAAAAAACTTTTTTTTTTTGTTGAAAAGGCAAAATCTCGAAAACGACTTAATGTATTTTTGCGAAACTTCGTATTTGGTAGGCTTTTGACATTATCTTGAATACTTAAAAAAATTATATTCCTAAGATAAAAAACAACGGTACTTCCCATACAAATGTTTAAAAAAAACCGTTAAGAAAAAATTTCATTTCTCGAAAACGGCTCCAAGAATTTTTTTTAAAAAGGTGTGTGTGTTCCTAGATTAGTATAGTCTAGTTGTAAGTATAAAAACTATTTTTTTTTGCATACTTATAAACGGTACTTCCCATAGAACCACTTTTCATATTTTCGACTTTCTCAACATTTGAAGAACCGATTAAAATAATTTTTTTATACAAATTGTGCATAAAATTGTTAATAAAACTGCATACGAAAATTTTCAAAAAAAAAGTTTTTCGATTTTGAAAAAAATTAATAATTTTTTTTTTAAAAATCGATTTTTCAAAAACCAGTCACAGAATTTGTTTGATATTTTAATTTTATATGTATATTAATAATATCTTCAAAATCGCTTTTCAAATTTTTTTTCTAAAAATGTTTTCAAAATTTTATACATACAAAATTAATTTATTAAAAAACAGCTCCAACGATTTAAAATTTTTTTTTGTGATATTCTTATTTATCCATGAATTCAAATGGCAGTTTTGTTTTCATTATTATATGTATGTAAGCTTACATACAAGCTTAGGTTCCATCTATATGTACATGTATGTACATACATTTTACTCTCCCAACTGACATATTAAATTCCATAAATAGATTTAAATATACATTTGTAGGTATGTACCTATGTAACTATTGCTTGAATCATCCATTCGACAATTCATTATAAAGGTGATTTTTTAAGAGCTTGGTTTTTGAAAATTCAAAAAAACACAGAAACTTGTAAAAAGTGAATGAAATTTTTATTTGGATCGATAAATCAATTTCTGCCATTTACTTTTTAAAAATAATTTCAATTAAATGTTGTCCGCGGCTACGCTTCAGGTGGTCCATTCTGAAGGTTCAATTTTGGCAAACTTTTTCACACATTTCGGCCGGAATCTCACCAATGACGCGTTCAATGTTGGCTTCCAAGGCAGCAATCGTGTTTGGGATGTCCCCATAGACAAAAGACTTAACATAGCCCCACAAAAAATAGTCTAACGGGGTCAAATCACATGATCTTGGTGGCCAATTGACTGCGCCAAAACGTGAGATCAACTGCTCACCAAATTCGCCTCTCAATTGTTGCATGGTTTCGCGTGCAGTGTGGCATGTGGCACCGTCCTGTTGGAACCACATGTCGACCGAGTTCAATTCTTGCATTTTCGGCAAAAAAAAAATCTGTTATCATCAAACGGTACCTTTCTCCATTGACCGTAACCCTGCGGCCTTCATCGTCCTTGAAGAAGTACGGCCCAATGATGCCGCCTGCCCATAAACCGCACCAAACAGTGCATTTTTCGGGATGCATTGGTAGCTGCTGAATTGCCTCTGGCTGCTCTTCACTCCAAATACGGCAATTCTGCTTATTCACGTATCCATTTAGCCAAAAATGAGCGGAAAAAAAACGGACGTAGCTTGCGGAACACATTTTTCACAGAGCACGAATTTTGATAATAAATTTCAATAATTTGAAAACGTTGTTCAGGCGTAAGTCTATTCATGATAAAATGGCAAACAATACTGAATAGAAATGTCAAATGTTCGTGGAATTTGTCATGTGTGATCTGTCAAAAATATAAACGTCAAAAACCAAGTAGCAAAAAAATCACCCGTTACTAAGAATCAAGGTAATCTTACCTACAAAGGTTTTACACCTGCATAGGATAACTACACCTAACTAACTAAACCTCAATGGTTAGCCACATTAAAGGTGTTAGCTACAAGAGCAAGTTCGTACGATCCAGTCGTGCATTTTATTAAATATGGCACAGAGTAAGGCTCATCACATTATAACCTTAGTGTCGTTTTAGAAAATCTAGATTGGCAGCAGCGCTAAAATCACGTACATGCCAAATTTGTCTAATTTTGTTTTCCAAAGCGGACAAAGAAAAATTCCACATTAAAAATTAAACAAGGGTAAAAACTTTTGATTTTCGGATTTAATTCGTTAGGGCTTAAAACACGTTACCAGTTTATACAAAGTTCACACCCATTTCATCAGACAAATGGGAAACAGCATACCCTTTTTAATTTGAATATTTACCTAAACATGTCGTTATCTGTGTATCAAATGTGATTTGAAATATATATACAAGCAAATCGTTACATAAAGTCTTGTGAAGTAATTAGAACGCGTATTTCTACTCATTTGTATGTATTTTACCATTGAGCATTAACTTTGTATCGATTTAAATTTATTAATAGTAATAAAAGCCTTAGATCAATAAAGAGTGTGTAATTAAGCACACGTTTTGATTTAAATCAATAATGTATATGAAAGTCATTACTACACAACGAAATATTTAACATGCGGCTACCTATTGAGTTTTCTCAAAAAGGATCTCTGAACACAAAGTGCCTTCATGTCCTGATAAAAAATGAATAGCTTTCCTCACACTGATTTCTTTATTGTTTAAATTATTTAATATTTGTAGCGGACGTGTAACATTACGGTACAGCAACATAAATGTCCTTTATTTGAAAGTGTGAGGGTTTTGTCTTGGAGGATGTTGTATAATTCGACAAGCGTATCTTTCTTAAGTTTTGTTTTCTTCCAGCTGAGTTGTCATCAGGAGTTGAAACACTCTATTGAATTTACATAGGTCACTACGTTAAGACACACTGCCACTGTGACAAGTCGCTTGTCCTGCCAGATCATTTATCAAAACAGTCCTTAGAAGATTCAATAATACAATCGCTGCGGGCGGGGATAGTGGAAAAGAAGAACACACTTTTTCAATCACTGCCGCCGTCTCAAAAAAAAAATTTCGTACAGAAAAAAATGGACCGACCAATATTACCTAATATCGTCATCGTTCTATGAAAACTCCCTACCAGATAATCAGTTCGGTTTTAAGGCGGGACATGACACAATTCATGCCGCGTCTAAAATGGTTTCCGATATACAATGGAACAAAACTAAAAAGACGTGTACGGGTGCCTGTCAGGTGGATTTGGAGAAGGTCTTCGACACCGTATGGTTAGAAGGTCTCTATCTAAAGTTAACCAGACTAAGTATAAGTTAACCTCTATTGTATATGTCTTATGACATGATAAATGGTAGAAAGTTTGTTGTCAAGAGTGGCAATGTAACTTCTACCACAGTTTTTAATATTAAAAATGGTCTTCAGCAGGGAGCAGTTAACTCGCCGATTCTCTTCAGCATTTACACCAGCGATCTGATAGGTAGTCTAACTCAGGAAATTGCGTACGCCGACGCGACGATCTAATTGCGCAAAGAACAGCTCATACACTTAAGGTCATCAAAAATCTTTTGCAGAGTGACTTCGACAAGATTCGGCGATATTGTAATGACTGGAAGTTGAAAATCAACTTCCAGATATCAGAAACTATTCGGTTTAGGACTCAGTTGTCTAGCCCTTCAAGGGATACGAGAAAGAACTGGCGCAAGCTGGTGATCGTAGGGCCACATGGATATCCACTGGCGAGTAAAAGTGTAGTAAAGTACCTTGGCATCTGATTGGGTACTTGTATTTCGACAGGCATATAGGTGCTGCCTTGGCCATGGCTAGGGGAGCCTTTTCCTTGACAAAACGACTGTTTTATAGCAGCCGCCTTTACAGCAGGGTGAAGGTGATTTGTTACATGGCCCTCGTCAGGCCGATGATTGCCTACGGATGCCCGGTGTGGTTCAACGTTGCCCCATCTCAAATGAAAAAGATTCGGGTGTTTGAGAGGCAGTGTCTTAGACGTTGCCTTGGATTACACAGAACACCAGAGTCGGAGTACACAAGATATTATTACAACCAGGTTCTATACAACGGAGCCAACATAAACAGAATAGATAATTTTTTGTTCAAGCTGATTCGGGGTCACGTTGCCAGAGCGATGTCCTCAACTAACAGCTTAATTTTTGGGGCTTATTACCCCAATAACGAATATTTTGAGAGTGCGCGGTTAAGTGGTTACATCCTTCCCGATGCATTCCTCTATTTAGACAGTCGAGGGCTGATACAGGATGGAGGGGCGGTTCCGCTCATCTACCACGTCAGCCGGAAAACTGTGGATAGGCGGCTCCTGTATGGTCGAGACGTCATCGCTCAAGGTGGAGAGGAGCGCCTTCGGTTTAGTAGGACTGTGTCCGATCGGGACCGAAGGGATAGGGCGAAACAGGAGAACCAGTTTTGGTGGCTCTCTGAACAGCATCGTGATATTTAAAGTCGATTAAGATGGTATGTCTTGGCCGACTTACATACATTTAGGGTAATTATGTATAGGGAACAGTCGGGGTTGCACCAAAAAAAAATTAAAAATATGTGTGTATGCGGAGGCGGGTCTATACATGTATGCGCGTTTGTATATGTATGTACGTATGTACAGGTATGTGTGGGGGTATATAGCTGTGCGTCTGGGAGATTTGTCTGACTTTTTGTCTTTTGGGTTTTGGAATTCACTTGTTGCATCAATCAATTATTTTTTAACGTCATAAAATGAGACAGTCAATACCTGGTTCTCAAATCCACTGTGCCAATCTAGTGCCGTGCGATTCAGGTTGCATTTAAAAGAATATAGGCCTTACAGGCATAAAATCAAATTAAAAAAAAAAAACAGTATTTTGATTGACTCTAGCTACTCCGTTATTTTTTACATCGAATTTTATTTCGCTGGTAATTTTTAGAGCAGTGTGTGTTATTCGTAATGGACAGCAGAAGTAAAAAAACTGGGTAACTTGGCTTTATTAAATTGAAGAAAAAACTTTTCGGTAAGGAGTACAAATTATCATTTTTCAAGCCGAAAAAATATCAGACTGCAAAATATATTTCTGCAAATAATGAAACGAAGCAAGAATTAGAAGCTGAATATTCTATTCACAAAGAACGAGAAAAAGAAGCTCTTTCTAATACAGCTTGTGACCTAGGAACTAGGGACCAGAGATTAATGGAAAACGAGGAAGTGCTGAGGAAGACTGAGCAAATGAAATATTTATATTAGACAAAAATATTATAAATCTTATTACCTTCATTTTGGTACTAAAGCCACATCACTTTTATTTGTTTAAGTGTCCCAGAATTGATAGTCAAAGATTTCAATGATGAGTTTCAATTACTGGCTCCTAAGCGCCTTTGAAATGAACCACTGCCAATATCGTACCAAAAAAAGGACTTATTGTGTTTATCTATTAATAATTTTCTACTTGTAATGTTGTCAACATAATATTGCTTTAAGTAATAAAAAAGTTGAACGAAGATCATACTTTTCCTTTTTTTTTTTTTTTTTTTTAAGAAAACTCCTTAAGTAAATTTTTCCCATTAAATTCATTCCAGATCAATGATTTGCAACAAATTTTATTGGATAATGCTTACACGAAACCTGTTCTTCAATTGAAGCCCAAGATCGTGCAATTCTGATCATTTTTGGTTTTTTATATTGATTACTAACTTTAAATGGAAATATCTCAAAACACAAAAAAATTGACTTAGTGAGTTTTAATAGAACGGCGACGATATTTTGAAAACCGTGTAAATTGACAATATTTAACGTCATTGTCAAGTGAACCAACTTACTTTCGACCTTTGGACCATAATCTAGCTATTGATCATATCAACTGACAATTTTTTGAAACTGACTTCTGTTCTCAAAGGAACACATGTTAGACTTTTATTTTATGAAAACGAGGAGCGCATATTGCTTTTTACTTGCGAAATATGTACTATAGGGGAAGTTTTGTATTTGGAAAAAAATCGAACTCGTGATTTTGATCAAACTTGACATTACGAAGATGGAAAATTTGGATCCACAATTCCATCTGTCTGTCTGTCTGACTCTAGAACGATCCAAAGCCTAGGCTGCTGGAGCCATTTTCTTCAAACTTAATACATAACAGTTTAAGGTGATTGTCTAAAATAGATCTTTGAATCGTTTTTTAGCCCCAAATATAACAGCTCTTACCATACAATTTTTGGTACCATCTTATTTATCTCGAAAACGAATCTAATGATTTTGATAAAAAAAGTGTATGGACTACTTTAGGTATTCTACAATTTTTTTTAAATTTATATTTTGTTATTAACGGTACCTAAGGTAGAACCATTATTTTTATTTTCGACTTTCTAATAAACGGCTTTACGGATTTTGTGTTAATATATTTAGCTGACTCACAAGAATGACCCTTGGTGGTCAGACAGTAATGTATTTATTGGCTAGCATAACTGTTACAATATAATGTAATATATGGTACATATTTAGTGACTTTTATATCCATTTATGTAGGAACTTGGTTGTATATGATGTTAATAAGTGTTGCCAATATCTTCTGACACAGATTTTAATAAAAATATTTTTATATAGGAGGTCCTTTGAATTGTAAAGAATACTGCATACCAACATTTTTTAGAAATATTTTTTTTTGAATTTTGAAAACTCAATATTTTGAAAACACGGATGGGTATTTTTTGGAAATTTTGTTTTTAAGTTTATATTATTATATATTTAAAATAGACCATTCAACAAATTAAGGGGGTGGCCGTGGTGCGATAGTTGTGTGCTCGCCTGTCAACCTCTTGGTCGCAGGTTCGATTCCTGCCGTGGTCTATGTCCTCTTATATTCCATTAAAAACCAATTCTCAAAAATTGTCATAAAATGAGTTGATGGTTTGCTCATTACATGCTGTTCAGGCATAACACTAACAACATGTGATTAAGTAAGCTAGTATACTCATAAATATGACGACGAAACAAATAAAATAATGCGAATTATAAGAGACATATATAAATAAGACACGGTAATTTTCTCCGCATTAATTCGCAGCCATCCCTGGAGATAAATCTGAGATAACAACCACCTACAGTCTCAGAAAATCGCGCCACACATCTTTCCTATCCTTCATTCTCTTCTTTCACCGGGTGCCCGCGCTGTGTTAAGAACATATAAAGGGTATTCATAATCCCTTGAGCGCGTCCAAATTATATAAAAAAAAAGAAATTTTCTATATATAAAATTAAGTTAGAAACGACTTTATATTTTTTAGCCGGTTCTAGCGTACCGACTACAATCATTGGCACCCCTTATTTTTACTCAATTATTGGTAACCCCTCATTCAATAAGGATTCTTACAAAAACTATCAATCTAATCAAGCCAATTTAATTGTAGTCTTAATCTACTACTTATTCCTCACATTTGTACGTCGGTGTGTGGAAGTGAAAGTATTAACACGTTTTAAAAAAGTGTAAAATTTGCAAAATTTTGTGTGTTTTTGCTAAGGACATAAGATTTGGTAAGCCGTTTTTAGTTATTAATATATGAATATTATATACAAAAAATCTGTTTTTTAATATCAGATAATACTAAATTATTCGTATTTAACTATTTTTTAAGAAATTAACTAATAAGGGTTCCAATAAAGAAGGGGTTGCAATTATTGGCACTTGGGTGCAAATAGCGGGTTCTATGGAACTATAATAATTGGCACTGCCAATAAGTATAGTTTCAAGACTGTCAATAACTATACCATTAAACCGTTACTTTTTTAAGTTTGAAAAAATGCCGAAAACAAGAAAAAAATACAAACAAATAGATGTGCAAGAAGCTCTATTGGCCATAAAAAATGGACATATATCTAAAAAAGCTGCTTTTAGTTACCACAAAATACTGCGTACTAATTTATTTTTGTTATAGACTTTTTGTTTATTTTTTCATATTTAACTTATTGTTTACTAAATATTTATTATTTCTATTTATTTTTTTATAATCGAGAAATGCGGTAAATGTTTATTTTTTTTTTTTTTACTGAAATTGAATGAACCACAAATCTTATAAATAAAAAAAACTAAAAACAAAATATTGTTTTTCTTTAATTCATAGGTGCCAATAATTGTACATTTTTGGGGTGATGATAATTTTAGTCGGTTGCCAATAATTGTAGTTTTTTAATAAACAAATAATAAGAATTAAGTATAAATAAACAAAGAAAATTCTATATTAAAATTTAGTATATTTTTCATAGTTTTAACTTTTTAATTGCGAAAATTACGCGAATTTAAAATTGAAGAATCTTTAAGGGCGCCAACAATTGTATCCCTTACGCTATTAACAATATTTTGCATACGATTTGAGCGAACATAAGAGCAAGTACGTATGCGATTCACGTACGCGATCCAGTCGTGCATTTGATTTTTTTAGGGGTAAGAGTCATTTTTATTTCCCAAATGTGTTAACGAAAAATAACATTTTTGACGAAGGTCGTTTGAACGAAGAGTTAATCTATTTTATTATTATGCGATACTATCAAAATTGGACGTATGAATTCTAAGAACTGTTACAGAGCGTATCACAATGGACCAACTCTGGTCTAAGTGTGTCAGCTGCAACGCTGACAACGCTTGAACCTAAGCGTATAGAACTAGGTAGCCAGACCACACTAGCCAAAAATTGGATATTTTCTAGCGAAAAATTCCGAAAATGTTGAATACTTTTAGGAGTGGAAAGTTGAAACTTTCTTGATGGAAAACACTTGGACATGGAATTTTCTATTATCGTGCTCTTTTTGCTTAATGTCAATTGTGGTTTGTGAAATTGGCAAAATTTCGTTGATTTTGCCTTCAACTTAATCTGAATTCGCACTTGTGGTCGTAGCGCTGAATATTCTGGAAAATCTTCATTATTTCAATAGAAATGCTCACATTTTAAAACAGACATGTAAAATTTAATTGGCATGGAAAATTAGTTATTCTGATGGGGTGGATTGGAATGGGGAGTCTGTATGACGAAGCAGATATCTGTAGGTACAGTGAGTCTTGATACGTGCAAATGTTTCTCCTCGCCATCATAATTAATGCTTTATTGCATATTTCTAGATTGAATTGAATTTCCTAGTTTTCACTTACTTCACGTAATTTATGTTATATCATAAGACTCACGAAGCCCACATAATTCTCCAATAGATCTTTCGGGTTCGAGGGAAAACATGTAGTTAAAATGATTGTGTGCTAAGGTAGGGTTACCATATTGAAAATATTTAAAAGGGTGACATAGCGAGTTTTATAGGGGGTCAATGTTCAAACCGAGGGCCAAAACATGTTTTTGAAAAATACAAAACGCGGAAAAAAAAACTGATCAAGATTTTTATATCTCTTTGACGTTTCACCATGATGTTTCGATCTTAAAATCTAAATATGTAATTTCGAGGCTATTCCTTTTTCTTTAGTATAATATTGAATAATGGATGAAAACTTTTTTATTGGATGTATCCGTGGCGATTAAAAATGGTAGAGTTTTGAGTTTATTTGCAAGAATCTTGCCAATTTTTTGTCCATTTTGTTAATGCGACCGCAAATAAACTGGTCTAAGAAAATAAACTATAATCATAAACTACTTCACAACATATTAGGGGTATTCACGTTCCGCTGTAACTTGTCTGGAATCATGGCAAAAGTGTAAAAGTGTAACATTTTTTTGCACTACAACAACAAAATATGGGTGGCAATGGTGCAGTTGATAAAGTGCTTGATTGCTAACTAGGACGTGTGGGTTCGATCCAAACGCTAGTAGAATTCTTTTCTATACCTCCAATTTTAATTGAATGCCGCCCATTGGTTAAAATGACACAGTCAATACCTGGTTCTCAAATCCACTGTGCCAAACTAGTGCCGTGCAATTCTGGTTGCATTTAAAAGACCTTAGGTCTTACAGGCATATAGTTAAATTTAAAAAAAAATACACTGAATGCCAAAGTCTTACACTTTTACTATACACGATACTATATTGTAACAGAAAAATACAATAGTGTAAAATTTTTTTAACACAAACTAAAATATTTCAGAACAAATGTGAAACAGATTTTAAAGTTTGCTTCAGAGTTGCTACAGATTAGTAAGGGTGTGTTTACACCCATAAAATTTTACAATTTTACAAGATTTGTTACACCAGATCGTGAACACCCCTATTCTGTTGGTGTTACTTACCAGCAATTTCCAAGTCCAAGAGCTTGTACAAGAGCAGTGCCAGAGTTGTAACTATGGCTAAGAATTATTGAATGGACACGCACGATGGTGACAGATACAGAACAACTAAAGTGAAGTTGGCAACCTTTCTTGAATGAAGTAAATAGAGATATCCAGTTGTGAGAATTGTATTTACTATGATTGAAGTATTCACAGCTTTAATTTGAAAAACTGCTAAGATTTTCTTTTAAATAGGAAAGAGACCTACTCTATACAAGTATACAAATATTGCATGAAGGTGCAAAAATATTACATACTAGCAGATACCCGTGCGATGCTACGGACCAACGGGAATCTAATGAAATCATCTACCTACCTACAAAATTTCATTCAAAATCCTTCAGTCGTTGAATGTAGGCACAAACGACGAACATGCTCGCCTAGCATACTCGCGCTCGCTGTGCTCTTCTTGTAGGTGCGCTGGTTCGCGTGCCGATTGTTGTTGGCCAAAAATTAAGATTTTGTCGTGTTCGTTGGCTTTGATGTTCGTCGTTTATGGTCATGTTCGCGAACAAAGCGAAGATTAAATATTGGATTCATAAAGTAAGAGCTACAAAAATAAAGTTGGGAAAAATAAATCATGGCTAATCTTCCAGCTGCTTACGAAATTTCATTAAAATCCATTCAATGGTTGAGGCATGAATGCGGAATAGGCAACCAAGTATATATTTTGTTCATATATAAGCCTCTCCCATGTAGGTATAGGAACTGTTCGGTTTTATTTTTCGGGATAAGAATGACCTATGTGATAATCGAGTATATGTGTGTCCATGTGCAAAATTTTATCCAGATCCGTTCAGCCGTTCCGGAGTTATTGAGCAACAAACATCCATCCATCCAAACTTTCACATTTATAATATTAGTAAGATAGTAAGATTAGTAAGATGTGTAAAAAAGTGAAACATTTGTGTCCCCCTCTGTCATCTTTGATTTTGGGGGACAATATATAGTTTGAGGTAAAATAGAAAAACAGTCCCTAAAAAAGGGGGGCGAATGGTAACCCTATCCAAAGGGTGTATTTAATGTGGAGGAGAGATTTCAAACATTGTACCAGTAAAACATGCATGCCAAAGTGCATCATTTTCAAACTTGCAGTTTGTCTTTACACACAGGTGAACTCTTAATAAAACGAAATGTATAGCACACCCACCGAGGATTTGTCTAGCATCTACTTATTTAGTCCTTAAACACTACATAATAATTACACATTCGTTTAGGCAATTGTAATGTATAACACTTTTAGAGTTTATTTTCTGCAATTAAAGAATTTTTTAAATAATATCATCGAAATATTGAAAAATCCAAGCCTTTCCATTGACTTCAAGACTGAAAAGTACTCCTGTCAATTATATTTATAGTCAATTGACAGCATAGTCAAAATAATTAAAATTGCAGTTTATAAATTCAATTTGCAAGTTAAAAAAAATTTAAACTGACGAGAGCCATTATATTAATTCACCTTAACAATGTTGAGCTCTCAATAATGTGGTAATCTATTTGTACAAGAATATTCGAAAACATTTTGAATTGAAACCTGAACACATCTACTCATCACTTCTTAAACATAAAGATATAATAACCATTGAGTAACTCAATATACTCTCTGAGTGGCAGGCATAACTCAAACTCAAGACCTTAATCATTTATTGGTATAGGATGTGCTACTCATATTTTCCCATTCATTCGGCCAGATGGATCCTGAGTTTTACAGCTCAAATGGGATTATGTTATCAAACAAAAAAATTCATGCAAATCTGTATGCATTATGGAACCCAAGGCATACTCCATCAGAGGTTCAGACAAGAGATTAACTTTTGAAAGACTACAAAACATACTGTTTATATATTGAGGTAGTTTAAATTGAAAATTCTAAAGAAGATTAAGTTCATAGCAATGCACTTTATTATTGCATACATAATTAAAAGGAGACTATATTATTTTTCACTTAATTTATGTTGGATTTTGGGAGTAAAATTTGAAGAAAAACACAAGCGACGCGACTCAAAACTCGTATTGTTGTCTAATAAGCAACCTTAATGCTTTTGGAAATGAGTTTCAATAAAGATTCGTTCAGGGATTATTGTATGTATTTTTTTAAATTTCGCAGCTTACTATACGAGACTCTGTTAAACAAAAATTGAAAAAGACAGGGTATTTGTCTTTTCATGCAACAAATTTTGTTAGAGCTTTTAGTTAACATGAAACTGTCACACGGTTTTTGTAGTTTAAATACTTCGAAATAATTAATTTATTCTCAAAACTCGCAGTGAATCTCTGATGTGGAAGTTGTCAAGAAATGCAATGATATGGCATTGAGTTTCAATGTGATTTTAATTCTTCACAGTCTTCATTTTTTATTAAACGTTGATTTTTTTAATTAAAAAAAAATGATCTATGCGATACCCCATCCATCTACCAATCAAATTGCATGCAAATCCGTGTGCTTTAAGGCGTCTTGTGAATAAATGCTATGTTGGCTATTTGTAGAATAAGCTCTATGAAAAATTAAAACAAACTTATCCCACGGGGGAACCATACATTCTACTGGGATAAGGAGAATAATGTGTCCTATTCCAGACTATAATCTATCTCTGTGCCAAATTTCATTCAGATCCGTTTAGCAGTTACGGAGTTATTGATCAACAAATATCCAATTATCCATCCATACGAACTTTCACATTTATAATATTTGTAGGATTATTTTGAGATAATAAAGGGTTATCCATTTTGCGGTTTCAAAAGTAAACGTAAATAAAACACATATAAAATATTTTTTTCCTGATATTGCTTTTTTTATTATAAAGTTTGAACTTTGACATTACGTGTGAATCAATACATCATTTAAATGACCACCACGCGAATTGTTGCAAGCATCGTTTCTTTTGAGGTAATTTTCGACCACTTTTTGACACATATTGGGCGATATCTCAGCCATTACTTCACGAACTTTGGTTTTCAAGTGCTCAAGAGTTGAAGGTTTATCCGCATAAACACGGTCTTTCGCGTAACCCCACGAAAAATAGTCCAGCGGTGTCAAATCGCATGATCTTGGTGGCCAGTTGATATCGCCACGACGAGAAATTACGCGGTCAGGAAATGTCTCTTGCAATAAAACCATATTCGCTCGAGTTGTGTGCTATGTGGCACCGTCTTGTTGAAACCACATATTCTCCACGTCGTATTCTTCAATAGCAGGCAAAAAAAGTCGGTTATCATAGGACCATAACGCTCTGAATTGACTGTGACAGTCGTTCCAACGTCGTTTTCGAAGAAGTAAGGTCCAATCACACCTCCGGTCCAAAGACCGCCCCAAACAGTGACTTTTTGTGGATGTAATAGCCTCTCTTCGATTACTTGAGGATTCTCAGAACCCCAAATACGTCAGTTTTGTTTATTAACATACCCACCGAGTGAGAAATGTGTCGGTGAAGAAAATTTTGTTCGAAAAATCGCCGTCCACCGCCTGTTGCTCAAGCAACCATTCGACGTATTTACGACGTTTTGAATGGTCAGCTGGCTTCAGCTGTTTTGTGAGCTGGACTTTATATGGATGTAGGTGTAGAGCCAAATGCAAAATACGCCATAATGTGCCGTAAGACAGTCCTAATTCCTGAGAATGACGAGGAATCGACATATTCGTGTCTTCGGCAACACTTTCATTTACAGCAGCGATATTTTTAGTTGTACGAGCGAAACGATGATGCACATGCTTTAAAATATCTGTAACCAATCCAGTCTATTCAAATTACTTCACTATTTTCCCAATTTCTTGCGAAGTTAGACGATTAGGTAAACCATAATCTCCTCTTAAAGCTCGATATGTTGCTGTGCTAAAATAACCATTTTTGTAGTAGGTTTTAACAATTATTTTCGTAAATGTCAGACTTTGAAAAAAAAATTAGTTTAACAACTCAGTTTGACAGATGTCGAATTCCAGCCCTATACTTTTGAAACCGCGAAATGGATAACCCATTTTTTAAATTTTGGGCTAATTCAACTTCCAAAATATCCATCTAAAAAATTGTGTATAAAAAGTTCAATACGTCAATTAAGAGGGGCTTAATTATTGATATTTGGTTCATTTCGTAATTTATCTGTAAAATTGCTATTGATTTGTCATTTTCAAGGTTTTTTTTCTTCAAAATATTAACATTCATTTTTGGATTATTACTTGCGATTATAGGTACTATAAGGCAAGTTATGCATTCGTCGAAAAAAAAAGTTTTGAGATAACAATCAATCAAGACATTACGATGTTGGCGAAGACGAAAAAAGATGGTCTAATAACTCTGTCAGTCTGTCTGTATGTATGTATAGACACCTACAGCTCAAACGGATGGGCCGAATTGCTTCAAACTTGGTATATAGAGTTTTTTAGGTATTGTACAGAAAGGAAATTGAAATTTTTTAGCTCAAAAAATAACGGTACCTGCCATATAAATAATACGTTAAAGCCTATTTTTATCGGAAACGGTTCTAACGATTTTGATTTAAAGAAATTAGTGCAGCTTTTTAGGGACGACCGATCATATGATTGAAAAAAAATTTTTAAAAATGTCTAAAAACTGTACTTTCCATAGGACCGTTTTTTTTATTTCGACTATCTCATAAATGGCTCCACCGATTCTTTCCAAATTTCTCATACTGCGTACAAATGTTTTTTATAAATATTTTGTTGTATTCTTAATAGAATTAAAAAAAAACAAATGTTTTATTTATATTTTGAAAACTGCTCAATAATTTTTTTTTTAAATTATAGTTATATGTATTTGCTGAATACCTATGAATTGCCTTTTTGAACTTTTTTTTAAATTGTTTTCAAAAAGTTTAAAATTTTTTTTTTTTCAGAAACCGCTCCACAGATTTTTAAAATTTTATTCTCATAAATTGAAATTTATCCAAGAAATAAAATGGCGTACTTTTGCTTGCTCAAATTAGCTTAAGTATTTATTTCAAATTTTGGAATTATTTTTTTTTGATTAACCCGATTTAATTTTTTGTTTTTAAGTTTAAATTATTAAATATTTAAGATTGTCATACCAATGTTTTTTTTTAGAAAAAAATTAAATAAACTTTGTGTATAAAAAATAAAGTAAAAAATGACTTTAATATAAATATATTTAGATTTTAAATAGAAATCCTTTGCATACAATGCGATCGAACATAAGAGCAAGTTCGTGCGATCCAGTCGTGTATTTTTTTATTATTATTTATGATAGTACAAATGTAAATCTTAGCTAGAGAGCTTTTTTTAATTGCTCTTCCCAACTATGCTATTTAATCAGGTCTTGAAACGCATGCTTGTATACGACATATCTTTTGCGAGTCACCCTGTTTAATCACTCCTTAATATTAGCATATCAATCATAGCCATTGTCTTCTTTTAATATTTTTTCGCGATAAAGGTGTAAGGTTGGGTTGCTGACAGAAGGAACCTTAATTAAAATTTTGGATCTGCCATTCGTCGTATATTAGCCATGAAATAAGAAATAAAATTATAAGACATCTTAAGCTCTACGACCAGGTGGAAGTTAATACACTGATTGCCACTCCCTGCTGCTCAGACTTAAACACAAACAGTTTGGCAAAATGAATTATAAAAAATTCTACACGCTTGTTGTGTTCACATTAAACCTTTCATCTTTTCATCTTCATTAATTCACTCAAACCCAAGGGATACAATAAAAAAATGTAATTAAAAAAAAAACTCCAGAGTCAAAATGAAAGAGAGTTTAATGTTTAAAGGTCAAAACTAGAAATTTTTGTAAGCGATGAAAGAATGAATATGGAAATCTATCGGAAATAGAGTTAATTTCCTTAATTTAGATAACTAAATATGAATTGGAGTCATTACAACTGATAGAGCAATTATTAATAATAATTATTCCCAGAATATTGTAAAGTCTAGTAGGAGCTTTATTCACAACTTACAAGGAGAACTTACATCAAAACTTATGTAATTTGATAAGTATAGAAAGAAATAACTAAGTTAAATACGCACAGGTATAGTCGAAAAAAGGACCCTTCGAATGGCAGTGAATTCTAGAAGTAAAAACCTCTGGGGAAATGTTAACTCATTATTGCTCATTAACATTAGATTGCTGAATGGTGAAAACGATGCTTAACAAAAACTTGTTTTACAGAACGAGAATAATACACCAGGGAGCTATTCCGTTTTTTTTTTGGAAAAATAAAATAAAGTTATATGTTTTGTATTATGAGAGTTTTCTTACGCTTTTTTTCATTTTATAACTTCAATTTACCCAGAAAGTTGAATGGCTTTACACCTATACAGACATGCATTACATAGCTAATTAGCTGAATTTGTACTTAATGTGCGCTGAAGGTAGATAACTTTTCATATCGCACATAAAGAACATTTATAATTTGATTACAATTTTACTTGCATATTCGATTTATTTATGTACAAATTGATTAGATTGGTTTTGTATCCCAGTCATTTATTCTGTAATGGCAGCCACCAAAAATTTTCAATTTCAATCTAGCTTGTTATTTTATGCATACCTTATGGATTTGAAGACTTTATCCTTGAAGATTGTACCTTTATAACCTTATTATTGATTTTTGTATAAGATTTTGTTATAACATCTCAGGTATTGGTATGTATTATTTATTTGTCTTATACGTACTCGTACATATTTCAGAACCATAATTCTTCTTGTTAGTTGAAAACCATTGGAAATTGTATCAATGTAAAAATAAAAAAAAAATTAAGATGAAATAATGTAAGTTACCCTATCCTAAAAATAAAAAAGATTGATATAAGAAAAGGGAAAAAAACGAAACATATTATCACCATCAAAATCTCTCAAAATATTATCTGAGGATCTTTCGAAACCGGATCGTTCAGCTTATGATCCTAATGAGACTCTCTGTATAGGTATATTTGTGAACGTTGCGGACAGATTAGTTGTTCATAACATTTTTCATCTGATAGACGGTTATTCTAAAATTTACGTGATACGGACCTTTGAAAAAATCAGCTGTTTTCTTATCAGCCGCTTTAGTGGGTACTGGATACAAAAATACAAATTTATTCCAGATTGCTGAGAAAGTTTTTAGGAAGTTTGAAATCCGTGCTTTGATGTGACAATGCGTTTATATTTAAATTTCAAAAACCTGGTAATTATACTGCCTGACATTAAAATTAACCAAATATTAGAACTTCACTCATTGGTTTATTTAACGTAAGCCTTTAATATTTTTTATAACAAAACCAGCAGATGCCCATGCGATGCTACGGACTTTGTATCCCATGGGAATTTAATGACATCATCTATCCACCTACAAAATTTCATGAAAAACGGTCCAGTCGTTGAGGCATGAAAGCGGAACAAATAGACAAACTCTCCTTTTTTTTTTTTGATAGATTGTTTATTGTAGCTGAATTAATATATATTTCTCGTTAAACCTATATTGCACAATTTACAGAGATTTGGTATAAAGCTACCTTACTACTAAAAAATTTGTAATAATATTTGTAAATATCACAGGTCTTAATAAATAATTGGTAGAAGGAAAAGCTATAGAAAAAACCTTCTTTCAAAACATGAGATAGAGAGAATGGGAGGGAAAAACTAACCTCGATCAAATCGCCAATCGTTTTTGTAATTAATAATATTTGAAACATAAGTATATATATATATATAATGTATAACAAAGAACAAAATGTGTGCATCACTCAATTATAAATGAATGGACAAAAACACAATAAATGTTAATAAATAAATGTATAGTTAGACAAATAAATTAACAAATAAATAAATTAATAAATAAATAAATAAATAATAAAAAATGAGAAAAATTTCACAGAAGAAAAATAAATATATGTATAAATAAATAATTATATCACAGAAGTAAATAAATAAATAATGTTATATGTACATCTCTACAGATAACTAATTTAATCTTTATATATATATATATAAATCATATAATCATAAAGTTAGATTTGAAATGAGGCAGTTATCAGATGAACTACATGATATGACGTATCTATTGTATAGATTAATTATTCTACTAGGAATTTTGTCACTCTATGTAGTTTCTACGTAGAATAGTGCCACGGCAAATTAAGCACCATTTTCAAAAGTTTGTTTTGTATTCTTTGTAACCTAAAAATATGAGTTTTTGCATATTTTCCTCACACAGTTGATCCGTACAATATTATGCTTTGAAAAATTACTTTATTTATGTATAATTAACTTATTTTCCTCACTTAGCTTTGAATATTTATTTATGAATTGATAAAGCATTTTTATTGTCACATCAACTTTAGTAATTGTTTGTTGGATATGTAATCCAAATGTTAGTGTCCTGTCAAGATGCACTCCTAAGTATTTGGCGTTGGATTTCCATTCTATCTGCAATCCATTGGTTCTTAACTTCCTCTAGGTAAAAAGCAAGCTTTGCTTTTCCTTGTGAAAAAGACTACTTGCGTCTTTCCAGGATTCACTTTTATTTTCCCTTTATTGAAGTAGTTCTAAGTATCATCCAAGGCAGATTGCAAAATGGTTTCAATAACTAATATATTTGAATCCGCTGAATAAATACAGGTGTTGTCTGCAAAAATGGCTGTTTCGCGAGCTTCGGAAAATCAGATGTATATATGTTATACAATATTGGTCCTAAAACAGATCCTTCAGGAACACCAGCAAGGATTTCTTTCGAATGCAGCATTAATGAAAACTTTAAATTTTCGCCCAGATAAGAATGAAAATGTGATTTTGTTTATGTAATGAAGAAAATTTAACATTTTTGACTTATGAATTAGACCTTTATGCAATACCGTGTCGAACGCCTTTTCAATATCAAGTAAAACTAAAACCTGTACTTTTGCCTAAAACGAAATTATTTTTAATATCTTTAGTTATCTTATGTATCTGATGGATAGTGCTGTGGTGGGACCTAAATCCAAATTGCTCAACTGGTAGGATATTATATTCTTTATTTTTTATAAACATGCGCGCACTGAAGGGGTTATGACTACCCTTAAAATGTTTAAGCACAGTAGGAGCGATTATGTATAGGGGATAGGATGAGACAGGAGATACCGATGTACATTGGTTTTAAATGATTGAATATTGCAATGGGAGGGGAAAATTCTTAAGGGTAAAGAATTCCACATTCGTGTGGTTCGGCTGGAGACGGAATCCCTATACTTGACAGTACGTCCGAAGTAGGGCAAGGGTGAACAGATGTGCATTCCTTGAAGCGCGAGTATTACGGTTGAATATTTTTAGGGCAAGAATGCAATTATATTGACTTAAGTGATCTAGTAGATTGTTTTTGATAACCTTATCAAAGCATTTGCTAATCGAGCTCAGTAAACTGATTGGCCTATAGTTGCATCGTATAGAAGACTCCTTCTCTGGTTTTAGAATAGGAATAATTTTTGCCTCTTTTCATTCTTTGGGGAAAGATCCTAAATTGAAGCATGCATTGAATAAATTTAATAGATACTCAATACCATTTCTTGGTAGTTTTTTAAGATACAAGTTACGTAACTTATCAAATCCAAGTGACGTAGATATTTTTAGACATGACAACATATATTTGAAATCATGAAGAGTAAGCATATTTTCTTGAATATCAACTATTTGTGAACATAGAGAATCACATGACTGTTGAACAGCAACTTCAAGTTCATTGCATCCTCCTATGTTGCTAGTAATTAAATGATTTGAAGAGAATTCCCTGGCCGGATCATCTGCTTTTTCAAAGTTTGAGAGCATAATTGAACTTCCTATTTTAAACGCGGGAATACCACAATTTTTCTTTTTGATAGCCTTAGCGATATTCCAGAAGGGTTTGCTTGCTTTATCTAAACTCCGAAGTTTATTGTCCAGGATTTATTTCTGTATTCTGATATTAATGTTTTGATTTTATTATTTAATAACTTCCGTTCTAAGATATAGGCACGATTTCTAGTTCTCAGCCACAGAGATCTGTACTTATTTCTGATTTTAACCGGGGTGGCCGTGGCGCGATAGTTGTGTGTTCGCCTGTCAATCTCATGGTCACAGGTTCGATTCCTCTTATTTTTTCATTAAAAACCAATTCTAAAATAAATGCCATACAATGGTTTGCTGGCTTACTCAACACATGCTGTTTGGGCATAGCACTAACAACTGATTGAGTAAAACTGATTGAGTAAAACTAGTATACCAATAAATATGGCAACGAATAAAAAAATAATGCAAATTATAAGGAACAAAGATAAATAAGACAGGGAAACTTCTCCGCAATAGTTCAGCCGCCATCCCTGGAGATTAAATCTGAGACAACAACCACCTTCAGTCTCAGAACATCGCGCCACACATCTTTCCTATCCGTTTTCTCTTCCTTAACCTGACGCCCGCGCTCCTGTGTTGAAACATTTAAAGGGTAGTATAATCCCTTGAGCACGTGTAGAGTATACAAAAAAAAAAGAAAAAAAAATTAATTAGGAGGCAGTTTATTTTGTGTTTCGCAAGTTACATTTTTTTTACGTACGGATTGTT
Organism: Philhelius pedissequus; assembly: GCA_910595825.1. Lineage (NCBI taxonomy): Eukaryota > Metazoa > Arthropoda > Insecta > Diptera > Syrphidae > Philhelius > Philhelius pedissequus. The sequence continues at coordinate 10,351,972 of OU343161.1, read as the reverse complement.
CTATGCTTTCAAGAATAACATTTTTAATGTTGCCTACTGCTACATCTATTTCGTCACATGTAACTTCAAGTTCCGGTGCTTCTTCTAGTTTGTGGCGTATAATTCTCTTATATCTTTTCCAGTTAGCGTTTTTAAAGACGTATACAAAATTATTATTTCTAACAGGTGATCTGTAAATACTACAAGCCACTGGGAGATGGTTAGAACTCAGGTCATTTAAGACCATAGGTTGGCTTACGAGTTAGGGCATATTTGTTAAGAATAGATCTATGGTTGACGGTTTTGATCAGTTATTGGGAGGCATACACGTAGGATTAGGTGGATATAATATGCTAGAAGGATACCTAGAATTTAAGTCAGATCTCCTATTTAAATTGATATTTTTTGTAGGATAATACAGTTTCTCATCCATCTGCTTACCACATTTCATTAAAATCCATTAAATGGTTTATGCGTCAATGCGGAACAAATACCAAAGTACGAGTAATACTGCATTGCATCCTGAAACGGCAGCTGCATACTTGTGTGTGCGTATATATGTGTGTATGCTTTTTGGCTTCTTGTGAATGAAAGCATTGTTGGCTATTTGTAGAATGAGCAGATTTGTTATATGTATATATTATGTATGTGCTCTATGCAAAATTAAAACAAAACTATCTCACTGGAACCATACATTTTACTGGAATAAACAGTAACCTATCGGCTATTCCAGACTATAATCTATGCCTGCGCCAAATTCCATCCAAATCCGTTCAGCTGTTCTTGAGTGAATGTGGAACAAACATCCATTCATCCATTCAAACTTTCACATTTATAATATTATTATGATATATATTCTAAATAATTAAAATATAGAAATTGTTTTAACAACAAAATAGTTGAAATCAATGTATACTCTAAATTTTAGCTTTAAAATTCCCGATATGTGCTAAATTAGAACTGAAAATACTTAACTACCCATTTAAAAACGTGGTTTCTTGGGCCAAATCGTATTTTGTAATATAGATAACATTCCCATCACAATGCACGTACACAAAATTGCGAAATACCTAGAATAGTACCGACCTTATTCCATAGGGCTTTTGCTGCGATTTCAGCTGTAACTTCGGCAACGGAGATGTAAAAACTTTGTATTGGGTACCAATTTGGTAGCTAAATTTGCAAATTCGAATTTAAGATTTCCCCAAAGTCATTAATTACAAATTTTGCATGAAAAAAAAGTTGCCACTTTTCATGGAATGAAGATGTCTGCCTTGTGGACTTATGACGGGCATATCTATATAGACAATTAATTAATTTTAGAAAACATTGCATAAGCTTCACAATATTGTTTTAATCAATCAGGATCAATACAAAATAAGTTTTTGGTGTATTGTCAGCCATCATTAATCATTTACCTTTATTTAATGGAAAGCCTCAAAACTATAAACCAATATTTTTGGGTTGACGGAGCTAACAGCTAACTTGAGTTTTGAACAACAATGTTAATGCGAAGAGAGAGAAACGGGAATTTTCCCAGGCCTGGCCTTAATTAGAGAGTCCATAAATCCAAAACAAATAAATCGTAATAGAAATGGAATTCTTATTTAAATCTAATGCTCAAAAGGTGATATCTCATCGTTTTCATCTACCAAAAAGAAATTGAAGTGAATTTTTCGGGGAAACCAAAATATAGCCAACCAACTGAAATAGTTGATTGAATTATTGTAGGAATTTCTCGTCGATTCGATTGCATGAAGAATTTAAATGCAACTTTTTTTCCTTGTGGAAATGTTAAGCAATTCCTCAAACTGAATTCCACAATGCCGCAACGAACTTCATTCCAAAAATACACATCACACAAATGAACATATCACAAGAGCTGGAAGTTAAACTATTTCTAAACTAAGCTAACTAATTTTGAAGAAGCCCTCCCCCAATTGATTTTGTTGAATAAGTGATTAATTCCAGGAATTTGGAGACATTTTTTCCTAAAATTTGTATGGGTTTGCCAGTGTTTTCCACCATACCTGTTACTGTAGTTTGTGCTGAACGTTCAGCATCCTTTCAGAAAAAAAATCATCGCGTGTGTCGAAGCACCTTTTAAAAGATGCTTCTACAAATTTGGTAGGTTACTAAAATAGTATATGACAATTTAAAATTCAGAATCGTTTAATTATACTACAATACAATTTTTTAAAGTAAGGAATTATTGTTGTTTCACTAAAAATATATTTTTCAAAAATCTAAACAATTATTCTAAAAAATTGCAAAGCAAATGCAGTATTATTTAGAATTCGAAAGAACACCTTTATAAAAAAAAATTATCGAAATGCGTCCAGTCGTATATGAGATAGTAAAAAATCAGAAAAATGGTAGACCAAAATATATACTTTCCTATAGCAGGCACAGATTTTTTACTTGCGATTATAGGTACTATAAGGCAAGTTATGCATTCGTCGAAAAAGAAAGTTTTGAGATAACAATGAAAAAAGATGATCTTAAAAACAGTCTGTCAGTCGTCAGTCTGTCAACGGCTTAAGCGATTACCTTCAAATTTGGTATGTGCGATTCTTTTGGCATTCCTCATTTAAATTTTATTTTTAGGCTTAAAAATAACGGCACCTGCCATACAACCATTAAGGAAAATATTATCTTTCTCGAAAACGGCTCCAACGATTTTGAAACAATTTTTGAGAATTTTATTGTTGGTACTAGCTATCATTTGATCAGAACCAAATTTACGGGAAAAGTCTAAATGGTACCTTTCATATAACTTTTTTTTTTAATTTTTGGCTTTCTCGGTAACAGGTCATTAGATTTCTGTCAAATTTTATATCTGAGAAGCTACTAATTCTGCATATAAAAATTTTGAAAAACTTTTTTTGTTCTAATTAAAATGAATTTTTGAATTTTTTTTTGAAAAATCAATATTTTTAAAACTAATCAAAAAAAAAATCAATTTAAATCTTAGATTAACATGTATATTAATAAACTCTAAAAAACTGCATAACAAAATAAAAAAAAATTGTTTTCAAAAAACTAAAAACATAAAACAAGATTTCATTAAAATCCGTCCTACAATTTTCGAGATACTTTTTTATAAAATTTGCATAGATCCATGTCATCTATATTTACATACCTAGGCACCATCTATATAGGTAGGTCCACATAACCCTCCTAATTTACATAATTAAAATCCATTGCATTCGACAATTCATTATACTAAGAATCAAGGAAATCTTACCTAGGCTTTAAAACTGCATAGGCTAACTATTATAGGCTAGCTAGCTATAAGAGCAGTTTGTATGATAGAGTCATGCATTTTATTTATTATATCACGATAATGACACGCTCCTTTGGAAAATTTGGCACGATATTTTTTATTTTTGATGAAACGTTGGCGTCCACTGTCCAGCAGTGGTACCTTGGTCTTCAAAAGCTTAAAGATCTCTCTCACACACTAGATTTGTACTATTGCCTTATTAAATTTAGTTTATACATTTGTAATTAAAAATTATAATTCGCAATCTGGCTGGCGGGAAAAATACTAGGCTTTATTGTATGTAAAGAATATTCTGTATAAATTATTATAGGTACAGAAAAATAAAAAAAATTATCTATCAATCTATCACAAAATTTACAAATTTATAAAGGGCTAATATTAAAATTATCACTCCTGACATAGATTTTTAAAATTTCATACGACATAATAAAGAATACAAAAATTTGGCCCTGAATTAGCCGATTGAAATGCTTTAAAAGATAACTAGTATCTGCAGCGAGGATTCACTAATTCAAGGTCATTTATAAATGAACCGATTCCAGCTGAATGAATGACGTATACATATGTGTATATGTGTAGCCACAGGACAGTGATTTAAGGACCTATTTCTTAAAAAGAAAACGAAAACTTTCTTCAATCGTCCTTACTGAAAATAAAATTACCTTCATGTTCAATCTATTCCCTGCACTATAAACATTTTATGTAACGAGACAAAAAAAAAAAAACTCCAGTCAGACTTCAAAAATAAATTTCAACTTAAATAGCACTTTCCTATGGGGATTGAAAATTTCATCTGAAACTCTGACTATTATAATAACACTCTAGAGAAGTTCCTTTCCTTTTTTGGATTAAAATAAAAATTGTGTATAAATCTTTCAACGTGATGCCCGAATAAAATCTTAATGAAATCTACTTTCGTGCTAGTTTATGTGTCTGGTTCTCTTGCTAAGATACTTCTTCATCCTTGATTGTATCTGAGAAATAAAAAAGAGTGTAGGTACTTAAAATAAGTACACAGAGGATAAACTATAAATAATAATGGTGGCGCGTTCCTTTGTACACCATCTATATTCTTCAGATTCACTTACACTCTGAACGCTGCTGCCTGGTACGGATGCAATAAAATACAAAAAAAAAAACAAGTCATAGATAATTAATATTTTAAAAGGACATAATTGTAATTATACTTCCTCCATTCCTCTTCATTTTCTATCATAAAAATTTTATTCCCAAGGATATATATCCACTTTACTCAGCGCAAAGTCTATACTCGTCGTCTCCTAAGTGTGAGTGCTTAGAGCACTATCAAACTTTTTAGACTCTGAGCGCTGTACGGTGTGCTTATATGTACATTAAAAACGCTTTACAGAGGTCGGGATATCCTGGACGAATGAGACGGTATTGTACCTTCTATATGCATCATTTAAATGAGAGAAAAAAAGGTGGCAAAAAAAATATTTGATATCAGGTTCAGTGCGTTCACGAGGATATCTACTTGGGAATTGTTTTCTTTGCACTTTGCATTTATACTTTCTCTTCTTTTAAGGATTACCTTTTAGGTGTAGGGTGGTATATAGAATCGTCCTACAGATAAAAGGGGCTACATGAATATAAAGCGAAAGTAAGTCCATGCCCCAGCTAAAAATCTCCATTGAGAAAACTATTCATCCATTCTTGGTTGGGGCTTACATTCAATGGAAAAAAGCAAAAAAAACTTATATTTTTGGCAAGATTCCAAAGCAAAATCACGAGTAAAGAGTTTTTTAATATCCTGCAATGAGTCAAGGCCAATTCAACCATTCAAAAGAGAAATACAAAAATAAAACTATCTCTGTTTAACTATAAATCCATATCGTGGCTTGGCGTGGGTGGGCTGGGGAACGAACAGGGTCAGACATATGCATAAAAGGGCCTTGAAGCAATGTCAATCTGAAGTCTTGTGCTATCCTTTTTGTTGAAATTTCTAGTAGACTTCTAAGCAAAAATAGTTTTTTTTGGAAAACTGTAAGATCTCCTCAACATAAATGCGTGGCCCTTTTTTATAGAAAGTTTAATAATCTTTATTCCCGGAAAAGAGGCGAAAGAGGCCTACAATTGTCGGCCAAATCTGAACATCCAAGGTGGGGGGCAGTACTTCTTAAATCAAAACGAAATTTTATTATTGGAATAGATAGACCCTCAGGGTGATATATTAACACACTAACCCTTACGACATTATGACATCTTTTTTTTTAATTCCCGGAAAACGTACCAATTATAATTGATCATAGTATATTTTTGTCACTGACTTATTGAATATATAATGAGAGACAATTATTTCCGTCGGTATCATATTCGATCTGCTAGTAAGTGGTAACGGATTAACTTTAGGTTTGGGAAAGAAATCTAAATCCGACTCGAAATCCCCTGTAGAATAGCTTCTATAAAAAATTATTTCCCATGTTTATCCATATTAAATATTTAAACAACAAAAGTTGAAGATTAATTTTAAATTTCTCATTTCATAAATGCTCACATTGTCCTTTATTTTATGTAATATATATTAATATAATAAATAAAATCAATAAGCCACTTTTCGTGAGGATGTGAAACTTTGTAACCATGATGAGCATAGGTGATAGCCTAAGGGCTTTCTTTGATTGCATTAAGGGATTATTATTCTTAAAGAATTTAAGAAAACTTCTTAATCGATTTAATGCTACTAATTAATTCTATTAAAATGATCGATTAATAATAATTGTAATTAATAGGAAATTAGAAATGTTTGACCTAAAGAAATTGATGAATGATTATAATATTACATTTAGGGCTGGCAACGAGATGAGACCAGGCGAGACTTTTGTTAGTCTCGTCTCGGTCTCGTCAAAATAGAAAAATTGGTTTCATCTTCAGTCTTAGTTTCTTTTGTGTTTTTTGGTAGTAAAAAGATGTAAGATAAGACTCATTGTTCAGATTGCAAAGATAGATTACTGTATCTCAGCAGTTTGTTGGTAAGAAAAAATGGCTGACGTTTAGAAAAAAATATTATCCAAACGTCAAAATAGAGTTTGTTGCTTAATCCATTTAAATCGGAGCACCTTCAATGGATTTTGGCAGTTATTCATAGCTGGAATGTTTAATAACAATTTTTTCCAAACGTCATCTAAATGGCTTAAAACCAACTCTTTCCGAAGCAAACATTAAAAATTAAAATCATGAAAAATTAGAATTTTCTGGGGTTTTATAATCCATTTAAATCGGAGGCATCCTTCAATAGATTTTGACAGTTCATCACTTGACAGATAGGCAACATACTATATTTTCACATTTGGATAATATTTTTTTTTTTCAAAACGTCACTCAAAAGGATTTTAATCACATATAGATTAGACATAGATTTAGATTTATTCATAGAATGTATACACAGTTAGAAATACACATAATAAAATTAGTGTTATGCTAAAAAAAATACATTAGGGGTATTCACGATCCGATGTATCTGGTCTTGGGTCATTGTAAAAGTGTAAAAGTGTAGCATTTTTTAGCACTACAACAACAAAATATACTGAATGTCAAAATCTTACACTTTTACAATTTTACAATACCCGAACCCTATTGTAACAGAAAAATAAGAGGGTGTAAGATTTTTTTTAACACAAACTAAGCCTTCTTCAGAACAAATGTGAAACAGATTTTGACATTTGCTTCAGTGTTGCTACAGATTAGGTGTGTTCACAGTCTGTTGTAAAAAAAATAAAATCTTACAATTCTATAAGACATGGTACACCAGATCGTGAATACCCCTATTACATAAAATGGTGAACAAGCTACTTGATAAATGGATTTATTATAATGGGAAAAATTTCGAATCTAGATAGATAAATAGATAGATATATTTATTTGTTTTTAAGCTTTGCTTTTGATTGGCAATACAGTATTATAACTTTCTTAGAACAATATTCAATTTCTGTCAATAATACTACTAGGTATAGTTACATAATGTACAGTAACAAATTATATTGATGATTGTATATTATTTTATATTATGGATAAGATTAATCATTCAATGACTTTGAATGCCCAACAACAAAATTTGTTCTCAACTATTTTTGGCTGGAATTATAGCTATTTCACGACCTGCCAAGGTCGATCATCAGATTCCTTTGCTATAGTGGTGCTGGTATCCTTTTTCATTTTGATTGAAAAACTTCTTGTGCCTTCATCGTGTATTGAACCATGAATAGCCGCTTAGTAGCCAACGCACTTCGCATCACGCCACCGAGCCCACATGATCAGATCCAACCTAATGCAAGATTTTCTGTTTATCAATTGCATTGAGACGATTAGCGCTTTTATTAGCCACACAAGTTTGTTGTTGTTTATTCGGGTTCTTTCTTATTTTCTCCTTACTCGTTTATAAGCCAACATTTTTGTTTTTCATATAAGGAGGGAGATTTTTTATATGAAAGATTTTGACACTGGTCATTTTTATTTGTATTATATTCAGTTTTTGTATGATTACATACTTGCTTAGGTTGGATCTGATCATGTGGGCTCGGTGGTGTGATGCGAAGTGCGTTGGCTACTAAGCGGCTGGTCATGGTTCAATACACGATGAAGGCACAAGAAGTTTTTCAATTAAAATGAAAAAGTAGACCAGCACCACTATAGCAAAGGAATCTGATGATCGACTTTGGCAGGTCGTGGAATAGCTATAATTCCAGCCAAAAAATAATTGAGAAAAAACTTGAGGTTGTTGTTGGGCATTCAAAGTCATTAAAAATGATACAAAAAAGTGCTTTGAAAAGCAAGTATGTAATCATACAAAAACTGAATACATTCATTTAATAGTAATAATTAGTAGTATAAGTATTATTCATTCATTTAATATAAGCGAGTTCACGACATATTTATAAATATTTAAGGCAGTTTGTTGGTCTTCAACCGCCATTATATACCTATCTATTAAGTTAATATAAGACAGAAAATGGTTCCTAGTTGCATTAAAATTGGGACATTTGAAGAAGAAGTGCTGGATTGTGTCATCTTCATGCGTATTACAAATACACATGTTTGATGAAATTAGAACTATATGTGTCTTATTATAGGCCTGGAGTTCATTTGATGGCGTTAAATTAGGGCGAGACGAATTTTGCTAGCTTAAATATAAATATTTTAATTTACTTTTTGTAACGATATTCTTTTATTTATTTTGTATAAGCTTGTTTTGAAAATTAAAAATTTATTATTCTTCTATTTTTTTCTATATATTTTTATTTTCTTTGATTATACTGAAATGTTCTTTCAGACCGACGCACAGTGGTCCGATTCACCAATCTGGCGGAACAAAATTATTTTGAATATGAAAATCATATTTTAAATTAACAAAAAATAACCGAACTATTATCGATTTATTGATATGAAAAAAAGATGCTTTTTTCTAAAATAAGTTTTCGGATTTAAAATTCAATTTAATTAAAGTTTATTAGAATATCTTAAGACATTGTTTTTATACCATTATTATACATAAAATACAAAACAAAATAAAATAAAAAAATAAAATTTTATTTTCCTTAAATAATTTATTATACAATTGTTGTTAATTTATTTGCTTTCATCATCATTAGAAAAAACTCTCTCTTGTTTGTTATCGATTGATAACAAAGAAAGTAATTGTGTTATAGTATCATGCCACGTATTCGTTTTGGAACGTGACATATGGATCTGAAGAAATCTACAGTCGATTTAAGAAAACTCTGTTTGTGTTCAATTTTGAATTCTTCCTCGTGAACATCTCTCTTTATATTTTCTTGTGTTCTTATTTCTAGCCTCTCCTGAGAGCTGTCCTATGGAAAAAATACAAGATGCAATGATGTCTTTTCCATTAAAAAGCACTTTGTGAATACTCACTGAAATATTTTACTATGAATACTCCGTTAAATAAAGGCTTCTTGTTTCAGATACATAGTTTTCAAATGCATTTTCATTTATAGAATGTTCACTTCCTAGTGTTTCTAAAATAATGTGAAAATGTTCTACAAGTTCCCGATTTACTCCAGTTATTTCTGAACTTTTTTTCTGCAGCTCGGTAAGAACGTCTTGCGGTGTTGCCATCATTTTGCTGAAATCCATCGCATCCCCGTTTGATCAAAATTTCAAGATATTTTTCACCAATTTGAAGTTTACTTACTTCCAATTCCCGACCAAATGATTGAAGTTTCAATGACCTCAATTTCTGTGGGATAACATTCCTTTTTTGGGTTTAGCACTTTTTTATAAGAAGAGAAAGTATATTGGCATTTAGAGTTGATTTTTTGGCATATGACGTGATATTGATGCTGGAAAGGTTTATGGCAATCATTAAAGCCAATGCTTCATCGGGAAGGAGAGGTATATGAGATTTTTAAATAATGTTTTTCCCTCAGTACCTTTACTGGAAGAAGCTTCCTTTATATGATATTTGCTGAATCCACTTTACCCATTTTCCGAAGCACAATTTCAATAGCTTTTATTATTTCACTAAGGCTAGTTGATGTAATTAAATTTTGAACTTTGCGTTTTCTTAGATTTTTCACAGCATTTCTCAAAAGACTTTCTAGTTCTTCCGTCCTTTTTTTGAAATTTCTCTGTCCGATATGTCGGGCAACGTATAAGTTTCCTCTTACCAGGCTGAGTTTTCAGCTAAAAATCGGTTAGCATGCCTATTACCCTCTTTTCACCAATCTTGGACATCAAACTTTTTACGGAAGTATTAAGTTTTTTATTAGAATATTCAGACAGCCGAGGAAAATTCAAAATAATTGTATGGGTGTCGCAAAAACGCACAAAAAGTGTTTACTTTAAAGCCAACACTCCACAGAATTACTTTTTTATAATTTTCGATTTGGAACTCGGAGGAACTATTTACTTTTATTCCAGTTGAAAATTCAATAAAAAAATGCAGTCCAATTTTTCACGTTGAACTTAAGAAACCATACAAAAATTATTTAATGAAGCAATTAACTTCTGGAATCATTTTCTTATTAACCAAAAATAATTCTATTTAAGAAAAAAAAATTATTCCAAAAGAACCACAGTTACACTTTTTATAGCTAAACGAAATTTCATAAAAAACACCTTTAATCTGCTGGCGCTAAGTTGGTTTCATCAACTACTAACTCCAAAGCTTAATATTTTCTTATCAGTGAACGAGATCAAAAAACAAAATATGAATAACAGTTAACTTCTATATTGAAAAGTAAGCCACATCATTTTGAAACGATTCGCATGACTTTGATTTTTGTATTTTGTCCCGCTAGATTGGTGAATCCGACCACTGTGATACGTCAGAATTGCCACGTCCTTGTTCTTAATCAAAAATATATTTTACAACTATAATAAGATATATTAAAGAATCTTATCTATTTTGTACGAAAGCACTAAACTGTTAACAATAACATGATAATGTGGTCGCCTATGTCGGATATAATACACCCTGTAGTCTGGAAAGTTTTGAAAATTTGGACCTGGTAACCCTACAAAAGTACATATCAGGTCTATATTGTATTTGGGTATATAACTTCTGCTAACTCAAACAATTATTTCATATTAATTTGTAATAATTTACATACCCGCAAATTAGATCTAAATTTGAACATACTTTTATGTCTGCACGAACAGAAATACCAAAATGGCTTACGAATTTTATTTTTTTTTGGTTGCTTTCCTTAGACAATAGACATGCCAAATGTATATTTTATTTCCCATGTAAAAAGTTATTCATTTGGGAGGTAAACACGAAGAAAATCCCAAGGGATGACCCCAAAAAGAAGATGTGCAAATAGTGAATCAAACAATAATATCGCGGGCGTGATTTGACTGCTTGATTCATTACTCGCTCCTCTTCTTGAGCCGTCTACCTCTTTGGGAGTTTTGTTTATTTTTTTTAAGAGATTGTGTCTTGGGGATTTTGGATGTACAAGGTTTTCTCTTGGGCAATTTTGCTTTGGGGACTTTTGTGTAGGAATTATGTATTTTCTTCAAACATTACTAGCCTTTTTAAAATGTGTAGGTACATAGGCACGTATTACATAGTGTAGGGTGAATCTTAACGTATTTAAATTGTACACTGTAAGTTGTGATTATTTGGTACGCCAAGTACCTAATATCTAGAAATTTATTCAAATGAATTAATCGAACAGAACTACATTTAGTAAAACAAATGATAAAATTCATTTCATGTAGGACATTTATATTATTTAGCAATAAATGGCAAAAAAAGACATCAGAAAAAGTTGAAACAGTATGAAAGTGAATACTTTTTCCAGGAAAATTATGTCAGTTAACAAACCAAATACACTCTCACTCCGAGTCTGTCATCAAATTTTCCTGATTGAAATGCAAACGAAAAAAATTCTATCACAATTCTGTCAGTCGTATGTACGAGAAGTTGGAATTCAAAATATCGGAATGATTTATTTCATTTTGTTCGAAACGGCTGTCAGCTGGTAAGGAAAATGAATTGTCATTAGGGAATTTGTTAAGTGAAGTAATTATTTTGTTGCAAATATTTCTTAGAAATAAAATTCTAGGGTTAGGTTAGGAAGGTGGTGCGAAAAGTAACCAGTAGCCTTACAAACCGAATTAGAGCAAGGGATACATCTGAGTTACTTAATAAATTTCTAGAGATGGATTACGGTAAAATGTACTGCTTTTAGGAGATCACAAGAACGATTTTCATAGAACAATTTAGTGTTCACCCGTTGGTTGAAGAGCTGGAGGGAGTTTTGTACCTGCAGTAATGATGTTGATATAAGTTGAGGATTAATAGTCGGAAGATTAAAAAAAAAAAAATGTTTGTTGATCATAACTTCCCGATCGGATAAAAATTCTTTAATTGTTTGTTATGATGGTTTTGAAAAATGGTGAAAGAAATGGAACACCATCTCCATTTGAAAATGACAATAAATTGATGTTTGGCGACTGTAAACAGTTGGCTACGTTAAAAATTTATCGATTCAATTCATCAATAGTTGTCAAACAAATTTCTGAACATCTTTTAGGGCTAAGCAAATGTCCTTTCACTCATGAGAAAAGTAGTTTATGAAACAACACGTAAGTAACAATCTGTACGGTTTCTTTGAATTCACTTACTTTCGTACCACCGTATGCTTACCCTGCACAGTTGTAGTAAATCAACATTTGAATAAATTTGTTTTACTCTATAAGGAAAAAAATGTGTCCATTGGCAAGCAATCTTATAAAGATTGGACATTTGCCCTGGGATATATGTTAGCTTCAGCTCTGACGGCACTGAAATTATAAAGCCTATAGAAGGTATTAAGAATGACATTAAATATGCTGAAGTTTTGACTCATATGATCCTCCTGAAAATTCCAGGGAAACTTCTGGATAAAAAACTCAGTTGCTCCCTGTTAAAAATGGAAAAATTTTAACAAATTACCCGACCTTAATGAAATCGAGAATTAATGGCTCAGAAAAAAATTCACCTATAATACTCGTAGTTGTAAAGAAATCAAAAATATTTGCAAACCTTTTATTTAGGCTATATCCAACAGGTTAAAAGCACTTACTGATGCATGGGAATGGTATAGAAATATTTAAGACAATCATTTTGTAGCTTTTTTTATAGCTTTTTTCACAGCAAACCAAAAACCTAGTTTTCGTCAAAAAGTTTTCAAAAAACCCGATAAACTTTCACACTGAAGATTTGCGTGTTTTGGATTGATATATGAATTATTCTGAAACTTCTGGCCGTATCTTGTACTTGTATTTGTTTTTATTTATTTAATAAACATTAGCATAGTAAGTGCAATTGAGTTAAAAAAAAAGGGTGATCAAAGGGTACGGTAGTGTCCAGCCAAGTTCTGGCACTACACCTTATTTACATGACCAAACTCAGGTGATTTTCGACCCCCCTCTAACTTCACTATCAATAAAGTCAGGAACTTAAAACTTTCAGCATTTGCTAAGCAACTTTTAGGCAACTTGCTAAAATTCTATTATTTAGCTTTAGTGGTTCCCGCGATACAAGACTGCAAAAATCGCAAACAACGTAACTGACTCACTCACTGACAGATCATCAAAATAATGGAGCACTTCCCGACATCGTAGAATCTTGTTATTTCGCACAACGGTAGGCCTTGTGGAATATACAAAGGAATTAATCGAAAATTTAAGATTTTATAGTCAGGCAGCGTGGTACCCGCCTATTTTCATAAAATTGATATACATTATTTGGAGCACTTCTGATCGCCATGGAATCATTCAATTTGGTACAGGCGTAGGGTTGAAAGCGTAATCAAAGGCAACATTTTAAAATTTGTGATTTTACATTCAGAGGCGTGGCAACCGCCCATTTGCACAGAATTGATACCAATTGTAAGAAGCACATCTGCTTGTCGTAGAATGAAGAAATTGAGTAGAACGGTAAGGCTAAAGGTGAAAGGAAATGTAAAATTAAAAAATTTGAGATTTTTCATTCAGGGGGCGTGGCATCCGCCCATTTTTATAGAATTGGTATAAATTATTTGGAGCCCTTCTGATTGTCGTGGAATGATAAAATTTGGTACAGATGTAGGGCTCAAAGTGCAAAGACAAAATTTTAAAATTTGAGATTTTAAATTCAAGGGCGTGGCTACCGCCCATTTGCATAGAATTGCTATCAACTATGAAGAGAACTACTGATTGTCGTAGAATGATGAAAATTGGTAGAGCGATAGGACAGCGATATAAACCCATTTTTACAGAATTAATATTAAATATATTGCAAGCACTTCCGATTGGTGCAGGATTATGTTTGTTAAAGCAGTCAGCTTTACAAAGAAAAAGTTGAAATTATGAAATTTTTCATGCAGGGACGTTTCATCAACGCACTTCTTATCAATTATTACCGTTTCAATAATATATAAATTAAAAACTTACGTTATCTTATGGGGCATTCATTGGGCGTTTATGCCACCCACCTTTCATGATAAAAAGAATCTTTGCAAAAAGTAGTGAAATCAAACAAAGAACATAAATGTTAAAAAACTAGCAGAGTTCTTCTATACACAAAAACCTTTGCGTAACAAGTCAGCTGTGAAAATTAGTGAGATCCAAAAGTGCGCCAAGTTCTAAGTTTATTAATGTTAAATATCAAAGAAGAACCTCAAAATTATCAGAGAAATCTGTTATTAAATGATTACTGACTTAAATTGTGTTGGTTTACTTGGCAAATTTTCATTTCAAAATTGACTAATTAGGTATAACAAAAGAAACTTCTCAGTTCGACAAGAAGAGATAATTCCACAGACTAGTAACGTATACGAAAAATTGTCGGTTGGAAACAGCGTACCTATAGAAGATAGGGTTATCAGGACTCTACTTCTTAGTGATAGCCAGAAAACTAGTTTTTCGAACAAATTTTCAGGTGTCTTATTTTTGTATCAAGTTAAACAAAAAGATAATTTTTTTTTATAAACTCAGAGATATGTACTGGTTGCTCGGGAAACACTCTAAGCTCAGTATCGAAAACAAGCTAATTTTGTACAGATAGGTGCTGAAGCCTGCCTGGACTTACGGTATACAACTCTGGGACTGTACGCGAGATTCTAATTTAAATACCGTACAATCATTTGAAAATAAACTGCTAATATTATTTGTAAACGCACTTCGGTACATTAGAAACGAAGATCTCCACAGAGATCTCAGGATTCCCACGGTTCGAAATAAAAAAATTTGCGCGGAATCATAGAAAACGGATATTACAACACTGTAATAGTACTATAATCGAAATTATCGGTGAGACTAATTTAGTACGCCGCCTGCGAAGGACCAAGCCTGCCGATCTCGTGCTCTAAACAAGAATCCGTTTTAAAATCGCCGTATAAGCAGGAGCAATCACGGGATAGTTATCTGCAAGACGTTAATTAAATTGGTTAAAAATAAATTGCTAGATAAGTTTCAACTTGTTGTAATCGGGAGGCGGAGGTGTTTTTAGTGCAGTAAGAATCTCACACATCTATGAGCACTTGTTTTTCGGTCCTCATAGTGCCGTCTGAAGGTTTTACGCCCACTCAGGGGAAAAAAATTTACTATTAAATTAATTATGTAGCCTGTGAAACATATGAGGCATGATCGAACTTTGGAAGGGGTTATAGACAAAACGAACACTATTTTTAAGAGCAAGGCATAATTTTCGTTCATTTGCACTATCTTAACTGCCATAAAATAATACCGGGAAAATTAGTGCTTTGAATTGGCAAGCAGTTATCGGAAACATAAAGAGACCAAAAGGCTCCATAATTTATTCCTAGGAAACATGTACGAGTAATATGGTCATCCCGCAAGTAATAGTTTGATTAAATTAAACCCATATTATTCGCGGTGTTTAGGTACTCTGTAGTCGAGCTCCCTAAAACTGGGAATACCAATTAAATTTTTGCTAATCATTTAAGCTTGATATTTTTTGTGGATTAAGTTGCTACCTTTTTTCCACAGACCAATGGTTAATTTCAAGCAAATCCATTTTCAGGCGATATGTAGCATAGCAAGTGGATACATCGCCAGCATACATTACAATTTTACAGTGATTTAAAGTGAATGGTAGGTCGCTAATGAAAACAGAGGAGCGTAGTGGACCTAATATAGATCATTGAGGAACTCCTACTCGCGTTTGAAGGAAATCTGTTTGCTGTGAGGTAATGGATACAGCCTGTGTTTCAATGAGATACTGCGCTCAATAAGTTTTACAGTCATTCTATCTAAGAAACAACTGTGTTTCAGTTTTTTTAGGGCCAATTTTTCATTAGTCGGCTTGTACATATTCTCCAAATAGAGCAAAAATCAGTTTTTAACTGTCAGATAAAACTTTATCTAGCTATTAAGTTATCTGCTCATTTTAGAACGGAATAGGGAGTTATCTAAGGAATAAAATAAATAGCAATTTTCGATGTCACCGACATTTTGAAATAAACTTTAAACAGAAATTAATTTCTATGAAAATTTCGATACTCGAAATAAAAGTGACGTTCCAATTAAATCTATTATATATAAATCTCTTGTCAGGTTGATGTGTTGAATGAACTCCGAAACTATCTAACCGATTTTCAGGTTTTTTTTTTGAAATGTTTATTTTGCTGGCGTTCCTAAGATAGGATAGTTTTTAATACTTAATACTAAATACTAATGGTATTTGCCATACGAATTTTCTACCATCTTGATGATTTCGAAAACGATTTTAGCGATTTTGATAAAAAAAAGAGTGTGCACTTTTTTTTCAGTTTAGTCTACATTTGGGTCAAACATTTTTTTTACATATCATACATATTATTAACAATAAATCCCATACAAATTATTTTTTGAAGTTCGACTTTATCATAAACGTCTAGACGGATTTCCATCAAAATTTTTATGTAGGAGGTCCTTCGAATTATAAATAATAATAAATTTTGTATTAAGTTTATAGTATTAAATATTTAGATTTCCCACACCAATTTTTAAGTACAAAAAATAAAGAAATCTTGTAAATAAAAAATTAAATAAAAACGACTTCAAAAATATATTTAAATTCTTAATACAAATCTTTTACATACGATGTGATCGATCATAAAAGCAAGGTTGTGCGGTCCAATCGTGCATTTTATTTATGTGTAATTCGTTTACAGATTTCGTTCGTATAATGCACAGAAGAAAATTTAATGATTGGCAACACTGATCAGCAGTGAGGTTGACTGTGTTATTTCAATGAAATAACCACTCAAACTTGAATGTGTACGTACTCTTATTTGCAACAAAATAGTCATTATTTTTAGTGATTATTCTTTTAAAATTTGTATTGCCAGGTGATCTGATGACTTTTAAATAAATTGACAATTTTATTGATGAAAATGAGATCGTCAATTTTCCGACTGATTTTTTAAATTCTTTGGATATGCCAGGAATGGCACCACATAAGGTCTGTCTGAAAACTGGCTCAAAGGTCTTTCTTTTGCTAACTTAAGTCCACAAAAATTAGGAGAAGTCGTCGTAAGTTACCAGAAACGTACTTGAAACAACAATATTGATTTTAAAGCTTAGAGGAAAAGTCCTCCTATTACTTCGAATACCTATCTATGATGCCTTCAGTATCAACAATACCTTTCCAAAGACTACGTTTACTTTACCCGATTACGTCTTAGCTGATACATTTGGCTTTCGCGATGACGATAAATAAACCGCAAGGGCAGACAATAACAATTTTTGCCTTGGACTTAGAGGAACCGTGTTTCTCCCATTGATAGGCAGCTGTATATTGCACGTCCACGCGTTGGAAAACCATAAAAATTATGTATACATATATGTTTTACCGAATGATAGTTAAACGAGAAATATCGTTCTTCGTTAATAACTGCCAACATAAAAAATGTTAGTATGGGATAAACGCTGGGATGTAGACATTTTAATGAAATCTAAAATCCAATTCGTTGTTTACGAAAACTTATAGCTATACAAAATTGCATGGAAAAACTAGTGATTTTGATGTATGTAGGTTTTTGACGAAACCCTATTTTTTCGGGAAATCTATGTTTTTGATTCGGTTTGAAAAGGCTCAAGACTGTTTGTTTGTTGCAATAAATTATATTCCATTCCTAAGAGGTAATGTTCTATTGGCTATTTCTTTATTTATCCATAATTTCTATCAAGCACGGCTTTGAGGATTTTGATCTAACTTCATTCTGTTGATTTTCTTATTTTTTTATTATTAATTTATATTGTCACATCATAAAAATTATATGTGACAAAAACCGTTCTGTTAGCATTTCGAATGTTTCCAACAAGCAACGAACATTTCGGAGGGCATTTGGTTCTCCGAAGTATGCTACTCTTTAGAGATAGGCCGATCGCCCATCATATATTAAGGCTTATACTCTATAAAAAAAAGGAACGCTATCTTTTTATCCACAATTCTTTTTTTTTTTTTTCAAAACCCACGAGTTTGTTTTGAGCGAAATAACAAGTAGGGAAATAACTGCCAACTTGACCATCGAAAAATGTTTGTTATAGGGTAGTTCTTTTCCTTTCCTCTTGTCGATGATTTATCCGCTTCATTCTTGGGTTGCTATTAGTAATTTGAAGAGGACAAATGACTTTGCGTTTTCGAATTGAAGTTTTGAATTTCTGGTGCTTTATGTTTTCTTTTTAACTTTCTCTTAAATAATTTGTAGAAAATAGGGGGTAATGGCTCAAGGGGTTTATCGGTTTTGCCGCTCCTGGCAGTGAAGCCAGCATTTAATTATGACGAAGCATAGCCTGGGCAATGTATGTGAGTAAGCAGGATCGACGTATATCATTATCAGTGGCACTCCTAATCAAATGACGAGATCGAAGTCCGCAGATAGCCGAAAGCATGGTGCTGGCATTGGCAGTGAAGAAGAGTTTGGGATGGACATTGAAAAACCCGGTTGTTCTCTTCTTCCTGCAGATCTTAGAAGTGAAAGAGAGAGAGGTTTAATAGTTTTTTTTAGTTTTTTTGGTGAAGTTAAAAAGAAAGAAAATTCAAGAAAATTCTGAAAGTGTACGGAAGGTTAAAAAGAAAATTGATATTAAGGAAGGAAAAAGTAGAATACTTAAGTAGAAATGCAAAAGAAGGGAAGTTGGCCATTTTGTTCCAGAAAAAGAAGATAAGTGGAATTTGTATGCCTTTTTATTCCTCTGGGGACTTGTGATTTATTTTAATTTAATTAGTTAGTTTTGTGAATTGTAAATCGTTCAAATCATCCTGCACTTGCAGGAATCTCGACACCGTTAATGAATTTCTTTGTTTGTTTGGATCAAACCGATAGCGTTTCATTTTATGGAGTTTTCACATATGTATAAACATATATACATATAAACCTTTGTAATCAATCTAGTCGACAAGATTTTTGGTTTTTATCATATACCGAAGGTTTCCCAAACAATAAAATTAATAAAATAATAATAAAAATAAAATATAATAATAAAATTACAAAGTCGGTTTCGCTCCGAAGGTTTGGAATTTCATAAGGTACTTCATAAAAATAGCTGGCGCCCTTTTTATCTATTTCAGCTTACGCCTCTGAGGCAATGAAAACATTTTTTTGTCAAATTGGTCAATGCACCCCTTAATTGATCTACATAGCTGTGGTGACATCATTGTAATTGCTATCTGTTTTATTCGAATTCGAATTAAGCTTCGTTTTAATTTTACTATTTTGTATGAAATCCGCTTCACAAAACAAAATAATTGATCATTCGCTGTGTTTTTGTTCGTATGTCAGTGGCTTCTTTAATTCGTATTTTAAATTATATTATTAATAATAAATAATTAAAGTTCGGTTCTCGTATTAAAAGGACAATAATATCCTTGTAATAATTGATCAAATTATTATGCTCTAAATTTAGTATGAGGTACTTCTAATGTACTAACTATGCCGGTCTAAATTTTTGATTTTTTTGTGCTGAATTGACAAAGCCATCAATTCGTTCTGGTTTTTAGACTATTATTCACTAATAGTCATGCCCAAAAAATTCTATAATTTGTATTGACGCGGACTTACCTGAAAGACTCAATGAATATATCGCCTAAGTTTATCTTGAGGAAAAATCCTCCACTGGAAATGAACACAAACTTTATGAAAATTCAAAACTAGTATGTATGAACTTAGTCACAGGCAAGGGTAGGGTGCACAGCACACGTTTTTGGAACAAATCCAAAATCAATACCAGCCACACAAATTTAATGGTGGCAGCCTATCTTTTCTTCCTGTTTCTCGTTCTCGGTTTTCGCTAACCCCGTTTATTTTTTTTTTATTTCCTATTCTCCCCATCGACGAAGAAGACAGGCAACAAAAGAAATGCAATCAAGTTGTTGAAGGATTTTCCCCGAGCTCCTTCAAGGAAAATCCCAACTTTTGTATTCATGTCGAGTGCAAGCAAGTTAATTACGAAAGTCCTTTCTTTTAAGATTCCCTCCCTTAGACTTAGCTCAATCTTCTTGCTTTTGTCCTGTTGTCAATCAATGAGGTATGTTTATTTTTAATGTACCTCGGCCTATCTTTAGGTATCTATAGTAATAAAAAAAAGGATATTCAAACTTTATTGAAGACCAAAATAAAAGTGAAAACCATAAGGAATTTTATATACGCGACCCTATTATCCTGTTGACTTTAGTAGGTTTTTGGCGCTCCCATTTACAATCAGGGTGTAGAATTGGGTTGTTGTTTGACTTAGCCCATGTGCCTCTATATAAGTACCACGTTCTGTCATACGAATAATCAGACGAAACCTACCTACCTACTTCCAAATTCAATATGTGTATGGTTAATTAGGCCCAGACAGGCTGGGCGGAAATATATTTTCCGTTTTAATTGAAATCCAAACTAACACAAAACACACACATGAAATACATTTGGAGTGACGATTTTCTCACGTATGCAATCGGATACGTGTGGAACGAAATACAAAAGCAGCCTAAAAACCCGAACCTTCTTCTAGTACCTATACAACAGAAGAGACATATCAAGTTCGAGATTCTATCTCGCGCGCGTGCACAGCGCTTCTCAATTATGGAGGCAAAACTTCACATTAATGATAAGTCCTGTGTGAGCGAAACAACCCAACAGTGCTGGTGTGGTAGTAAAAATATGTTATGTTGGTTGAAAAGGACTTCCATAAACATTTACATTTACAAACTTGACTGAGATTTTTCTGTTGCTGGTTGCTGACTGTCGTTTGTTATGTTTTAGCTGGCACAGAGATCCTTTCTCTGATGGTTATTTTGGTCCTTCGACTTTTGCTATAAAATAAATTTCAATAAAATAATTTTTTAGCTTACTGCGATTGAGAAACAAATCGAATATTATTTACAGATACACTTATTTAAAGATAAATGTACGTAGATATTATATAGATCCTTTGGGTATAATTCCATAAATTCCAAAATCCGATTTGAAATTCTTCTTAATAAGCGAAATCCTTTCGTATTTACGTAACCCACCACTTAACCCATTGAAGTTGTGAATATAAATTGAAATATATACACTACAGGGAAGGTTATAAGGCTCGATATAAAGGTACACTTGGACGAATGTGTCCTTTCTGTCATTTTTTTTTGCTTTATTGGAATTATAATCAATTGAATGCGACCTTATGTCCTTTTTTTTAGAATCATTTGTATTGCTTTTCTAATGGGGACCGCACTGCTAGACAAACACACACACACACACAAAAACTCTCATAATAGATTCTTACTTTTTAAATTGAAAACTCTTGGCATATCCTTTTTTTTATGTTAAATAATTGTTTTAGCTGTGCTACTGCTTCAAGGATATAAAACAATGGTGATTAACACTGAACTTGTATTAAATCGATTAAAAATTCAAGCAAATATATTAGAGTAGCAGAAATCCTTCGCAATAAAAGGACTTTCAATATTAAATCGAACCGACCGCCTTAAAGTCCTGGAGATAACTGATACTCTCGTTTGTGCCAATATGTTGCTCTGGTGGTGCTCACAATAGACAGGACATGCTTGTAGGTGGAAGCGTGTATGCGTTTCGCATTGCGCAGGTATCCTTTTCGCATATTTATACTACCCATAAGCGACCAGCTCCCCAGTCCCCACATCCAGGACGAGAGTATTGTATTTGACAGGTCCTTAGAAAAGCAGTGTACAATTTAGTAAATGAGCGCGTGAAACGTGTGCTATCGACGATGACGAAGAAGTTGCATTGCAATAGAGTATGTGTAGTTATGGGGCATTTTTGTGTAAGGGTTTTTAAATTGTATTGAATATGTGTCGTGAAAGGTCATGGAAAAGTAAACAAGGTTATCAAATATTGGCTGTTTTATTATTCATTAATGTAAATGTGTGCTGTGCATTCTCTCTAGTAGTAATAGTATATTCAACAAAGTGGGTATATGAATGCATTTCCTGTGCGACGTCATCTGCTTAGCGAATATTTAAACCATTTTGCAAATGGAAGAAAAGCTTTTTGGTGGTTGTTCGCACAAATAAACTTTTGTTGGTTGAAAGCAATATTATAGGATTTTCAAAATAAAAGCTTCCATAAAGAATAAGAGTGAAAAAAAGACAAATGCTTTCTAAACTCACCACGCAACAAACATCGAAAGCTTTCATGGAAATAGGTGTGGTTAATTCAATACTCGAGAGAATGGCTGAGTTCATAAATTCGAAATTATTTTCGCTATATGGCCAAGAACGAGTACAGTGAAAGCAGGTCAGGATCAGGAGGTTCAGGCTAAAAAGAAGTAACAAGAAAGATTATGAGTAGCATGTCGTTAAAACTTTGGAATTATAGTGCATGGAATAATCCGAATCCAAAGCTTCAAAAAATACAATAAGGTTATTCATGAAACCGCGTAAGCGCGGTAAATGAGCTGTCAAAATTTGTAAAGACAAATTTTACCAACGCAATTTTCCGTGAGAAAGTGTACCATCTGAATTTGGTAAATGCGGAAAACTTTTGACGTTAAATTATGACGTCTTATGTGTCACAATCTTGGTATAACTATCTCTCTTCCTTGTATTATTTTTGGCAGATGTTTTAAATAAGAGTAATAACACACCATTATTTGTCAAGATAAAATACACGAGGAAAAAAAAAACATTTACCACATTTAAGCAAGTTGATTTTTGGGTGCGTTCATGAAAGGTGCATTGTAAACTTTCCATTTTCAGATGTGAGAAATTTTACGCGGTTTCATGAAAACCCTTAATATAAATTAGAATAATGGGAATAAGTATTATACATATCTGGAGGGATTTCTCTTCAAAGCGGCTTAATGATGAATATAGGTAAGTCCACTTTTAGGCAGACCTTCATTGAACTGTTGGCAACATTATACTCTAGCTGATCAGTAAAAGTAGCTGGTGATATTCAATCTTTGGAAATGAAATACTGAACAAATTGAAGCAGCGTAGTTCATGAATCGACCGCAAGAGCACGTCTCTCGTGATTTGACCTTTAGTTGATCAATAATCGCATTCATTTATTTTTAAATAAACATTTTATAATGAAAATTTAAATAATTTTCGAATATTTTGTTAATAGCTAATAATCCTTTTTATGCTTTATATATCGACGCCTTCTTTAATATTGTAACAATTTATTTGAAACATATGTAATATAAGAGCGTTCACTCACTTATAAGATATGCTATTTGGGATACCAAACTATCCGAGTATATGTGTGAACGAATCAGATATGTTAGCTGAAAGCTGTCATCAAATCAGAACAAAACTCATACGAAATGAAGTCTGCAGTCAGCTGTTCTACATATTTGTTCTTAGATACCTAGTTATTCTAAATTTTTTGGGAAAACCCAAGATAACTCCCATAAGATCAGATTTTTTTCATTAGATGTGCTTTTGCACAGGTTACAACAAGAGAAAGTTGTTCCTGATTGATCGGAATAAAAGAGTGAACGATCGCCATCTATGTGTCACATACAAAACAATAAGTTAGCTTATCAAAGAAAACCACCCATGAAAATTATACTTATCGAACCTAATCGACGAATTTGATTCTCACTTGTTGACGCATGTATTCACGTGACCTGGCAGTCAGCACGTGAACTTTCAGTTGGAGATAGATTTTTTTTCGATTTGACGTTCAATGTATTTCCCATAAGAGAAAACCAAAAGAGGGTCTCATTAATATTGCTTTTTCGTCTTGACAGCACGATGAAGGTGATTTGCTACATGGCCCTCATCAGTCCGATGATTGCCTATAGATGCCCGGTGTGGTTCAACGTTGCCCCATCTCTTAGACAACGCCTTGTATTACACAGAACACCACAGTCGGAGTACACATGATATTATTCCAACCTGGTTCTATACAACGGAGCCAACATAAACAGAATAGATAATTTTTTGTTTAAGCTGATTCGGGGTCACATTCCAAGAGCGATGTCCTCAATCAACGGCTTAATTTTTGGGGCTTATTACCTAAACAATGAATACCACGAGAGTGCCCGGTTAAGTGGCCACATCCCTCCCGAGACATTCCTCTATTTAGACAATCGAGGGCTGATACAGGATGGAATGGGGGTTCCGCTAATCTCCCACGTCAGCCGAAAGACTGTAGATAGGCGACTCCTGTATGGTCGGGGCGTCATCGCCCAAGGTGGAGAGGAGCGCCTTCGGTTCAGTAGGACTGTGTCCGATCGGGACCGAAGGGATAGGGTGAAGCAAGAGAACCAGTTCTGGTGGCTCTCTGAACAGCCGTATGATACATAAAGTCGATTAAGATGGTATGTCTTGGCCGACTTACATAGAATTAATGGTAATTAGGTAAGGGAATGTCAGGGTGGCGCAAAAAAAAAGTAGGCGGCGGCATATGTGGATGTATGTGCGCATATGTATATGTATGTACATATATGTATATGTACATATGTGTATGTATGGCTGAATAGGTGTCTGTATTCTTATACTAAAAATACCCAAAAAAAATAAAAACCGAAAAATGCTGCTGTGGCTGTTCTAGTTTTCAAGTAGTTTTAAGTAGTTTAAGTTATTTTTAGTTAGTATAAGTTAGTTGTATCTAGTTATAATTATTTTTAGTCTAGCCTTAGGTAGCCTATAAGTTAAAATAAAAAAAAAGGATAATGTTACTAAGTTTTTTGTTTAAAAAGTTTTCTTGGTGAAATTAACATAAAAATAAAATAAATAGATTTAATTAAAATAGTTTTTTTAGGTCGAAAGACATTAATATTAAGAGATATAGCTTAGCCTAGAGCGCCCGTAAAGAGCCAGTAAGTTAGTTGGTAGTTATTAATAATTGTGCTAGTTATAAACATTTGTGTCTAGCCTTAAGTTAGTTTTAAGTTAATAATAAATAAAAATGAATTTACAAAAAAAAAAAAAACATTATCTGCTAGCCTTACTAATAAAGGCTGTAAGATTTCGAAATGGAAATTGAGATTTTTCGTCTATTACAGTTAATGTTATTACACGAGTTATTGCGATTGACACAATAATTAATTCGCATATGTCCTTTTGGGCAAGAAAAATCCCAAGAAAAAATACAGTTTTCTCGTTCACTCTAGCGTATACGTAACAAAAATAATGAAAATATCCTAACTAAGATGTTTTCATATTCTGATTTAAAGTAGTTCTCAGTGTTACTTCTAGATCTGATACTACATTTGGATTATCTGGTTTGTGATTAAGTTGGACTGTAGTAGTCTATCAAGGCCTGCCTTGGCAGATCTGGCATGTCAGTTTAAATCAGAATGGATGAGCAGGTACTAGACCTGCATTTAAAATAAATATCACCAAAAGACATAGTGTGATCGAATGAACCATATTATTGTAAGCACTTCGCTTTAATGACCATTGTGTTTTTTTTAATTATTTGTATTACGATTTGCGTCTTTAAGTGGTTTCTTTCAGCGTAACGCCATTCAAGAGGAACTGAATAATTTGTGAAAGAAACGTCACTGATCGTTATTACAAAGTTTATTTATACAATTCAAATGCTTCTTTTTGTCTAACAAAACATTTTAAATGACTCATCGCGAAACTGTGTAAAAATTAAAGTTTTGTATAATGTGTTTAGCACTTTTAATTACAGATTTATTAAAGCTTGCAAATTAGTAATGCTAAACAAAAGAAGCGTTTCATGAAGTCGATTAAACGAAACCATCGCCTGCAATTAATTTAAAGAGATGAGTATGTCAAAATGCTTAAAACAAAAGTCAAGTTGGAATCAATAGTGACAATAAAAAAAAATTAATAAAATGCACGACTGGATCGTACGAACTTGCTCTTGTAGCTAACAACTTTAATGTGGCTAACCATTAAGGTTTAGTTAGTTAGGTGTAGTTATCCTATGCAGGTGTAAAGCTTATGTAGG
Organism: Philhelius pedissequus; assembly: GCA_910595825.1. Taxonomy (NCBI): domain Eukaryota; kingdom Metazoa; phylum Arthropoda; class Insecta; order Diptera; family Syrphidae; genus Philhelius; species Philhelius pedissequus. The sequence goes on along the minus strand of OU343161.1, from coordinate 10,325,869 downwards.
CAAGATTACCTTGATCCTTAGTATAATGAACTGTCGAATGGATGATTCAAGGAATAGTTACATAGGTACCTACCTACAAATGTATATTTAAATCTAAGTTATGGATTTTTACTATGTGAGCTAGGAGAGCAAAATGTATGTACATACATAATATAGATGGAAACTAAGTATGTAAACAAGTACATATAATAATGAAAATGAGGGATTTAGGTGGGTAGGCAGCTATATGCATATAACTTTATAATTTAGGTGCACTATGCATACATAAAATTCATGCGATCTTTAGACATACATATGTATATCTAAATGTATGAGGGCCTACATTGTATTTAGTAATCAGTGATGTAGGCAAAAAATTCGTAAAAAGGGAATAATAATAAAGTAGAAATAAATGGATAATACGCATACTCAAATGTTTTTATATTGCTTAGCCGTATGGCAAATAAAAGACACCATTTGACACCATTCATGGATAAATAAGAATATATAAAAAAAATCGTTGGAGCGGTTTTTTAATAAATTAATTTTGTATGTATTAAATTTTGAAAACATTTTTCGAAAAAAAATTTGAAACGCAATTTTTAAGATATAATTAATATACATATAAAGTTAAAACTTCAAAAAAAATTATGTGACTGGGTTCGATTTTTCAAAAAAAAAAATTTATTTATTTTTTAAAAATCGAAATTTTTTTTTTGAAAATTTTCGTATGCAGTTATATTAAAAATTTTAGGCGCCATTTGTATAAAAGAAATTATTTTATCGGTTCATCCAATGTTGAGAAAGTCGAAAATAAGAACAGTGGTTCTATGGGAAGTACCGTTTATAAGTACGCAAAAAAGATTATTTGTATACTTAAAAGTGGACTGTACTAATTTAGGAACACACACATTTTTTTTTTAAATTCTTGGAGCCGTTTTCCAGAAATACATTTTTTTCTTAACGTTTTTTTTTCAACATTTGTATGGTAGGTACCAGTTTTCTTAACTGTTCAAGATAATGTCAAAAAACTACCAAACACGAAGTTTCGAAAAAATCCATTAAAACGTTTTCAAAATTTTGAGTTTTCAACAAAAAAAAAGTTTTTTTTTTAATTTCCAAAAAAAATTATTTTTGAAAATTTTTGCTTAAAATAGTGTTTAAACTTTCCATGAGCTTCTGCGCAAGAAGTTTCAAAAAATCAAATTAACCATTTTCCAGAAAATCGAAAGCCAAAAAAATGGTACTACTAGGGGTTCCAAAAGTAACAACTTTTTTCCAAAACAAAAATTACTAAAATGTTCCGTTTTGCTTCATTAATGAACCGATTTTATCAGAAAAAAATGTATGGAAGCTACTGTTATTTTTCGTCTTAAAAAAAATGAAAAAATAAGTGTGGGCATATTATCGAACAACAAATATATACCAAGTTTGAAGCAAATCCACCCAACCCTTTAGGCTGCTGACTCGCGGACAGACAGACAGACTTATAGACGGAATTGGGGGACCCACTTTTTTGGTATTATCTATGATCGTAATGTCATGTTTGATTGTTAGATTCTTCTTTTGCACGAATTCATAACTTGCCTTATAGTAATTATAATCGCAAGTAAAAATCTTTATTGCAAATGTTAAGAATTTTATTTCTATAGTCATTTTTCTCTTATTACATCAATTTTGTTACTTACTTCTCCTCTCTAATCTGCATTATTTAAATTACTATCTCATTTTCTTAACATAATCAATGTAGCGATACTATTCATTTTGCAACTCTTATAAGCATAATCGCAGAAATTCAAAATTAATCTATAAAATTTAGATTTAATCAATGACATTATTTTTATTGAATAGATAAACGCCAATGGTAATTATGGTGATTATTTAAATTTTGCGGCTGCGATGCCTTTATGATTAATTGACGTTTGTAAGGAAACGCTAGATACTGCTGCAGGATCTAAGACAGTACTGAATTCAGCATTTATCTTCACAACATTTCTTTCCATTCAATTTTATAATATTATTAAATTCTTTATGGAACTTAACGAAAATAAGAATTTTTTTATAAACTCAAAATGTTCACGAAAACTTAAAGCCCTAAATTGTTTCTTGATCCTGTGTATATTTTAAAACTACCAATTCAAATGGAGTTACAATGACGGAATGGGTGACCTATTTCAATTCATTTCTGGGGCATGTATGCTAATATTTAGTAAACATCAAAGACTAAGACCCATTTGCTGATACACTACTTAAGCATTTAAGTTCTACATAAGCACTTATGTGACAGTTGAACATAAATATTTATGTATCAGCAAACGGGCCTAAGCCACCTTTCTCAGCAACGATATTGTAAAATATCATATTTTTAAGCTCATAATAATTTAATAATAGCTTTTATAATGTTTTATAGAAAAAATCGGTATTTTGGAGTAATTTAAATAAAGTTTTGATCAGGAGTGGTCACTCGGGCGTATACGTAATTAAATAATTTCCTTACAATGCAAAGCGAGGATAAACCTTGAGCTAAATTTTAAGACTTGTTTACCTAAATTAAGTATGCTAAAGTGAAAATAACAATAAAAATGATTTTTGGAAGAAATCAGAAGAATATTTACATATGTCTTTAAAAAGATTAATAATTTAAGGTCTGACATCAAATTTTGGAAGTATACAACCAAATATACTAGTGCATTGGTACTTATACATATGTATATCAAATTCTTAAGTCTGACAGTAAGCTGATGCGTGATGATTTTTCGCGATATTTATTTCATTTCATATATGAAATACATAATATGATAAAGCTGAATGGGCCAAAAACGGATCATGACTTGATCCGGACTGAACCGAATCCATAGTACTTGTGCGACTGGAGCAAGAAATCAAATGCACCACGAATTGCTCTTATTAGAAAACAAAATATTTACTGCAGGTAAGCAGGCCTTCACTAACTCTTTTGGTTGAAATCATAAGAAATTACAACTCACTTGAGCAAAATGAGCATTAGCTCATCTGACCTATATATATAGCGCCAGAGTGAAAAAGCTGAGGAAGGCTCCTAGAAAACCAGAAAATTAGCCCTTGCCGAATACTTTTTCGATGATCTGGGCGATATCTCGTCACATCCACTAAAGAATATTTTAAAATTTACTCTGAATTCGACTTACTACTTTAATTTCATTCCTTATACATTCTCTTTACAATGGACCAATAGAGATTCGCGTGGTTCCTCACCCAGTTATACCTAACCTATATATTAAATATGGAAATGATCGTTTGAATGTCAATTAAAAATATTCTTGACCTTTTCCCTTTAGATTTCTCTAACCAGTTGCACCAAATGAACAACAAATGAAAAACTGATGACCGAGAAATATTGAAAGTTTCAAAACGCACAATAAACAACTACAGAATGCGTAAAAATTCTGGCCAGAGTGATGGAAAAGTCCATAAATCAGGTATAAATGGTCAATAATCCTGTCGGTTGTATAAGTTGTTTACAATATGTGTCTAAAAGGTGAATTTTAATGGGAGTTCATTGCTTCAAAATGAGCTGTGATTTAGAATACGTAAAGAACGATTTATCAGAACAAGGTTTTAGAAAAAAAATGGAAATTCTTAGCAATTTCATTCTGAAGAAAAAATTCAAAATTAAAAAAAACTAAATTTAATTGCCTGAGTAACTTTAAAAAAAAACAGAATTTCTCAAATATTAATAAGCACTTTCTTTAAAAAATCAAGTCAAACTAGATGGTTAAAACATCAAATGCGGAAAAAAGCCACAACACTAAAACTAAAACCAGCTGATACATAAAGCCTTTTGACTGTTAGAAGTGTAATTTCAATATCCCTATATCTAAAGTACATGCCTCTCCAAAAGGAAGCCCCATTAAACTTTCAAAGATAAGAAAAACGGCTGGATTTCTTTTTGTTTTCTCGGGCGAATAGTTTTAATTATGTATTTAACGTTAAAATTAGCTCACTAAAGTAAGAGCGGAAGCCAAGTTTATGGACATTATTGTAACGGGTTATCCAATTTTGCGGTCCTAAAAGTATATAGCTGGAATTTGACATATGTCAAACTAATTTGTTAAACCAATTTTTTTTTTCAGTTGAAGGTCTGACATTTACGAAAATGGATCGCTTAACTATCACACGACACATAAAAATTGTTAAAACCTACTACAAAAATTTTTATTCTGACACAGCAACATATCGAGCTTTAAGAGGAGATTATGGTTTACCTAATCGTCTAACTTCGCAAGAAATTGGGAAAATAGTGAAGTAATTTGAATAGACTGGATTGGTTACAGATATTTTAAAGCCTGTGCATCATCGTTTCGCTCGTACAACTAAAAATATCGCTGCTGTAAGTGAAAGTGTTGCCGAAGACACGAATAGTTCGATTCCTCGTCATTCTCAGGAATTAGGAGTCTTATGGCACATTATGGCGTATTTTGCATTTGGATTTACACCTACATCCATATAAAGTCCAGCTCACAAAACAACTGAAGCCAGCTGACCATTCAAAACGTCGTAAATACGTCTAATGGGTGCTTGAGCAACAGGCGGTGGACGGCGATTTTTCGAACAAAATTTTCTTCACCGACACATTTCTCATTCGGTGGGTATGTTTATAAACAAAACTGACGTATTTGGGTTTCTGAGAATCCTCAAGTAATTGAAGAGAGGCCATTACATCAACAAAAATTTACTGTTTGGGGCGCTCTTTGGTCCGAAGGTGTGATTGGACCTTACTTCTTCGAAAATGACGATGGAACGACTGTCACCGTCAATTCGGATCGTTAGGGTCATATGATAACCGAATTTTTTTTGCCTGCTATTGAAGAATACGACCTGGAGAGTATGTGATTTCAACAAGACGGTACCACATGCCACACAACTCGAGCGAATGTGGATTTATTGCAAGAGATATTTCCTGGGAGCGTAATTTCTCATCGTGGCGATATCAACTGGCCACCAAGATCATACGATTTGAAACAGCTGGACTTTTTTTTGTAGGGCTATGCGAAAGACCGTGTTTATGCAGACTCTTGAGCACTTGAAAACCAACATTCGTCAAGTTATGGCTGAGATACCGCCCAATATGTTTCAAAAAGTGGTCGAAAATTACCTCAAAAGAATCGATGCTTGCAACAATTCTCGTGGTGGTCATTGAAATGATGTAGTGTTTCACGCATAATGTAAACGTACAAACTTTATCATAAAAAAGAAATATCATGAAAACAAAATATTTTATTTGTGTTTTATTTACGTTTAATTTTGAAACCGCAAAATGGATAACCCTTTACTTTAGATTTTTTTATGGACGTGACTAGAGAAATGTCAATTTATAACAATTTTATAACAGCTGCTTGCCCTTAAAAGTGTTAAATATTGCCATGGATTTTGGCGATTGGGGGAATTGAAAATCAGGGACACAATTATAAAAAGATACATCTCTGAATATCTGTTACGCCATATATCTTTAATTTTGTGAATGAAATATGGTTGGAATAATTTTTTTTATTATTATAATCTGGTATATAATTGCAAGGCATTTCTTTTTTAAATATAATTTTCGGCATATATCCTTTACGGCTACGAGGTACATAGTCCATGCGTTCAGTCAAATTATCAACTACTTTTTCCAATAAATCTAGCCGTATGACATCAATATTGGCCTGAATATTGATTTCCAATGCTTCAAGATCCGCTGGTTTGTCGGCATAAATCAATGACTAACATTTCCCATAAGAAGAAGCCGAAATGCGTTAAGTCCCACGAATAGGAATGCAAATTAACAGGACAACTTCTAAAACTGAAACTGTCACCAAATTGGTTTTGCAATAAATATGTGGTTAGGAGCGCTGTATGTGAAGTTGCGACTTATTGGAACCAAGTGTCGTGAATGTTTAACTTATTACGGAAACAAACAGTCAGTCACCATGGCTCGATAGCGCTCGCGATACCCCGTAACCTCAGCTCGTTCCTCATTTCACAAAAATTAAAAAAATAAGGACCTATGAAACCGCCAGCGTGTAAAGCGCACCAAACAGTCAATTTTAATGGATGTAGTGGTGACTCGTTAATGGCTTGAGGGATATCTTCACTCCATATACAGTAATGATTTATTTTTTTCAAAGTAAATTTCCACAATTTGGAAGAGTTGTTCCGGCGTTAAGCGATTCACGATAAAATTGCCAAGCCTTACCGGACAGAAATGTCGACAGAGTTTGGCATTGTCAGCAGTGTTTGACATTGTCATTAACAATCATCAAATTCTAAACAACAACCATTAAAGCTTCGCACGCGGATTAAAAAAAAACACCCGATGCAGTTATAGCTTTTGTTGTTATTTTTTGCTTAATATTTTTGATTTAAAAAAAATGATTAGCGTTTCAACGAACTAAGATTAATAAGCTGTTCTTATGATCTCCTCTATTAAAACAAAAACGCTTTAAAATTGAAAACATTTGAAAATTAGAATTCACCAAAACTTTGCGTTCTAATTTTCATTAGATTAACAAATTTGAGTAAAACCAAGTTTGACGATCAGTTAGTAGCAAATAACAAAGGTTTCATTCATTAATGGTTCAATAGGTAGTGAGAACTAATTCCATTTACTTAAATGTTTATCATTTTATCCACATCCATTTAAAAAAAAACTGCGAAGAATATTATATTGACTCATCGAAAAATACTGTTCTTTGGGACTTTGTAAGAAAGTCTTAGAATTGACTGATACCACATTTCTATTTTTTGCATCATTCTTGTTAATTGGTCGAAAAAGAGCAAGAAAGTGCGTCGACGAGAAGCTATGTTTAAAACTTTTTTAGGGGAAAAAGTTTTTTTTTTTTTTTTTAAACTATGCTCGCACTCAAGGGGTTATGACTACCCTTAAAATGTTTATACACAGTGCGAGCGATTAGGAAAATGGGATAGGATTAGACAGGAGATACCAATGTACATTGGTTTTATATGCCTGACTTTCGCAATGGGAGGGAAAAATTCAGTCGGGTAAATCATTCCACATTCGTGTTGTGCGGCTAAAGAAAGAATCTCTATACATGACAGTAGTTTTCCAGGGATGACCATATTTTATTTACCAGTAGTGTATGCCATTTTCATTATTCAATATAGCTCAAGTATTAGCATTTGCCTACCAAATCGACAATTAAAATTAACTCATCGCGGTAAGCAAATTTAACTTGTATCCCTAACTCAATAAATTAGGCCTTATTCTTAGAAAAAAAAATACAAAATTTAAAAGCAATTTTTTTTCTATTGATCTTTTATTTGATTTTATTATCAGATTTTTATTTTGTTTAATTTGCATTGTCAACAAGTACCATTTACTTATTTCTGTTTCTGTTTCTTTTTTTAAATTCAAATAACAAAGTTTCATAGATTAGATTACATAGACTTTTCTACCGAAAACGTATTGAAAAATAAGTTAACATTTCTTTAGATGTATTTTTTTTGTTGATTTCTTTTCATTTTTTTTTGTAATAAATAAACATTTCTTTGTTTCTTGTAAGTCTAAACTTAAAAAATAAATAAACTTTCTTTTATTTTCTTTTAAGTTTTGTTTGGTTTTAATTTAATGTTTTTTTTTTTCAAATTAAAATTAGTTTTAGTCACACATACATATTTTCGAATACAAAAAATTATTCAATAAGACTAGATTTCAGTATATAGAACAAAGATATTTATTTTCTCATTTTATTTTTTTTTGTCTAGAAAATTTTTTGTTACTTTAAATTATATTTCTATTTATTTTTTTTCTAACATTTACATTTTTTTTATATCCTTTATTTTCTAAAATATTTACTAGAATAACAATATAATGATTTTTAATGTATTTTTTTTACAGATCTATGCAGAAAATATACAGACAGTTTTATTTTTATTCAACAGGATTTTTTATACAACATTTTTTTTCCAATGAAATGAAAGGATTTTAAGATTATGATTTAAATTTCTCTATAAGTTCGTTAGTTTTTTTCTTATATATTTTAATTTTTTTTCTTAAATTTTTTTTAAAAACTTAAATAAAAAAAAATACGAAAAACAAAAAATGGAAGCATTGGGATCGTGGTGAATGTAAAAAATTAATTATTATTGTTCACTTTTCATTTTCACTATGAAGAAAGAGACAACTGGTGCTGCTGGTAATCACGTTGAATGGATCTGAAGCCATTGCTGGAATCAAGTTGCTGACTTATGAAATTCACATAAAGCTCACAGGATGGCCACCCAGTCAACTTAATTCCAGGAACTGCAACGGACCGTAAAGTTTTTTTTGAAGAGCCACCGTTGTCGTCTCATGTTTTCGCTGTTAGATTCACTATTTCAAAATGCACTTCGATTTTCTTTTCTATTAAACCAAAAATTAAATTAAAATGTTGATTTTTTTTTGTTTTCTTATATAAATATACAAAATCTCACATAATCGGATGGAGTTATATTTTATTGCTTTTGGGTTAGTTTTATAAATTTAAATTTATTTTATTTTTTTCTTATTTAATATAAAGTTTTCGCTTTGGATTGTCTAATCAAGTTGTTTCCATTTTGTATGAAAACAATTGCATACACATTGGCACTTACATAAAAAAAAAAAATTTAACAAAACTAAAAAAAAACAAACATTCACTCAAATATTTTTTTTTTTTCTAAAAAATGCATACTTTCATGTTTTATTCTATTTTTATTTATCCTTCCATAAATATATAAATATATATCTATTGAATATGCATTGATGTAATGTGTGTTTGTGGTGGTTATTTTGGCTTATAGTAACTTTATGGTTATAGACTAGTGTTAGTCTAGTTTTGTTTATTTTTTTTTGTTAATTAATTCTTATTTTCATTTTAAAATGTTAGCAGGTAAACATATATGTACAGTTATGAAAGACGAACTTATACTACTTATCAATCGCTGTTATTGCTTAAGAATTTTATTTTTGTTATTTAAATATTTAGAAATTTTTTATTTTTAATACACAGTCGTTCGATTGTGTATGCAACACATTGTTTTAAAATTAGAAAAAAAAACAAAAATATACTTTGTACATAAATTTTTAGTAAAATAAGTAATATTTTTTTTACATAGTGTGAAATTTACAAAAATAAAATCTTTATGTGAGTGTGTTAGATTTATTTGTTTTCTTAAATTATTAAATTATTAAACTAACAAAAAAAAAAAAACAAGTAGATGATTTTTTTTTTATATATATGATTAAAATTAGATTTAACATTATTATAAACTCTCGACTAGTGTACTGGTTCTTCTTTGGGCGTGCGTTGAATTGAGATAGCTCTCGGAGTAAACGCTTTTTGCACGATTGTCATAGCGCAAGCTGGATCGCCTAATGTCAATGTCTAGTGGAAGACGCTGGTTTCGCCACCATGAGCAGAATATGCAGTTGAGCGTGTTGCGGAATGCCTCCCGGAAATCGCGATTGAAGTATGCATAGATGAGGGGATTTAGAGTTGAATTGAAATAGCCAATCCAAAAGACGATGGCAACAAAAGTGTCGGGGAAATCACAAGAACGACACAGTGATGTCAGAACGTACCTAAAAGATTTTTTAAAATATTTTGTTAAGTAAAATTGTACTAAAAAAAAAAATTATTTTTTGTTTTAACATATAATGAATGTGTTATAAATTTCGAGAATGTGTGGTAATGATTTGATAATGTTATAAAATTGCTAATAAAAATTTGGACATTTTAGATGCAGCGGATTTTCAATGTATAACAATATAATAATTAAGAGGATAAACAAACATTTTTTTGAAAGCCTTTAACTTATACACTTTCCATGTTAGGTTTTTTCATTAAAAACAAAACTTAAAATATTATTCGTAATAATAACAAACACAATTTATAATTTTTATAAAATCAAAAAATAAATAAAACTGAATTTGATATATTACAGTTGTTTGAAAAAGGATAAACCAAAAAATATAATAAAAATACCAATATTGGTAACGTAAAATTTTTTTTAATTTTTTCTAAAAAAAGGGTACCGTTAATAATATATTTTTTAATTTTTTTCGGCTAAAATGTAGTCCATACTCAGGTTAGTAAACACACCAATTTTTATCAAAATCGTTAGAGCCGTTTTAGAGATAATTAAGATGGTAGAAAAATTTGTATGGCAAGTACCGTTATTTTTGGGGCTAAAGCAACTATTCACAAAGCTATTTTGGACAATCACATAAAACGCCAAGCCACCGTTCGGTTCAGCCGTTTAGGGTGTAGATCGTTCTACAGGCAGAAGGACAGACAGACAGACAGACGGAATTGCCGGACCCACTTTTTTGGTGTTGTCTATCATCGTAATGTCAACTTTGATTAAAATCTCGAGTTCGATTTTTTTTCCAATTGCGAAACTTGCCCTATATCGCAAGTAAAAATGGTTGTATGGCAGGTAACGATAATAACATTTTAATTGAAAAATGTATTTACCCAGAAATAGAATAATGAATTGAGTATGTTTTTATTAAAATCATCGGAGCCGTTTTCGAAATATTTGAAATTAACCAACGTTGTATTTGGAGCTAAAAAAAGATTTAAAGAAACAGTTGAGCCAATCATCCAAGACGCGAAAATAGTAACTTTGAAGAGTGTAGATCGATCTATAGGTAACAGACAGACGGAATTGCGGGACCATCTTCTTTCGTATTCCCTATCATCGTAATTTTCCATATGCAAAACTTGGCCTAAAGTTGGATTAGGAAAGTAGAATATTGGAATAGATACCCACACCAGAAAAAAACAGACAAAAACGACATCAAATCACATAATTTCTGTATCCAGTTTGCTTCAAATCTGTGTGATATAACCCATGCCTTCGAATCATTTATGCAGAATGCCCATTGCTAATTTCATTGTGTGCACAAGACGCCATCTTCCTGGAACCAGAAATCGTCCAGTTGCGCATATTGTTCAATTTTAGCAAACAAAAAAAAAATACAAAAATAATTCCAAATTGGTGCGCGCATTGATCTGTAAGGTTTGTCGTTGAATTTGACGATTTGAAGGCTCACCATAGTCGTTTTCGAAGAAAAGTAGACAGATATCGACACACTCACCGACCAAAATTCGTAGCAAACAGTAATTTATTGCGAATGCATTGTCATCTGGTTACGCCAATTTCACTCACTAACATTTTCATTCTCCTTGTCAATAAAGAATTTTTTTTCATAAAAGCTTTGTGCTTATCTTGTATGATTTAGTGCCTTTAGAACGACTTGGCTCTCTGGCATGATAGTAGTATTTCAATTGCGTTAATTTTTATCAATGCTTATGTCTATAAATTGGCTTTTACTTTCAGCTTGAAAATACTACTTGACTGTTACATCGGCAAGGAAGTCTTAGTTTGAGGCCCTTCAGATATTTTTGAGCCCTTAGTGTACCACACGATAGCATTTGCTTTAAGTGTATAGTTAGTTGGAAGTCTCTCACACCCTAATAATATATGGACTAGGGATGGTATAGGACTTATTCCGTGGACTAAGTGCGAAATGCTATTAGTAAATATTTAAAACTGAATTTCTGCTATTTGACGTTTACCAACTTAGTAATTAGCTAGATCATATAAGATGGTGGTTTAGTGAAGGACTAAGAATTGACATTTTAGAACAAAATTTACAGGAATACAAAGAGATAGGGTTGATGAACTTATTTTTGTAGATTTTGTTCGATTTTTTATTAATAGGAAATTTTAACCCATATATAAGATAAAAGGTAATAGCTTATGCTGATGATATTCCCATTGTTGTATCAGGTAGCTTTGCTACAACTCTAGTAAGCCTAATACAAAATGCCCCCAATCGACTAGAAAATTGGGCAACCAAATGTAGTCTGGATATAAACCCGGCTAAGGCAGAACTTGTCCTCTTCACTATGAAATATAAAATTCCCCAGCTTATAATACCATCAATAATTGGTACGCCACTGACTTTCTCAGATGAAGCCAGATATCTAGGTCTCATACTAGACAAAATGCTGAACTCTAATCCAATATAAAAGAAAGAGTAAGGAAAGCAACAGTTGCACTCTCCTCTTGCAAAAAAGCCATTGAAGAAATGGGGCTTTTCCCCGCGGATTACCCACTGGTTGTTTACAGCGGTTATCAGACCTTTACTAACTTATGGGTTAGCAGTATGGTGGACTGCATTGGACAAAGTCACATATTGACTATGTATCAGTGGAGCACTCTGCTGCTCTCGGCTGCCCTTAACATACTACTTAATCTTACACCCCTCGACATTCTTAGCAAACAAGTGCAGCTATTCGTCTTAAAGCCAGCTCTCAATGGACCAGCAATTCGATAGGCCATTCTAATATCCTGAACAAAGTCGGATCAAAACTAGGACGATCCGAGTGCACCAGCTAGTCTTCGATAAGAACTTCCAAGTCCGTTTGGGAGGATGAGAAGTTCTTGAAAGATGACTCACCTCACTTCTATATGGACAAATTAAATCTTAGTCTATCTTTCCGTCTCCCTGCCATTGAAGCATGTTCCAAGCGGAAATTATGGCGATTAAAGAGGTTCTATCCTGGCTAAGGGAAAACGTGATATCCACATTGGATATCTGTATCATTTCTGATAGTCAAGCAGCCCTCAAATCACTTGGCGCGGTTTGCACAAACTGTATAACTGCCCGCAACTGTCGATCATATCTCATGGAGATGGCAGAACAGTTTAAATTCACCTTATGTTGGTACCGGGGCATAGGGACATTGTAGGAAACTGCAAAGCCGATGATGTCGCCAGATATGGAACCCAATTACCAATTCAACCCATAATGGAAGAAATCTTGTATACCTTTCGCTACATATAGACTTACGTTAAGGCACAAGACCATAAAACAAATAAACATAAGATGGTCAAATATCTCTACTTGCCTGGCTAATAGACAGATCTGGCCAGAAATAAATCCAAAACGCTCAAAAAGGTCTGCCCTCTTTGAGCAGGAAACATCTTGGCTTAGTAATAGGTGGACACTGCTTAAATTGGCAAACACGCCAAAAGACTCGGCGCATATGGATGTGAAGGGATATATGGATGGATGAGAAGGAAGAGGAGACTATCTGCCCTTGGATAATACTTCCTCAAAGACCCCACTGATCTAAAACATATAGAGATTCACCAGCTATACCGCTTCATTAGAGGCTCCAATTGGTTTAATAAAAGAGCAACTATTTCTTCACGTGGCATCACAATTGACATATATAAGGTCTAAGTGTGTCAGCTGTTTTCCTGATAGCGACTATAACCGAACTTTTATTCCATGGTTTTGTAAGTCCATGGACTAAAGTTGGACTAAGCGTTTTTTATTAAAAGGGCTGTTAAGGTTTTTTTCGAAGTTAGGTTTATTTTATAGAGCCATCCCTTGGAATGTCAAGGAGATATATGCCTCGTATGAGCTAGAGCAAGCGTCTTTGACTCTGGTACTTACTTTTTTTTCCTGCCTTATACATTCTTTACTAAATCGTAACATGGTTTCACTACCAGCATTTTCTATCACTACATATAATGGAATCAGGTGAAGGATGACCTCAATTACCGCTGTAGGGCTAGATGCATAATCATGCGAGCCATTCAATTTTAACAAGTTATTTCTTAGTTGTTGTTATTTGGGTCGTTTTGGTACTAATGTGTCTTACCATCATGCTGTACAAAGTACATTTATCTTAAGATATTGTGTTTGCAACCTTTCAAAAAAGCCTTTGTGTCTTTTCCGATTTCAAACTTTAATTTGCTTATTCCAGATGATTTTACTATCTACCTAGTCTAATTCATAGATATTTGTCCTCCTTCTTCATTTCAATTACGTCGGCATCTTACCTTTCCTTTGTAAACCATATTACCGTTGTTTTTGTGAGATTGATGCTTAGTCCAACCATTAGACACCATTTTTGTGTATTAACTGTGAACATACTGGACACCTAAAGAATTTTACCTGGTGTATTCATTTTTCAGAATATTAATTTTAAGGTGTTAATAATTCTTATTAATTATTTTTTTATACAACAATGTTTTAGAATAACCTACATATTTTAATAGGACATGTATTGGTTTCATGAAAATATATTATTGTGGTTTTAATCGAATGGTGACAATGAATTATTATACCTAACCCTCGAGTCATGAACAATGCGCACTGCTTTGTACATTTGTTATAGAGCAGGGGCTTCAAATTCTGTGCAAAAAATTTCTCGTGATTCAGTATCAAATTTTGACCTCTTTCATCCACATAACTTGTTCCTCAAATGATCTACAACGATTTCAATTTACCGTATAATTGTACGAATATAGTATTTATGCTATTAGTGATAGTGGGTTAGGTTAGACGTGGTGAAAAAATAGCAAGTCGCATCATCTCACTGGAATCTCAGTGGATCCACTGTATAGAGAAGGAAAAGTCTTAGTGGAATTTAGGTGTACGATGCCTCCATGCACCAGCCTGAATTCAAGGTGAATTTCAAAGATGTTCCTTAGTGGTAGTGAGGAGATTTCACTCAGATCGTTGATTGCCAAGGGCTAACTCTCTGATTCCTGATAGAATGCCACTCACAAGTAAAATTATAGGAACCCTCATCGGCCTCTACATACTGGAACTCTCTATGTCAGATTAGCTGATATGCCAATTCTGCTCTGCTGGCCAATGAGTTGTAAGCAGCTAGAGCATTCCAACCAAAAATTATAGATAAGGCCAGCATAGCTACACTAGGTAAGTATTCGGTTTTCTTTTTATAAAGATATGACCAGAGATTTCTCGAAATCCAACATTTTTCAGTTCCTGTCGCTTGCAGCTTTCAAGAATCTTTGGTGAATTTTCTTTATTGTTCAAGTGGCACTAGTTCTGTTCGGCTCGGACCAAGTGATAACCCATTTTCGGCAAATTCATCAGCTTTGTCATTTCCATACTAAGGTGTGCTGGGACCCATCAATGGGTAACTGTGTTCGTTGCCCTGAGTAATCTCAATCTTAACTCATGTTTACAATGGTTCAGTAGTATTGAATTTGTGATGAATGAAGAAATGGATTTAATTGTCACAAA
This sequence comes from Philhelius pedissequus, assembly GCA_910595825.1. Lineage (NCBI taxonomy): Eukaryota > Metazoa > Arthropoda > Insecta > Diptera > Syrphidae > Philhelius > Philhelius pedissequus. Next base: position 10,310,811 of record OU343161.1, on the reverse strand, counting down.
GCAGCATATGAAGATATCTATATTATTATTAAGGCTTTGTAGATATTGAACCGCAAGCACTTCCTCTTTCAAGCGGAGCGGTGAAGAGATTTTAAAACTTAGATATTAATTATAATATTTTAATTGTGGGATTGTGTAATCTCATCCACCTATAAATAATATTTATTATAATAAATGTAATTTGTTTAAGGGTAGGTTATCTAAGAAGATGCCTGACCCTGGCTTCTTGGAACCGCCAGTTTCGATATTTACTGAATATGAGTTTTTGTATGTAGCCAGAGTTCTCTTGTCGGGGGGTACGGGGTTAAATTCAATGGTCTGTATTGTGTAGTCAGTTTGAACTGCAAGTCCGTAAAGTGCATGATTGTCTCATGACCGAATGTGGCCACTTGCAATTATTGCAGTGCTTAATTCGCAAAATACAGTTAACCGCCATTTTCTTCGTAACTAAGACTGTGGAAAAAATGTTTAAAGGTTGCACAGTTTGTCAATGGATGCTCGTATAGCGTGGGAACAATTTGTCCTGAACCCATATTTAAGATTTCAGCAGAGTGCACCATAACCTTGACACCATCTAGTGATGATAATTCATATTCCCCCGAAAAACAAGAGGAGGGCCATTCGTCGTCTTCGGGGACATTCGGGTCTTGCAAACATATATTATGTAAATGAAGCTGCCAATTATAATCATTTAATTTAGTCAAGATATTTAGTTGACAAACACCAATATTTTCCGTGTCAATAACTGCCCCTTATTATAAAAAAAAATCAAGACAAATAACCTCATCCCGTGCCTCCGCACCACCCCGAATGTCGACACTTAAAAAAAAACTTCAAAAAGAGATATATAGTATAAAAACAGACTCTTCACCACAAAAGTAGTCGATATGGGGCAATTTATATTTTCGGGTAGCCGAGTTCATGCACAATTTTGTAAAATTGATGGCCGTATCTTAAATTTTAATTACGAAATTGTAGCCTTATGCCCATAAACTCCAATTCAGACCTCAGGTGATGTGGAATATAGGGTTTAGGTTCGCAACTACCCTTTGAAACTTAGCTCTTGTTTTACCATTTTTTTTTGTTCAAATTACAAAAATGAGAGTGCAGCAGCTGTGGTGTAAAGCTTAGTCGCTGAAGTCTAAAATTTCTGCCATAAGACCTACTTCTTTCCAGCATACGCATCTAAATTAACTTCTAAGAAACACAAAGATAATTCCCAAGTATAAGCACCATTAACCACACACTCCGCGGTATTTGAAGTAGATTGTAGGTACATTGAGACGAAATTCGAGAGAGCTGTCCCACGATTCTGCACGTTCCCTATAATCACTTGACGAACTTATAGGTACTTCCCTAACACGATGGTTCAATAGTTCATTATACTCGACGACGAGCAATGAGAAAGGCATATCGTCGAAGTCGACACGGCAACCGTCATCATCGGTGGCGTTCCTTCGATCCTTATCTTACACAATCACTGATGAAGCAGCAGGAACAATAGAGTGTCGAGTGCTTCTTGAGGAAGCTTATACTTTGCCGCATGCTTGACTTTGTCCTTAGTTACAGAAAAGCAAAACTTTTTAAACATAAATATTTTAGCTTCGCAAAGTTTTGAGATTTATTCTTCCTTCCATCTCTTTTGGCGGCTTAAGCGTCTAAAACTTATTGCTTATCTATGTAAAGTTAAGCCCTAAACTTAAAGTTATGTGTGTGTGTATAAATAGGGTGGAGATGGGGGAAAATTAAGGATTACCTGAGTTTCCTTCAACTTTTGATTTAAATGCAGAACGCTAACACAATTTGTAAGAAAAAATAATTAAAAATGTATGATTCCTTCCCGGATGAATAGAGCTCCCGGAGCGCCGACGGACGCCGCGCGCAGGTGGGGCAGCTGTAAAAACTTTTCAACGAAAATCCTTCTCGGAAGATTCTTACAAGGTACCATGCAAAAAAAAGGAATCTCTGAAATTTATTATCCACCGGGCGTATATAAGATATTCAACAGGATACTCTTGTTCAAATTATCGAGAGATTCAAATTCCTAGGATGAGAAGTCCTTCCTCGCGGGTGTTGTTAATTTATTTGTTTTCACAAAACATCAGAACTTGAGAACTTGAACTATTACCTTGTACCTCCATAGCCGTCGTTCATTTCTTTGCTGCTTCATTGAACGTAATTTGTCCGCAAGTGGATTGAGCATAAGTATGCAAAACCAAATTAACTAAATGTAGCACCACCTGTTAAGAAGAGCTGCTCGAATCAAGGGGTTGTAGAAAATTTAGTTTTATTATGTTTTATTTTGATTGCACTGTGGGTGCTGATGGTTGAGGGAAAACTTATTTACATTTGCAAGATTAATCTGGGAATTTAATAGGCGCCGACACGCCTGCCTGAAGAACTAAACGATAAATTTCATTAAATAATAGGAAGTGTTGAGTGGAAAAGTTCTATTACCCTTTCTTTGATTTGTGTTATCTTTTCGGGACATCACAGTTATTTTATTCGAGTTTAAGAATTTGTAATATGCAGGCTTGCTGAAAAGGGAAGTCTCTTTTGTCCAGGTCACTCCTCGTGCGATATCATCGTGACATACAAATACCTCTGAAATATCCTAAAGACACAATATTGTTATACGATTTTCTCAGGTAGGTTTTAATTTCTGTTTTTACTTGTGATTACAGGTAAACTATAAAGCAAGTTATGTATTCGAAAAAATAAATTCTAACAATCAAACATGACTTACGATCATAAAGAACACCAAGGAAGTGGGTCCCTCAATTCCGTCTGCCTGTCCTCGACAGGCCTAAGCGGTTCGGTGGATTTGCTTCAAACTTGGTACATATTATTTTTTCGGTAATAGGCCCACACGTTTTTTTCATTTTTTTTTAAGACGACAAATAACAGTAGCTCCCATTCATTTTTTTCTCAAAAACGCCTCCAACGATTTTTATATAAAAAAAACAATTAATTAATGAAGGGAAAGGGTACCTTTTGATAATTTTTTTTTTTGGAAAACTGTTGTTATTTTTGGTACCTCCAGTAGAATCTTTTTTTTGATTTTCGATTTTGTGGGAAACGGTTAAATTGATTTTTTTGAATTTTTTTACGCAGAAGAGAAGAGAGAGTTTTTCAAACAAATTTTTTTTTTGGAAATCAATTTTTTTTTGAAAAATTTCGAAAACGACTCAATAGATTTTTTCGAAACTTCGTATTTGGTGGTTTTTTGACATTATCTCGAATTGTTAAAAAAATTGTTTTTCTAAAATAAAAAACAATGGTACCTCCCATACAAATGTTAAAAAAACCACTAAGAAACTTTGTTTTTTCTTATAAACGGCTCTACTTTTAAATATAAAAATATATAATCAATAGTATGAGAGTTTAACACTTGGTGGAATTTAACTTTTGACATTTTTGTATAAAGAAGTAACTAAGCACTTGTTTTTCAACAATTTAAAATTTGGTTTTTATTAATATCTAATTAAAAAACTTTTTTAATGCCAACGAGTTTCGTCTTAGTTAGGACATCATCAGGGCAATACATTTTTTTTCCTGTTTTTAAACAAATCATACAATCATAAGAGTTGTAACACAACACTGGTGAACAAAAGTGTTCATACAAATTAATAAACTTGAAAACTAAACATAGAGATCTGACTTTAAAAAAAGTTTAAACTAAGTGTAAAATATGAAAAAAAATATAAATATTATTAATATTATGGAGTAAAATATAAATATTATTAATATTTATATTTTTTTTCATATTTTACACTAAGTTTAAACCTTTTTTAAAGTCAGATCTCTATGTTTAATTTTCAAGTTTATTAATTTGTATGAACACTTTTGTTCACCAGTGTTGTGTTACAACCTTTATGATTGTATGATATGTTTAAAAACAGGAAACAAAATGTATTGCCCTGATGATGTCCTAACTATGACGAAACTCTTTGGCCTTAAAAAAGTTTTTAATTAGATATTAATAAAAACCAAATTTTAAATTGTGGAAAAACAAGTGCTTAATTACTTCTTTATACAAAAATGTTAAAAATATCTTATTTTGCGTACTTATTAACAGTACTTCCCATAGAACCACTTTCAAAATTTTCGACTTTCTCACTATTGGATAGATCGCTTAAAGATTATTTTTTTTTACGAAAATGCTACCTAAGAGTGTTAAAAAACTGCATACTCAAATTTTCAAAAAGAAAGTTTTTCGATTTTTAAAATATGAAAAATCGATTATTCAAAAAGCAGTGACTGAATTTATTTGAAATTTGTATTTTATATGTATGTTTATAATATCTTCAAAATGGAGTTTCAATTTTTTTTCTCAAAATGTTTTTAAATTTTATACATAAAAAATTAGTTTTTTTAAAAACCGCTCCAACAATTTTTTATTTTTTTTTATATATTCTTATTTATCCATGAATTTAAATGGCATCTTTGTTTTCCCTCAACTGTAACGACTAAGCAATATAAAATAATTTACTTATGTGTATTAGCCATTTATTTCTACCTTATTATAGGTACCTATTTGGTTTTTACGAATTTTTGCGTACGTCACTGAATACTACATACAATGTAGGCCCTCATACATTTATGTATACATAATTGTGTGTCCTTAAAAATCACATGAATTTAGGTTCCATCCATGTATGTAGGTACATATTTCTCTGCTGGCTTAAGTAATTAAAATACATAATGTAGATTTAAATATACATTTGTAGGTACGTATGTAACTATTCCTTGAATCATCCATTCGACAATTCATTATATTAAGAATCAAGGTTCTCTTAATTACATCGACTTTAAGCCTGCATAGGATAACTAGACTACCTACCTACTAAACAGCTCAATGTTTAACTTTATTAAAGTTGTTACCTACAAGAGCAAGTTCGTACGATCAAGTTCCAGTCGTGCATTTTATTTTTAGAAGTAATTCAGATTTTTGTTGGTCCATTACTTGATGAATCGGACCAAGGGGACATTAAGTTCCGACCTGCTCTAGGAGCGGATGGCTATTTTGAGGAAATACTTTTAGACCTTAAGTGCTACATATGTATTAACAAATGGCTATTCTGCCAGTCTTGCAATTTTTTTGTAGATTTTTTTTGAAATTCCGCCTTCTTATCAACAAGAGCTGAAGGCCCACATCCATGTAGGAATTGTCACTTCTCAAATAGAATGAGTACTGTGAAAATTGTATATACATATGTATATGTGTATATTATATAAAAAAAATTATTGAAATACAAATTCTGGATATTACCCTGTCTACCTAGTGACCTACTAAGCTCCTGAAAAGGTTATTTTCATTTGATTTTTATTTCTAGATCTTTTTTCATCCAGATTGAAAAGTTTCAGGAATCAACCAGAAACATCAGTAATGGAGTGCCCTCAAAAATGGATCAACCAAGAAATTCGGACGAATCTGGTACATACGCCGAATTTTGTGGTTGTACATATAAAAAACAATGACCAGGATAATTATCAATTTAAAACTAGGTTACAGTTAGAAGATATGCCACTAGAAAGAGACATGCCACAAGGCGGTATTCTATATCTTCTTTTATTCAATTTGGTTGTAAATTATCTTTTAATGAATGGTTACAATATACCTCTCACCGACCACCGATCCATCAATAGTATATGACCAGTACACTCACCTTACCCTCACTGGCATTAGTAATAGCAGCGGCACCACACGACCGCTACCAGCACCTTACCCAAAAATTTTCTATCACCCACGGCAGTACTTTATTATCAGCAATACCCTAGCCTTAACACATCATCACCAGACTCACGTTAGACACTAGCAACCCACAACCCACCGAGTCAACATCAGCAGAACACATTACGATGCGACGTCAGCACCAGTGTTGGCAACATAAGTTACTCCTAGTAAGTTACCAATATAGTTACGCGTAACTAACTGCAATTAGTTACATCTTATTTTCCGCGTAAAATGTAACTAATGTAACTTATGCAACTAATATAGCTAAAAAAGTTTTGACTGACTGAACATTGAAAAAAATAAACAATAACACTCATAAGTAAACAAAAATTTTTTCTTCTATAAATAACAAATAACAAAAGAAAGACTATAAAAGAATAGGTATTAAATTAGTTGAACTCGTCAAACTCAAAGTCCTAAAAAGATAAATTTATGTCCTCAATTCTCAAAGTTCCATAAAGAAACATTAATTGTTTGGAACGTTCGAAAGAGATTCACATCCCTTTGAGAAATCTACTGTCTTTCAAACGTTCCAAACAAAAAGACCATTTCGAAAAAGTAAGTTATAATTGAAAGATTGGGTGCATAAAAATCGGCTGTTTTCTAAAACAAAATTCAATATTTTTTCATATAAAGTTTTAAAAGCTCTGTCTTTGGATTTCAATAGATCCCATTCGTTAAGTCCTTCAGAATCTAACATTTTTAAAAGAAAGTTACTTATTTAAAAATGATAATTGGTCTCTAATTTGTCATTAGGGTACAAAGGATATAAATAGTAAGATGCTAGTGCATAAACATTAAGCGAATTACTAAGAAGAGATTTGTAAAGATTTTCTAGCTATGCTGTAACTCTTAATTCGAGCCACCGAAACTTGACAGCGTCAGCTAATTATTTATTAGCTGGATCGAATAACAACATTTTTTGTTGGGCATCTTTTTGGTATGAATCAGAGATCCTCATACGATTTGGTAACAGGCCTTCCGATTTACGCTCTATGTCATTTTTTTACTACGACATTTTTTTTTTACTACGACCTTTTAAATCAGAAATTTTGTAACTTTCAAATCATAACTTATAAAACGTGATTTTTTGCTTTTATTTTGATGTGAAGATTTTTCTGGAGATATGTCAAAATAATAGGATAGTTACATTAGTTACGAACTAATTCAATTAGTTACATTAATAACATTAGTTATGCGTAACTAAATAAAATTGCTAAGACTCTCGTAACTTACCGACACTGGTCAGAACTGCGAGTATGAAAATTTCACTCGTAGTTCTTACAATTTACAGTGCGTCAAACCAGGAAATACAACAAGAGCTTGTAAGAAATAACGATTCATATGTCTCAGCGAACCTTCGTCTCAACTGGGATTGGTTGAGGACCAAGTTTCCCATTGGTCATAAGTGATGGCCAACATTTTGCCGTTGGAATTTTAAAATGGAAATAATTTGGGTAATAAAAGTTATTGTTTTTCCATCAGATTAGTACTGGCCTGGAATTAGAGTCCTGTACGCCTGGTTTGCCCGTCTTACAAAAATAGTGGGTTATTGCAATTTTATGTAATACCTTGTTAATTAGGGTACCTAAATGAAATTGTAAGATTTTAAAAATCTTATTTTATAAGTAATAAAAATAATCGGACAGAGTTCTACCCTTTCTTAACACGACGAGCTTACCCTAGAAAAAATGCATCACAATACAAGGAATCTTAAACTGTTAAATTTGCTCAATAAGGCTAAGCTGCCACACGCAACTTTCAGTTTTGCAACAGTTTGTTGCGAAAGTGACTACCATGCATATTTATGAGAAAGGGCGCACATGAAAAACTATACAGTCGTCGATTCGAGCAACTTAAAAGTTTGTGTTTTAACACAAATTGAACTATCGCCCGAAATCATTTCTTCAGTTTATATCACACCGAACCATATGTAACTGCGCTCATATTCAACCAAATAGTTGAACTTTTTTTGCTTGAGTCCGTTGCAGTCAGTAGTTTGATTTCACCAAAAATTCAGAGGGACAAAAACCACCTTAAACACCAATTTCATTGATTTTCTCTTAGATCTGTTGATTGCGAGGATTGAAAAGTTGCTCCAACTGAAAAAAAGATTCCTGTATCCTATGTAATTAAACGTAGATGTGCGCACAAGTAATTAAAAAGTTTCTCGGTGTTGTGTATGTATTAGTGAATTTCATTCCGATGTTTTTGGAAGTGTGAGGAGCTAAGTAGTAAAAACGCATAAAATATATTCTTCTCATGTATTCGTTGTGATTTGACAGATGTTGTTCTTAGTTTCGGCCTTGGTATGTTTAGTGTGTGGTTCTTCGATAAAAAAAGAATTAACTTGACAAATTATATTTTCAATAAATTAAAGATTTTATTAAAAAAAACTTAAACAAATTATTTATTTATTTCTTAAATGTACATTTCGGAAGCTATTCTTGGATCGTGATTTTTTTCAAACAATATAAACATATTTTCCTTTCTTTTCTTAGCGCATAAGAATAGGAACTAAAATAGCAATCGAAATTTGAGAGAAAGAAAAACTGAATAAATATTGTCTGTGTGTTGGTTTATCTTATTGATTGATTTTTAAGTTGCTTATGTTTGCGAATATCGTTCAACTAGTGATAAAACTATTTAGTTTCGGAAAAATTGCACGTGCGCGCCTAGCGTTAGAAGTCCATCCATGGACGGGACAGTGAGGGAAATCTTAACTTCAACGAAAAAAGCAATCAGCTTACGAATCATTGAAACAGTCGTTCTCAAAAAAATATTAGCGAAACTTTCACAGTAAAAATTGGACGTTTTTTAGTCACCACAATATTTGGCTTTATTAACAAGCACCCTATTTTGATTTCCCTAAATAAGTAAGGATGTAAAACTGCACAGAACTGTTATGATTTAATTTTTCGAGAATTCCTTAGACTTTCCTGTGGGTTGAGGCGCCTTCAACGATTAATCCCCTACTGGCTGAATCAATTTATCTGCAAATGGTAAAAGAAGAAATCTCTGCAATTTCTTCGCAAAACACTCTGAAAGAATTATTATCCTTGCTTACAGAAAAAACTCTATTATTTTTTTTTTCCAATGAAATATACTGACACTTGAACTTGGAAGAACATTTAATCTATCAGTCGTGAACCACTATGTGTGTGTGTTGCTTTCATTCGATTTGCAAATTTGTATCTTTTCTGGTTAATGGTACTTGAACAGTGTTCGATTTTGTATCTTTTTATTTATTTTTTTTTTTATTAGTGAAAAAAAAACAACTTATTATGTTGCCTGGGCCCTGAGGTCATTGAATTGGAAATGCAACGATAAAAGAAAAATTGCTTGAGGGTAATTTTACGTTTGCAATGTGAAGTGCTTCAATCAATGGAGAAAGCAAGTGCAAAATGTAATTGGATTCTCTGAATAAAATCGTTTTTAATTGGAATTGGAATGTTTTAGGAGTGTTATTTTTGTTTGCCTTTCATATTATTGCCTAAGGGGAAGATTTCAAATGGAATAGGTATGAGAGATGCAAGTGACAAATTAAATATTTTTATTAATAAAAAAGAATATCAATGATAATATTTTGTAAGGTGTATTTACTGTACATATAGGTGCATGTCCTTGAAAGGATGTAGTTAAAATATTCTTTTATCAAAGGATGGTATATTGAGCAAGAGGCGAAGAATTTTCAGGTGAGGGAAATAGGTTTCTTTTCAGCCCCGGCATTACAGTTAAGGAAGTAAGTATGATGAACATAAAAGAAACAAATAAATTTATAATTGCGAATCTTGAAATTCCCAAGTTTTCATCATTTTATCTCTAAGCAGTGCACTAATTGAGTCCTGAGGAGACAGGAAGAGCCTTTTTTGGTATCACCACTTCCACAGTTATATAGGCATGGATAATGTAAGAGTATACGGTTGTCATTCAACCAATCTTGACTAGCGAGTGATGAACAATCAAATTAGAAAGATGGTTGGGATCAATATTCTGTATGGTCATAATTCTATCAAAATTCTCAAAATTCATATTTCTGGTTTTACCAAAAATATGTAAGTCCGTAAAATTCTGAAAAAATAAAATTTTGTGTTTGGTAGATAAAAACTATTATTTCGACTTAAATTCAGCATCAGGAACTAATTTAAACATTTTCTTGTATTAAAAGTACCAAGTTTCGTTTTTGATTCGGGTACGTATCAACATTTTTGTGTTTCCATTACTTTAAAACATGGAAGCACACAACCTGGAATAAATTGTCACTATTTATAGCAGTAACTTTGAGGTGGTTGTAAATTAGCTGCTTAAATTATAGCCCTGTAGAAAAGTCACTTAAGAATGGAATGTTGGAAATAAAAATGATTGGACCTACATAAGAGCCGATGACACAAATGTGAACCTTTGACCTGTACGTTGTACAATTAAGTGGATGTAGTACAAAAAGTCAAAACTCGCCATCGTATTGGTTAGACAAAATCGATAGAATTGAGTACTTAACTTCAGATAAAAATGTGTCCGAATTGAAGCACATTTGGTACCCTTTATTTGGCAAAACATTCCACATTCGCGTAGTACGGCTAAAGAACGAATCTCTGAACTTAACAGTACGACCGAAGTTGTGCTCAGGGGTAAGCTGATTAGCAATCCTAGAGTATTAAGGTTGAATTGTTTGAGGGGAGGAATGCAACTAGTTATTTCACTAGAGCATAATCCGTTAAAGTAACGATAGAAAAGAATGAGGCAAGACACTTTTACGACGGTGTCTGAGCCACGTAAGTGTTCAACAATGAACTATCACCAATCTATTTAAATGCTCTGCATTCAATACTGTCCAAGAGACTTACGTAAGCTTCAGGAACACCAGCTCAGATATGTATATTATACTTGAGCTTTGCACGAGGTCTTATAGATAAGAGCCAGATCAGAGAGGGAGAGAAACTTTTTGCATCCTTAGGAAACAACATCTAGCGTAATTTTTGGCGACATCGTTCGATCGTTTCACAAGAGGTAGTTGGAGATACACATATCGAGAATTTCGACATGTTCAGTTTGCTTGATGCAAGTGGCAAAGCTATGCTAAATTATGCTCTAACGACAGTAGGCAACATTGAGCTTTCGACGCATGAAATTTTACTCGATTTTTGATTCCCCCTTTAACAATGCTAAAAAGCTGAGGGTACTGTTGCCAGCAAAGCATGTTACGTGGATTAGACGTTTCAGGTAGACGTTCAGAGATCATTAATAAAAATGAGAAAGAGTGTGGGAGACAGGACAGAGCCGTGGGGCACACCAGCCATAATTCTATGGTTTTCAGACTTGAACCCATCCAATACAACTTGTATTGAATGGTCCGAAAGGCAATTTCTAACCCAACGAAGAAGAAAATTATAGATACCAAATGCATGCATTTTTTGATAAGAGAGCTCGATGCCAAACTCTATCAAATGTTTTTGAAATATCAAGCGCAATAATATTACTTTCTCCAAAACGATGTAAAGATTTTTGCCACTGTTCGGTGAGATATATCATCTGATCACCAGTGAACCTATTGCTACGAAAGCCTTGATATTTATGTCTACAGTTTTTCCTGAGCGGTGCTTGCCCTGAATTCCACAAATGTGAGTTTTGGTTTCCACTTATCTGAATAAGGTAGGATGTATTGCATGCATCAAATTATCAACCAAGAATGGATGAACGGAAAGATGCCAGACCTCTGGACACCTCAATATAAGCTCAATATAAGACTACGCAACAGGCAATCCTATGTTCTGTGAAAAGTACCAAGTTATATCACTGATTAATGTCACATATAAAAGATCATATCCACGTTACTGCTGCTTCTTCGGTTTGGAGGTAGCCATAGCGCGATAGATGTGTGCTCGACTGTCAACCTCGTGGTCGCAGTTTCGATTCCTGCCGTTGTCTATGTCGTCTTATTTTTCATTAAAAACTAATTCTAAAATTGCCATAAAAATGGTTGCTGGTTTCCTTATCCATGCCGTTTAGGCATAACACTATCAGCATGTGATTAAGTAAACTACTATACCCATACAATATGACAACGTAATAAATAAAATAATGCGAATTAAGCGACATAGATAAATAGAACACGGTAAATTCTCCGCATTAGTACAGCCGCCATTCCTGGAGATAAAATCTTAGACAACAACCACCTCCATCGCGCCACACATCTTTCCTATACTTCTATCTATTCTCTCTCACGCCCGCGCTGTGTTAAAAAAAAATCATATAAAGGGTAACATTATAATCCCTTGAGCGCGTGTAAAAAAAAAGTTCAGAACTCTTTACGCTGAAGACAAAGTGTTTGCTCTATAAGACCCTTATCCTGCCAGTCCTTCCTAATGGCGAAGACTGCAGGACGATAAGCTAAAAGGGATAGTTTATACTGTATTCTTATGAAACAAAAATACTTCGACGGATATTTGGCCTCACGTGCGAGGAGGGCGAATGGAGAAGAAGATTTAAACGCGAAAAGAATTATCCGGAAAGCTAAAAACAAGTCGACTGCATTGGCTCGCCCACATCGACCAACAAGGCTCCAGCCAAGGAAATCTTTGAACTTCCAGCTTTCAAGTTCGAGACGACAAGGAAGACCAAACATAGGGCTTAAACACCAAGCCGTCGCAGACGCCACAGCGCTTAGTCTAGATGACTAGAAACAGCGTGTCCGGGATCACAGAGGATGAAGGCAGTCTTATCTCAGCCAGATACCCTACATAGATCGGGAACCAGTGGGTGGCAATGGCGCAGTGGATAAAGTGCTCGATTGCTAACTAGGACGTCTGTGTTCGATCCCCACGCTAGGCGCATTCTTTTCTATACCTCCAATTTTAATTGGATGCCGCCCATGGGATAAAATGAGACAGTCAATAACTGTTTCTCAGATCCACTGTTCCAAACTAGTTCCGAGCAATTCAGGTTACATTTAATAGACCTTAGGTCTTACAGGCATATAGTTAAAAATTCAAAAATAAATAAAAAAGTAAGTATAAAAACCATTAAAATAAAATTTAAAACTTGCTCTTATGTTCCATTACATAGTATACAAAAGATTACTATTCAAAGTCTAAATATATTTTCAAAGTCGTTTCTTACTTAATTTTTTATATATACACAATTCCTTTAATTTATTTCTAAACAAAAATTGATATGACAATCTTAAATATTTAAAAATATAAGCTTAAAAACAAAATATTAAAGGGACTTAATCAAAGAAAAAATAAATCAAAATTCTAAAATAAATACTTAAACTAATTTGGGCTCAAAAAATAGTACTCCATTTTATTTGTTGAATAAATTTGAATTTATGAGAAAAAAATTTTAAAAATTTGTGGAGCGGTTTTTGAGAAAAAAAGTTTTTTTCTTTAAAAATTTTTGAATTCATAGGTATTCAGCAAACACATAAAACTATAATTTTTGGAAAAAATTTAATGAGCGGTTTTCAAAATATAAATTTTGTAAAATTTTTTTTAGATTACAAAAAAATATTAATTAAAAATATTGATAAGCAGTACAAATTGGGCTACCTTCATCTATATATGTGTGTAATTTTGAAAGAATCGGTTAAGTCATTTATTAGATACTCGTAGTCAAAAGCAAAAAAAAAATAAAATAAAATGCACGACTGGATCGCACTTACTTGCTCCTATTTTCGATTACATTATATGCAAAATATTCAAAATAAAAGAAAGGGCTAAATGTATTTTTAAAGTCGTTTTTCACTTAATGTTTTTATATATAAAAATTCTTAAATTTTTAATAATATAAAATAGTATTAAATATTTAATAATATAAATTCAAAAACAAAATTTCAGAAAAAATCGTCCACCCGTTTTCGAAGTATTGAATTTTCAAAAAAAAAAAAATTTTTTTTTAATCAAAAAAAAACTATTTTTCGAAAATTTTGAAATGCAGTAGTAGAATCTGAAAGAGCTCCCGTATAAAAACTTTCATCGAAATTCGTTGAGTTGTATGACAGGTACCGTTAATAACAAAATATTTAAAAAAAAATTGTTGGCCAAAATGTAGACCATACCCTAAGTAGTACACACCCAAATTTTTATCAAAATCGTTAGACCCGTTTTCGAGATAACTAAGATTGTAGACAAATTTGTATGGCACGTACCGTTATTTTTGGGGCTAAAACAACGATTCAAAAATCTATTTTGGACAATCACATAAATCGCTTAAATACCAAGGCTGAAGAAGAGTTGTACAGACAGACAGACAGACAGGTAGACGGAATTGCGGGAGCCACGTTTTTGGTGCTGTGTATTATCGTAATGTCAACTTTGATTAAAAGCTCGAGTTCAATTTTTTTTCGAAATGCAAATCATGCCCTATAGTACCTATCGCAAGTTAAAACGGAACGGAAAGTAGGCATTTAAAAAAAAATCAACCATATAATCGGTCGTACCTAAAGAGCTGCACTGATTTGTTACTTGCGATTATAGGTACATAAGGCAAGTTATGCATTCGTAAAAATTTTTTTTTTCTAACAATCAAACATGACATTACGATCACAGAGAACGCCAAAAAAGTGGGTCCCGCAATTCCGTCTGTCTGTCTGTCTGTCTCTAGAACCATCTACAGCCTAAGCCGCTTTTGCTCAAACCTGGTGCTTGGGCGTTTTTGGTGATTGTCAAAATAAATTTTTGAATCGTCGTTTAAGCCCCAAAAATAACGGTACTTGCCATACAAATTTGTTGACCATCTTAATTATCTCGATAACGGCTCAAACCATATTAATAAAAATTGGTGTGTGTACTACTTCGGATATGGTCTACATTTTGGCCAAATTTTTTTTTTTTTTTTATATAAATATAATCTACACGCGCTCAAGGGATTATGAATACACTTTAAATGTTTCAACACAGCGCGGGCGTGAGTTAAGGAAGAGAAAGAATGATAGGAAAGATGTGTGCCGCGATATTCGGAGACTGTAGGTGCTTGTTGTCTCAGATTTTATCTCAAATTTTTTTTCAAATATTTTGTTAAAAGCGGCCATACAACCATTTTACTGATTTAATTAAAATAGTTTTTAGGTCGAAAGACATTAGTTCTAAGAGTTATTGTTTAGTTTAAAGCACCCGTAAAGGGCCAGGAAATTAGTTGTAAGTTATTGATAATTAGGCTAGTTTTAAACATTTTCTAGCTAGCCTTAAGATAGTTATAAATTAATATTAAATAAAAACGAATTAAAAAAAAAAACGTTTTATTGATTTTCAATTTTTTTTTGAATATTCAAAATTTTGAAAACGGTTGACGATTTTTTTCCTAAATTTTGTTTTTCAATTTATATTATTAAATATTTAAAATTTCCCTACCAATTTTTTTTTGGAAAATATTTGAGAATTTTTATATATAAAAAATTAAGTGAAAAACGACTTTAAAAATACATTTAGCCGTTTCTATTAAGAATCTTTTGCATGTAATGTGATCGCCCATAGGAGCAAGTACGTGCGATCCAGTCGTGCATTTTATTTATACCAAAACTGTTTTCGAGCAAAATAGGCTTTAACGTAACAGTTACATGGCAGGTACCGTTATTTTTTGAGCTAAAAAAAATTGCAATTTCACCTCAGTAAGATACCTAAAAAACTCTGTATGTCAAGTTTGAAGCAATTCGGACCCCACCCGTTTGGGCTGTAGGTGTGTACAGACAGACAGAGAGACAGACATGCAGACGAAAAGAATTTTTAGACCATCTTTTTTCGTCTTCGCTATTATCGTAATGTCATGTTTGATTGTTATCTCAAAACCTTTTTTTTCGACGAATGCATAACTTGCCTTAAAGTACCGAGATTCGCAAGTAAAAATGTATTAAAATTGTAACAAATTAAATACATAATACGAATTGTGAATAAAATAACCTAAAAAAATACTAAAGATTGTTGCTTCTTTGGTAAATCCTCGATCCGACAATCATACATCAGCCTATGATGAGAAAAACATTTAACAAAATGTTATTGTATAGTTAAACCTATTTATGTAGATATGTATTGTGAAATGCAACTGTGGTTGATAACCAAAGAATAAGTATCAGTTAGCCTAGCTGAACCTTTAGTCAGACATTATGAGGCAGAGGCAGACCCTTAAAGTTTTAAAGCAAATTGAAGCTTTGATAGTTTTGTAATTCTTTTTCATTTCAAAGGATTTACTTGATGAGCACTCCAAAATAAACTCTTTCTTAATTCTTACTCATATATAAGTCATTCGCCAGTGTCTGCTGAGTCGTTTCAACACATACATACCTTGAAATAATAAAACAAATTAGGTAGCCATACCTTTGAATCCAAATACCTACTCGTACATGTACATTGCTTTCAAAAACTAAAAGAAAACTACTTTCCCAACTCAGAAATCGTTCTTATCCCTTGCAAATAGGTCCGACAAAGATTGGTTGTACCTATTTTATGTACTTATCCATCAGAACCTAAATAAGTTTCCTTTCATTTTATTTTTTGTTTTAAGTTGTAGTTACAAACTGTATAAAATAATTCCACTCTGAAAATCCAAACAGTTGTGTTCGACGTCCTTGTACACAAAGTGCTGCACAGAAATGGTGCAACCATTATTCCTTTACCTACAGGGAATTGTTGTTGTTGGTATTTTCAATTTAAATATAAAGTAATGTAGGTAAGTGAATTGCCATATAAATAGTCCAAAAGGAACAAAAATAAATCAAGCAAACATTTTCCTTAATTAACAACAAAAACTTTTCCATCACAAAAATGTGCTTGGCTTGTTGTCTAAAAATACATACAATACCTACCTTTTTAGGGGTTTTCGTGTAAAACAGCCAAAATGAAGGGAATACCAATACCGAATACCAAATCAACCAGCCCGGGCGTCGGAAAATGTATTCGTTCGATATTTCGTTCATTGTTCTCATCGTTTTTGTCGTCAGTGTCATAGTCGTCGTCGTCATCCTTGTTGTCGTCATTCCGCACTGATGCGAGAGAAAAGACAAAAATGCGTGAACTTTCCAATTACATGATTTTTGCCTTAAACAATGAGCAGTCAAGCGAAATGACATTGCACCTGATGCTCCTATTCACGTTCATAGTCAAGTCACTCATATACCGTTCCATATTACAGCCATCACAGTATAGGAGATGTATATATGCAATATGCCCTTTTATTTCGATGTATGGTGTGTTACATATTTTTAAATTCACTTAGTTTCGAAATTTTATCAAAACCTCATAACCATCCTCGGGGATGACCCAGTTCTCTTGAAAATATTTTCTTTATTTCACTTACCATATAAAGAATGGAAGCCAGCACAGGATGAAAGTGCCCATGATTATACCTAAAGTTCTTGCAGCCTTGTGTTCTCGTTTCATTTTGATTAAGTGCTTGTCCTTGGTTGGAGTGTGATCTTGCTCGACTTCGTTCAAAGTGAGCGTTTTCGATGAACCGGAGCCACTTAGAGCTTCTCCTGGATTATGAAATTTGATTTAAGGAAAGAAAAAATAAAATAATATGTCAAAGAAGGGATAATATTTCCAAGAGTCATTGAATATAATTTGAACTATTTAACTTAAGTAGGGTTAGTATTTTCGCAAACCTGGGAAATATTCCCAAGTGACTTTTACTGCAATTATTTGATTCTTTGATGAAAACAACGAATAACTTTATCGGTCCTTAAAATACTGAAATGTTTTAAGCATGAAGAGGTGGTCTATATTTCTAAAACAAGATTAAATAAATTTGTACTTTCTTTCAGATCAACCAAGAAGTAATGGTAAATTTTAAAGTGAGTCGGTACAATGTACCACCTCAACTAATAGATAGGATAAAAATCAATGGCGCAAAATTTTAAACAGCCTGATTTTAAGGGCTTAGCATTATAATGGGTTATCCATTCTGCGGTTCCAAAAGTATAGGGCTGGAATTCGACATCTGTCAAACTAAGTTTTTAAACAAATTTTTTTTCCAGTTGAAAGTCTGACATTTACGAAAATGGATCGCTTAACTATCACACGACACATAAAAATTGTTAAAACCTACTACAAAAATGGTGATTCTGCCACAGCCACATATCGTGCTTTAAGAGGAGATTATGGTTTACATAATCGTAGAACTACGCAAGCAATTGGCCCGGGTATGGCCGTGGCGCGATAGTTGTGGGCTCGCCTGTCAACCTCGTGGTCGCAGGTTCGATTGCTGCCGTTGTCTATGCCTTCTTTAATCAATTCTAAAAATTGTCATAAAATGAGTTGCTGGTTTACTCATTACATGCTGTTCAGGCATAATACTAACAACATGTGATTGAGTAAACTAGTATAGCCATAAAATATGACAACGAAATAAATTAAATAATGCGAATTATAATAGATATAAATAAATAAGGGACGGTAATTCTCTCCGCATTAGTTCAGCCGCCATCCCTGGAGATAAATCTGAGACAACAACCAGTTCTAGTCTCAGAACATCGCGCCACACATCTTTCTATCCTTCTTTCTCTTCTTTCACCGAATGCCCGCGCTGTGTTAAAAACATATAAATGGTATTCATAATCTATTGAGCGCGTGCAAAATTATATAAAAAAGAGACTGAATTGGTTACAGTTATTGTAAGGCCTGTGCATCATCGTTTCGCTCGTACCACAGAAGATATCGCTGCTGTAAGTGAAAGTGTTGCCGAAGACCCGAATGTGTCGATTCCTAGTCGTTCTCAGTAATTAGGACTGCCTTACGTCACATTATGGCGTATTTTGCATTTGGATCTACACCTACATCCATAGAAAGTCCAACTCACACAACAACTGAAGCCAGCTGACCATTCACAACGTCGTAGATACGTTGAGTGATTACTTGAACAACAGGTGGGGGACGGCGATTTTTGGAACAAAATTTTCTTCAGCGACGAAGTACATTTCTCACTCGGTGGTTATGTTAATAAATAAAATTGTCATATATGGGGTTCTGAGAATCCTCAAGTAATGGAAGAGCTGCTATTACATCATTGGACCTTACTTCTTCGAAAACGACGACGGAACGACTGTCACCGTCAATGTTAGCGTTATGGTCATATGATGACCGACTTTTTTTTGGCTGCTATTGAAGAATACGACTTGGAGAATATGTGGTTTCAACGAGACGGTACCACATACCACACAACTCGAGCGAATATGGCTTTACTGCAAGAGACATTTCCTGGCCGCGTAATTTCTCGTCGTGGCGATATCACCTGGCCACCAAGATCATGCGATTTGACACCGCTGGACATTTTTTTGCGGGCCAACGCGAAACACCGTGCTTATGCAGATAAATCCTCAACTCTTGAGAACTTGAAAACCAACATTCGTCAAGTTATGGCTGAGATACCGGCCAATATGTGTCAAAAAGTGGTCGAAAATTACTTCAAAGGAATCGATGCTTGCACCAATTCGCGTGGTGGTCATTTAAATGATGTATTATTTCACACATAATGTCAACGTTCAAACTTTATAATAAAGAAGATATATCATGAAAAAAAAATATTTGATATGTGTTTTATTTACGTTTACTTTTGAAACCGCAAAATGGATAACCCTACTACTTAACAATTTGCTAATACTAAAGCAATTTACTAATATTTTCCTATTTTTAAACTGCTTTTAACTAGCACCATACTAAATCTATTTTCTTAATAAACTACAACTAAACACGCCTAAAATAGTGCAAAAAATAAAGCGAACATAACTTTTTGACGTTTGTAAATGTCAAACTGGCATATGGATTTAGTACGATACTAAAAAAATAAAGTAGCCATTTGGTGATTTTAACTTTAGTAAAATGTTAAGAAGATAGTACGTTACTATATTGGTTTAAAATTAGCAAAATCCTCTTTTTAGCCTAGTATCATACTAAAAATGATTTAACATATTACTAAATCATCCAAAATCTTGCGCCATTATATTTTATTCTAAAATATACCAAGAGGAAAACTTACTATCACACATTTATGACGTTTCTAATATTTAAGTTGAAATTCACATAATTATTTTGTTTTAAATTACAATTAAAGAGTTGTAATTTAAAAAAAATGTTTGTGTGAACGAAGTGAAGTGTTACCTTAAATATTATAATATTCGGTATATTTTACAATACAATCTAATTATATTTGTCTGTGTTGAGGTGGTACATTGTACAGAATCAATTTAAAATTTAAATTACTTCTTGGCTTATATTTGTCGCCTTTACAGTTTACTCGTATTATCAATCTACTTCAATTAATTGCTATTGAATTGTGCTTTTTAATTTTACCAAATTACAACTACATTAAAATCTCTCATTTCGTTAATCTGCCAGAGATAACGATTAACAAATTTACAAAATAGAATATTAAGGTTTAGATCGCACTACTCGAAGAAATTTTCTGCAGATCTTATGGGCCCTCTACACCAACTGGACAAACTCTACTACGCTTAGCCGCTCGCTAAGAGACTGAGACAACATGGGATAACAAATCTGATAGTGCCATAAGCATCCGTTCTAAGCTGGTGTCTGAAGATGTCGCAGACGACTCCTTAGTACCGACCTGACGACTCACGCGGTGTCGTCAATGGGCGTCATCATAGAGAATTTTGCTGAATGTCTCAACGAAGTCTTATTTCAAAGATCATGTAACCGACACGGTATAACTGAATAACGATCGTGAAAGAGACAAATTTTTACCGAAAATCATCATGAGCGACGAAGACCATATCCATCTCTGTGGGTAAGGAATTAGCAAAGTTAAAGCTACGATTCCCGCGTAACGAAATCCTGCCGATTTAATAACTTTCTTGATACAAAGCGACGGTGCTGTATAAAATTTTCATTCTCCATAAGATTTTGTAATTTTAGTCATTCATATCAAGCCTCCTCTTCTTTTGCATTTTTAGAAGACGGCTCTTTTTCAGAATTTCAATACTTTAAGTTTTAGTCACAAAGAGAGAATCACGGAGAACGAAGAGAAATAAAAAGTATAAAATGAATATTGCTAGGTTAGGCTAGGTTGATTGATGGTTGGTTGGGAGGGTGGTAGGTATTGGGGTCGTGAGGGATTACGGGAACTGCGGCAGAGTTACTTATTTGTTTAAGTACTTTTTTATTGGACGGGGAACTTCAGTGATTCTGTAAAAAAATTCATCGTCTAATAAAAGTACTTAAGTAAGCAAATTAGCCAGAAATATCACAAAGAGATCTTTCCGAATTTCCAATATGCTTCAAAGAGATACATTAATTTGAAAAAATGAAAAGTTAGTAAAACAAGTTTTTTTTTCTTCAAAAAAAGATATAAAAAGTACCAAAAAGTATTGGAAAACCCCCCTTATAGGAGCGAAAATCGCAATATTTGGCTGTACTTGTGTTATTCCAAAACATGCAATTTCAATTGGCGGGATTTAATTACGTGGGATTTTTTGACGCGGGATTCATTTACGTTCCTATATCATCCGACCATATTTTCCCGAAAAAAAAACTAACTGTATCTAATCAGCGTCTTTTGGGAAATCTGATCGGCGGGCCTCAAGGGAATATACGGAAAGTTGCTTTGCAATGGAACAGTTCTTCCTGGTCCGTCGTGATGAGACAATATAGCTCCTCCTAGTGGTGAAAGACGGGCAACGTTCAGGAATGTTTAGCTCTCTTTAATGAGGCTATTCTGCACTGGGCGGCTAATCTATCTGGTTAAGGCGTGGCTCTGAGGTGGTTGCGGTAAGCGGAAGGTTCTTCGGAACTGGAAACGAAGGCCCTACTTACCAAGATGAGGACGGTGGTCAGTCCAAGAACTGGAAGAGAGGGGTAAAACGCTCGGGAGGGGGTGTGTGCTGGCCGGGATATAGGTAGGTGCGAATGGTGATGCTGCTAAACAGTAAGCCAGGAACATCAGGCCGATAGAGGAAGAGGTCGCTTGCCTGGGTAGACGATCAGGTATATGGAGGGTAAGGAGTCTGCCCGGGTAGGCGATCTCAGAGGTAACAAGATGTATTTGCTCTGTGAAGCTTGCTGATTTCGGTCAGCACTGTGAAGCCTAGCAAATCGTAAGTATAGAGCTAGACATAGCAATTATGGCAGCTGCTGCTGCAGTATTGTACGTGTTTCAGTAATCATAGAAGTAGTGTGTAGCTAAAACTACATATTCAGGAATAACAGTTCTAGAGGATTGATAGATGAATGGCACTTGTGCCATCATCTCCTTGCGCTAGCAAGTGTATATATTATTCCTTTATAATACATGCAGTCCTTGAGTAAGCTTCGCCTTATTGATCACGTTTGCCTCTTCGGAGAGCTCGCAGAGGCTGTGGTTGCTATACAATTCGCGTATACTATGAGTGATTGCTCATAGATAGAAGTTTGTTGCAAGGAACACTCATGCCTTCTCGTTGAGTCCGAATGTGGGTAGGCCCACCGTGTTATTATGTCTTAACTGGCCGGTGTACACGTTAAACAAATCCATTGTTCTGTATCTAATCAGCCAACGCTATAGAGATGCTCTACGGTTGTATTCTTCTTCAATTGGATGAATTCGGTTTCAACAGAATGGAGTAAAAGCCGGCCAATAATTCGGTTGGTCTAATGATAATCATAAGATTAAATATACCTTTCATTACCTACCTCTCGTTTCGGCGATTTGTACTAGTCGCTTCTGACTTACGAGAGTGATGGAAAAGTCAAAAATCGGGCCTGCCCGGTTAAGCGACCGGTTTTTACAAGATTTTCTTAAGCAATTTGGAATGGTCTATTGGAAAAAACATCAAGTTCTAGAATTCTTTTCAAACATTTGTAAAATCTCATTTTTACATTATTACAGAAAAATCTATGCGGAATCTAAATTTTTGACTTAAGCTTTACATCCTTACCTCTTTGAAAAATTAAAAAAAAGAAATGCCTGGCATTTTTCCAGAAAATAATAATTGTACCATGCAGACAAATAAAATTCTACTCTGAAATTAACGTTTATGTAAACAGTGCCTGCCTAGGACAAGAAAGTAGTTTTTTTCTTCAACTTATTCGATTTCGGCAAACTATTGTCCTCGGTCACTTCTATAGTGTCTACTTTACCATAAATAAAAGTCGCTTGCGAATATTCCATAAGTCCTCAAAAATACTAAATTAATTGGTCTTTTTTCCAATTTCTTACCGTTCGTACCTCCAGGACCTCCAATATTCGAATGCCTGTGCATCAGCATGGCATTGCCGTGTCGCATTAGCATTTGTTTCTCCTGGTGATTGGCCTCCCGGAAAATGGCGGCATATGTGAATATCATAATGGTGCATGGAATCCAAAAGGATATCGAGCTTGACACAATGGCGTACACATCGTTCACAACGAATTTACACTCTTCGGGGTGTGTCTGAACATACAGTTGGTGCTTTTCCGTGGTGTACCATCCGGCAAATATGGGTAGAAATGATAACAGCGCCGGCGATATCCAGGTATTAAGTATCATAATGGCGACACGCCGCTTTGTCATGCTTATGGGATATTTAAGTGGTTTCACAATGGCATAATATCTGTGGATTAAACGAGGAAGGAAGGAAACAGTCATGATGATATGGGATGATATATTCATTTTTTTTTTACTAACCTGTCTACGGATATGCAGCACAAGTGTAATATACTAGCGGTGGAGAAGTACACATCTAAGCTGTTCCATAAATCGCAAAGGAAGGGGCTAAAGTTCCATCTGTTATAATGTACATATGTATATAGAAAAAGATAAGGTGAAATAAGCTTTAAAATATTTAGATGTATGTATTATTTTTTTTACTTTGCTAGGGTAGAGAAACTCTTTCAAAAAGGTTTTGAGCGCGAAACACATATTTTTAACGTTTTTTTTCTGTGCTGAATTGTATGGAGTATTCATTTAGTTTTTATTATATGTACTAATAGGCAAGTTATTGATTCGTGTAAGAAAAAATTCTAACAATCAAACATGACATAACGATCATAGAGAACACCAAAAAAGTGGGTCTCCCACAATTCCGTCTGTATGGCAGTCTATGTGTCTGTCCTCGAGTCTGCAGCCTAAACGGTCCGGTGGATTTGCTTCAAACTTGGTGCATATTATTTTTTCCGGTAATATGCTCACACGTTTTTTTCATTTTTTTCAAGACGACAAATAACAGTAGCTCCCATACATATTTTTTTGGCCAAAAACAAAAATCTTATTTTTCTCAAAAAAGGCTCCTACGATTTTTATAAAAAAAAACGTGTGTCTCGGGACGCCCGACAGAAGTGATAACTTAAACTAATCGAAGTTGAACTATTTATAATTGAAATTGTTTAACTTGAGAAAAGCTTCAAAAGTTCTCCGTTAATTTGATTAATTTCAAAAGTTCTCCGTATGCGTTAGAAAAAGGGAAGCCAAACAGACTGGCGCCATAACTCATTATGTAATAAATTGATTTATCCCATAAGAAGTTATCACTTCAAAAAATATTGTTTTTCCCAAAAAACTTTTTTTCAAATATTTTGGAATGCAGCATTATTTCGAATTTGAAGGATTTCCTATATTTTTTCCCATTTCCTATATATTTTTTAATCGAAATACGTCCAGCCGCTTATGAAAAAGTTGAAAATAACAAAAAATGTAAATGGTTGTATGGCAGGTACCGTTAATAAAAAAAAATGTAAGCAAATTTGTATACCAAAATGTAGAATATGCCTATAATGGTACACAGATTTTTTTTAATCAAAATGGTTAAGGCCGTTTTTGAGATAATGAAGAAGAAATAATTCTAATGGGGGTTAAAAACAAATTTGAAGAAAATCTCTTCAGTGGTTTAGACTGCCGACGATCTGCAGACAGACGGAATTGCGGGAAACATTTTGTTGGTGTTCTCCATCATCGAAATATCAAGTTTGATTAAAATCTCGTGAACGATTTTTTTCAAAATGAAAAGATTGCCCTCAATTTAATATCAATTGTACAATTGGATATAACGTGCACAGATAAGAGAAGAGAGGTGCCCAGATTAGATGCTACCAAAAGTCTTAATCTTTCCTACATATTATTATATACACATGTGTATATACATATATGCTAAAAAACCTATAGCCATCATATTGGAGATACCAACTCCATTTGTAAAGATCTAAGCATTAGCATACACACTTATGTGTGTATACTATATACTGTCTTGACTTTCAACAACTTAATTTGCTTTAGGTATACATCTTGAAAACCTCCTTACGCCTTTTCTGATGCATATGTCTATATGTTTACGCCAGCACTTTTGTAAACGATGACTGGGGCAATAATTTTGTCGAACACTGTTTCTAAATATATTGAACTTTTTCATCAACTTTTGCATTTATAATGTCAAAAAACTAATAAAAATCGAATAAATTTGTTCTTTTAACCCCTCAAATATATATATATTGTAGGACTGATTCCTGTTATTTTTATACCGACATATAGCTTCAAGTCCTACCTCAATTTTAAGACCTTAACCTGAAGGATTGGACTAATAGAACGATATAAGCTCAAAACAGCCACCAGATCTTTTAATGAATTTTAAAACATAACTGTTCTTCTACACTAAACATCGATGATAAGAGTCGAATGAAGCAGTCAATTTTAAATATTTTTATTGACATGCTTGTATAGCTCACACAGTAATGTTTGATACATAAAAATAATGGTCATATTGTCTACTTATTATCTAAAAAAAAAATCTATTCATGAACCAGCCAAAAGTGATTGACTGAAATATGCAATCTTTTCAATATTACAGTTTTCTTACGGTTATTGACATTCTAGGAATCCAATTTTTTTTACCAAACATGTATTGCAATATATTCTATCATTACTGAAAATTTCAGATTTCTATGTCCACGCCTTAAAAAGATAAAATTCTTTAAGTTGATAGTGCGTTATGCGTTACGTAACGAGTCAGTTTACCCTCCCACAAAAAGTTATCACTTCAAAAATTAGTTCAATAATGAAGGGAAGGGTACCTTTTGATAATGTTTTTTTCTTTGAAAATAATTGTTATTTTTGGTAGAGTAGAACCATTTTTTTGGTTTTCGATTTTTTCGGAAATGGTTAATTTGATTATTTTTTTTTGAATTTTTTTACGCAGAAGCTCCTAGAAAGTTGAACACTATTACAAGCCAAAATTTTTCACAAAAAAAAAATATTTTGGAAATTAATTTTTTTTTTTGAAAACTCAAAATTTTGAAAACGACTCAATAGATTTTTTTGAAACTTTTATTTGGTGGTTTTTTGACATTAACTTGAGTAGTTAAAAAAATATTTTTCTAAAATAAAAAACAACGGTACCTCCCATACAAATGCTTAAAAAGCGTTAAGAAAAAAAAAATGTATTTCTCGAAAACGGCTCCAAGAATTTTTATAAAAAAAAATGTGTGTTCTTATATTAGCACAGTTCACTTTCAAGTATAAAAATATTTTTTTTGCGTACTTATTAACGGTACTTCCCATAGAACCACTTTTCATATTTTCGACTTTCTCAATATTGGATAAACCGTTTAAAATTATTTTTTTTATACAAATGCTCCCTAAAATTGTTAATAAAACTGCATACGAAAATTAAAAAAAAAAATTTTTTTTTTTTCAAAAATCGATTTTTTTAAAACCCGTCACAAATTTTTTTTGAAATTTGAATTTTATATGTATATTAATAATATCTTCAAAGTGGCGTTTCAATTTTTTTTTCTAAGAATCTTTTCAAAATTTTATACATAAAAAATTAATTTATTAAAAAACTGATTTTTTAAATTTTTGGTTGATATATTCTTATTTATCCATGAATTCAAAACTGTAACGATTAAGCAACATAAAAACATTTAATTATGTGTATTATCCATTAATTTCTATACCTTTATTATTATTCCTTTTTTCGAATTTTTGCATACGTCACTGAATACTAAATACAATGTAGGCCCTCATACATTTTTATTTACATATGACGTGTCTTTGAAAACCACATTAATCTTATGTATGCATATTGCACCTAAATTAAGAAGTTACCTACCCACCTACATCCTTCACTTTCATTATTATATGTACATGTTTACATACTTAGTTTTCATCAATATGTATATATATGTAGATATATTTATATTTTACTCCTAACTTACATAATTAAAATCCATAACTTAGATTTAAACATACATTTGTAGGTACGTATGTAACGATTCCTTGAATCATCCATTCGACAATTCTTTATACTAAGAATCAAGTAAATCTTACCTACATAGGCTTTATAACTGCATAGGATAACTACACCTATCTAACTAAACCTCAATGGTTAGCTACATTAAAGTTGTAAGCTACAAGAGCAAATTAGTGCGATTCAGTCGTGAATTTTATTTAATTTGGTTTTAATATTGTATTTAACAGTTCATAAATTTGAATTGACTAATAAATGTACATTTTGAGAATAAAACCTCAAATTGAGAGAAAATTCTACAAAAAGCTGACAGAAGAAACAAATCGATGATGAAGTTTATTTATTTATTTAAATCTACGATAGTTAAATCCACAGATTTGCTTAATGCTGAATTTACAAGTAATTACAAGTAATAGTATTATGTAAAATATAATTAAAATGGATTACTTTGTAATCAAAAAAACAATAAAGATTTAAATTGATATCTTGATAAATATACATCAAAATCATTGTAATACATTATAATAAAAAAATTACAAAAATGAGAAATAGGTTCACGCTGTCCATAGTTATTGGAATGGGGAATTTCAAAAGTTAAATGCCTCGTTCTCAAAGATCGACTTGGCGCATAAATATTAATTTAAGTGAGCAAAACCTCACAATCAATATCATTTGCTAGAAAAGAACACTGTACATTCTAGGTCTTGATTCAAGAGGTTGCATTCCTAACAATAAGCATCTACTATTATAATTAAGATGTACATTACCAATTGTTCCGAAATTTTTAGAGCAAATCTTAAAAAAAAATTTTTGAATATTCTCAATTCTTACTATAAGTTTTTTAGTATCCGGATTCCAAATGATGGAGCAAGATCCCAATAATGAAGTTATTTATCAATTGGGTCTTATTCTGTCATTTTAAGTGATTTTTCGTGGACATACTAGCATCCATTCACGATCAAAATATCCGTAAAACAATTTGCTTACATAATATTTATGGACTGTATAACAAAAATTATATGTATCTTTCTCTTGCGGAATTAGAAATTTCTGTGGGAATATCAGAGATACTTCACAATTGCTAAATTAGGCCATTTGGGAGCATCTAAATAAAATAAGAGGGCGTACGTGTATTCATATTAGTGAGCTCACGGAAAGGGCTTCGGTTAAGGTTAGTAGCAACAACTACGCCACGAGTTATGGACTAATGTTTACCCAAGCCAAAACAGAATTGTTACTCTTCCAGAACTAAGTACTCATTTTCACCCCACCTCGAATAAATGGCCACAATCTATCATTTTCTTCCAGTACGAAGTATTTAAGAGTCATCCTGAAGCATACGCTTATCTGGGAACGTGTTAAGCATCCTAGAATTACCTTCTAGGCTTGTAGTAAAACATTTAGTAAAATAAGTGCTCTTCAATCGAAAATAATTCTATGGAAATGCACAGCGTTAGTACGACCAATCCTGTATTATGGTTGGATTTTCTGGTGGCCCGCTTTAAATAAGCAATAATACAATATTGATAATCTTACGAAAATTCAGAGAATTTTGTTTTTTAAATAATTTTTAATTAATTTTTACATACGTTTTTAACACTGCGCGGGCATCCGGTGAAAGAAGAGAAAGAGAAGGATAGGAAAGATGTGTGGCGCATTGTTCTGAGACTAGAACTGGTTGTTGTCTCAGATTTATCTCCAGGGATGGCGGCTGAACTAATGCGGAGAAAATTACCGTGTCTTATTTATTTATCTCTTATAATTCGCATTATTTTATTTATTTCGTTGTCATATTTTATGGCTATACTACTTTACTCAATCACATGTTGTTAGTGTTATGCCTGAGCAGCATGTACTGGGTAAATCAGCATATCATTTTATGAAAATTTTTAGAATTGGTTTTTAATGGAATGTAAGAAGACATAGAAAACGGCAGGAATCGAACCTGCGACCACGAGGTTGACAGGCGCGCACACAACTATCGCGCCACTGCCACCCCTTAAGATCTTGTCTTGATTATACGAGTATCTTCTACCTAATGACCTTTAAATGACATTAAACATCAGGTATCTTGCAGCGCGATAAGGCTCAAAGAATCAAAATGCTGTTTTGACACAACTTACGGTTACAGCAACAAAACAAAATCGATTCCTCTAGATATTTTATTGACAAACACTGAC
The DNA here is from genome assembly GCA_910595825.1 of Philhelius pedissequus. NCBI lineage: Eukaryota > Metazoa > Arthropoda > Insecta > Diptera > Syrphidae > Philhelius > Philhelius pedissequus. The sequence continues at coordinate 10,281,757 of OU343161.1, read as the reverse complement.
TACTGCGCCCCTACCCAGAGCCTCGGCAAAAGTTTGAAAGTTATTTTCCCATCCAGGATAAATTGGGAAGATGACGAAGTATCGATAGATGTCGGTGTTCGAATTTTTACTGGCAGACCTAAAATAGTATAGCTCTGTCGGAGCGGGAATTTTCTCAGTGTTGGTAAAAGTCTGTAGATCTTTCCGACTTTCAGACTTTGCTAGCGCCTATTAAGCTGAAGTTTTAGCTATAATAGAACCTTGCAAAACTCTTAAATTAAATCCAAATTAAAAGCTAACTTCAGCAATAATCACAGACAGATAATGCTATACGATGTTGTATTATTTCAAGCAAACTTACTGTAAGACGTCCACAAAAATTATACAATTATTATCGACTTCTGAAACCTTCAGCAAAAAGTTTTCTTGCTTTTTTATAAAACAAGTTAATCGTCCACCAATTAGAAGAAACGTCCAAGAGTCAACATTCGCTTTAGTGGAGATCTACTGAAGAATTGCATTACTATACTTTTCGGATTGTTGAAATAAATGTGTGCAAAAATGATCATTTGTAAAAGGAAATGCTCCGCCTAAAAATCATTTATGTATATATTGGCAGTCCTACGTTACGCAAAATAAAGGAAGAGATTACAATGGAAAATCCCAACTAATATTTCAGCTTCGATAAGGCTTCTGTAATTAATATTTTAGCTTCGATGAGACCTTACCGAAATCTTATAGAATTAGAATTAAAAAATAAGATTCTTTGACAGATTTTAGCCAGAGACTTTTCAAATCTTTTTAAACTTCGAAAGTATTCTTAGGCTTCAAGTTGTTCAATCTTCATTAATAGAGAACAATGCAATCAAGCGCCTTACAAATACAAAACCCGATCACCTATTTTGTATTTTGAGTGCGTCAAAATACGTAACGATATTCAGGCCTTCTGTATTCGCAAACAAAATTGTAACTTTTCAAAAATGTAGATAAAATAAACATCAAGATAAATTTTTTTATAATGAGTAGGTATATATTTCGCCATGAAAAATAACTCAATTCAACAACTCGAGTATCATGATAACATCATTCATTCAGTGCCAGCGTACTTTGCTTTGATTGCTTCACAATTGATTGAATTTTCTCTGATTTTCGTTTTGCACGTAAATTGAATATGAACATACGTAGTTAGTTAGTTATTATATGAGTCAGCCATATTATTGTCACTTAATGCCAATAAAAATCTAAATTCCATATCAAATGTCACTGCTGCAATTTCACAAGCATATGCTGCTAGTTTACTTTGATTGAATTACATTGTTAGCTCAAAGGTTAAGGGGTGCTTCCGTTTGTGCGGAATATTCAATTTCTGTTTTTCTATCATCGCGAATACCAAATAATGTAACGCATAGCTACTTTAATTTATAAACCTTAAAAAAAACCCCCACTTACTTTTGGATTTGTTTTGAAAATTGCAATTAAATGTAATTGATTACTGCAATTCAGTTCACTTCACATTTTCCGCCGTTACCGGGAGAAATTCAATACCTCGTTTAATTTTGATGGGCTTCATAAATATGTACATACAGGGTATATTTTTATATAAAATATTTTTTTTTATATATAGAAAAAAAATGATTTTTCTGATTCCCTAACGTCAATGATGAAATCGCTTCCTCTTAACTCATTTGTGTATCTATGTGCTTGAAAGCGATGATGATATTTTTTATTCGTGCTGCAAATAAAATATTTCAGGAACCTTTGAGTGATTGGAAAAGATTTATACTCCCAGTTGAATCGATTAACACAGAACGTACTTTCACGAATTCCCTTCGAAAGGATTTCTCCGATGAGTGGGTATTGGTAAGGACTATTTAAAAACAAATGATCATAAAGATAAATCTTTAGGGTTTTTTTAACTTCAATTATATTAAAAAATCACAGCGATAATATACAATAACTTTTACGCATACATTTATCGATTCAAACTTTTTTATAATTAAAATGGATGCTTGTGGTGGAAATTCCAATAAAGTTACTCTATAATCTCTGCTGTTGGATTAACACTTAGTAAATTACTGGTAATATTGTGGAGTCCTCTTGAGGTTTATAATTCTTTAAAATCATGAATTTTTTTTTCAAACTATGTATACACCTAGTGTGGTCTACTAACATATGTACATATATGAATTTGAATAGGGTAGTTCAAAAGTGTAACCTAATTGTTTTTTTGAAGAAGGTCGTGGTCGTGAGCTAATGGATTGTGCGTTAGAATGTCACATCCAGGGCCGTCGTTAACCTATTGGAGGCCCTGGGCATATTAGGATAATGGGGCCTCTATGATTTTGGCAAAACACTATCTTGTTAGAAAAAAAAACAAATAAATTAGATAAGCAAGCTTCTACATTTATTTCATTGACAGTCAAACTAAATGAATAGATAGCAATAAAATTAAAGGTTACTGTTTAAAAATCTATGTTGATTCAAAAGGAATCCTTCTGGATTTGAGCTGGGCAATATCGTTAATTACTCTTTCAAAATCGATGTTGTCCAGCACATCACATTGTATAGACAACAATGCCAACTTGGTTAATCTCCCTTGACTTCTCAATTAATTTTTTATTCTTTTCAATTTTGAGAAGGAGCGCTCTCCACTGATGTTAGTTACTATTACCACCATGCTTTAAACAATTCTCAATGCAATTTCTACATTTGGAAATGTGTCTTTAATTTTATTTTACTTCAAAAGTTGATATATTTTCAATATAAATGTGATAATGAATATGAAGGATTTAAGTTGGTAGATATGCAATATGCATAGGTACATAACATTCATGTGATTTTTAAGGACACATTATGTATGTATATATAAATGTATGAGGGCCAACAGTGTATGTAGTATTCAGTGACGTACGCAAAAATTCGTAAAAACGAAATATAATTATATAAATAGATTGATAATACTCATAATTAAATGTTTTTATATTGCTAAGTTGTTATATTTTGAGGCAAAACAAAGATGCCATTTGAATGCTTGGATAAATAATATAATATACTTATACAAAATAAAAACAAAAATCGTTGGAGCGGTTTTTTTAAGAAAATAATTTTATATTTAAAAATTTTACAAACATTTTTCGAAAAAAAAACTGAAACGCCGTTTTGAAGATATTATTAATATGCATATAAAATTCACATTTAAAAAAAAAAATCAGTGACTGGTTTTTGAAAAATCGATTTTTTGAAAAAAAAAAAAAAATAATTATATTTTTAAAATTGAAAAACTTTTTTATTAAGACTTTGAGGAAGCATTTGCATAAAGTAATTTTAATCGGGCTATCCAACTCATAAAGTCCAAAATATGAAAAGTGGTTCTATGGGAAGTACCGTTAATAAGTACGCAAATTAAAATATTTTGTACTTAAAAGTGGAATGTACTAAATAACACACGTTTATTATAAAAAGTCTTGGAGCCGTTTTCGAAAAATAAATTTTTTTCTTAACGGTTTATAAAGTTTTGTATGGGAGGTGCCGTTGTTTTTTATTTTAGAAAAATAGTTTTTTTTTTTTAACTGTTAAAGATAATGTCAAAAACTATCAAATACGAAGTTTTGAAAAAATCTGTTGAGTCGTTTTCGATATTTTGAGTTTCAAAAAAAAATAATTTCCAAAAAAAAGTGTTTATACATTATCTGATTAAGAAGTTTCAAAAAATCAAATTAACTGTTTCCCAGAAAATCAAATACCAAAAAAATGATTCAACTAGAGACCATTTTTTCCAAGCAAAAAATTACCAAAAGGTACTCTTTCCTTTAATGAACTGAGTTTTTTTTTTGTAAAAATCATTGGAGCCGGTTTTGAGAAAAATTAGATTTTTTTTGCCAGAAAAAAAAATGTATTTTGTCATGTAAAAAAAAAATTAAAGAAACCTGTGGGCATATTACCGAAAAAAACCGTTTAGGCTGTATACTCATGTTAGGACAGACAGACAGACGGAATTGCGGGACCCACTTTTTTAGTGTTCTCTATGATCGTAATGTCATGTTTGATTTTTTACAAATACATAACTTGCTTTATAGTATTTACCTATAATCGTAAGTAAAAATCATATTTAAATATTTTACGCATGAATTATTTTTTTTAAATTTTCAATTTAAAACAAAATGGGTTATACTGTTCTGTGCTCAGTTTCTGGTTGTCATGTACAAAATAAATAAAACATATGCGCATATTTGCAAGATTTTACGCCAAAAAGCGAGTTTTCGCGTGGACGCGATTTTTAGTTTTTACAGAAAATTAAGTTTTATTGCAAAACTGTAAGCAAAAGTTCTACGGATGATTTTTTTCGATTTTGTGATTTGAAAGAAATTTGTTCTGCATTCTTCTCAAGGAAAAGGAAAACTCGATTTTGCGCGTAAGATTATATATTGTTCCTCGTTTTTAAAATTAATAAAATGGTGGCTTTAACTCCATGGTAACAAAAACCCACATTTCAATTCTCAGCCAAATATTTGTTCTCAAAGATATGAATGCTGAATACATACACACAAAAGGGAACGTTTTGACTTTACATATATGAAAAATATCCTGTTCTCGTTTTGGTATGCTTTGGTAATCAATATTCGACAGGATTTTGCTGTGTTATTGACTAATATGTATTAAAAACTTAGAAAATATTAACTTTGGCACAACCGAGTCCTCGAGATTTTCCCTTGGAGGTCATGTGATCGATATCTAACTCGTGTTTTATTTAACTTAAATTTTGGAACCACATAATTAAGTTTCCGTAAACTTCTCTTTATCTTTCTTCAACTTTAATTAGTTTCAGGATATGTATAGCTTTTTTTTATGTTTATAAAATTTTGCGATGCAAAACCAAATCACGTAAAATCGTTAAGACTGAAACTCCACATCATTTCCTCAAATTCCGCATTGATTTGTTAATATAATTCGATTCGTATTCAAGGCCTATACACAAACTTGTCTATAAATTTCCCAAAACTTATTCCGTCACTACTTTAAGAAATTACCTAAGATAAAAGTTTTACTCTAATACCATGACGATTGGATGGGCATAAATACATATAATCGAACACACCCACCAAACCAAAGGATAACATGGCATATTCAATTAATTTTTCTCAGGAACCAACAATATATAAACTTTTATCCAAGAAAATATCTCTTAAACATCAAATAATTCAAAAAAAAAACTACCAATAAATTTAACTGGGAATCTCACAGGATTCGCGAAGGATTGCTTCCGTCTATTATTTTGTTCAATAAAAGTTCATACCAATACATTGGAGTGCTTTCGGTTAAACTCAAACCAGCAGCTGTCATTCCTATGCTCGTTCCTTTGCACCAACAACCAACTATAAGCAGCAGCAACTATGCTAACGATTTCAATTTCTTCTGCAATATTGAAATGATACAAAAAAGAAAAGTATTAAAAAAACAAGTTGGCTTTGAAGAACTTTGTCTTCGTTTCCAAGACCGCCCGCAAGACATCCGATGATATTTTTTACCAACAACTATAAGACAGACTTTATACTTTATGGGAGAATTACATATTCAACCGATATAAGAATCTATATCCCGGCAGGGTTATCACGTAGCATTGATAAACGGATTCATTTTTGTTCAAGGATTTACTTTTTTTTTTCAAATTCAATGAACACAAAAGTAACGCATACAAGTTTGCTCAAACAGTTAAGACAACTCTTTGACTGATGTCATAAAATGAGTAGATATATATCTTATCGATGGAACATTATATGAACTTTTTATGGTTGGTCGTCTGGAAGGGCGTTAAAGTAGAATATCTTAAGACAGACGTGCTTAGAAGATTTGATTTGATACGTATGAAATTATTAATATCACAGGCCTATACATACTTTGTGCGACAGATCGCACACTAGTTTGTTGTCAATGTTTTTATATGGCTCCTATTTCACTTCAACATCAGCTTGTCCCTGTTTCAAAATATTAAAAAAAACAGTGAATGTTAGTCACGAAGGGGATGCATAACTTCGAGGTAGTCAAAGAATCCACTATTACCTCTCAAAATGATATCAGAGATCAAACGAATACACACCAGCTACTCACTCTTGACAATCGCTGTTTCTCTGGGGCAATAAGGCGTATACATTACATAGATAGTAAAGAGCTCTCTCAAAAAAAAAAACAAGCATAGTCATCTCTATCTTTTATATGGGACAGAATCTTGGTTAAGAGGGGGGTTACTTCTAGAAAAAGGTTTTTCGAGTGATATCCGGTCCAGCTTGGATCGATGTAGTGTGGAGAAGGAGATTCAATGGAAAACTTTAAGGATGCCGCCGGTGACGCTACCTTGGTCAAAAAGCTTTAAATTCAAAGGCTGAAAAGGTTGGTTCACGTGGAAAGAATGGGAATTATCGATCCAGCCCGACAACACCACACCTTGCCTGTTTCACCAAATTACAATTACAATAACGAACTTGTAGTTGTTAGTTACATTTACAAATTTGATATGGGATTCTCTGTTTCACAAACTACAAATTTAATTCCAACAAATTTGTTGGAAAGAGAAAATAATGAAGGGAAATTGTAATTATTGTTATTTACAAATACAATAAAAAAACATTCCACTGTTTACTTTACAAATTTGTAAATTACAACAGTTTTTCACAAATTTCTTAGCACTCTGAGTGATAATATCAAAAGAAAAATGATTAAGCAGAACAAAATTTTTATCGCCAGTTTAATTCGGGATAAAAAATATTTTATTCGGCAAATTTTTCGATGCCATAACAAATAGTCTTAAAGTCAGTAAGTCTGCGTGCATGTCTGATCCCGTGGTATTGTCCACCATTTCGAAGCCAATGTAAGGCTGTTAGAAATTGCTGTATGACGGCATCAATGAAAAGTTTTTTTCAGACTGGTTTCTATGCGAGGTTCAATTCTTCTTATTATTTCCTCTACCTTAGCAAGTTTTAACCGAAACTTTTCGTTGAAAACCAAAGAATTTGAAATTTCATAGTTAATTCCCGGTCTATAGATTTTTCTTGTTCTATTAAAATCCACGCTTATATCACTATCGGTGCTACTATGCCTTCGACGTAGAATCACATTAATGACATTTCGTTCGAAAATTACAAATTGTTCTTTAATCGACAAACGATCTTTCTTCTGCAAGAAGTTGTAAGTAACTGAACAAATTTGTAAAATTTTTTGATTTCGTGAAACACAAACTTACCAAAAAACTATAAATTTTAAAAAATTTGAACTTGTAACCAACAAAGAAAATGAACTCTTGGTGAAACTGAAATAATGACATTTCTACAAATTTCCCTTTTTAAGCAACAAATACATTTTTGTAATGCACAGATTTTGTGAAACAGAAACATTTGTTAAAAACATAGACCCCTGATGTCAGGGCAAAAAAGACCTCACAGTAGTTGGCGTGCACAAAATCTGAACTAACTCGGCGTGCACAATTGGAGGATACTAACTAGGACTAGGCATAATTGGAGGACAATAACTTGGACGTGAATTGTTAAATTTTATATATCAGCACAGAACTCCATAGTCTGTGCTGAAACATTTGCTGTTCAATGAATGCGATAGCATTATAGAGGAAACTTTATAGTAACACAGAGCTGAGAGCAGTTTGCTTGTAACAGGCTTATTTTTGCTCGCACACTGTATGATATAACAGAGAACTAGAATCTTCATTAGTAGTCTAAATTTCGGTTTGAGATAATCGCACCGGAGCTTCCAGCCGCCATTTTGAATTAAATGAACATTTTATTTTGGCCATCCCAGGTTTTATGTCTGACAAAAATAATAAAGGTAAAACGTAGGAAATTTTATTTTCTAGAATTTTAGTCGTACTATATTTTTTTTTTTTAAGTTCGGGAAAATACTGCTAGAGCTATAGTGGCCTTTTTGAATTTAATGAAGAAAAAGTTTCCTTTTTTTCTTCATATAAAAAACCCAGAAGACCAAAAAACTTGACATGTTTGATTGAATCATGTTAAGTTTGCGTCAACATCAACAAAAAGAAAAAAAAAATATCCTTAATTAAATATACCTTCCTGCAGTAAATTTCTGTCAAGTAACAAGATTCATGGATAATGTCTACAGAAAAAACCATATCAACAAAAAATAAAATACACGACTGAATGGCACGTGTGTGCTCTTATGTAAGTCGTTTAAAAAAAAAAAATGTTTGACCAAAATGTAAACTATATCTAAAGCAGTGCACTCACTTTTTTTTTAATCAAAATTGTTACGGATGTCGTGGAAAAGGCTCTTGAAGAAAAAAAAGTATGCTCGGCTATATTCTTAGATGTTGCTCAAGCCTTTGACAAGGCTTGGCACTTGGGACTTAAGTACAAACTGCATAGGGACCTTTCCAGGAAGTACTACGAAATACTGAAATTCTACGTTACGAACCGACTCTTTAGAGTACGGTACGACCAACATTACTCGGAACTAAATAAAATTGAAGCCGGTGTACCACAAGGAAGTGTCCTAGTACCAACCCTGTATCTGTTATATACAAGGGATATTCCAGTGGACATCAACGCTATCATGGCCACCTTTGCTGACGATACGGCAATATTGGTTCCAGATAAATCCGTTACGAAGGCTACACTAAAATTGCAAACTGCTGTCGATAAAGTTAGTGATTGGACGCAGAAATGGCGTACCAAATTAAACGAAACAAAATCGACGCATATAAGCTTTACTAACAAAAACATAAACACTCTTCCAATATTTATAAACAATACAGCAGTACCTTACTCCAATACCGACAAATACCTTGGAATGACTCTGGATGCAAAGCTTAAATGGAAAGAGCACATCAAAAAGAAACGAGGTGAACTAAACTTGAAGTACAGAAAAATGTACTGGTTACTAGGAAAGAACTCTGACCTATCTATCCAGAACAAACTAATGTTATATAATCAAGTACTGAAACCCGTTTGGCACATGGCATCCAACTATGGGGCTGTACAAAGGAAACAAATGCTGAACCCATCCAAAAATTCCAAAGCAAGGTCCTTCGGGGAATAATAAATGCCCCTTGGTATATAAGAAATAGGGATCTACATCGTGACCTTCAAATTAATTGAAATGGTTACAGAAGTGGTTAAAAAACACGCTGTATCACACAACCATCGACTGCAACTCACCAACTACCAACTCCGAAATGGAGACCGTCTTAAATGTACGAGACAATGTTCGGAGATTAAGAAGAACTAAGTTTCATGAGCTGATGGTCTAAAAGCTATGGAAAAGTGTAATAACTTTAAACTTCCCTCAATGCGATTTACATATAAATTAAGAAAGTAAAGTCATTTGTCGATTTTTATAGATTGGTCCTGATTTCATCGGTGGTTTTAGTGCGGTAAGAGTCCCACACTACTCGGTACCGATTCTTACCGAGGGTCTTTTGAATATTTCCATCGGATAAAAAAAATCGTTGTGGCCGTTTTCAATATCTTAAGGATGGCAGAAAAAATTGTATTCAAAAAATAAATTTGAAACAATCTCCTAAGACGCTTAAGAACCAAGTTTGAAGAAAATCGGTTCATGCGTTTAGGTTGTAGATCGTTTTATAATCAGACAAATAAAAAGATAGACAGATGGAATTGCGGGGCTCACTTTTTACTTGTTATATAGGTACAAGAGCAAGTTTTTTATATATTTGGAAATAAAATCGAACTTGAGATCTTAATTAAACTGGACTTTACGATGATTGAGAACACAAAAAAATGAGTCCCGCAAATCCGTCTGCCTGTCTGTAGAATGATCTATAGCCTCAACGGCTGAACCGATTCTTTTCACACTTGGTAGAAGGCGTGATGATTGTCTAAAATAGATTTTGAAACGTTGTCTTAAACCTAAAAATAATGGTACTTGCCTAACAAATTCTTCTACCATCTTGATTATCTCGAAAACGGCTTTAACGATTTTGAGAAAAATTAGTGTGTGCACTCCTTTTGCTAAAGTTTACATTTCGGCCAAAAATTTTTTTGTACATATTTTGTTATTAACCTCCCATAGAGCAATTTTTTGATTTTCGACTTTCTCATAAACGGCTCATCGGATTTCGATCAAAATTTTTATGCAGCATGTTCTTCGAATTCTGAATAAACTGGATTTATAAACTTTCGAAAAATATGTTTTTTTGTTTCGAAAGAAAAAAAAATATTTTTTTCTCAAATTCAATATTTCGAAAACGGGTAGACGATTTTTTCTGAAATTTTGTTTCTAAGTTTATATTATTAAATTTATAAAATTGTCATCCCAACTTTTTTTTTTAATTTTAAAAATTTTGTATAGAAAATTAAGTGAAAAACGACTTTAAAAAGACACTTAGCCCTTTCTATTAAGAATCTTTGTGATCGAACGTAAGAGCAAGTACGTGCGATCCAGTCTTGCATTTTATTTCGTGTGCAATGCGCAGTAATAAATATTTATTCTTAATTTATTAATGTAATTCTTAACTATCTGACTTAGAAAACATTGGATTGGCTCCATTACAGGTTTTCTGATTTGCTTTACTTTGGTTTTGCCGATGCGGTAAGCTATCGACTCAACGCAACAACAACCTAGAAGGAATCTACCACCCACCAGCAATACAATAATTGCAACAACATCTACTCACCGGTACTGTTTGAGAGCGAGAGCTAAAGACAATAATTTAAACAACATCCATCAAACGTTAGTCTCATCCCGTGACCACGAAGTATGAAACTTCTTCGAAACGTCGGGTAAAAAGAAATAAAAACCTAAAAACTCATATCAATCACATTCCCTACATTCGAAGGACGGAAACATTTCAATGGAAATTTCTTTTCGAAATAAACCACATTTTGTTTCTGGGATATTTCCAAACGCCAAACTGATGTTACCCACGTACCCAGACGGGAATCAGACTTACTGTGGTAGCAATATTCATGGTTACCAAAGCAGATCATCGTGTTCTTAAATCCGTATACAAAATCTGTAAGTCTGTTGTTAATCAGATGGAACAAAACTTAAATTGATGTTTGTCAGGTACTTTAATATATTTTTACAGCGATCCAACTATCGGTTTCAATGTGCGACGCAGTGTTTCTCTACGCGTCGACCTTAATTGTCTACATATTAATGTAAACAATCGGTGGAGAACGTCAACAATATAGACAATATGTCGACAGTGTAAACAATGACATTGAAATCTTAAATCTCACAAATAAAATTATTTCGAAAAGGCTTTGCTACAACGATAAACACGTGGTTTTAAAATTTTCCATTGAAATATAAGTTTCAAGCAATAAATTAAAATATTTGCTTTAAAAATAAAAGTTTAAAACGCGTGGTTGCGATTAAGATGCTGGCCGACGAAAAATAAAGCCTTTGAAAAGCTGGACTATCTCTTGGTGAAAACCAATAATAAATTCTAAATAAATACTGTTGAAAACGGTCTTCGCAGGCACAGGTAAAAAAATGTTATTATTATCTAAATATTATCGCAAAATTTAAAAGATTAAAACCCAACTCTAAATGAGTTTTAAAATGAGGGTCGTTTTTTTGATCATTTTTAACGACAATGAGGTAGTAGTCGCTTCTTTATCTTCCTTAAACTATATTTCTTCTAGTTGATATTTCATACGAGAAAATGAAATTAAACGTTTTCTGAAGATGAAGTTTATAATATTTTTGAATATTTTGACCTTTTATAAAAGCCAAAAATAAAATAAGTTTCGAGCAAATCCGTTTGAAGAACTTTAAGATCTTAATCTTTTTTTTCAAGATTTGAAAAAAAAAACACCCGTTTGATTTTTAATTGAAAAATGTACGTCAAAGCCGATTGGTAATGCAGCTAATTAGACCAAGATCCCATGGCCGGCAGACATACGTCATTTTATCATAGCTGAATTTTGTTCTGTGAATAGATACCAAAGCAGATAAGAACGAATGGACATTCTGAATTTTCAAAGCTGGGGCTTTTCAGATATATGCAGTGCTAAAAGTGCATACCCAACTTCGTTGTTTTATCAAAGCTGATTTTTTGCTGTTTAAGAGGATAGTGTATCAAACTTTGTTTGACACTTGTAAGAAAAAATAGGAATTACGATGGTTTTACGAATTGTATACAAATGTCGACAATTATGAATTGTCTACACCGAATTGTCTACATGTCGACAATAATGTAGTCTACATTTACCCAGTAGGAAATTTCGACATTAATGAATTTCTTTTGGTCAGTTCATCAATGGATTCATCGACAATTTCCATCGATGAGCAGTATATAATGATTTCATAAGAAAACGGTTGCGAATTTTTTCATCAGTTCAGTAAATTCAAATGAATTGAATGCTAACAATGCACTACAATTTCAGTTACAAGAGCATAATAGATGATTCCATTGATGAAGAGTAATGCATATGTTCATGAGTTCGTAAATGAAGTTTGGTTCTCTGCAGTTCGGTGGTTGTTTTGTTTTCTTCCCGAGAACTTTTCGTTTTTTCTACCTGCTCCGAGAACTGCGCTAAGTCCGCAGTCTTCGCTGGTCAGTGGTCATGACTGATGACATGAGCTCGTCGGTTTTTTTTTTAGAGAAAGTGAAAAAACATATAAACCAGAATTTCAAGTTTTGTTCGTGATCATTATCATTATTTAACACATAAAAAGAAGTTTTTTTTAACAGTGTTCTTTTTCTTTTGTTCAGAAATAGTGTTGAGCCAGCTGAAATTTTACCATTATTTACTTAAAGATATTTGGAATCTGGTGGGTATTCCATCGACTTTATTCAAAACAAAATTTTATAATGCCAATATTTCTTTTAGCGCATATATACTCAATACGTAATAATGTCGACTGAAAGTGCAAAAACATTCGCAGAATTAACAAAATGAATTGCTAAAACCGACATCAGATCAAATTTAAAAGAATCAAATAATGATAAGGCTTACTTTCGCATCAAGATTTTATTAAGACTACATTTTTATTATTATTAGCTAAATTCTTAATTGAATTTTTATATTATTGGATAATCGTCGAATAAAAAAATTAAATTAATAAAATGGTGTTTGGGGTTATATCATACATATACAATGTTTCTGTAAAAAAATACAACATTTATCCTCTCTCACAGAAAACTGACACTTTCATGTGATTAAATGCATTAAACACGGAAAAAAGGAAGGAGGGACCATACGGGCCTTACCCAGTGATTTCATAATTGAACATTCACGGCATTTTTCACCATATTTAATTCATATGCGAATTAGCGAATTAGATTAACAGAGTGAATTAATGGATGACAATTCATGTCGTTTTTCACCTGCTGATTAAGCATCTATAAGTTATCTAGTGATTTCACAGCTTAAGATTTTTCATCACATATAATTTTCTTATGAATAAACTAGTTACCCCAACTTCGTGATTTCACTGGTAGATATTCACCTCGAAATTACTTGGTGAACGCCTATGACAGCCCCATGTTAAATTCACCGATGTTTTCATACCAAATTCATGGGGCGTAGATTCCACTCATTGATGAAAAAGTTGGTGATTCATGCATGAATTTTTTGAAATATCCTACTGGGTATAGTCTATATGGCACAACGCTGTGTGCGTGTGTCAATATTTATTACTACTCTCTGGCAGTAAATTATCAGATTTCATAATTGGCCCAATTTATAACATATATATATTCTCATTTGCGCATTTGGGGAAGTTAGATTAATAGCGTAAATTAAAACAAACTAAAAAAACCAAATACTACTGTTTTTTTTTTTGCGGCGGGATTATTAAAATGTTTGTGTATCTCATATAGAAAAAAAAAATTAATTAACGCCAACGAGAAAGAAAAACAATATTTACAATTTTCGATAAAATAAATAATTCCTTCAAAAAAAAAATCGAAAAAAAATCTATCAAGGAAAAACCGAATTTCAAAAACAAATTAAATACTCCATATAATTTCACAAACCTCAAAGCGTAAAGTTGTGTGCCGACCACTTAATTACATTAAAACAAATTTACAAAATTTCAAATTTAAATTGCAAAAAAAAATAAAAATAAGAAAAAAAAACTCACCTTCCCGTTACTTGAACACTAAAATTAAATGTCATGGCCATTATTGCAACCATAATATCGGCCATTGCTAAGGAGACTACAAAATAATTTGTAATGATTCTGAAATTAAATAAAAATATTATACAAAATATTTTTAAATTTAGCACTCAATAATAATAATGACAAACAAAAAAAAAACGTCCATTAAAAATTATAGAAAAGAATGCAAACACAAAATTAGTTTTTTTGTTCGTTTAATAGATATTGAAAGTCAAGAGTGGCAATAAAATAGAAAAACAAAAAAATAAAAATAAAAATAGTTTACAATTAGTTTTACCTTAATTTTCTATTTCGCATCACAGAAATAATTACAAGTAAATTGCCAAAAATAGCGGCAACTATTATAAATAACATCAAAGATGCCTTAAACGTCAGCATGACGCTATCGATCCATTCGTTGTCGCTGCCGTGTGTTGCATTTAAGCCGGTGGCGGGGTCGGCGTTGGGCGCCAGTGTACTTGCTAGATGACCAGCCAGGGAGCCTCCGGTCGGTGGCGGACCCACCGATCCATATATTGACGATCGATTAAAGGAGGGCGACATTGCTGTTGCTGTTGCTGATGTTTGATTATGATTCAGACTCATTTGTTTTCAAAAATCAAAAATTTACAAAATTTATTTGAACTTTCAAATAAAATAAAAACAAATCAACAAAAAAACAAAACTCAAAGGACACAGTCAACGATTGTCTTGTGTCGATTGCTTGTGTGCGGGAATTTGTATTTGTATTTAGCGTAAAAGTGATGCGGGTTGCTCTTTAAATTTATAGTATATTCCGTTCGGCAGGAAGATTTTCACTTGAGTACCTCAATTTGTTTATTTTAAGACGATTGAAATGTTTTCTGTTTGGTTTGTGCTTTTTTTTGTGTTTTTGACACGATGACTTAATATTGATTTATATCCGACAAATGTAGGCTTTGCGTATTTGCCTGCTTGTGCGATCGCCCGCTAATCTTATCCAGTTAATGCTTTTAATAGGTTTTTTTGATGTAGTTATGTTCAACGATTTTTGAAGTTCTTCTTTGCCTGGTATAGGTATTAGTGACTGATAGGTGGCGCTGTGAACCGACGACAACGACAATGGGTAATTTAAATTCACTGTCACCGGTGTGTGCGGCGGCGGCGGTTGCAATGACAACAACCTATACAACGAAGATGACAGTGAAGATGACAACGACAGCGGTAGCGGCAATATCATCGAAAGTCCCGTCATGATGCTGAAATTGGCACCAGCCCAAGGTGAACCTAGAGCAAAACAGAAAGAAAAAAGAAAGATTTCAAATTAATTTAAATAAATACGTAGAATGCATATTTAAAATTTTAAATCACAAGAAAATATAATTTAATAGTTTGAACATCTCTCATTCGGATTTTTTATAAATAAGTAAAATTTAGCTATCGAACAGTCAAAATCAAGTATAGGTGCTTTTGTAATAATTCCATTTTTAGTTTTGTTTTACAGATAAAGGACTTAGAAGTAAATTAAACAAGAATTTGTAAATAAGTCAATATTTAAATTTAAGCAAATATATACCTCTTTTTCACTGATTCATGAAATTTATCTTAGCAATTATTTAAGGAATTTGTATTTCTTTCGAAAAATTTGAAACTATGCCGATGATAAATCAGTCTCGCAATATCGTCTAACTAGAATCTTAACTCAAGTTCTCCAATCTTTATATAGAGCTACAGATTATTAACAAGTTTCTTAAAAAACTGAAAATAAAAGATTCGCGGCAATTGGGTACTGAGTATTTATTTTTTAAAGTTTAAAAGCAAACCTTTGTTTCTGAAATCAAAAAATGTATTTTTCTCGAAAGATGATCGGGTGTTGTACCATAACGTGTGGTCGAAGTGGTACCCACCGGCTACTGGTCTCGTCTTGAGATGGCAATGGGACGAGATAGACGAGACTTTTGTCAGTCTCGTCTCGGTCTCGCCTTTTCTCGTGAAAGTTTTAATGTCAGTCTCGTCTCGCTTTCGGTATTGGTCTCATCCTTAGTCTTAGGTTCTTTCTTCTTTTGTGGTGTATTTGATAACGTAAAATATAGGCTGCAACCTAACGTTATCGGCCACCTTTGAAGAGCCGTATTTCCAATAAAAATTTTGAAAGGTTTTTTAATCCATTTAAGTCGGATGTCGGAGCCATCCTTGAATGGATTTTGACAGTTCATGACTTGACAAATAGGCAACATACTATATTTTGCAATTTCGATAATATTTTTTTTCCAAGTGTCACCTAAAAGTCTTAACGCACTTTTTTTGTTAGGTGAAAGTTAAACAAAGTCTGAAAATAAGCGATTTATATTCGAACGACATGCATACATAAATCGTACGTATTCTTCTCCGGATTATAATAATGTACATTATGTGCTTTGATTTTTAACGCATAACTTGTGAATATTATAAAAATTGAAAATGCGTTTTAAAAAATAATTAATTAAAAAAATATTTCTTCTAGGGAAAACCGAAATCAAACTACCGAGACCGCGAAACATTCTGTGCGCGTTAAAACATCAAACCATACATAATGTAATAGTTAGGCTCAGATAAGGGAACTGCGAACATTCAGGGAATAATACGCATGTTTTATGTATGCATGTCGATGGAATAGAAACGCTTATATTTCAGACAATGTTTGCCTCTCAGGAAATTTTATCTCAGAAAATTCGTAATTTTTCTGATTTTATTTGATTTTTGGGTGACATTTGGAAAAAAAATATTATCCAAACCCCAAATATAGTTCGTTGCCTACCGTCAAGCCATAAGCTGTCAAACTCCATTGAAGTGTGGCTCCGATTGAAATGGATTAAAAAACCTCTACAATATTGAAATTTTACTTTAGAAAATTCGAAATTTTTCTGACTCCAAGACCAGATGAAACTGTACATTAAAGTTTTCTAGAGAAAAAGGCAAGACCAAGATCGAGACGAAACTTGGTTAGGCGAGACCGATCCGGGACCGAGAAGAGACTGAAATTCTTCGATGTTGACTAGTACCAGACGAGGCTAACTAAAGTCTCACATGGTCTCATCTCGTCGTCTCGTTGCCAGCCCTAATTAATCCATACTTCAGTCAACTTTAACACTACGGTCATAGAGACAAAAAAAATAGGCCCGTAATTTCGTCTATCTGTAGATATAATTCAATATAAGACTTAGTATGTCCAACGTTTTGAATACGATCTCATTAAAATGGCGGCCTTCTGCAAATTCGTTCTGTCACTCATGCCAAGCAGAACATAGTTCACTTTTTTGATAATTCAGGTCCCGAGATCTTCAACATTAAGTCACTTTTCACAGACACCAGACCAACATGGAAAATATTTGCATCTGTTTGTTCATGAAAATGCGTTATAAGTAGTCATGATTACATATCTCACAATTCCTGCAAATGAGGCTCAAACAATTTTATCAGCATCATCACATAATGTGCTGATGTCCTTTTTATTTTGTCAATTAAGACCAAGTGATCCCAAACATTAATATTCCACACTAAACTGACAATTCTCTTATTAAATGAATTGCATTATTGGTATTATTGTTGCCCAAGAATTTTGATGCTTGATGCACAAATTAAATGTCAGACTTTGAGTCATCTGGCCTATAATGACAGAATATATAAAACAATCATTACCATTTTTTAAACATAAAAGTAACAATATGATATAAAAATATAATATTCATTTTTTTCTAAAATTTGTTAACTGTAGTTGTGAATCTCTATAGAATCCACTGTTCCGTCAAAACAAAAATCAGGTAAACAGTTTTTTTATTGGTTATTTTTATTTCAATCTTAACCGTTCTTTTTATTAAACAAATTGGATTGCGATAAAAAAATATCATCAAGTTGACATTTTAAACTCCGATATCGGTATTAAAATAATTATACTCAAAATAAAAAATAAGAATAATTTAGTTGGACGTTTAGTCAAAATTAAGAATTAATGAGCAATTTGTATTTAATATGATAATGAAATAATTTATTCGAAATGTATCGTTCAAACAATGTTGATACAAATTTGAATTAATTAAAATAAAAAGAATATCTTTTCGATTATACCTTTATAAAATAAACATTTAGGGTCATAGGGGGCTATTGCAGACGATTCTCCTTTTATGTTTTTAACTTGGGATATAGGTACTATAGGGCAAGTTTTGCATTTGGAAAAAAATCCAACTCGAGATTTTAATCAAATTTGACATTACGATGACATACGATGACACCAAAAAAGTGGGTCCGGCAATTCTGCCTGTCTGTCTGTCTGTGTGTATAACGATCTACCGCCTATGCGGCTGAACCGATTTTGTTCAAACTTGGTGCTTAGGCGTTTTAGGTGATTGTCCAAAATAGGTTTTTGAATCGTTGTTTTAGCCGCAAAAATAACGGTACTTGCCATACAAATATTTCTACCATCTTAATTATCTCGAAAACAGGTGTGACAATTTTGATAAAAATCTATGTGTCTACTATCTTGAGTATGGTCTACAGTTTAGCCGAAAAAAAATTAAAAATATTTTGTTATTAACGGTAGCTGCCATACAACCAATTTATTGATTTTCGACTTTCTCATAAGCGGCTAAACGGATTTCGATCAAAATTTGTATACAGGATCTCCTTCAAATTCTAAATAATACTGCATTTCAAAATTTTCGAAAAATAGTTTTTTTTTTGGATTTTTGAAAAAAAAAAATTTTTTTTTGAAATTCAATGTTTCGAAAACGGGTGGGTGATTTTTTCTGAAATTTTGTTTCTGAATTTATATTATTAAATATTTAAAATGTTCGTACCAATTTTGTTTTAGAAAAATTTTAAGAATTTTTATATATAAAAAATTAAGTGAAAAACGACTTTAAAAAAACATTTAGAATGTTTTGCATATAATCCAGTCGTGCATTTTATTTTTTAAGTATTTGTTTATAAAATTCGGTGTTAAAATTTCTCCTTAACCTTTACTGAGAGGAAAAAACAATACGATAAATTGAAACAAGGAACACACAAAGAGCTGAATTAAAAATTAATAAAGAGTTTTTTTTAGATGTATAGAACTTGGCAGCACTATTTTCATTGATAGCCATTTTGTCATTCAGCTGAATTTCGAGAGACTACGGACGAAGTTGCATCCACAAAAACTGAACTGACAGAT
This sequence comes from Philhelius pedissequus, assembly GCA_910595825.1. Classification (NCBI taxonomy): domain Eukaryota; kingdom Metazoa; phylum Arthropoda; class Insecta; order Diptera; family Syrphidae; genus Philhelius; species Philhelius pedissequus. The sequence goes on along the minus strand of OU343161.1, from coordinate 10,262,514 downwards.
ATCATTGCTCCATACTTCTTTAAAAACGATACCTGTCAGAAGGTTACATACAATGGAGACCGTTTCGTTTTAGATGAATGGCCAATAACTTTTTCGTTTCCGAATTGAATCACCTTGATGTGGGGAAGCAGTGACTTCAACAAGATGTCGGAACATATCACACACATATCACATGCGTTCCAAAATTGATTTGTTGAAGTAATTGTTTGGTGAGCGCATAATTTCAGGTTTTGTGCCTTTAAGTTGGCATCCAAGATCGTGCGATTTAACACCGCTATATAATTTTATGTGGTGGTATGTGATATTGCTAGTCTACTCCGATAACCAAGAGGTGTTTGACAACATGGAACATAATATTCACATTGTTATTAGCAATATAGGACCAGAAATGATCGAAAATTTGACCTCAAGATTGGACTACATCCGAGAAAGCCTCGGTGACCATAATGCCAAAAATTATTTAAATCAATTTGAGGGCAATTAAAACAATTTATTAGTTTTATAGTTATATACCTCTTTAAAAAAAACACCCTTTACTAGGCGGCACAATATTGGTCACTTTTATATTTTCGGCAAAAAATGGCCGCAAATGTCAATTACTAAAAATACAAAATGCAAGTCAATAATGCATATGATTTGCTATATACTCCTAAAGACTGGGCAATAGCTGCCGCCATTTGCAAAAATTAGGTCATCTTGTACTACAGACTTCAGTAATATACACACCGAATTCCATTAAGAAGCGTTAAATTTTGACAGAGTTATCTCTTGTTAACTGCTGTGTTTTCTATGGTTCACACTCTAAATTTAAATATGACTTGCATAGTTATAGCGGCTAAGACTGGCTTCTGAAGCAGTTGGAAGCCGACATTGATTTTAGCAAAAATATCATCTTCAGCAACGTATTATTAAAAGTAAATATTCTCAAAATAAATGGAATATACGGGTTAAAGAAACTCAGAAAGACAATATTTTTTTTTTAGAACAATATTACCCGCTTTTACCCTAAATTGTCTAAGTAATTTTTTAAAGAAATATTAAAAAATTTAATAGATACTGCTACGTAGGAGCGGTTTTTATTAGCCATCATGCCATCTTGTTGTGACGCATGAGCTGATATAGTCATTTCGTTATCAAATCAAATAATGTTGTTTATGTTATGTATGTATTTCTGAAAGCGAAATCAACCTGTTATTGCTTACGTAGTGACCACTATACGCATTCGTGCTATTGACCTTATTGTGTTCAACTGAAGTGGCAGATATCTCTTGCAAGTGTTTATTGTGAAGCTTTCTTGTTTATGTTGACATTCGATTTTTAGTTATTATTATTTTGTCTGTCTTGGAAGTGTGATTTCTAAAAGTTCAGTTGATAGTTTAAAGGCTGTTGCGATTTAACAACGATTTTTCATCAACTCGATTTAAAATCAATTTTTTCATTGACTGTTTTTTTCGTCTTGTCAATAAAAATATTTCATTAATATTTACCTTAAAATTCATTAATAAATTATTCATTGAGTCAACAAACTTATTTGCCTATTTGACGAATTTATTAATTAACGAATTTATATTATCAACAAGTATATATATTAAAATAATGGTATGATTTACATGAGCCAAGCTGTAAGGCATTTTCAATAACAATTAGAATGATTTTTCATTGAATCAACGTTAAATACTACTAGGTCAGGAAAATTTGGAAAAATATGTCACAATTATGAAAAAATAAAAAAATAAAAAAATAAGAACAAAACAGAATTTGAGAGGAGAACTTGAATTTGTTGCTTTAAATATTTTCTTAAAACTTTTGTAGATGTACCAAGAGTGGTAAAAGGGAAGAGCGGGGGCGGGGGGGGGGAGGGTTGGAATGCCCTTTTATTAAATAATATACTGAAGAAGGGCGTAATTATATACTTTTTTCTGTAAAGCTGAAGGCTTAGGCCCAAAAAGTGCGGAAGTATCCCTTTCCCCGCCGTCGCTGACTCAAAAGGATTTGCATCATCCAGTACACTACGCAGTGTATTTCCTAACTGTTATATTCTTTTTATCCCGCTTTACAACTCAACACAAGGTACAAGAATAACGGCGCAACATCCCTCTATTGCCGAATATAGAATTTTGGGTGCGGTCGAGCTTGAGTGTATACTAAGTTTTTTGTGTAATATTTTATCAAAATACAAAACGAGATTGGCGGGATTAAAAGTGATAAGTGCGGGATTATAACAGATCAGGATTCTGAATAAGCGGGATTTTAAAACTTTTATTTCCAGATTTTTGAAAAACGTTATTTTAAAATGCGTGATTCCGATACGCTCTCCTTTATATCATTTGATAATTTGAACCGTATCCACATGTATGGGTTGATCTCTGCGCTTATAATGTTCGTGCTTATTAGTGCTTGAGGGTTTATGTCTGTGCTTAGCCTAAACAGTGGTTGTCGTGGAGATTACATTTTAATTTAAATATTAACAGCTGAAGCGGCAATTGAGTGTTAGGTCTAATGGGTGGAATTACTAATGAAATGAAAGCCGGTTTAACTCTCTTACATGACTAATCTAGGGCAAATTTGTTGTTTTTTTTTATTTAGGCATGCCATCGAAATTTTTTTCTGAAATTTTCTTAAAAACCTAGCGTGCAGTTTGGACAATTAAAAATAATGGGTTACCCATTTTGCGGCTTCAAAAGTCAACGTAAATAAAACACATATAATATATTTTTTTTCATGATATTTCATTTTTATTATAAAGTTTGAACGCTGACATTATGTTGTGAAACTACATCATTTAAATGACCACCACGCGAATTGTTGCAGTCATCGATTATTTTGATGTAATTTTCGACCACATTTTGACACATATTGGGCGGTATCTCAGCCATAACTTAACGAATGTTGGTTTTCAAGTGCTCAAGACTTAAAGGTTTATCTGTGTAAACACGGTGTTTCGCGTAGGCCCACAAAAAAATGTCCAGCGGTGTCAAATCGCATGATCTTGGTGGCCAGGCGATATCGCCACGACGAGAAATTACGCGGCCAGGAAATGTCTCTAGCAATAAAGCCATATTCGCTCGAGTTATGGGCATGTGGCAGCGTATTTTTGAAAACACATATACTCCAAGTCGTATTCTTCAATAGCAGGCAAAAAAAAGTCGGTTATCATATGACGATAACGCTGACATTGACGGTGACAATCGTTCCATCGTCGTTTTCGAAGAAGTAAGGTCCAATCACACCTCCGGACCAAAGAGCGCCCCAAATAGTGACTTTTTGTGGATGTAATGACATTATTATTAACATAACCACCGAGTGAGAAATGTACTTCGTCGCTGAAGAAAAATTTGTTCCAAAAATCACCGTCCCCCACCTGTTGTACAAGTACCAACTCGACGTATCTACGACGTTGTGAATGGTCAGCTGGCTTCAGTTATTGTGTGAGCTGGACATTGTATGGATGTAGGTGTAGATCCAAATGAAAAATACGTCCTAATTACTGAGAACGACAAGGAATCGACACATTCGGGTCTTCGGCAACACTTTCACTTACAGCAGCGATATTTTCAGTGGTACGAGCGAAACGATGATGCACGGGCCTTACAATATCTGTAACCAATCCAGTCTCTTCAAATTTCTTCACAATTTCGCCAATTGCTTGCGTAGTTGGACGATTATGTAAGCCATAATCTCCTCTTAAAGCACGATATGTGGCTGTGGCAGAATCACTATTTTTGTAATAGGTTTTAACAATTCTTATGCGTTGTGCGATAGTTAAGCGATCCATTTTCGTAAATGTCAGCTTTCAACTGGAAAAAGAATTGGCTTAACAACTTAGTTTGACAGATGTCAAATTCCAGCCCTATACTTTAGAAACCGCAAAATAGATAACCATTTACTATAGACTTATTTTTTTAATTTCTTTCGCCTTGTTAAATTTCTCAATAGCATCGCATACATATTATAAACGGTTTTATGAAATACTGGAAACAAATCTTACACAAATTGTACATATGAGGTTTCGACTGTTCAACGGCAATACAATTTTCTTCTGAATAAAAACACTCAGTCCTTGAGATCGTTTCTGGTCGCCTTAAAAAAAATGTTTTTCTAAATTTAGATGGCAAAATTATTATATAAATGACATTCTATTTATATTTATAGCGTATCATTTATGTAGAAGATATTAAAATTTAAATTAAAAACTAAATTAAAAAAAAAATACACACAATTTGGAATACATATGTTGTGCGATACGATGCCAATAACGACACTTTTGGGAGCGTGTGTCTGTCGTCGTTGGTCGTGGTGTCGTCGTGAACACGCTTGATTGAAATTAATGTTGTTCAATTGTCACAAGTGATACTGCCAAAAACAATTTGCCACCATCAATATAACATAACAACCCAAAAAGGCGAGGATGCAACAATAGCGCTATTGTTTTTGGGGGACACATTTTGTTGTGTTTCCCATAACTATCAGACTGAGGCATTTACATTTCGATTCAAATAGACTTTCTCTCTGATGTACATAGAACGTACACGACTTTGACAAAAAGTAATTAGATTTTCGCATCCGACTTTTGTGTTTTATGATTTCTATTATGGATGCCAGGGACGTCAATTATTGTATATAAATTTTGTTTCAGCATTGTCGACTGCGGAGAGGCCAATTATGTCAGTGGCTCTCGGTCGGGTATTTGATTGCCAAGAGCAATTCAAATAAATCAACATAAACACAAAATTATATAAATAAAGTTTATTCGCCTAAACAGCATATAGTCGGGTATAGTGCTGTGCAAAATTATTTTCTTTATTTTTTTTAAATTAAATTATTTTAACGAGTTTTTTTGAGTTTATTTTATGAGGTGACTCTTTACATTTAGAGCCTTTCTTTGCGGATTTTCATGCACTTAAAAACTATTTGGGTTGTGACCTAGCTTTTTGAACACGTAGAGTTTGTCGCACAAGCTTACTTTTTTGGGGTCAAGCTTTAAAATAAATTTTAGTAGTTCACTATAGTAGTTCACTAATATCCTAACTTAAAACTGGACTTTTAACTAAAAATATAAACCAACAAGACCGATTTGATGTTAATGGATTAATTGGAAAATGTAGACGAATTGTAATATAATGATAATACAATTGTAGTAGAAAATATTACAAATTCGCTTAACACTAAATAAATCAGCCACTATATCTTATTTCCGTATTATAACTTAAGACTCAATTTCGGTTAAACCCGGCTTAAGGATATGGTAAATATTTTGATGAAATGAAATAGAATTGTTTTTTTTTTACGTAATTAATAAAACAGTATGTTGATTTAAGCCAAAGTGTATTAGTTTCAATTGAAAATATAACAAATAAAATGAAAATAAGACTTATTTTGAATTTGTTTTAATTTTTTTTTTATTTTTGTCTATTCAAAAGATTTTATTTAATTTTTTCACAACATTAAATTTTATGCTTTTTATTAAGCAACACATTTATGATGTAAAATTCATCATCGGGCAATCTTCTGCTATTGATTAACAAATATGACAGTATGAATCATAAGTAAAGCAAAAAAAATCTGCACAGCACTGTTATATTTTTTTAATATAAAATCATTTAAAACAATAGGATTAAATGCGCGCTAAAGGAACACATGTCACACAGCAAAATAATTATGTTAAACAAATGTTTGTCAAAATGAAATGATATTGAGCTAAGATGAATCTAATTAATATAGCAGGGCATTATTTTATCAAAGATTTAGTTCATTTAGAAAATATTTACATATTGCCTGAAAGGCATTTTGTTTATTAAAGTGGACAAAAAATATGTGCGTACTGTTAATTATTTAAATGTTGAACTATATTCACACCCATCCCATTTTCTATCCAGAATTCGAAATATAAGCAATCGATATAAAATTAATTGACCAAGTTAAATAGATTGTAGACTTCTACTTCACCCTTGGCAGCAAGTTATTGACACAATATATTTTATTATTTATTTCTTTATTCACTGAATGATAGTAAGTGAGCAATGACATCTAACAATTATATAATATCTTACATAATATACACATAATATTTACATTCATATATTTAACAACATATACACATGTATCCTATCTCATAATGTAATAAATATTTGCGTATGTATATTGATGGTACAGTACAGTCTAATAACTTTCTTTCTATTTTTAACTAGTGTGCCACAGGGATCCATTCTTGACCCTCTCTTCTTCGAACTTTACATAAACTGGTAACCATAAATTGTTAAACATTGTGAGAAATCTAATAATAAGCTGCCTTTAATAAATTCATGTCATAGGTGTAAATCACATCGATAAATCTTTGAACCACCGGTCAAGCCCATTAAAAGCCTTACAACAAAGCCTAGGAAATATCTCACGAGTGCTAGGAACCTGGGGATACTCGTACTTTTCAATATTACACTCAGAGCAATGACCCAATTGGTCAAACTTCAAGTTACTCAAATTTGTTCTATACAACAAAATAAACTGATTACCAAATCGCCTTTACAAGTTTTAAGAGGTCTACGGTACTTCCGAAGAAAGCAAACACAACTTTGATGAAGAAGGAAAAAAAACTATGAGTAATTGCCAGAGTAGTGTTTTTCCCACTGACATTAATAACAAAAGTGACTACAAAAATAGACACATACATGAAACGTCAATTTATGGCCAGGCTTGGAAAAGCGTTCATGTCTTGTTCAAAAAGTTTTTTTTTTCGACATGTCGCATTGTTTTTTTGGACTTCATTGGATTATTTATCATGGCATGTTTGTAGTTCTGCAATCGTTTAAGGCTTGTGGAATAATTATATAGTTATAATTTTGGGAACACTCTGTTGTTACATTTTCGAGTGGTAGATTTTTACTTGCGATTAGGTACTATAGGGCAAGTTTTGCATTTGGAAAAAAAATCGAACTCGAGATTTTAATCAAAGTTAACATTACGATGATAGAGAACACCAAAAAAGTGGGTACCGCAATTCCGTTTGTCTGTCTGCATTCTGTCTGCTGTACAAGTCTCTACAGCCTAAATGGCTGAAGCGATTTTCTTCAAACTTGGTATTTAAGCGTTTTAGGTGATTGTCCAAAACAGATTTTAGAATCGTTGTTTTAGCCCCAAAAATAACAGTACTTGTACAAAATTTTCTACCAAATTAATTATCTCGAAAACGGTTCTAACGATTTTGATAAAAATTGGTACTTTTTCTACCTTAGGTATGGTCTACATTTTGGCCAAACTTTTTTTAAAAATATTTTCTTATTAACAGTGCCTGCCATACAACAATTTTTTTTGATTTTCTTCTTCCTCATAAGCGGCTCAACGGATTTTGATAAAAATGTTTACACAGGAGCTCTTGCAAATTCTACGACTGTATTTCAAAATTTCCAAAAAATTTTTTTTTTGGAATTTTTTTTTTTTGAAAATTCAATATTTCGTAAGCGGGTACACGAAATGAAATTTTGAAATTCTCAAATTTTGTTTTTAAATTTATATTATTAAATATTTAAAATGTTCATACCAATTTATACAAATTTAACTGAAAAACGACTTTAAAAATACATTTAGCCGTTTCTATTAAAAATATTTTGCATATAATGTAATCGAACATAGGAGTAAGTACGTGCGATCCAGTTGTGCATTTTATTTCAAACACGAACGTGAATGAAAGAAAGGCAAGATATAAAATAAACTTCCACAGAAACCACATTTACATATTTACATATCAAAACGGTGTTTATTGTCAGTACCGGGAGTGTAGATCTATAAATTGATTTTAAAATGCAAAAAAAATCAATATTTTCACCCATTCAAACTCTGCAAATTGCTTTTTTGTAGATTTAAATAAGAAGATGATTTTTTTTACTTTACTCCATTTATTTATAATTACCGATTCGGATAAAAATTGGGCACAAAACATTAAATGGTATAAGTAAGTCAAAATTGAAAGGAAAACAGAATACGTCCAATAGAGATTGATTGCTTTCAGAATGGAAATCCAAATTTGTTAAAATTGATCAATTTATTGAAGTTCGTGTTATCGGGGGTATACAAAATAGCAGATATTCTATATTACGTTGAATCTTAGACATGATCCAGAAAATAATTGAACAAAGAGTGCAAAAAATTTCACTTTCACTTTTTAATAGTAAAATTGAGAAACTTTGAGAGGAGTAAGCTGAGCTTTTAGAAATATAAAATAAAATGCACGACTGGATCGTACGAACTTGCTCTTGGAGCTAACAACTTTAATATGGCTAATCATTGAGGTTTAGTTAGTTAGGTGTAGTTATCCTATGCAGGTGTAAAGCCTATGTACATATGTAAGATTACCTTGATTCTTAGTGTAATGAATTGTCGAATGGATGATTCAAGGAATAGTTACATAGGTACCTACCTACAAATGTATATATAAATCTAAGTTATGGATTTTAACTATATGAGTTAGGAGAGTAAAATGTATGTACAAAGATATATAGATGGAAACTATAGGTATGTAAACATGTACATATAATAATGCAAATGAAGGATGTAGGTGCGTAGGTAGCTTATATGCATATAACTTTGTAATTAAGGTGCAATATGCATACATAAGATTCATGTGAATTTTAAAGACACGTCATATGTATATATAAATGTATGAGGTCCTGCATTGTATTTAGTATTCAGTGACGTACGCAAAAAGAAGTAAAAATGGAAAAATGGATAATACACATAATTAAATGTTTTATATTGTTTAGACATTATAGTTTGAGGGAAAACAAAGATGCAATTTGAATTCATGGATAAATAAGAATATATCAAACAAAAAATTCAAAAATCGTTTCAGCGGTTTTTTCAAAAAATAATTTTTAATGTATAAAATTAAAATAAGAATTTTTTTTAATAATACAAATTCTATATATTACTGAAATACAAAGCTATTTTGACTCGAAAATTTGAAACGCCATTTTGAAGACATTGTTAATATGCATATAAAATTGAAATTTCAAAAAAATTCTGTTACTGGTTTTTGAAAAATCGATTTTTCAAAAAAAAATTTGTATTTATTTTTTAAAAATCGAAAAACTTTCTTGATTCAAAATAGCTTTTAACGGCCTTTAGTCCAACAAAAATTGGCGTTTCGTCTCGGCGATCTCACATGGACTCATCAGTTGACTAGTGAGGACCTTTGTCAATACGCAATTTTTGCCAAGTTCAGTTCATCTTACATAGATTTCGTGAAGAACATCTAGTGTGAACTATATCCAACAAGACTAGAATTCCTAATCATTAAATTGGAAATTTTTGTTTTTTGCCCGTGGCCTGTTGGACTAAAGGCCGTTAAAAGCTATTTTGAATCAATAATGCAACAAGTCCAAATATTATAGTGCTAAGTCTTCTACTTGGCTGATGTATTTCAGTAGTATATAGAATTTGTATTATTAAAAAAAAAAACTTCTTATAGAAAAACTTTTTTTTTTTAATTTTCGTATGCAGTTTTATTAACAATTTTAGGCACCATTTGTATAAAAAAAAAATATTTTATCGGTTCATCCAATGTTGAGAAAGTCGAAAATATGAATAGTGGTTCTATGGGAAGTACCGTTTATAAGTACGCAAAGAAAAATATTTTTATACTTAAAAGTGTACTGTACTAATTTAGGAATACACACATTTTTTTAAAAAAATTCTTGGAGCCGTTTTCGAGAAATACATTTTTTCTTCACGTTTTTTTTTAACATTTGTATGGGAGGTACAGTTGTTTTTTATGTTAGGAATATAGTTTTTTTTAACTTTTCAAGATAATGTCAAAAACCTACTAAACTACCTACGAAGGTATTATCCATTCATTTTATTCATTAATCCATTAAGTCGTTTTCGAAATTTTGAGTTTTTAACAAAAAAATTGGCTTACAATAGTGTTTAAGCTTTTCATGAGTTTCTGCGCAAAAAGTATCAAAAAAATAAAATTAACAGTTTTTCAGAAAATCGGAAACCAAAAAATGGCACTGCTAGAGGTACCAAAAGTAACAATTTTTTTCCAAAACAAAAATTACTAGAATGTTGCCTTTTGCTTCATTGATGAATTGATTTTTTTTATAAAAATCGTTGGAGCCATTTTCGAGAAAAATAAGTTTTTTTATTTTTTGCAAGAAAAATGTGTATGGGAGCTACTGTTATTTGTCCTCTTAAAAAAAACGAAAAAAAACTTGTGGGCATATTACCGAACAAACAATATATACCAAGTTTGAGCAAATCGATACAACCGTTTAGGCTGCAGACTCGCGGACATACAGACAGACAGACGGAATTGGGGGACCCACTTTTTTATTGTTCTCTATGATTGTAATGTCATGTTTGATTGTTAGATTTTTTTTGCACGAATCCATAACGTACCTATAATCGCAATAAAATCAGAAAGATCGATTTGTCTGTCGATTGGTAATTATAACTAACTGCATGAACACATCCATCGATCCACTATCAATCGCACCAACAAAACTAAACAAATTAAATTCGAGACTAAAGCAAGATTCTATTTTAGCTTTTTGTCGACTGTAGCGAGCCACTGCCGATATTCTATGCAAAATGCTACTATATGTAGATTTACTATGGTCAATTATCCCAATAAAACACGGCTAACGTACTCTTTATCCAGAAAATTTAAATTAAAAATCAATAAACTTCGAATTGTATGCGTTTCCAACATCATCTTTTAATATTTTTTGCCAAGCTAAAGTCGTGTAAACTTAGAAAAACAAAATACTTTGAATTTGGCAGCGGACGTTGCCTTTGTCGAATAGTTTGAGGTCCACTCTTGTCGATTGATGATCAATGATACATTTTGAAAATTATTTTATTTCAATATGTAAATGTAAATAAATATTTTAAATAATTTAATTTTCTTATTTATTAGTGTTTGAAAAATATTTAAATTAATGATTTTCGTTTATTTAAAAAAAACAATCTTTAAATCTATAGACTATATGTCTATAAAAATGTGTTCTTGAAAATAACCCAGCATCTTAAACTGAACAAGTATCACTATTAGCGATATAACTGCTGATATAATCGTCACGCTGAACTCATTACTAAGTCGAAACAAGCCATAAAGTTCAAGGTTATAACATTCAAGTCTGAGTTGATTTAAGAAGCTGTCCACCTAGAAATAAATTATTAATCCACATTCAGGCTTTCAAAGAAAAATTTAAGAAAATACTTACACTCCTATCCCAGCAGCTATCAACTCCCGAACACAAACTTTCCCAGCTTATCTTAGTAGGAATTTTTGAGTTGTGAACCATAAAATCAATTGAAAAAATAAAAAAGACAATGTCCCAAAAATGCTTTAAACTCATTACCAACATAAGCCAATTTATATTACCCTTGAAAATATAAGTCACAAAAATGAAATGCGCATTTCCAAAAAGCACAAAACAATTTGTATAAAGCCCAAAGAATAATTGTATCTGGTAACTCTCATGGAATTTATTGACCACTTTGAAAATGTCTCTGTATATCGCAGCACATCTATCGAGTTCTTCGGAAAAACTTCGCAATAGTTGAATCCTATGAAATTTCAACCTTCGACGCCTCTGAGAAATTTCAATCCGATTGGCAAGACATTTCAAATGGTTTCCAATATTCGAATACAGCCCTGAGGCCGTAATGTAACTCAAATTCAAAACATCAAACATCATAAGGGATCCACAAAAGAGGAAATGCGCCAAAATGAATGTAACCCGGGCTATCTTTTGTTCATTTGTTTGGGACTTCAATTGCTGAAAACCGATAACAATACCGACGATAGTCAGGATTCGACTAAGGATCATCACGAAAATCCAATATCCACACAACTTCGAATCACCGGTAATCGTTGAGGTCTGCTGAATGATTTCGATGGCTTTGTTAACGAGTCCGATGAATTGCTTGTTCTGAATTATTCTAGACACTTCGCACATAAACGAAATCCCCAAAAATATGGTAAACTGAATAGTAGCTATAGTATTTGAAAAGATTGGCATTATTTTTATCATAAACGGCATGAAAAATGCATAAATCATGTGGTTGAATAGTCGAAATGCCATACCGAAGGCCTGCAATTTGGGTGATGGTCGTAGTTGTCCCTGCCTGGTTACTGTGAAATCAACCAATCCCAGTACGGTTGCATACCAAAGTATCGATTTGAGCCCTACCGAAGGGTATTTAAGTTTTAACTTCGAGTTGAGAACCATTTAACTGTATTTTGTTGAGAAGAAGTGCAAGAAGACTGATTTGACTGAGAAGCTACGCTATACCTTAAAGTCATTTGCAAAATGGAACGTATGTCATAATAGGAAAAGCAAACAACTATGAAAGTCAACTTTTCAAAATTTTCATTAATATAATTGGAAAAAAATATTAAAAGCAATTCGATACACCTGACAAGACATAGGACAACGAAAATAGTTTACACTTTGTTCAGCAAAAAACCTGAGAAGTAATTGATTAATCTCTTTAATGTAAAATTTTAATTCCATCACCTAGTCTGATACAAAGTAGATTCGACGACTTTAAAAAAATGTGGATATACGCGGCGGTGAAAATAATTATTTATCGGACTGTGAGAAGGAGTTTTTAGTTTCGCAGTTGCTGACGCTCCATAACACCAAAACGTGGATTCTGTAAGATTTAAAAATCCTATGACTTCCCAGGATCTCGTGCCCTTTCGAGCACTTTCGAAAATAATATACACGACTGAATTTTACGAACTTACTCTTGTAGCTAAACATTGGTTGGTTCTTTTCTTTGTGTTAATGAATTGTCGAATTATATAAATTAGGCAGGTATCACCTACATATACACGGAACTTATGTAAATGTATATATATTTACTAGCAGACCCGGTCACACGTTGCTGCAACTTCATTGTATTGCGCTCATGATTATTAGATATTAAATGGTATTGTTAAGGAAGTGAGGGTAAAGTTTCTAATTAGTATTAATCATTGCTTTCCAATAATGAGGAACTAAATGATAAACAATATTACTCGTTAATCTGTCTTTTGTTAAAACAAATAAATTTGATGGTTTTCAAACATGTGAGCATGCAACATAGAGCTGACCATGGGAGAAAATCGGATTTTCCAAATCCAAGCCACAAATTGTCATTGTCTGCCCTTGTGGCGCATCGTCATCTTGAAAGCCAAACCTATCGATAATTGTATTTATATCCTTTTGAAAGGTATTGTTGAGTCTGATGGAATTATAAGAATTCGAGGTAATAGGACGACTTCTCCTTTAAACTTTCCAGACAATAGCTATCGTTGCTTCAAGTTCGTTTCCGTTAATTCTTCTGATGACTAATTGTACACCGATTGCATAATTTTGGTGGACTTAAATTCCGCAAACGAATGAGCGGTGAACCAATTTTCAGACAAAGCTTGTGTGGCGGCATTCCTGGCATATCCCGAGAATTTAAAAATTTAGTCGGAAGATTGACGGTCTCATTTTCATCAAAAATAGTGTCAATTTAAAAGTCGTTAAATTACCTGGCAATACAAATTTTAAAAGAATAAATTTAATTTCTCAAATTTACGTTTAGACGCTGGATGAGGACGATGCTGGTAAGAACACATAACAAATAATTATGGAATTAAATAAAAGTTAAAGTTTATATGTGTCGTTTTTCCCACACCCTGTAATGAGAATATTGTTTTAGGAGTAAGTTGTCTCAAATAGCAATTTTCAAAGTTTCATGAAAATCGGTCCATAATCACCAAAAATATGACTATTTTGTTTAGAAGCAAATAGGAGTACTTAAACATTCAAGTTTGGGTGGTTTTTTCATTGGCGCAGTCATCTCGGCCTTACTGGAACAAACTCGATGCTGATCAGTGTTAACAATCATGAAATTTTCTTCTGTGAATTATACGGTACGAAATATGTACACGAATTACCCATAAATGTACCAATAATTGTTTTGTTCTATGAAAACTGAATTTCGCTTTTAAAATACATTTCTGGTTATTCTTATTCTGAGACCAAAAGTCAATACTCAAAAAAGTGGTGTCATTCTATTTTTATTGGCCTATACACTAAATAAAACGACTGGATGGCAAATGCTTACTCATTTGTTCGATCACATCGTATGCAAAACATTTCTACTAAGAATCTAAATGTATTTCTAAAGTCTTTTTTACTTAATTTTTTATATACAAAATTTTTTAAATTTTTTTCTAAGGAAAATTGGCCTGACAGTCTTAAGGATTTATTAATACTTGTATAAACTTAGGAACGAAATTTCAAAAATCAAATCATAAACACGTTTTCGAAATATTGAATTTTCAATTATTTTTTTTTTTTAATCCAAAAAAATATTTTTCGAAAATTTTGGGACGTACTGCATGATAATATGAAGGAAATCCTATGTAAAAATTTTGATCGAAATCCGTCGATCCGGTTATGAGAAAGTAGAAAATAAAAAAAAATTTATGGGATCAACTCTTAATAACAAACTATGTAAAAAAAAAATGTCCACCAAAATGTAGGCTATACCTAAAGTAGTGCACACACTTGTTTTTATTAAAATAGGGACATCCGTTTTCGAAATAATCAAGATGGTAGAAAAATTTGCATGGCAAGTACCGTTATTTTTAAGTAATAATTATTACAAATTATTCTTACGCATTTAAAAAAAAAAAACATGAAAATCGGTTGGATAGTTTCGGAGTTCATTCAACACATCAACGTGACACGAGATTTATATATAATAGGTTGTGATACTAGAGGACTAGGCGAACTTCGTCTCGCCCCACACTCTAAAAACTACGTGTTAATTTACCACGAAATTGTATGTAATTTTTAGTGTAAGAGTGGGCAAGTTGCGTATTTATACACATGACAATAGGTACAAAAAAAAAATGAACACATTATGTTGGATATTACAAGCATTTGTTACAAATTTTCACCCTCTGTGTACCTTTCAATCACCATTGTTCAGTATTGAACTAATAATGCTTAAATATTACGCCCACGATGTTTATAATTAAACAAATATTGTTTAAATTCAAATACCTCATAAAACTACACATAAAGTGTTTGTAAATGAACAATCAAAGCTTATATTTACTACGTTTATATAAACAGTGATTTTTTAAGAGCTTGGTTTTTGAAAATTCAAAAAAACACAGAAACTTGTAAAAAGTGAATGAAATTTTTATTTGGATCGATAAATCAATTTCTGCCATTTACTTTTTAAAAATAATTTCACTTAAATGTTGCCCGCGGCTACGCTTCAGGTGGTCCATTCTGAAGGTCCAATTTTGGCAAACTTTTTCACACATTTGGGCAGGAATCTCACAAATGACGCGTTCAATGTTGGCTTCCAAGGCAGCAATCGTGTTTGGCTTGTCCCCATAGACAATAGACTTAACATAGTCCCACAAAAAATAGTCTTACGGGGTCAAATCACATGACCTTGGTGGCCAATTGACTGCGCCAAAACGTGAGATCAACTGCTCACCAAATTCGCCTCTCAATTGATGCATGGTTTCGCGTGCAGTGTGGCATGTGGCACCGTCCTGTTGGAACCACATGTCGACCGAGTTCAATTCTTGCATTTTCGGCAAAAAAAAATCTGTTATCATCGAACGGTACCTTTCTCCATTGACCGTAACCCTACGGCCTTCATCGTCCTTGAAGAAGTACGGCCCAATGATGCCGCCTGCCCATAAACCGCACCAAACAGTGCATTTTTCGGGATGCATTGGTAGCTGCTGAATTGCCTCTGGCTGTTCTTCACTCCAAATACGGCAATTCTGCTTATTCACGTATCCATTTAGCCAAAAATGAGCCTCGTCGCTGAAGACAATTTTCCGATAAAAAAACGGATCCTTATCCAACTTTTCTAAGGCCCATTCACCGAAAATTCTACGTTGTGGTAGGTCGCCTGGCTTCAATTCTTGCACCAGCTGTATTTTGTATGGGTTTTAACCAAGATCTTTGCGTAAAATCTTCCAGGTGGTCGAATAACACAAACCCAATTGCTGCGATCGACGCCGAATGGACATATCGCGATCTTCAGCAACACTGGCGGATGCAGCAGCAATATTCTCTTCGGTACGCACTCTACGGATACGATTTGGTGGATTAATGTCCAATAAAGTGAAACTGGTGCGAAATTTGGTCACAATGAGCTGAATAGCCTGCTCGTTGGGTCGATTATGACGACCATAAAACGGACGTAGCTTGCGAAACACATTTTTCACAGAGCACGAATTTTGATAATAAATTTCAATAATTTGCAAACGTTGTTCAGGCGTAAGTCTATTTATGATGAAATGGCAAACAATACTGAATCGAAATGTCAAATGTTCGTGGAATTTGTCATGTGTGATCTGTCAAAAATATAAACGTCAAAAACCAATTAGCAAAAAAATCACGTTATATAATAAAAAGTTATGGATTTTATGTTTAAATTTGCAATTTTTTTGTGAGGATGACGATACGTTTGCACGTTCATTATTCATTTCATTCGTAATCAGATCGTTGGCCAACACAGAATGTACTAGTTCTGTATTTATAAATTTTGTTTTATAATATTTTGTTTTTAATAATTTGAATTTAGTAAAAAAAAAAATTTAAGTAAAAAAAAAAAAACTAAAATGACTCGATTTGTTATGTGTTTTTACTCAAATTTAATTTTAATAATAAAAAACTTTATTTAATTTTTAGCAAAAAATATTCACCCTTATTACGATTGGCGTTTATTTTAAACGATAGCTCTCACTTTTTGTGTCGAGTCAATTTTTTGGCGTTTTATTGTCGGTATTACGAAACTAAAACGCCACTTGTTATCGAGCGAAATACGTTCCACATAATCAGCTGATTTTGAAAAAAATAATTTTAAATGCAACTGTCATTAATTTTTAAATTCATATAAATTTCTGCGGATTAAATTAATAAAAGTCGCTAAACAAATAGTGTTGCCGCATTTATTTTCTCAAGAAATGCGAACAAGAAACCAACAAAATTGATATATGTACATAATTAAAGATCCAAATTCCAAATCAAATCCGTGAGATTTGCCTGATACGAAGTAAGTAGATGGACAGATCAAATTCCTTATATTTTCAATTAAGATTTATTCTCTTCTTTTCAGATTTGTAATGCGCAGATACTTCAAGCTGAATAATGTAGCCTTTCTTAAACTTCAATAAATAGCACTAGAAAATGCCACAAGGAAGAAGGATATTATGTGTCAATTTTAAAACTTGGTGTTAAAGAATTCAATATTGTGCTATGTTTCCAATTTGATTTTGCTTTTTGTATTTTGGACACCTCCTCCTCTCTTAAAATAAGTTCCAATAACTGAACGAGATGCTTCATTTGTTCGGCATTTGTAATGTTTACCCCTTAATAAGCCCAAATTTAGTAAAAAGTATTAAAAAAGAATATACAAAACAACAAAACTTATATTTTTAGGCAATTTCGAAACGAGTCGTTCAAACATTTTTGTTCGACAAAAAAGAGCGTTTTAGTTGGCGCATAAATAAGGCATAACGCATACTGTAATAACGATGAGCGACGTTTCTCTCACAAAAATTTAAGTTCCACTTGAATTAAGGCGTTAGGCTGAGAAAAATGACTATACAACGCCAATCGTAATACAAATATTTGAAAATTACATTCGTTCTTTAAGCGAAACGCCATTCATAATAAGGATGATTGTTTTATTGTTTTGTCTTTTTTCTGCATTATTTACTTCGTAAGCACAAATAATAAATAAATACATTTTTTTCCAGTGATATTCAACAGGTCAAAGAATATCGCAATTGGCCATCGACGCTTGTTTCTCGCAACCTTGTTATTTTGGCAAAGATGGTTATCAACATCAAAACGTATTTATTTGTTGTAATTTAGACACATTTTTAAGGAACGCTCATAGGCATACAAGCGTAAAATTTTGTGTTCATATCAAGTAATGAATCTCTACAAAAAGTTTAAGATCTTTAAAAGCGAAATCAGATACATAAGTTCTAAGTCTAAACGTTTTCATACCTAATTTTGTTGGAAGTTTACACATTTATTGTCGAATTTCGCTATAAATTTGAACAAAAAAAAGTTAAAGTTTACTCATTTAATGCTGATATTTAAGAAAACTTAACCTCTTTTTAGAGCGAAATCACATAAATGAAGGTGTAATTTTAAGCGTTTTAATAAATACTTAATTTTGTGTGGAGTTTAAACATTGTTTTTCGAAAATTCGCTATGAATTTACAAATAAAATGTTTATATTTACACATTTTATGTTTATATATAAGAAATATTTGCTTAAATTCTGTTGAATTTTCAACAAAAATTATGTATTATATACATTAAGTTTAACCATCTTCTCTGTAGAAATACACATTTTTTCTTTAAATATTTACTTGAAATTACACATAAAAGATTTAACATGTACACATTAAATATGTAGAATTCATACGTGTGTAAAAATACTGAAACTATGGTAGGCAACAAGTTTCCTCGCTTTATGATAGTAAAATTACACGATTTATTTTTAGAGTTTATACAGATTTCTCAAAAGCATTCGATCGGGTTAATCATAATATTTTACTTAAAAAATTAATTATAATTGGTTTCCACTCCAAATTTTTAAACTGGTAAATGCATATTTAATGGATCGAACTCAGTTAGTAAGGTTAAATAACATTATTTCCTCACATATGCATCATACCTCGGGAGTGTCGCAAGGAAGTCATCTTGGGCCCCTTTTCGTCTTGTTATTTGCTAACGACAATCCCAATGTATTTTTAAATACTAAATGACTTATGTATGCGGATAATATGAAGCTCTTCCGGTTCCATTAATGCCCACTCGATAGATTCCGGATAGTGAAACAACTTTGCACCCTTTTTCCACTTCAATAAGTGTCAAAAATATTTAAAAATTAATTGCGAAAAATTTTAAACAACCTGATTTTAAGGGCTTAGCATGATACTACTTAACAGTTTGCTAATACTAAAGAACTTTACTAATATTTTCCTATTTTTAAACACTTTTTAACTAGCACCATATTTAATCTATTTTTTAATAAACTACAACTAAACACGCATAAAATAGTGCAAAAAAGTAAGCGAACATAACTTTATGACGATTGTAAATGTCAAACTGGCATATGGATTTAGTACGATACTAAAAAATAAAGTAGCCATTTTGTGATTTTAACTTTAGTAAAATGTTAAGAAAATAGTACGATACTAAACTCGTTTAAAATTAACAAAATCCTCTTTTTAGCCTAGTATCATACTAAAAATGATTTAACATATTCCTAAATCGTTTAAAATTTGGCGCCAATGGCTTTAAAAATTAATAGGGATGATAGTGAATGGTGCGAAAGCTTTGCCATCTAATTATCACAGAGTTTGTGGAGATAGCCTGGTTTGCAGAAACTTTTAAATAATATATTTAAATAATTTTTTTATTCAACAAGGTAATAACAAAAAACGTAATTTATTTTCATTTAAAATATTAATTGCTTTTAATTCCCTATACAAAAGAATATTATAATCTGCTTTTACTTCGTATAATAACTTTTCAAGGAATTGCGAAACTTAAACCGGTCAGTGTATGTAAACCATAACAATTATAATAATTGCAGTGTATTCATCATATTAATTGATTCGTTAATTTTATTAAATGAATTCTGCATAACTACATTATGTTTCCAATCAATACACAAAACGCTTCCTATGCCCCGAGGAGCAAAGCGACGTAGTAGTTAATAGGTACCTTGTGCAAAAATCCAATCTAGTTATCCTTATCACATTATAAATGCTCAGGACACGTGTGTGTAATAAAATAACTTATATACACAAACACACCTACATAAATCGATAACTCTATAACACTCTACACACTTTTAATGCATCCTTTGGGAGAAGTAGAGTGAGTGAGTGTGTGCAGAGGAAGTTTTTTTTTTTACAAATATTTTATAGCTCTATAAGGACGTTTTGATTTATTATTGATTAATTTGAGCGATTTAAAGGTTGTTTCACTTCCAATTCATATACTCGTAAAATTATAAAAAAAAAAAAACGAAAAGGAAGAAAAATCAAACGATTACCCAAAGAAGACAAAAGTAAGGCTCATCATTTGGTTTGAGTGTGGGTGGTTGCATCTGGAGAGTTGGTTTTTTTTTTATTTTACATAAAGTATCCATAAGAATAAATATATTGCTAAAGCATTTAAGAACGACAGATACAAATTAATATCCAAGCATCTTCGTTGGTTTGCGTTAATATTTGCAAAATAAAGCAAACCTACGCTTGGAGTTATAATATACACTCTAGAATTTAGTGATTTCACCTCGAGACGATGTTTTTAATTTTTTTGTCTGCCATGAAACCACTCACTCGGAAAATCCCCATTATGGCGCGTAATCCTCGTTGAAGTATATTTGCTCAGTATTTTCCTAAATATGTATTTGTTTCTCTCCAAGCCAAATATATCCTCTTGAATAAATAAATAATACAAAAAAGAAGGGAAATCTTTGTGACCTTGAACCAAACCCAGTTTCCCAGGCTCGTCTAGGGTTGCCACCAATGAAAGTTGTTAGTTCCCAAGAAAAAAATTTAAAACTCTTTCTCCGAAAAGAGTGTGTTGTCTGGTTGCTATATTTTTGGGGAGATAAAATTGACCGGAGATGAGCAAATATTTGGACACACAGTTTTACTTAACGGTAAACACGAATCAAAATATAGAAGCTATTAATGATTGGAAATATGCAAATATTAGTTTTACTACCAGTTTCCATGACATTTGGTATAAGAAAGATTTTTAACCATATAAAAAACGGTCTGTTACTGTAACTCCTTGAGATTGACTGGAAAAAGTATAACCTTTGTGTTCTAGAGAGAGCGTGCTCATTTGAATTCAGCATATAATATGGGTAAGTTATGCCTTAGAAACGCAAATTTCATTCGTAAATTAATAAGTATGAACAATAATTCCATGTTCTTCACATATGTATGTATCTTGTGCTAAGCCAATTCCCTCTCTATCTTTTTAAGCCGCACATTTGCCAAAGTACAATGATATTTAACGCCAATTGCAACAAAAATGTGTTAACATTCAAATTTTTTGCTCCATCTTCTAATAATAGTACATACAGCCGTATCTATAATAAATCTTTAACTCTTACTTAACTTTAAAATACCTTAAAACAGCACTTATTTAGTAAGATCCCAGGGCCGGCAGCCATACGTCATTTTATCATAGCTGAATTTTTTTCTGTGAATAGATACCAAAGTAGAGAAGAACGAATGGACATTCCGAATTTTCAATACCCAACTACGATATTTTATCAAAGCTGATTTTTTAATAATGGCGCAAAATTTTAAAGCCACTTTTAGTAATTTATTAAGCTAAAAAGATAATTGCGCTAATTTTAAACGATTTTAATATTTTGCTAAAGTTAAAATCACGGAATGGCTACTTTAACTTTTAGCAATTTGCTAAATCCATTATGGAATCTGATAGTATATCAGCCTTGCACGCGGGTGCCCAGGTTCGAGTCCTGCTGGTGACCCATTTATTTATTTATTATTTTTTTTTTTTTTAAGAAAGTTAAACTAAAAGAAGTTAAAATGATGAAAATAGAAATAACTAATACCTTTTTAGAGCACATGTTGGGTTGTCATCAACATATTATTAATTTACAACGCATAGCAACAATAATTGTGTTCATCAAAATTCAAACCCTACAAATGCTCAGCTTTCTGCTTCATTCGCAATTTACTAGTTTAGAAAAGGTTTAAAAATTTTGAAACAGTTATTCAATCAATAAGCAATTAGGAAATTGCTAACTATAGGAACCGCCAAATAACTTCTTTTTTTTTTTAAATGGGCGCAAAACATCTAGTGTAGCTTTGGCTGTTTGGCACGTAGTGCCGTCCTGTTGAAACCAATTATTGCCAATATCCTCCTCTTCAATTTTTGTGAACAAAAATTCTTTCAACATGGCCCGATAACGATCGCCATTGACTGTAACGGCCACTCCTTGCTCATTTTCGAATTATGCCTCTGAACCAAAATCCGCACCAAACAGTGACTCGTTTTGGGTGTATCGGCTTTTCAATGTATGCGTGCGGGTTTTCTGTGCCCCAAATGCTACAATTTTGCTTGTTTACATACTCGCCAAGATCAAAATGAGCTTCATCTGAAAAGATGATTTTTTTTTAGCAAAATCGGCATCTTCTCTAAGTCAATCGCAGGCCCACTTAGCGAGCGTTGTTCAAGCGTATACATAACCATATTCGTTCAGCGGAAGGACAAAACTAATTATTTGTCAAATCAGACATGAGCTAAGTGTTACCATTCACGAAATAAGCACTAGTTGAAAAAAAAAGTTAGATGGCGGACCCGTTAGTAAAATTTTAAGCCCTTAACAATAGGTTGTTTAAAATTTTGCGCCAATATGTTTATGGGGATAGTGTCTCAAACTTTGTTTGACATTTGTCAAACACCGCGTTTCGTCCGGCATACACCCTTAAGATGACAGCTTAAAGGTAGTTTTGTGATTTTTTCTAAGACTTATAAATCACTTAAATTTAGTTAGTACATTAGGTTCCAATTCGAATAGAATAAGAATACCCTAAATTTATAAGCCACGGTTACAACCCCACGGAACTGGAGGAAATTTCTTTTCGCTGAAAAAATAAGATTTAAAAAGACAATATGGTTAAAATCATAAACCTTGTCCGATCCGATATCGAAGGTTCTCATTAGAGGTGGTCACGTTTCTGCTGATCTACAAGTAATGGCTGCCATAAGATATTGGGGTCGAAATGAGGTTCAAATATAAATATTTTAATTATTCTTTATCCCGCTAAAAAGTGGATGCAAGTTAATGGGGCGGATATGCACGGACTTATAGCCAATCTACGCTCTGTGTGATATGTCAAAGGCATTCGCCTCAAAGCGAACCGAACTTGTATAAAAATGCCAACATTGGTCTCAGAGCAAATAAAAGAAATTGACAAGTTTAGGCAAATACGTGGTTTCCCACATGTTGTTCTGAGTGCAATCGATTGTACCCACATCAAAATACACAAATTTGGATGTCTATCGGTTCAGTATTAGGTTTCTATTCACTCTTCACTTCTATTCATTCAATGAAAAAGCAAAACCTTCAACTTTGTTCCGCTAGTTGAAAATAGAGTACAGTTGTACTTTTTAGTAATATAACTAACTACATACTACAAGAAAAATTTTGTCGAAAACGTTTTTATCAATTATGTTTAAGCTCCGAACTTAAAATGTGACAACCGAATTCAATAATATTAACCGTAAGTTTAAAAAAAAAAATCTAGTTTCAGTTTTTTCGTATATCTATCTAGAATTTTGAATAACAGGATTTATTAAATTTTTGTGATCTCACTCATCGAAGTAAAAAAAGCAATAATGCATTTAAGGAATAATAAATGGCAAGAGGAATCCATTTTATTAGTTTTTTAGATCTAATAATTATACAATTCTTCAAACAAAAATTATAATATTTCATTATTGAACCAATAACCACGATCTTCAATATCTAACAGGTGCGAGGTTTGAACCAAAGACAAGAATAAACCATATTCTTAAAAAAAAAAAAAAGTTTTCTTAAAAAAAAAAAATATTGACGTGAATTGAATACCCCGACTGCATGGTAGCCCTAACCATTGTGTTAGAGCTATAATTCAGTGGAGGATTTCGAAATTTTGAATAGTGTGTTGTCAAGATTATGACTATGCGTGCCAACTTTTGTGTGTAATATTTCTTCTTTTGGGGAATTCGAAAATGGGCGGAGATGATAATAAATAGGCGTTATGTTCATTCGTGCCTA
Organism: Philhelius pedissequus; assembly: GCA_910595825.1. NCBI lineage: Eukaryota > Metazoa > Arthropoda > Insecta > Diptera > Syrphidae > Philhelius > Philhelius pedissequus. The sequence continues at coordinate 10,238,652 of OU343161.1, read as the reverse complement.
AGTGAAACTACATGGCTTGGAAAAAGGAAAAAATATTTACAATTCAACCTTAAGGGATTTTCCAGGAAGATGAGTAGAGATTTTCAACTTTTGTGCTGTGCACACCCCAGTAGACCAGCCTTGATCTTTCAAAGGGAATCCCTTGATGGTTCGCTGGCATTAAGGCACAAAGCAGCGAGCGAACACACATATCTACAATGATGTATGAATTGAAACAGAAATAGAAATGAGTTTTTTTTTTCATTGCCAAGCTTTCTGAATAGAAGCGTGAGATGACTTGGACTTGACATAAGCCCATCAGGGATGTTCATGCTCATTCAATACTATTCTATCTCTTTGTTCAAATTAATGTTCGTTCAGAAGAAGTGTGCAGGGTGTGTGGTGCGTTAATTTTATGGATTCCATTCTTTCCCTAAAGCTTTTTGTTGTCTCGGTTTGTTAAATACCTTATTTGCTGAAACCATTGTTTATCACACAGACTGTGGTTAAAGAGCCCCGGATAGATAGATCTTCGAAGGAGTATCTATAAATGTTTCAATAAATAGTCTTTATATCTGCCAAAAAAATTTCATTTCGAACATGACCATAGCCTTTCTCTAACTGCAATTGTGTGGAGGATTGTCGATTTTCCAATGCATTGATCTCCTTCCATATACATATAGAAGCACAATATAGTGTAGAGGCATGCAGCAAAACTGCGAAGAACTCCGCATCCGCAAAAATAGTGGGAAGTCAATTCCTCCGCACTAAAGTGTACACAATGATTTACAACGGCTATACAATTCAATTATTATTGCAGAGACTGCAGCTGTGGTCTTCCGTTCGTGGAAAGGATATGGCTTCCATATGGTTACAATATCGTTTTGCAATGTGGTGGGGTATTTTAACGAGCATTTCAACTTTAATAGTCGGGGTGCCGGATGTTTTTTTATGTCTTTTTTTTTGCTTTTTATTTAAAACTAATTTCCGATTCTCTGGTCATTTTACGTGTGTGTGAGTGACTTTGTGCATCGGCCACATGCATTTGCTGCCAAGGATTTGTACTTATTTTTTCTTAGTTATAGATTCATTTCTCGTTAAAATGAGAAGAAAGTGTTATATAAATGGGTGATTTTTTGACTGCGGGGAAATCAATGAAATTTAGTAGGTAACGAGGTACTTGTGAAAAAAGCTAATTTCATACAGGGATATGGATGTTAGTGAGTCTTAATGAAGTATGCACTGCATCCTCTGAATGAAATTGGATTAAGAAATAATTTGTAGAACGAAAGTAAGTCTAAGCCCTTAAAGATTTCGTATATCACACATTTTACATTTTTTTAAGTAAAACTTCTTTTGCGGGGGTAAATAAATTTCTGTGGATGCAACGGCAATGGCAACGACAGATGAAATTACATTATCAACGAAGAAGATTTGTCAATTTCATTTTAAAAACACACACCAAATAAACTTCTTTATAATTTCTTTTATTTAAATCACAAACACTGTTGGAAATATCACTTTTAACTTTTTGAAGTAAAAGTATTTTATAATTTACTAACAATTTATAGATAATTGAAACAAAGAATCCTAAGTTCGCTGACAAATCCGAAATAGAATTGCCATGCATTTGTAAGATTTCTTTATTCTTTAAACACAATGGATGTGATACGAAAACGATAGGTGGGTTCACGAGATCTCATCGTTCTATTTAAATTAGTGTCAAATTATGACGAGGATACACATTTCATGTCGTCACGTTATATTGAATTAATAGATAAAGCAATTGAAAATTAGTTAGCATCAATATTATTTTCTTAAATCTCGTCGTGAAAAGATAGTTGGGAAATGGTTACAGTGAATCTTGTCACGCTCTTGTCTTACTTTCTTGGACTTTGTGAATCATTTCTTTTGTCAAATCTCCGATTAAATTTTCGGTCCAATGTCACTTGCGTAACGATTATATAACTACTAAATTTTTGTGACATGCCTACTTATAAACGTGGTTCAAATATTTGATCATTGGTTCACTAAATTTAACTGCCGATTTTGGCGCATCACTGCAATTCAACGATTGGTAGATGTATGAGACTTCTATTACATACTTGAATCTTGAATTATCTTTGAACTCAAATTAATCCGCTAAAATCGTGAGCTAAAATTCCAGAATCACAGTTCAAAGATTTAAGCCACAAGTGTACAACAAGCCCTCAGTAAACTCTTGGATTAGACATGGAATACGCATTTTTCATTTACTAGTAGAGCTACTAAGCTACTAAATCGTTAAGCATTGGAATAAAATTGGTGAGTGTAAGTTGAGAAACCAACGGAACACAATTTTAACCACCGTTGAACCTCACTTAACTCGGCGAAATCGGAATTATATGCTTGGAACTTGAATTATAGTTGAACTCCAGTTATGTCGACAAAATAGTGAGTTAAAAAATCTTTTTCTGTCTCATCCTGTACCAAAAAGTTACCAATTTGTGAAGTCGTTTCATTCTACCCTTTTTTCGCTGCAAGCTGCAAATCGTGATTTTTTTAGGGCGAATATGTTGATTATGGCTTAATGTGATGGTTGAACATGGTGTACGAATGAACATGTGCTCATTGAATTTTAGGAGACGAAGCTTTACTTTTATGAGAAACTCACGGAACACAGTTGTTATTTTTAATAAAAATATTTATATAAAAATGAAAACTGTGATGCATTGTTTCTGATAAAATTATGCTTAGTATTATCATAAGGATCTATCTATTTATTTGTGTTAATTTGCGTAAAATTTTGTTTAATTTTACATATTAAGTAGTATATCTCTGCAAAAAAAAATTATGATCTTAAAAGCAAAATCACATATATTAGGTCTAATTTTAAGTGTTGTCATACATAATTTAGTTGGGAGCTTAAGCATTGTTTATTGAATTTCGCTATAAATTTACAAATAAAAGGCTTAAACTTACCATTTTTATGCTTACATATAAAAAACCTTTGCTTAAATTCTGTTTTTGATTTTTTGAACACAAATTTTGTTGTATGTAGAAATGCACAATTTTACTTTAAATCTTTATTTGAAATTACGCAATAATAAAAGATTTAGAAATTACACGGTCACGGCAAAATTTGTCGCGACAAGTTTAATCCTCGTGTTTGTTTAATATTATTTTTTTTTGACAGCTCTTCTTCCACTTTACTAAGAGAAAGCGGGACGCCCATGGTCCATCAGCTATCGGTTCTTCCTCTCAGTGCTGTGGAAGAACACAAGATGGATGAATGTGGCGAATTTAGCCTTAATATCGAAGTACTACCATCTGGCGTTGGTGGAAGAGTAATATTGATACTTTTGTTGAGAACTAGACTATAGGTGGAGAATGGCCAACGGAAAGACCTAATTTTTAATGTGTTATTTTACATTTTAATATAGATTATAAATTGATTAACTTGCTTTTCTGTACAGACGGACTCTTAACGTTGGTTTCCACCTTCTTGAACAGTGAAACACGATAGGTAGGACTTATAAGATTTAGGCTCTTTCACACTGGGTTGGTTCATATTTACAATTAACTTTCGCTCTGACTGGAGTTTTCGATTTCTTTTCTTTTCCGACGGGTTTCGCGTTTTAGTTTTTTTAATTTTAGAAAATAAGTTTCATGATTTTTTCTTGTGGTTAAAATTTTGTTTTCAAGGAACAGGATGTATGAGGCTGAATGCAGTCTTGAAACTGACGTAATCTGGAAGTGAATCCAGTGCGGCGAGTTCCAAGATGACTTGCATTTATTAGGGAGAAAAGGTTGTGAGTAAGCAGGACGGCGAGACTTCCACACGTCGGTACTACTCTGCACCTTTGGGCTGAGTGGCCAGTGGTGATGTGATTGGTAGGCCGCTCCTCCAGATTGACTGAAAACAACAAAGACTGGATTGGTAAGAAGTGTTTCGCTCAGGCAAATGATCCTAGTGAACGGACTTCTAGGAAGATCTTAATTGTGAGAACAAGTCGAGGAGAGCAAAATTTTAAAAAAGACAAGGAAAAATGAGGAAAACAAAACAGAAGGAAAAGGAAAGGAAAGGAAAAATTTCAGTGAGAGGAGGAAAATTTGGAGGGAATACAAAAAAAGCTAAGTACAAAAACTTAAACAGAAAATAATTATATATACATATCGGATTGATAGATATATATATGTATAGTTATTTCACATTATTGTGTGTTACAAAAATCGTGTTTGCCTGTAGGGTTTTCCTATCGTATAAAAAGATAAAAATATTAATCATTAATTATCTTCAATCACTCGCAGAATTGTGTCTTATTCGGGAACCAGGCCTTAACGGTCCATTTCTTGTTTTTTTTGCTAAAATATTTCTTTGTATTGTAATTTCCTGGGTTTTAATTCTGTTAATAAGGTTTCCAGGCAATAAAATTCAAAAACATAATTCGCCTCTGTTCTTTGTTAAATTCATTGGGTAAATTTTTCTGTTCATCGTCTCATTCCGCTTCAAAGGCTTGCAATTTCCTTAAATTTCAAAAAAATTGGTGGCGCCATTTTTTTATTTAATAGGTACGTTCTTGGAAACCAATCGAAGTAATTTTGATTAATTGCATAATTAATTCATTAAAAAAAATTAATCGATCAATAAAACAAAATCGATCTATTATTGTTTTATACAGGGTGGCCCACGAATCCTGCTATAATAACAATTTAAATAGCTTTTATTTTAATCGATGTATTTCATTAATTTTTTTTATAGGATTAAAAATTAAATTTTATTTTAAATAACTGATGGTTTTTAAAGATGATTGACCGCAAATGACATCCACGCTCATCCACGCATATGTGGCACCTGATCAGAAAATTGTTCATTGCGGCCTGAAAGGTTGAAATTGGGATCGCCTCAATTATTGTCTTAATGGACTGCTTCAATGCAGTCAAATTCCTAGGTTTCGTTTTGTACACTTCCTTCTTGACATAACCCCATTAAAAAAGTCTGTTGCAGTCAGGTCAGGTATGACCTTAGGGGCCAGCGGAAAGTGCAGTTTCTGGATATCAATTTATTTGGGAATTTTCGTTGCAGCTCCGCCATAAATTGTGTGGCTACGTGTGCACTTGCTCCATCTTGTTGAAACCAAATTCTCCTGAAAGGGATATGTCTTCGGCGAAGTTCTGGGTAAAAAAAACTCCTTCAACATCTTTAAATAACGGTCCCCCTTCACAGTTTGTGTTACACCGTTTTCTTCAAAGAAGTTTGGCCCTACAATACACCTTGATGAAACTGCGCACCACCCAGTGACTCGTTCTGGGTGCAGTTCTGTCTCATGGAGCATTTCTGGATTAGATTCACTCCATATATACGGCAATTTTGCTTGCTAACATTGCCGCTTAAGTCAGAATGGGCCTCATCAGACATGAGCAAACAATTTATCAATATGTTGTCTTCTTCGGCCATTGCAATCATTTTTCGGAAAAATTTTTTTGTAATTGCGTAAAGAAATATACTTAATTAAAACATAATTTTACCGTTTCAATTTTAAATGTGTATGCAATATTTTCAAATTTTGACATATCGCATATTTCGAAGTGAACTTAGATATACCTATTTTAAATCTGTTACTTTGCTAAGTTTCAAGTAAATTTTTACGTGCAACAGAAATAAATGTAAGAGTATGTAAATATAACTTAAAAGTTATGTGGAACTTAGCTATTAACAGGATTTATGATTCTAATCAACAAACGGGCATAAGTCTCTCAGTCACAAACAGACATCAGATGAAGAAAGAAAAACAAAAAATTAAAAGATTTCTTTCGCCATTGAAAACTGTGGAAAAATCTCCAAGCATAAATTTCTTGGAAAATGTGAAAAGTATTATTTGGTCTGATTTTGACAAACATAGAAATAAAGAAGAAAGAAACTACAAGGCGCTACAATAATGGGAAGCACTTTTCAACAAATATTAGGTTTCTATTAAGAAGAAACAAATACATAAATTAATTGTCAACGTTTTTATTTTGTTTGTGCAGTATAGATGAGATGAAACACAGAGTATTTACTTTGAAAAACTAAGATAAAGCTGCTCGGTGACCGGTGACAACCTGCAAATGGGGTTTCCTTTTCAGTTACAGTTTAGTGTGTAATTTAATTGATTTTCATTTCAACTGACAAATGTATATTTTTTTAATGTGCATCCAACTTTTTTGGTTCTATGGATTCCTGGAAAATTGAAATTGTATCAACAGAAAGAAATACGTCATTATTATTGAAAAAGTATCCAAGCACAAACTATTATTCAGTTCGAAAAATCCATAGATATCGAATCGTAAGCTTTCGATTTTCAGTTTTCCAAGAAAATCCTGAACCTATAAATGAATAAAAAATCTAATAAAAAAATGTTGTTCAAAGCAATATTGTATGCATATTTACACTCATATCCCAACGATCATCAATATCTGAGCACAGAGTTTCCAAATTCAATTTCAATGGAATTTTCGAACGTCGTCGCACCGCCAAATCCACCAGTGACATAAAAAGCAAAAAATCCATCATGTGCTTAAAAGCTAATGCTAGCATACTCCACCTTACAACTCCCGTTGTCACATAATAAAAAAATGTATAATGCACATTCCCAATTACAACAAACAGATGAAAGTATATCGAGAAAAACAATTGACTTTTTGATAATGAAAGCAATTCATTGATTATTTTGTAAATATCGCTGTAAATCAATGAGGCTTTGTCTAGGTGCTCTGAAAAATCGCAAAGAAGTTGCATTTGACGAAATTTAGACAATCTATTAGAAGAGCGGGTGGCCTTTTCTAGACTCTTTGCTATAAATTTCATATGGTCTCCCAAGCTCTGATATACACTCGAGGCAATAATAAAAGCCAAACACAAGAAATCCTGACACAAAAATATACCAAACCATAGAAAGGCTCTCAAGATAATTTCAAGTAAATCAGTATAATCAATTTTCAAATTTAGAAGCGTCTTTAAAAATGCTACCAAAATCGCTAGTATTGCTGCAATTCGACTAAAAAATATTAAGTAAATTGATTTACTGAGTATAAACGGGTTGCCCGTTATCGATTGAATATGAGAGAATATTTCGACCAACTTATTCAGAGCTGTTATGAACTGCTTGCTCCAGATTAGTTGAAAAACATTGAATGCAATGGTGAAGTATAATATTGATGCCAGTTCAATTGTTTCAAGAAGCTCTTCCAGATAATATGCAACATGTATCTTATAAACAATTGGCAGTAAAATGATGTAAATAAGAGAAGATGTTAGTCTGCTAACGATGCAGTAGAATTGCAGCTTTGTTGAAATTCTGAAACGGCCACTGTTCGTTATGGTGAAATTAGTTATGCCGAGTACTTTGGCAAAGTAGAACAAATACTTAATTAATTTAAAGTCGATAGTGTTCTTTAACATTGTGTCGGAGGGAGGTTTTTAGAAAGACTGAATCGCATGCGGTGAAAAAGTCGAGAGAAATTGCTGGGACAATTATGAAATGGATAGCACTGTTTCAGCAGAAGTCAGTCAATCATTTATTAATAACTTATTGCAATTACTGGAATTTGTTTGCACTTTGTTTTGCAACACTTAGTGCCTTCTTTAATCTTGAAAGGTACGTACGTACATAGGTACTTTGTATACAAGTGCAAGAAAATGGATTTTGGGAAAGGAGATTTTTATAAGGAAACAAAATGTTGTTATTATACTACATATACATCAGAATCTTCTTCTAGAAATGCTGATGGGTCACTTGGTATCGTAAGGACAGTAATTTGATAGCCAAACATATCAGGACCGTGACAGGAGAATCAAATTAAATAAAATGCACGACTGGATCGCACGTACTTGCTCCTATATTCGATCACATTATATTCAAAAGATTCTTAATGGAAACGGCTAAATGTATTTTTAAAGTCGTTTTTCACTTAATTTTTTATATATAAAAATTCCTAAATTTTTTCTAAAAAAAATTGTTATGAACATTTTAAATATTTAATAATATAATTTCAAAAACAAAATTTCAGAAAAAATTGTCCACCCGTTTTCGAAATATTGAATTTTCAAAAAAAAAATTTTTTTTTTTTCAAAAATCCAAAAAACTATTTTTATAAAATTATGAAATGCAATACTATTGAGAATTTGAAGGAGCTCCTATATAATTTTTTTTATCGAAATCCGTTGAGCCGTTTATGAGAAAGTCAGAAATCAATAAAATTATTGTATGGCAGGTACCGTTAATAACAAAATATTTAAAAAAAAAATTTAAACAAAATGTAGACCATACACAAAGAAGTACACATGCCATTTTTTATCAAAATCATTAGAGCCTTTTTCGAGATATTTAAGATGGTAAAAAAATTTGTATGGCAAGTACCGTTATTTTTGGGGCTAAGACCAGGATTCAAAAATCTATTTTTGACAATCACCTAAAACGCCTAAGCACCAAGTTTAAACCAAATCGGTTCAGCCGTTTAGGCTTTAGATCGTTCGACAGACAGACAAACAGATAGACAGACAGACAGACAACCAGACAGACAGATGTAATTGCGGGACCCACGTTTTTGGTGTTCTCTATGATCGTAATGTCATGTTTGATTGTAAGGAACAAATTTTTTTTTACGAATACATAACTTGCTTATAGTACCTATAATCGCAAGTAAAAACAGTGAGTGAAGGTATTTATCTAAATGCGTTAAAAGTAAAACGTCTCTTTATTTTTGGGTCCTTCCACTTAGGACACTTAACTTGAAACTCAGAACCGTTTTAACAACCCAAATTAAGTAGTTTTGAAATATGAATGAAATACATATTTTGATATTAACGGCATTTACAACATTTTTTTTTATTTTCGACTTTCAAAAATGTATGTAGGAGGCCCTTCAAATTCTAAACAATACTCCATGCCAACGTTTTCGAAAAGTATCTTCCATATAAATCTACACTCTCTTCACATAAGTTACTATACTCTGTCCCAAAAAAATAGGCAGTGTAGGCTAGATCAGACGTTTGGCTCTCATTATCGCTACAGTGGATTGCATAAATCTGTCACTCAATAAAGCTCTTACAGGGTTTTCGTAGTGTGTATTTTAAATAGACCCAAATATGTAAGAATAGTATGTAGGGATGCGGCCCTTTTTTCGATACGAATTTTTATTTAATCGTTTTGTTTATAAAAATTAAAATACATTTATATTTTCCACACGACCATGAGGTAAGATAAAAGGTGCGTTTTGGAAGGGTATCCCCAGTAGGCCTAATCCCTTTTAAATAAACAACAAGCAAAAATAAAAAAAATATTCATTATCAGATTGTATTTCTTTGGTGGCGAGTTTTGTTCTTTGGAACTGTTTTCGTTAAGAAGTCTGTAAACTTTTCGTTCACCTAGAGGAAATATATCAGCAACTTGCTGCGCAGCTTCTGTCTTATTTAGCAAATTTTTATGAATTTTTTTTTGTCGCGTCAACAATTTCTGTTTTTTTTTTTCGGAACTTAAATATTTTGAAATCCTCGAAGCCATTTCCAACTAATTGTAGAAAACTCTAAAAAGACACACCTTTAAAAATAAACCAGTTAAATATACAAATTGCACAAAACTTTAAAATAAATACCTAAACCACAAATACAATTTACATAAAAACACTTAACTCCACATTAATTGACCATGAGCTAAGAAAATCTACCTAAATAATGTTGTTCTTCAAAGAAAAGAGCTTAAAATTTTGTTCGTGCATTTTAACGTATTTTCAACACATTAAATGAAGGGCAATAAATGAAAACACTCCACGATAACACTCATCATTCAAGACTTTTTTTAAAACTCTCAAATAACTCAACAGAAACCCAAGGAAAAATAAAATGCACGACAGGATCGTACGAACTGGCTCTTTAACTAACAACTTTAGTGTAAAGTAGTAGCTAGCCACTGAAGTTGTTAGTAGGTATATGTAGTCTAGTTTAGTTATCCTCTGCAAGTTTAAAGCCGAAGTAGGTTAGATTACCTTGATTCTTAGTATAATGAATTGTCGAATGCATATAATTAAAGGAATGGTGACATAGGTACCATCCTAGAAATGTATATTTAAAAAGATTTTAATTATGTAAATTAGGAGGGTAATGTGTACCTGCCTACATAGATTGCGCCTAGGTATGTAAATATATGTACATATTTATGTATATATTATACATGTAATAATGAAAGTGAATGGTGTATAGGTGCGTAAAAATCGGGTTTTAAACTGATAAAAAGTGCTAAAACGATCACTTCAATCAGTTTCTTGAAAAAACAAAGAACGCCATTAGATGCCACGGATCAATGTAAATTTTATAAAAAAGTCTCTCGAAAATTGTAGGACGGATTTTGATGAAATCCGGTTTTTCATTTTAAGTTTTTTTGAAAACAAACTTTTTTAAAATTTTGGTATGCGGTTTTGTAGGGTTTATTAATATACATATGACTATAAAATTTAAAATTATTTTTTTTGATTAGTCTTAAAAATATTGATTTTTCATTATATAAAAAATGTTATTTAAAATTTTAATATGCAGAATTAGTTTGGCTTCCTAGATCTTCTCAGATATAAAATTTGACAGAAATCCAATGAACGGTTACCGAGAAAGCCAAAAATTTATAAAACCGTTATTCCATAGTACCGTTAATAGACTTTTCCCGTAAACTTGATTCATATCAAATGATAGCTATTACCAATAAAAAAATTCTCAAAAATTTTTTATCAAAATTGTTGGAGCCGTTTTCGAGAAAAATAAGATTTACCTTCAAGGTCATATGGAATGTACCGTTATTTTTAGGCCTAAAAATAAAATTTCAATTTCCTGTCTGAGGAATGCCAAAATAATAACAAATACAAAATTTGAAGGTAATCGCTTAAGCCGTTTAGGCTGTAGCTCGTTATACATACAGACGGACAGACGGACAGACTGACAGACAGGCAGACAGACATTTTTTGGCGATCAATTTTTTAGGCTTTTGTATTATCGTAATGTCATGTTTGATTGTTTGATTGTTAGATTTTTTTTTTTTTTACTTATGGTACCTATAATCGTAAGTAAAAACGATCGAGTTAAGAAATGGACACGGGTAACTCTGAAAGCACATCAATGGGGGTTGAATAGCAGCAGCAGCCACAGATCATAGCAAAAAACATTCAGTCCCCATCCGCACTTAGATGTTTATTGTGCGCTGCGTAGGACGCTGGGTCTGCGTCAGATGCAATGAATTTCTTGTTTCTTATTTTATATATTTATGGGCGGGCAAACACTTTTAATGGAGAAGCTCTTTCAGAAGCTTCTTCTCTTTAATGGAGAAGCTTTTCGTATGGTGCAAATATATGACACGCTAATGATTTTGAAAAAGCTTTCCCATAAGACATGTTCTGCCTATTTTTCTGGGATAGACATACGACGTATACATACATATTTGACATACGTCAAATTAATGACACTATACTCTGTTCAATTTATAATTTCAGTACATGACTTATGGGAGAGATTTTTCAAACACATTGGTGCCAACTTTAGAAATTGCTACTGAAATATTCCATAAACAAATTTGATACTCGCTTATAGTGTGTATTAAAGAAATAAACAATGTAACAGAACAACATTCAACATTTCTTCATAATGCATTCGCATCATTGCATGTATTTTCAAATTCAAATTTAATAGTAACGTTCATTTTATTTCATTTCCTTTCATTCTTTCATTTATTTCTTAGAGTTCACATTCATTATAAAACCTATATATCAGATTTAAATTGTTACCGTTTTATTTTACCTTTGAAAGAAGCATATTCATTTCATTTCTTTCTTAAAATTCACATTGGCTTGAAACAAAATCATTTACAAGTAATAAAGGGTTTTCCAATAAGAGGTGTTATTTTGATATTCAAAGAAAAATGGCATTTTTGGAGATAAATGATCGGATGTTTATTTCATTATAAAGAGGAAGGTATGCCGTTAATAATGGAACACAACATCAGCCAAATGGCCGCGAAGACCACGCTTACAGGACCATATCCTTTTCATGAAATTTTCCATAACCAAATCGCAAAGTGGCTGCCCTATGTCCTCGATAGCCTCACGAATTTCATCTTTGAGGTCTTGAATCGACGCTGGGCTGTTGGCGTAGACGTTATATTTCACGTGGCCCCAAAGGAAGAAGTCGCAAGGTGTTAAATCACAAGATCTCGGTGGCCAATTGTGATCACCTCTTCGAGAGATAACACGGTCCGGAAACTTTGCCCGTAAAAGATCGATGGTTTCATTGCTTGTGTGGCACGTAGCGCCGTCTTGTTGAAAGTAAACGTTGTCCAGATCAATACCATCCAATTCAGGCCATAAAAAATCATTAATCATCTCTCGATAGCGCAATCCATTGACCGTAACTGTTGCTCCAGCCTCATTTTCGAAAAAGTAAGGTCCAATGACCCCGCGGGACCATAAACCGCACCAAACAGTCACGCGTTGAGGATGGAGAGGCTTTTCAACAATAACTCTTGGGTTTTCCGAGCCCCAGATGCGACAGTTTTGCTTGTTGACGTAGCCTCCGAGGTGGAAATGGGCCTCATCAGTCAAGATGATTTTTCGATGAAATTCCGGTTCATTTTCAGGCATTTCAAGGACCCAATCAGCAAAGACACGACGTTGTTGATGATCAGCCGGCTTGAGCTCTTGTGTTAACTAAACTTTATAAGCCTTAAGACCCAAGTGTTTATGCAAAATACGGTGTAATGACGTTTGTGGAATTTATAATTCCAAGGAACGACGAGGAATGGACAAATCTGGGTTTTCTTCAACACTTTGGGCTACAACAGCAATATTCTCAGTTGTTCTTGAGCGACGTGCACGGGTTTTATTCTTCACATCACTAACTTGTCCCAACAGCTCGAATTTGTCCACCAATTTCTGTATTGCGGTCCGACAAGGTGCTTCACGACGACCCAAAAATGTTTTAGTTTTACGAACCGTCTCTGCCAAATTTTCACCATTTTTATAGTGAATTTTAATAATTTCAATGCGTTGTTGAAGCGTGTATCGTTCCATTTTTATTAATAGCGTAGTTTCTACTTGTCAAATGTTAAAAAATGACAGCTTCAAAAGTGACAGCTACCGAAATAGCGGGCTATTCAAAATAACACCTCTTATTGGAAAACCCGTTAGTTTGAATTTTATATGTTTATCCATCAAAAGTCATTAAAAGTGTAATTCGTGATTTTAAATAATTATAATATAGATAATAAAAGTTTTGTGAAAATTAAATATTTTGTCGACCATCATTTTGGAATTGGAGACATTTACTTTGCAGCTTGTGGTTAATCAGGAGTTCCTCCCGGCAACCACACATCTTTAGAAGCAGATACAGCTAGCAATAATTCATTTTAGTTTGGTTCGTTAGGAGATCCTCCAGACAACCATTACTATACCATCAGCTCAGTTGTTAGTTTAGAGTTCCTCCACAAGACAACTTGGGCGTTAGCTACAACTGTAACTACAGTTACATCGGTTAAGACCCATTAATTAAGAGTTACCATTGGTCCGTTGATGGAAATTCTATTATTTTGTTTTGCATCCATTTTGGCAACATTAGTCTTGACAGTTCGTATTTGGCAGTGAAGTAGACACGTGACAAATTTACTAGAAAAAATATTCGATAGACCAACGTGCTCTAATCGTTAAAACATTTTATCAAAATCAGTCATCGATTACTGTGACGATGAGAAAGTTACGTAAAATTTTTGGGAGAAACAGCGTGCCAACAAAAGGCACTATTTATCGTGCAGTGAATGATTCCGAAGAAACAGTGTCTGTAGGTCCCATTGCATGGACCACAACGTACAGCAAGATCGGCTGAAAATATTACTGCTGTTCAAGGAAGTGTTGAGCTTGGTCTTCAAAGAACAACTTTGGCCACAATTTTGCACAAGGATTTGCATTTGTTTCCATTTAAGATTCAGTTGACACAAGAGCTTTTTCTGCAAGACCATTTACGCCGCCGTACATATGCCAATAGGATGTTACAGCTAGCACATGACAATCCCGATTTTCATGAAAAAATCATAATGAATGACGAGGCACATTTTCATTTGAATAGATATGTGAATAAACAGAAGAGTCGGTTCTGGGCAATGGAAAACCCTCAAATTATTCATCAGTCGCCGTTACATCCATTAAAAGTTACAGACTAGTGTGCAATTTGGTCAGGAGGAATCATTGGACCTTACTTCTTTGAAAAAGAAAACGGCGGCGTAACGGTAACGGTATTTATATTCATATAAATGAGTGAACCATTTAATGAATCAGTTCTTAACTGGAAAGTTGACAGTGGCTCATGGAACATAGAATGTTGTTAAAAATTATATTGAACAAATTTAAAGAAAAATGAAAACAACGTCCCATAATTTCTACAATCACCCAACAAAAAATATTTGAAGAGCTTACGAAGAGTTTACGAATGCACTCAAGGGAATGTGAGTTTGGTGCTTAAGTTCCCTTATGAGAAACAATTCTTTGTAAGTTCTAATTATAATGTTTGTATAATTCTGCGTTGTATTAAAAGGGTCTTCTCTTGAAATGATCAAAAACGTTGCGAAAGTTGTATGAAAATAAAGAAGGATTTAAGATAAGATACCCTTAGGGTAATTATTTCAATGTTTAGCTTTGAAAGCAGATATTGTGATGAATTCTTAGTTTACAGCCGAATTAGTTCCGAGGTTCCAGATTCTTAGAGAAACCCTCATTTGGTGCACTATGCAGTCAGCGTCAGCAGTGTTTCTTAGTTGAAGACAGAAGACCAATTTAAATCCAATTTCCCCCTTCACGTCTGCGGTACATATACCATGTGACTTATATGATGTATGACAAATATATATGATTAATCTGTGACTCCATGTTTTGGTTAAAGTCGGCACTTACCGATGTTCCATTATACGTTAATGGGTTCGTGTATACATTTAATGTTCCTTTTCTGGTTGTGGTCTTTACTAAATGTGATCTGCAAATGGCGGTTAAATTTGAATATGAATTTTTAAATAACGCCAGCTTAGAAATGCGAGTTAGCTCGTATGTGGTAGATAAGCATAATTAAATGTTACTTTTTCTAGATTTTAACATTATTTTTGTTAGAATTATTATGAAAATACAAATTGCATAAAAAATAAGAACATTTATCTTTTTAAAAAAAACATTTTCAAGTAATTTAAATTTACGGCACGTCCTACGACAATTTTTTAATGCCTAAAAAGAGATGCATAAACACACAAGATACAAGATTCTCTTGGAGGATTTTCTTGAATTCCCTCAAGTGGCAGAATACTCTACTCATTTCGGTAAAATGTGCTGGAGACAACCTAACTCATCAGCAGGAGGTGATATTTGACCCCACTAACAATCATTACCCTAATAGCTACTACTTTTAAAATTACTTCAATGTAGGAACATTTTCACAGGTGCATAAACATCGCGGTTTTAAACTAATTGGAAAAAGCTCTTGGTCAACGAATATGTCAAAATGTGTAAATTCTGCATGGTTTTAAGTAGGTGAGTCAAGGTAGCAGCGGCCAGACTTTCATGGTATTCAGGTAGCCGGACAGAGATTTTTAAGAAAAAAAAAATAATAATATATATAAAATAAACAAGATATAAATCTCAATGGTATATTTTGTGCGAAAGGAACAAATATTTATGGTAATAAAAATGTCCTTCCTGTATATGCTTAGCCTTCTTCTTTTATCCAACAAGTACCTACCTACACAGAATAGTTGAAGAGGCACGTAATAGTCTGACATTGTAAATGCATAAGGCCGAAGAGTATATATCAACTACAACAACAATAACAAAAAACGATATAACGACATCGACCCAGGTATACCTATACAAGTCGGCAATGTATAATGTATAATATGTGCCAGCAGTGTTCTTGCCACAGATATATGCATACAAAAATTCCAAGAGGGACAATGCGGCGGCGATGTCGTCGGCAATGTGAAAATATTTTTTGCTTTTATTGGCATCTTGTGGGAGTTGGAGACTATTCGGGGCAGTGGCAATAAGTAGTGGGCCCCGCCGGCCGCCGCACCGTCAGATCTTCCTCGCTAAATTATTTTATTGTAATATGTACACGGCTCATATATAAACTACAAATTACCCCCTGAAAAATGACAAGCGATACCGTTAATACGAAACTTCTATTTATAATTTAAATGGGGTTACCAGGCTTATGATTTTAAGAATCTGAAAAAAAAATGACCAACATGAACACTGACGAAAGCCGAGAAAATAGCCTAACGAACTTAACAGACACAGAAATCCAAGGACAAGAGATTTCTGGATGAAAGCTATAAGCATATTTTAATAGCCAACATACCTTCTATTAGGCTTGCAGCCACACTTCGATGATACAATCTTGCTTCTAAGGCTTCTAATTATTAAACATAAAAATTTGTCTGCTTCTAATATTTATTGAAGAAAATATAAAAAATACTATTCCAGAAGTTAAATTGGTTAAATTGTGATTTGTATAAACATGGGTACATTGTACCTCAAGGTAAAAATTTTGAAAACGTCTTATTTTTACTAAATATATATACCCTCTTTCGCTTACATAAATATTTCAAAATCTTTGTAAATATATCTGCATACTATTGCATAAGCAGCAAAACTAAAAAAAGCTTTAGTCCATGACTGGATCGCAAGTTCATATGTTCGACTGCACCTTATGCCAATATAACCCGAACACGGATATACGAGTATTAATAGAATTAACACAATATACAGGGTTATCTATTTTGCGGTTTCAAAAGTATAGGGCTGAAATTCGACATATGTCAAACTAAGTTGTTAAACCAATTTTTTTTCTGTTGAAAGTCTGACTTTTACGAAAATGGATCGCTTAACTATCGCACAACGCATAAAAATTGTTAAAACCTACTACAAAAATGCTGATTCTGCCACAGCCACATATCGTGCTTTAAGAGGAGATTATGGTTTGTATAATCGTCCAACTACGCAAGCAATTGTCAAAATTGTGAAGTAATTTGAAGAGACTGGATTGGTTACAGATATTGTAAGGCCAGTGTGTTATCGATTCGCTCGTACCACTGAAAATATCACTGCTGTAAATGAAAGTGTTGCCGAAGACCCGAATGTGTCGATTCCTCATCGATCTCAGGATTTAGGACGTATTTTTCATTTGGATCTACACCTACATCCATACAATGTCCAGCTCACACAATAACTGAAGCCAGCTGACCATTCACAACGTCGCGTCGTAGATACGTCGAATGGGTGCTTGAACAACAGGCGGTGGGAGGCGATTTTTCGAGCAAAATTTTCTTCAGCGACGAAGCACACTTCTCACTCGGAGGGTATGTTAATAAACAAAATTGTCGTATATGGTATTCTGAGAATCCTCAATTAATTGAAGAGAGGCCATTACATCCGCAAAAAGTCACTGTTTGGGGCGCTCTTTAATCCGGAGGTGTGATTGGACCTTACTTCTTCGAAACCGACGTTGGAACGACTGTCACCATCAATTTTTTTGCCTGCTATTGAAGAATACGGCTTGGAGAATATTTGATTTCAACGAGACGGTGTTACATGCCACACAACTCGAGAGAATATGGCTTTATTGCAAGAGACATTTCCTGGCCGCGTAATTTCTCGTTGTGGCGATATCAACTGGCCACCAAGATCATGCGATTTAACACCGCTGGACTTTTTTTGTGGGGCTACGCAAAAGACCGTGTTTATGCAGATAAACCTTTAACTCTTAAGCAATTAAAAACCAACATTCGTTAAGTTTTGACTGAGATACCGCCCAATATGTTTCAAAAAGTGTTCGAAAAATACCTCAAAAGAATCGATGCTTGCAACAATTCGCGTGGTGGTCATTTAAATGATGTAATGTTTCACACATAATGTCAACGTTCAAACTTTTTAATAAAAAAGAAATATCATGAAAAAAAATATTTAATATGTGTTTTATTTACGTCTACTTTTGAAACCGCAAAATGGATAACCCATTACAATTGTTTAAATTTTGAAGCTTCTAAAGTTCGAGGAAAATAGATGTCATTTAAATTCTGGATCAAATTTGCGCAATACAAACAAAAAAAAATAATTGTTAGAGGCTTTAAAAACATTATTTTTGTATGCATACAATTTTTAAAACATTTTTAGGCACAAATTTTGAATCGCCATTTTAAAATTATTATTAATATGTGTATAAGTTATTAATTGAAAAAAAAAAACTCACTAACCCGGTTTCAATAGCTCTACTAATAAAAAGGTTTTTCTAAATTAAAAAAATGAATCGGTTCGGCAAAATAAGATATTTAATTTTTTAAATAACTAATTTGACGTTTATTTATAATTTTATATTTAAATTTAAAAATAAGTTTTCTGAAAATGTCGGTTGACATTTTTGATTCAAAATAGCTTTAAACGGCCTTTAGTTACTACTGAAATACGTCAGCCAAGTAAAAGACTTAGCACTATAATATTTGGACTTGTAGAATTATTTATTTTGAATCAATAATTCAACAAGTCCAAATAATGATTTTTTTTTACAAAAAGAAAATAAAAAGTACATTTTCCCTTCAATAACCAATTGATTTTTACTTGCGATAGGTGGCAAGTTTTGGATTCGTAAAAAAAAGATGAGCTCTAGATTTTTATTAAACTTGATATTACTATAATAGCAATTCTGTCTATCTGTCTGTCTTTCCGCGAGTCTACGGTTAGATGGATTTTCTTAAAACTTATAATTTTTTTTAAGACCACAAATATCCGCACCTGCAAACCATTTTTTTTTTTGCAAAAAAGGGTAGTCCTTGTTCTATTTATTTTTCTCAAAAATGGCTCCAAGAATTTTGATAAAAAAAATGTGTATGTTCATAAGCGCAGTCCAATTTTAAGTAAAACAAAATATGTAACTGCTTTGTTATTAACGGTACTCCCAATAGAACAACTTTACATATTTTCGACTTTATCACTATTGAATGAACTAATTAAAATTATTTTTGTTATGCAAACGATCCCTTAAATATAAATAATATTGCATATTCAAATTAGCAAACAAAATATTTTTGCAATTTTTAAAAAAATAAATATTTTTTTTTCAAAAATCGATTTTATAAAAACGATTCTGATTGTTTTTGAAATTTAAACTTTAGATATATATTTATAATTACTTTTAATTTTTATTTCAATTTTTTTCCTAAAATGTTTTTGAAAATATTAAAAAAAAAAAAACGCTCCATCGATTTTTGAAAAACAAAAAAATAGTTTGATATATTAATATCTGCCCAAGAATTCAAATGGCATATTTGTTTACATTAAAGGACAAGAACTAAACAATCTAACAATATTTTTTAAATTGTAATATCATAATTTCTACAAGATTACATTTTACTTTTACGAATTTTTGCGTACGTCACTGAAGACCTACATATGCGAATACTTAGCTTCAATTTGTTAGCTACAAGAGCAAGTTTGTATGATCCAGTTAGTTAATTTTAGTTTAGATTAAGTTTATTTTCGTAAAGCTTACACAGTAAGATATATATCTTATAAGTTAGTGACATTTATAAATTGAATTTTAGTTTTGTTAAACAAATATAATAGGTAATTATAATTAAAAAGAAGGAAAAATAATAATAATATAAGTAAAGAAAAAAAGAATATAAGAATAGGACATGAAGGAATGAATTCATATTTATATAATTTTGTATAAATTTAAAGTACAATTTATGGTAAATACATATAAAAATGTAGATAAAGAGAGTTAGGAAATAGAAAGTTTAAGGAAGAGATGAAAAGTTTTAAGTTAGTTGTTTTAATCAGATAAGAAATTATATAATTTTTGTTTGAAATTGGTTCATGTTGTTAATCACTCGCATATAAGTAGAAAGTGAATTCCTAGACGACAAGCAGCTATAAAAAATTGTCTTTCAGAAGTCAAGCAGTTAAAACGAGGTAGAATAAAGCATGCAGACCTACTTGATGTCGAAAATTGAAGTTTTTCATAAAGATAAGTTGGTTGTCGAGTTCTTTGAATTTAAAAAAAATAGAAGCAGTGTGCGAAATTTAATGAGATTATTGAATGGCATTTGAAGTAGGTTCTGTCGCAGATGCGAGACATCATCATATCTTCCTAAGCCAAATATGTATCGAATAACACTATTAAAGGCAATTTTCAATTTGTTTTTACTCGCATAGTCACAGTTTAAGTAGCTTTCACAGCCATATGTTAAAATTGGTAAAATTAAAGTCTTTTCAAGCAAGATTTTTTTTTTGAGTGGAGTAAATTCACGAACAGTCCAAAGTGTTCTAAGAGTACCATAAGTCTTACCTACTATAGAGTTTATATGGTCATTCCACGTTAAAGTTCTATTGAATATTACACCGAGATTTTTATAGGTATTAATTCTAACGAGGTCCCATTAAGCATGATTGGCGGAAAGTAGGATAAGTCATATGGTTTTTTTTGAAATAATTAGGATTTTACATTTTTTTGGGTTAAGAGCCAGACCATTAGACTCTGCCCACTTGAAAATACGGTCATGATCCTCATTTATGCTGAATACACAGTTTTCGATGAGACCTAGGGAGCAACTTTTATATATTTGAATGTCATCCGCATAAAAGTGCTTCGATGCATTGCGAATAATAGACGCGATTTCATTGATAGAAAGTGAAAAGAGCAATGGGGCTAAGATAGATCCCTGGGGAACACCTTTGAGTAAGGGGAGAAATTTTAAAAATTTGTTCTCAATGCAAACTGCCTGTTTTCTATCGCTAAGAAAGGAGGATAATAATTCGATTGCTTCTTCAGATACATTGAATTCCTGACGCAGCTTGCTTAAGAATACATTATGGTCAACTATGTCAAATGCTTTAGAAAAATCTAAAAGCACTAGAAACGTTATATTATTAACATCAAGTTCAACACTTATATCTTCTATAACCTTCAAGAGTGCCGTGGTGCAACTGTGTTGAGGGCGAAAACCGGATTGAATTGGAACTAGGAGATTATTCTGGGTAATATACTCATTGAATTGCTTTTGCATAATTCGTTCCAATACTTTTAAAAGAAATGAAAGAATAGAAGTTACGCAATTTATTTTTTATTAAAATAGTTTGACCCGTTTTTGAGAAACATAAGGGGTACGTTTTTGGCTAAAAAACATAAAAACATGTGGGCATTAGCCAAGAAACAATATGTACCAAGTTTGAAAAAAGATCTATCCACCCTTTTAGACTATAGGCGTTGAGGGACAGACAGAACTGTGGTAACAATTTTCGTCTTCGCAATTATTGTAATGTGAGGTTTGATCAAAATCTCGACTTAATTTTTTTATGAATCCATAACAATATTGTACATAATATTATATATATTTATATATATTTTTATATATGGCATATTCTGACAGAAATCTACGGTAAATATTATCCGTCATCGCCTTATCACGAAATATATATTTTCACTCCGTAATCACACTATGCTTGAAAAATCGTGCCATTATTGTCGTCAACGCATTTGCTGCATTTTTGTCTACAATCAAACGACGAGGCACAATTAATAATTTTATGAATTTTTACGTCATAGAGCAGCGCTGATTATATATTTTGGGCATCTAATTGTAGCTTATAGAGCGTACAAGCTGTCACAAATTGATTTTACTATTCTGTATACCATTTTCTGTTTTGCAATTTTATTTATAAGTTTTGTAAACTGCAGTCAGATGCAGCCCCATAAAACCATAGTCCATAGTCCCGTAATTCCAAAGTAACCTCATTTTTCATCTTATATAATTTGTCGGTATTTGGGGAACAATTTTCCTGATATAAATTTAGGGGTTTTCGACTTTAATCATTTTCGATATACGGATTCGTTTTTCGGGATCTTAGGTTTTCGACATTCTTGGTTTTCTAGATTTTCGGTTTAAACAATTTTGACCCCTATCCTTGCTATCTATATGTATGAAACATTGTTGTTTTACTTAAACCAAATAAATATTAAATGTAAACAAATTTTAATAGTTTTGTTTAAAGTATATTTTTTATAAACTGGCAGATGGTAACCATAGTCAAGATTAGTGGTATGTAATCTAAACTTTTTACCTCTGTCACACTCTTAAACATTTTTTTTTTGCTTTCCGAAATAATTTCCATATGATTTATGCTTAGGTGGATGTATGTACATCTAACGTTCCCTGATTTTGATCGCATTCATATATGAAGGTAATACTAATTTAATTATCCAAAAAAATTTGCACATGCACAGGATGGAACAAATTAAATTTCCCACTGAAGGTTGGATAGCATCCGTTCAGTGGTGCTTGGCTAGCTCTGGCACTGACTCTGACTGGAACTGAATTGAAGGTAGGTGATGTGCCCTTCCGTTTCAATGAAAGTAAGCTTGAATCTTGAGAGTCATTTTTTTTTATTTGTATGTATTATTCTATCGTCATATTCAATCTCCAAATGTCGTCGCAAGGTTATAATTTTTTTTTCATTCATGCTGAGTTTTACTTAATGGAATTATTATTTTCTGAATGGACAGTGGGAAATAATTTAATTCAACTGTCATAGTGCTTCGTCCAATAGAATACGTACAAATATAGTTTCCAAGAAAGTTGTAAGGGCTTAACTAACTTTTGAAAAGTTTGTTGAGTTTCTCGTATTTTTTATTTTTTTTTGTTTAACTTGACAATGGTTTAATCAATTTCTTATTGAAGTTGTTTTTATCAGCACGAGAAAAGTAAGAGAGATATTTCTTTTATTTTGAATTGAAATTAATTTTTTTTTTTGTTGATGAAGAGGAAAAAGAACATTTTGGATTATTTGCAAGGAAATTAAATTTATTTATTTTAGACAAGTACCTAGCTCTTTGGAAAGTGCTCAAAATTCAGCAAGAAGAATACTGTTTAATGAATATTTTATTAGACTGGTGGTGGTGAAAAAGTGTTCTCATTTACTTCGAATGAAGATGATTTACAAGTCTTTTGTGTTCGTCTTTTGTAAAATCTTTCGAATTATGTACCTCGGCATTTATTTTATGTGTGGGGAAGGGTATGTCCTTATTAATTTAGTGTGTAAATTCAAATTGTAAAGGAACATTGTTGAAAATAATTTTGCACATAACTCAATCTGATGTTCAATCTTGTTTGTTTCCAACCAGAAAAAGTTTAATTTAAATTGAATCAGTAAGGATTCTCATATCGTACACAATTTGTTTCTTTTTCCTTCGTTCGTTTCAATTTTCCAGTGTGTCGAAAAGGATATATATTGGGATATTTTAAGGTTTGTTTCCTTTTTTTTTATTTTAAATTCATCACGTCAATCAGTCACCATCAACAGTCATCCTTTCGGCGCGGCGTCAGTTTCCAGAAAATTCGAAAACAAAAATTCTTTTGGAAGTATATAATATACAGTATCTTATACATACAAACTGACGATTTTATTTTATTATGGGTATTTTATTCTTTCGCTTGGATGAGCGAATAAAGTTTATATCCTGGACGGTGTTTCGGGTATATTTTTTGTGTGTTGAATTTAATGTCTTTTGCGGTAGTATTTTTTTAGCAGTATATATATTTTCTGACAAACATTTCTGTTCGCAATAAAGACAGGCCCATTGATTTTTTTTGTATGTGTGTGGAAGTGCTGAAGTGGGTTATAAAGTATAAAACATTGAACACTGCTTTTGTAATTTAAAAAAAAAAAAGACAAAGAAAACCATTTCATTTCATTTTATATTTGTTTTATTTAATCCAGATTTAAGAAAAATTACGATGGGAAAAATTCCAAAACAACTTTCGAACCTCCAATCGAGTTATTCGCCCCGAATACAGCTGCAAAAGCATGTCAGAGATTATTTCTTTATTGTTTCACTCTAGGTTTTTTTAGTTAGCAAAATATTTCTTAAACAAAAATGAATAATGAAAAGTTATTTTTTTGTATAGAAGATAGAGATGGAGATAATTGAGCAAATGTAATTAAAAAATTATCTAATAAATCACTAAACAATTGTAGTATATTTAGGCAAATTTAGCGAAAGTAACAAAAGTGGATATAGTGTTTGGTTGCTAACTTCGTAGTGTGGATTTGAGCTCCAGGCTGGAAAGCATTCTTTTCTATACCTCCAATTTTAATTGTATGCGACCCAAGGGTTATAATGAGATAATAAAGACCTAATACTGAAAATCACTATGCTAACACAAATTCTTTCCCCTGTTTCTATTCCTTCTAACTATTGCCGTGCAATGCAGGCTGCATTTAAAATACCTTAGGTCTTACATGCATATCGCTAAAATTATTATTATTATAAGTAGTCGATGAAAGTGACACTTTACGGAATGTTCTGACCCTGAACTATCTATCCTACCCCTATTATCGTTGCCAAATTTGAACACGGTATTTTATGTTCATCAACAAAATTGATATTTCAGTATTATCGTTATCAATCATCACGTGTTTTGACAAGTTGTGCGTATGGTGTGTGTAGTGTAGTTAAAAGTTATTGTGATTTTTTTTTTCAAAAACTTGGGATTATGGGGTTGGCTGTGGCGCGATAGTTGTGTGTTCGCCTGTCAACCTCATGGTCACAGGTTCGATCACTACGGTAGTCTATGTCCTCTTATTTTTCCATTAAAAACCAATTCTAAAATAAATGTCATACGAGTTGCTGACTTACTCATTTCATGCTGTTTAGGCATAGAACTAGCAACATGTGATTGAGTAAAACTAGTATACCGATAAATATGACAATGAATGAAAAAAATAATGCGAATTATAAGGGCCATATATAAATAACATACGGACATTTCTCCGCATTAGTTCAGCCGCCATCCCTGGAAATACAATCTGAGACAACAACCACCTCCAGTCTCAGAACATCGCGCCACACATCTTTCCTATCCTTCTTTCTCTTCCTAACCTAACGCACGCGCTGTGTAGATTATAAAATCTTTTTTAATTAATTTATTTATTCATCAAACAGAGCATATAAAAATCTCTTATAGACTACTAAAAATCATAACAATAATCAAATACTTAAGTTTAACCACCAATAGATATAAAAGATAACAATTTTATTTTTTTTATTTTTCATCAATCACAGAATAAATTTCTCTTATAGACTAAAGAATAACAATTTTTAATATCGTTGAATTAACGTATACAAAATGAGGAGAGAAAAAAATATAATATACGTAATAAACATCAATTAGATCTAAGTACTTCTAAAACATAAATTTTAAATGTATCTCTTGAGCAAATTTTAAAAAAATCTAATCTGGTACAAACTGAATTTGCTTCCCGGATACAACGAGAAACCGGTTCATTACGACCATAATTTGATCTGTGAAATTGCTCGTAAAAAAGAACACAATCTCTAGAGTTATAACTAGGAATACGAATAGGTATAAGTGCAAGAAGTTGTGTACATTTAATATGGTAAGTAAGTATATCTCTAATGAACATTATCGCAAAATAAGTACGCCGATTTACCAAGTTCTGCATACCAAATAAGATACATCTAGTTTCATAGGATGGAATATCATTACCCCAGTGGAGTTTATAATACATAAACCTGGTAATATTTTTTTGAATTTTTTCGATTCTTAGACGCGAATTATTGTAGTAAGGTTTCCAAACAGTATTACAGTACTCTAGTGTGGATCGAACGAGAGAGATAAAAAGTGTTTTTATGGAATATGGATCAGTAAATTCCTTACTATTTCTTTTGATAAAACCTAACATTTGGTTGGATTTATTTATAATGTAGTCGATATGAGGAAGAAACGAAAGTTTACTGTCAAGGATAACACCAAGATCTTTTTTTTGATCTACACGATCCAAAGAATTTTTATCGATTTGATAATCATAATAGATTGGAGAAATCTTGCGAAAACAAGTCATGACTTGGCATTTTGAAATGTTAAGATGTAAGAAGTTTATACTACACCATTCTGCCAGTTTTTTTAAATCATCATTTAATAACGTACAATCATCAGAGCATTCTATAGTTCGATATAATTTAAGGTCGTCCGCAAACAGAAGACATTGAGATTTCTTAAATATTTTAGGAATATCGTTTACAAAAAACAAGAACAATAATGGGCCTAAATGGCTACCCTGTGGGACACCGGATGGAACCAGTATTTGATTCGAATGATGAGCATCAATCTTTACAATTTGGACTCTCTCTGTTAAATAAGATTTCAACCAATCAAGAAACTTAGAATGAAACCCTAGTTCCGAGAGCTTATGTACAAGAATATGATGATTAACGCGGTCAAACGCTTTGGCAAAATCTGTGAAAATTATGTCGGTTTGGCGATTAGATTCAAAATTGTTTATAATAAAATTAGTCATTAACGAAAGATTAGTGGATGTAGATCTTCCAGAAATAAAGCCATGTTGGAAATCTGATACAAAATTTTTTAATTGAAAAGTAAGATTATCACAAACAATTTTCTCAAATAGCTTAGGTAGAGCAGATAGCTTACAAATTGGTCTATAGTTAGTTATTTGTTGCTTAGATCCAGATTTAAAAATTGGTGTTATATAAGAGAGTTTCCATGAATCTAAAAATTTCCCCATCGAAAGCGATAGGTTGAAAATAACAGTCAATGGAATAGCTAAAGAATTGGCACATTTACGCAATAAAATTTGTGGAATTCCATCAGGACCTGACGTGTTATTTATATCTAAGCCTAATAAGGCCGATTCGACTTCAGAAGACGATAAAACCATAGACCCTATATTAACGATGGTTGGAACTTTGGATAAATTTGTAAAAGCTGCAGCGTTTGTGGAGTACACAGACTGAAAATAAACAGCAAAGAAGTTACAAATTTCTTGACCATCACTCGTTGATTGGTTAAGGTAATTCATACAGCTCGGATATCCATTACTTTTACGCTTAGAGTTAATATATTTCCAAAAACTGTCACTTTTACATTTAATTTTTGACTCAATAGAGAATAAATAAGCACGATGTAAAAACTTGTTAAGTGTATCGAATTCTTTTTGAATAGTCAGATGGTTAGACCGCAAATTAAGATCATCTCGGTTTGTTTATAGTAATTTAAAAGATTTATTTTTTCTATTTTTAAGATTTATAAGACGCTTGTTAAACCATGCAGGATTGCTCCTAGATTTAGCTTTTTTATTTGGAACAAATCTACGTACAGCTTCTTTGATAATAGATATTAGAGTATCATTAGCATATTTTAATTCTGTTTTAGATATAAGCGATTCCCAAGGAATAGATAGAAAATATTCGTTCATTGCATCAAAGTCAGCCTTGTTGTAATTAGGTATAAACATATTATCATTTACAATATTTTTCATGTAAGTAAAAAAGCATAGGTTTCCTTCTAATGCGATATGATGGACCGAGTTATTGATAATTGGAGTATCACATTTTTCCACATATATATTAAATTCTTTATCTACAAAAATAAGGTCAAGAATTCTACCTAAGTTATTAAAAATATGGTTGATTTGTATCAAATCAAACTGACTAAAGAAGTCAATTAAATTAATCTCAATATCAGAATTAACATCAAATGGCACTAAATACTTATCCTCCGAGTCATATAACCACTTAATATTTCCTAAATTAAAATCACCGATACAAATAATATGTTGCGAAGGATTTAAGTTTTCAAAAATAGATTTACAATTATGTAAAAATACGTTATAACAATCATAAGAACTCCTTGGAGGTATGTAATTAATAATAATAAATAATTCAATAGTTGAATTTAAAGTTAATGAAACAATTATTTGATCAATATCATAATTAGTTTTAGATATAATATTTGAGTTTAATTGTACTTCTTTACATGATAGGGACGAACGAATGGCGATCAAAACACCACCCCCTCTGACCATACCAGTAGTTACACAAGATCTGTCTTTTCTAAACACAGTATAATCTGAATTGAATAATTCAGATGTTAATTGATTTTCTGTTAACCAAGTTTCAGTTAATAATATGATATCGTAAGAACAAGATGAAAATATTAGATAAAGTGATTTTAGCTTAGATCTTATACCACCTACATTTTGGTAATAAAACGATAAATTGTTTAATGAAACAGCTACGTTAGGTTCATTTAAAGATGAAGTATGATCATTTGAAGGTCCGGCGTAGAGTTTACGGCTAGTTACGTCACATTCATAGATTGGCCTGCAGCGACGTTTTTTGGATGTGTTATGAACTTTTTCACCTTAACGAACATGGGCCATATAGAAGAGTCACTCATTAGTTTATTATAACAGTGTAAGCGTGTAGATTATAAAAAAAATATTATCGTTGTCCAAAAAATTGTTATTTGTCAATTTTTAAGTCAATGACAAATTATTAGTTGATAAATATAGATTTTTCTTAGGATTTTCTGGAAATAATATAAAAAAAAAACAATTTCAATCAATCATTTTAAAAATTTGATTCAAACTCTCTTGACCATATTTGTAAGAAATTTTACAATGAAAATTTATTAAAATTTGAAATGTAAGATTCACAATACTTTTTTGTTTGCAATTCAAAGTATGTCAAACATAATACCGAATATTGAATTGATGGACAAATCTTATCAATCGTCAACTGAATTGATATTTTACACTGAAAATATGTCTGACATGACGTGAAAATCTTTATTGATTGTGTCATGTTTTGTGATTGTCAGCGAAAAATGTTGCCAATGCGTTGATGAGAAGGATTCACAACCATGACACAATGATAAATTGAAATTATCGATTCTTGATTGAATCATTCTCAATGATGAAAGCTCGTATCAATATTAATCGTTTAATACATATTAAACGTCAGGATTTATCAATTATCAATTTGAACTTGACAATCAAAAAAGGATATAGAGTAAAAAATAAACTTTGTGCTGACGTCGACGAAATAGCAGAATCACTTCGATCCCGTGTTTTTAGTGGCCCAAAATTTGAAACACAATATGTTATCAATTTCCTCTAATTGCGTCTGTCTGTCTTGTGTACAATAATCTGAAGCGATTTGCTTCAAACTTAAGCGTTTGAGTTAATTATCTCATATAGATTTTTGAACCGTTTGTTTAGCCCAAAAAATAACGGTACTGCCATACAATTTTTTATAACATAATAATTATCTCAAAAACAGCTCAAACAATTTTGATAAAAAAAAGTGTGTGCACTACTTTAGGTATAATCTACATTTTGGTAAAAAAAAATTGTTAGATATTTTGATATTAACGGTACCTACCAAGCAACCATTTTGTTTTTATTTTCGATTTTCTCATAAGCGACTCGATGGATGTTCTTCTATTCTTGTACTAATATTGCATACCAACATTTTAGAAAAATATTTTTTTTTGGATTGTTGAAAAAAACTATCATTTGTCACATTTTATTGAAACAAAAAATAAAATCGGAAAACTTACGAATTTTCTGAGGTAACATATGGATTTTGTAGAGGTTTGTGGTTTTTTAATCCATTTAAATCGGAGCGATCCCTCAATCGATTTTGACAGTTCATGGCTTAACAGGTAGGCAACATACTATATTTTGACGTTTGGATAGTATTTTTTTTCCAAGTGTCACCTAAAGTCTTAAAAAGTCAACTTTTTCCGGAGGGGGGAAGTCTAAAAAAAATCTTGTAAGTATTATAAAAATTGAACAATTAAATGAAAAAATATTTTTTTTAGCGAAACCGAATCCAAATCACCGAGACCGCTGGGACCAGCGAGACTCTCGGCGAATTTCGGTACCAAAAATACAGTCTCGTCTCAGGGACTCTAAATTTAGTCGCTGTCTCGTTGCCAGCCCTAAGTATTGCCGAAGGAAATCTCAGAGTCACTGACTGCAAGGATATCATCAAGCAATTGATTTTAATTATGAAAAGTGATCAAACGGAAATAATTCCGTAAACGTTTTCGCAGTCACCAACATCATCTCTATGATACAAGTTAAAATAAAGGGTCCGCCAAATAACTTTTTTTTTTGAAAATGCTATAAAGAAAAACTACTGAATATTTTCTCAGACTTCTTATTTTATTTGAAAGTACAATCCTTCCGGCTAATAATGGAAAACAATTTCATTCAAATGACTGCCTCGGCTGGCCATGCAGTAGCCTAAACGATCGGTCCAATTTTTAAGCACATTATCGATTGTGTGCAGCTGTATTTCACCAATGGCTTCACGAATATTGTCCTTTAAAGCGTCAATTGTCTCTGGCTTGTCGGCGTAACACTTATCTTTTACGGCACCCCAAAAATAATAGTCCAACGGTGTCAAATCGCAGCTCAGAGGTGGCCAAACGACATGAGCTCTGCGGCTGATAATGCGATCTTCAAGAACAGGGCGCAAAACATTGAGTGTAGCTTCGGCTGTGTGGCACGTAGCGCCGTCCTGTTGAAACCAAATATTGCCAATATCCTCCTTTTCAATTTTTGTGAACAAAAATTCGTTAAACATGGCCCGATAACGATCGCCATTGGCTGTAATGGCCACTCCTTGCTCATTTTCGATGAAAAATGGCCCAATTATGCCTCTGGACCAAAATCCGCACTAAACAGTGACTCGTTTTGGGTGTATGGGCTTTTCAATGTATGCGTGCGGGTTTTCTGTGCCCCAAATGCGACAATTTTGCTTGTTTACATACCCGCCAAGATCAAAATGAGCTTCATCTGAAAAGATGATTTTTTTGGCAAAATCGGCATCTTCTCTAAGTCGATCGCAGGCCCACTTAGCGAAGCGAAAACGCATTGGATGCTCAGTTACCTTCAACTCCTGAACCAATTGGAATTTGTATGGCGTCATACCAAGGTCTTTATGTAAAATTCGTCTCAATAATGTCTCCGAAATGTTCAATTGTTGAGAACGACGGTGAAATGATGTTGATGGCGCTTCACGCAGACTTTCTGCCACAGCAGTAATATTCTCGGGTGAACGAACTGTTTTTGGCTTTTCACGCTTTGGTTTATCGATGAGGATGCCAGTTTCTTTCACTTTTTTCACAAGATAACGAACATACGGAGCTGACGGTGCTTCTCTTCTTCCAAAATCCGTACGCAATTTTCGCACACATTCTGCAACATTACCATGATTTTCAAAGTAATGTCGCAATATTTCCCAGCGTTGCTCAAGCGTATACACAACCATATTGGTTCAGCGGAAGGATAAAACTAATTATCTGTCAAATCAGACATGAGCTAAGTGTTACCATTCACGAAATAAGCACTAGTTGAAAAAAAAACGTTAGATGACGAACCCGTTTTAATATATATCCTACAAATAATTTAAACAATTTTGTGAACGAAATGTGGTACAGATAGATACAACGTAGCTTTATACATTATTAAATGTCATACTGAAAAGTGTGCCAAAATTGTTAATTAATATTAGCGCTTCAGAAATTCCTTCCCTCATTAGCAAAACATTAATTATTTTAAAACAATTTTGTAACAAAATTTATTGATCACATGTTATATGTACCTGTCATAAGCCACTTTGTAATAGTTCAACTTTCATCACACCCCAGCGAAAATGCTTGCAACACATCATCACACATAACCATTTGCCCTACAGAAAAAGTAAAGACAAAAATCAGCAAATACTTCATCAATTTTTTTTTCCTACACATTATTTTCCATGGATACCCAACCCATCTATTGATTTTATATTTCATGTTTGATTTCAATAGAAGAGACGACAAGGCTTTCATCCTTGTCGTTGCCATTGACCCAGTTTTTTTTTTTCTGCCAACTATATCATCGCATCGAGAGGAATATCTGCTATACTTGTAAGAGAAACGGCTGAAATTTCAAAAATTAAGTGTATGAAAGGACTTCTACATAATATTGGTAATGATATTGATTGAAATATAAAGTATCTAGCTAAATCAAATAATGTTGAACAAACAATAAATTGTAATTCAATATTAAATTTCATACGTTGGAAAATCTGTCTACAATTGGGATATTATGAAGACCGAAGTCGATACCAGGATGACGATAAAAAAGAACAATGGGAAGACTAAAAGAGACTTTTGATTCAATAAGAGTTGAGCAAAATATTCAAAAAGTAAAGTGAACGAATTTGTTTTTCAAAACGATACAGTGAATAGATATTGAAGATAAATGTGGGAAGAAAATGATTCAATCATGGAATAATAAACAAATTAACAGTAATTTGAAATAATTATTTTGTAATTTATTTAAATAAATAACTAAAAGTTTCTCAATTATAAAATTTAACTAGGAGATTATCGGAATATGTTTATGTATGAATTAAAAGTACGACGTTTAATGAAAATCGTTTGCGCCGTTTGTAAGATAATTAAAAAAAATCTAATTCGTGACATGGGAACATTAAGATCTAAATGATATAAAACAATAATTTGGGTTTGGTGGGTTCCAAATGAGAAGGAAACCCTTTCATCTATAAAAAAATATATTTAGTTAAATCCATCCACCACCCTTGTATATTTCACAGTTTATTCGGAAATCTAGCGGGTTTTCCAATAAGAGGTGTTATTTTGAATAGCCCGCTATTTCGGTAGCTGTCACTTTTGAAGCTGTCATTTTTTGACATTTGACAAGTAGAAACTACGCTATTAATAAAAATGGAACGATACACGCTTCAACAACGCATTGAAATTATTAAAATTCACTATAAAAATGGTGAAAATTTGGCAGAGACGGTTCGTAAAACTAAAACATTTTTGGGTCGTCGTGAAGCACCTTGTCGGACCGCAATACAGAAATTGGTGAACAAATTCGAGCTGTTGGGACAAGTTAGTGATGTGCAGAATAAAACCCGTGCACGTCGCTCAAGAACAACTGAGAATATTGCTGTTGTAGCCCAAAGTGTTGAAGAAAACCCAGGTTTGTCCATTCCTCGTCGTTCTTTGGAATTAGGCATTCCACAAACGTCATTACACCGTATTTTGCATAAAGACTTGGGTCTTAAGGCTTATAAAGTTCAGTTAACCCAAGAACTCAAGCCGGCTGATCATCAACAACGTCGTGTCTTTGCTGATTGGGTCCTTGAAATGAATGAAAATGAACCGGAATTTCATCGAAAAATCATCTTGAATGATGAGGCCCATTTCCACCTCGGATGCTACGTCAACAAGCAAAACTGTCGCATCTGGGGCTCGGAAAACCCAAGAGTTATTGTTGAAAAGCCTCTCCATCCTCAACGCGTGACTGTTTGGTGCGGTTTATGGTCCAGCGGGGTCATTGGACCTTACTTTTTCGAAAATGAGGCTGGAGCAACAGTTACGGTCAATGGATTGCGCTATCGAGAGATGATTAATGATTTTTTATGGCCTGAATTGGATGGTATTGATCTGGACAACGTTTACTTTCAACAAGACGGCGCTACGTGCCACACAAGCAATGAAACCATCGATCTTTTACGGGAAAAGTTTCCGGACCGTGTTATCTCTCGAAGAGGTGATCACAATTGGCCACCGAGATCTTGTGATTTAACACCTTGCGGCTTCTTCCTTTAGGGCCACGTGAAAGATAAGGTCTACGCCAACAGCCCAGCGTCGATTCAAGACCTCAAAGATGAAATTCGTGAGGCTATCGAGGACATAGGGCAGCCACTTTGCGATTTGGTTATGGAAAATTTCATGA
Organism: Philhelius pedissequus; assembly: GCA_910595825.1. Taxonomy (NCBI): domain Eukaryota; kingdom Metazoa; phylum Arthropoda; class Insecta; order Diptera; family Syrphidae; genus Philhelius; species Philhelius pedissequus. Next base: position 10,205,007 of record OU343161.1, on the reverse strand, counting down.
AAAGGATATGGTCCTGTAAGCGTGGTTTTGGCGGCCATTTGGCTGATGTTGTGTTCCATTAATAACGGCATACCTTCCTCTTTATAATGAAATAAACATCCGATCATTTATCTCCAAAAATGCCATTTTTCTTTGAATATCAAAAGAACACCTCTTATTGGAAAACCCTTTAGATGACTCAAATTATGTGGATGATATTTTCAGAAGTTGATCATAATGCATCATTAAAAAAAAGAGAGTGTGTAGGTAGGTACTTATGTACATGTGCCGGAAAACTTCCGTAATTTAAAACAATTTTTACTTGCGATTATAGGTACTATAAGGCAAGTTATGGATTGGTGTAAAAAAAAAATCTAACAATCAAACATGATATTACGATCATAGAAAACACCAAAAAAATGGGTCCCCCAATTTCGTTTGTCTGTTTGTCTGTCCGCGATTCTACAGCCTAAGTGGCTGGATAGATTTGCTTCAAGCTTGTTAGGTATTGTTTTTTCGGTAATATGCCCGCACGTTTTTTTTTATTATTTTTTTTTAAGACGACAAATAACAGTAGCTCCCATACATTTTTTTTGGGCCAAAAACAGTTTTTATAAAAAAAAAATAAGTGCAATAATATAAGGAAAATGAACATTGTGCTGATTTTTTTTTTTAGAAAAAATTGTTATTTTTGGTACCTCTGGTACTACAACATTTTTTGTTTTTCGATTTTGTAGGAAACTGTTAATTAAATTTTTTTGAATTTTTTTGCGCAAAAGCTGCTTAAAAGTCTTAAAACTATTGTAATCCAAAATTTTCAAAAAATTTTTTTTTTGGAAATTAAAAAAAAACTTTTTCTTTTTGAAAACTTAAAATTTCGAAAACGACTTCATGGATTTTGTCGAAACTTCGTATTTGGTTGTTTTTTGACATTATCTTGAAAAGTTAAAAAAAAGCTATATTCCTAAAATAAAAAACAATGGTACATTCCATATAAATGCTAAAAAAACCGTTAAGAAAAAATGTATTTCTCGAAAACGGTTCCAAGAATTTTTATAAAAAAATGTGTGTGTTCTTTAATTATTACAGTCCACTTTCAAGTATAAAAATATTATAATATAGAACCACTTTTCATATTTTCGACTTTCTCAGCATTCGATGAATGGATTAAAATATTTTTTTTATGCGAATGGTACCTAAGGTTGCTAATAAAACTGCATACCAAAATGTTGAAAAAAAAGTTTTTCGATTTTTAAAAAATAAATCGATTTTTCAAAAACCAGTCACATATTTTTTTTTTTAATTTGAATTTTATATGTATATTAATAAAATCTTCAAAACAGCGTTTGACTTTTTTTTCGAAATATGTTTTCAAAATTTTATACATAAAAAATTAATTTATTAAAAAACGGCTCCAACGATTTTTGATTTTTTTATATATTCTTATTTAAAACAAACTAAACGGTGATTTTTTAAGAGCTTGGTTTTTGAAAATTTAAAAAAACACAGAAACTTGTAAAAAGTGAATGAAATTTTTATTTGGATCGATAAATCAATTTCTGCCATTTACTTTTTAAAAATAATTTCACTTAAATGTTGCCCGCGGCTGCGCTTCAGGTGGTCCATTCTGAATGTCCAATTTTGGCAAACTTTTTCACACATTTCGGCCGGAATCTCACCAATGACGCGTTCAATGTTGGCTTCCAAGGCAGCAATCGTGTTTGGCTTGTCCCCATAGACAATAGACTTAACATAGCCCCACAAAAAATAGCCTAACGGGGTCAAATCACATGATCTTGGTATTGGTAGCTGCTGAATTGCCTCTGGCTGCTCTTCACTCCAAATATGGCAATTCTGCTTATTCACGTATCCATTTAGCCAAAAATGAGCGGAAAAAAAACGGACGTAGCTTGCGAAACACATTTTTCACTGAGCACGAATTTTGATAATAAATTTCAATAATTTGCAAATGTTGTTCAGGCGTAAGTCTATTCATGATGAAATGGCAAACAATACTGAATCGAAATGTCAAATGTTCGTGGAATTTGTCATGTGTCATCTGTCAAAAATATAAACGTCAAAAACCAAGTAGCAAAAAAATCACCCGTTATAACGGGTAAAACTTACAGCGATTACTCACTGTAAATTATATTTTTCTAGGGGAATTTGGTTAGATTCATGTAATATAATTTACAGTGAGTAATCGCTGTAAGTTTTATTAAAGTCGGTAAACATCGATCAAAAAAAATAATGCGTCTTAGAAAGATACTACAGCATCTAACTGATGAGCCCAGCTGTAGTACCTGGGCGAAACGCATTTTGGACCAAAGGTCACAAATTCATTCAATTGGCTGAAAAACCATATGGTTGACGCGACAAAAAATTCATAAAAAATTCAAAAACCGCGCCTTTTATCTTACCTTATGGTGGTGTTGAACAAGATAAATGTTTTTTTTTTTTAATTTTTATAAAGTAAACAATTAAATAAAAATTCCTCTCTAAAAAGGAGGGCGGTAAGCCTACATACTATTATTTCTTATTTGGGTCCATTTAAAGTAAACACTACAAAAACCCTGTGCAAGCTTTATTGAATGACAGAGTTATGCAATCCACTGTAGCCAGAATGTGAAGCAGACCTCCTATCTTGCCTTCACCCCCTTTTTTTATTTTTTTTTTATTTTTTTTTTATAACTTTACACGCACTCAACACAGCGCGGGCATCTGGTGGAAGAAGAGAAAGAAGGATATGAAAGATTTGTGGCGCGATGTTCTGAGAGTAGAGCTGGTTGTTGTTTCAGATTTGTCTCCAGGGATGGCGGCTGAACTAATGCGGAGGAAATACCGTGTGTTATTTATTTATGACCCTTATAATTCGCATTATTTTATTTATTTCGTTGTCATATTTTATGAGTATGCTAGTTTACTCAATCTCATGTTGTTAGTGTTATGCCTAAACAGCATGTAATGAGCAAAGCAGCAACTTATTTTATGACAATTTTGAGAATTGGTTTTTAATGGAATATAAGAAGACATAGACAACGGCAGGAATCGAACATGCAACCACGGGGTTGACAGGCGAGCACACAACTATCGCGCCACGGCCACCCCCAGGCCTATTTTTCTTCTACAGAGTATAGATGTACTGTGTGACTTATGATTAGGGTAGTGTGCTGGTCGTATGGGGTTGCTGGACCGGTGGTGAATTGGGTCCGGTACGGAGGTCGGTGAGAGATATTGTAAGGCTTCTTTGCAGGATAGAGCGTAAGTGCATTTATTAAATAGCCCTACACTACATTGGGAAGCAAAAAAAAAAAAACATGATTTCGGTGTAACTAAAATATATTCTTACTAATATTATAAATGTGTAAGTTTGGATGGGTGTATGGATGTTTGTTGCTCAATAACTCCGGAACGGCTGAACGGATCTGGATGAAATTTGGTACAGAGATAGATTATTGTCTGGAATAGGTCACATGCTACTTTTTATCTCGGAAAAATGTATGGTACTGTGGGATAGGTTTATTTAAATTTTCCATAGAGCTCATTAAATAGCCAACATACAAATAGCCAACATACCTTTTATGTACAAGGTGCATAGAACCATACGTTGGTTTTTAAAAGAATCTTCTTTTCAATGTTCTGTATTAAGAGACAGACTGGAATTTTAATCGACGGGTCTATTTGGGTAATGTCCACTATTGAATCCTTCCTCGCCAGCTCATCACCTCTTTCGTTGCCCGGCACATTACTGTGACCCGGTTTTTTGCCAAGAACCTTCAGCTCTTCGCTACAGCTAGTTACAAGCTTTGACTTTATAAATGCGGCTGCTATCGCTCATATTGCTGCTTGGCTGTCGATAAAGAAGCTGATATCAGTATGTGGTATCTTCAGCATTGATACGTGTAACTATGGTAACATCACGGCCGAATCTTTAAAAATCCTCTCCCGGATCCGGTTAAATCACAGCCAACATTTTAATGGCCGAATCCGATAAAAATAAGCCTGAATCCACAAAAATCAATTGACGAAGTCAGGAAAATTACTCCCAAAAACTTTTAAAATCAATATAAGCACATCCTTCAAAATCAATGGACACTAATATAAGAAGAACTAAATTTTTAAGAATTTTTTTTTTAACAAAAAAAAATGTATAGAATTTAAAGACAAAGGCGCAAAATTTTAAACAGCCTGATGTTAAGGGCTTAGCATGATACTACTTAACAGTTTGGTAATATTAAAACACTTTACTAATATTTACTAAATCTATTATCTTAATAAACTACAACTAAACACGCCTAAAATAGTGCAAAAAAAAAGTAAGCGAACATAACTTTATGACGTTTGTAAATGTCAAAGTGGCATATGGATTTAGTACGATACTAAAAAAATAAAGTAGCCAATTTGTGATCTTAACTTTAGTAAAATGTTAAGAAAATAGTACGATACTAAACTCGTTTAAAATTAGCAAAATCCTCTTTTTAACCTAGTATCATACTAAAAATGATTTAACAAATTACTGAATCGTTTAAAATTTTGCGCCAAAGTTTTCCATATTTACCATAATTTTAATGATCCATACACAACTTATATGCATGCATACAATATACGAGTACATAGGTATATGAGTATTATTATTTTAATTCCAAGTATATTAATCGTCTATAAGGATCTATAAAGATTCTGTTTCTCAGAAAATAAAGTACTTGAGGCAATAATTCCACTCCAGACCCAAATGCTTAAATTAACAGATGCCAATTATTTTACTTCAAAACAATCCTTATGAGTTGGTCCAATATGACTCTTTGGAGAAACTAACTAACAGTTCCTCCCCAACATATTAACATTTCTATAGGTATTTCCTTGCACAGAACAAAACCCACTTCTCCACATTAATAGATCCATAAAGCCAAACCGGAAGTAAAACGTGACATTTAAAGACACTGTAATGACTGTATCCTGGTTAGTGCTTAAAACATCCCAACGCACCAACAAAAGAACCCAAAATGTAATAAAAAAATATAAAATGAGGACGAAAATGGGGTTAAGTAAAATACAAACCACGCAATCCATTTAATTCGACCATTTACGCAATACGCACTGCTTGACATTTTGGTCTTTAATTTATTTAAATTTGACTCGTACTTTTATCGTACATATTTGCATAATTCGAAATATAATTTTATTTTTTTTTTTTAATTTTATTATTCAAGGATGGACTTAATCCTTACAGTAGCTATGTACATTTTAATTTATTTTATTTAGGTTATTTTACTTTTCTACATGAATCGTTTCGTTCATATGTAAAATAATTTACATACTTATAAAGAAAGGGTGATTTTTTTGCTACTTGGTTTTTGACGTTTATATTTTTGACAGATGACACATGACAAATTCCACGAACATTTGACATTTCGATTCAGTATTGTTTGCCATTTCATCATGAATAGACTTACGCCTGAACAACGTTTGCAAATTATTGAAATTTATTATCAAAATTCGTGCTCTGTGAAAAATGTGTTTCGCAAGCTACGTCCGTTTCAGCGACGAGACTCATTTTTGGCTAAATGGATACGTGAATAAGCAGAATTGCCGGATTTGAAGTGAAGAGCCGCCAGAGGCAATTCAGCAGCTATCAATGCATCCCGAAAAATGCACTGTTTGGTGCGGTTTACGGGCAGGCGGTATCATTGGGCCGTACTTCTTCAAGGACGATGAAGGCCGCAGGGTTACGGTCAATGGAGAAAGGTACCGTTCGATGATAACAGATTTTTTTTTGCCGAAAATGCAAGAATCGAACTCGGTCGACATGTGGTTCCAACAGGACGGTGCCACATGCCACACTGCACGCGAAACCATGCATCAATTGAGAGGCGAATTTGGTGAGCAGTTGATCTCACGTTTTGGCGCAGTCAATTGGCCACCAAGATCATGTGATTTGACCCCGTTAGACTATTTTTTGTGGGGCTATGTTAAGTCTATTGTCTATGGGGACAAGCCAAACACGATTGCTGCCTTGGAAGCCAACATTGAACGCGTCATTGGTGAGATTCCGGCCGAAATGTGTGAAAAAGTTTGCCAAAATTGGACCTTCAGAATGGACCACCTGAAGCGTAGCCGCGGCCAACATTTAAGTGAAATTATTTTTAAAAAGTAAATGGCAGAAATTGATTTATCGATCCAAATAAAAATTTCATTCACTTTTTACAAGTTTCTGTGTTTTTTTGAATTTTCAAAAACCGAGCTCTTAAAAAATCACCGTTTATATATACGGATCCTTTAATGCATTGATTAATACGTTTTTTTTGTTTTTTAATTATAAAGTTGGACGAACTTCAATGAAATGGTTAATGTCATTTGAATGAATAAATAGAAAAACCTTCTATTTCCGGTAAAAATAGAAAATTTCTATGTTTTAGTTAAATATTTTCCTTTCACAAACATTAGCCATAGATGTGGAGGGGGGTTTATGGGATGAAACAGAAATTAAAACTTTCTGCTCTCAAAAGTGTTTGTTTATACCTGAGGAAAAAAATTAAACGAAATTTACCGGTCACACATTCAAGACTCTATAGCTTGTCTGATGAGAAGTACGAATGCCAGAAGGGTTGACACACACATACACAACCAAGTCTCTGAAGTTTCAACAAAAAAGTTTTAATGCAAAATGTTCCGCAGTACCCCCAACATCGATCCCATATTACATTTTATTAGTCTCGTCTGGTATGAACAATGCCATTCCAAATCTGAATCTGAATCCAAGAGAAATAGAACAAAACCCAACCCAGAGTTCTGAATGTGGGGAATGACAAGGTGGGAATGGTAGAAAGGTACAAAACCAATTTGACTTGTGCTCATTAACAAACAAACTTTTTCTCAAACTTTGGCAGTTGAATTAAGCAGAATTCGACAAGTTTTTTTTTCGCCGAAAACAAGAAACTAGTATGAAAAGAATTAGCTAAGCCGACAAGGAAAAAAAATCAGAAATCTTGTCGAACAACCTGGTGGGAGTGGGGGGTTGTGGATGGGGGTGGAGGTGGATAAGATATAATTTATTCATTGTCCATTAAACATTCTTTCGGATGTTTTGATTAAAATCCAGAAATAATTGTGATCGATGCTGAAGCGACCTATTTTGCAATTATTTCATTAGAAAGTCTTATATGTTGTCGGAATTAGGTAAGTAGATTTTTTTTGAAGGGTTGAAGGAAAGAGTGTGTGTTTGGTTTTAATTCCAATTAATTCGTTTGTTGCATGTTAAACATTAAAGATGGAAATGTATGCATGTGTCTCATTTCAAGAACCCAAGAATTCAAGTTCATTTCGACAGACATGGATGTTGGATAGGTTTCCTGTTTTTTTTTTGTTTTGTTTTTTTTTTTTGTTGCAAAGATATACGACTGACTGAGTAGCACGAAAAAATCGATTGTTTTAGTATTAATTTCATGTGAACAATATTGGCTGAGTTCCGATGTTGTAAATGTCAGCCAACGACAATCAGAGACAAACAGAAACACATAAAACATTGTGCATCTGTCATTTCATTTACTGGAGCATTAACGTGGATAAATTGTCATGGTAAATTATCACAAAAAAATGGAAGTTATTAAAAAATAAAATAATTGAGTGATTAAGTTTCACATGATATTTAAATATAATTTATTTTTTTAAATTTTCGTTATTGCTCTGTGAAAGGATAATTAATTGGAGGCTCATGAACTAAATTATTGCAGTTCGTCATTTGTATATAAATTAAAAAAAGGGATTATTCAAAATATTTCTTCGTGTTTATTGAGGCTTGAGTATGAGTACATAATTTTTAAGGAAGTGTAAATATTACCTTTGCGGGATTAAGGCCATATGGCCTATTGATAAATCGCAGAGAAAATATTTTAATAAAAATTTGAGTATAGTATTAAGTTATGCTTCAAATTTAAACTTTCTACTTGTGATTATGATTCGTCTATTGGAGTCAATGTGGGAAAGAATGAAATTTACCCATACAAATGAAGAGTGTAAAAGGCGTGTCGAAGTACGTTGATTTCTTCTTCCAGTTAACCATACCAATCATTCTGGCTTGTCGATATCTACGTACTGGAGACAGCTATTTAGAGAGATCGTCTACAACTAAGCTCAAAGAGTTTGAACGGTGAGTGAGTTTTTCTGCTTTTTTAAAACTGACAATATACTGCCTTTCGATTTACTGCTAACTGATTTCAGATGGGGTACAAAATACCCCCTCATCCAGACGCCAACAAAAAAACGGTTAGATAAATATTGTTTTATTGAAAACTATGGACGATTTTTACGTTTTTCAGATATACTTAAATTATATTTTTTTCTGAATTCAGTTCAAATTCACAAAATGTCATATGAAAACCCAAATCAGTGAAGTGATTTTCCTCAACGAACAATACAACCAATCATTCAGAAGCAGTAAGAAATTGCTTGATTGCTAACTAGGACCTGTGGATTCGATCCCCACGCTAAGCGCATTCTTTTCTATATCTCCATTTTAATTGGATGCCGCCCATGAGTTAAAATGAGACAGTCAATACCTGGTTCTCAAATCGACTGTGCCAAACTAGTGCCGTGCAATTTAGGTTGCATTTAAAAGACCTTAGGTATTACAGGCATATAGTTAAATTGAAAAAAAAGTAAGTATTCATCGGGCAATGGACGGGAGCAGTTCGTCTGTAAGGTAATTATTCGAGCCTAATTATTTTTGGATAGAACTTTCTTCCAGAGGTGGTAATTAGTTTCAGTAAGTGAGGTCGAGTCCGACAATATCTTGGTATAGAAAAAACCTCACTGTAAGGGATCTATGAGCTTACAGCAAATAATGTCATTCGTGCCACAAGGTACCGTACTAGTACCATAGCTTATTTCCCTGCTGCGCACCAACTTACTAGATACCCCCAATTTCCCTACTGATTTGCGTGTAATCAATAGCCGTAAGCGTACCTGTTTTTTATCTTATTAGCAAAAGGTACCCGAATCTGAAACACAGACCAACTACAAAAATCGTATTGGACGTTTGCAAGTCTGATATTCATAAAATAATTGGTAGAATACAAATTGTTAAAATAGGTGATTTGAAGTCTAACCCGTTAATTGTGAATTCTGGTGTTCCTGAAGGAAGTCATCTGGGTCCACCGCTTTTTAATCTATGTATTAAAGATTTTTCATCAGTTTTATCTTTATCTGATGGTTTTATGTTTGCCGATGACATAAAAATGTTTAAAGTAATACGAAGATATAATGATTGTCTGGCGTTACAGCCAGACATTTCAAAATTTGAAGCATGGTGTATGCAAAATGACCTTCATCTGGTATTGAGGCAGTTTTCTTTCAATAGTAATCCGATCAAAATTATAAAAGTAGGTTTATGATGCTAGGAATGCAAACTCTTGAAGCGAGACGAAGAATGTATAGTGTTATGTTTCTTCGTGATATTCTTTGTAATGATATTGATTGTAGTGTTTCACTTTCTTCAGTTAATATTTATGCACCGAGTAGACCATTGAGGATGAGACATTTAATTTTCGAAATTTCTCATTTGACAAATTATGAACAGCGTGAGCTTATCTCCCCTTGTAGTAGATTTTTTGATTTGTATAACAAAGATCTTGATCTCTGTATGACAAGATATCAATTTAAATCAATTCTGTTAAATTTATTGCAAAATTCTATTTAAAAACATTTTTGGTTGAATATTGAATTATTTATTTTGAATATACCGAAATCTGTAGATTGTAAATTATCTTAGATTTGAATAAATAAATAAATAAATAAAATAAATGCTAGTGTGCCCAGGGATCCGTTTTGTTTCCACCTCTTTTTCTCATTTTCATTTAGAACTTAATGCTTCAAAACTCAGTGCTGTCTTCTGTCCTCCAAAACCCACACTCCCATACCCCCATTTATTACATGTATTTGAATTGAAGGAATCCATAAGATTTCTATCCTCGAAATATGGATCACAGACATGGAACAAACTAATATTCTCGCCTTCTGATCTGGCTGTAATTTATGAAGTCTTAAAATGATAGGCGAACATTTTATATCGAACCCCAGTGTTTTAAATCATTATTTTATCACTATTTTTAGAAACAATGTTCTGGCGAAATAGCCGGTTTCATTCCTCCCCTTAAAATACAGTGATTCCTTCTTTATTCGTACAACACGAATGTGGAATGCTTTACTTCGGGCTCTATTTGTCTAGTAGAACCTTTTTTTTTGGTTTTTGATTTTCTGCAAAACGGTTAAGTTGAATTTTGATTTTTTATTCAGAGCAGTTCAAACATGATTACACCCAACGACCAATAGCTAGCCAGCACTAATGTCATGGCCACGATTCAATATAAACTCGGGAGCAACATATACTGGAGCACCGCAGAAGCTCCTAAAAGGCTTAAGCAGTATTGTCAGACGACATTTTTGCAAAACGTATTTTTAAATTTAAAAAAAGTTAATATTTAAAAAACGACTTCATCGTTTTCTTCGAAACTTTGTATTTCGTAGTTTTTTGACATTTTCAAGGCAATTTTCCTTAAAAAAAACAACGGTATTCTTCCCATACAAATGTTAAAGAAATATATTAAATATATTCGATCATATTATATGCAAACGATTCTTAATAGAATCGGCTAAAAATATTTTCATAGTCGTTTTTTATTGAATTTGTTTAATACAAAATTTATTTAATTCTTTATTTTTCTAAAAAAAATGGTGTATCAATTTTTAATATTTAATAATATATTTAAAAAAAAAATTTAAGAAATCATCCACCCGTTCTCGAAATAATATTGAATTTTCTTTTCAAAAATCCAAAAAAATATTTTTTCGAAAATTTTAGTATCCCCTATTATTTATAATTCGAAGCACCTCCTATGTAAACATTTTGATCAAAATCCGTACAGCCGTGTATGAGAAAGCCGAAATTAAAAAAAAAATTTGTGTGGCAGGTACCCTTAATAACAAAATATCTAAGACACATATTGACTATATACCTAAAGTACTGCACGCACTTTTTTTTATCAAAATCGTTACAGCCGTTTTAGTTTCGAGATAAATAAGATGGTAGAAAAAAATGTATGGCAGGTACCGTTAGTTTTGGAGCTAAAAAAAAACGAGTCAAAAATCTTATTTGAGAGAATAACACAAAACGCTTAAATACAAAGTTTGAATTAAATCGCTTCTGCCGTTTAGGCTATAGATCGTTCTACAGACAGATAGACAGACAGACAGACAAACGGAATTGCGGGACCCACTTTTTTGGTGTTCTTTATCATCGTGATGTCAAGTTTCATTAATATCTGGAATTCGATTTTTTTTCCAAAATCAAAACTTACCCTATAATTACCTACATATATCGCAAGTAAAAACTTGTTCTCAGAAACTGCTTCAAGAATTTTGATAAAATCACCTACCTATAATAATAATGGGTCAAATTTACCACGAAGCTCGTTCACGGCTTTTATTTTAAGGACCATAATGAAGGTTAAATTAGTGCAATACACTTAAAAAACAAACATTTTATTTTCCCAATGGAACTAATTTTTATATACTGGGTGGTAATAACTTTTTTTCAGTGTGAGTAATCGGCTTATTTTTTTTATTTTATAGGCTACTATTAGATTTATCAAAATGAATGCTTGGGATACTAAAAAAAAGGATTTGGATAGTGCAGCGATACCATTTTTTGCAGTCCGTCATTTCCGTCCAAAGGGAATTTTGGCTGGAGTTTGGCAGTACTCCCCCGAGTAGATGGACCATTATGAGGCTGGTGAACATGTTTGCCGAATATGGAAGCATCGAACGAAGACCGTATCATCGAGATACCAATGTTCGGGTTCAGGATACAATCGTGACTGTTGCATCGGCAATACAGGCAAATCCAAGTGTTTCGACTCGAAACTTATCGGGCCAAATTGGAGTTAGCAGACGGTCATTACAACGGATACTGCATGATGACTTAAACTTGTTTCCGTACAAAGTCCAAATTACAAGCAAGTAAAACTCTCAGGATTTACCTGTTAGCCTGTAATTTTGCCGAAAAATGATTGCAATGACCGAAGAAGACAACACATTGATAAATTGTTTGTTCATGTCTGATGAGGCCCATTTTGACTTAAACGGCAATGTTAGCAAGCAAAATTGCCGTATGTGGAGTGAATCTAATCCCGAAATGCTCCATGAGACGCAACTACACCCAGAACGAATCACTGTGTGGTGCGCAGTTTCATCAAGATGTATTGTCGGGCCATACTTCTTTGAAGAAAACGGTGTAACACAAACTGTCAATGGGGACCGTTATTTAAAGATATTGAAGGAGTTTTGTTTTAACCAGAACTTCACCGAAGACGTATCCCTTTCAGCAGGATTTGGTTTCCACAAGATGGAGCAAGTTCATACGTAGCCACACAAGTTCTGGCGGATCTCCAACAAAAATTTCCAAACAAATTGATATCCAGAAACTGCACTTTCCGCTGACCTGACTGCACCAGACTTTTTTTATGGGGTTATGTCAAGCAGGAAGTGTACAAAACGAAACCTAGGAATTTGACTGAATTGAAGAAGTCCATTAAGACAATAATTGAGGCGATCCCAATTTCTACCTTTCAGGCCGCAATGAACAATTTTCTGATCAGGTGCCGCATATGCGTGGATGTCATTTGGGGTCAATCATCTTTAAAAACCATTAGTTATTTAAAATAAAATATAATTTTTAATCTAATAAAAAAAATTAATGAAATACATCGATTAAAATAAAAGTTATTTAAATTTCTTATTGTAGCACGATTCGTGGGTCACCCTGTATTTTCAAATTTCAGATTTATTGTATGAACGCATTAGAATTATTTGTTTTATAAATAATTACTTCATTAATAATTAAAATTATTACTGTATAAGTTAGAATTCATGTCTGAATCGCATGTAGGATTCTTAGAAATGCAAAACGCTAAATATATTTAACTACTTAATTTTTTATATACAAAATTTCGTTAATTTTTCTCTAACAAAAAACCATATGTCAATTGTAGAAATTTAATAATATAAATTAAGAAACATTCAGTCTATCGAAAAAAATCGTATCCGTTTTCGAATACATACAACATACAATCATATTGAATTTAAAAAAAAAAAATATTTTCAAAACTGTTGGTCCCTATGCATTATTATTTAGAGTCGTACGGTATACATATTTTGAATGCAAACCTTTAATGAGATTCTATGGCAGGTACCCTTCTTAATAACATTTTATGTACAAACATTTTTAGACCAACTGAATTTTTTTTTGTTAACAAAATCCGGAGCCGTTTTCGAGAAAATAAAGATTTACCATTTTTTGGTACAAAACATTGTATGGCATTTACCTTAATATTGGGTCGTGAGCTACAAGAGCAAGTTATTACGATTCTGTCGTGCATTTTATTAAACAAAGGTTGAGTTTTACATATTTAAATTTGAAATTAATAAATTAGATAAAAATAGACTCATGTCCCTCATTGTTTTTTTAATTGATCAATTGTTTCTAGCACAACAATAACCATACGTATTTTATTAGTAAAATAGTGTCTAAAAAAAAAACTATAAATTAACATATTTTGTCTCCACAGGACACTTTTTCTATCCAAGCAGTAGTAATCGAATGTATTTTTAAAGGGGTATATAAATTCGCAGAATCAGATGAGGCTATTGTATTAAATTTAAAATTGATTGGTTTAATTAATTTTTTGTGGTCTAAATATAAAATCACATACAAACATAGCACGAAAATGATTATGATGTCAAAGCCTTATTCAACCATATTATAAGCCATTATTGCCATTAAATGTAATCAAACATAATAGTATAATGTAAATTGGTAGTTTTTTTTTATTGACATATTGGTTTAAACATAAAATTGATTTTTTTTTCAAAAGCTTTAAATAATTTATCAGCATGTTGTGCTATAAATATTTATAGCAGCTGCCACGGAAATTTAAATATTTAAAATGATGTAGAATTTAACCAAATTAATAGCTTGGTATTTATTTTAAGGACTAATTAGGTTAATGCAATAAAGTGTTAATGTTTACGCTTCGGTGATTCGAAAATGCCAAATGAAATTCTTTTCATTTTAGTTAACACTCAAAACTATTCAGTTGTATGTTAAACACATCACCTTTCGCTCATAAAAATAAAATACACGACTGGATCGCACGAACTTGCTCTATGTTCGATCACATTGTATTCAAAAAGTTTCTATTAAAAATCTAATTATATTTTTAAAGTCGTTTTTTAGTTAATTTTTTATATACACAAAACTTCTTTAATTTATTTCTTTAAGAAAAAATGGTGTGAGAATTTTAAATATTTAATAATATAAACTTAAAAACATAATAATATTAATCGGCTTACTTCTTTTAAAAAGAAAACATAATTCAAAATTCTGAAATAAATACTTAAACTAATTCAAGCTAAAAAAAAGTGTGCCATTTTATTTCTTGGAAGAAATTTGAATTCATGAGAAAAAGAATTTAAAAATCTGTGGAGCGGTTTTTGAGAAAAAAAGTTTTTTTCAAAAAGTTTTTTTCTTAAAACTTTTTGAAAACATTTTTCACCAAAAATTCAAAAACACCAATTCATAGGTATATTCAGCAAATACATACATATGTATAATTATATTTTTTTGTAAGAAAATTAATGAGCAGTCTTCAAAATATAATTTTTTTAAATTTTTTTTGTAAATGCTTTTAAAAATACAAAAAAAATATTAATTGAAAATATTGGTATTGGTAAACCTACATATGTGTGAAATATCGAAAGAATCCGTTAAGCCATTTAAGAGAAAGTCGAAAGCAAAAACACGGTCCTTTGGAAAGTAGCGTTTTTAGACATTAAAAAAAAATGTAACCATATGATATGACGTGCCTAAAAAGCTGCACTGATTTTTGTAATCAAAATCGTTAGAGCTGTTTCCGAGCAAAATATATTAAATATATGGACACAGTATATTGGGTCGATTGGGACAGTGTCTACATTCACCCCAGTCTATGGTTTTTTTTTTAAATATCTTGAAATGAGCAGACATCTCATTTGTTTCAGATTAATAATGGTTAGAAATCGAAAGACGACAACAAATACTGCTGTAATTAATGAAAATACCGTTGCTATCCATTGCAGACCTTAAAAATGGTAATGGATCAATAATCAAGCCGCAGAGCAGCATAGGCTTAGCAAGTCTATGTTGCATAAGCGAATGCTAAAGTCTGACCCTTTGTGTATTGAAATCGAAACAGCATCGTATAAATTTACTTCCAAATACACAAGCAATCAAGTATTTATGAACGAAGAGGAGCAATTATAAGAAGAATATATTCCTCACTGCTCAAGGCTTCAATACGGTTTGAGATTTCATCAGATTCGTCGACTCTCTTTTGACTATGCAACAAAACTTGAAAGGCAAACTCCAGCACCTTGGCAAGACAATAAGATTGCTTGAGTTGATTGGTTGCAGGCATTTATGAAGCTGCATCCAACACTTTCCTTCCGTAACCCAGAAAATACTTCGATAGCCAGAAATATGAGTTTCAATGAGGCCAATGTAAAAGCTTTTTTAAAAATTTAAGAGAAGTTCAAGCGCAGGGGTATTTCACTGCAGAACTAATAGTAATTGTTGATGAATCTGGCATAAGCACGGTCTTGCAATCGCCAAGAATTGTTGCTAGAACCTGATGCAAGCAAGTCGGCCAGGCAGTGAGTGCAGAGCGTGGGGAACAGGTAACATTCGTGGGAATTGTGACAGCAAATGGGAATGTTATCCCCCCCGTCTATTTATTTCCAAGGGTGTTTTGCAAAGAGAGCTTTTTAGTATGAGCATCTGATGATAGTCTCGGCTTACAGAATGGTTGGCTGAACAGCGATTCATTTGTCAAAGTAGCTCAGCACATAAAAAAATACACTCATGCTTCTAAGGAAAAGACGGTGCTTGTTTTTCTCGACAACCACGAGACTCACTGCTAAATGGAAGTAGTGATGTTTTGTCGTCAAAATGGACTCGTTTTGCTAACCTTTCCATCTCATACCACCCAAAAGCTACAGCCTCTTGACGTTGCAGTTTTCGAGCCTTTCAAACGTTTAAGAGCCACCTTTAACACATGGTCGGCAAAACATCCAGGGAAAGCGATTTCTATTTCTGATATTGCCGGACGTTCTTTCGCACCATTCCAAGAAACCTTTTCCCGCAAAAATATTTTATCTGGATTCAAAAAATCTGGATGCTTTCCACTCAACTATAGTGTTTTCAGCGATGACGAATTACTACCAGCGTCTGTTACTGACATTTCGATCGAAAATAGCACCAATATTGCCGAAAAATTACCAGCTACAAGTGAAAATAAGAGGCCTGAATCAGGAGATACAAACTGCACACCAATAACACCAGAACAAGTGCGGCCGTACCCGAAAGCATTAAAACGGGGTCCAACAAGAAGGGGCCGAAAGAAAAAATGTTCAATTTTGACCAGCACTCCAGAATTATTATTATTATTATTACAAATTCTTTATTTAGATTTAAGAATACATATATGAATGACAAAGAAATATTCAAAAGAAAATAGAACATGGCAACAAGTGCCGTCTGTCGAAAATAATTTGACATATATTTATTAATTTGTAAATGAAAAAAAAAAAAAACTGAAAAAGAACTATATACATTTTTTTTGATAATTTAAATTTTTGTACTAAATTTTTATTTGTATAATAATTTGCATTGAATATTTTGTTAAATAAATTCAAATTTATGGCTAACAAAAAATTTAAAAGAGAGATTACAGGTCAAAACTATTTCGATATCTAAGTGCATGATCGCAAAAACTAAAAATTACTCTCCAACTAGGGCTGGCAACGGGACGAGACCAGGCGAGACTTTTGTAAATCTCGTCTCGGTCTCGTCAAAATCGAAAAATTTCAGTCTCGTCTCGGTTTCGGTCCAGGTCTCGCCTAACCAAGTCTCGTCTCGGCCTTGGTCTCGCCTTTTTCTCGAGAAAATTTTAATGTGCGATCTAGTCTCGGTCTCGGTCTCGGTATCATCCTTAGTCTTGGTTTCTTTCGTGTTTTTTTGGTAGTAAAAAGATGTAAGATAAAGATTAGACGCATTGTTTGGATTGCAAATATAGAGTATGGTTATGGTATCTCAGCAGATCGTCGGTAAGAAAAATGCGGGAAAATGTATGAAACAAACTCGTGAGTCTGTTTTGTCTTTTGAGTTAAGTGGAAATAACATTTTGGAAGAATTGTGTAAGTAAATATATTTCATAGCAAAAACAAATAAAATATTAAAAAAATACAACGCTCGATTTCTTAAAACATAAATTAACCGTTTTTGTCAAGCCCCGACCTGTCAAAAACCATTTAAGGATTTCTCCGATTTAAATGAATTAAAAAAACCTCTACAAAATTCAAATTTTACCTCAAAAAAATCGAAATTTATCGATATAATTTATTGCTCCCTAAAAAGTTGATTTTAAACCTTTTGGGTGACATTTGGAAAAAAAATATTATCCAAATATCAGGATATAGTAAGTTGCCTACCTGTCAAGTCATAAACTGTCAACATCCATTGAAGCATCGCTCCGATTTAGATGGATTAAAAATCCTCAACAAAATTCAAATTTTACCTCAATTTTTCCTCCGGTAAAAGTTGATTTTAAGCCTCTTGTATGACATTTGGAAAAATATATTATCAAAACGTCAAAATATAGTATGTTGTCTACCTATCAAGCCATGAGCTGTCTTTGCTTATGCTAAACAAATCATAAACTAGAAATTTTGTTCTGCACTACGTAGGTTCATGAAGCTAAGGCCATAGACTTCACTTGAAACGAGTAAGTTTTACTTGTGTAAATCGAAAACTATGATATTAAGTTACGTATGAAAGCGCTCCGAATGGCTTACATTTTGTGCTAATTTAGTTTTCAAAGGTGTGTGATAAAGTAAAAAATAGGCTGTGAAGTAACGTTATCAGACAACAAGAGCCGTATTTCCAAGATGAAATTTGAATTTTGTACAGTTTTTTTAATCCATTTTAATCGGAGCAATCCTTCAATGAAATTGACAGTTCATGGCTTGGCAGGTAGGCAATAAACTATCAGCCCTATTCTGCTATCTTTCGATTCACGTGAATATTTCACTCAATGTTTGACTATTTAGATATTTTCAAATGTCTTCTATCTTTTGAATCCAAGGCTTTACAAATATTTTTTTTGTTTAGTTCTTAAGAGAGTCTAATTGTTAAAATTAATTTTTGATCGAAATTTATATACTTTTTGAAACAATTCTTTTTTTCCGTCGGATAGCAGAATACAAATATTCACGTGAACGTTTAACAGAATAGGACTGTATGTTTTGACGTTTTTAAAATATTTTTTTTTTCAAACCTCACCCAAAAGGCCTTAAATCACCTTTTTCCGAAGCCAAAAATTAAATCGGAAAAATTTCTAATTTTCTGAGGTAAAATTTGACTTTTGTAGAGGTTTTTTAATCCATTTAAATCGGAGCCATCCTTCATTGGATTTAGACAGCTCATGGCTTGACAGGTAGGCAACGAACTATATTTTGACGTTTTGACAATATTTTTTACCAAATGTCACCCAAAAGGAAGCAACGCAAAAAAATTTCGCAAAAAAAACTTGTGAATATTATAAAAATTGAACATGATTATATACTAAACAATAATGAAATAAAAACAAAATTTTCTTATAGCGAAAACCGAAACCAAATCACCGAGACCAGCGAGACTCTCGTCGAATTTCGGTACCAAAAATACGGTCTCGTCTCGCACTCGTATCGGTCTCGTCTTCGGTACTTTTAAAGGAGTCTCGTCTCGTTGACGAGACCGAGACCGAGACGAGACCGAGACTAGTCTCGGTCTCGTTGCCAGCCCTATCTCCAACCCTTTTTACCGTTTAAAATATATTTGGTTTCAGAAAAAGATAAAAAGCTCTTTTGAAAGTAAAGCCTTCTCAATTCTTGCAGAATCGGACAGATAGCTACGAAGTGATAAATGTCTTCATTTTCATTTCTATTACATAGATTACAAATTGGTGAAATTTCTGGTCTGTGCGGTTTGAAGTTAAGTCCTACGATTTTAACTCTTGCTTTGAATATGGTACTAATTTGGTAGGTGGACAGATAGTTATTAAAGTAATTTCTATTACCTAAGGAGTGGTTCAGTTCTCTGTAAATCAGCCGACTTGAGGAGGATTGTGCGCTATGAATGCATTGTAGATAAAAATGCTCATCTACTTTTGCAATGCAGTTGTAAAATGCATCACGCCAGCATTCAATCGGTTGATTAGATATACCACTCCATATTTACCCGCAATATAGAACCATTCCCGAAAAGGAGTTAGGCTAAATCTCAAGGCATGCATCATTATTTTCTTTTGCAAATTCGTGTTTGGTCGCAGCATTACTTTGACTATGTAGTCAGCATTCGCTTTCAAGTTTTTTGTATAGATTTGTGGTATACCTGATTCTACATACAAAGCATAAGTAGGTGTTGTCGATGGCAGCCTAAAAATACGTTTGAAAAAGAAGCGCTGTACTCCTTCAAATTCTTCAACAAACCTGAAACCATATACTTGATTTGAGTAGCAAGGGCAGGTATTTATCGTTGCGTCTAGATTTCTGAATTTGAAAGAGGAATCCACTTTTTGATTACAAAAGAACCTGCTCCACATTATATTAATAGCAGTTTTAGCAACCAGACATTTTTCTTTAATATGAGGACGTAAATCCAAGTTGCTTGTTATTAAAAAACCGAGATATTTATATTGTTTCACAACTTCTATGGGGTCTGAACCAAGAAACCACTTATTTTGTGGTAAAATCCTCCTGTTTATGGATTCAAAAATCATAATTTTCGACTTACTGGTGTTAATTTGTAGATCCCATAGGTTGCAATAATTTTTAAGTCGATTAATAAGGAGCTGAAGTGAGGAAGGGGATTCAGCAAGTAAGACCAGATCGTCTGCGTAAAGCAGGATCCTTATAAGTTCGTCACCCACCCTCACTCCGCCACTTAAGATTTTAGTTACATCATCAATGAATAAGGCAAATAAAATTGGACTTAAGACACATCCTTGTGGAACACCTGTTGTGGTGTCAAAAAATTCAGACATAGTGATGCCATTATATATTGAAGAACAAGTGTTGGTTGTCAATTGCTTGTATATTCTAAGGAACTTAGATGAAATACTAATGTTCCAAAGTTTATAAAGTAGGGAGCTTCTATTAATAGTATCAAACGCGGCCCTAAAATCTACAAAAAACCCTGCTCGTTATTGTCGACATATCGCTTAGCAATGCTAGATAGAGCAAATATCTGATCAATCGTTGATAGACCTATACGAAAGCCTGCTTAACAACAACTAAGGAGGTTATTTGTTTCTACCCAGTTAACCAACCTATGATATAGAATATTGGTAAATATCTTTCTCAAAGCCGGTAAAATTGAAATTCCTCTATAATTCTCTGGAAGAGTACAGTCACCTTTTTGAAATATTGCACAAATAATAGACTTCAAAAAAGATTGGGGAATTGCCTCTTCATTTAAAAGTTTATTAAAAAATGTTAGAAGAATTGCAAGAAAATAAGGTGTGGCATATTTAAAAAATTCAATAGGAATTCCATCCACACCTACTGCACTCCAGAAAATGATCGAATATTAGAACAAAGAGGTGAGAAGGAGTGAAAAGGGATGCTTAAGGAAAAAGTAAAACAAAACTGAACAGTAAAAAAAAATTTTGGTTGAGCCATCATCATCCGAAGAAGACGAGCAGGAAGGAAGTTATATTGACCCGGACCAAGATTGCGACATATCAGTGGAAGAAATTGACCCATTGGAAATTGGTCCGCCAGAAGTAATAGAAGAAGATGACTAGGTTCTTGTTAAAATTTTTGGCAAAAAGATACACCTCAGTTTTTAGTGGGAGTTGTCATGAAAGAAATGGTCGAATCTAGTGAGCCCTTAGTCAGATTTATAAAAAAATGTGCCGCAGGAGGAAATAGTTTCGTTTTTCCGAAGAGCTCAGGTGAAAGTTTTATTGATAGAAACCAAATAGAAACAAAACTGCAAAATGCTACGAATATGCCCGGAACCTCACGTTCTCAACCATTTTTCAAATTTCCTGTTGGTTTCAAAAACTACGATATGGGATAAAAAATTTCTTTTATTGAATGTTTTTTATACCTTTCTGAATTAAAATAAGAAATTTTCATTTTAGAATATTAAAAAAATTTTTTCTAAATATTTTGAGTTAGTTTTCAATTATTTATCGGTTACTATTTTAGCTGTCCACTTCCGCCCCATTATTTTGGTCTGCGTACTTATCCACGCTTTTGGGGTTGCATGTGGACAGAAAATGCTTGTTGATGGAATTATGAAAAACCTTAAAACTTGGAGTCGTATTAAGTTTATGCTTAGTGGCAATTTAGGCGAAGCCTTATAGTTTATCAGATGGTACAAAGTGTCGATTTAAAGTCTTAATACTGTAGACAAATATTAAATATTTATAAAATGTTTCTACAACCGCCCCCTCCACCCGTTATTATTTTAGCTAAAAAAAATTCAATCTTCCCTCTGTACAATACTTAAAAACTCTATAAAACAAGTTTAAAGCAATTGCCCGTTTGGGTAAGTGTCTATACGTACATACAAACAGACTGACAGACATACAGACGGACAGAATTCTTAGACCATCTTTTTTCGTCTTCGCTGTCATTGTAATGTCATATGTTTGATTGTTAACTCAAAACTTTTTTTTTTCGACGAATGCATAACTTGCCTTATAGTACCAATCATCACAAGTAAACAGTATATAATTCAATCAAACAAACAACAATCAGGTCAATTTATTTACAAATTCTGTGGTAATTTTTGCAAAACAGTAATCAGTGTAATTTTTCCTTCAAAACCTTCAAATCCAAATTAAATAAACGCTCCACCTCCACAAACATCCCAGCTTTTGATCCCACGCCCACATCGAGCACTATACAAGCATTTTAAATAGATGTAATTTCCCTAATTACATAATTGCACAATAAATTTTAAGTTTATCCAAGGAATTCGTTTATGCCAAAGTTTTACTTTAATGACGTGTATCAACTAGAAAAGTCTCAGAATAAATAATTCGTCAGGGGCCTTTTTTCAGAAAATTTTGTCATCTCTTCAGAGGACTCTCTATGAGATCATTATTAAAAGCATGAAATAAAAATTAAACTTCTTGAACTTAAATTGAATTCCAAACCAATGAGAGATTCTGACGACTCGCCATCTTCTCTGTAGTCAGAAAAGGTAAGGCTAGCTTAATTTCTTGACGAAGCGGAGCACAATTTGAATTGCAAATTAGACTTACCAAGCCGAAAAGGCTAAAAATTCATCAGACAACGGTGATGGCAATCAGTAAGCGCGTTGTTATCCTCCATTGGCAATTGGCGAAAGGACATAGGGATTTCGCAGTTAAATCCTTTCTGTTTGGATATAAAAGTATCCACGTCCCGGTCCGTTATTTATTATTTTTTTTTTTTTTTTAACTTTTGTCTCTAAGATTTTTATTAGAGACACTTTGGGTAAAATCAGGCTTTCTTCAAAGAAAAGACTATAGCTAATTGCTTTTTAGAATTTGCAAAAGCCTTTGTTTTTTGTGTTGTGTGAGAGAGCAGGTCTATGTATTATCCATTCATTGGCTTTCTTATTTCTTGGGGAGAGGGGTCTTCTTATTTTTTCTGCTTTGATGTAAAAGTTTTGAAAAGTGATTACGCTGTTTTATTGAAAAGAAAAACAGTTTAGGCAGCAAGGGTATTCGGAATTTTTTTTTTGTCTTTGGCAAATTACATAAATTATCAAAAGGAATTTATTTTAATGGAAATGGAAATTCACTTTATTTAAAAGCGTACAAAAAGGCTTAAAAACACAAATTAAATAAGATCCTTAATGACTTTAATAAGATTTTTCTACTCCTTTTTATATAAAAAGTTGTCTTCAGTTTCAATAGCCCAGTCAGTTGGATGTAATAGCTAGTTTTTTACATACGTTTGGTCAGACTGACAGACTGACAGACTGACAGACTGACAGACTGACAGACTGACAGACTAACAGACTGACAGACTGACAGACTGACAGACTGACAGACTGACAGACTGACAGACTGACAGACTGACAGACTGACAGACTGACAGACTGACAGACTGACAGACTGACAAACTGACAGACTGACAGACTGACAGACTGACAGACTGACAGACTGACAGACTGACAGACTGACAGACTGACAGACTGACAGACTGACAGACTGACAGACTGACAGACTGACAGACTGACAGACTGACAGACTGACAGACTGACAGACTGACAGACTGACAGACTGACAGACTGACAGACTGACAGACTGACAGACTGACAGACTGACAGACTGACAGACTGACAGACTGACAGACTGACAGACTGACAGACTGACAGACTGACAGACTGACAGACTGACAGACTGACAGACTGACAGACTGACAGACTGACAGACTGACAGACTGACAGACTGACAGACTGACAGACTGACAGACTGACAGACTGACAGACTGACACACTGACAGACTGACAGACTGACAGACTGACAGACTGACAGACTGACAGACTGACAGACTGACAGACTGACAGACTGACAGACTGACAGACTGACAGACTGACAGACTGACAGACTGACAGACTGACAGACTGACAGACTGACAGACTGACAGACTGACAGACTGACAGACTGACAGACTGACAGACTGACAGACTGACAGACTGACAGACTGACAGACTGACAGACTGACAGACTGACAGACTGACAGACTGACAGACTGACAGACTGACAGACTGACAGACTGACAGACTGACAGACTGACAGACTGACAGACTGACAGACTGACAGACTGACAGACTGACAGACTGACAGACTGACAGACTGACAGACTGACAGACTGACAGACTGACAGACTGACAGACTGACAGACTGACAGACTGACAGACTGACAGACTGACAGACTGACAGACTGACAGACTGACAGACTGACAGACTGACAGACTGACAGACTGACAGACTGACACACTGACAGACTGACACACTGACAGACTGACAGACAGATTCATGACCCCCATGATCCCGCGCAGGATCCGCCAATGATCAAAGGAAAGAAACAAGTCTGGAATATTGGCGGTTTTAAGTGCAACGATTCGCGTAGGCTCGTCAACAAGCTGAGACAGTTTGTCACGGTAAAATTTACCGCGACAAAAAACTATCGTTTTCATATTCCGCATCCTTGTTCCTACCTTTTAATCCACTCCATCCTTACAGGTGTTGCCCTCAATATGCTGGGAGAGAGAAGGGCAGCCATGGTCCATCAGCCATCGGTACACTCTCTCAGTATCGCGAGGAAACAAAAACGGACCACTTATTTGGCTTAAACAGACGGGCGGTCTGTAGACAAACTGAAATAGCGAAAGCGTGAGTGACATTTGGTCCCTCAACGCAAGAAGTAACTCATACTGAGAATGGCCGAGCGCCCAACATATTTAATTAATGTTTGTAAAAGATGGAACGTTAAACGCAGGTCCCCAATATCCCCCCAAATCTGCGCAAAAGCCCAACGCATTAGTAAATTTTCAAGTTGTAGGGATATACGACCAATCTCTTCTTTAGTTGTTGTTTTGTATTTAATTATTTTAACTTCTCACTATGAATTGCATAGCACATTTTTATTTAGGAGGGGACAACTAAACGTGTGTATCTCGAGTTTCGTTTTGGTTTTCGAAAACTTTTTTTTATTTTTTTTTTTCTGACTGAATGCATTCATCTAATTCGCCACTCCTGAGTGTGAAACCAGCGGTCGGCGAATTATAGGTGACGAAACATAAATATGGGAGAGCGATGTGTGAGTAAGCAGGGCCGCCGGTTTTCTATACGGTTAGCTCTCTCCCGCCAAAGTGCGGATAGTAGCCCGACGAGAATGCAACCGAAAACCGCAGCCACTGATTGGCCGAAAACAATGGGGAGCTGGAAAAAAAAAAGGAGAGTTCGTCCAGGAGTAAAATAAAACTTGGACGGACACTTCTAGCTTGGATAGAGAAAAGGGCAGACACAAAGAAAATTTTTGCTAACAAAAAAAAGTTTTGGAAAAGGAAAAAAAATTCGAGGAAGAAATCCTAAAAATAAATTTGTGCACGGAAAAGTTTTTTTTGTAAAAAGGATGAAAATATTTGATGAATTTAGAGAAGGTGGGAAAAGTTGGCCAGGAAGATTTGGCAAGAAATCTGGATAGTTCAGAACTCTGGAGGAGATTGGCAGTCCTATAAAAAAAAAAAAAAGCTAAAAATTTCGTATAGTTTGGGTTTTTGCTTTTGTTCGAGATAATTCCAAAAAAAACGGAACTCGCGACCCGTTCTTAAAATTCTGTTGTTCTTTCAGGACCGAACGATAACGGTCCATCTTATCTTATCATTTTTCTAAAAACTGTGTTCTTTTTTTGATCGAAAAAATTTTGGGTTTTACACCTATATTTAAAAAGGTTTCCCAAATAAATTTTAAAAACTAACTCTAAATTTCGTCTTTCATTACGAGCATCATTGGCTCGTTTCGTTTATATAAATTTTGTTTCACCGTCGCTCTTCGCTTCAAAAGGTTTGTAATTTCCTTTATATCAAAAAAGAATTGCTGGCGCCCACTTTTCAGGTCTACGGTCCTGTGGTAAGATCAAATTAATAAATTAATTCAACTTTGAATTAATTTAAGAATTCATTTTTTTTTTGTTTTTTTTTATCTCTATTAAGTTAATTAACTGAACCCACCCCTCACTGAGCATAGCTGTGGCGGCAGCACTTACTATTGTCGCTGCGGGTTACGTCTTTTAATTCGCCCATCTCATACTCTTGTCTCTCTGTTTAGTTTGGCAGTCATTTTTTTTTATCCAAAGTAAATTGTGCCGGCACAATCGGGATTGTTTTTATTCGTTTTTTTTATATAAATTTCATTGGTTTCGACGCGAATTATAAGTGTAACAAGTTGGTTTAACTCAGTAAATACTTCAAGATACCTTCTTTCGGGTGATGTGTGGCTCGAAAGCGGAACCAGCTATAATTTTGTACGTTGAAATCGCCCGAAATAACGATTTCGGTGCGTATAGACAGTAATAAACAAATCTTTAAATGGAGTGGACAGAGCATCAAATTTGTCGAAAGTTGACTATGATCATGAAACATTCGTGTATAATGTGCTTGCTTGTTTACCTAAAATTTTAACCACAAGAAATTAAAGTTTTTGTTTGAGTTCCATATTGTGTTTGAAGTTGTTACGCAAAACGCAACATCAATGTTGGAAATGAATTTAAAATATTCATTTCGAACGTCTAGCAATATCAAAATCTTCCAGTAAAAAATTTTACTCCGACATTTTAATACGATTTTGAATTTAATATTATGGCTTAAATCAGAAAACAAATTTTAAAGCAAAATTCTGTAGAATCATCATAATCATAAAGCACATCTTGCGACGCACTGTCTGGGATATTTAGAAAATTCCTATAAAAGTACGAAAAGGGTCGAAAACAATAAAAGAGATAATGATATGTAATAATTTGGGAACACTGCATATATGAATGCTACTCTCAGTACCATACAAACAAAAAGTTAGGTACGCTTATATAAAAACATATGAAATTACAGATGCTCATACTCGGTGTCGAACCTGGGGATTGTGCCGCCCTAGGTAAATTATAATTTTGCCGTCTCAAAATTAAAAAAAAATGAAAATCGTACAAATTAATATTCAAAAGTTTTATTCGATAAATTTCAAGGATTTTCAATAACATAATTTTACAAAATATTGAGATTAAAATTCTTCTTCTTCAAAACGATTCCGGATGTCCTTTCATTGGAAACCGTTGACAGGGCCAGTTATCTGCTCATTTTAGAACGGACTTAGGAATAAGTTATCTGAGGAATGAAATAAAAAGCTATTTTCGATGTCAAAAACACTTTGAAAAATTATTGCATTGAATTTCTATGAAAAGTTCGACACTCGAAATAAAAGTGCCGTTCAAATTAAATTATTCTATAGATTCTTGATATTGTTATCCGTTTGTTTAACAGTCAAGTAAGTTTATTCCTCGGGCAATTAACTGGATGTTTATCTGGAGATTGAAAAATCGGCTCTAAGTTTTGAAAAACTAGAATCCCCTGTACCAACACTTACAGGAAACGTTAAGAGTATTTTTAAAGTAGTTGTTTAATTTGGATACAATTCAAGCAAATGGTTGGTAGCTAAATAATTTAAAAGTGATAGCGTTTTAAGTTCAGTAATATATTGTATGTTGATTTCTCAAGAAATCCTAAGCTATAACATCCTTTTGAACTTCAAATTATTATAATCGTTGACAAAACAAAATTTAATTTGTGTATGCGTTTACATAGTTGAGTTGCTTTGAAACGTGAATTTTCATCAAATTCTGCACTTTCTGCGATTTCGATTAAAGAATCATAAATTTCAGATAAAATTTCATTAAGACAGATAGTAACATTTTTGCTCTGCTAGACCAACGTGTATTCGATAAATTTGTTTAGAATAGTTACCATGTTTTTCCAGAATGACTTATCTAAGTAAGATGAACCTAAGGCAATGGAAAAGAAAGAAAATCAGATCTGGAGAAATAAAAAAAAATTCTAAAAAAAAATTTCCGCTGATGTCAGATTAAAAAATTCAAAGCAAAGTATGCATTTTTGTGTGTTGCGTTGGGGCATAGCCTAGATAGGCAACTTCAATGCTGCACTGTTCGTGAAAATAACGATGAACGGCAACAAGCTTCCAATATGCCCTTCAGTATATGCCCTCGTATACCTGAAGATATCCTACAAGAATCGAACAATAAATAAAATGCACGACTGGATCGTACGAACTTGCTCTTGGATCTATCAACTTTAATGTAGATAAATATCGACGCTGTTTAGTAGGTAGATAATATAGTTAAATTTCGATTATGGATTTTAATTATATAAGTAAGGTGAGTTATATGTAGGAATTACATAGATGGAGCCTAGGTATGTAAATATATATGTATATATAATAATGAAAATGAGGGATGTAGGTGAGTAGGTAGATATATGCAGTATAACTTTATAATTTAGGTGCAATGCATACATGAGATTCCTGTGATTTTTAAAGATACATAAGTATATATATATAAATGTATGAGGGCCTACATTGTATTTAGTATTCAGTGTCGTACGCAAAAATTAGTAAAAAGGGAATAATAATAATGTAGAAATAAATGGATAAAACACATAATTAAAAGTTTTTATATTGCTTAGTCGTTATAGTTTGACTGAAAACATAGAAATTCTTCGAGCCGTTTTCGAGAAATACATTTTTTTCTTAACGAGTTTTTTTTACATTTGTATGGGAGGTACTATTGTTTTTATTTAAAAAAATATAGTTTTTTTAAGCTTAAATTTTGCATTTTCAAAAAAAAAATTAATTTACAAAAAAATTTTTTTTTTGAAAAATTTTGGTATACAATAGTGTCTTAACTTTCTAGGAGCTTCTACATAAAAAAAATTCAAAAAAAATCAAATTAACCGTTTTCGCGAAAATGGAGAACCAAAAAAAATGGTTCTACTAGGGTTACCAAAAATAACAATTTTTTTCCAAAAAAAAATTATCAATAGGTACCCTTTCCCTTGATAAGTGAACTGATTTTTTAAAAATAAAAATCGTTGGAGCCATTTTTGAAAAAAAATAAGATTTTTGTTTTTGGCCGAAAAAATGTATGGGAGCTACTGTTATTTGTCGTCTTAAAAAAATGAGCATATTACCGGAAAAACAATATGTCCCAAGTTTGAAGCAAATCCAGCGAAACTTTTAGGTTGCAGACTCGATGACAAACAGACAGAAGGAATTGGGGGACCCACTTTTTTGGTATTCTCTATGATCGTAATGTCATGTTTGATTGCTAGAAAACAATTTTTTTTACGAATACATAACTTGCCTTATAACCGCAAGTAAAAAGAATGAACAAAATACGGTGCAGCAGTTGCTAATAATGTTTTTGATTAAAGTACACGCATTTGTTACTCTTTTTTTAGTTTATATATTTGCTCCTCAAATTTTGCCGCCCTAGCTGAGTGCCGCCCTTGGCAATTGCCTGTTTTGCCTTCAGACAGGTTCGGCACCGCTCATACTCCTATGCGACCCAAACGAAAATAAAACTAAGTTTTTTTTTGTTGGCAAGGCAGTTCTTTCAAATCATCATTGAAATGGAAATATATTGTAAAGATTTTTTTGTATAGAATATAAATTCGAACCCATTCAAATTCCCGTTTAAATAGATTTTATCGATTTAGTCTAGACACCTCTATCCCATCCCGCAAACGCACTCACTACAAGAAATAGCACAAAATAAATAACTTTTTAACGATATTCACTACCTACTATTACTGCGTAGTATAATAAAAAAAATATAGTTAATTAGTTAATTCCATGAGACAAAAGATTTATTTACCGAATTCAGAAATGATTCCAATTATCGATGGAATGTCAACAAAACGGCTCAATTAATTTCAATTAATTATCTAAATGTATCGTTTTGGCTTATACCAAAATAGTCCAGCACACAAAACATCCATGGCATTAAAGAGACAAGTTCCTTTATTGCTCGTCAAGGACATATATGCTCTAGGCAATTTTCGTCCTCACTAATTTAGATAAGCAAAGATTATAATGAGTTGTGTTTTTTTGTAACTGATCCATCATCAGACGAATTTATGTAAATATTTGAAGCAGGATATTTTTTTTCCTTAATTTGAAAAATTGGTTTATCAAAGGAGAAAGATTAAGATGTTTAGCTATGTTTTGTTGTTGTTTGTTTCGTTGCTTATAGGAAGATTTAGTTAATTAAACGTGAACGTGCGTTAACCTTGAGAATATTAAGTAGAAATACTGTGTCGGGATGGCCTTAAATTTGAGTGGCATATTTTTACTTGCGATATTCATACATAGGTAGGGTAGACTGGGTACTGTTGAGACAATTTCGCTTATATCGTCCATAATATTAATTTCTGCAAGCCGAGTAATGAATAAGGCATTTTTAAAGAAAAAGCGGGTTTCCTTCTACAATTAGGTTGTGCCTTTTTAGTGATCGGCGCAATATTAAAATTTAAAAATAAAATCGGTTTTCTTTCAACCGTACCCATACCACAGGCATACTTCATAGACCTGACCTACCACTTGAATGTAAAATCAGTAATGTCCATGAAAAAAAAATGTTGCTCACTTCCTAGGAATATGTCCAATCCTCCACGAAATTCGGGCCGACATTTTTGGAAATTCTCGATTTGAATATGCAGAAGTAATGTAAACTCATAGTGGGGCAAATGGTTGGGAAGATCTGTAGAAGTCTTACAGAAAGCTTTTAATGTAATGTTGCCTATCAGGTTTGCGTTAAATTATGCAATGGAAACTATTTTAATTAAATGAACTATGTTTTTTGTTTGAACCTAACTACTAAAATTAATTCTATTATGTTAATCTGACCGATGGTTTTTATCAGGTCGCAAAGACCTGTAAGTTATTGTAGTAAAGCTGAATTTAAGAATTCGGTGGGATAGTTGCCTACTTCATTGTGGTTGATAACAATGTCATTTAAATTGAAGACACTCGTGGGCACATGTTATTTTTTTTATTTTTTTTTTTGAATTTTAACTATATGCCTGTAAGACCTAAGGTCTTTTAAATGCAACCTGAATTGCACGGCATTATTTTTGCACAGTGGATTTGAGAACCAGATATTGACTGTCTCATTTTAACACATGGGCAGCATCCAATTAAAATTGTAGGTATAGAAATGAATGCCCCTAGCGTGGGGATTGAACCCACACGTCTAAGTTAGCAATCAAGCACTTTATCCTTTGCGCCATTGCCACTTTTTTTTCTAACTTTGCACGCGCTCAAGGGATTATGAATACCCTTTATATGTTTTTCTTAACAGAGCGCGGGCATCCGGTGGAAGAAGAGAAAGAAGGATAGGAAAGATGTGTGGCGCGATGTTCTGAGACTAGAGCTGGTTGTTGTATCAGATTTATCTCCAGAGGTGGTGGCTGAACTAATGCGGAGAGAATTACCGTGTCCTATTAATTTATGTCCCTTATAATTCGCATTATTTTATTGATTTCTTTGTCATATTTTATGGCTATACTAGTTTACTCAATCACATGTTGTTAGTGTTATGCCTAAACAGCATGTAATGAGCAACAACAGCAACTTATTTTATGACACTTTTTAGAATTGGTTTTTATTGGAATATAAGAAGACATAGACAACGGCAGGAATCGAACCTGCATCCACGAGGTTGACAGGCGAGCACAAGACTATCGCGCCACGGCCACCTGTTCTGTGACTTTCGAAACGATAAAAGTAGTCAAGAAACAAAGAAAAAATGTTTGGTTTGTTGTTAAGATGCTAAAATGACTTTTTCAATTTATCGCCTTCTATTAGAAAATCCCAGGCAAACAAATAAAAATTTAAGGTATCCCTTCAACTTACAGAAACCCATTTTTTCAGAGGCGTAAGGTGAGGAACAGTTATCGCCTAAATTACAGAACATAGGCCCTGGTATGAAATGTGGGATGGTCGTATTAAGATCATCAGAATCCTTGTTCTTCGCCACGAATATAGCTCGTGCACTCTGCTAGATATGCGGTCCTTTAAGGTTTGCATTATGTTTGGTAAAACACGGCGAATAAGTTCTTATCTTTGGATTTGATCAGCTGTCAAAAATTTCTGGTAATGTGTTAAATCCTGTTGAAATGTCAACTGCGATTTTTCCATTTACCACAGTTGAATAGTTGCCTCGACACCTGCAGTCCGCTCTTTTTGCAAAAACACTCGCGTGTTAGTTGTCAATCGATAGTCTTCAATAAAATTCACATGACATGCGATAACCCGACATACAGTTATCCAATGACCATGCCAAGAGATCCCAACACCTTCAGTTAATCCCGCAAACTTCTAACGATGGCGACTCGACGCGACGGCCTTTAGATTTGGTGATCGTTATTCCAAGGGCCAGATGCATAGAGAATTCCAGCTGTTTGAACTGAAATGGTAAGTCCGTTGGAGCTTGTAGCCATCGTAATTTTAATTTTCCGGAAATACAAAAACATCCTCCATTTGTACTTCGCATAAAATCATCATTTTGTCCTATTAAATTTCCATCTAAAACAGATTTCGATTTTTCAATGTTCTAGCTGTTTCCTTTACGCCTTTCTAAGTGTTTTTGCTGGTCTTCTAAGTTTATAAGAGTATACAATAAACTTATAACTGACACATCGTCTTCAATATGGAATGTTCGCAATCTATCTGTTTTTTTTTAAAGTAAGACAGGACAGGGGTTCCACAAGGATGTGTTTTGAGTCCGATCTTGCTTGCAATATGTATTGATGATGATCAGGATGGGATAAATGAAGTAACAAGATGACTAATACTAAATGATAGTAACAAATCTACTATGTCTTAACAGCAATAACCTCTATTTAGACAGAATTTATATATACTTATTTTAAAATGACGAAACTAAAAAAACATAAAATAAAATAAACTTAAAATTGTTGTTACATAAAACTATTATTTGGACTTAGGAGGCCGAACTGCGTATAAGCCGGAATTATATCGAAATAAGCTCAAGCGATTTCGATGAAAATTACTAAACAAAATAATTGACCAATTTTCGTCATGCGATTCAAACTTTAATGAAGTCATCCAAAAAATGTACCTTAAAGCAAAAAATTTCCTCATAAAAACAAAGAAAAGAATTTTATAAAGCTTTAACAGCTCAAGAACGTTTATTGAAACAAAAACCAACAAATTGAGGGTGTCCTTAGATTCGTTGAAATTAAAACCATCCATGTATAATAAAATAAGCCCTTTTTTCCTAATCTCATTTTTGGGATTTACGTCGGTCGAAAAAAAACTACAATTTATGGTTCACCAGAATTCACTTTATTAAGCCAGTTAATCGAGTTAATTTTAATCCAGAAAATGAAGATGAATGCTTCAATTTCAGCTTCATTGTGGCGAGCGACTAGTGAATAAGCTTTTTATTATTATTTTTCATAGCTTTCCGAAATGCCTCCAGAGTTACTGAGGACAAACTGTTTTTTTTTTCAAAGAGGGTTTTTATATAAATAGTATAGAAATAAGGTACCCTTAAAATGTCCCTCAAAAGGAAAAAACATTCTTATATTTTTGCTATTGCGCTATTGTTTAAAAACAATATCTCTCCCGGGTGTGATGTCGTGACCCGTGAAATATTATTATGTGACAACTTAAATGGCTTTAACACTGCCTATCGTCTTTGACGTTGGAAAAGGATTTTTTTTTCCTAAATTCCATTTCATTGTTCGCTTTATAGTCTTTCTTTTCGGTTAAATAATATTTTTCTTTAGCTATAAAACGTGTCAAAAAGAAAAAGGAGTGTCCGAATTATTATGGCAGTTGGCCAGCTTTTTCTCTCTGAAGATTTATAGTGTGAGGCAAAAATTAAATTGAATTAAAAGAACACCTTATTTCCCATTTCATTGAAAAGATTGTCTTTGTTGTTATATTTTTGCATTTTTTTTCTGTTTTATTGCGAATATTTGCCATATTTCATTTCATTAATTAAAGTCTATATGTATTTAAAATTTATAACTGTACAAATTAATTTGAAATAAAATTAAATATAAGAAATATTTTCAAATTATAAAAATGGTATTTTGACTGTTATAACAATTTAATATAAAATACTCTACTACCACATGATGGAATTTTTGGTTAGGATGATTTCGCCATTCGAACGACCATGATGATAAATTAATAGTAGAATTTTGTTTTTATTATTCTGTTCGTGAACAAAAATCACAATTAGTCACATTTGATAAATTTTTGACAGTTTTTAAGTTTTGTCACGGGCGGCGGAAATTCGTATCGACCGATATCCGCAAGGTGAATTAAAGACTAAGGTTGGATCCATCGCATCCAGGGCTGTGACACCTGAGCCATCTTCTCAGGGTAAGAGCTAAAGAACAGATATGGCTCTGAAGAACCAGCCCTAAAGATCTCATCAGTCATGCGCACAGATCACAAATGAAAGGAAAACCAGCTGTGATGAAAATACAAAAAATAGCTTCGGATGAACGGATTGATAAAGTTGACGACAACCCCCCCCCCCCCCCCCACACTGTGACTACAATCCGTACCAAAGCCAAATTTCTCCACCTAAGCATTATCAACGCACATTCCCCAACGGAAGAGAAGGACGACACTACTCAGGAAGAATTCTACGAGCTCCTCGCCAAAACTAATGAGCAATGTCCCATAAATGACATCAAAATACTCCTCGGAGATGTTAATGCCAGAATTGGTAAATAAAACATCTTTGGTAGGACAGTCGGCAAGCCAAGCCTGTAAGATTTCACTTCCAGAAACAGACTCAGGCTTATCGACTTCGTAGCGGGAAAGAACATGGTGTTGAGTAGCACTAGACTTCCCCGACTCGATATTCACAAGGGTACATGGCGGACCCCCGATGATCTAACGTTCAACCAAATTAATCATGTTGCTATCGACGGAAGGCACTCCTCTAGCATACTGGGCGTATGCACGTACAGATCAGCCAACAATGACGCGGATCACTACCTGGTTGGTGCAAAACTGCGCGTGCGAATATCCGTGGAGGCTATTAGGCGAACATCAATCCTGAGGAGGTAATTTAACGTGGGTAGACTGTAATCGGAAGAGACCGCGAAAGCCTTTGCCGACCAAATATCCCTAGAGCTTGCGAGAGACCCTAGTACAGACGAGATGAGCCCAGAAGACCACTGGCAGCAATGCCAACATGCCATCAAGGCTCGAGCAGAAGAGGTGCTAGGATTCTCGCAGCCGCCGCCAAGGAACCCCTGGTTTGACTCCGAATGCACTCAGGCAAATAAAGCCAAAAACGAGGTGTATGGGTTGTGGCAGCAAAAGAACACAAGGGCCGCCCGTCAGCTCTACGTTGAAAAGAGAAGGGATGAAAACCGCTTGCTCAGTAAAATGAAAAGAAACCATGAGCAAAGTGAAGTCAAGGAAATAGAGAAGTGTTTTAGCAGAAAGTTCGGAGTTTCTACAAAAGAGTCAAAAAGAAAACAACAAGACTCACTAGTCGAAGGAAACACCAAAGTGGAAACGAAGTCGATGTTGAAAATCTGTAGAGATCTATTTAACCAGCTACTTAATGGAGATGATGACCGAAATTCCGCAAGCGAGCAGCCACTTCAAGCAAATTTGGTTTATAATCTGGAGTTCCACCCACCCAATCTAAGTGAGATCAAGTTAGCCATCGCCATGTTAAAATCGGACAAAGCAGCCGGTTCTGATGGTCTGGTTAGGAGCGTACACCAACTTTTCAACAAAATATTGTCGGAGGAAAGTATGGCCGACAACAATAGAGGCATTAGCCTTTTAAACATCGCTTATAAGATCCTGTCTAGCGTATTATGTGAACGCCTGAAGCCATTTACTGATGAGCTGATTGGCCCGTATCGGTGTGGTTTCAGGCCTGCAAAGTCTACTATCGACCAGATCTTCACACTACGCCAAATCCTGGAGAAGACCCTAAAATTCAATATCGATGACAGAGTTAATAGAGAAGAGCTGTACCGTGCCATGTCGAGTTTTGGTATCCCTGCTAAACTGATACGCCTTATCAGGATGACGTTGGAAAAGGCCCTTGCTTCGTTAAAATTAGGAGAGATTTAACCGAAACCTTCGAAACCACCAGATGACTTCGAAAAGGTGACACGCTTTCATGTAGCTGTTTACCTGGGTACCGCTGTGAACTCTGCAAATGACAGCAGTGTTGAAATCAATCGTAAAATCTTGCTAATCGATGCTTCTTTGCTCTAAGTAAGCAATTGAGGAACAGAGACCTATCGAGAAACACCAAGGAGACGCTGTACAAAATCCTAATCATCCCGGTCTTGCTATATGGTGCAGAAGCATGGACCCTTTCACAGGTGGATGAAAGCTCCCTTGGTGTCTTTCAGAGAAACGTTCTTCGCACGATTTATGGTCCGGTTTATGTCAATAGGCAATATAAAATCTGTCGAAGACGATAAATCAGGAATTGTACGAGATTTACAGGGACGTGTTCATATAGTCAAGAAAATACGTATTTAGCTAGGGCATGTAGAGCGAATGACCATCGACGCTCCATCCCGTAAGGTATTCAACGCTATGCCAGAAGGTACGAGAAACAGACCTTATCTCCGGTGGCGTGATCAAGTTGAGGGAGATTTAAGGCAACTTGGGACTTGAAACTCGATTCAGCAATCTAGAGATCGAGTATGCTGGCGGAGTCTACTATTTGAGGCTTTTTCAGGGATTGAGGTGATATTCAGTATGTAATAAATAGAAAATCTTCTACATATTATTCTAAAGAAAAAATCCATGTTTCTAATTGTAAGTGCACTAAATGGGTGTTTGACTTCCTTTTCACTGTACAAGCACAGTGCTAGATTCATGGAAAAAAAGATTTATTCAAAAGGGGATACCGGTGCAATTTGGGTTAGAAGCTCTAACCATCAAATACAGATATGAAAAGAAAACCCACGACCGGATCGCACGTACTTGCTTTTTTGTTCCATCACATCATAATCACAAGATTCTTAGCAGTAGAAAAAGTGTAATATATTTTTAAAGTAATTATTTTTAAATTGATTTTTTTTATATAAATAAACAAATACTTGTATTTAATAATATACATTTAAAAATATACATAAAAAGAATGTTCCTCCGTTAATTTTTTATTTATTATTTAGAATGTGAAAACCCCCCTGTATAAATATCTTAACGAAATCCATTGAGTCGTTAATGAGAAAGTTAAAAACATTTTATGGAAAAAAAAACATAGCAGTAAAATGTTGACACTACATATTCAATAGTGCACAGAATGTTTTTTTCTAAATCGGTAGATTTTGAGATAATTAATATTTACCTTTTTTATACTAAAAATTGTATGGCATGTACCGTTATTTTTGGGGCTAAAAAATAAAAAGATTGAACAAAAGAATCGAGCCAATAATCTAAGAAGATGAGGTACCATTACCAAGTGTGAATAAAATTATTTCAGCTGTAGATCAAACTACATAGAGACAGTACAGAATTGCGGGACCACTTTTTTTAGTGTTCTCTATCATCGTAGTGTCAAATTTCGAGTTTTCGATTTTTTTTCAAAATATATGGTGTTTCTAAGACGTGTGGTTTTCAAGAAGAAATAAAACGCATATAGTTTAATGTTATGGAGAAAAATTAAGCTTAATTATAAAGATAATGGTTTGCCATTATGTTTTAAAAATGATTTCGGGCAAGTGGCCGTTGCGGCTGGCTCGAATAAATTCCAGCCGAGAGACCCAATTTTCGACAGCTTTTTGCAGCAATAGGGGCCCTATGTCAGCAATAACGCGTTGAATATTCTCTTCCAAGACTTCAATCGTGTCAGGCTTATCTGCGTAGATAAGTGACTTCACATAACCACAAAAATTGGTCCAGCGGTGTTAAATCGCTGGAACTTGAAGTCTACACCACGGGCTCACGACGCGATATAATTCGCTCACCAAAAGTTTCCTTCAATAAAGTGATTTTATCGTTGGCTATACGACATGTAGCGACTTCTCGTCATCCACCAATTCAGGCACGAAAAAGTCATTAATCATGTCTCTCTAGCGTTCCCCATTGACTGTAACATTATGGCCGGCTTCATTTTTAAAGAAATATGGCCCAATGATTCAATATTCACATATAGAGCACACCAAACAGTGACTTTTTGAGCATGTAACGGTGCCTCAACAATAAAGGCTTGTGAATTATGATCAGTCCAAATACGTCAATTTTGCTTATTAACGTATCCATTTAACCAAAAGTGAGCTTCATCGCTGAACAAAATTTTCGTCATCGCGTATCGCGATCCGACCCATTATCTTGGTAAAAAATTTGCACGATTTGCAAACGTTGTTTAGGAGTAAATCTATTCAATATGGAATGGCAAACCAAACTGAGCATCAAAGCTGTCAAAAAGACCAACTGCGAAAAAAGTATTGCCAGATTGAAAACCACACGTCTAAAATAACACCTGTTACATAACTTCCTATAGTACCTCTGTATATCGCAAGTAAAATAAAATGAGCGACTGGAACGCACGTACTTGCTTCTATGTTCGACTACATTATATGCAAAATATTTTTAATAGAAACGACTAAATGTATTTTTAATGTCGTTTTTCACTTAATTTTTTATATATAAAAATTCATAATTTTTTTCTGAAGAAAATTGGTATGAACATTTTAAATATTTAATAATATATACTTAAAAACAAAATTTCAGAAAAAATCGCACAACCGTTTTCGAAATATTGAATTTTCAAAAAAAAAAAAAATATTTTTTTATTAATCAGAAATTGAAGAAGCTGCTGTATAAAAATTTTGATCGAAATCAGTTGATCTTTTAATGAGATAATCGACAATCAATAAAATGGTTTCTTGGCTGGTACCGTTAATAACAAAATATTAAAAAAAAAAGATTGCGGAAAATATAGGCCATACCCAAACTAGTACACACATTAATTTTTATCAATATCGTTTGAGCCGTTTCCGAGATAATTAAGATGGTAGAAAAATTTGAATGGCAATTATCGTTAGTTTTGGGGCTAAGACAACGATTCTAAAATCTATTCTGGACAATTACCTGAAACGCTTAAATACCAAGTTTGGAGTAGAGAGCTGTACAGACAGACAGACAGACGGAATTGTGGGACCCACTTTGTTGGTGTTCTCTATCATCATAATGTCAACTTTGATTAAAATCTCGAGTTCGATTTTTTTTTCCAAATGCAAAACTTGTCCCATAGTATATCTACTAGTATCGCAAGCATAAAAATCATTACTTATAAAATAAATCGTTCGCCCTACTAACTTGCGCACTTCTGGTTAAAAACTACGACCAATGATATGATATAAAATAAAATAACCCAACCAAATTTTATCATAAAGTTCAAAACCTTATTTTCCTTATTTTCTAGCTAAAATCGAAAACGCGGTTATTATTAAAACCGTAGTTCATAGATTGCAGGTATGAAGTTTAATCAAAACCGATTGAGGAATTTCCGAGAAAATCATTAAATCGCTTCTATTTCTTCTCTTTAAATCGGTTTATTTAAAATGAAGAGTCTGCGTGACCGAAGCAATGCTAAATTTTCCTTTTTTGCAGTTTTTCAACCTTTAATTAAAACCCAAAGCATAATTGATTTCACACGAAACGATAAGACAACACAAAAAACAGTATGGCAACTCCAAAATAAAAAAAAAAAGAAAACAATCTAAAGAAGAGAACCCACTGGGACTTCATCGAAAAGTGAGCAAAATGTCTGTTTGATTGACTAATTCTTAAATGTGGGTATAGTGTCACCATTCATTTTACATTTTACGACTTGATAATGAATTAATTTATTTAAATCTCTACCATTTGACAAAATAATCAAATTTATAATGTTCGAAAAAATAATGAATATTTTAAAATAATAAATTTTTAAAGTTATTTATGTCAAACAGATAAAATTTAATGTATGCACAATACATAGCATAGTTCCTATCTTTAAATTGTTATTAGATTAAATTAAAACCGGAATCTCAATGAATTTTAAATGGAAAGCAAATACCTACCTCTCTTTAGCTCGTGACTTTATTAGCTTTCTCAATCATCTGAACCAGCTTAATTTTAATTCGCTTTTAATTTATTATTATGCAAAATGAAAGACTTGAACCATGATGTATAAATTATTATTATTTAGACTCCTTTTTCCATAGGTAGTGGTATGCGTGGGTATCTATATCAAATGACATTCCATTTTTGGTTATTTTGCTTGAAAATTTGATTACTTTAATCAAAAAGTCAAGACTCCAAAGAATATTTTGTATTATTTATCACTATACGACTATAGGTCTCCGGGGTTTTGTCGCGGTACAACAGAAACACTCCAAAATTATACCGAGGAAACCATTACGGCTTTGGGAATTTTAATATAAATACCCATTTTGTGTACAATGAAGCCTTAATAATAATCCCATTGTCTTATACCTATACCATCCGTGGTAAAGGTATATGTCTGTTGGAATAACCTAAGCTTTTAAATTTATCTGTCAAATTCATTTTTCATCTAGGGACACACACCACTTGTGTCACACAACATCACACCACACACCATCCTTCAAAAGGGAACACAGAATAAAATGCACGACTGGATCGTACGAACTTGCTCTTGTAGCTAAAAACTTTAATGTAGCTATAACCATTGAGGTTAAGTTAGTTAGGTGTAGTTATCCTATGCAGTTTTAAACCCTGTGTAGGTAAGATTACCTTGATTCTTAGTACATATAATGACTTGTCGAATGGATGATTCAAGGAATAGTTACATAGGCACCTACCTACAAATGTAAATTTAAATCTACTCGTATTTATGGATTTTAATAATGTAAGTTGGGAGAGTAAAATGTGTGTCAATACATACACATATAGACGAAACCTAAGTATGTAAACATGTACATATTTCATTATTATTATGCCGAATGTAGGTGGGTAGGTAAAGCTATATGCATATAACTTAATAATTTAGGTGCAATGTATACATAAGATTCATGTGATTTTTAAAGGCACATATGTATAAATAAATGTATGAGGGCTTAGATTGTGTTTAGTATTCAGTAACATACGCAAAAATTCGTAAAAAAGGAATAATAATACACATAATTAAATGTTTTTATATTGCTTAGTCGTTATAGTTTGAGGGAAAACAAATATGCAATTTGAATACATGGATAAATAAGAATATATCAATTTTTCTTTTCAAAAATCGTTGGATCGGTTTATTAAAAAAATTATTTTTTTATGTATAAGATTTTTAAAACAATTTTAGAAACAAAAATTAAAACGCCATTTTGGATATATTATTGATATACATATAAAATTTAAATTAAAAAAAACTTCAGTGACTGGTTTTTTAAAAATCGATTTATGAATAAAAAAAAAATTATTTATTTTTTAAAAATCGAAAAACTTTTTTTTTAAAGTTTTCGCATGTAGTTTTATTAACAATTTAAGGCGCCATTTATAAAAAAAATTTAATCGGTTCATCAAATGTTGAGAAAATCGGAAATAAGAAAAGTGGTTCTATGGGAAGTACAGTTAATAAGTACGCAAAATAATATTTTTATACTTAAGAGTGGACTGTACTAATTTAAGAACACACACATTTTATTTATAAAAATACTTGGAGCTGTTTTCGAGAAATAAATTTTTTTCTCAACGGTTTTTTTTAAATATTTGTATGGTATGTACCGTTGTTTTTTATCTTAGGAATATGGTTTTCTTAAATGTTCAAGATAATATCAAAAAAACTACCAAATACGATGTTTCCCAAAAATGCTTTAAGTCGTTTCGAAATTTTGAGTTTTTAACAAAAAACAACTATTGTAAGCCAAATTTTTTTTTGAAAAATTTTGGCTTACAATAGTGTTTAAAATTTTCAGGAGCTTCTGCGCAAAAAAATTTCAAGAAAATCAAATTACCCGTTTTCCAGAAAATCGAAAACCAAAAAAAAGGTACTACTATAGGTGCCAAAAGTAACAATTTTTTTCCAAAACAAAAATTACTTAAATGTTCCCCTATGCTTCATTAATAAACTGATTTTTTCTTATAAAAATCGTTGGAGCCCTTTTCGAGAAAAATACGTTTTTTTTGTTTTTGGCCAGAAAAAAATGTATGGGAGCTACTGTTATTTGTCGTCTTAAAAAATATGAAAAAACGTGTGGGCATATTACCGAACAAACAATATATACCAATATGAGATTTTAGGTTATTATTTTTGCGGATGATATTCATATTACATAAAGTTTAAATTTTTCGGAACTTACCGCGTTAAATGTAAGAAATATTTTCAATTTCTTTTTCTTTTTCCCAGTCTCATCCCGTGACCACGAAGTTTGTAACTTCTTCGAAACTTCGGGAAAAAGAAAAATAAATTGAAAATATTTCTTACATTTAACGCGGTAAGTTCCGAAAAATTTATTCTTTATGTGATATGAATATATACCAAGTTTGAACAAATCCATCCAACCTTTTAGGGTGCAGACTCGCGGACAGACAGGCAGACAGACGGAATTGGGGGACCAACTTTTTTGGTGTTCTCTATGATCGTTATGTCATGTTTGATTGTTAGAATTTTTTTTTGCACGAATCCATAACTTGCCTTATAGTACTCGTATCTATAATCGCAAGTAAAAACTGTGGAAAATTGCTATCCTTCTTTTCGTCCTTTCCCTTACTGATGTGTACAACCTACTAAAGCTTGGTGTCAAAAGATAATTCTACGAGTATATGTCTCAAAATTATACCTTCACACCGATTCTCTGCGTATGTGGGAGTTTTCGTGCCAGTTATAATTTTGTTAAGACTTACAAACACACACACATACCATAATGTATCGACCCAAAAAAGTATGGTAGACAAATATTTTTTCGTTGAAATCTCACACGACGAAAAACTTCCGGAATTTGCATCAACCACGCATAGCTACATGTATTTACCTATATATTTAAGGAAATAACAAAATGCCTATAAAATTTATGTCAGCACAC
Organism: Philhelius pedissequus; assembly: GCA_910595825.1. NCBI lineage: Eukaryota > Metazoa > Arthropoda > Insecta > Diptera > Syrphidae > Philhelius > Philhelius pedissequus. The sequence goes on along the minus strand of OU343161.1, from coordinate 10,162,259 downwards.
CCACATCATATTGCTGCCCTATTTACCCATAATTAGGGCCATAATTTTAAATCAAGCATATATGAACATAAGTGACAGCAGAGTAGACTGTCGAAGTAGGTTGCTTTGAAGTTAAAGGTTTTTTTTTTTTTTTGAATGTGCAGAAGTAATTTTGACACCTTAGCTGTCATCAGCAATGTCAAGACCATTCATACTCCCGAGATTTGCCGTGAACATATGTATCTATTGATAAAGGTACGAACACCTACATTATCTTGGATTTCATGTTTTTTTTTAAATTGCTACTTCATCATTGCTTATGCAAAAAGGCACTGAGTCCGGATGAGTGACTCGTGAGTTCTGAAAATAGGACAACATTTTTGTGTCAATATATTTTGTCGAACGGAACCTTACATTTATAGTTTTATACTAACCATCAATTCAAAACAGAAAAATATAAAATGTGTTAACTAACAATAGTGTGCAGTTTTTATTTTTACACAATAACTTAAACAGAACATTGGTATGTATGTACACTTATAATAAAAGTGTAGGATGTGGGTATGTTTATATGCACACTACTCCATAATGATATCTGCAAGATGCATAGCATTCAGGCGATTTTTAAATCCCTATAATTATAAGCAATATAGAGTTATAGTAGCCCAAATAGTACATACATTGGTACTTAGTGACGTAGATACCTAAATTATGTATGTAACGGGTGATTTTTTTGCTACTTGGTTTTTGACGTTTATATTTTTGACAGATCACACATGACAAATTCCACGAACATTTGACATTTCGATTCAGCATTGTTTGCCATTTCATCATGAATAGACTTACGCCTGAACAACGTTTGCAAATTATTGAAATTTATTATCAAAATTCGTGCTCTGTGAAAAATGTGTTTCGCAAGCTACGTCCGTTTTATTGTCTTCAGCGACGAGGCTCATTTTTGGCTAAATGGATACGTGAATAAGCAGAATTGCCGCATTTGGAGTGAAGAGCAGCCAGAGGCAATTCAGCAGCTACCAATGCATCCCGAAAAATGCACTGTTTGGTGCGGTTTATGGGCAGGCGGCATCATTGGGCCGTACTTCTTCAAGGACGATGAAGGCCGCAGGGTTACGGTCAATGGAGAAAGGTACCGTTCGATGATAACAGATTTTTTTTTGCCGAAAATGCAAGAATTGAACTCGGTCGACATGTGGTTCCAACAGGACGGTGCCACATGCCACACTGCACTCGAAACCATGCATCAATTGAGAGGCGAATTTGGTGAGCAGTTGATCTCACGTTTTGGCGCAGTCAATTGGCCACCAAGATCATGTGATTTGACCCCGTTAGACTATTTTTTGTGGGGCTATGTTAAGTCTATTGTCTATGGGGACAAGCCAAACACGATTGCTGCCTTGGAAGCCAACATTGAACGCGTCATTGGTGAGATTCCGGCCGAAATGTGTGAAAAAGTTTGCCAAAATTGGACCTTCAGAATGGACCACCTGAAGCGTAGCCGCGGGCAACATTTAAGTGAAATTATTTTTAAAAAGTAAATGGCAGAAATTGATTTATCGATCCAAATAAAAATTTCATTCACTTTTTACAAGTTTCTGTGTTTTTTTGAATTTTCAAAAACCAAGCTCTTAAAAAATCACCGGTTATATGTGTGTTAGTTAATTAAAAATGCAATATTATGTAATTAGGTAGAAATAAATGGATAGTACACATAATAAAATATTTCTAGATTGCATAATAGTTAAAGGCAAAATGCTTAAGGGAAAAAAGATGCCATTTGAATTCTTGGACAAATATGAATGAACAAAAAAAAACAAATTTCAAAAATTGTTGGAACGGTTTTTTAAGCAACTTATTCTTTATGTATAAAATTTTTAAAACATATTTATTAAAAAAGAATTGAAACCCCAGTTTGAAGTAGTTATTAATATACTCGTACGCCTACGATTTTAATTTTAAAAAATCAGTTACTCGTTTTTGAAAAATCGATTCTTAAAAAAAAATATGTCATTTACTAGGTATTTATTAAACATCGAAAAAACATTTTTTTTTTGAAAATTTTAATATGTAATATTAATTATACTTTTAAGTAGAATTTGCACAAGAAAAATAATTCTAATTGGTTCGACCAATAGTTGAATATATGAAAATTGGTTCTATTGGAAGTACCTACCTTTAATAAGAACGCAACATTTAATTAGCCTACTAAAAAGTGGACTGCACTCATTTAGAAATAAACAGATTTTTTTTTATCAAAATTCGTTTTCGAAATACTGAGTTTAAAAAAAAAATAAGAAAAAAAACATTTTGAAAAATTCTGGTTTAAAATACTGTTGTTTAAACCTTCTCCACAAAATAATTCAAAATAAACTGCACGACTGGATCGCACGTATGTACTTGCTCCTATGTTCGATAACATTATATACGAAAGATTCTTAATATAAACGGCTAAAAGGATTTTAAAGTCGTTTTTCACTTATTTTTTTATATATAAAAATTTCAGGAAAAATTGCCCACCCGTTTTCGAAATATTGAATTTTCAAAAACAAAAAAAAATTGAAATGCAATATTATTTAGAATTTAAAGGAGATCCTCTATATAAATTTTGATCGAAATCCGTTGAACCGCTTATGAGAAAGTCGAAAATTATTAAAATGGTTTTATAGCAGGTACCGTTAATAACAAAATATTTTTTAACTTTTTTCGGCCAAAATGTAGCCCATGTTCAAATTAGTACACACACCAATTTTTATCAAAATCATTGGAGCCGTTTTCGAGATAATTAAGATGGTAGAAAAATTTGTATGGCAACTCCCGTTATTTTTGGGGCTTAAACAAAGATTCAAAAGTCTATTTTGGATAATCATCTAAAACGCCTAACCACCAAGTTTGAACAAAATCGGCTAAGCCGTTTAGGCTGTAGATCGTTCTACAGACAGACAGACAGACGGAATTGCCGGACCCACTTGTTTGGTGTTCTCTATCAGCGTAATGTCAACTTTGATTAAAATCTCGAGTTCGATTTTTTTTCCAAATGCAAAACTTGCTCTATAGTATATACCTATATCGCAAGTAAAAAATCAGATGGACCGTTTTCCATAGAATCGGAAACCACAGAAATGGTTCAATTAGAGGTACCAAAAATATCCATTTTTCCAAAAAAAAGTTACCAAAAAGTACATTTTCCCTTCAGTAATTAACAGTTTTTTTTATAAAAATCGTTGGAGAGGTTTTTGAGAAAAGTAGGAACTTAAAATGAAAATAACGTGGGTTTATATTACCGAAAAAACTTTATGTGCCAAGTTTGAAAAAAAATCTATACAACTGACCGAATTGAGAGATACAATTTTTGTCTTCGCTATCATCGGATCAAAACCTCGATGTCGATCTTTTTTACGAATCCTTAACTTGCCTAGTAACAACATATATATCGCAATTAAAAATTCAGTGATCTATATTTATAGGCATAGTCTACATTTTGGTGTAAAAAATATTTACATAAGGTGTTTATTTCGATTGTTTGAAATTCCATGTTTAATTAAATTGTTAAATCCTTAAAATTATCAGATCAACATTTTTCTAATAAAAAAAAATTGAAGAAATTATGTATGGTAAAAAGTTAAGTTAAAAACGACCTTAAAAATATTTTAGCATAAAAGCAAGTACGTGCGATCCAGTCGTTAATTGTATTTATTAACCTCTTGTAACTAACCAACTTCGCCGATGACACTCTCACCATAATTTCACTAGAGGGCTAAGTTCATCAACGCAAATCAATGTCAATAATTATTTTCGTTCTTCAGCTTTATAGTTCATAATCAGTTTTTACAGAAAAACATTACAAAGAAACATGAAACGACGAACGAAAACCGCTGGCTCATCAACGCTTGAAGTCCTGTGTTAATATTAAAATTGTTTTAGTTTATGTTTGACTATTGAAGAAACTTCCCCGAACAGTAGGTAAGGGGTTTTATTGAAAAAGTAGTTAGGCTAGACTGCAAATCAATTTATTGCTAAGCACTTCCTTTTGTTTGAGTACCGCACCACCAAATGCGCTTTGCTTAGTGACCTACCACAACAGAACGTTTAGCCTGATGTGTCGAATGCCCAAACGGCCAGGAGCCTTGTACGCGCTGATCTACCAGAGCTTTCTGTCACCTGTATCAATGGCTTCCAGTTGATACATTCAAGACTAAAATGTATAGTACAAGGAAGTCAGTTCACCATATTAACGAAAAAACCAGTACATATTAAATTTCTGTAGACGTGAGTCATCAGGACCTAGATTTGGCAATAAGTTTCTAAAGGCATTTTACCATTGAAGCTTAGTGTTTCCTTCAGTACGAACCTTGAGAACAGAACCTCAGCTGCAGCTGTAAAGCAAGAACGCAAAGCACAATAGACCAAAAGCTGAAGCAATTCTCTGGCACATTAAACATTGAAGCCACTACGAGACCATACGAACTTGAACCCGTTTAGTTTATATTGTATCTAAGTATTAAAGTACGGCATCGGTTGATCGCACACAATATGAAATTGCGCCAGAATTTATATTTCGAAAAAGCGTCAAAAAATATTTCATACAAAATTCAGTATCTATTTTTATTTTTGATAAGCAAAAAGAACAAACTTTTTGGAAAATCTTTCCAAGTTTTTAGGCCATCAAAAATAATATCGAAAGTGATTCATATCAAATAAAACTAATAATTATATGTCCGTACTTTATCCAGAATTCATTTAATTATTTTATTATTTTTTTTTTCATATCTGTTGACACTATTTTCAATATTTCCGACTTATTGTCTAAATGCATCGCTGACTTTTTTTTTTTCCAATTTTAAAGAACGCACATGTTGTGGATTTTCTTAATTATCATAGACAGCGATAAAAGCCAGTCTTCTAGCTTAGCGAATCTTTTAACATTTTACCAAGACCAAGAGCTCTTGAAAAATATGGTCTAGCATTTTACAAACTAACGAAAAAATGTCATTCATTTCTGTTAAAATTTCAAGATAATTGAGATTGTGGAAAAAATTGTATGGCAGGTACCGTAAGTTTAGGGTCTAAAAAACGATTCAAAAATACGTTTTAGACAATCATCTAAAACGCTTAAATACCAAGTTTGAAGTAAATCGCTTCAGCCGTTACGGCTGTAGAGCGATGCACACACAGACGGAATTGCGGGACCAACATTTTTGGTATCCTCTACTATCGTAATGCCAAGTTTGATTAAAATCTCGAGTTCGATTTTTTTCCAAAGGCAAAACTTGCCCTATAGTGCATATATGGCAAGTAAAAACCAACGTTTTCAAAATATAGTTAATAGTTAATACAGATCAGGAGTGCTTCATATCTGCAATTCAGACGTAAATCTATTTCAGACTCGAACTATTGCCTTAAAAATATATAATTATACAGAATAGTCGTATAAGAAGGAAGTTATAATGAGAATTGTCAATAAATACGAAACGCTTGTCGCCATCTAAAATAAATTCTTGGGATGGTAATTGAGATAGCATCACAGAATCTGCATTTTGGGTTAAACATTAATATGAGATGTTTTACCTTTAAGATAATAAATTCTCTATTAAGTAAATTATATAAACGTGGTTCAATGTTTGATCTCTGATTCAGGAATTTTAGTTCACCGACTTCGGCATGTTAACTGAAGTGTTTTTTAGAAGCCAAAAATACATGCTTGACTTATCATTTAACCTCAGTTAAACCACCGACATCTAAGAATTAAATTTCCTGATCCATGGATTAAATATTAAGCAAAGTTTGTTCAATTGGTCCTAAGAAAATGGATTTAAAATTTTTCAATCGAAACATCTCTCGTTGAGTATTATCATCTTTAAATGCTTAGGAGACTTGAAACTGAATTTATTTTGTCTGTACTAAATGTGTGCCTTTGAGAGATCTTAATTATTCTTCCAACAAGTAACTGAACGACTTAGATAAATAAGAAAATCGTCCGCGTAGACTTGAACATAACTTGATCCTTATATTATGAGGAAAGTCAATAATATACAGTATAATGTTAACAAAAGTGGCTCTAAGGCAGATCCCTGAGGAACATCTATGTTTACAGAAACTGATCTTGAAAAACTAGTATCAATTTAAATTATTTCTTCAAATGTTCTATAGTAAACAAAATAATCCAAATACACCAATTGACCAAACTCGCTTAAAAAGTGGTCAGAAGAGTTTGGGAGTGAGATGCTTGCGATAGGTATGTGGAAAACTCTTTTTTCAATTTTAAACAACACGCGTGTTCTGGATTTTCTTAATTATCACGACAAAAGCCAGTCTTCTAGATAAGTGAACCTTCCAACGTTTTACCAAGAGCTCTTAAAAAATATGGTCTAGCATCTTACAAGCTAACGAAAAAATATCATTCATTTCTGTGAAAATAATGGAGAGGAAAAGAATATAAATTGTTCGCCAAAATCCAAACGGCTTAGAATAAGCAGAGACAATAGATAATATTGTAGAGTTCCTTCATGTGTTTCTTTTTTAGATGGCATACCCTAGAATTCGAACTTCTGACGTCTCGCATGAGAGTCTAGTCTAATTAGCAGACTGATCTGTCACTTGAGTTCTAAAATATTTTCTTTACTAAAATTTCTAAAATTTTCAACGAACATGAACTAGTGTGATTGTATTAGATCCTTCCTTCCATATAAAGTATATAAATCGTCCTTGATTTTATTTCCTGTTTTTCTAATACTCCTCCTACTTTTGGCACAAGGAAACCGTTAAAAAAATCTTCATTTTGATACTTTAAGCCATAATTTCCCGTCGTTATATGTTCACTTTCTTGATAATTCTCCTTTAATAAGAAGGATATTTGAATACTGAACGAGAGAGCCACATATTATGAATAGTTTATTATTTCAATTTATTCAAATGGTAACAGTATGCAAAATAATCAAACCACCATAATCATAATCATCATCGCCATCGTCATGTAGATTCCCAGTTTGAAAAATCATAACGACGCTACGCAACAACGCAACGGATATCAAATTTAATTCAATTTTCAACGTAAAGTGAAGCATTAACAACGGAAACCACATTAATCCATGGTTATACGTTATAAAAGATATGGCAGGTTCAAAATGTGACGACCTCTTCAAAAGGAATATAACGTAAGCGTATAGTGTTATTTTTGTGTTTTGAACAAAAGACAAATGTCGTCGTGTATGACTATACGGTTAAATTATGATGGCGACATAGAGTATACTAGTTGGTGTGTGGTGGTAACATGCTCCTTGAATCCGACACGGAATTTCGGAACAGGCGGAAGGAAAACAGTGGTAGTTATGGTATCCTGCTGGTTTATAGGGGGTGGTTTTCTCATAAAAAGATTATAATGCGGGGTCTTTTGATATAAGGTGGAAATTGATACTAATATTTTTCCATCAAACCGTTTATTCGGTTAGAAATGAAGTAAATTTGTGCAGAAGCTTTCTGTCAACAAAGAATGGTTCGCTGGCTTTGTATTCTCATTGGTTGCTTCATGCCTATCGGTAAACAATGTGTGGTTTTCATAGAATTCGTATTCAAACATTGAGGATTGCTTTTATTCTATTCGACGTTAATCCTTGGTGTGGGGAATTATTAATTGAAACTAGTTTCTTATTCAGAAAATGTGTAGTCCTGTTTGAATGGCTCAGTTTTGCATATATAATTTATGCATATTATGACATCCAATTACCTTTTAAGACGGTTATACTTTTACATAATTTTCGAACATAATGAATATCAAGGCACAACTGAGAAAAAAACTATTTGTTTAAAGTAAATCGAGAATTTAGTTCTCGACTACCAAAATCAGACAAAAATTGCACAGTAACTTTGAGGTATAGTTAAATTTAGTATGGCTGAATGGTATGAATGCAAACATTTATATAAATTATTACAAATTTGTTTAGAATTTGTGAAGAATTTAGGTTGGTAAATTGTTTTAAATAGAATTTACTCGTTTATTCGATGGTCTCTCTCATGTGAATAGTCCTTAAAGGACTCAATTTATTATTTTGACCATATCTATATCGTTTCTTAATAAAATACGTCCACCCCACATCGTAAAGATATAGATGCATTTATTTTTGAGAATAAGACTGATTGATATTATTACCGTTAAATGCTTGATCTAGAAAAAAGTATATCGGGTAAGAAAGTAGAGTATTTACAGCAACTTTTGTAAAAAAGCGTTACACTTCAAACGCAATTAAAACCCTAACACCCAAAATTGTACCTAAGCCATCGACTCGGAGTGTACATCGACAATGTAATTTACCTCATTACTGAGTGTTGCAGCCAACGAACAATTCCAGCAGCTGTCAACCGCCTATGTGACATCATTAGAATACGTTTATTTTTTATAATTTTTTTGTTTACAGGTGAGGTTAAAATTCCGTGGCAAGATCCGCCCCCTCGTCCGACGAGCTGATGCCGTGCATAGCAATTAGGCCACGCCTCCCCGAACTAAGCATTCTATCCCTTTTCCGAGCAGTTCCTTTAAAATCCGTCCTTTTCCCTACCTATCCATAATATCGCCACCTATCCCCTCCTCTTGTCCGCAACAAAAATAGAGTCTTTTATAATTCACATTTGCTTTTAACCAAACTATTTATATTATAAGTGCAAGTAAAATTTCCATAGAAAATCGAAGTTTATCACATCTGAAAGTATTTGATTAATTTTCTTTATAAAAAGGGTATTCATGAAACCGCGTAATCGCGGTAAACGTGGTACAATAGTAACTGTGGTAAATGAGCTGCCAAAATTTGTATGGAAAAACTTTACCAAAAAAATGGTAAGCTTTTCCGCAAAATTTTGTGTGGGAAAGTTTACCATCTGAGTTTGGTAAATGTGAAAAACTTTTGGCGTTTAATTCTTACGTTTTATGTGTCATATTCTTCGCATAACTATCTCTCTTCCTCTTATTATGTCAGACATTTTAAATGAGAGTAATAACACTTTGTTATTAGTCAAGTAAAAGTACAGGAAGAAAAAATAATCATTTACCACATTTGCTCAAGTTGATTTTTATAAGTGCATTCATGAAATGTGCGTTGTAAACTTTTTCATTTTACGATGTGGGATTAAAGATTAAATCAGAATGAGTTTCCCCCCTGGTGGAATTTAGTAATTCTGACGGGTGAAATTTGTGGTATTAAAAAGTAGTTTCCTTTGTTTTCCTTTCCTAATTTAAGCTAGCGAGATTAGGGCTTCCCGAACAAAGCACAGTAAAACTCGCGGGTAAGGAAGAAGACGAACGCCCACTAAAATTATTGATTTCAAAAATATAATGTTTAACATAAACGGTCTTAAGCACTAGGTAAACAGGTTTAGTAATACGATCTTATAATACGGCTTAAGCTCCCATACCCACTTTATTAGGAGATGGGAATTTTCCAAATTTAAAGAAGGAATTGAAAATGGAATGTGGTTAAGAACACGGATTTTAGCCGCTATCCGGGAAACGTTTGAAAGGGGAAAAAGGAAAACTACTTTGTATTTCTAAAAATTTCACCAGACGGAATTACTAAACTCCCCCAATTGCCAAGTGGAAAATTTATTGAGATTTACTTTTAGTAATGAAAATTGCAAAAGAATTACAGAAATAATAAACTTTCCTTTTCGATAGGAATTTTATTTTTACTTAGGTATAATAATTTCAGTTAAAGGTAAATGTGAAAAGTAAATAAGAAATTAAAAACAAAATGCACGACTGGATCCCAAAGAAAAGATTCTTGATGGAAACGGCTAAAACTATTTTTAAAGTCGTTTTTCACTTAATTTTTTATATACAAAAATTCTTAATTTTTTTCTAAAAAAATATTTAATAATATAAACTTAAAAACATAATTTCAGAAAAAAATCACCCACCCGTTTCCGAAATATTGATTTTCAAAAAAAAAAAAAATATTTTTTTTGCAAAAATCCAAAAAAAAAACATTTTTTCGAAAATTTTGAAAAGCAGTATTATTTAGAATTTGAAGGAGATCCTATATACAAATCTTAATCGAAATCCGTTGAGCCGCTTGAAAAAGTCGAAAATCTATAAGATGGTTGTATGGCAGGTACCGTTAATAAGAAAATTATTTTAAGTTTTTTCGGCCAAAATGTAGACCATATTCAATGTAGTACACACCCTAATTTTTATGAAAATCATTAGAGCCTGTTTTTTTTTCACACTATTGGTCGAAGAGAGCTTAAAGCAAGCTCCGACTGCGATCAATGGTTTGCCAACACAGAAAACTGTGTTATACCACCGGCTCATCATTTAGTGCAGTGTTAGTTGTTAGTAGGCAAACTCAATTACAAATTACACTAACACAAGTACAACATGAAAATATAACATATAATATTACGTCAATACAAATCAAGAACATAACAATAAACAAAAAACATTTAGGAGCGTGAAACACTGGTTTTGAGTAGATTTTTTAATTTAATTTTACTGATATTGAAATCAAAAACGTTTGAATTCCAATTTAAAAGCCTAACCATACGTGTCAAGGGCTCATGCATCCCATAGTTGGTCCTATCTGTTGGGACTTTAATCAAGTCGAGTCCACGAAGATTATAACCTCCACCCCGATAATTAAAAAAAACTGGACATAGTAGGTCTGGTGCATCTGTGACACATGTTATTATTTGTTCCACCAAATCATTGTTTCTTCTTCTCTGTGCCAGTGTTTGCATTTGAAGAATAGATAAACGTTGGTTATAAGGGAGGGCATTAGAAGGATCACTCCACTGAAGCCCTTTCAATGCGAAACGAGTATAAGAACAAATTCTAATCTATCAATATGAATATCGTAAAAAGGAGTCCAAACCTGCGATGCATACTCAAGATGGGGACGAACCAAGCAGTTGAAAAAAGCACGGGTAACATTTGGATCAACAAATTCTTTGGAAGCTTCATAAAATCTAACATTGAATTGGCTTTGTTGACGATGATATTAATATGGACAGAAAAGTCTAAATTTTGCGTGAAGGGAACTCCAAGGTCCCGTACAGTTATAACACGAGTTAAAATGTGCCGTGAAATAATATAGTCATGAGAAGAAGGAGAACGTTTTTTTTTGAAAATGTCATTGTTTGACATTTTGTCGGGTTAAGATTCAAACTGTTCTTTTCACACCACAAGGCAAAGTGGTTAATATCCTCTTGCAATAGAGTTCGATCCTTTGGAGATGATATATTTTTATAAATCTTCATATTGTCTGCAAAGATAAGAATTTCGCTATTGCGTACACAAAGAGGAGCATCATTAATAGCCAATGTAAAGAGTAATGGGTTGAGATGGATTCCCTTCGGAACACCTGATTTGGGAATAAAGGGGCTTGAGTAAGAATTTCTGAATTTGACTTGATATAACCTATCTTCAAGATACGAGGATATCTACTTGATGAGAGATGGAGGAAACCCGTATGAATTAAGTTTAAACTTGATAATCTCATAAGAAAATTGATCAAAAGCTTTCGAGAAGTCTGTGTATACACAATCACCTTCTTGACCACTTTCTAGGGAGAAATTTTTATGGAAAGTACCGTTATTTTTGGGGCTAAAACAACAGTACAGTGGTTTGATCAAATTATTCAGACGTATTTTTATATCGCTCCCCAATTTTTTTGCGTTCTTAATCAATTTTCTTGTAATTTAATTGACTGTTAAGGATGGATAAGTGCACAGTTTGTGGCCATAGACTTCTTCGCGATAATTTTATCAAATGTGAAGGGTTTTGCGGGTCAATTTATCATAAAAAGTGTGCTCAAATTTGCAAAGAATCTGCTAAAGCCCTCCATGCAGATCGCAATTTATTGTGGCGCTGTGCTAGCTGCATTGTCATCAGTGGTTCCCTTCTATCTATAATGGTGCAACTAAAATCAGACATTGCAGAAATTAAATCTAAATTGTACAATGATACAGAGTCTTTGAATGGCTCTATTTCCAAATCCAAACCCAAAAATAAAAACAATATTTCAATACAAACTGATTTAAATAGTGATTTCATTACAACAAATAAAATAAATGATACATCAAATCTGCCGCTAAGTGTACCAATCGATTTGGCATTTTCTCAATTGCAACAACAACCCGATATTGAAACTGAAAGCGCTCATCAAAGAATAAATGCTTCAAACGTTGTTATTGCTTCTACGTCATCACAACAGCAACCTGCTTTCGAACCAGAGATTCATCATCAAACTATTGTTCCAATTGCATTCCAACAACAATGCCATGACCACATGATTGAGGGTGACGAACCACGAAACTGTTTGGTACTGCAAGTCATACCTCTGCTGACACAACCTTATCATCAGTTCCTAAACTTCGCTACTTACATCTCTCTCGTTTGGACAAATGTGTAACCGAAAATAACATCAAGTCGTATGCAGCAAGTGTGCTTAATTTACCTGAAAATGTGCTTCAGTGTAATAAATTGATTAAAATTGATGCTGATGTCTCGAAGATGCACTTTATTAATTTCAAACTCGGAATTCCGACCCATGCTTTTGAAGATGCACTTAACCCAGCTATTTGGCCCATTGGGGTTCAAATAAAAAAATTTGTCAGCATTCCAAAAAACGAAGTTCTTCCTGCAGGGAAGGAAGCAGCGCAAACCTAAAATGTGCTTCTCCATCGTCACCTTCTCCGTCTAAACTCAATGTTTATTATCAAAATGCGGGAGGCTTACGCACAAAAACTAGTGGGCTTTTCATAAACTCTTCATTACATGAATATGATGTGATAATAATTACTGAGACATGGTTAAATGAAAGCTTTCTGTCTTCTGAAATGTTTGATGCATCTTATGTCGTTTATCGTGTTGATCGTCCCATTGAATCTGGAATGCAGCGTGGAGGTGGAGTTTTAATCGCTGTGCGTACTTCGTTAGCTAGTCGTCAGTGCGATTTACCTACATATTCATCATTCTTCGAGCAACTCTGTGTGTATGTTATCACTAAAGACCATGAATTTTGCTTTATATAGACTGGTGCTTTATGGCTGATGAACAAATTCTGGTTCCATTTAATGTTACATCAGACATGGAAACTGAAGTTGTTGATTCTGTAGCTTCGCTAGGTTTATTTCAAATAAATTATTCCAAAAATATATTAGGTAGAACATTAGATCTTATTTTTTGCAATAATGATATTAAATACTATCTTTATGAATCAGCTTTTCCTTTAGTTAATAATCAACCTCATCATAAAGCAGTTTATGTAATTTTTGAATTTTATGAATTTAACCAGAAATGTAAAACTAATAATTGCGTTAACTTTAATTTTAAAAAGGCCGACTTCACAGGACTTAATAATTTCTATAGTTCAATTGATTGGGAATTAAGACTTTGCAACAGATCTGTTAATGATATGTATGTAGTTTTTAAAGAAATGATTTTATATGGTATTGAACAGTTTGTTCCGGTTTTAAGGAAAAAATCATGTTTTAAGCTCCCATGGTTTAATAAAAGATTAAAAAATCTAGAAAATGTTAAAAATAAGGCTTTTATACGTTCAAAAAATCAGGTAAACCTGAGGATCATGCTCGCTTTCTTCAACTTCGTAGAGAATTTGCTTTTTTGAATACATTTTTGTATCATCAACATATAAGTGCTGTTGAGAGTAATATCAAAAGGAATAGCAAATCATTTTGGGTCTTTTTAAATTCCAAACGGAAAAGTTCTTTTTTGTCGTTAGAAATGGAACTTGATAGCGAAAAATCGCGCGATATAAAATCAGCTTGCAATCTATTTGCAAAATACTTTCAGTCTAACTATAATAAAGACCTAATTTTAAATATTGTCGATTTTTATCCATCTATTTCTCCTATTATAGATTTTGATCTAAAGTGTTTTTCAGATCAAGATGTACTTGATGGTTTGATTGAACTCGATTCAAATAAAAAAGCTGGAGTTGATAATATTCCGCCATCTTTATTATCTAATTGTGCCTCATCACTGTGCTCCGCGTTAAAAATCATTTTTAATAAATCCTTAACAACTGGTGTTTTTATTGACGATTGGAAAATATCTTATGTAAATCCAATTTTTAAAAGTGGCCTAAAACACCTGGTTAAAAATTATAGACCAATATCAAAACTTTCTGCGGTGCCTAAATTATTTGAAAAGTTGGTTACCCAGAGGATATTTTTTTCAGTCAAGGAATCTTTAACGCCAAAACAACATGGGTTTGTTAGTAGCCGTTCAACTACGACTAATTTGTGCCTATTTTCTCAATTCTGTTTAAAATCCATGGAAAATAGAAAGCAAGTGGATGTCCTGTATACAGACTTCGTCAAGGCTTTTGACAGAGTTCATCACGGACTATTGCTCCAAAAACTTCGAAAGCTGGGTTTCAATGCTAATTTTTTGAATTGGTTGAGTTCCTACTTGTCGAACCGGAAACAGGTCGTTCAGATTGAAGGTTTTACATCAAACTTTATTCAGGTTGATTCAGGTCTTCCCCAAGGTAGTCACCTAGGACCAATTTTGTTCAATTTGTTCATAAATGATATTCCGCAAGTACTTAATTTTTCGGACTGTTTGATGTTTGCGGACGATGTTAAATTATACAGTGAAATATCTTCGGATTGTGACTGTTTAAACTTCCAAAACGATATTGATATGTTTTTAAATTGGTGCAAATACAACCACCTGGAGCTAAATTTTGCAAAATGTAAGATTTTTAGTGCCCATAGAAGATTATCCCCGATAATCTTTACTTATAAGTTTGAATATAAATCACTCACTAGAGTCAACGAAGTTAAAGATCTTGGAGTTATATTCGACTCCAAATTTTCTTTTTCAGCTCACATTGATTTTATTGTATCAAAGGCAAATTCTATGTTGGGGTTCCTTAAACGAACTTCGACTGTATTTAAGGATGCGTATACATTAAAGGCAATTTTCATGTCATTGGTACTACCCATCATAGAGTATTGTTGTGTCGTCTGGTCACCATTTTATGAAAATGCTATTGATAGAATAGAAAAAATACAAAGAAGATTCACGCGTTTTGCGTTAAGAAATCTGAGATGGTCTTCTGATTTACCTGATTATTTTTCAAGATGTGCGTTGTTAGATTTGAAAACTCTGGAAAGCCGCAGACAAGCTCAATGCGTTCTTTTTATCAAAGATATATTATGTCATAATATTAAATCAGAAGAGCTTCTGGCGTTAGTTTCTTTTTATGTTCCGGAAAGAACACTAAGAAACAGAAATGACATACTCTATGTTCCCAATCACCGAACAAATTATGGTCTTAATAACCCAGTAACTCGTTCTCTTACATTGTATAACTCTATTTCATGTGAAGTCGATCTTTCTATGAGTAGGGATAGTTTTAAAAAAATTGTTCAAAATCTATTTCAGTTCTAAGTTGAGCTAGATCATATATTGTTAAGTTTAAGCAAACATTTGTAGTCAACAGATTGTAAATCCATTGATGAATAAATAAATAAATAAATATATTGACTAAATATAACAGTTCGAAAATCTATTTTGGACAATCACTTAAAACGCCTAAGCACCAAGTTTGAACAAAATCGGTTCAGCCGTATAGCCTGTAGATCGTTCTACAGACAGACAGACGGAATTGCCGGGACCACTTTTTTGGTGTTCTCTATCATCGTAATGTCACCTTTGATTAAAATCTTGAGTTAGATTTTTTTTCTCAATGCAAAACTTGCCCTATAGTACCTATATCGCAAGTAAAAATATAAAATAACTATACACTTACTCTAATAATATCGAGTAGGTGGTTGGACTGTCACAGCCATTTCTTGTTTGTACCATCCAACACCCGGATTGACGTATAATGTACATTTTATATTGCTTAAAAATCCCGACCAAGATACCCTACAAACCAATCTAAACATAAAATTTCAAACTTTGTACGTTTAAGACTCGGTCACACCTCAGCAACTCACCAACACCTCCTCACCAAAAACCTCCCTCCGGTATGTACCCCCTGCAATACAACATTAAATATCCCTCATCTCCTGGAAAATTGCAAAATTTCAAAACCTATTATAGAATCCATTTTTCAAAACATATCAATTTATGAAATATTAAAAAATCCAAATTGTACAAACATTGAAAATGTAAATAAATTTCTTGAAATCCTTGAATTAACTTTATAAAAATACTATTAAATAAGAGCCAATAGTCTCCGCAGCTAGGCTCTATAATTTGTATTATTACCCTGTAATTTAAATTACATGTTAATAAATAATAATAATAATAATAATAATATATTGCTTAGGTACACTCCAGATCTGTGGGTTAGGTACGTTTTTCGCTGTTGGTATAGCTAAATAATTGCGTTTTGAAGTGTAACCCTTGGTTACAGTATAGTAAGATTTTGTTCCATTTTACAATATATTTCATATACAAAAGTTTTTTTGGGAAATCTTATGAAGATCGACGAGGCACATTTTCATCTTAGCCGGCTTGTGAAGAAGGCAAATTGCAGATTTTGGGCCAAACAGAAACCCGAAAATCTCGATCAACGTCACCCACACTCACTTAGTGTTACTGCTTGTTGTGGAATAAGCTCGCGTAAGACTTATGAGCTATATTTCTTTGAAAATAATGCGGATGCCAGCAATACGGTAAATGGATTACCCTACAAAACAATACTTCAGGACTCCCTTTCCCCACTTGTGCAAGCATACAACAGTGTTGAGGTGATTTGGCTTCGTCAAGACAAAGCTACCGCCTACACTGCTCGTGATACAATGAAATTATTGTGGTATACTATCTAAGAGGTGCATTAAAACCAACAAAAAAATTGTACGTCCTCTATTAGTTTAAATATTATCATTTTTATGATAATAATGATTTTGCTACTTGGTTTTTGACGTTTATATTTTTGACAGATCACACATGACAAATTCCACGAACATTTGACATTTCGATTCAGTATTGTTTGCCATTTCATCATGAATAGACTTACGCCTGAACAAAGTTTGCAAATTATTGAAATTTATTATCAAAATTCGTGCTCTGTGAAAAATGTGTTTCGCAAGCTACGTCCGTTTCAGCGACGAGGCTCATTTCTGGCTAAATAGATACGTGAATAAGCAGAATTGCTGTATTTGGAGTGAAGAGGCAATTCAGCAGCTACCAATGCATCCCGAAAAATCCACTGTTTGGTGCGGTTTATGGGCACGCGGCATCATTGGGCCGTACTTCTTCAAGGACGATGAAGGCCGCAGGGTTACGGTCAATGGAGAAAAGTACCGTTCAATGATAACAGATTTTTTTTTGCCGAAAATGCAAGAATTGAACTCGGTCGACATGTGGTTCCAACAGGACGGTGCCACATGCCACACTGCACGCGAAACCGTGCATCAATTGAGAGGCGAATTTGGTGAGCAGTTGATCTCACGTTTTGGCGCAGTCAATTGGCCACCAAGATCATGTGATTTGACCCCTTTAGACTATTTTTTGTGGGGCTATGTTAAGTCTATTGTCTACGGGGACAAGCCAAACACGATTGCTGCCTTGGAAGCCAACATTGAACGCGTCATTGGTGAGATTCCGGCCGAAATGTGTGAAAAAGTTTGCCAAAATTGGACCTTCAGAATGGACCACCTGAAGCGTAGCCGCGAGCAACATTTAATTGAAATTATTTTTAAAAAGTAAATGGCAGAAATTGATTTATCGATCCAAATAAAAATTTCATTCACTTTTTAAAAGTTTCTGTGTTTTTTTGAATTTTCAAAAACCAAGCTCTTAAAAAATCACCGTTTATAATAACAAAAAATTATTGAAATTTCCGTCTCCAAAAAACACAATCTAGTCACACCGACAACGCTAGCGCTGGTACCAGATGGCTATCATTATTATTATCATTATCTGAAAAAAAAAAAAAAAAAAATAAGAGCGATATCTTAACCTTTATCAAAAATTAGTAGATTATTCTGGGATGCCATATCTTTTAATAGTCCCTACCATATATGATTTGAGGTGTATAAAGTGCAAACCTAACTGGAAATAATCAGTTCTTCCAAAAACTAACATCATTAATATGTTTTAACATGAAACGTTCCTATCCGATATATGCACATCTTTGATGGTAAAATCATTCACTGAAAGCACAAACGTCTAATTGTTTCCATTTGCCCAAGATATTCTCCAGAACTAAACACATATACCATGGGGTTGGCTAACATAAAGTTCATTAAGGCGAGGAGCAACATGATAGGAAGGAAAGTTTTATTCCAGCAATCAAATTGCACTGGAGATAGATTTCTCTGAACGAAGCCAAATATCGTTGTACAATTATGCAAAGTATCGAATATTCGAAATTATTTTGAAATGTGTTTTAAGCAAAAAAACTAATAACAGAATTTTATTATGTAGTTTTATTTTCGTTTTTTTTTTTAACTGCTTCTATTCTTAGAGTAAATGCTGAGATGCCTAAAACTGCGATATATTCCTTGAAACTCAAATCTATAATCTATTTTTGCTTACGATTATAGGAACTATAAGGCAAGTCATGTATTCGTAAAAAAAATTTTTTTTTCTAACAAAATCAAACATGACATTACTATCATAGATAACACCAAAAAGTGGGTACCGGAATTCCGTCTGCCTGTCTGTCTGTAGAACGATCTATAGCCTAATCGGCTGAACCGATTCGGTTCAAACTTGGTACTTAGGCGTTTTAGGTGATTGTCCAACATAGATTTTTGAAACGTTGTTTTAGTTCTTAAAATATTTTGTTATTAACGGTACGTGCCAAACAAATTTTATCGATTTTTTTTTTTTTTTTGAAAATTCAATATTTCGAAAACGGATAGACAATTTTTTCTGAGATTTTGGTTCTGTATTTATATTATTAAATTTTTAAAATGTTCATACCAATTTTTTTTGTAGAAATAGTTTAAGAATTTTTATATATAAAAAATTAAGTGAAAAACTTTAAAAATATATTTAACACTTTTATTAAGAATCTTTCGCATATAATGTGATCGAACATCATATTATTTCGTTTCTAGCAGAAACAAATCCTTCTATCCTTATGACGAAAACTGTACCTACGTACTACATTAATATTTTTGAGACCCATCAACGGGCAACTGTACATACTATTTGCCAATAGCCAGTAAATAGTTTGAAACGACTTTTCTCTAAAGACAATTTTCGAAAATTTCAACAGAGATTTTTACTAACACAAGAGCGTACGTTGTCTACTTACGACTTAAAATCCTTGGAACTCACCTGAAAGTAAAAAAAAATACAAATTATATAATGTTTGTGGAAAAAGCAATTTTATAATAAATTGTTGAAAATAATAAAAGTTAAATAAAATTCATTCAAAAAGTTAAAAACGGGTTACAAATTCTTAATAAGGTCTTACCGAATCTATAGTTACGTACCTTATCTCAATAAAAATACTGCAGAAGATGAACTTTTCGTTATGTCGATTTTACCCATTACCAATGGTGTTATAGCTTAGTATTTTTTTAGAATTCTATTTTTACTTTAGGAATGATATTTGCTTGTAACCCTCTTAAACAATTTTTACGTAGTTAAATTTCTATCCACGAATGATTGGGATCATTCTCATATGATACTAGAGAATATGATGCCTACAACAATTTTCACTGATAACTTAAAGATTTAGTGTGATGTGTTGGTTCAGGAATCTATTCTGAGTCGTTAAATAAATGTCTCCAGATTACCCTATAGGTGAAACAATAAGCCGCTCAAAATTGCCACAAATTCTGGCTCCACTTGAATCATTTTTCATTTCCTTTCAGAAGAACGCAACCAAATTTTCAGACACATCTGGTCAAAGAGTTTTGTTGTGGCAGCCATTTTATATAGATGCCTGGGAGCTTTTTCGATGAAATCGATAAAGTGAGTTACAAGTGTAACTTAAACACTATTTTTTGCAAGAAAAAACTATCACGCAAGCCAAACAAAAGCTTGTCAAATATTACAGGGACTTTTCTCCATGGATTGCAAGCATTCACCACTGGTTTACTCAACTCCGAATTATCTGGTCGCCGAATTGAGGTCACAAAATCAATGGTTTGATAACGGAAGATCGGTGCGTGGAAATGCCCGAGTTTAAAGAGGCCACAAGCCCACAAAATGGCTTAGTGGCTTCTATTTTGCATAAATATTCACAAGGATTTTGACAATTTTAAAGGTGCGCTCGGCGATGTTCCAGAAAAAATTCGACTGAGTTTTTTACGCTTGACGCGTTCAGTGCTATGTGCGATTTTCCATTTTTACTTGCGGCAAGTAATCGATTCGTGCAAAAAAAAATTCTAACAATAGAGAACACAAAAAAGTGGGTTCCACAATTCCGTCTGTCTGTCTGTCTTCGAGTCTTGAGGTTAGATAGATTTGCTTCAGACTTGATAGATATTATTTTTTCGGTAATATGCCCACACGTTTTTTTCATTTTTTTAAGACGACAAAAACAGTAGCTCCTCTACATTTTTTTGGAGCCAAAACAAAAATCTTATTTTTCTCAAAAAACGGCTCCAACGATTTTTGTAAAAGAAAATAATAAGTTCATTAATAAAAGGAAAACAAACATGAAAAAAATTATTATTTTTGGTACCTCTAGTAGTACCATTTTTCTGTTTTTCGATTTTATGGGAAACAGTTAATTAAATTTTTTGCGCAGAAGCTCCTTAAAAGCTTAACCACTATTGTAAAAAAACAACGGGACCTCCCATGCAAATGTTAAAAGAACAAACCGTTAGGAAAAAAATGTATTTCTCGAAAACAGCTCCAAAATTTTTTATAAAAAAATGTGTGTGTTCTTAGATTAGTACAGTCCACTTTCAAGAATAAAAATATTTTCATATTTTCGACTTTCTCAACATTGGACGAACTGATTAAAATAATTCTTTTTATACAAATGCTCACTAAGATTGTTAATAAAACTGCATACTAAAATGTTCAAAAAAAAAAAAGTTTTTCGATTTTTAAGAAAATAAATAATTTTTTTTTTGAAAAATCAATTTTTCAAAAACAGTCACAGAATTTTTTTTAAATTTAAATTTTATATGCATTTTAATAATATCTTCAAAATGGCGTTTCAATTTTTTTAATTTTTTTAAAAATTTCATACATAAAAAATTAATTTATTAAAAAACCGCTCCAACGATTTTTGAATTTTTTTTTGATAAATTCTTATTTATCCATGAATTCAAATTGCAACTTTTTTTTCCCATAAAACTATGCCGACTTAGCAATATAAAACCTTTAATTATGTGTAATATCCATTTATTTCTATATTATTATTATTCCCTTTTTACTAATTTTTGGGTACGTCACTGAATACTAAATACAATGTAGGCCCTCATACATTTATATATACATAAGACGTGTCTTTAAAAATCACACGCATCTTATGTATGCATATTGCACCTAAATAATTAAGTTATATGCACATCGACACCCTTCATTTTCATTATTATATGTACATGTTTACATACTTAGGTTCCATCAGATACATTTTACTCTCCTTACTTACATAATTAAAATTCATAACTTAGATTTAAATATACATTTGTAGGTAGGTACCTATGCAAATCTTCTTCGAATCATCCATTCAACAATTCATTATACTAAGAATAAAGGTAAATTACCAACATAGGCTTTAAGCCTGCATAGGATAACTTTACAACTAACAAACTAAGCCTTAATGGTTAGCTAGTTGTTAGCAACAAGAGCAAGTTCATACAATCCAGTCGTGCATTTCTTTTTTTTTTAATTTTCGAAAAACCAAGGCGGCAACAATTGACTGTCATTTAAAAATAGTTCCCGAGGGGTGGCAATCATTTCAGTTCGGTGACGTTTTTGATAACTCAAAATCTACCTTTGCACAACCGTTTCTCGCTTTTTACTCACCAGAGCATGCCAGAAACCAAGGAACACCAAGCAATACATTTCCGAAGAAGGCAAATATGGGTTTGTCAGCAACCAAGGTCATGCCGAAAGTTTTTTGTAATGCGCGCGGTGTTTTTCACATCGATGAAAAATCATAAAACGATCCCCGGTGCATTATAAAGAAATGGCTCGGAGGTAAGAGATTTGGCTCCAATGAAGAGATCATCCCCGAAACATACGCTTATTTTGAGGGGCTCGAGAAATAGTATTATTTGGATTGGATCAACAAATTGGAAAAACGTGTATTTAGCCAAAACAACCCTATGTTGAAAAATAAAATGTTTTATGCTAAAAACTTTGTTAATTATTTCATTTCTCAGGGACTTATTAAATTACTTGCAATATCAGGGAAGCATGCAAATTACTCACAACAAATGGAGCTTATACTGCTGAGTCAATCCTTAAAGCCATTGATTCGATTAAACCATCCATTAAATTACTCAAGCAAGAATGTGAGCTCGCAAGCATGAATGTTATTTTTTAATTGAGGAATTTGAAGTTGTGAAGAGAATTCATTCTTGTCTTTTTTACTGAATCGAAAAATTTAATGGGAAAAGCTTTGTATCAGTGGCGGAATAAGCCCGTCAGAGGGCCGGGGCGGCAAAGCTGAATGAGGCTCCCATTTTTTTTTCACACTATCAGAGTTGGTCGAAGTGGGCTTATAGCAAGCTCCGCCTGCGACCAACGGTTGGCCAGCACAGAAAACTGTTTTATACCATCGGCTCATCATTTAATGCAGTGTTAGATGTTATGAGGCAAATTCTATTACAAATAACACTTACACAAGTGCATACAAAATGAAAATCTAAACTAATAATATTACGGCAATACAAAAGAAGAACATAATATGAAACAAAAAACATTTAGGAGCTTGGAGCACTGGTTTTGAGAATATTTTTGAATTTAATTTTACTAATATCGAAATCAAAAATGTTTGAATTAAAATTTAAAATTCTGCCCATGCGTATCAAGGGGTTGCCTGGCTATCAGACAAATTTGGCCAGTAATAGATCCAAGACGTCTGCTCTCTTTGAGCAGAAAACATCTTGGCTCCAAACTAGGTGTCATAACTGGACACTGCTTAATTGACAGTTGACAGACACGCCAAAAGACTTGGCGTATTCTCCAATGACTTTTGCAGAAGTTGTTAGGACGAGGAGGAAGAGGAGACTATCTCCCATCTTCTTTGCTCATGTCATGCTCTCTCCCAACGTAGATTACACCTGGAAGAATATTTCTTGGATGACCCCGGGGATCTAAGATACATAGAGATTCACCAGCTAAGCCGCTTTAAAAGAGGATCCAATTGGTTCATGTGGTATCACAATAGACATATCTAAGGTGTGTGTCAGTCGTTTTCCTGACGGCCACTTCAACCTAACCTAACCTAAGGGCTCATGCTTCCCATAGTTGGTCCTATGCGTTAAGGAAGCTTAAGAAGGAGTGTAAGAAGTTGATGTAATTTTACAAACGTTTTATTCAGTGCACTTTTGTTCGTATAAAGGCCATTTTGTTCACGTCGGGTTAACATTAACACAGGGGTTATTGGGTTATTGCTCATTGAGTGCATTCTAATGAGTCAAAACACGATACTTTGATCTTTTATTGCTTAGAATTTCGTATGGCTACCTTCCGTCTCCTTCATCAGACCAGCTTCATGATACCACAGTATTGCTTACACAATAGTTTAAAATTATCTTGTAAAATGCATATCTTATAAAACTCTTTTGAATTATAATAAATAGGTTTGTTTACAATAAAATCGGAAGGATTATTCCTAGATCTTTCTTCATTGTTACATGCTCTAAATTTGTATGATTAATAACATAATCAAACATAATGGGATTCGAATTTCGGAAACACAAGAAAACTTGACATTTTTATGCATTTAACAGAAAGTGATTTTACTTGCACCAATAATACTGCTTCGATAGATCTTCCAAAAGAAAAAAAACATTCCGAACACTTACGGTAAAGTTTCAGATCGTCAGCAAAAAGAAGGCTGTTTGAATTGTGAAAAATATCAGCTTTTTTTTTTTTTTTTTATAATCTGCACGCGTTCAAGAGATTATACTACCCTTTAAATGTTACAAAACAGCGCGGGTGTAAGGTTAAGGAAGAGAAAGGATAAGAAAGATGTTTGGCACGATGTTCTGAGACTGTAGGTGGTTGTTGTCTCAGATTTTATCTCCAGGGATGGCGGCTAAACTAATGCGGAGAAATTTCCGTGTCTTAGTTATCTATGTGCCTTATAATTCGCATTATTTTTTTTATTCTTTGCCATATTTTATAGGTATACTGTTTTACTGAATCACATGTTGTTAGTTCTATGTCTAAACAGCATGTAGTGAGTAAACCAGCAACTCATTGTATGACATTTTATTTTAGAATGGGTTTTTTATGGAAAAATAAGGGGACATAGACTACGGCAGGGATCGAACCTGTGACCATGAGGTTGAAAGGCGAACACTCAATTATCATGCCACAGCCACCCCCAAAATCAGGTACATCGCTTACAAATAGTCCGCCACTGCGTTGTATGCACCAATATTTATAAGAATTGAGAAAAACAAAGCTGGGATCGTCAAAACATGTCCTTTTGAAAAGCTCTTTAAAGAAAACCAAAAAAAAACAAAAAATTTCAACAAGGAAAAAATCACGAAAACACAATATTCCCATAATCCCGAATGCCTACCATACCGCAATTTCAAAGAAAGTCCTTTTGTCCTTATCAAGGCAATCATTATTATTAATCTTATATAGAATAAGAAGGATGCCTTAATGGCTTCATATTACATATTTCATGATTGTTTATCAAATTCTCAAAAATAATAAATTCCATCCAATTATTGTTTTCGCGGGTTTGATGATACTCCTTTTCTAATAATCCCAATGTGTTTCCAGCAAACACTTCGTTCCAAAAGAAAAAAAAATCATTAATGACACTTCATCAATCTCAGCAAACATTAAATTGAAATATATCTCTCACTTGATCAAAAAACAAAAAAAAAAAAAAAAACAATAAAATAATTCACTTTTGGAGCAGGTATGTCCATTGCGTGAGAAGTGTAAGACTCTAATAGCATTTTTAAATTAGGAAAATATTTTATTTTTAATTTGTCATTTCGCAAAAGCTCATGAATAAAGCAATCTACCTGGTCCATTAGCAGTGTCATAATGATAAATGGAAACCCATTTTTAAGTCAGATAGCTAAAGTGTATGTTCCGCCCATAACCCTTCCCACGCAATATGTTACCCCCAAAAACTCCACAGCTATTTGTTTTCACCGAAAGGGAAAGATTAAAGGCAACCGTATTCAAGTTATAGGGGTAAAGAGGAACATACTTTTGGCCTTTTAGTTCTGCTCTCATTTATTGACCCACAGAAGTATACATATATTATAATGTCTGCCAAATGATATACGTACCATAAATGGCACATCAGGACTATCCTTTTCAGTTTTTCCATTCTACATTCAAAGCACCTGTGAAGAATGATGTTGAGAAAAAAATATGGGTATAGGCATTATAAGGCTTCATCAACCACTGAACACTCCCACTGACATCTTCAAGTGGTGCTCAAAAGTGAAGAACTGCAAACAGGTGAAATTGAATACTTTCAAAAATGGAACACCATACTTCTAGATAAATCAACAACAGCAACACAATGAATAGATAAATGAATAGAAAAATTTGTTGATATAGCCATTTTGTTAGAATCGGTTTTTTTTCCGTCTTGTCCTTGCCTATATTCTTATTACGAGCATAGCTATGACTACTGCCCGTGCTGAAGAGCTCTTATGATGATGCCTGGTGGAGTGACATCTTGATTATCATTAGATTCCGAATGTGGATTCGATGAATGTTCGATGTAGGCCCAGGTATAGCGAAGGGCATTAAATTCGATCAACCAATACAATACCAGCGAATGTGAACTCATCACGTTTAACCTATTGTTCTTGTAAAATTCCCATGAGATTAATTGAATTCCTTTCGCTTCCTTCTATATTGGCATATCGGTCCGCATTGCCAGACATATAAGCCGAACATAGCCGCAGAGCTTCCGCTGTCTCAGCTCAGGTCTATGATGTCCTCGATTTGGAAAGGCTGAATTGGAGGACATAAATATTTATGGAATTGCGAAAGAGAATCCTGACTTGACTATATACAGTAATGTCGGTAGACTGCGGATGGCGATGAACACAATGACGACTAGGACTAGGTTGACGCGACTACGACTATAATATACAATTGGGGTGATGGTGAATGTCATTCCAATCAGTTGCCCTACAAAATGGGTTATAGGGCCATTCAACGAATATATTTCTTCGTTAGTATCAAGAAAAGGAATATGTAATCTTAGTGTGACCAACATGCTTCAAAATGTATTTAAATTTAAATTCGAATACTTTTGTCTTATGGTATTTATAAAATATGCAAATATTGTTTTGACAGGAGCTTTATTCTTGGAAACAAAAACTTGAAAAAAACAAAATGCACGACTGGATCGCACGTAATTGCTCTTATGTTCGATCACATCATATGCAAAAGATTTATATTAAGAATCTAAATATATTTTTGAAGTCGTTTTTACTCAATTTGTTATATAGAACATTTCTTTATTTTTTTTTTCTAAAAAAAATTGGTGTGGCAATTTTAAACATTTAATAATATAAATTTAAAAAAATATCATCCGCACGTTTTCGAAATATTGAATTTTTTGTTTTTTTAATTTAACTATATGCCTGTAAGACCTAAGGTCTTTCAAATGCAACCTGAATCGCACGGCACTAGTTAGAAGGAATAGAGAAGATAGGAAAACAAATTTTTGTTGGCACTGTGGATTTGAGAACCAGGTATTGAGTATCTCAATTTAACGTATGGTCGGCATCCAATTAAAATTGCAGGTATAGGAAAGAATGCGCCTAGCGTTTAGATGGAACCCACACGCCTAAGTTAGCAATCAAGCACTTAATCCACTGCGCCATTGCCACCCATAAATATTTATTTTCAAATATCCAATAACAATATTTTTCGAACATTTTGGTATGTAGTATTATTTATAATTTGAAGGACCTCCTATAAAAAAATTTTGATCGAAATCCATAGAGCCGTTTGTGAGAAAGTTAAAAATCAAAGAAAAAAATGTTTGTATGGCAGGTACCGTTAATATCAAAATATTTAAAACAAATTTTTGACCAAAATGTAGAGTATACTTAAAATAGTGCACACACTATTTTTTATCAAAATCCTTACTACAATTTTCGAGATAATTGAGATCGTAGAAACATTTTTATGGCAGGTACCGTTAGATTACGCCCTAGATAAACGATTCAAAAATCAGTTTTATAGATAATCACCTAAAACGCTTAAATACCAAGTTGTTCTCCATCATCGTAATGCCAAGTTTGATTAAAATCTCGAGTTCGATTTTTTTCCAAATGTAAAACTTGCCCTATATGTAGTATATCGGAAGTAAAACCATCTTTATCAAAATATAGCTAACAGTTAATAGAAATCAGGATTGCTTCATATCTGCAATTCAGACGGAAATCTATTTGAGACTCGCACTATTGCCACAAAAAAGTATCAAAGTGAGAAAATCAAAGTTGGATATACAGAATAGTCGTATAAGAAGGAAGTTATAATAAGAATTGTCACTAAATACGGTTTGCTTATCTAAAATAAGTTCGCCATCTAAAATAAATTCTTTCGTTGGTATTTGAGCATCACAAAATCTGCAATTTGGGTTTAACATGAATATGAGATAGTTTACCTTAACAATATAATTTCTCAATCAAGGCCCAATTATACAAACGCGTTTCAATATTTTTGATCCCTGATGATTCAGGAATCTTAGTTCACCGAATTCGGCATGCTAACTGAGGTTCAACGATAGCTAAAAGCTAGAATATTAATTAGAAGACAAAATACATGCTTGACTTATCATTGAACCTCAGTTAAGCCACCAACATCTAAGAATTGAAATTCCTGATCCATGGATTAAATATTGAACAAAGTTTGCTTAATTGGTTTTAAGAAAATGGATTTCAAATTCCAAATTCTACAATTCAAACATCTCTCGTTGAGTATTATCATCTCTAAATGCTTAGGACGCTTGAAACTGCATTTATTTTGACTGGAATAAATTTGAGTCCTTGAGAGATCTTCCTTTATTCTTCCGTCAGTTCAACTGGACGACTTAGATCAAAAAGAAAATC
This sequence comes from Philhelius pedissequus, assembly GCA_910595825.1. Taxonomy (NCBI): domain Eukaryota; kingdom Metazoa; phylum Arthropoda; class Insecta; order Diptera; family Syrphidae; genus Philhelius; species Philhelius pedissequus. Next base: position 10,134,092 of record OU343161.1, on the reverse strand, counting down.
ATCCGCATAAACTAGAACATAACTTGACTCTATTATTATCAGGAAAGTCATTAGTATACAGTAAAATGTTAACAAAAGTGGCCGTAAGGCAGAACCCAAGGGAACGTCTATGCTTACAGAAATTGATCAACTTAAATACTTCTTCAATAGATCTATAGTAAACAAAAAAATCCAAGAACACCAATTGACCAAACTTGTCTAAGTCCAGTTCCATACGTTAGACTATTTCTAGGGTGACTTCAATGAGTACTGATCTTAAACTAGCTTGAAACGGAATCAAGGAAATCAAGATTACCGCCGAAACAGCATATCATTACTTCTTAAAAAGTTCTTACGTTTGACTTTTTATAAAGTTTTATAAAAAAGCTTATAAAATAAGGGCCAACAAACTAATTTGTGGGAAGACTGCTGGCATGGAAGAACTTACTTAAAACATCGTCCAAAATGTAATAATCTCAAGAAGCTTTGAGTTACTCACGAAAAAGAAAAGACGATCTAATAACACAAAAGAACAAATGTAAAAGTACAAGTTGTAAATATGTATATCAACCTCAGATATACATGTCTGAATCTTATTAACCTTGAATGAGGTCAACTTGATAGCGAATCACAAAGACGGTTTACTAGTTGTGATTTCGTAACAGTCGATATCATTAACAGAAGATTTGATCTTAGTGTGGAATCAGTGAACTTGAAAATTCGTTCATACAACAGTGAACTGGATTATAATTCACATAATTGCATATTCCGACGATCGTATCTTGTCATCGTCAAATTGCTGACGGACGTCAACATGATTATTTGAGAGTTTTGCTTTTACAAGATTTATTTTAGTTACTTATTAAGGTCGATGATTTCATTGAATTTAGAACAGCAGAGGGTTCTGTTATATCGCGTGTCTTAAGAGAACAAGCTGCACTGGGTAAATATAGGCAAGAGTTCACAGTTTTGGTGATATTTCTGCAATCTAATTCTGCTGCTGTACTATGGTTGAACAACAGGAATAATTTTTTGGTATTGAGGTAAGCAAAAAGTATGTAATTTTCTTTATTGTTGATAGTTGTAATTTCGGGGTAGTTCAAGAATTCATCTACATCAGTGGAAACATTAACTTAAGAACTTAATGCAGATCGGCGGTGAAGAATTAACATATAGAAAACACCATTTGCCCAGTATGTGACAAAAAATGGAGCATATTCTCCAGCCTCTTACTACCGTTCAATTGTACTTACATCCCTATTTCAAGGTCATCGAAATGCCAACAGCCTGAAATATCTTGCAGACCGAAAGCTCGTATTAGTTTAAATTATCTCAAGAGCCCAGGGCTCCAATCTGTGTCCGGCCCTATTATTTTCATTTTCATCAATGATCTCTTGTCTCAAGCATCTAATAGAATATATTATTTGCTGACGAGACGACATTATCCCAGGCTTTTTCATATTCGTTTTTAGGCTCACACCCATATTCTTCGAATGTGGAACTACAAGGGTAGATTATAATAAGCTCATTAAATTCTGACCTTGATAGCATGGGTAATAAAAACCGAATTTAATGCTTCAAGCACTCAATTTTGTATCCTGTCTTTAAAGCGAAACCTTCCCCCAAGCATGTTGTCCAAGAACGGAGATTGCATTATTGTGGCATGTCCTTTCTTCAGCGTTATTTATACGAGTATGGACAATATTAGAATAAAATAGCTAGTTGCATTCCTCCCCTAAGACTATTGAAGAGTAATATCCGCGCTTCTAGGAATTGCCATCAGTTTTCCCTTGACCTCAATGTCAGACATACTGTCAAGTACAAAGATACTTTCTTTAGCCCCAGACCACGAATGTGGAATGCTTTATCCGGATCTAAACCCAATCTGCATCGGTATCTCCACTTAAATATACGTACTTTCCTAACTCTCGCCCTGTGCCTGATCATTTTAAGGGCAACCAAGAACCCTTTAGCACTCACAGCATGGGCGAGTATCAGAGAGTCTCATCTGAACGAATGGAGGCAGTCTTCTTGAGTCGGGAGTAAGTAACAAAAATAAACGTATCACAATTGTCCATATCTTGACAAAAAGTGAAGATTAATAAACAAGAAACGGAACGTATTTCAAATCTCTTTAAGATAAATATAAATGGATCTGCCTGTTCTGATGAAACGCTCAAAGTTTTTACATGCCAATTTTGAGAAAAACCAAGAACACTTATTTGTTTTGGAAATTAAAAATGGTCACACTGGGTTCTCAATTCAAGGCCATAGAAAAAGAGGTAAGCGAGAGTAAAAAGTCAATTTCTGTATATGACAACACTACGCCATCACTAGAGGCAAAAAACGAATTTATTTTCGAAGCAAGTGAGAAAGAAAGAGTGTGAGGAAGATAGTTAGAAATGTGAAGGGGAGTGAACTTCTGCATGCTAGCGATAAATAGAACGCTTACTCAGAACAAAAAAATTACCACTTCCCGAAATTACTTTCGACGACAGAATGTCTTTATCCTCATCTCTCATAATGTCTTCGCCAGCAACCCCACCTTCGGTTAATTTAAGACTAACGTCTTAGTGTCAAATCGGTATGTGGGTGGGGTTATTGCATGAAGAGTGAGAAAGCAATATATGTTCACGTACAACTGCCAGACCAGAAAAACACAAAAACATGAACCGAACAAATTGGAAATTTAATAGTTTCGGAATTGTTTCAGCATTGAGAACGGGACTTTTTTGTATTTATCCGGAGCCAAGCGGTTTCTTGGTGTTAGTCCCATTCCTCCTCATGTGGGCGCCGGTGGTAATGATAGCTTTAAAAACAATGAAATCATTTTGTATGAATATATAAATTGATAATTTCTTCTCTAGTTGGAAACTTCTTCGAAGCCTGGGAAGATAGATTCAATGGACTGGTATATGAGTACGGTGCGTTGGCAGTGGCACCCAGCAAGGAAGTTTCCAAACTCCTTGAATCCAAAAGAGAATATGCAAATCAGGGCGCCTGTATATAAGTACACGTAGTAGGTACCACATCAGAATCCCATTTCTTATGGAAAGGTAGCACCTTTTCAAGGCCTGATGATGTATGTTAATGTGATATCTTCATCGATAAGAAACTCTGCCCTGACTGCGACAGAGTAATATCTGTGTTTGCCAGCAGAGCTTTGTATAAATTTTGGCTTCATTCGCTTTTGCCGAGAGGCAGAAAGCTGTTAACCACTAACTTAATTTTGTGGAGATTAAATCGATTTCGGGATTCACCCATGTTTTATCCTTTTTCTGTATACATATGTGAACAGTATACAGGACGACACATTGGAATATGACACAAGGAATAAGAAAAACAAGTTATGGGGTGAAAAGGGGTAATTTTCGCTCAAATAATATTTTGATAAATATGCGAAGGTGAAAAAGATAATTTATTTGAAGGAAATTGCCACCAGCAGCGCTCTAGTCCCCAAAAAGTAAATGTTTGATGATGAGGGACTTAAGAATACCTTAATATTTAGCCACCAGACAATATCTGCCAACAGTAAATCCGATTTTTTTCTATTTGTTTCTGTATGTGCTGTCTGCAGGAATCAAAATTAAGGTAAACACTAAATGTAATCTTGTAAAAGGATGCTTGCCGAAGGAGTATGGGAAAAGTGTTGTTACAAAGCTTAAACCTGAAAAAGGACGATTCTGGCAGATTAAGGTTGTAATGAAAGGGTAGAATTTAATAATAGTTAGCAGGCACTGAGGGAGGTCTGGGTTGCTTGTAATGCAAGGAGATCAGTACACGAAACTTAATGATTAAATTAAAGATGCAAAGAGGTAGGGGATTTATAAATGCTTATAAATTCGATATTAAGTGGAGTTATTGATATAGCCTTTTTGAATTTTAAGTTTAAGGGATGTGCAAAGACTAAGCTTTTAATGTTGCACTAGTGGCAATATTCAATTACTTATTGGATTAAGCATTTCGTGTGCTTTATGCGGATTTTATTCTCTTAATATAAACACACATAGATTTACTTTATCCAAATGCTTGACTATAGATTTAGACTAAGAAATATTTTTGTATTTATTTTGCAACAGTCTGCGTTTGAAGTCTAATTCGTCTTGTATTCTTAAGATTTATTGTACGTGAAATATATGTTTGTTCTCAACCGAATATCTGTCAACAAAATTTCTACTGTTTAGTTAAATTTTCTCTTTAAAGGGAGAAAATTATAATTGGAGTAATTACTCTTTTACAGCATTTAACTTTAAAATTAAATTTGAATACTAATCGTTTAGAGAGGAGAGTAATCCGCATGTGATTCGATTGATGTCGGATTCAAGACTGAACTTTTCTGTCTATTCTATTTCTACATCATGTTGCGTAAGTACTCGGGTGTTGGTTTTCGTTTTCCGTATGGGTTTTGTTTAATACTTTTGTGTGAGTTTTAGTAACTTTTATTCTATTGCGAATTTGAGGGTACACAAGGTAGATATTTAAAGAAAATGATTCGTGCGATTAATATGTAGTTTTACGATTCTTTAATATTTAATATTTCTATAAAAACATAAACAATCCCAAGCCCTTGGTTATATGCGTTAATTCGCTTCTTAGAAAAGTGATATTTATTATTGTATTCAATTTTTGTATGAATATGTGTATATGTACTTGCTTTTTAAAAATCAAAATCATTAAATTGATAATAATTATTGTTATTTGTTTGTTTAATGAAAGTTATTCAAATTAAATTTCATTTAAAACCTTAAATATTTATTTCCATTTTGTTTTCAATTTTGACTCATTTTATTTTGTCGGCAAAATGAATTCACTAAATTCGTACAAAAAAAAAAAAAAACAATTCATATTTATCATCATACTAATTGTGTCTTAAATTTTCAGTGGCAGGTGCATTTATTGTAAAATATGGCTTCCCACAAGGCGGTCACAGTATATCAGTAGTTAAGAAAACGTTTTCTTTGAGTCAGGAAATAACTTCTCTAATTTCCATAATTTCCGCCTGGCATACGCTACAATGATTAGGAAGATAGTAAGAGAGGCTTAATTTTAGTCTGTTTGAGTACACACCAAGGGATGGGATCATCATCAGTTTTGAAACCATCAGTATAAAAATCGAAAGCATCATCTTCCAGGAATCATAAGTCCATTGTTTTTGAAAATAACGAGGAGTATTAGATGGTCTAGCACTGCAGAGGATGTTGTCTTTAATGCTTATACATTGAAGCTTCGTTGGACTTTGATCAGCTTGTTATAGTTTGCAGCATTTTCGGGAGCGGTCAACCATACTGTTAAGCCATACAGGCAAGAATTCGTCTGATTACCAAAGTATATAGCCAGTGCGTAAAACGGGTTTGAAGGCCCCATTTACTACGATTTTTCTTTCTTCTTAGGTTTCCAACTTAATTTTGTATCTAAACGCAAGTATGTTTCTTCGTCTGAGAAAGCTAGGCGAATACTTTTGGTAGTAGGCGGATCCTTGAAAATAGGACAAGTTCCTTTTCCTGAGAGCCGAATCATATAGGTCATACATTTCTGCCCAATTTGTAAGATTATTTAAAATGTTTTGAAAGAGTTCTTACAAATTACAAATGTGAAAAAAAAACAATTTTGGATAACTATGTGATAAGCTATTTAACCCAAACCATAAACGATATTTTACTTGTTTTCCTCAAAACGAATACAAAAAACTACTCGTTTTCCAATAGAATTTTCATAAACGATTCGTTTTGCAAAACGACTCGTTTTTGATAAAACGACTTGAAAACGAGTAGCAATTCAGGGATGAATTAAGCGAACAGATCTTCCGTCAAGTGATATTGATATGATTGTGAATATGCCCTCAAAAAAGAAAAAAAAAGAACAGCTGGTTGCTTGCTGTCAAGCAAATTAGCTTAAAATCTTTTTAAACAATTATGGCAGACATTCGTGCAAATATGTATATTTATTTGTAAACATTTTTATTTTTTTTATTTTTATTTACATATTGTGGTTGAAAAACTTTCTGGCGGTATTTTTTGACGGTACACATATTGTAGACACACCTACACCGAAGAGAGCTGAGATTATCTTATATTCGCTGATCCCAGCGCAAAAATTGCTATGGCTACCATTTTTTAATTTTTAGTTAATATCTAGAACTTCCAAATTTCTTATTTGGCTACAAACGTGCTTGGATACATTCGAAAAAGTTGCTTGAAATTTTCACCATCATTTTCCGATATTTTTTTGCTCCCAGAATGTGCTAGTGCGTAGTATCTGGGTAAAATATTAAAATGCATTAAGTATAAACGTTCTATGTGTAATGAATTCTTATTAAAAGCTCATCTTTGTCCACATGCTTCTATGAATTGCACAATTTTGAGCTATACTTTTTTTCTCTTTTAATGAAGCATTATAAGATTTGATTGCTTAGCATTGATGTTCTATCAATGTTTTGCCAGCTTTTCCAAAACAACTGAAAAGTCAAACAAAAACTAGTAAGTATTCGGTCTGAACGCTCTACTCGTTTTGGTAAACGAATAGGGTAAACAAGTTTGGTGTGAATAGGCTATAAGAGCTTGCGAAATTACACACATAAAGCGATACAAAACCTTCTGAATCAAATTGGATGAATTTGTTTGTTTTATTGGTGTTCTGGATCGGAAATGTCTTTCGAATTGCCAATCGAAAAGGCCATTAAACTAAGAGGTGTCCTTCCACAAATATAATCAAATCTTAATAAAAATCAAACAATATGATTTTTGAGTGAAAATTACACTAACCCACTATATTCCACGCATATCCTTTCAGCACGCTGTAAGATTATACCGGTCATAATAATTCATCGTACACTCTTCTCAACGACAGTTTCAGAGATATGATTTTTACTTGCGATTATAGGTACTATAAGGCAAGTTATGGATTAGTGCAAAAAAAAAAAAATCAAACATGACATTACGATCATAGAGAGTACCAAAAAAGTGGTTCCCCCAATTCCGTCTGTCTGTCTTTCCGCGAGTCTGCAGCCTAAACGGTTGGATGAATTTGCTTCAAACTTGGTATATATTGTTTGTTCGGTAATATGCCCACACGTTTTTTTTTCATTTTTTTCAAGACGACAAATAACAGTAGCTCCCAAACATTTTTTTCTGGCCAAAAATAAAAAACCTTGTTTTTCTCAAAATCGGCTCCAACGATTTTTATAAGAAAAAATCAGTTCATTAATGAAGGAAAAGGGAACATTTTAGTAATTTTTGTTTTGGAAAAAAAATTGTTACTCTTGGTACCTCTAGTAGTACCATTTTTGTGGTTTTCGATTTTCTGGAAAACGGTTAATTTGATTTTTGTGAAATTTTTTACGCAGAAGTTAATGAAAAGTTTAAAAAATATTGAAGGCCAACATTTTTCAAAAATAAATTTTTTTGGAAATTAAAAAAAAAACTTTTTTTTTTTTTAGAAAACAAAAAATTTCGAAAACGACTTATTGGATTTTAGCGAAACTTCGTATTTGGTAGTTTTTTGACATTATCTTGAACAGTTAAAAAAACTATATTACTAAGATAATAAACAACGGTACCTCCCATACAAATGTTAAAGAAAAAAAGGTTAAGAAAAAAATTTATTTATCGAAAACGGCTCCAAGAATTAAAAAAAAAAAATGTGCGTGTTCCAAAATTAGTACAGCTCATCTTCGATTCATTAAAGAAAAAGAAGTCAGCAGGAGTCGATGGTATATCCAACGTTGTACTACGACATTTGCCTCAAGAAGCAGTTGACATTTATACCACAGTGTTTATCCACGCCCTGAATAATGCATATTATCCAGGTTTAAGACAGCTGTGGTACATCCTCTTCCCAAAAAGGGAAAGGACAACTCCAATCCGGCGAATCTCCGGTCGATAAGTCTCCTCCCGAGTATCAGCAAGGTATTTGAAAAGATTATTAATAAGGCTCTGTTCAAGTAGGCGGAGGACAACAATATCATACCGGATAATCAGTTCGGTTTTAAGTCGGACATGACACAATTCCTGCCGCGTCTACACTGGTTTCTGATATTGTATATGCTTTATGACATGCTAAATGGTAGAAAGTTTGTTGTAAAGAGTGTCAATGTAACTTCTACCGCAATTTTTAATATTAAAAATGGTCTTCAGCAGGGAGCGGTTAACTCGCCGATTCTATTCAGCATTTACACCAGCAATCCGATAGGTAGTCTAACTCAGGCAATTGCGTATGCCGACGATCTAATTGCGTACAGAACAGCTAATACAGTTGAAGTCATCAAAATATTGTGATGACTGGAAGTTGAAAATAGACTTCCAGAAATCAGAAACTATCTTGTTTAGGACTCCGTTGTCTAGCGCCTCAAGGGATACGAGAAAGAACTGGCGCAAGCTGGTGATCGTAGGACCACATGGACATCCACAGGCGAGTAAAAGTGTAGTAAAGTACCTTGGCATCTGGTTGGATCAGTACCTGTTTTTCAACAGACATATAGGTGCTGCCTTGGCCAGGGGCTAGTGGAGCCTTTGCCTTGACAAAACGACTGTTTTATGGCAGCCGTCTTGACAGCAGGGTGAAGGTGATTTGCTACATGGCCCTCATCAGGCCGATGATTGCCTACGGATGCCCGGTGTGGTTCAACGTTGCCCCATCTCAAATGGAAAAGATTCGGGTGTTTGAGAGGCAATGTCTTAGACGTTGCATTGGATTACACAGAACACCAGAGTCGGAGTACACAAGATATTATTCCAACCAGGTTCTATACAACGGAGCCAACATAAACAGAATAGATAATTTTTTGTTCAAGCTGATTCGGGGTCACGTTGCAAGAGCAATGTCCTCAACTAACAGGTTAATTTTTGGGGCTTATTACCCCAATAACGAATATTTTGAAAGTGCGCGGTTAAGTGGTTACATCCCTCCCGAGGCATTCCACTATTTAGACAGTCGAGGGCTGATACAGGATGGAGGGGCGGTTCCGCTCATCTACCACGTCAGCCGGAAAACTGTGGATAGGCGACTCCTGTATGGTCGAGACGTCATCGCTCAAGGTGGAGAAGAGCGCCTTCGGTTCAGTAGGACTGTGTCCGATCGGGACCGGAGGGATAGGGCGAAACAGGAGAACCAGTTCTGGTGGCTCTCTGAACAGCATCGTGATATTTAAAGTCGATGAAGATGGTATATCTTGGCCGACTTACATAGATTTAGGCAATTAGGTATAGGGAACAGTCGGGGTGGCACCAAACAAAAATTAAAAATATGTATGTATGCGGGGCATACGTGCATGTATCTGCGTGTCTGTACATGTATGTGCGTATATACATGTATGGGTGGGTTGCAGATTGCTGTGTGTCTGCATGCATATAAAAAATAAACGAAAAAAAAAACAAAAAATTTAAAAAAACGAAAAAAAATGCTGCTGTGGCTGTTCTAGTTTTTAAGTAGTCTTAAGTATTATTAGGTATTTTTAAGTAGTTTAAGTTATTTTTAGGCAGTATAAGTTAGATTTATTTAGTTTTAATTATTTTTAATCTATATTTAGGTTTATTTTATAAAAAAAAAAAAATGATAAGATACCAAGTTTTTTTGTGAAAGTTTCCTTGGAAAAATAAAATAAAATAAAATAATTAGATTTAATTAAAATAGTTTTTAGGTCGAAATACATTAGTTCTAAGAGTTATTGTTTAGTTTAGAGCGCCCGTAAAGGGCCAGTAAATTAGTTGTAAGTTATTGATAAGTAGGCTAGTTTTAAACATTTTTGTCTAGCTTTAAGATAGTTATAAGTGAATATGAAATAAAAATGAATTTACAAAAAAAAAAAACAGTCGAGGGCTGATACAGGATAGAATGGCGGTTCCGCTAATCTATCACGTCAGCCGGAAAACTGTGGATAGGCGACTCTAATAAGTTATAAGTTATAAGGTAATAAAAAATAAAAATGAGTTAAAAAAAGCAGTCCACTTTTAAGCCATGTGCTACAAGAGCAAGTTCGTACGATCAAGTCGCGCATTTTATTTTGATTGAAAAAGTCTTTTTTGCATAAAAATGTTATGTTGAAATATATGATATATTTACTCGTCGTAAATGAAAATATCTAAATTAAATCAGAAAGCTTAATACCTCAACGGAGCAAATAAAAAGGTCACATCAGAAGCAACGGCATCTCGTTACCATAAATCCTAGTGGCTTTTGAAATTTCCTATCTTCGGTGGAATGTATAAAAAAAGTCGAAATAGAGAAGACACAAGAAGAATACAAGCAGCAACTCGAGAAGATTAATCGACTTTTTAGGAGATTTCTACTCCTCTCCTTTTATCTTGTCCATATTTTATCGGGATCGGGATAGTTAACAGCTTGGTTGTAGTCTTTGAGCTCTCTGGATATAATTGGTATCGTATTTTGGCAGACGCTGTCTGCACGTTAACCATCTCCTCCTCTCCAGTCCACATCCAGACTCGTTCAATCGTAAATCAGCTATACCTATACCTACTCTGAGGCTGACCTTCTTTTTATTTCATTTAATGTTGTTCATTAATTAAAGCCTTATACAAAAAGAATACAATAAATTCAAGATACAGCCCTTCGTTTATTTCTCGTTATTTATTTTTTATAGTAGTTCGAGTTTTTATACAAAAAAAGAAGATATTCATTGAACTGTATATTGTAATCAATTGCAGCGAAGATATATTTACGTACACATTCTTGTAGCGAACCCTTTTTCGAACAAATAAAAACTCAGCATTCCAATAGATATTTCATTAGCTTTTGTTCAAACAGCCATTTTGCACAATCGAGAAACAAATCCTTATTATTCTTTTTGACCCTTATTATATCTAACAACAGCGCGAATGTCCTTCTTATTTTCTTCTTTGTGTTACCTAAGTTAATTACCTTCATTCGAGTTTGCCATGATTCCATTTCTCGATGACCAAAAGCGCGATCGAGCACAAGATATAAAATCCAAGAAAAAAAACCCAAGTAAGATAAAAAAAGTAATTACGTTTATTATACCCTTGAATTGGCACAAGGCAAAGGCTCCCGCATATATAGATTTTTTTTCTTCAAAATGTATCAGTCGTAGGTTGTACTGAACTTGAGACACAGAAAAGGTCTCCATTAAGTAATCGGACGTAGGGTTTATGTCTAACAGAGCATACGATAACCAAGTATGTTTGTTAGCCTTACAAATTACACATTTTTATGGTTATGTGCACAGCAGAGTCGAGTGGTAAAGGTTTAGATTTACACGAATTACGAGGATTAGGGTGGGAGTTTAGTAGAGGCTGGGTATTTTGCGAGGACTGAAAAACTTTAGGTCTCGCAATATGTTTAAATCTCGTTATGATAAAAAATGAAGATGGGTTAAGAAAAGCAGTTTGTGCTTAACGACTGTATTTCAAAACTCGAGAAACAACCCAATAAAAAATAATCAAGGTTGAACAGCACAGATCCATTGCGGAAATACTTATATTCAATAGGGAAAAGGGTTTAACGAGAGAAATTCATCAGGGGTTTAGTTCTTATGGACGAGACGTGTAAATGTTGTATGGGGCGAACAGAATAATAAAGGTCTAATCCCTTTTAAGCTTTAAGTAGGTTTTTCGTACTATAACTGCTAAATTACTCAATTTTTCAATTTTATAGAAACTTTATTTTGAAAAAAAAAAATTTTTCTTTTAGATTTTTAACACAGAAGTTGATTTTACTTAAAACACGTTCGCTGCCGCCCATATAACTCTCGTTTTTTCACCCGAGTGCCAAATGTGTTTTTATGCATAAACGTGTATGTTTAGTGTTTATAAATAGTTCTGTGTTTTTGTTTTTTGTGTGTCGTCAATTTTTGAGGGTTTTATGGGTGTGACTACTTGTAGGTCACACGGCAGCTGATGAAACTGCAATACATGAGGTGCCACGTGACCCCCCGGTGGTATGTTTTATTCGCAATTTTTGTTTTGTTTTATAATTGCGCACGCACTAAAGGGGTTTTGACTACCCTTAATATCAACAAGCAGATATTAGAATTTACTAGAAATCTAGAATCTTCGACCAAATTCCTATCATGTATCAACTCTTCTTATTATAATTTTCTGCTCTGCCATAGTGTGAATTGTAAGCAAGTCAAATGTAAACTACTTACTATCCGTACTGATGTTGCACCGTTCGGTGCTTTTGATGATTACTCGTTGGCCCATGAATATAATGTGATGAGTTGCTGTTATTAAATTGTTATTTGTTGTGTCGGTAATACAGGTATAAAGTGTGGTAATGCTTAGAGAGAAATGTAAGGCTTCGTTACAATTGTTTGTATTGCCTCAGTTTGAAGAGCTCTTTATAGCTTTGTGATATTTTTCTCTTTTCTTCTCTTTTGATTTTATTTTAAATCATGATTAATAGCAATGTGCTTATTCATTTTAAGAGTAGTTAAGACCTCCTTAGTTCGCACATCATTAAAAAAAGGTTTATACGAGTAGGATTAAAATTTAGACAACCTGATTTCTTAAGGACAAGTTTAATGTACTTATACAATATTCATCTTATTTCTTATATGGATTGTATAATATTAAAGAAGTAATTTGTATTTCGGAATTTTGGGAGCAACATACCTAATGGTTATTTTTACAGATCCAAAATACTAATGAATAACAATTTTGCTTACAAAATTTACCTTATACATTTTATGGTTAGCAGGTGAAGATAAATATGAAATTGTTTCGTGCACACTTCACTGTGAGTTTAACTGTATATGAGTATAACAACATAACAGTATAACAAGTGTCAAAAATAAAATATATGAGCCAAAATGTTTTGCTTTGTCATACATACTCTGCTGCATTTGTGTCACAGAAGCAATTTATAAACCCATCAACTTTATCCCAATAAAATGACTGACCTCTTGCGTGGCGTGAGTTTGCAGATATTTTAGCACGAGGCAAAATTTTTTCCTTGTCGTTTTCGTCGTTGTCATCATTTACTTCTATTTTTAGAGGTGATGTACAAGTCGTATCCTATTTTGAAAGTTGTTTTTTTTTCATGCATATATATACTCGTATATCCTGTTTAAGGATATAAAATAAGGAAATAAAAATGAGCGAAGTGCTTGGTTTTTATTTAGTGATGAATGTGTGTGTTTTAATATACAAAATAACAAGTAACTTTGTTGTCAACTGAAGTAAATTTTAAACTAACAAGGAGCTGGCATTTTTAAATTTCATCTGGAACTTTGTCAACCTCTTAAAAATACATTTTTGGAATACAATTTGAATGGGTGTGTACTGTGTACAGGGACTTCGCATAGTTTCGGAACACATTATATGAATGTTGTAGGAATTCTTCCTTCTTATCTAGTAAGAAACTACAGAGTTTGGGTGCATTGCTGTATACCAAGTAAGGGTATTGTGTTTTTTGCTGTTTATTAAGATTCTTGACTTGAAAGTAAAATGATAGCCCTGAACGTCAATAAGTTTTTCTTTCCGGACAACTGAGGCATTGAGACATAGTAAGTGAGGATCAAAAATCCTTGCAAACTACACTTGGTATATGCGTGGATGTTTTTGAGTAAAACAAAAAATAAAGAAAACATTAAGTTCTTCGCTTTCTGATCCACTGGCCTATTCCGGACAGTTATTTGATTATAAAGTGCGAAAAAAGCAAGGAATCTTCCGTGACTAAAATTGTCTCTACAGTTCTTTTAAACGAAAAAGAAACGAGCAATACTTAAAGTAGTAACATCTAACGTCTCACCTTTTTAATTTTTTTAAATCAAAATTGGAAATATCAATGAAGAAGTTTCCCAAACATTTTAATATTTTTTTCTTTTTTAAATCCTAAGATCATAAAAATACAAAAATTAGTGAAAGCATTTTCTTTATATCTCGAAAATGCTAAAGTTATATGAACTTTTAAAGTGTTCGCGGTTGTTTTCCGAAAAATTCGATCATTAAATAATAATGAAAAAGTTACTTGTGAAGATAATTCAAAAAAACACAATGCATCATTAAATGGTTAGTACACATTTCTAGCATTATAAAAAATCATTCACCCGTTTTCGAAATATTCAATTTTCAATGGATTTTTTTTATCAAAAATAAAAAAATATTTTTCGAAAATCTTGGTATGCAGTGTTATTAAGAATTCGATCAAATTCCGTTAAGCTGTTAATGAGTAAAAAAAAGCGATCTATGGCAGGTATGTTTAATAACATTTTATGGAAAAATGTTTTAGGTAAGAATGTAGAATTTATCTGAAATAGTGCACTGTTTTTTTTCTAAATCAAAATCGTTAGAAGTGTTTTCGAGATAATTAAGATTTACCATATTTGATACAAAAAAAATGCACTACTTGCTCTTATGCTCGATCACATTTTATGCACAAGATTCTTAGTGGAAACGAATAAATATATGTATTTTTGAAGTCGTTTTTTACTTAATTGGTTATATACAAAATTTCTTTAATTTTTTTCTGAATAAAATTTGGTATGGTAATTTTATGCAATTAATAATATAAGCGTAAAAATATAATTCGAAAAAAAATCATAGTTATACGTTCTCGAAATATTAAATTTTCAAAAAATTATTCCTTTTTTCAAAAATAAAAAAAAAAAAACATTTTTTCGAAAATTTTGGTAAACAATATTGTTTAGGATTTGAAGAGAATCCGACACACAAATTTCATTGAAATCCGTTCAGTCATTAATCAGAAAATCGAAAATAAAAAAAAAACGGTTGTATTGGAGGCAACGTTAATAACAAACTATGTAAAAAAAAATGTTGATCAAAATGTAGACTATGCTCAAAGTAGTCTACACAGTTTTTCTTAAATCAAAATCATTAAATCAGTTTTCGAGAAAATAATTAAGATGTTGGGAAAATTTGAATGGCAAGTACCGTTATTTTTGTGGTTAAACCATACGATTCAAAAATCTATTTGAGACAATCACCTATAAAAGTTTGACGAAAATCGTAGTTCGTTCTACAGACAGACAGACAGGCAGACGGGATTGCTGGACCCACTTTTTGGTGTTCTCTATCATCGTAATGTCAATTTTCATTAAAATATCGAGTTCGACTTTTTTTCCAAATGCAAAACGTGCCCTATAGAACCTAGTCGCAAGTAAAAGTTGAATGACAGGTACCCTTATTTTTGTGGCGAACGAAAAACAATCGACGCAATTACTCAGACGATTTAAATGCCAAGTTTAAAGAAAATGGCGCAATATTTTAGTCAATTTAGTAATATGTTAAATCATTTTTATTATGATACTAGGTTAAAAAGAGGATTTCGCTTATTTTAAATCAGCTTAGTATCGCACTGTCTTCTTAACATTTTACTTAAGATAAAATTACCAAATGGCTACTTTATCTTTTTAGTATCGTACTAAATCCATATTATTACAAACGTCAAAATGTTATGTTCGCTTACTTTTTTTGCAATATTTTAGGTGTGTTCAGTTGTAGTTTATTAAGAAAAAAGATATAGTATGGAGCTATTTAAAAAGTATTTAAAATTAGGAAAATATTACTAAAGTGCTTAATATTAGCAAACTGTTAAGACTGTTA
This sequence comes from Philhelius pedissequus, assembly GCA_910595825.1. NCBI lineage: Eukaryota > Metazoa > Arthropoda > Insecta > Diptera > Syrphidae > Philhelius > Philhelius pedissequus. Next base: position 10,118,577 of record OU343161.1, on the reverse strand, counting down.
AGTAGTATCATGCTAAGCCCTGAACATCGAGTTTTTAAAATTTTGCGCCAATGGCTTCAGTGGTTTAGGTTATAAATCGACCTTTAGACATACCGACAGACAAAGACAGACGGAATTCTCTTACGAAATCTCTCTCACAGATTGCAGGAAACCGAGCGGAAAGTTGTTACACGTCAAAAAATTTTTTGAGAAAAAAACTTCTTTGATCAAAACGAACATGATAATTGAAATTTAATTTTTTTACTTGCACTATAGTGCAAGTTTGGCATTTGGAAAAGAAATCGAACTAAAGATTTTAATCAAAGTTGACATTACGATAATAGAGAACACCAAAAAAGTGGGTCCCGCAATTCCGTCAGTCTGTCTGTCTGTCTGTTCAACGGTCTACAACCGAAACGTCTCAAGCGATTTTCTTCAAACTTGGTATTTAAATGTTTTAGGTGATGGTCTAAAATAGATTTTTGAATCGTTTTTTCGGTCCTTAATAACGGTACCTGCTCTAACGATTTTGATAAAAAAAAGTGGGTGCACTATTTTGGGTATACCCTACATTTTGGTCGAACATTTTTTTAAAATATTTTGTTATTAACGGTACCTGTCACGCAACCATTGTTTTTTTTTTAACTTTCTCATAAACGGCTTGACGGATTTCGATCAAATTTTTTATTTAGGAGGCCCTTCAAATTATAAATAATATTGCATACAAAATTTTCGAAAAATATTTTTTTTGGAATTTTGAAAATTGATTATTTCGAGACCGGGTGGATGTGTTTTTTTTGAAATTTTGTTTTTAAGTTTGTACTATTAAATATTTAAAATTGCCATATCACGTTTTTTTGAAAAAAAAAAAAAATATGTAAAAAACAACTTTGAAAATATATTCAGATTCTTAATAGAAATCTTTTGCACACGATGTGATCGAACATAACAGTAAGTTTGTGCGATCCAGTCGTGCATTTTATTTCTCTAAGACCAATGCTTGACTGTAATTATTTGCACTAGAAAATATTCCGAAGGGCAGTATTTTTTTGTTTCTTGATGTTAGTAAAATTTTTTCACTTTTTTACGTCGAGGAATTTTATAATTGTCTTAAGTTGGAGGAAGATCTCACTCCGCAGTTGGGCGTCCATCAGTTAACAAGAGTTAATGAAACAAACGGTTTCATCAGGACGTCACAAAACTGGAAAAACAGTATCAGAGCAAGTGTTGACGGTTTATTGCTGAACTATTTGTCGGGATGTTCCAACTAAAATGGTGGCGAGAGCACCCTATGTTTTTGAGTAAGCAAATTGTTTGATTTCTGTTCGTTCCTGAAAGGAGTTAACTTTCTCGAATTTGACACTATTTTTGCAAAGAAAAAATGTTATTATTTCCATGACTTTTAAAATTAATAAGCATAGTTACTCAAAATTTTATTTTTTTTTGAATTTTAATTTTTTGCATCAAGAATAATAAATTTGTCAAAGAACGTAATTATTAGCACAGGAATTTCGCCTCTGAAAGTATGGCGGCTGTGATTCATATTTATCTGCCTGCATGGCAAAGTATACAATTTGAGGTTGGATCTCAGGGACTTTTGTTTTGGGTGTGTATTTATTTATTTTATGTCATTATTTCGCGAAATCGAATGGCTCACTTACACGACTGATAAAATTCAAATATGTCTGTCATTTCTTTCCAAGTTTTATGATCAAAACTGCTATATTCCTATTTCATAACAACCAATTAGTATATAATGGTCGTGTCAATGTCGTGTTTTTTTTTTTTTGTTAATTCCATTACAAGACCTAATGTTGGTAGTCATTTCATTAGGTTTCAACGTTTTTAATAAAAACAAAATTAATAGTTAATACAAACAATTTCTCGAACAACAGGATAGTGTTTTGTATTGTCAACTCTAATTACTTTACGTTAAAACTACTCAAAATCTATTAAGCCATAATCCTATAAATCACGATTTTATTGTTACAAAAAAAAAGAAAAACTGATTGCCAAATAAACATGTTAATACACACCTTTTTTTATTATTTTATCAAAACACGCAAACATAATGTTTCAAACTGATTTTGCCACGCGATTATGAAATATTATTTTTATTTTTTTTTTCAACAAATAACCCAACTGATGTCACACTTCCCACTATATTTCATTTCATTGACTCTGAATAACGCTATAGGTGGTAAATAATGGATTTATACAATGCTTGTTCTTCTTCTTTTCTAAATGGATTATCTCTTATAATATTCATTCATTCATAATATTCTTTTGAAATTTGAAAAAAAAAAAAAAAATGTGTGTATTAGAATAAGAGAAAAGGATGCGATGTACTTCATATTTTATTTTTTTTTTTCCTTGAGAGAGAGAGAGTAATGTCGTTGAGGAGAAAAATGAATTATTGTGCGGAATACTTGGGCCATCAGATGGCGTAAGTGGTTTTATAGAAAATGTTTTCAACTTCTCTGATATAAATATATTTAAATCGAGACTTGAGGGACTGTTCCAAATGATAATAGTTTTATTTATTTTCTAGAAAGTCCTAATTTAGGTTGGTCAATTTAACTCATGTTTTCATAACTTAGGACCAGGCTTTCATATTAAACTTAAGCTTTGGACTAATTGTAGAAAACTTTATTTTCATACTGTAAACTGATCATCGTTTGCTCTTGGAGGGTAGTAACAAATTCTATGGAAGAGTATCAATTCTTCCCCAAAAAAATGGTGGCCCATACACAGACTTAAACAGTTGACCTCCACGAGCTGTTATGCAAAATATTTTTTTAAAGTATTTTATTATTATATTAAAAAATAAGTTTAAGTTAGTGAACGTCTCGTGTACTGTGAAACAATTCATTTCATTTATTTCAAAAATAGCTTTTAGTTATTTAAATAACTAACAGGGATAAAAGAAATAGGCTAATGAATTCCTAGAATTGATCAGTGTGAATAAAATGTCACAATAAGACAATGAACGCAAAATAACTTTCCGGCTCGAAGGACCGAATGTTCACCATGAATCACTTGGTCGAACGTTGCTGTGCTATACTGTTACAGGGTCGCTGCTCGAAGAATGATCTGCGGCAACTTTCTTCTGACTTCAAGAAAAAACCACCCACTTTCTTGTTTTTTTTTTTTGTTTTTTTTTTATATTCAACACGCGCTCAAGGGATTAAACTACCCTTTAAATGTTTCAACACAGCGCGTGTGTGAGGATGAGGTTAAGGAAGAGAAAGAATGATAGGAAAGATGTGTGGCGCGATGTTCTGAGACTGTAGGTGGTTGATGTATCAGATCTTATCTCAGGGATGGCGGCTGAACTAATGCGGAAAAATTTCCGCGTCTTATTTATCTATGTCCCTTATAATTCGCATTAATTTTTTTTTTATTCTTTGTCATATTTTATCGGTATACTAGTTTTACTCAATCACATGTTGTTAGTTCTATACAGCATGTAATCAGTAAACCAGCAACTCATTGTATGACATTTATTTTTAGAATTGGGTTTTAATGGAATACAAGAAGACATAGACGACGGCAGGGATCGAACCTGTGACCATGAGGTTGACAGGCGAACACTCAACACTTTATAGTTTTAAAATTTTAGATAAACATGCTGTATTATTTAGATTTTATGGGCCCCCTGTATAAAAATTATGGAAATCCGTTGAGCCGTTAATGAGGTAGTTGAAAATCGAAAAAAACGGTTATATGACAGGTACCGCTAATAAAACTTTAATAATTTTTTTATTGACCAAAATTTAGACTATACCTCTAATAGTGCACTGATTTTTTTTAAATTGAAATCGTTAAAGCTGTTTTCGAGATAATTGAGATTTGCTTTGTTTGCCCGAACACACTGTATGGCAAGTACCGTTATTTTTGGATCTAAAAAAAGATTAAAACACGAATCGACCCAATAATCTAAAACACTTAAGTACCAAGTTTGAAGAAAATCGCTTCAGCGGGTTGGGCTGCAGGTCGAGAGACGGAATTACGATACCCACTTTTGGGAGTTCTCTATCATCGTAATGTCAAGTTTGACTAAGATATCAAGTTCGATTTTTTTCCAAATGTCCATTTTGGTTTTATTGTGTGGAACTGCTAAGACCACATATTTCTTCTACGTCCATATCAATCAATTCTGTATACAAGAGGAATTGGTTTTCATATACACTGTTGAGCTCGATTTCGAAGTTAGTGCTTTGATCAATAACGCAAAGGCCAAAACATATTTTTCTTTCGGAAAAAAAAAATGGCATAGATAAATGTTATCATTTGGAAGTACGTCTCAGTAGTATAACTTGCCATGGAGATTCGGCATCACTGACTGAATAATAAACAACAGATTTACAGACACAGTCATAATAGCATGTCCGCCAAAATCTTTTAACACAACAAGTAGTCATTGGAAACGAAAATTCGTTTCGTTTTCAATAAGAAAAACACCGACTGTCTTTGGATGCCACTGATCAATGAAAATTTTACAAAAAAGTATCTCGAAAATTGTAGGACGGATTTTGATGAAATCCTGTTTTTTATTTTTAGTTTTTTTTGAAAAAAAAATTTTTTTTATTAGTTTACATTTTAATAAAATGATGTTAATGTTAAATGTTAATAAAATCGCTACTTAATTTTTATATTATCGTACTAAATCCATATGCCACTGTGACATTTACAAACGTCAAAAAGTTATGTTCGCTTACTTTTTTGCAATATTTTAGGCGTGTTTAGTTGTAGTTTATTAAGAAAATAGATATAGTATGGTGTCAGTTGAAAAGTATTTAAAATTAGGAAAATATTAGTAAAGTGCTTTAGTATTAGCAAACCATTAAGTAGTATCATGCTATGCCCTTAACATCAGGCTATTTAAAATTTTGAGCCATTGACTTTAAAAAAAAATTCAAAAATTAATTTTAATTAGAAAAAACAGTTCTTTAAAATTGTGATACGCAGAACTAGTTTGTCTACATAGATCTTCTCAGATATAAAATTTAACAGAACTTCAATGTACCATTACCGTGAAAGCCAACAATTAAAGAAAAAAACGTTATATTAAAGGTGTCTTTAGTCTACTTTTCCTGTAAACTTGGCTTGGACTAAATGATAGCTAGTACCAACAAAAAAATTCTCAAAATTTTTTATCGAAATCGTTGGAGCCGATGAAGACATTTTTCAAATGAATGTTTGTTATGAGAATGAGATTGTGAGATGAGACAAGCCTCTTGCATATACCAAATTGAGATTTGTCTCATTGCAAATGATCAATCTTACTATATGGATCTCAGCCTCAGAGTTCAATCTCATGAGACTGAGTAAATTGCTTCTGCATACCACCCATAGTTGAAAAATATATTACATCTTTTGGCTAAAAAATCAATAAAATGTTATAATTGCCAATCTCCAAACATGAGTACAACAGACAGCATTTAAGCGATTGAAAAAATAAAAACAAATGTGGACCATGATGGGTAACTTGTGGCACTTATGCATATTTGTTTTAGTATTTATTTTACATTACGAGGATTTTTGCTGAAGAGATATGAGTGAGGAGGAGGCAAATAAAAACAACGTATATTATATTTGATAAATTGTGCTTGCCAAATGCCGAAGGATCTCTTAAAGAATTAACGAACACAGAAGAAGTTTTCTGGATACATGCGCTAAGCCACAATGGAACAGAAGTGCATCGGTTTTTTATTGTTGGCAGGGTTGCACCTTTTCATACTTACCTAACCTTCGTAACTCCCATTAAAATCAGAGTGCACCACTGGAAAACTAAACCCTAATAAAATAAATTAATTTATGATTTCATTTTTTCCGACCGAGTACCTTAACCATACGTGTGTAGGAATTTTTTTATATAAAAAGTGAGCTCCTATTGGGAATAAGAAGCATTATTTTTTTGTATTTTATTTCAAATTGTATGTACGCGAAAAGCTGTCAGGCAATTTCTCTATGAAACCAGAAATCATACGACTAAAAAGCAAGTTTTATTTTTAAATCGTCTATGAAGTCCATTGGGACAATCCTCTTTTAGATAGTGGTATTTTAACATAAATAAACACCACAACTGTCAAGTGTTTTCCCGCAATACATATTTGTATTCTATTCACATGTAAGTAGTGAACCAGTGCTGTCGAAAGTGTGTTCTGAACTATTATTGGTTTTTTAAAACTTTTATATCAAGCAAAGTGCAAATGCAAATGCACATTTGCACTATGAAAAATTTATTCGTGTAATAAGACTTTACCAAAAAATTAAGAAAAGCGGCACAATTTTATCAGAATTCTTTTAGCTATTCTTATAAGCAAGTTTCATTGAAGAAGTATCTGCAAGAAAAGAACCATTTATTCTAAATACCTTAATGGAGAAATAAATTTGAATTTAAGTGAATGATATACTTAGGTCTACTCATTGTATCGGCCCGTAGCTACTCTGTTTTGTGGGAGGAAGGCACAGATATTTTATTAAGTCTAAGGTCTTACTCTTAAAAATGTTGACATTCGCTATATGGAGCAGAGAGTACAGAGAGTACAGAGAATTACAATAGAATGACAACAACACATAAAAAGGTGAAAGCGGTACAAACTATATTCAAATAATTTTCTGAATGCTCTTAGTTCTAATTTTCGTTTTAATTTCTTGAATTCTTTTCTATAGTGATGTTCTGGGACACAAATAAGAGCGTGGCGGGTCAAAGCCAGCCGTAGTCCTTGTGTTATTACTGCTCTGAAATGTGTCATTATTTAGCAATAGAAAATTGGCTGAAATTAGAGTTAAAATAGTATTTAAATAATAGAATAGCCTAATTTTATCTGTGTCGTACCAAACTTCAGTTACACTGTTCCCACTATACTTTAGTTTAGAGACTTCATTATTTCAATTTTAAGTAAGTCAATTCTCGTCGAACCCATATAAAGTCACTAAATGGTTTTTTCGACACATGCGTCCGTAACATTCAATACGTTTTGGAGTGCAAATGCAATAGTTACTATATTTAATAAAATATATCAGACCAAAGACATAAATCTTTAAAAAAAAAAGTAGCAAAGTTCTTCTAAGCGAAAACCTCTATGTAACATGTCAGCCGTTAAAAGTAGTGAGATCTTAAAGTACGCCAAGTTCTTACTTCATGAAGTCTTAATACCAAATAGATTAAAGTAGAATAAATAATGGGTTATCCATTTTGCGGTTTCAAAAGTAACCGTAAATAAAACACATATAAAATATTTTTTTTCATGATATTTCTTTTTTATCATAAAGTTTGTACGTTGTCATTAATAGTGAAACACTACATCATTTAAATGACCACCAGCAAATTGTTGCAAGCATCGATTCTTTTGAGGTAATTTTCGACCACTTTTTGACACATATTGGGCGTTATCTCAGCCATAACTTGAGGAATGGTGGTTTTCAAGTGCTCAAGAGTTAAAGATTTATCTGCATAAACACGGTCTTTTGCATAGCCCCATAAAAAAGAGTCCAGCGGTGTCAAATCGCATGATCTTGGTGGCCAGTTGATATCGTGACGACGAGAAATTACGCGGCCAGGAAATGTCTCTTGCAATAAAGCCATATTCGCTCCAGTTGTGTGGCATGTGGCACCGTCTTGTTGAAACCTCATATTCTCCAAGTCGTATTCTTCAATAGCAGGCCAAGAAAAGTCGGTTATCATAATGACCATAACGCTCCGAATTGGTGGTAACAGTCGTTCCATCGTCGTTTTCGAAGAAGTAAGGTCCAATCACACCTCCTGACCAAACAGCGCCCCAAACAGTGACTTTTTGTGGATGTAATGGCCTCTCTTCAATTACTTGAGGATTCTCAGAACCTCAAATACGAAAATTTTGTTTTTTAACATCACCACCGAGTGAGAAATGTGCTTCGTCGTTGAAGAACACTTTGTTCGAAAAATCGCCGTCCACCGCCTGTTGTTCAAGCACCCATTCGGCGAATCTACGACGTTGTGAATGGTCAGCTGGCTTCAGTTGTTGTTTAAGCTGGATTTTCTTAAATGTCAGACTTTCAACTGGAAAAAAAATTGGTTTAATAACTTAGTTTGACAGATGTCAAATTCCACCCCTATACTTTTGAAACCGCAAAATGGAAAACCCTTTGCTTTACATATTTGTTTAGCATTTATGTCAAAATCTCGTACGATACAATAAAAAATATCCATATTGATTAAACCCTTTCTTCAGAAAATGGATGGATCCTCCTACATGAAAAACTCAAATTTTATATTTGTACGTATTTTATGGCCTAACACTTTCATCACTATACGGGAATAAAAAGCGGTCTATATTTCTGATAACATTTCTGAGAAAGCGGGCGGAGACCACGCCTCTTTAACATAAAATCTCAAATTGTATATTTTTTGCTATTTTTTTCTACATTAGGGCCTACGACTCTATCAAATGTCATTATCCTACAGCAATCCGAAGCTCTCCATATAATTCATAATTATTCTGAGAAAGTGCGTGGATACCACGCCTCTGAATGGAAAATCTCTGATTTTGTATTTGTTCCTTTGTATGCAATTTAAGCCATACCTACTCATCGTTCTGCAGCAATCAGAAGTGCTCCATTCAACTAACACGAAATATGAGGTTATGGTTTTTGTGATCTTTTGTAGGACTTTAGTAGGCTGTTTTTAGTAGGACTGGATTTAGTTAGTCTCGTCTGGGTCTCGTCAAAATCGAAAAATTTGAGTCTCATCTCGGTCTCGGTCTCGCCTAACCAAGTTTCGTATCGATCTTGGTATGGCTTTTTTTCGTGAAAATTTTAATGTGCAATCTCGTCTTGGTCTCATCCTTATTCTAGGTTTCTTTCGTGTTTTTTGGTAGTAAAAAGTCTTCAGCTTGAAAAGATAGAGTAGATATAGAACATTACCCATTTAAATCGGAGCCATCCCTCAATCGTTTTTTTTTCAGTTCATGGCTCGACAGTGGTAGGCAATATACTGAATTTTGACGTTTGGATAATATTTTTTCCAAATGACACTCAAAAGGTATAAAATCAACTTTTTTAGTAGCAAAAAATAAAATCGGAAAAATTTCTAATTTGCTGAGGTAAAATTTGAATTTTGTAGAATTTTTTAATCCATTTAAATTAGGGATTTTGACACTTCATGACTTTATAGGAGGGCAGCATACTATATTTTGACATTTGTATAATGTTTTTTTTCCAAATGTCACACAAAATGTCTAAAATTAATTTTTCCACAGTAAAAAATTAAATCAGAAAAATTACGAATTTTTTGAGGTAAAATGTGAATTCCGTAAATATTTTGTAACCTATTTAAACCAGAGCGATCCTTCAGTCGATTTTGACATTTAATTCTCTATTCCAAATTTGATAAAAATCATTCCTCCAATTTCGGCTCTAGCTTGATGTAAAGTGGACATCTAGCGCTGCTCTTAAAACTAAAATACAAGCGACAGCACTGGTTTCAATCACTTACCACACAAGGAAAACCAAAATCCTTGAATATCTCTCCACTTGTATTTTGACTTGGAAAAATATTTGATGGCCACTTCAAAAAAACACATCCTAGCACTTTCACAGCGCGCGTGTTATAACTTTGAAATAGCAACATCAATTTACAAAAAAAAGGGAGATTTTTTTTCTTCTATTACCATGCCAGTGTTTATGAATGTTCCCCGAGAAACCACAAGCAGTATGAAATAATAAGGCGAAGCAAATCCCAAGAAATATAGAAGCCCAAGGTTGAAGTTGTATAGCCAAGCCAGGAAAAAAGTTTGACTTGAATCACTTTTACTGTGTGCGATGGTGATTCTTTTGAATTCATAGCCTCAAGGCGGTGATGGAGAGTAATAATTTTGCGTGTACCTTTCCTTAACAACAAACACTTGAAGTTGGAAAGTATCTCAAAGAAGTATAAAATCTAACCTACCTACGCTACATAATACAAAACAAAAAAAAACGAACTTCTCCAGTCGTGGCGTATCTTTTTTTTTTTTTAAATATTTCTTTTTCCTTTTGTATTTAAAGGTGTTTAATGCGCGCCTGTATAACTTAAGGATATTCTGTGTCTTTATATTTTTAAGTCTCTTCAAATTGTATAGAGTGTAATATTATGATACAATATTTCAAATCTAAATTAAGAAAGAAAAATTTTTTCTAACTTTTCTTGCATTTGAAAAATTGTTCTTTTGAACTTATCAGACTTAAAGTTCAACTAAGTAAGATTTGTTTCCCGAAATATTGTTCAAGCGATTTGTCGTAAAGTTATATTTTCTGAAGTTGTTTTGTTTCATTTTGAATTGCTTTTGTTTAAAAGTTTTATGTAGAACGTGTGCAACAAGCGATGTAAAACTTGAATTGCGTAGGTAGATAATAAATTGACTGGCATTGGTTTATTGTTCAATTTTCTACAGAATTGAACAATACTTTCTCAGATCTGTTCAAACTATTGAAAGTTTTACATAAATGGGGCAAGTGTATTTTGATACGTAGAAAGTGATTTTCAATATAGGTGATTTGGTCAATTGAAACTATACTTTTCTGAACTGTTCGATTATTCATTGTGACAACTATTTTAATCATTTGGGATATAGTTTCTGATCGAAATTACACCTTTGGAAATATTATTCATGTATACTAACAATAGAAATGTGGCGAAAAGTTCAAAAAGTTACAGTCAAGTTTTCGATAAAAGTTTTCTTAAATGAAAACTGATTTTATTGGAATGTTGTCTACTTCCAAGTCACAATGGCAGTTGTTTTCCAATTTCCTTAAGCTGAAACAATCATCAAGAGCTATTAATAACTTTTGCTTTTTCACCAGAAAAAAACTTAGAATTGAAAGTTGACTGTCTCTGCTTGTGAAATTGAATGTTTAATCAGTAATGCTACAGGTACGTGTTTCTGGAAAACCCTACAATTCTCCCTACAGTCCTAATAGTTAAGGGGCAAGGTTGATAAGAATGGGAAAATTACTGTTGGAGAATTTGTTAATTCCTCGCTGAACAAGAACATATCGCCAAAAGGTAGATAGAACACATCTAAGAAATACGAAAAAGCTAGAAAAGCTTAAAAGTAAGTTGTTTTTGTGATGAGTGAAACTCATTTCGAATCTTCTTACACATTCGTGCATTCCGCTTGAATAGTAACCCTCAAAACATTTTAACGAGGTATTTTTTATCCACTTAACACTACGGGTCTCTATCCGAGTGGATGAAAAGCAGCGTATATCATGGCTGTCCCTAAAAAATTCGAGTCTTCGTCACCCTCTAACTATCGTCCAATTACATTCACTATAGTTAATTGTCTGACTTGTGTTTTATTTGTTTTTGAATGTTAAAATGGCTGGTAATTTTAGAGTCCATTATACCAATATTCGCGGGCTTAGGAAACATTTTTGTGCGGCCTATGTCCAGACTGTTCAAAACAGGCCAGCTGTTTTGGCACTATGTGAGACCCAAATAGGTGAAAATTCTGATAAATCCGAATTCCTTCTGTTTGGGTATAACTTAGTGACATTATTCTTTTCCCACCATGATCTCGCCATATGGTTTGTGCTCAAACACAAATTTTAATTTCATGTGGTTAAAATTCACGGTAAATAAGCACATCATACTCACTTGTTTTATTTATCGGAGCCCAAATTTGGACAGAGAATAAACTTTTAATAAATTTGATGCTCTGTCCGACTCCATTAAAGAATTGTTTCCCATTATCCTCGCACTGAAATCGTCATTACTGGCAATTTCAGTGTACACAATTCTAGGTGGCTCCGTTTTTCAAGCCAGACAACACCCGAAGGAAGGTATGTTGAGGTCTTTGCTAAATTAAACCAACTGACTCACCTTGTTGACGAGCCAACTCGAATCCCTGACGTAGCAGGTCGAACCGCCAACACTCTAGACTTGTTTCTTACCTCTGATCCTAATAAATAAACGATAAATGTATTTTCGCCTCTAGGCACATCAGACCATTGTGTCATAGCTGCAAATTTCACATACCAACACCTATCAGTTAAAGAAAAATCACCTAAGAGAATCGTTTGGCAGTATGAGAAAGCCAATTGGGACGGTCTCAATAATTTCTTCAGAAACTTTAACTGGTCACTATGCTTCCTAGGTAGTGACATAGACTCCAGCGCAGATATAATAACAAATTTAATTCTTCTCAGAATGAGAAATTTCATCCCGAATAGGGCTAAATCTATCAAACCGAAAGAAAATGCATGGTTTGATTCGAGCTGTAAAGAGGTTATTAGGGTTAGAGAAGTAAGTTTCGGCAATTATAAAACCAACCCTACTGATGAAAACCGGAAAAAGTTTCCACAAGGTAGAAAGACTTGCAACGTTCACATTCGTAAAACCAAATTTTTGCATGACCAAAAATTAAGGCAAAAATTACTACAATGTTCCAAAGTAGTAAGAATTTTTGGTCATTTGTAAAAAATATTCGGAAGTCAACTTCGTCCTCGGTTCCAACGCTCGTCTTTAAGGACACCCCTTTTGTCAGTTCTCGTGAAAAAGGCAATACGCTTGCAGAGCAGTTCGCTGTTAATTCGACGCTGCCAGAAAGTGTAATGAATCCTACTGTAGTTGAGAGCGTAAGCGATTTTATGGGATGAATCTTCTTTCGCACTTGTGCAGTTGCTCGAGTTTTCAAAGACCTTGATATACACAAATCCGCTGGCCCGGATAGTATCCCTTATATTGTTGTGAAGAAGTGTTCTTCAACGCTGGCAAAACCACTGCGTAAGCTTTTCCATCTGTCCTACTCTACAGGTCTCTTTCTGAGTGGATGGAAAACAGCATTTGTCTAGCCTGTCCCTAAAAAAGGCGAATTTTCTTCACCCTCTAATAACCGCCCAATTGCACTTACGTTCTTTCTTTCCAAGGTCTTCGAAACGCTGATTAATTATCAGCTTAAGAAATATCTTGAAGAATGAAAGCTCCTTAATGACCGGCAGTATGGCTTTCGTAGCAATAGGTTCACTGGTGATCTGATGGTTATATCTCATCGAAGAGTGGCACAAACCTGTATATCGTTTTGGAGAAAGTAAGATTATTGCACTTGATATTTCAAAAGCATTTGATAGAGTTTGGCATCAATATCTCTTATCGAAAATGCGTGCATTTGGTATCGATGAATCTTCTATTCGTTGGATTAGAAGTTAGCTTTCGGACCGTTCAATACAAGTTGTATTGGACGGTTTCAAGTCTGATATTCACAAAATAAATGCTGGTGTGCTCAGGGCTCCATATGTCTCGGACCCTTTTTCTCATTTTATTAATGATCTCTAATCTAGAACTTCTAGTCCACTTAATTGTTTTGCTAACGATAGTACTCTCAGCTTCTCATATTCATTCTCAGATGCACCTCCTTGTTCTTCGTATGTTCAACTGCAACGGCAGCCTATGATAAGCTCATTAAATTCTGATCTTGACAGCATTGTCCAATGTGGAATAAAAACCCGCGTAGAATTTAATGCTTCAAGAACTCAGTGCTGTCTTCTCTTTAAAGCAGAACCCACCCCCCATGCCGCTATCCATGAGTGGTACTTACATTGAAGAAACCGACCAGCTGTCAGTACTTGGTATGTGCATCGCAGACCATCTCTTGCGGAATGAGCGCATATTTGACGCCGCCTAAAACGCTGCTAAGTGTTTGGGTTAAGAAATACTTTTCCCAGTCTGATCTGGCTGTAATCTTTAAGGAGATCATTCGACCAAAGCTGGAGTATAACTCTCACATTTGGGTAGGAGCTCCCAAAACTCATTTGAATCTTTTAGACAGAATACAAAACAGAGCTCTAAGAATGACAGGAGCTAGAACTATAGTGGAAACATATACATCACTAGAACACCGTCGAAATATAATATGCTTCTCGTTATTTTATCGTTATTTTTGTAAACAATGTTTAAGCGAAATAGCCAGTTGCATTCCTCAAGATAAAATTTTCAACCGTGATACTTGCCCTTCTTGGAATACTCATCAGTTTACCCTTGAGTCCAACTCCGGACGTACTGTCAAGTACACAGAATGTGGAATACTTTACTCGGCTCTATTTTCTCCTCCCATTTTGATATTCATAAATTCAAAAGAAATGTGCATCGGTATCGCCTATTACATCCTTTCTTATTTTCCTAACGCTCGCACTGTGCTTGTTTATTTTAAGGGTAGTCAAACCCCCTTTAGTGAGCGCATCTGTTTAAAAAAAATCGTCCAATTACATTTATGTGTCTTCTTTCTATACGGTCATGCATCTTTTATCATTTTTCTTATCTTTTCAATAATGATCGCTTGTCTAATTGTTCCACTCTCAGCATCGTTTTGGATTCACCTCTTTGTTCTCCGCACTGGAACTACAACGCACAAATTTATTGAATACTTCAAAAACTCATTGTTGTCTTCTGTCATTAAAGTACTACCTCCAGCTCCAATCCGTTTTCTTTGAGCGGTGTTTGCAGTTCTCCGTATTTGTATCAGGTTAGGTTCGGTTAGAAGTTGTTGTGAAACAGTTAGCTGCCTCAACGCACTCGGATCTCAATAGATCCATTGCGGTCCTCTGGGTAAAAAAGGTGAATTTTAAGGAGGAGATAAGCAGGATAATGTTTGAGTGAAGAAGTAATATCGATGAGATGAATTCCTGTTTCAAGCCAGTCGAAGGCATTCACAAAGGAAGTAATCTGATCCCCTGCCACCTATTTGTCAATGCAACACCTGTACATAAGTAGGGCTGGTAACGAGACGAGACCAGGCGAGACTTTTGTAAATCTCGTCTCGGTCTCGTCAAAATCGAAAAATTTCAGTCTCGTCTCGGTTTCGGTCCAGGTCTCGCCTAACCAAGTCTCGTCTCGGCCTTGGTCTCGCCTTTTTTTCGAGAAAATTTTAATGTGCGGTCTCGTCCCGGTCTCGGTCTCGGTTTTGGTATTATCCTTAGTCTTGGTCTCTTTCGTGTTTTTTTGGTAGTAAAAAGATGTAAGGTAAAGATAAGACGCATTGTTCGGATTGCAAATATAGAGAATGGTTGTGGTATCTCAGCAGTTCGTCGGTAAGAAAAATGCGGGAAAATGTATGAAACAAACTCGTGAGTCTGTTTTGTCTTTTGTGTTAAATATAAATAACATTTTGGATGAATTGTGTAAGTAAATATATTTCATAGCAAAAACAAATAAAATATTAAAAACAGAGTACGTACATACAACGCTCGGTTTTTAAAAAAAAATAAAATAACCGGTTTTTTTAAGCCATGACCTATCAGAAACCATTTAAGGATGTCTCCGATTTAAATGAATTAAAAAACTCTACAAAATTCAAATTTTACCTCAAAAAATTCGAAATTTTTTCCTCCGACAAAAGTTGATTTTAAGCCTCTTGTATGCAATTTGGAGAAAATATTATCAAAACGTCAAAATATAGTTCGCTGCCTACCTGTCAAGCCATGAGCTGACAAAATCCATTGAAGGGTTGCTCCGATTTTAGTGTTTGGTAGCGTGAAAAATCGTACGAATTGTTACAAATTTTCAATTTAGCTGTCAAAACCCATAGAAAAAAAAACAAGTTTGGGAAACTTGGTGAAAATCAACGTACAATATGCATCTCAAGAATTCGGTCAAACTTGGCATCTGCACGTCTTTTCCAACTTTATTGTGCTTGTCAATTATGAATAAATCTAATAATGATATATCCTTGTACGTAAACTAGAAATTTTGTTCTGCAGTACGTAGGTCCATGAAGCTAAGACCATAGACTTCACTTGAAACGAGTAAGTTTTACTTCTGTAAATCGAAAACTATGATCTTAAGTTGAATTTTATTAGTTGCGTATGAAAGCGCTCTGAATGGCTTACATTTGGTGCGAATTTAGTTTTCAAAGGTGTGTGATATCGTACAAAATTAGTTGTGAAGTAACGTTAACGACACCTTTGAAGAGCCGTATTTCCATGATAAAATTTGAATTTTGTACAGTTTCTTTAATCCATTTTAATCGGAGCAATCCTTCAATGAATTTGACAGTTCATGGCTTGGCAGTTAGGCAATAAACTATCAGCCCTATTCTACTATCTTTCGATTCACGTGCATTTTTCACTATTTAGATATTTTCAAATGTCTTCTATCTTTTGAGTCCAAAGCTTTACTAATATTTTTTTTTATTTAATTCTTAAGAGAATCTAATTGTTAAAATTTATTTTTGATCCAAATTTATATACTTTTTGAAACAATTCGTTTTTTCCGTCGGATAGCAGAATACAAATATTCACGTGAACGTTTAACAGAATAGGACTGTATATTTTAACGTTTTTAAAATAATTTTTTTCAAACCTCACACAAAAGGCCTTAAATCACCTTTTTCCGAGGCCAAAAATAAAATCGGAAAAACTTCGAATTTTCCGAGGTAAAATTTTAATGTTGCAGAGGTTTTTTAATCTATTTAAAGCGGAGCAATCTTTCAATGGATTTTGTGAGCTCATGGCTTGACAGGTGGGCAACGAATTGTATTTTGACATTTTCATAATACTTTTTTCCAAATGTCATACAAGAGGCTTAAAATCAACTTCTTCCGGAGCAAACATTTTTTTGAGGCAAAATTTGAATTTTATAGAGGGTGAGGTTCTTTTAATACGATTAAATCGGAGCGATCGTTTGATGGATTTCGACAGTTCATGACTTCACAGGTATGCAACTTACTCTACCTTGACATTTGAATACTAATTTTTTCCCAAATGTCACCCAAAAAGTCTAAAATCAACTTTTTCCGGAGCAATAAATTGAATCGAAAAATTTCTAATTTTCTGAAGTAAAATTTGACTTTTGTAGAGCTTTTTTAGTCCATTTAAATCGGAGCCATCCTTCATTGGATTTTGACAGCTCATGGCTTGACAGCTAGGCAACGAACTATATTTTGACGTTTTGACAATATATTTTACCAAATGTCACCCAAAAGGAAGCAACGCCATGCATACATATATCGTACGTATTGTTCTCTGGATTTTCGCAATGCACCTATGTATCTCTGTATAACTATGTACATACATATATGGTTTGATATGTTAACGCGCATATAATATTTCGCAAAAAAAAACTTGTGAATATTATAAAAATTGAACATGATTATATACTAAACAATAATGAAATAAAAACCAAATTTTCTTATAGCGAAAACCGAAACCAAACCACCGAGACCGCCGAGACCAGCGAGACTCTCGTCGAATTTCGGTACCACAAATACGGTCTCGTCTCGCTCTCGTCTCGGTCTCGTCTTCGGTACTTTTAAAGGAGTCTCGTCTCGTTGACGAGACCGAGACCGAGACTAGTCTCGGTCTCGTTGCCAGCCCTATACATAAGTCAGATGTGCTGATGCCCATTCTGGTCATCACGCCGTCAATGGCAACCCACATTAAGTTGTGACCCGTTAGGATACCTATCAGGAGTGACAGTTGAAGTCTTTTAAGTCCTAGTAAGTATCCTGTTTTTTTTTTTGTCTTAGAGCTACCTGGCCAGAGATTTCTCGAATCCGACAACTTTCGATAGCTGACCATCCGTCGTTTGCGGTTTTGAGGATAGTCTGTTGGATTGTAAGATTTTCTTGCCCCAGTGGCACAAGTATCCCGGAAGCGATTTGGCTCGATCGTCTGCAATTTCATTCTTTTATGTCACTATATGTCCTGGGGCCAATACTTGGGTGTTGGGTGACTAAGTTCGATTCGCTGAGTAGTCTTAATTAGTTGCGGCAGCGATCTAATAGTTTTGATTTTGTGACAAATGAGGAAATTGCTTTGATTGCCCCTGGTTATTTATAAAGATAACTATGTTTCTGTTGACCAGTTTACATGCGGTGAGATGTTTAGCTGTATCATAAATAGAGAGCACGTCCGCCTTAAAAACTGAGCAAAAGTAAGTAATAATTTAGCTGATGCTAATAACACGTTATTATCAACATATGACACTACTTTAACACTAGTTGGACTAAGCCCTAGTAAGTAAGACCCCCCTTGTGGACTAACTTCTGCATGTCCCAACCCTTAGTGTGCAGAGTAACCCAATTCTGCATTCACGACACTGGACTGAAGCATAGAGTCAATCCAATTTGACAGTTAGCGAATCATTACCAATAAAGTCAAGGGCTTGTCGAATTGCTTTATTTTCAACATTGCTAAAGGTCTCTCATATGTCTAGAAATGCACCCAGCGTAAACTATTTGGATTGGATAGACTTTTCAATTATGCCTACCACTTCATAAAGTTCTGTCTCAACAGATTTGCCCTTAATTTATGCATGATGGGCCTCTGATAGAACACCATCATTTAGCTTCAGGCGAATATATACATTTGTGCCTTTCCAGGGTCTTCAACAGGAAGAAACATATTCTTATATGCCTGGAACCATATGGTGCTGTATTTTTGGGTTTGTTAGATTTCGGAATGAATTTGACATTGCCTTCTTTACAACTAATTTTTAACTATCATCGACAGCTTTTGTCGAGTGCTTATACATATTCTTGAAAGCCTAGATTCCTTCAACCTCTCAGACCTAGATACGAAATTCCTTGTAACCCATTTTAATCGTAAAATTCAAAATGGAGCTTTTATAATTATAGGCGAATAAAACTTTAACAGAAAAATTTACTATTTTTTGAAGACCATCACAATAATGCATGCAGGTGAAAATGTAGTATTTGCACGAGCTGTGTATCTAGAGTACATTTTTGCATCTCATCTCATTTTAGTTTTTTTTGTTCGGAAGTTTGTATTCGAACTACACTCTAACAAAAAATCGTGTAATTTTTCTATCATAAAGCGATGAAACTGGTTGCCTACCATAATTGCAGTATTTTTACACTCGTGTTAATCCTACATATTTAATGTGTAAACGTTAATTTTTTTATGTGTAATTTCAAATAAAGATTTCAAGTAAAAATGTGTATTTTTACACCTAAGATGTTTAAAGTTAATGTATATATACATAATTTATGTTTAAAATTCAACAAAATTTAAGCAAACATTTTTAATATAAAAGCATACAAAGTGTAAATATAAACTTTTTTGTTCAAATTTTTAGCGAAATTCAACAAATAATGTTTTTGTTTATCAGCATCAAATGTATACTACTAAAATTGCGCAATTTTATTGCTTGATTCACTACTTGCAATGCTTATTTTGGGTCAGGTTTAACAACATTTATTCCTTATATGTAACAATTATATAATTATTGTCTTATATGTAACAATTATATAATTATTTTCTCCGTCCTTCTTTTTTCATAAAATAAAAACTTGTGTGCATTCTAATCCGTTTACTTTTATTAAAAAAAACAAAAAACCTGAATTCGAAATTAAATAAAAAAAAAAAAATACTTTATCATAAATTATAAAAAAAAACAGCACTTTTTGCACATATCCACAACTTTTTTTTACACGTCTATTTGAGCGCAGAAGATTTAACGTTCTATGTTCGCCAACGGTCTGATTACGAATGAAATTGAAATAAATAATGAACTTGTAAACGTATCATTATCGTCACAAACGATTTGCAAATTTACACATAAAATATGTAAATTATATCAAATGGTTGTAAATATAAGCATTGATTGTTTAATTACAAACACATTATGTGTAGTTTTCATAAGGTGTTTGAATTTAAATAATATTTGTTTAATAATTATAAACATTGTTGGTGTAATGTTTAAACATTATTAGTTTAATACTGAACAATGGTGATTGAAAGGTACACAGAGAGTAAGCATTTGCAACAAATGTTTGTAATATCCAATATAATGCGTTCATTGTTTTGTTTACCTATTGTCGTGTGTATAAATACGCAGCTTGCCTACTTCTCCACTAAAAATTACATACAATTTCGTGGTAAATATACACGCAGGTTTTAGAGTCTAAGTAAAAGAAGATATTATTTAAGAGTATGGGTCATGTAGAAAAAGATATAGAATAGCTAATTATAGGGTGCAGGGCAAAATAGTAATTAGCAGAAACATGATTTAGAATTACCTATTTCAAATAGTAATTACCAAAAAACATAACAATTACCACTTAAGACCGTCAATGAGTTGGAGAATAAAAAAAGGCACGCATGAATTGCTGGAATTTGCTCTTGAATTTAGGGGTGTAGTCTTACCCTCACCCTATGTACACCAGTGTGCTGAACTTTGAGTAGGTACTGTCCCCACAAATATCTAGGAAAATCGCAACTAGGGGTCATTTTCGACTTTCTTATACAAAAAAAAAATACGATTTTGTTGAAAACGTGTACTATACTTTGGACAGGTTCGCTGATTATCGTATTCCTTTTTATTGCTTTATTATTTTTTCTCTTTCCCTAATTGCTTTACTGCTCATTATCTTTCCTTAATTGCTTTTAGTTTTGTTCGATTTAAATGTTTCTCCGAAAATAATTCTTTAATTACCTAGTTAATTGCTTTTCGGAGATGTTTGATTCGAACATTTGTCTGACGTACCTATAAATAAATTGAATTGTTTCGGAAATATTCAGTCAATAGAGCACACCCGTCACACCAAGATATCCATATTTTATTGTGTAATCTTGTCTATCGTTTAAAGAACATTTACATTTTGTCTATCAGCAGTGATTTAATTTTATATTCAAAACAACTGATAAATTTTAGAAAACGGTAAGTTAATTTTTTACTGTCTTTACTTCTATTCTTCTAATTTCTTCTTTTCAGATTAAGAATGTCAACGTCAAATTCTTCAAGCGAAAAATATATCTTCGAGTGCGATCTCGCAGGAAATATTTCTGCAAAATTGCAGAAATTTTACAAAGAAAAAGACTTCTTTGACACTGTTTTGATTGTTGACGATTCCACTATTCCAGCTCATAAAATAGTCCTGTCGGCAATAAGTGACTATTTTTGGGAAATATTTCATGGCAACCCTAAAATTTCAAACGTAACCGAAGTGAAATTGAAGGGAATTGAAGCTCCGACACTTAAGCTGTTAATCGATTATATGTATTGGGGTACGGTTGAGCTGACCTCCGATAATATTGAGAAACTTTTGCGAGGAGCAGTGTTTTTGAAAATAGAAAACTTAGTAAATGGATGTTGTGATTTTATGGGAAATTATTTAAACAAGAGCAATTGCCTTAAAACGATAAGTTTGGCAAAGGAGCTTAGATCATCTGGACTTCAGAAAAAATGTTCGAAAATAATTTACAACTACTTTGAGGAAGTGAGAAAGCAGTCCGGGTATTTGCTCTTGAATGAAATTGAATTGAAGGATCTTCTATTTAACGACAATCCACACGGAAGCCTAGAGGAGCAAGTTTTTATAGGTTTGGTGGATTGGATTGAACATGACGAAATAAATCGCGGCCACTTATTATTCGAATTGCTTTCAATGGTGCGCTATCAATTTCTGACGCCTAATTTCATCTTTAAAAACAGAAGTTCCGTTTCTAAAACTCTAGAAATCAGCGAGCTGATGAACTGTTGGATTCAATATCATATATGGCCGGAATCTAGAACAATTGAACAGCTAAATTTTACTTTTATGTCCAAAATAGAACCAGAGATAAAAGTTAACCTAAGCGAAGAGGACAATGAAGTAATTGCAGCTATTGGTTTAAATCAATACCTGGAATTGGAAATGTGTGCTTATGATGTGAAATTGGAGTCCTGGATTATCAAGAATAAGACACTGCCCTTTTTATCAAAACAAAGATTGTTTTATTCTAAGATTGTGATTGATGAAAAACTGTATATGGTTGGGGGGTATTCTGTTGACAATAATTTATTATCTAACAGTGTCGAATGCATAGACTTAAAAACTTTTAAATTGACTGAATTACCCCAGATGAGAGAACGTAGAACCATGAGTCAGTTGGCAAATTTAAATGGGCATCTGTGTGTCTTTGGTGGATTATGCTGCAGCGATAAATATTTGGTTTCCTTAGATGTTTTCAATTTTTCAACATGCCAATGGAGTGTCGTAAAAACGCCTTTTAATATCGAGAGTAGTCACCAAATTATGTGTGGGCATAATGGTTTCTTATACATTTTTGATAATCGTAAAGGGTTTTTGCATTGTTATGACAGCTCTTCTAAGCAATGGACTTCCAGACGAACTCCGACAGATGAAAATGTAGACGTACTCGGAATTTCTTTCATTCGAGATTTAATGTATGCTATATGTCGTGTTAAGGATTGTTCAGAGCCTACTGCGGTCATGAAATGTCTCGATTTATCCAAAGATACTTGGTCCGAAGAATGTAGGTTCAAGAATATATTCTCTTCAAGGCTCGAAACACCATCAGTTATTGGTAATAAAATTTTGATTACAACTGCAAAAGCTGAAGTTTTTGAATATAATCCTGCTACCAAGAAAATCACTCCCATGGAAAATTTGAAATCCACAAATTTTTTAATACTACCACTTAAATTATAAATTTATTGTGTCATTTTTGCCATTTATTATTAATTAACTTTTATATCTATTTACTGTGTTACAAGGTTAAATGTATATTATGTATGTATTATGTTTTTTTTTATGTATATACAATAAAATTTAACTTAGAATCTAAATTACTTGTTTGTTTTTAAAATTGATCCCAAATGATCAAAAATATTTTTTTTGGGAATTACATACTCCTACAGACACATACATACATTATGTATATTTATTGCTATACGCATGCCGGGCGTGGAAGCTCGAAATTATTCTTTACAGATAATTGTTTCCACTTTCAAAATAATATTTAGTAAAACAGAGGTTTGGCGTAAGAATCCCTGAAAGCCAAGGTCCTGCGCAACTTTTTCCGAAATCAAAATTCTGAAATATTATAAATGTATTATATTAATTTGGTTTTAATAAAATAAGTCAAACCCAACTGTCATTCGTCGACGAGAAAGTTTGTGTTTTTAAAAAATAATCAATCGTCATGTGTCGCATTTGAATATCTACAAACCCTTGTAGCTCGCGCGTAGACCAGTTAAAAATTGCATTCAGATATTCATTCATTCTAAAAATACAATCTTTCATTTGGTATCGAAAAAAAAATATTGTCATTTAGATCGTTTTGGAGAAAGTAAGATTATTGCGTTCGATATTTCCAAAGCATTTGATTTAGATTAGATTGATTTTTATTTTTCTAAAAAAAAAATTTCACAATTCATGCCGTTCAAGTTCCACATCCGAAGGACAATGATGTGAATATAAAAACGAATATCGTCAGCAAAACAGTATAATGGATTAGAAGTTTCAGACAAAAGATCATTAATGAAAATGAGAAAGAGAGTCGGAGACAGAAGGGAGCCCTGGGGCACACCAGCATTTATTTTATGAATATCAGTCTTGAAACCGTCCAATACGACTTGTATTGAGCGGTCCGAAAGGTAACTTCTAATCCAACGAAGATGAGATTCTTCGATACCAAAGGCACGCATTTTCGATAAGAGAGCCTGATGCCAAGCTCTATCAAATGCTTTTGTAATATCAAGCGCAGTAATCTTACTTTCTCCAAAACGATGTAAATATTTGTGCCACTGTTCGGTGAGATATACCATCAGACCACCAGTGGACCTATTGCTACTAAAGCCATACTGCTGGTCATTAAGGAGCTTTCGTTCTTCAGGATGGAGTTGGACGGTAGTTAAAGGGTGAAGAAGATTCGCTCGGAAAGAGACCAGTGGAATAGGACAGATTGAAAAGCTTACGCAGTGGTTTTGCCAGCGTAGAAGAACCCCTCTTCAGAACAATAGGGGAGATACTGTCTGGACCAGCGGTTTTGTGTATGTCAAGATCTTTAAGGACTCTAGCAACTGTACGAGTACGAAAGAAGATACGTCCCATGAAACTGTTAATGGTCTCAAGTACAGGAAGAGTCATGACACAGGAGTGTGGAAATGAGCGTTGGAACCGACGAGGAGGTGGAATTTTTTACATTTTTTCAAATGACCAAAAATTTTTACTAACTTTGGGACATTGTAGTATTTTTTGACTTAATTGTTGCTCATATAGAAATTTGGTTCTTTGAATATGACTATTACAGGTCTTTCTAGCTTGTTTGAACTTATTCCGGTTTTCCTCAGTTGGGTTGGCTTTATAACATCGGAAACTTATCTCTCTCAACCTGATAACCGCTTTACAGGTCGAACCACGACTTTTCTTTTGGTTTGATGCTGTTGGCATGTCTTTGTCGTCTGCCTGATTTTAAGTTACAGGCTTTTGGTTAAAAATATTTATTTAGTATTCTTTTTCGGCAATCCATTGCGATTTTGCAAAATTTAAACATCTTTAGTACATCTACTTCTTCTGTTTCCCGTATTTCAGGGCACCTACCGACAAAGTGAAAAACATCTTCACGTTCAAACATATTGCACATTTCGCAAAGTAGCGGTAAATCTTCCTCTCAGTCGAAACATGTTGGAAATTTGAACAATGGAATAATTATCTCGAAAGTAGTTTCTCTCATTAAGATAATGTTTTAGCCTACTATAAACCATCCGATGCAGTGAGTTTGAAGCCACTTCGACATACGCGCATCTAAAGTTGTCTCATTAATATTAAAAGGGGCATTGGCTTCTTGTGCTAGATCGATCCACTCTTTAACCCAGCCTGACTTGTTTCTTATAGCTTGCAGAACCACTTTCTTAGGGAGGCAATCATTTGGCATATTCAACACTTTCAATATGTAGTCTATTTGTAGTTTTAAAGTCTTTCCGAAAAAATGGAGATAAGTCTGTTTCCAGCATTATCATGTAGTTCGGTGTACTTGTGCCCATGTGAAATGTTCTTTTCATATAAAATCTTAGCAAATTTTCCACCGTCTCGTATTTCTTAGCTGAACTCAATGTTCAAAGCAAAATCGTATCCGGAAAATAAAAATTATTGAAAAAGAAGAGAACGACTGACACTTTTAATAATTGAAAAATGAAAAAAAAACAGTTTCATCCTCTGATCTCTTTTACTCATTATAGCATTGCGTTACTCGAGGTGATAGCTGAGCTGTCAAAAGTATTGCAAGACCCTAGGCGAGAGAAAGGGTGCGTAGATAAAGCGGTATTTTGAAAAATAATATGTATTCTCTTTTTATTTTGGTGCATTTCACATACCTATATAACGGGTGATTTTTTTGCTACTTGGTTTTTGACGTTTATATTTTTGACAGATCACACATGACAAATTCCACGAACATTTGACATTTCGATTCAGTATTGTTTGCCATTTCATCATGAATAGACTTACGCCTGAACAACGTTTGCAAATTATTGAATTTTATTATCAAAATTCGTGCTCTGTGAAAAATGTGTTTCGCAAGCTACGTCCGTTTTATGGTCTTCAGCGACGAGGCTCATTTTTGGCTAAATGGATACGTGAATAAGCAGAATTGCCGTATTTGGAGTGAAGAGCAGCCAGAGGCAATTCAGCAGCTACCAATGCATCCCGAAAAATGCACTGTTTGGTGCGGTTTATGGGCAGGCGGCATCATTGGGCCGTACTTCTTCAAGGACGATGAAGGCCGCAGGGTTACGGTCAATGGAGAAAGGTACCGTTCGATGATAACAGATTTTTTTTTGCCGAAAATGCAAGAATTGAACTCAGTCGACATGTGGTTCCAACAGGACGGTGCCACATGCCACACTGCACGCGAAACCATGCATCAATTGAGAGGCGAATTTGGTGAGCAGTTGATCTCACGTTTTGGCGCAGTCAATTGGCCACCAAGATCATGTGATTTGACCCCGTTGGACTATTTTTTGTGGGGCTTATTAAGTCTATTGTCTATGGGGACAAGCCAAACACGATTGCTGCCTTGGAAGCCAACATTGAACGCGTCATTGGTGAGATTCCGGCCGAAATGTGTGAAAAAGTTTGCCAAAATTGGACCTTCAGAATGGACCACCTGAAGCGTAGCCGCGGGCAACATTTAAGTGAAATTATTTTTAAAAAGTAAATGGGAGAAATTGGTTTATCGATCCAAATAAAAATTTCATTCACTTTTTACAAGTTTCTGTGTTTTTTTGAAACCAAGCTCTTAAAAAATCACCGTTTATATTCACACCAGGCACAAAAAAAACAAACCGCTTCCTTTTTACTTATTTTATGAGTTTATATGTACTTCCCCTTGGGCTGTATCCTGTATGATAAAGTTTAAGGTGGCCACTCCACTATCCACTCACATTGAAATTAGATTTAATGTATTTTTGGCAGAAAGTGCAGAAAATAACTGCAATTCAATAATGTGGCAAAACTGGCACAAATGAATTCAGCAACGTGGTTTAAGCTTATTTAAAGAATTAATCTTACAAGGAGAACACAGTGCAATACCTAAATTATTGATGTTGTGTTTGTTATGAATTTTGAAAATATTGAACATTTAGATTTGAAACATTCAAATTAAAAGTGCGAAAAGTTTTTAGTTTTAGTGAATATAGCTTTAATAGTTGTAGAATGATGCTTAACAGATTTGCTCTTAGAGGAGTCAAATAATTTTAATCAGCTTAGATTTATACAGAAAAAAAAATTGTAGAGTTAGGACGCTCTATCCCTTCCACGAGAAATAGATTAAAAACGAAAAGAGGCTTTCGAGACAGACAGACAAACGGAATTGCAGGACCCACTTTTTTTGCGCTCTCTATCATCTTAATTTCAACTTTGATTAAAATCTCGAGTTCGATGTCCTATAGTACCTATATCGCAAGTAAAAATTATGTTAAGTCATTATAGACAATAGTGGTTTTGAAGAGATCTTTGTTTTTGATTTTTTGTTACCATTTTACAGATATTATTTATTCAATTTTTATTATATTGCTTAAAGAATACATACAGGGTGCGCCAGAGAAACTTATTTATTTGAAAAAATTCCCGCGCGGTGATTTTGGCGGTTAGAGGGGCGAGAGGGCGCGCATCTGGAGGGGGAAGTTCCCAAGTTTGTTTCTCCCTCCAGTCAGTTGCCATCATGCTCTGGTCTAGAGAGCAGAGGGCCTTTGCAGTCGAGAGCTTCTTTTCTAACGGTCGCTCACTTGTTGATACGCAACGTGCCTTCCGCGCTCGCTTTGAAATTCCTCCTCACAGACTCGTTCCCGGCCGTAATTCGATTATGTCGTGGGTTAACTCATTTCGGGAGTGTGGAAGTGTCGCTAAGCCCAGAAATTGACTTCAGACCATCAGAACTCCGGAAAATATCGAAAGAGTGAGGCAGTCAGTTGTGCGTTCTCCCCGGCGTTCGGCTCGCAAACACGCAGTTGCTATGGGAATTTCTGACACCACTGTTCGACGAATTCTCCATGAAGACCTTCAATTTCATCCTTATAAATTGGCTGTTGTGCAAGAATTAACTGAACGCGATTTTGTTGCCCACGACGCCATTGCCAACATACCGATTGATATGCTGCAAAGAGTGGAGACGAATTTTAAAAATCGACTTCATCAGTGTATGCGCAACGGGGGTCGCCATTTATCCGATGTCATTTTCAAGACTGTATGAAAAAAAAAATTGGGATATTGTATTCTCAAATAAAAAAAAAATTAAAACAATAATTGAAGTTCTTTTGTTTTTATTGACCTTTCAAATAAGTAAGTTTCTCTGGCGCACCCTGTACATTTTAAAACAATAAAGATGGTTGTTTTACTAAAAAATAATGTTTATAATAAAAATCTATTTCACACACTTTATTTAGAAACTTTTACAATTCTGATAAGGTACTACTAATTTGTTCAAAATACTACTCTTGTTTTACTTCTGTGCTCCTTTTGAGCATTTCTCTCCTGCAAACACTGCTTGTGACTATCCTTAATTCAATCTGTGGTCGATTGATGGCTTTATAAGTTATATCCCGGTCAGACGAGGAGAATAATTTATTCCATCTAGAAAGAAAGCCTAAACACTTATCGGCATTTTTGGCAATATTGAATGCGTGAGGCAAAACAAGGATGCCATATCATAAGCCAAATAAGAATATATCAAAAAAAAAATTTAAAATCGTTATAGCGGTTTTTTTACAAAAAAATAATTTTATATGTGTAAGATTTTGAACACCTTTTTAGAAAAAAATATTGAAAACGCCATTTTGAATCTATTAATAATATAGATATAAGATTTAAATTCCGAAAAAAATTCAGCGACTGGTTTCTGAAAAATCGATCACACCAAAAACATAAATGTTAAAACCGCTCAATGAGAGTCTCATAAGGAAAGTTTTTAATTTATGCCTTTTGTATGCACTACAAGTCCTGCCACTCTACCAATTTTCATTAAATTAGAAGTGGTCCATAGAAATGATAATAATTGATATGAAGTGGGTGAATAAAACGCCACTGCATGAAAAATTTTATAATTTCTTTGTATACACGCTCTACCAAATTGTATAATCCTGCAAAAATCGGAAGTGCTCTCAATATTATTTAATATTAATTGTGTGAAAATGGGTAGTTGCCACGCTTACTCAATGTAAGATCTCAATTTTTTTAAACTTTCCCTTTGTTTACATAGCAAGTCGTATCGCTCTACCAAATTTTATCATTCTACGACAATCAGAAATTCTCTACATATTTGATACCAATTCTGTACAAACACGACACGCCCCTGAATACAAAATCTCAAATTTTATAATTTGGCCTTTGCCTGTACTTAAGGCTCTACCGCTGTACCAAAATTCATCATTCTACGAAGGTCAGAAGTGCTCCAAATAATTTATATCAATTCTATGAAAATGGGCGGGTACCACGCCCCTGAATGGAAATCTTCAATTTTCGATTTTTGCCTTCCTTTGTATGCAGCACAATGCCTACGGTTGTGCTAATTTACAAGATTCCATGATGTCGGGAAGTGCTCCATAATTTTGATGATCTGTTAGAGCTGTGTCAATCATGATTGATTCGGTCTTTATGACCCGTTCATTAAGAGATTGATTGATTGCAATCGAATCAATCTATATCAATACCAATCGCTCTACACTATACTACAATTTCAATCAAATGATTGAACGCAAGGCAATCACATTTCGTTCGTTCCATTTACTTTCAATCAAAATGAATTGCATTGATTTGTTTCACTACATTTTATCGTTCTAAAGAACGAACGAAACTGAATGGAAATTAAATATGTATGTATTGTATATTCTCTTTATTTTCCCACAGTGCTTATGGGTTAATGGTTTGTTTACACGAAATTAAAGAAATACCTATACAAAATGTTTGTTTTTATCAATTTTGTTCTTGATCTGTTTTAAAAGCAATCAGTTAAATTTAACATACATTAGCCTCAACCACATTACATATGTATATATGTTGAATGAAAGTAAGACATTGATTGATCTCATACACACACAATCATGTGATTGTTTCAATTCAAAAATGTTTCCACTGAAACAAATGATTGATTGAAGAAATGAACGATTGAAAAGACCGAATCTTTGAAATGAACGACAATTGAACAATTGAATCTTTAAAAATAAACGATTGACACAGCCCTAAGTCAGTTACGGATTTTGCGATTTGTGCAGTCTTATATCTCGGGAATTCCTTAAGCTAAAGAATTGAAATTTGGTGATGATGTTTTGGCTTTATTGGTACTCAGGTTAGAGTTGAGTTGAAAATTGTATGAGTTTGTTCCTGTAAAAAGGGTGTAGTGCCAGAACTTGGTTGGGAACTACCGTGCCCTTTGATTTAAAAAAAAAGTGTTTATTTTTTAAAAATCGAAAAACTTTTTTTTTTTTTGAAAATTTGATTATGCGGTTTTATTTAATACTTAAAGGGAGCATTTGCATAAAGAAAATATTTTAAATTGGTAAAATAAAATATATTTTATTTTAATTTAATCTAAGAACACACTCATATTTTTATAAGAATTCTTGGAGTCGTTTTTGAGACGTAATTTTTTTTCTTAACGGTTTTATAACATTTGCATTGGAAGTGCCATTGTTTTTTTTTATTTTAGGAAAATTGTTTTTTTTTTTTAACTATTCAAGATAATGTCCAAAAACTAGCAAATGCGAAGTTTCGAAAAAATCTATTGAGTTGTTTTCGAAAACTTACTAGGAGCTTCTGCGTAAAAAAAAAATTTAAAAAATCAAATCAAACGTTTCCCAGAAAATTGAAAACAAAAAAAAATAAAATGCACGACTGGATCGCACGTACTTGCTCCTTTGTTTGATCACATTAAATGCAAAAGATTCTTACTGGAAATAGCTAAAAGTATTTTCAAAGTCATTTTGCACTTAATTTTGTATATATAAAAATTCATAAATTTGTTCTGAAAAAAAAAATGGTAGAAACATTTTAAATATTTAATAATATAAATTTAAAAACTAAATTTCAGAAAAATTTGCCAACCCGTTTTCGAAATATTGAATTTTCAAAAAACAAAAATATTTTTTTTTTCAAAAATCCAAAAAAAAACAATTTTTGGAAAATTTTGAAATGCAGTATTATCTAGAATTTGAAGGAGATCCTGTGTACAAATTTTGATAGAAATCCGTTAAGCCGTTTATGAGAAAGTCGAAAATCAATAAAATGGTTGTATAGCAGGTACCGTACATAACAAAATAGTTTCAAGTTTTTTTGGCCCAAAACGTAGACTATGCGCAAGTTAGTCCACACGCCAATTTTTATCAAAATCGTTGGAGCCGTTTTTGATATAATTAAGATGGTAGAAAAAATTGTATGGCAAGTATCGTTAGTTTTGGGGCTAAAACAACGATTCAAAAACCTATTTTGCACAATCACCTAAAACGCCCAACCACTACGTTTTAAAAATCGGTTCAGACGTTTAGGCTTTAGATCGTTCTACAGACAGACAGACAAACAGATAGACAGACAGACAGACAGACAGACAGATAGACAGATAGGCCGACAGATAGACAGACAGAGTTGCCGGATCCACGTTTTTGGTGTTCTCTATCATCGTAATGTCAGCTTTGATTAAAATCTCGAGTTGTTTTTTTTTCCAAATGCAAAACTTGCCCTATAGGCTATAGTACCTATATCGCAAGCAAAAATGGTTCTACCATGTCTGTTGTTACTTCATTGATATTTGTATCAGCAATGTTCTAGCAAAATAGGCAATTATTGCATTCACTTCTTCTCCCCTTAAGACCTTTTAGCATCATTTTTCCCAAACCCAGAACCAATATTTTCATCATTTTGGATAGAAAGCTTGGTTTGATAGTTTTAAGACCGAAATTCACAAAACAAACAATATTGTATGAGGCTTCAGTCAAACTTCTTCTTCGTTAACTAACTAACTTAGTATCAACTATCTACTTTTCGGAAGCAGAAATCTAACATTTTTGTTTTAATATTGAAGAAAAAGTAAACAATATGTAAATAGAATCTTTGTTTTTGCGTCTATATACTTGACGTGTCAACTTTATGCACAACCTTTTCATCAAGCTCTATTACAAAATTCAGAAAATAGCTTCAACAATGATAGTTGAAAGGACAATAATGGAAGAATTTGCAAAATTCTCTAAATTACGTATTTAAAGAAAAACATTACTGACACATAAAATGAAGTAATTGTAATATCCCTAAGAGTGGTTCATGACTATTCTAAATCTAATTCAATTCCAAAACATATCTAAAGTGCCATTAAACCTGCTCAAAGTAGGTAAAACTTTACCATCTCTCTATCTACAAATATGTATTATTATTATGAAAAAGTAAACAGCTAAATGTGGTAAACGATTTAAGTAGTGTCTAGTCTCTCTACGACGATTCACATAATAGGATATTATTGTGAGCTTCATCTCTTACGAGTACATAGTATATAGATTAAGTAGTTATTCACTGGTATTTGCAAACAACGTACTTAAAATAAACGAAGGCGTACAAGGCTAGGCATCTACAAATTAATTAAACTTCCAAATGTTTACAGTGTCTAAGGAAGTTCTGGCATCAAGCTATTATGGTCTGGTTAGGCAAGAATTAAATTGAAAATGTGGGCGAGGGAAACTTAAGGTCATTTTCTAAATTGTCTGAAAGTTCAGACAAAAAGATGAGTGTCAACGAACTATGAGATAACTCAAAAAGTTTATCTGATCTGCCGCAAACCGGAACGCCGCGATATTTACATAAATAATTTAGCGGACGACGTATCAGCTCACACAGTGTGTTTAAGATAAAATACAATAAAATATGAATCTATTGCTCTCCGTTTTGGAGGAATTAGCAATTATGTCACAAAATCAATTAAACGCAAAATATATTAACAAAATTTCAGCACTTTTGAATTAATAAAATCATTCTATCAAAGGGCACGGTAGTGCCCAGCTAAGTTCTGGCACTACACCCTATTTACATGAACAATCTCAGTCAATTTTCGACCCCCCTCTAACTTCACTAACAATAAGGTCAGGAACTTCAAACTCTTAGCATTTTCTAAATTCGCCAGTCTTACATAACTCGCCAAATTTCAATTCTTTAACTGTAGTGGTTCTCGAGATATAAGACTGCAAAAATCGTAACTGACTGACTGACTCACTCACTCACTGACAGATCACAAAAATTATGGAGCACTTCCCGACATGGTAGAATCTTGTGATTTTGCACAATTTTTTTTTTTATAACTTTGCACGCGCTCAAGGGATTATGAATACCCTTTATATGTTTTTCTTAACACAGCGCGTCATCCGGTGGAAGAAGAGAAAGAAGGATAGGAAAGATGTGTGGCCCGATGTTCTGAGACTAGAGTTGGTTGATGTCTCAGATTTATCTCCAGGTATGGCGGCTGAACTAATGCGGAGAGAATTACCGTGTCTTATTTATTTATGTCCCTTATAATTCGCATTAATTATTTTACGATGGTAGGCCTTGTGGTATGTACAAAGGAAAAAATTGAAAATTTAAGATTTTCCATTCAGGGGGCGTGGTACCGGCCCATTTTCATAGACTTGATATACATTATTTGGAGCACTTCTGATTGTCGTAGATTGATGAAATTTGGAACAGCAGTAGGGCTTTAAGTGCAGGCAAAGACTACATTTTAAAATTTAGAATTTCTCATTCAGGGGGCGTGGTATCCATCCATTTGCATATAATTGATACCAATTATAAATTATAAGAAGATCATCTGATTGTTTTAGAATGATGACATTTGGTAGAACGGTAAGGCTAGAGGTGAAAGGAAATATAAAATTTTAAAATTTGAGATTTTTCATTCAGGGGCGTGGCATACGCCCATTTTCATACAATTGGTATAAATTATTTGGAGCCCTTCTTGTTGTCGTGGAATATTAAAATTTGGTAGAGAGATAGGGCTCAAAGTACAGGCAAAGGCAAAATTTTAAAATTTGAGATTTTAAATTCAGGGGCGTAGCACCCGCCCTCAACTATGTAGAGAACTACTGATTGTCGTAGAATGATGAAAATTGGTAGAGGGGTGTGATAGCGATAAACACCCATTTTTACACAATTAATATTAAATATATTGAAAGCACTTCAGATTGGTGCAGGATTATGTTCGTTAGAGCAGTCAGCTTTACAAAGAAAAAGTTGAAATTATGAATTTTTTCATGCAGGGGCGTTTCATCCACGCACTGCTGATCAACTGACAGAAAATGCAAAACCAGCAAACATCGTCGGCAATGCAGTACAACTGCCAGGGTCCAGTGGTGTCGGTAGGAGTGTAAATAGTACTATTTAGCAATAAAGCCGTCTGCCATACTATTAATGATAACTGACTTAAATTGTGTTGGTTTACTTGGAAAATTTTCATTTCAAAATTTAGTAATTAGGTAATAAAAGAAAACTTGTCAAGTTAACGAACACAATTAAAGCCAGTAATCATTAAATGACAGATTTCACTGATAATTTTTAGGTTCTTCCATATTACTCTACTTAAAATATTTGATATTTGACATTAATGAACGGGCTTGGCGTGCTTTTAGATCTCACTACTTTACACGGCTGAATTGTTACGCAAAGGTTTTTGTATACAGGGTGATTCGTATAAGATGCGACAAAAAGCTAGGACGTGTAGGTTGGACTTAGACAAAACAAAAATCGTAATGCAAGGGTGGTCTATTTCCCCCCTTTTAGCCGGGAGGGGCAATTTTCTAAAAAAATTGACTTAAAACAGAAAAAAAATTATATAAAAGCAACGGTATAACCTACAATGACGTGCTATACCTTTTTTGAAAGCCAGAAGCCTCTTCTTTAATTTTAATTTTAAATTAAGTTGTGCTAGGCAATAGTTTTTGAAAAATTAATTTTCAAACTAGAAACTTTGAAAACATTTTTTTTTTTAATTTTCAATCTAATTTTTTTCAAACTTTTATGTAATTAAGTATAATTTTTGTTTTCAAAATTCAATGCTTTTATGAATTTTTAATTTTTTAATTGTAGGTTATACCGTTATTTTTAAATAATTTTTTTTCCGTTTTAAGTCAATTTTTTAGAAAATTGGCCCACCAGCTAAACGGGGGGAAATAGACCCCCCCCCACCATTCGATTTTTTTCTTGTTTAAGTCCAAACTATACGCCCTAGCTCTTTGTCGCATCTTATACGAATCACCCTGTATAGAAGAACTTGGCTACCTTTTTAACATTTATGTTTTTGGTGTGATTAGTATGGAGCTTATTAGAATAGAACTGTGTCTTAAGAATTTTATCTCACGAACAACTTCTTTTCTTTTATTTTTTTAAGCACGAAGATACTCCTGTATACGTAAACGCTTCCATCGATGGTAAGCATGATCTCTTTGCATTATTAACAAGCGAATTTCATTGATGAACCAAGCAGTTGTTTAATGCCTTACTTTATCGGTTGATAAGGGAAAATATGTATCAAAAAGCTAATTTATATTATTGTGAAGAAAATCAGCTTGATCATCCGAAGAGGTCGTACCATAAACAAGACTCCAAGGAATTGAGAGAATATGGTTTTTAAGAGCAGCACTATCTATATTTTTAAATTTTCGGTAACTATTAGTTGTAGTACTAGTATGAATGTTAATATCGAAATCAAATATAAGAAATATAAGGTCATACTTTGAAAAAGCAGGTGCAGAAATTTGATCATAAAAAAATTACTCTGTTAATATTATTAACAAAAAACAAATCAAGAAGGGTACTTAAGGTCTAAGTAAAGTGAGTAGGTATTTGGGTATTTTCTGTATGTTAATCAAACGCCTCCATATTTTCTGTAATTTGACTATCAAACAAGATATTGCTGTTAAAGTCACCACATGCAATAACATTTATGGCTGTGGTTGAAAATGTATCCATTAATGAGTGAAACAGGCTAAACTACTACTTGGGAACTACAACCAATAACGATTCTTACTCTGCATTTACGTAGGTAGGAATAAGCTAAGGGTAATAAGAGGTCTTCTCACTGGCAACTGTAATATGAGCAGGCACCTCAATAACCCGGTATTGGAGGGCAATGCTCTCTGTATAGTTTATATAAGATGTACGAGGAGGTCTGAACATATAATAGGTAGTTGTGAAGCCATCGTTCACGAAAAAAAACGCACATTTAAGGACGCCTGTTAATGGAGACAATGAAATACCGCCTCTGGTATCGTGTATCGCACTAAAATTAAAGAGTTAAAATGCTGGTCTGCCAAGCCGTATTGACACTGCAGTAATAGCAAATTTGATTCCACCAGATATTCTATTCACACACTGACAACTGCATCCCTACTTTGAGTCTCAGTAAAAGTTTTAAAGTTATCTTCCCATTCAGGCAGAATTTTAAAGATTTCGACGATAGAATTTTTAACGAAAGATTTAAAATAGAGTGCGGTATCGGAGTAGGAATTTTCTCAAAGTCGTTAAAAGTCTCTAGATCTTTCCAACTTCCCGAATTGGCTAGAGTCCTTCAAGCTGAAGTACTAGCTGTAATACAAGCATGCGAAATAAATTCCACTTTAAATCTAAATTCGGCAATAATCACCAGATAGCCAAGCGGTTATTAAAGCCGTACATTCCACACAAATACCTTCAAAACTGGTCCAACAATGTCGGAATAACCTTAATCTGTGTTCCATGACACAGTGGTAATGAATGGGCAGACGAGTTGGCCCGACAGGGATCGACCAGTCATAGCTTATGCTTTCAAGAGAGCGACTCTATCTCACTCGCTGAAGGGCAAAATTCATTCAATTTTCCTCATGGTCAAGGAATCCAACACACGATAGGAGAATCTAACCGACTCTACGATACCTAGAATAATATGGCCCAGCTACAAAAAATCCCGCACAAATTATCTCA
This sequence comes from Philhelius pedissequus, assembly GCA_910595825.1. NCBI lineage: Eukaryota > Metazoa > Arthropoda > Insecta > Diptera > Syrphidae > Philhelius > Philhelius pedissequus. Next base: position 10,082,413 of record OU343161.1, on the reverse strand, counting down.
TTTGCAGGTCGGAGGCAGTCACTACTTGCACAGGACACTGGCCTTTGGGTGAGCACGCAGCAAAGCTGGGTATTCCCCACAACACCTACTGCTGTACCTGTAAACCCAGTCGGAAAAGGAAACAGTGCTTCACTTTATTTGCAAGTGCCCCGCTCTAGCCAGAAGGCAATCTTTGGAAAGGCTTTCTTTTCTGATCTAAAAGCACTATCTGATACAAAAAACTAAAACCTAATCTCTTTCCTCATAACTACGAACTACTAACGCTTTGCTTGAGTGGTTTCCATCTCTCGTTTTTTCGCTAAAAATCGTCTTTTTATTCAGGTTTGTAAGTGTTCTTTGTATCAAAACGACGCTTTCCATGCGCTAATTGGGTCCAAGATGCGAGTTCGCTCTTGACTGCCATTTTACCTACATACCTATTATCTATTAAATTACCACAAATACTAAAACTACTCAAAGGAGTTACTGTCATCCAGTTCTGTAAGGGGGCACAATAGATCTCAAGGTCGCAGTGAGTCAATACTCCAAATACATTAATTAATTCATGCACTATATACTAATAAGCCATCTATCAACATAGTAAAGTTTTCAACAAACCGGATTCCCACGGATAACAGATGCAGTGGGATCAAGTATCAATCATTCTCGCTGACCTGACACGTAATTAATGCCTATACGCCCTCAATGATCTGACTTGTCAGTAAGGAGGAGTCAGAAAAATTTTCTCATAGCCTTAATCAATTAAATTAAGTCATTCTTGAGTTACACAAAAAAATAGGTAATTAATTGAATAAATTGTTAATGATTAAGTAAGTTTTCTTATAAGTCAAACGGTTGGTGTTCGACGTTTGTCAGTTCCTCAATTGAATATAATGTCAAGGAATATCGAACGGTATGGCAGGTATACGATATGTATGTTACTATTAAATTTCAATAAAAGATTTTTAATCACAAAATGCGGTTTCTTTTGGATATAATATCAATATCCTCTCTGAAACATATTTACCGAAATCAAATACATATAAGGAATTAATTTCGTAAGTGTTCTATGACTGAAACAATCACTCTCCTAATCAATCAATCAACATTTTCATAGCCCAACCACCCACCCAACCACACAACAAATCGTTTGCGTTTCCATCTATACATAAATGTATATAAACACCGACTGAGAAATACGACAAGTTGCTTGACTCATGTTTATAACTGCCAATCATCGCTCAATTGAAACACACACTTCATGTAAAACAAAATCAATTTTGTTTGATTGACATCGACTTTCAATTTTTGCTGCTAAAACTATAACTATCTATAGATACTTGCCACTTGCCTACTCTTGATGCACCAATATACTGTAGCATGCTTCTGTTAAGCAGCTAGTTATTTCGTGTTTAACAGAAAACAAAAATTGTTGCAAATATCATCAACGCGGCCATAAAAATGGAAACAACAAAGGCACCCACCGACCGCACATCATCACCTCGCCCATATCCAAATAAACAATTACACGGCTTGATGGCACTCTCGACGGTTTATGGATGCGACGCGTGTATATATAACGGTGTCTATAATGCACGCTTGCTGGGTAACAGTATTTACGACCCACTAAGCACCTCGTAAACCTCACATCGTAAAATTGTGAATTTATAAACTTTGCACTGTGTTCGCCAGTTCAATTAAGTTTTCTCTCTCTTACTCTGTCCACGTTTACGACCTCATCCGCCTCTGTCGCTTATCCTCTCGAACGAGTACATCATTGTTGTATATCGTACAGTCAGTGTAATGCTTTAATTTACAGTTGTCATTGTGAAAGGGGCGTGGGGATTGGTGTTGTGTGGTGACAGCGAAAAGGCAGATAATCATTGGGTGCACGTCGATGTCGCCTGGATGCGGATGCACAGAAGACAGACAGAAACTCGACTCTGAGTTGAAAAAGTTCAAATCGTCTCCGAGGAAAATCACTTTTAATGATTCAAGGGTCGTAAACTTGAATTAAAATCGGATCAAAAGCGAAAATATGATTGGGAATCCAGTTAGCTGGCACAGTAATGGAGATTATGTGAGACATAAACCAGCTTCTGCTAACCAACAGTGCAGCGAGCGAAGGGTAGCAACTGAGTCTTAGGGCGTTAACGTAATGAACTATTCCAAATCTGCCCCATAAACAACAAGAATTACAGTATTGTTGTTGATGCAATGAATGTGCTCTTGATTGGCAGAGGTCAACTGTTGAATTTGCTTTAAGGCGAATGCAGTCAGCTCCGTGCGTCGTGGTGTGCATGAATGAATCGTAAAACGCAGTTTGATCTTTTTTAATTACAAGTTTTGACTTTTGACATTACAGTGATGGTACTAATTATTTTAGATAAAGAATATGTTTATATGAAAACAAGAGAAATAATTAAGCAAAAACGGTTATTTTTTAAGAGCTTGGTTTTTGAAAATTCAAAAAAACACAGAAACTTGTAAAAAGTGAATGAAATTTTTATTTGGATCGATAAACCAATTTCTGCCATTTACTTTTTAAAAATAATTTCACTTAAATGTTGCCCGCGGCTACGCTTCAGGTGGTCCAGTCTGAAGGTCCAATTTTGGCAAACTTTTTCAAACATTTCGGCCGGAATCTCACCAATGACGCGTTCAATGTTGGCTTTCAAGGCAGCAATCGTGTTTGGCTTGTCCCCATAGACAATAGACTTAACATAGCCCCACAAAAAATAGTCTAACGGGGTCAAATCACATGATCTTGGTGGCCAATTGACTGCGCCAAAACGTGAGATCAACTGCTCACCAAATTCGCCTCTCAATTGATGCATGGTTTCGCGTGCAGTGTGGCATGTGGCACCGTCCTGTTGGAACCACATGTCGACCGAGTTCAATTCTTGCATTTTCGGCAAGCAAAAAAAATCTGTTATCATCGAACGGTACCTTTCTCCATTGACCGTAACCCTGCGGCCTTCATCGTCCTTGAAGAAGTACGGCCCAATGATGCCGCCTGCCCATAAACCGCACCAAACAGTGCATTTTTCGGGATGCATTGGTAGCTGCTGAATTGCCTCTGGCTGCTCTTCACTCCAAATACGGCAATTCTGCTTATTCACGTATCCATTTAGCCAAAAATGAGCCTCGTCGCTGAAACGGACGTAGCTTGCGAAACACATTTTTCACAGAGCACGAATTTTGATAATAAATTTCAATAATTTGCAAACGTTGTTCAGGCGTAAGTCTATTCATGATAAAATGGCAAACAATACTGAATCGAAATGTCAAATGTTCGTGGAATTTGTCATGTGTGATCTGTCAAAAATGAAGTAGCAAAAAAATCACGCGTTATAACCATTCAATCAAAAAAAAAAAAAAAAAAAAAAAAATACGATAATTTTAAATTCAAAGTTTGCCTCTCATTCTCGCTACAGTGGACTACATAAATCTGTATTTTAAATGGACCCAAATATCAAAGCTCTCAAATCAAAAGCACATCAACAGAAAACCAAGGAAAATAATATGCACGACTGGATCGTAAAAACTTGCTCTTGTAGCTAACAACTTTAGTGTTATTCACTGACGCTGTTGGTAGGGTAGCTAGTCTATTTAAAGCCGATGTAGATAAGATTTCCTTGATTCTCAGTATAATGAATTGTCGAATGTATGATTCAAGGAATAATTACATAGGTGCCTACCTACAAATGTATATTTAAATGGATTTTAATTTTGTAAATTACAAATTATGTACATACTCGTACATATGTATAAAATGAAAGTGAATTGTTTATATGTGGGAAAGAATCGTTTTTTAAACTTATAAAAACTGCCAAAATCATCAATTTAATCAGATTCTCGAAAAAACGAAGAACGCCATTGGATGCCATGGATGAATGGAGATTTTATAAAAAAGTATCTCGAAAATTGTAGGACGGATTTTGATGAAATCCTATTTTTTAGTTATTTAAATCTTCTCAGATATATGATTTGAAAGAAAGCCAATGTACCGTTACCGAGAAAGCCAAAAATTAAAAAAAAAAAACGTTATATGAAAAGTACCGTTAATAGACATTTCCCGTAAACTTGGTTCAGATTTAATGATAGCTATTGCCAAAAGAAAAATTCTCAAAAATTTTTATCAAAATTGTTGGAGCCGTTTTCAAGAAAAATAAGAATTTCCTAAGCGGTTATATGAGAGGCGCCGTTATTTTTAGGCCTAAAAATAAAATTTCAATTTGCCCTCTGAGGAATGCCAAAAGAATCACACATACCAAGATTGAAAGTAATCGCTCAAGCCGTTTAGGCTGTAGGTCGTTATACATACAGACGGACAGACGGACAGACGGACAGACGGATAGACAGACAGACTGACTGACAGACAGCCATTTTTTGCCGATCACATTTTTGAACTTCTCTATGATAGTAATGTCATGTTTGATTGTTAGAATTTTTTTTGCACGAATCCATAACTTGCCTTATAGTACCTATAATCGCAAGTAAAAATGTAAGAAATTAAAAAGTTAAGTTTTCCATATCTCTGTGATCCTAAATATTAATTTTAAAATTATTTAATAAGTTTGACGTTTTACTCATTCAAATCAGATGTTGTTTATTAGAGGGGTATGTTCGTAGAGTAGACTTGCTTACTTTAGTTTGTTTATTAACTTCGTTTATCTGCGGCTCAACGATCGAAATTAAGTATAGAAGTTATTTAAGAATGAGTTATAGCTATTGTATGAGTTATATGGACGGAACGATCAACATAGCGATACTAATCTCGTAATTGGGGTGAATATACGTGTTTTGGTGAAAAATATAAACGTTGAACAAATGAAAACCGTAAAAATGATTATATTCACTTTAATATTTCACTGGTCGGTCAATGGTCACCTCGACTATGAATTCAAAATCGTGTTTAACACAAATTCAAGTTAATTATCTACGACATCCGTCAATTTGAAATTGTCTGACTAATCAATAAACAATATTTTGAAGTTCGTAGCTATGTATTTAAAATATTTCTTACAAGTTTCGGCTCAAAGCTATAAGATTAAATATTATATTAATTATTATCTAAATATGAACATTTCGAAAGCTTAGCATGAAGTGCATAAAATTGATTTTTTTTAGCCAAAAAATTATTTTTCAAAAAACTTTGCTGTGCTGAATATTCTTCAGAATTTTAAGGACATGTAGAAAAAAATTTGATCGCAATCCGTTGTTTTGTCTAAAATAAAAGGGCCTACCTAATAATGCACAACTTTTACTTGCGATATAAGATTTGCATGTGGAAAAAAATCGAAATCGAGATTTTAATCAAACTTGACATTACGATGATGGAGAACACCAAAAAAGTGGGTCCCGCAATTCCGTCTGTCTGTATGTCTGTAAAACGATCTACAGCCTTAGCGGCTGAAGCGATTTTAAGCTTGGTATTTAAGCGTTTTAGGTGTTTCTTGCAAATAGAAATTTGAATCGTTTTGTAGATCCAAAAACAACGGTACTTGCCATACAATTTTTTATTTCATCTTAATTATTTCGACAAGGTGTGTGGACTACTTTAGTTAGATTCTACATTTTGGTAAAAAAAAAAGTTTAAATATTTTGTTATTAACATACCAACCATTTTTAAATTTTCGACTTTCGACTTTCTCATAATGCCTACGGGTTTTGATTAAATTTTTTATATACGAGGACCTTCGAATTATGAATAATACAGCATAGCAAAATTTTCGATTTAAAAAAAAAAATATTTAATTTTTTTTTTTGAAAATTCAAAATCTACCCGAAACGGGTGAAGATTTTTACTTACAATTATAGGTACTATAAGGCAAGTTATGTATTCGTAAAAAAATTATTATTTTTCTAACAATCAAACATGACATTACGATCATAGAGAACACCAAATTTGTGGGCCCCCAATTTCGTATGTCTGTCTGTTCGAGACCACAGCCAAAACGGTTCGGTGGATTGACTCAAACTTGGCACATATTGTTTTTTTTTTTGGTAATATGCTCACACGTTTTTTCATTTTCTTTTAAGACGACATATAACAGTAGCTCCCAATAAATTTTTTTTGCCAAAAACAAAAATCTTATTTTTCTCAAAAAACGGCTCCAACGATTTTTATTTAAAAAAAATCAGTTCATTAATGACAGGAAAGGACACCTTTTGATATTTTTTTTTTTTTGGAAAAAATTGATATTTTTTGGTACTAAAACTATTGTAATCCAAAATTTTTCAAAAAAAAATATTTTTGGAAATTACTTTTTTTTGAAAACTCAAAGTTTCGAAAACGATTTAATAGATTTTTTCGAAACTTCGTATTTGGTGTTTTTTTGACATTTTCCATAGGTAAAAAAGCAATTTTTTCTAAAATAAAAAAACAACGGCACCTCCCATTGAAATGTTAAAAACCCGTTAAGAAATTTTTTTTCTCAAAAACGGCCCCATGAATTTTAATAAAAAAAATGTGTGTGCTTTTAAAATAGTACACTCCACTTTTAAGCATAAAAATATTTTTTTGGCGTACTTATTAACGGTACTTCCATACAGCCACTTTTCATATTTTCAACATTGGAGGAACCAATTAAAATAATTTTATTTTATACAAATGATCCCTAAAATTGTTAAAAATAAAACTGCATACTAAAGTATTCCAAAAAAAAGTTTTTCGATTTTTAAAAAATAAATACAAATTTTCGATTTTTCAAAAACAATCCCAGATTTTTTTGAAATTTGAATTTTATATGTATACTAATAATGTCTTCAAAATGCAATTTCATTTTTTTTTTCTAAAAGTGTTTTCAAAATTTTATACATACAAAATTGATTTTTAATAACGATTTTTGAAAAAATTGTTGATATACAATGGTTGGAAAAAGTATTTTGACAAAACTATTTTCCTTGTTATATTGCTTGTTTTAAGGAGCTGAGAGATATAACGGAACTCGTTTGATACTCGAAACAAAATATCTAAGTGATTGTAACTGTAAATCACAAAATATTTTATTTTTCCTTACGCATTCGTTCTTAATCATGTTCAATGGATGGATTGAGTTAAAATTAACTGGAAAAAAGTATTTTGACTTCATATTCTTTTTAGTTCATTTCGTTTCGTGCATGCGATCAAAGTTAATATTTGTTCAAATTAAGCACATTTAAATACAAAAATTTTATTACATTAATTTGTTTTTTTCAATTTAATTGATTATAATGGGGAAAACGGCGGAAATACGCGAAGTTTTAAGAAATGAGATGGTGATCAAGTATGATGCTGGTATTTCGGTTGAATACTTAAGCAAACTGTACAAAGTGCCTCGTCAAACCGTGTATTAATTACCAAATAAATAAACAGAAAAATCACAAATCAACGCGAAACTTACCACGTTCAGGACGCCCACGCAAGACAACCAAAAGAGAAGACCGTTTAATCGAAGGAAAATTTAAAGAAAACGTGCTAAAAACTCCAAAATCTGCAGCAATAGAAATGAAAAAGCAGTATGATATTGAAATTTTTGAAAAAAAACTATAAGAAATCGTATAAAAGAGGATGACTTTGCCACTTACATAGCCAGAACAATACCACAAATATCAAATAAAAACAAACTTAAACGTTTGGAATTCGCCAAAAAATGTTTACATAAGCCTTCATTATTTTGGGAAAAAATATTGTGGACTGATGAAAGCTCATTTCAGTACCATGCCTAAAAAAGAAAACTTTCTGCAGAATTCCTAAAAAAAATGGGAAAAAAGTAGCACCTGTTTGTGAACGAGTACCCCATGGTGGAGACTCCTTAATGTTTTGGGGATGTGTTTGTTTTAACGGCACCGGAGACTTGGTACCGATTGAAGGAACGATGAACAAGGATAAATATTTGGAAAATTTAAATAACCACGCCTTTAGTTCAGGTGACAAATTAATTGGAGAGTCATTTATCTTGCAACAAGATAACGCACCTTGTTACAAAGCAAAACTGATAACCAATTTTCTGAAGGAAGTGGATGTAAATATATTAGATTGGCCACCTCAGAGGCCTGATCTTATTATAATAGAGCATGTGTGGGCGTATATAAAGCGAAATAGAAGACCATGTTTGACAAAAATGCGCGAAGAGACAATCGCTGAGGTCGAAGGCCTATGGAAATAAGTTTCTCTGCAAACTCTGCAAAATTTGGTAAAATCCATACCCGGTCGGTTACAAAAATCAACGGTAACGGAAATTTCACGTTCTATTAAGTTTTGCTTAAATTGTTGTATAAATTTACTGTCACGTAATTTTTTTGTATTAATAATGTTTCGTAAAAATACCTATTTTCGCTTAGATTTTTTGAAAAATAATTTTTAGTTTAAGAAGTATAATGTTGAATTCAACGAATTTTTTTTTCGAAATCCCATAGCTATACCGTTATTATGTAATTTTTAATTTTTTTTCTATCAATAAAAAAAAAGATGTTAATTAAAATGTGTGATTTGGTTTCTGTCAAAATACTTTTTCCGACCATTGTATTCTTATTTATCCATGAATTAAAATTGCATCTTTGTTTTCCCTCAAACTATAACGATCAAGCAATATAAATTCATTAAATTATGTGTATTATCTATTTATTTCTACCTTTTATTATTATTCCCTATCGTCAAAATGGAAAAATTTCAGCCTCATCTACGTCTCGGTCTCGCCTTACCAAGTCTCGCATCGATCTTGGTCACGGCTTTTTCTCGTGAAAGATTAAATGTGCAGTCTCGTTTTGGTCTCGATCATGGTCCCATCCTTAGTCTTGGTTTCTTTCGTGTTTATTGGTAGTAAAAAGATTTTAGTTTTGTAGAGGCTTTTTAATCCATTCTCTATTCCAACGAAAACGAAATGCATATCTGTCTGTGGGTATAACTATGGTTCAGTATTTAAACGCACGTAGAATATTTCGCAAAAAAAAATTGTTAATATTATAACAATTGAGCATGAGTACTAAAAAATAATTAAATAGCTAAATATTTCTCCTAGCGAAAACCGAATCCAAACCGGCGAGACCAGTGAGACTTACGGCAAATTTCCGTACCAAAAATACGGTATCGGTCTCTTTTCGGGTGCTTTTAAAGTATTCTCGCTAATCTTTGTATGGCACTATCTGAGCAAGCAATAGCACAAGCTGCCACATCGTTGTTGCAGCGCGATAGAGGACAATTTTGTGTTAAATCCTTCAACCGGTGATTAGTTTGAGAATTTAAAGAAGCTTCTCTCAAGATTTATTGTCTCGGAACACAACAGATTGCGAAAGATATTGCAGGATATTGAGCTGAGAAACAGAAGGCCAGACCAATTATTGCGAAAGATGCGATACTTAGCCGGTTCCCAAATGGACGATAAGATCATATAGTATTATTAGTGGCTAGTACTGAAAGCCTCAATTAATTGACAGAATTAGCCGATAAAATTGCAGTGCTCAGAGAAGTACCGCAAGTGTAACGGGAAACATATTCTAAGTACACCTCATTCACAAGTGACGTCACTGATATGAAACATCAGATATTAGAACTTACACTTGGCGTTATCGAATTATAAGTTAAATTTTGCAAGCAGAGTCGAAGAAGCAGTAAAACCAGATTAGCACAACGTCACACCGAGGCAAATGAAACATAGCAATGTACAAACATTTTACGCAGTCAATTACACTCCCATATTAATTTACGAAATGAAATATCTAGTAGTTAGTAAAGTTAGAATCATTTTAAATTTTGCTTTTATTGATGTTTGGAAAAATACAGCACATTTTGGGTGTCAACCAATTGAACACCTGGCAATTGAACACACTATAATTGAACACATATATATTAAAGTAAAAATAAAATTCAAAAAAATGGTTTGTGCATTGGATAATTTAATGAAATATATAAAAGGAATTAGAAATTGCATACTCTTGAGTGTTCGTTGCATACATATTTATTGAATTGTGTTTGTGCTGGGCAATACTAGGATGGTGAATAGCTGAGTAAAAGAAAGTGGTGGAAAAGTTTAAATAAATATTTAATTTCTAATGAGAACGTATGTACAACTTGGACAAAGACCGTCACAATAAATTTAGAAAATAATTAAGTTTCATTTTCGAATTTAATATAATTGATTTTATATAAATTAAAACAATCATTATTTATTTCATATGTTGTGGCATTTGAGGTAAAGTGTGTTGTACATAGGAGGTGTGTGCAGCGTGTCCATATCTAAATCCATTGTTTTGGGTTATTTTGATATTTCTTGAATTTTTTTATCGCGTCAGTATTGTTGTATGTACGTATTTTGGTTTAGTATGGAAATAATGAAACATGAAAGGTGCAAGAGTAAGAACCATGAACATTTGTTGTTGTACAAAAATCGTTAATGTGTCAAAAATGTGTATAGGTTTGAAAGTTTGTTTACCATTAACTGTTTTCCCTCCAGGATTGAGTGCTTAGTAGCACCTACTTCTCATTGCATTCAACAATTTAAAAAAACATGAATTCTCTGTCTAATATTGAATGATAAAGAATTAAATAAATAAATTGGCACTTGAATTTCGAGAGCTGGGTCGGCTAGTTTTTATAATTTTGTAAATCAAATTTAGAAAAAAAATGTATGATTTGTATCTCTATTGGGCTCGATATTTTGAATAATAATTGAATATTTTACACTTTTAATGGCAAACATATGTAATAAATTGGCATTCTTCTAATGTTGTGCTATGATAAAAACAAATTCAGGTTTTACTTTTGTAGTAAACTACGCCCGTGATTAATATTTCACTATATATGTAACGTGTTACATCGCTCGCTTTTTTTTAAATAATCCCATAATATAATGAATATTCCCATAAGAAGACTCAACATAAACTTAGTAAAATGAGAGTCAGAGTGAGTAAAAGTAGAGGAAACCAACCTCTTGTAATCATTAAATGTTTCTCTCATCTGAACAGCAAGCATATTTAAGTACGCAGAAAATGTTGTCTGAGAATGTTAAGGATTACCACAACATACAAAATATGGATATGTTGAAATTAATTCTAAAAATTATTTATTTTAAAAACTCTTTTTTTAAGCAATTAATAATGTGCATTATAAATTTCACAAACATAAATGGCAAAACAAAAGCATTAATTTTAAAAGATTCTTCCTGATCTCGATACAAAATATTTAACAATAGAAATTGTCATTACTTTAACTTTTCGACGTGTCTCTATTAAAACCTTTTGTGAGATGAAAATTGCTACTCGTGTAATTCTCTTTTGTGACATAAAAATATCTACCAACAATTACATTTTGTCATTTGTGTAAACGCAGCATTGAGGCTCTTAGTGTGTCATGTAGATTGTTTTTCAGAAATTTGACTCATAAGTTAATTTTTATGCATTTAGGATTTCACTATAATTTCAAAAATAATTGATTCCAAAATATATCCATGGTGACCATATTCTTGATATAAAGTATTAATTAAATTATTTAATTACCTATGTATTATTTTGAAGGTGCTTTGTTTTTTTTTTCGAGGTAAAATCTAAGAATTATTATTATACGAACAACCAATTAAATAAAATAATGTATCGCCATTATAAAATAATGAATAATTGACTTCAAAATAAATACTATCGCAAATACATATCAAACCCATCAGTTTTTAGCCATATTACATATACACCTAAAAAATTTAAAAGAGTTGGCTTCTTAAAACAAAAAAAAACTGTAATGAGAAAGATATAATTTTGTTAAGGTTTATTTTCTTTTTTCTTATCTTTTTCTCTATTCTCTTTTAGCAACGCTCATTGCAAGAAACACTTTCTCATAACAAGATTTAGCCGAGCTTTATTATAGAGTCATATAAGAGGCATTATTCTATATCTGTCATCCCATAAGAAGAATACAATTCTGTTAGGGAGTTTAGAAAGGCTCTCATAACTAGTCCATTTCCGGAAGAATACTTCAAGATTATTTTGGCTCCCTTAAATTAGTCTTATTAAGTTTATTAGCTGACCCGGCGAACTCTGTTCCGCCTTAGATTCAATAAATGAGGAAATACAAATACAAAAAAAATAAGTATTTTAATGATTCTTTATTGTTCATGTAGTTTGGTGCATAAGTTGCACTTTTCGGTTAAGTACCTTGTGATAAACGATACATTAGTTATTTAATTATCAGGCGCTAGAGCAAATAACGCAGATGGTCTTCCGACCCGTGAACAGAACATGCTACATAAAATTCACCAAAATTACAGAAATTATGAGGAATGTAATCAATCCGCTCAATTTGTCTACAGGTACTCGATTATTGCAGATATTCAGCATGTGTTCAGAGAAATCTTCAGCAGATTTATCATTAAGCAATGCAATACTCATGTTTGTGTTCAACTGAAGTTTCTTCACATAGCGCCATAGATTCGATGATTTGAGGTCTTGGATTTACTGACAGTGTTTGGCGGAAATGGCCAGACAGTAAAATCATTGCTCCTTCAAAACATCTCGAGTCAGTGCGTACATCTTTCAATGTTCGGTTAAGTTCTTCTAAGTTTATGCGCCATTGTGCATTCGTCCCAGATGATGATTTTAGATACTGATAAAACTTTGGCCATTGCTGAGTTTTTTTTTTGCAATATTACATCTTCAATAGTTTGAATATTTAACGACAATTTTAATGCTGAATGAGCATCCTTCTAACAATGTGGCTGATATTCCTGAAGAAGCAACTACAACCGCAATGTTGGATCTCGCACGAACAGTGGCTAAAACTACTGACATGAGGAATGTCTTACCAGTTCCACCAGGGGCCCCCAAGAAATATAAACCACCATTTTCATCATCAATAGACTTCATTAATGTATCACAAACTTTCTGTTTTTGGAGTCAATAGTGGTACATTCGTTTGAAATACTACTCGTAGACCTTATTCCTGGTGATCATCTTCACGTTCCCGTTCCAATTCTCGATTAAATGCGTCATTCATTTCACCATATAGTGCTGGCATTCCTATCATGACTAATAAGCTACCGCACATGAGCTAACACATGTCTTCTATCAAGAGTAAAGCCCGATTATGTATCTCCTCATTCATCTTAAGATCGTGATTTCTGGAACTGACACGAATTTGATGTAAAATATCTTCTGACATAATCCTTGTACTTGTGCCCCAGGTCAGATGGGTTCGATGGAAAGCATGTCGAAATGATGATAGCAAATAATGTTCGTATCTGACTTCAACGATTGTCGTATCCTAATGGGTATCATTTTCTAATGATTCAAAGAAAATACAAATTACTGATTTATTACTGATTATTGATTTCTGAAAAAAATTATAATTATCAAATTTTCAACCACACACATTGACAAAATTACGTTAAGTTGTCATTTGCGTTTTGTTATTCCATGTCAGACGAGTTTTTGTTAAACCACGTTTTAAAGTGACTTTTATTCTTTTTGACATTTTAAGTCACATCACACGGGAACGAGGTTGAATGGGATACAAAGTATCCTATGTCCCCTGGTCCTAAGCTACCTCCTCACCATTTTCAGCCAAATCGGTTCAGCCGTTCTTGAGTTATTAAAATTATAACTAACACGGCTTTCTTTTAGATATATAAGAAGATTGGAGAATGTTACATTACATTTTCGAAAAAAAAACACTGTTATATGATAAATGCGATGTATACATCTCTGTTGGCATTTCTGCGCGAAACATAACTAATTTGTAAATATTTATTTCCTAGTACTCATGCGACCTATATAAAAGGTGATTTTTTAAGAGCTTGATTTTTGAAAATTCAAAAAAACACAGAAACTTGTAAAAAGTGAATGAAATTTTTATTTGGATCGATAAATCAATTTCTGCCAAACTTTTGGCAAACTTTTTCACACATTTCGGCCGGAATCTCACGAATGACGCGTTCAATGTTGGCTTCCAAGGCAGCAATCGTGTTTGGCTTGTCCCCATAGACAATAGACTTAACATAGCCCCACAAAAAATAGTCTAACGGGGTCAAATCACATGATCTTGGTGGCCAATTGACTGCGCCAAAACGTGAGATCAACTGCTCACCAAATTCGCCTCTCAATTGATGCATGGTTTCGCGTGCAGTGTGGCATGTGGCACCGTCCTGTTGGAACCACATCTCGACCGAGTTCAATTCTTGCATTTTCGGCAAAAAAAAATCTGTTATCATCGAACGGTACCTTTCTCCATTGATCGTAACCCTGCGGCCTTCATCGTCCTTGAAGAAGTACGGCCCAATGATGCCGCCTGCCCATAAACCGCACCAAACAGTGCATTTTTTGGGATGCATTGGTAGCTGCTGAATTGCCTCTGGCTGCTCTTCACTCCAAATACGGCAATTCTGCTTATTCACGTATCCATTTAGCCAAAAATGAGCCTCGTCGCTGAAGACAATTTTGCGATAATTTCATAATTTCGACATTTTTCACAGAGCACGAATTTTGATAATAAATTTCAATAATTTGCAAACGTTGTTCAGGCGTAAGTCTATTCATGATGAAATGGCAAACAATACTGAATCGAAATGTCAAATGTTCGTGGAATTTGTCAAGTGTGATCTGTCAAAAATATAAACGTCAAAAACCAAGTAGCAAAAAAATCACCCGTTATAAGCTCTTTATCCGTCGCCGGCCGGCGCACCATTGGATGGTATTTTTAAAGCCAACATTCTGTATTTCCCACGGCAAGACGGCCGCTTTTAAAGCAAACATCACTCATTTTAATTTATCAAACTTCAGCCCACAATATTGCTCTTCTCTTCACTTTTCCTTTGAATTCCCTTTGTTTTGCCATCAGCAGACAAAATAAATAAAATTGCAATAAGCTTTTATCCGTCAATCACTGCAGTGCATTAGCGTTTCTTATTTGTTTGAATTCAATATACATAGGTATTTTATTTTCTGCATTTACTGCGATCAACATCGTTTAATTAAAATCACTTCACCCCTCAGATCCCGCTTATTGTTTACTGTGAGTGGCACTGTGAATGTTGCAGTATACTCGATATTTTTGTTTTTTCAATTTAAAAGATTGCCTAGAAAGTTTCGCCCATTGAATTCAATTTTATTTCAATTTTCGTCAATTATTTCGCACACGTATAGTATAGCGCGCTTCCATGTTTATCAATTAAGCAATTACCATTGATGAAACATTCCCCCATCCGCTGCCGGGCAGAATTTATTTCGAATCTGATTCACCATCAGCATCCCGATCCGAGAGGATGGCATATATAGACGCGACGCAATACAAAAGTCAAGAGCAAAAAACTCATTAAAACAATTCAATTAAGTTAAGAGCCATATACTCATATGTATTGGAGCCTATCAATAGCGTTGATGAGAAATGAGAAATACTTTCATCAGGCAGAATAAATGTCCTTTATAGCGAACAGCTTTATATACCTTCTCGTATCGCGAGCTTATTCCCAAAACAAGAAGTCAAAAACGCCAATCTATAATGTTTCACCCTCGATAAGTGCTATGATAAGGAGAAAGGGCGACATCATCCATAGAAGATATCAAACAACAGAGTTTCCAGGGCGACGACTATACATTGCGATGCGATGGTTGGGACGTGGTTCAGGATACATGAACGGAAGCCAGTCTCTTCTTTCCCTCAGCATTGCACACAGCTCACCAAGCAATTTCTAACCGAGCTGTATCTGGGTCTGGGGAGATGGCTTAATGAGCATTACAAACCGTACACACATCCAGGCATTTTCTTATGCTGTGTATCCCGGTTTTGTGGCGCAAACGAACTGGAAACCGGGAGAGCAAGAGAATACCAACTATATACACCAACACCCTCCATTATTCTAGGCTTAAGCTTGATCACCATGCAGGGTTGGAGTCGAAAGGGGATTGTTAAATCAGGCGAAATGAGAAGACAAATAAATTACGCAAACTTACTTATTCCGAAGGTTTGTCCTTTTCTGCCATAAACCATATCCTCTGGCTGTCACCGCGTCGTTGTTGTCGTTGTCGTCGTCCTGCTGTTTGGTATCTTTTCGTCCTCGCATGCCTTCAAACATACACCACAATACCCTAATATAGGTATACATAAATAAAAGTATATTTATGGCGGATCTCAGAAAATCAGAAAAGTATTTCAGCTTTTCAAGGATAAAAATAAAATAGCGCTCTGGGTGAGAAGAGTACTCATGCGAAGCAGAAAACCCTTTTAAAATTTACATTCAAATGTAAATCTGAATTTTGCCTTTGTCCTTTTGAATTTCAAGAAAAAAAAAATAAATTCAAGAGAATCCTTGTGTAAAATAACACAAAGAAACACCGGAAGGCCGGCCGCCTTTCAAATTAGGCTAGACACCGACAAACAAAAAAAAAAAACAGAGTGAAGAACCCGAATTCGATGGCCAGGACGAGGAAGCTATTTTGGTTCAAAGACACCCATATACTCGTATGATCATGTGAGGAAAAAAAAACTTTAAAATGTCACCATATTGAGTCTGCCACAAGTCAACACCATACTCTTGGTGGAGAGGATTCTTGGGGATGAGTTTAATGGAGATATGTGGGAGGGAAAAAATTCTTATTGAAGCGTCCTTCACAAACTGCTCTAAGGACACTGTGTATACTCACACTCACGGTTCGAAAGTTGTTTTGTTGTCGTCGTCGCGTCGTCGGTCGTTGAATCATCAGTCGCCTTCAGTCCTTATGGTATATGATGGAATCAATGTAGTGTTTGTGTGCCAAAATAAGAATGCGACGATAGCCCTGAATAACTATGACAACTTCCGCTGGTGGAAGTAGGAACGAGGCCAGAGCTTGCCGGTGGTGCCACTTTTTTCACCTTCAAGACTCAGATAATAATTGAATATTACGAGTATGTATTCTTATTTTCGGATTTACATATAAATCCCAACGAAACCTCATAAATGAAATTGAAATTTAATTTAAATATTTTATAAGGAGTGGTTGTTGGGGTGGTAGTGGACCTGTCATATTAAATATTAGGTTCAAATCAGCATTTATTATTTGGTTCGAAACCCTTTAAGGGAGCCCTGCCTGAGGCAAGCCTTATTAAATGCAAATAAATCTGTAAATTCGTGTTATATGATTTAAAAATATATTTTTCTCTGTAGGAGTAGAACACGTTGTAGAGTGTAGTTGAGCTTAGAATTTTAAGGACTTACTATAAAAAAATGTCCTGCTTTTTGTAATAAATGCCACTTTAAGGCTAGATTACTTGCCAATGGAAGGTTGCGAAAGTTATTATGCTTCTAAAACCAGGAAAACCTTCACAAATAAAGAAATCTTATCGAAACATTTCGCTCCTGCCCCTAGTATCTAAATTCTTTGAAAAAAATATTACTTCAGGGCCTGCAGCTCATAATAAAAGAAAAGTTCGAATTTAGAAGCAAGCATTTAACAATTGGCCAATTATGTCAGTTATGCTGTGAACTAGATAACTGACATAATTGAAAAAAACTTTTGAAGAAAATAAAAGTGGAAAGACGTGTCGGAAACTTTTGATATAAGATGTTGGCATGAATGTCCAAATTTCAAATTAAAACCAATTCTGCCTGAAGGACTTATACGATTCTAAGAGAATATCTCCAGATTTTTTCGAATAAGACTCATGTGAACAATGATTCAGATTTCAAAGATATAGTGGCTGGGATACCACAAGAAAGTGCTCTAGGTCCAATATTATATCATTTATTCAAACGTAATAATCCTCAAACAGAAGAAATACACAATCGTAGCCACGTTTTCTGACGACAATACAATAATACTAGCAGTGGAGCAAACGATTAAGGAAGCTGAAACTTAAACATCGGAGAGCTCTTAATACTGTCAATAATTGGACAAAAATATGGCGGATATCGCTCAATGAAGCAAAATCAGTCCATGTGGATTTTACGTATATTTGTCCGTTTGCTAGCGATTCAAGATATCTCGCAATGACTCTGGATGCGAAATTAATATGGAAACCGCATTTAAAAAAGAAATGTGAAAAGTTACAAGATAAATTTAGAGATACTCGTATGTACTGGTTGTTCAGGAAACACTCTAAGCTTAGTATCAAAAACAAGCTAATTTTGTATACAACTCTGGGGTTGTACTCGATATTCTGAATTAAATGGCTTAAAAACATTTGAAAGTAAGCTGCTGAGATAGTCTATAGGCTCACCCTGGTATATTAGATACGAAGACGTCCACAGGATCACCACCTTAATGGTCGAAATGTTCAACAATCATTTCCGTAATTATTTCCGAAATTCGAAAAATAGATAGAAATACGTGAAGGCTGACTTGATAAAACAATAGGTATATTCCAGCAATGATGAAAAAGTTTACAATTTGCGTAAGTTTAATATTCGGTTAGATAATTTACACAAATCAGATAAAATACAAATTTGATGGTAAAATCAAGCAAACTTTTTTACACTAATTACACGAACAACTATTGAAACCATAAATCTCTTTATATATAAAGAACAATCCAAATTATGTTTGTGCGTTATCTTCTTTTTTTCGGCTTGATCGATTTTGGTGGAGAAGCTTACGAGATATATATTAGAAGACACTGTGCTGCGATCAATGCCACAACCTGATAGATTGCGTTTACATTGACTTAGGCTGTGCGCGATTTGACAGGTGTCGTTTTCGCATTATAATTTACTATTCAGAAAATGTGCTATTTTTCTTGCTGAGATTGATTCAAGTTTTGCGTATTATTACACTGATTCGGATCTAACCTACAGTTCTTGCAATAATAAATAATCAACATGTCCATGATAATAAAACGCAAAAGGTACGTGCAGAAGAAATAAATGTGCCCATTGCACAGCTTCAAACTCCACAATCACCACCACAAATTTGACAAAAATTTATTAGAAGAAGAAAAGTGGTAAAGGTAGACTTCAACCGCGCTGCTTTGGAATACGATACCGGAATCGCATTTACTTGACATTCGTCATTTAGTTGATTATACGAGTAGCAACAATTCGACCAAGATTTCTTTCGTTGATTGTTGCATCCTATGGCATTGATACCACACCGTTTGAAGGCGGTCGAACTACACATTACGCTTTGAAACTGGCGATGAATTTTTTTCACGGTTGACAAACCAATAACGTGGACAATGACCAACCATTCGGCGACAGCGAAGTTGATGCGAGAATGCAAAATCATAATTTGGGATGAATGCACGATGGCGCATAAACCAGCATTTGATGATGGCTTTACAAGGTGATTCGAGATGTTTTGGTGGTCAGCGAAGATTTTCGGCAAACGCTTGCAGCGAAGTAATAAGGAAGTCGTCGATAGCTTGATAAACGGTCTTTGTTGTTTGTTTTTGCACCGGAAAGCAAATCGAAAAACATTTTTTATCATTTCACTCTCTACTGATTTTTATTCCATTCAAGTAAATCACATTGAAATTAGATCTATCTGGGTTTTATTATAGCTCTGCAGTTCATTTGAAGGCGTTAAATTTGGGCAAAACTAAGTTCGCCTGGTCCGCTAGTCATTTATAGAGGTAACTTAAATATTATTTCAATCGAACTCCTGTGTAAATTTATCATTAATCACTCAATTGGTAATTTTACGACTTTGCATGAGTATACCCTTAGGTATTTTTTTTTTTTTATAATTTTGAACGCGCTCAATGGATTTTGAAAACCTTTTATATGTTTTTAACACAGCGCGGCATCCGGTGAAAGAAGAGAAAGAAGAATAGAAAGATGTGTGGCACGACGTATTGAGACGGTGGTTGTTGTCTCAGATTTTATCTCCAGGAATAGTGGCTGAACTAATGAGGAGTAAATTACCGTGTCTTATTTATTCATGTCTCTTATAATTCGCATTATTTTATTTTATTTCGTTGTCATATTTATGAGTAGTTTACTCAATAACATGTTATTAGTGTTTGATTAGTCTTCGATTTGTTGCGATTTAGAGAACCGGGGTATTGCTAAAGGTTCTGACATGGATGTGGCAAGCTTCTTTGTTGATGGAATTAGCGAAGGTGATTCTAAATCAAGTTCATCACTTTTTATTTTTAATGGCGCTGCAAAAATTTTCTCAGGTGAAGTTTTATTTTGATTACCTTCATTAAACGACAGTGTATTGCTAGCAATTTTCCGATAAGAAGTTAAATTATCCACTTTTTCAGAAAGATGAAGCAGTTGCGCATGTAAATTTTCAAGATGTTCTAGTGATAATATTACTAATATCGTATTAAAAAAAATAGTTTTTAATATAAGTGATATACTTTGTTACATGTTCAACACAAGTGTTTGTTATGGTTGTTTTCCAAAAGCATTAAGGTGTGCAGAAATATTACCATTGTATAAGAAGGGTTATCGCAAAGAAGTGGAAAACTATCGACCCATATCCCTACTTCCTACTTTTTCTAAACTGTTTGAGAAGCTTCTAAAATCCCGCATGGTTTCGTTTCTAGATGACCAGAATTATTTTTCTAAAAACCAACTGGTTTTAGAGGTTGCAAATCCACAGAAGACGCTATCCTCCAGTTATGTACTGAACAGTTCGAAATCTACCATAGCTCTTTTCATAGATATGACGAAAGCTTTCGACATGGTAGATCATTAACTGCTTCTAGATAAACTGCATAGTTCTAGTTTTAGAGGAGTAATACATGATTGGTGTCGCTCTTATCTTAAAGATACAGCAATTAGTTAATGTTAATGGAAGTCTAAGTAGTACCCTTACAATAATGAATGTTGTTCCCCAGGGTTCTGTCCTTGGTCCGCTTTTATTCTTAATTTATATAAACTCCTTCTTCAAACAGGTTTTAAATGGATTACCTTCTGCATTTGCCGATGATATAGCTCTCTAAAAATGTCCCGTCGTTTGATTGCACTTTTAAAATTTAAGAAGACTTACATAAAATCAGGCAGTGGTTTGCATTTCACACACTTATCATAAGAGAGAAAACTAAAATAATGGCTTTTAAAATGTCAGGGAATATTCTTGTCGATTTTATCTTACGTTTGCATTCACATAACTGTGAAAGATTTTGTTTACACTTGCATACCTGTGGTCGAAAAAATTTTGATGAAAATATACAATGTTCTAATAAATATTTCAAAATTGAATCTGTTAGTGAGTTTAAATATCTCGTTGTCGTAATTGACTTCAACTTGAATTGGAAACATCATGCACGGTCAGTTAGATCTCATATGTTACGGGTGGCAGGCAAAATGTATCTTGTAAAACCATATTGTTCCAAAAAAGTATTAACTATGATTTATTATGGTCTAGCAAGCTCTAAGTTGCAATATAGTATAACGAGTTAGGGTGGAATTTATTATAACACTTTGGTTCTTTGATGTAAGAAAAACTTATCATTTCCATCCTTTCCTTACTAAAGTACAAAATTGGTTATTTACTATCGATTACACTAATATTGAATCCATTTTTCGATATATATCTTAATGCTTGGGGTGGTCGTGGCGCGATAGTTGTGTGCTCGACTGTCAACCTCGTGGTTGCAGGTTCGATTCCTGCCGTTGTCCATGTCTTCTTATATTCCATTATAAATCAATTCTCAAAATTATCATAAAATAAGTTGCTGCTTTGCTCATTACATGCTTTTTAGGCATAACACTAACAACATGTGATTGAGTAAGCTAGTATACCCATAAAAAATATGACACCAAAATAAATAAAATAATGCGAATTATAAGGAACATAAGTAAATAAGACACGGTAATTCTCTACGCATTAGTTCAGCCGCCATGCCTGGAGATAAATCTGAGACAACAAACAGCTCTAGTCTCAGAACATCGCGCCACACATCTTTCCTATCTTTCTATCTCTTTTTCCACCGGATGCCACGCTTTGTTAAGAAAAACATATAAAGGGTATTCTTAATCCCTTGAGCGCGTGCAAAGTTATAGAAAAAAAAAAAAAAAAATATGATAGCTTATTTTTTTTATTCTTTTATACTTTTTGTAGTACCCACTCTTTTTTGTATTATAATTATATAAGTTAACTGATAACTACCCCACATCATTTCTTGAATATATTAAATTATTTAATTTTTGTTACTGATAAATAGTTAAAGAATGACTACTGTTTATTCTTTCCATTTCTTGTAAGCATTAAATTCCTTTTTGGTATTATCATTGACTGTTAATAATTTAGTTTTAAGTTGGAATGAATAAAAAAATAAAAAAATAAAAAAAATAAATAAATTAAAAATTAAAAAAATTAAAACAAAAAAAATGTCTATTGTTTTGGAGTACATTACGTGCAATATTTGTGTAGGAAAAAGGGTCGCAGTCGTTGCAAAAATAATTTTCTTTCCTTAAGTAGCTTAATTGTGCTAAATGGAACGTCAATACATGCATTTAGACATTTTTGAAATTTAATTTTTGGCCTTTAACTTTGAAAAATAAAATTTAAATATTCTCTTCAAAAATTTTTGGATCAGCCTGTAATTCGTAAGTTAAACAAAAATGTTAAAGTCTCATCTAGATGGTAATGTAGTGCATTGACAAGTTGTTAGCTACAAGAGTAAGTTCGTATTGGATAAGTATTTGTTGTAATGCCAATAAAGATCTTAATCAATGTGGAAATACAATGTTAGAGTGTTTTTAGCAAGAAATGTTAGTATTTAACGAGTTGAATAAATAAAAAAATATTGCAACATAAATAAATTGTTAAATAGTCAGGAAGAATATTAATGAAATATTTTTAGTTCATGAATAAATACAAAAAAAAGAGAATTTTATAAACATTTAATGTTGTATAATTCAAAAAATTGATTTTAAAAATAATTATTCCAGAGTATTCTAAATTTTTAAAAATGTGTAACAATTTGTATAGAATATTCATACTTTGTGCCCAAAACAAAGAGTAGCATCACTGGCATTGTTTTGTCTATTTTTTTTTTTGTTAAGAAACGAAGTAACTGGGCCGAATAGTTCTAACTTTTGACAACACGATTTGTAGTTAGAAATTTTTGCAAGAACAAAAGCTTTGATTTGCTGTTTTTTCTTGTTCTAACTTAACTAAACTGCACTAGTCCTTGTCGGAAATTGTGCTCGGTGGTAGGAGTCAGGTGCCAGGTGCCGGGAAACAAAATGCTGATGGGATATTTAGTCCCCGGACACAATGTTTAACACCCAAAAAAACAATCAGCAGAAACTTTGTAATCGAAATTACATAATTATTGTTAAGCAACTGAACGTGCAGCTTATTGTGTCCATTCTTTACATTGAAAGGACACTGGTGCATCGGTGTGTGAATGGGGCTGAAATTCCGTATTCCGACATCGACAGGATGTGGTGCCGATGCGAGGGTGGACAAAATATACGTATACACAAATGTATACATAGGTATTATGTTTTTGTTGCAAGAATGAGCTTCCGTTTACTCCGAACCCGAACAGAATCATCCCTTTGGGGGCTCTATAACGTTACCTGCAGTGTGAGTATACAGTGATGGGGCAGCATTTAAACCAGGCCCAGGCACTATAGTTAGGTATAGTGTCAACATCAAGCCCGGTGCAGTCTCGAGTTTATTGAAAACTCAAGTGAGTAAAGCAAAGGGCTGGGGGCGGTACTGGCCATGGCAGTATTTTTATGTATACAAAGATAAAAATAAAGAGTGTGAGTTTGAATTGCTTACAGAAATGTGCCTGCAGAAAATTTCTTATAACGTGCAATTTAAAGAGCTATTATTTCCACAGCGGTTGATATAATGGATGTTGACATTATTGTGTTTTAACGTCCTTGAGTGAAAGGGACATTCATTAGGACTAACACTCGTTTGCTGTGTTGTATACTATATCAACTACTATATTATGTCGTGTCGTTCGCTTCGGACACACTTAAAAATGCAGATTCCACTTCAGCGCCAAAACGAGATTTTGTCGAGGGATAAATTATCTTCGAAACAAAACAACAGCAAACGACAAAAAAGGACATTGCAGTTGCAGATAATAGATTATACCTCTAGCATATAGTATAAGGAAAGCTTAGGATAGTACTCTAGAGATGGAAATAAAAAAATAGTGGTGATTTTTTTTCATAAATTACACTAAAGAGAAGTCCTTTGAAAGAAATCATCAATTAGAAACAGCTCTCTGTAAAGGGACTCGCAGATGGATGAAAAAAATTAAGTTTTATGTAATTGAAAGGAAAATTACTCAGTTTAAAATAACAGAATAAATTGAAATAAGACATTTTTGTTTTTGTTGTTGTTTAGATGCAGAATTTCTAAACTTCGTGGCCCTACAGAATTCTCAGGGGTTAAAAATAGGTGTATTCTTATATAAACAGTGTGTCATTTAAAAAGAGAGGAGACTAAAAGGACGGCTTTTCATTTTGCATTCAAAGTAATCAACAAGCCAACAGCAACATCATCTTTTCATCTATGACCTTTCATTTTTATTTACCTCCAGG
The DNA here is from genome assembly GCA_910595825.1 of Philhelius pedissequus. Lineage (NCBI taxonomy): Eukaryota > Metazoa > Arthropoda > Insecta > Diptera > Syrphidae > Philhelius > Philhelius pedissequus. Next base: position 10,058,027 of record OU343161.1, on the reverse strand, counting down.
ATCTTGGTATAGTTTTTATATATAAGCAATTTTTTTTTTATTTTTTAATGTCCCGGATCTTAAGCCCTAGAGTCCTTCAAAGTTAATTAAAACTCAGTGTTGAGGAGACAAAAACCAGGCACAGAGAAAAGAAGAAGGTTTAAAAAAAAAGTTGGAAATGAAGGGATATAAAAAAGTAAATAAAGTGAGAGGTGACGCTCTGAAGCTTATTTAGATCCTTTGCTTATGATAATAAGAGAAAATACCTTTAAGATTCAAGAAAATTGATATTATATATTAAATGAATGATTTCAAGAATTCACTGAAGAATTTTTTGGTATTTATAATGCTTTCGAGGAAATGTAGCATTTCAACTACTACATAGCTAAGTAAATGTTTCATCGAGAATTTACTAGAAAATTATGTTAAGGAATTCCAGTGAATCGACTTGCTTTCAAGCAGAACATTTAAACATTTTGAATTATTTTGTAGCATTCTGCCGTAAGAAATTAAGCATTTGGAAATTTTTGGAATTTTCGTTAAATAATAATGAATGTTGTAGAAATCTTTCCGTCACGATTTATTTAGGTTTTCCAAATCTGGAGATCCACCCCGAGAGAAAAGCTGCCGCAACTATTTCTGCGATAATAGCTATCTTGAAAAGGAATAACTTCTGGCCATCTTGTAAATCGATCAAAATAGCTGAGGGCGTATAGGTATCCATCTGAATATGTTAAGGGTCCAACAAGATCTAGATGAACATGATGAAATATTTCTTCAGGTGGTACAAAATTGGTAATTGGAAATCTTGTGATGCTTTTTTCCGAAAGGCTGAGGTAAGCTCGTCTGTGTCCAGGGTATCCTGAAGAAAGCACAATAAAACTCGGGTTTAGGAAGGCTAGAACTCTTTTAATTTATCTTTTATTGCGTACAATATTTTCTTTTACAATATTCTTACAAACTCTTTAACTTACGATAAATAACACGGTATTTCATATAAGTGGCAGCCCAGGTTCTGCTCAGAAGGAGCAGACATTGAATAGTGAATATACACGCCCACAACTTACTCGGAAGGAGCAAGAGGGAAAAAAAGGTTAGGAATCTAATTCCTGCCCAAGGCTAATCCAAGGGAAAGTCGGGTAAGTCCAAAACTTACTCAGGAACAGTAAGAGGGGAAAACGTTTAGGAATCTAATTCCTGCCCAATGCTTATCCAAGGGAAAGTCGCATATCTAGAGAATAGGCTTTTTAGAGTAAGACGTGGAAACGATTACTCGGATCTCAAAGATATAGTGGCCGGGGTACCACAAGGAAGTGTCTAAGGTCCGATATTGTACCTATTACTTACACGTGAAAAACCTCAAACAGAAGACACTATCGTAGCAACGTTTGCTGACGACACTGCAATACTAGAAGTATGCCAAACGATAAATGATAAACGACTAAATTACAGAAAGCTCTGAATAATATCAGTGAATGGACAAAAACATGGCGGATATCGCTTAACGAAGTAAAATCAGTCCATGAAGATTTGACATATAAAAAAATGAATAAATTACCAGTATTTGTTAATACGGTTCAAGTTCCATTTGCTTATCAAGCAAAATATCTCGGAATGACTCTAGACGCGAAATTAAATGGAAACCGCATTTTAAAAAGAAATGCGAGGAGTTAAATAATAAACTCAGAGATATGTACTCGTTGCTCGGGAAACACTCTAAGCTCAGTATCGAAAACAAGATAATTTTGCTTAAGCCTGTCTGGACTTACGGTATACAACTCTGGGGTTGTACGCGAGATTCTAATTTAAATACCTTACAAACATTTGAAAATAAACTGCTAAGATCGTTTGTAAACCCACCTTGGTATATTAGAAACGAAGATCTCCATAGAGATCTCGGGATTCACACGGTTCGCGATGAAATAAAAAATGTTGCTCGAAATCATAGAAAACGGTTAAAACAACACTGTAATAGTACTATAATCGGCATTATCGATGAGACGAATTTTGTACGCCGCCTCCGAAGGACTTAGCGTTCGAAACGAAAGCAGTTGTGACTGCGATTTTGCAGAGCTAGATAGTTTTTCCAGTTCCGTATTTTTAATAGATTTCTGGTGTTGGTCAATTTGAATGTTTGTTTTCGAAGGACCTTTACTACAATTTTCCAAAAAGGAATTGTTCCATCGGGTTGTCCGAAATAGGTAGATATATTTTTTTTTTCAGATTTGCATTTGCAGACGTTTTCGGCATTGCTTCTGGAATAACTATAGATCTCAAATTAATCGTTTGATTAAATAATATAATTGCGTACAATTTCATTTTAAAGCAAATCCTAAATTTTATACGAACTTTTATCGAAAACAAAAATACAACCACTAACAAAAAATCTCATTGACATGAAAGTAAATCCAGAAACTTTAGAATAGAACAGAAAAAAACTGTCAAACAAAACTAAACAGATAGACCACTTAACAACTTTTTTCAAGTTTCTCATACAGAAACAAATTGAAAACTAAAAGTGAAAAACATTAGGAGAGTGTATATGTGAATGCAAAAGTAAACTATACTCTGTTCAATTTATATGTACAGTACAGAGAAGATAAGATATTTGCCTTTCACCCTTACTATTATGGATTTCAATAAGCTATCTCTATTTCTATAAAGCTTTTCCATTTTCCACGGCAGCCGTGTATTATAAATTGGCATATTTCGCTCACAAATGTCGGTAGGGTTACCAATGATTAATTTAGATTTCATGAACAGAAACATATTACGATGAGCTGTTTCAAACACACTGGTGCCGGCTGGTGCAAACAACTTAAGAAATCGCCACTGAAATATTTCATAAGCCCACGTACATTCCACGATGACCTATCTGCTCCGCAGCTGAGAGGAGGCTGATCGCCAATTTGACTCTTATAGTGTATATTAAAGAAATAAACACATTGATTGAGAGTTATCATTGGTCCTTTAATGGAAATTAATAACTTTTTTGGTTTTGGCTAAGAAGCTTTCAGAATCGAAGCTTTCTAAGAGCTTTTGAGAGCATATATTTTAATTTTAAGGGTGTTGTCTATGTGTGCTTTTCTGCTTACATATTTTGTTTATTTGTCTGTTTCTTTGAAAAACTGTTAAAATGCAGCTATATATTATTTGCTTCGTATTTTTTTTAAGGAAAAATTACTAGTTGAACAAGTTTTTGATGTACTTTGGTTAATTAATTAATTGCAACACTAAACCAGTGCTGCCACTAAGAAATTAAAAAAAAACATAGTTTTAAAACATTATTTGGGATAAAAAAACATGACGGACCTATCTCGTAGTTAGATACGCGTTCAATAAAAATAAAAAGAAAGATTTCAAATAGACAATTTGGAAACCATTTCATGAGTATGTAAAACAAATATAGATATTAAATTAACAGTTTTTTATGCAATTGCTGAATGAAGCTGAACTCAGTGTTCAAAGCAAAATGGTATCAGGAAAATAAAAAGGATTGAAAAAGGATAAAACGATTGAAGCTTTTAATAATTGAAATAAACAAATGAGAAAAAAACAGTTTCATCCTCTGACCTCTTTTACTCACCATCATTGCGGACGTTCGGTGGCGCATAGCTTTGCTGTGCAATACGTTCGTTGTTGTTGTAATACGTGTTAAATAACACGCCATTAACAGCTGACGACCATGAAAACGAACAAAACATATGATTTCCAAATCGAAGCCGAGCTAGCGCTAAATTTTTGGTATACTTAAGTATCGTAGTGCAAAGCTGACTAAGAAATCAGCTGTCTTTTCAATTGTTGTTTGTGAACTTTAATTACGTACCTAATACATATTCTTCTTCTTCTGAATCGGTTGAAACATTTGTGGTTCCTACTTCCTAATTCATTTTAAATTTATATTTTATCCAGCAAATGTATGTTTAATTCACTTTGAGCCGAAGCGTAATCGTAAGCAATTAGTTTTTTTTCTGTTTCGACTTTTGACAGAAATGTTTACCTATTGGGTTTTATCCGTTCACAAACGCGGATGATCTGGCTCTTGCCTAAGCTGCAGTTGATATAGTAAACCTTAAGCAACAAATAAATATAAATCTTGTTTCATTGAACTGTTGGTTCAAATATCATAATATGGTTCTTAGTAGTAAGTCTAAAGTCATGTCATTTTCGCTCTCAAAAACTTTTAATCTGGATGAAATAGAACACCACTTCACAGGTTGTGATCGCTTAAATTGCAGTGCCGAGTGATTAAGTCTTGAACCAGTTAGTGAATTCAGATACTTAGGAGTTACGCTGGATAGTAAGCTAAACTGGAAAAGCCACATTACTAATGTAAAACAGTTAATCTACATAAGTTTGAATAAAATATATCATCTTCGTAAATTTGTACCATCGAATCTTTTAGTTACAATCTACTATGCTCTTGTAAATTCCCGACTTGAGTATGGGATAACCTGCTGGGGAAGTGCATTTATAAGGAACATGCAACCGCTAATTACTGCTCAAAAAAAGGTACTAAGGGTAATGGTTTTCACACCTAAATGGGAGCCTTCGCTCCCATTGTTCAAAACCCTAGACATTTTGCCACTCGTTATTTATATGTGTTTAAGGTATTTAGAATATTCTTTTTACGAGGGGGATATCACAACAAACGAATGAATGAAATTTTTTTACTACGTAATTCAAACTCTGCTGTAGTTCCTAGAGTAAGGACGGAACACTATAGACGGTTTGTCACTATAATTGCTCCCTTTGTTTACAACAAGCTACCATGGGATATACGCAAGCAAATAGATAGTAAATCAATTTTTTTCAACCGTCTTCGATTATGGCTACTTAATAGTGATGATGTAGAAATATTGATACAAGTATTGAACTAACTTCGCATTACAATCCAAAATAATTACCTTTGCTCTCCTAAAAAAAAAAAGTCTTTTTCGCCTCCATTTCAAATCTCAAAAAAACAATCGCTTTCTCTTCCTGCGCGGCTCCGTATGACATATTAGTTTTTATAAATCTTCTTAAAAAAGAAAAAAAACACTTGATACTGGCACTTCTTGCCACAAAGTGTATTAGTTACAATTATTGTTCATGGTTGAATAACTATGTTCTCTTATTTAAGTTTTCCTTGATAACTGATACTGTATAGAAAAATTGTAAAATATTTGTGAAAAATAAATAATAAAAATATGCCAATTTATAATGCTCACAACGGCAACCGTGGAAATTGGAAAAGCTTTATAGAAATAGAGATAGCTTATTGAAATCCATAATGTAGGTGTGAAAGGCAAATATCCTATTTTCCCTGTACTGAAAATATTAACCAAACGGAGTACTGGAATATGAACGAAAGCTGTCTTGGAAGTTGTCCACATAACTTATTATAGTAAAAATGTTAAGGCACGTCTGCATTTCTTACTTCAAGATTATTTTGTTTTTCGAAAATATTCACAAATATGCATTTATTGTTGAAAATATACAATTAAAAGTAAAATATGAATTAATAATAAAATATGCAAAAATTTGTACTAACTAAATTAAATGTCATTTTAAAGTAAATTGATTGATTCGTATTTTATTTTATTCCTGTGTTTCTAAATTAAAAAAAAAATATTCAGTTGTATGAAAATCCTAGAACTGATTATAGCCGTAGTTAACTTTCCGATGTATCTCAAATCTCTGAGTTGACAAGAACTTGATTTGTCAGGTTTTTGTTGAAAGGCCAAAGTAACAGGTTTGTGGTCAGTATAAAGAAAAAACTATCTTCCTTCTGCCATGTGTTGAAAATGCTTAATTTGCACGAAACCACTTAGGAACTCGCGCGATGTAATATGTAATCATCACAAAAATATATATAATATTTTGTGTATAAGCATTTCGTTAACTCGATTTTATTTTACAAACAATATTGTGTACAATTCTATTCATTCATACCTGTGATTGCGCAAATTTGGTACACATGTCAGACATGTAACTAATGCTTTATGATTTTGCTTTGACGTTAGAATAAATAATTGTTTAATTTTTACATATTCTCCATAGCTACACAATATTGTGTACTTCTAACACGTCGCGTCGTCAACAACGTTAACTTTATTTAAAATTTATTTCACAAATTCAACTGCCATTGGTATTTTATTTTTAATTGGTTTTTAAATCCTCAAAAAAAAAAGAAAGATACCCTCCAAAAACTCTTCTGTAAATAAAATTCAATTCGAGCGGAAAAAATCGTTTTGATCATTTCGCTTTCTGACAAACATGTAATTTGCATGACTTTACCTTTTTTTTTTGTTCTAAAATATTTTATTCACTTCTTTAAAGTCATAAAATAAAAACACGAATAAAAAGGAATTCAGCGTTTTATACTGCCAAATTCCAATCAAAGATTAATGGTCTAAAGACGAAAAAAAAGGAACTTTTTATGTAGAAGTAATGGAAATATGTCTAGGCAGGTCCATACGATACATAATACAGTAATGTGTTAAAATAAAATTTTTACTCAGGAGAATGTGACAGCAAGAATTAGATAAGATTAATATTTTATCAATGGTTCGCTGATATCATAAAGGTCGTAGAGTCTGCTTACTAAGCCAAGAATGATTTTATAGAATTTTTAGCTTTCAGTGGCCAGTCGAGAGAATCAATAAGATTCTTTGGTTTTTAATATTAAAGTTTCAATTCTCAAGTGTTAGTAAGGCTTATTTCAGCTCTGAGACTTATTTTCAAGATTGGGATCTATTGGCATCCTTCTTCTCTTGATTTTAAGTTTCATGATGGAGAAACCTACACCTCAGGTATTTTGCAGAATTCATTATAATGGCGGCAGTGTTCCTATTATAGCCAAAGGGCGTTTATCTTTAGGCCGCGACTCCATTAGAAATATTTATTTCGGCCTTTATTGTAGACACTACTACGTAAATTTATATTTCTTTGGTATGTGGGCAAACATAAATCGTAAGATATCATTGTTCTCTAAGGAGCTCTATGCACTTTACCTACTTTAGAATAGGTATAACCGGTTTTTTCTTATGAAATATTTTAATTAAATATGAAAATAAGTAAACTATGAACAAGATTCAATAAATTTGTGCACGAAAAATGAGGAATGTCATGAAACGTCAAATTTTATTTCTGCAGTTATTTCTTGAGAGAAGACAAGAAATAAATACAGATTTTTATGTCTAAGAATAAAAGAAATCCAGACATATGGGGCCTCCACAAGAAATATTGACTACTTGACACATTTCTTGCAATCATTTATTTCAAGTAGAGGCCTAGGGTTATTTCCCTGAAGTTTGACAATTTGTCCCTGATCTAATTAATTTAACCAAGCAAACATACGAGTATGAAAGTCTTTCTAATAAATAATTTCAACAAAACAAGGTTTCTAAACAAAAATTTAACAAAAAAAAGGAAAATTTAGCGGAAAAAAATATCCGCTGCGAAAAAGTGTGATTTTTAGATATTAAGGTAACAATCCAAAATAATGAACTATTACATTGAAGTGATATGGATGGCTAATATGTCGATTCGTAAAAAAATGTTAAAATTACAATAAATTTTCAGGTTGTATTGGCTGAGATATAAACATCGAACCTACGGCGACGTAAGAGTGAAGTACATTGACCTTTATACTACGGGTTACTAGTAATCTCTATTCCAATAGTGTGGCACATCCATCCAGTTCATATTAACCAGCATCATTCTCTGTCAATCTCTCCAAATATGTAGAATTAACTTTGCATCTAAAATTAATTAGCACACATTTGAGTTTCAAGAGTTATCTAAGGTTGAACCCAGATATTTCGGACTTGCGGTTTTTAAAAATTATCTATTTCGTTGTTCTAAAAATCATTTATACATCGGTTTTGAAGGTAGTAATGATTGGATAGACGTAGAATGATGTTGTCCAGGCATTATAACTAGTATATTACCTTACATTACCCATATTCTTAATTCCATATTGACCACGTCTTGCTTCCAATTGAAATGGGATAATTCCAATATCCTAAAGATGAAAAACTGTGGCATAATTGACTACAGACCTATTTTAATTTAACCTTTTCCTCAAAAGCACTTTTAAAGCAGATTCAAATACACATAACAGAATATCAATTTGTAAGCCTGCACCAGTAAAGTTTTCTTCTAAAACGAAGCTATAAGTCCGTTTGTTGTACGTTATTGACAAAATTAGCTTTTGGCACAGTCAACCATTCATTTTTATGCGGAAAACTTACAAACAGTTTCAAGTTCTCTAAAAATTCGACAAAACTAATTCAGTCCTATTTTACTAGAAGACAACAATCGGTAGTAGTGGGGATCGCAAAATCAAAGTTCTTACCAATGCAACGTACAGTTGGGATCCACAGGGATCTATTCTTCGATGTATTCTTTTTTCATTATATATAATATATATTATATCAGTTGAAAGAACAGACTATAGGCAGAATTAACGAAGATCTTAAAAATATTCTTGACTGGGTGAAATTGAATCATGGGCTGCGTTCGTAATTGGAAAACTTCCGTAATACTGCCAAATTTGGTGTTCATAAATGTAAATAAACAGCATAAACTCTGTATAAGAATGGCAGCCAATTGCGGCCAAGTTGGCATTTGGTTTTATTATGTTGCTGAATTTACAAGAACATGGCAGTCTTTGGCAAATATTTATTTAAATAATTAAATTTATTTATAATTTAATATTTGAATAAAAAGCTTATTTCTCTAAAAGGGCACTTATTTGTAAGCTTCCAAATAGTGAGGTAGACTGCCAGCCTCACATCTATTTTCGGCAGTCCGCTATTTGAGTTTTTTCCAAAATTGCGTACGTTCTTTCAAAACAAACTGTTGGAAGATCTGTGTAATTTCTGTAAGAAACAGTTTTGAATGCAATAAGGGGCTTACTTGAAATATAGATTTGGTCATCCGAAAATGGTTTTGAAAAATGTTATCCGGAAATTCCTTGATCGTTTTAAGGATATTATTATTTTTTTGGAATATGTCTTCTAAAAGGTTTCATTCATATTCAAAAATATTTTACTTCTTCTGCGGTTTTTAAATTTTCTTATTTCTGCCAATTTGTATTCTATGTTTTCAAGAACGGTTTCTCTCGCAAAGATTAAACCAGTATGTTTTAAAATATTTTTGTTTATAACCATTTTTTAAATGTATGAACTACAAATTAAATCAAAACAAAATATTGCAAGTTAACGATATCCTACGCGAGGATATTACAAAAAACGCGAACGCCGACCCACGAGGGCCGGCCCAACGGTTCGACTTACTTTGTCTCAGATATAGATTCAGATTTATGTGATTAGTAATAAATGGAAAAGAGGGGAAAACGTCTTGATCACTCGGAGGTCCAATACGAACTGACTAACGGAATCCAAGTTTCCGTTAGGCACACATTTGTCCCACAGTGCAGGTATGGCTATTGGTCCCACGGTGTAAAGCGCTGACTAGTCAAAGAGACCAATTCGAGTTCATATAACGGCGACGTAATCTGATAATAATGCACCGGGACTGTGGGAACAGGTTCAGTCATTAATATGCTGACTCAGCGAATCCGATGTGATTCGCTGTTTTATTATCGGGTCAATGCCCGGGTGCATTGTGATAACTTGCACAATATTATTTTCTATTGGCCCTAGATGGTGCAATATTTTTTCCAATAATTATTAATTAAATCACTCGCTGAGATGTTCATTTCTCGAAAATTGAAAAATAACTAAGCAAATATTGTGCAATATTATCTAAAGACGAACAGCAATATTGTGCAATATCAAATATTGCGCAATAATATTGAGCGTCTAGGGACCGCTTTAAAAATAATTAATATTTTCTATTTTGTCAAGGTTTGCTTTGAACTCATTTTAAACAAAATATATAACACACATGCAGTTATAATTGTATTCATAAACGTATTTGAGCATATTTTAAGCAGGGCAAGTAAAACAAAGTCTGCAATTACGAACTCAGCCATGTTCTTTTAAGTCCAGCCAATTCTAAAACCATCATAAACTATCGTAGAATGCTAGAACTTTACACTTTTCCAAGTTTAAAATAAGGTACCTCCGTAATTGAGTATGTTAATATACATCTAGAAATCTGGACCTCCCCTTCAACCGTACTCTTACGTGGGACGACCATAAAGCATAACCATTAGCAAGGTTTATGGTACGCGAGTCCTGTTGGCTACACATACATTTTTACTAGCCACAACGAAGCTTATTCTCGCTTACAGTGGTCTTGCAAATATTTTTTTTTAAATTTTGTCTTAAGATCTCACGATTAAAATTTGTTGGTGACATATTTTTGGAAAAACTGAAAAAAAAAAATAATAATTTGCACCCCTCTGTGTAATCAATTCTGTTCCATCTGTTGATTCTTTAATTTAATTTATTACACACTGAAATTCTGGTATTAATGGATGACGATAATAATTTGTAACATTTGTTGCACGTAATCATGGCGAAAATTTATTTATTATGTGCCTATGTTGTGCTCTAAATTCTTCGAACCATTCAGGATGTTCATTCCCTTATGAAAACAATTTCATCAGCAAAATGTCAATTCTAATAAATGTTGACATATATTTTGGTATGGTCCTTTCAGAGTATAGGTCGCCCCAAACCTATGGACATTACGTGGACGTGCCATTTAAATTTTAGCCCTCTCCGACTTATTATATAGAAGAGACGTGTCGTCGTGTCGGTGGACAACTTAACTCGATTATTCAACAATAATGCCTACGCATACTCGTGTCTTGAGAAACTGGTAGGCATGATGTGGTAATTATGGATATGTATTGATTGAAGAAACGTACACACAATAACAATAGAATCCTTGGTTGGGATTTGTGTGATTTTATTACTCATGTCGCAGTATAAGCGAAATGCATAAATTCAATTTGTATAACATAAATGAGATTGATAAGGATTTGAAATTATTCCTTTACATAATGTATACGAGTAGAGTAGCCCTAGGCCCTAAGATATAGTTTGTGGCTTTGTTTTTGGGATCGACCCCACAGGAGTGTAAAGTACATGAGTCCATCATAGCGTGATTATGTCCATTAAAAAAAATGGGTGTCTATATTACCCACCCACTCTTCGAATATTAAATGCAAGTTGTATGTACATAAAGCTCTTTCACAAAAGTAGAAGTATTAAAGACTAGTAAGTGAACCCAAAAAGGAGGTCCGGAAATGAAAATCTTGAATTATCGATGTTTCCTTTGTATACACCATAAGGCCTACCGTTGTGTGAAACTACAAGACTCTACCCAGCAATCATTTATCTGAAGGTTCAGATTCTAATCACCAAAAATGAAGAATAATATTCAGGAAACCTTCAGTTTTTTGAACGAATTATGAATATATACAAAGATCCTACAAATTCTTACCAGAGAGACACAAAGAGATATGTATTCTGTGTCAAAAAAAACAACAGTCATATTTTGTTGTTGGATCCTTCATATGGAGATCCTTTTTTGTTCATCCTTTTATTTTTCTTTTTACCAAGGGGTAATGATGACGGGTCATTGTAATGACAAAAGTTTCGTTTGCATAATCGATTATCAGTTCGAAAAAGTTTTTCGAAAGATCGGTTTAGATAGGTATATAACCATCAGCTTGTGTTTTAATAGTAAATCGATACCTACTTACTTAACAAAAAATATATATAAAAAGCAAATGATTAAACATAAAGGTATGTACAAAATGGTGTTAAATTTTCTTAGAAATATAAAAATCATTTCTTTAATTATAGCATCGTGTAACAATTAAGAAGTCCTGGAAGCTATAAAAGCCAAACCAGAGGCAAATCAAAAAATGTTCCAGATGCTCACCGATGAAATATTCAATCATAAATGAATCAGAAATAATGAATTCACTTATGATGCAATTTGAATCCTTTTACCTGGGCTGTTAGACACCAATTTGAATCATTTTGATGATTCATTCATGATCTGAAATTTCATTCAAAATTCTGAAATTAAATGAGCGTATATAACCGTTCCATATATTCCTTTAAATGATTAATTCCTGAACCTCTTCTGAATCGCAAAAATGATTCCTGTACGATTAATTAAAGTGAAGGTATATACTTAGAAATCCTTCACTTAATTGAATTTTATTGAAATTATTTTTATGATTTAGAAAAGATTCAGGCATTAATCATTTAAATGAATATATGGAGATCTTATATACGTTCATTTAAATGACGAATTTTCAGATCATAAATGAATCATTACAATGATTCATATTGGTGTCTAAGAGCCCAGGTAAAAGGATTCAAATTGCATAAAAAGTGAATTATTTTCGGCCGGTTTCTTCACTTTTATGAATTAATTATCGTTTATTTCTGAATTAAAATGTTTGCTGGGTACGATGTCGGGAAGTGCTCCATAATTTTGATGATCTGTCAGTGAGTGAGTGAGTCAGTTACGGTTCATGCGATTTTGCAGTCTTATATCTCGGGAACCACTAAAGCTAAAGAATTGAAATTTGAAGAGTTGCCTAATCCTGGTGAGTATAGCAAATGCTAAGAGTTTGAAGTTTCTGACTTTATTGGCGGGATTAAACGGGACAAGTCGGTATTTTAAAAAGCGGGATTATAATAGATCGGAATTTTGATCGAGCGGGATTTTGAAGACAGGATTTAAATAAACACAGTATTTTAGTCGGCGGGATTTTAAAACTTTTTTTTTTCGGGATTTTTGAAAAAAACGAGATTATAAAAAGCTGAATTCCCATACGCTCTCTCTGGAATAGCACATGTACTAATTTTTACTATTAGTATAAATATATGGTTCCTGTGGGTTAGATTTGTTTTAACTTCGCATATAGCATATAGCTTTTATTCACAAAACGCCACAAATGGCATAGACATACAAACAACATGCAGTTCGTGTTCCAGTATTCTAATTCAATGTTCCAGCAAACCAAAGCAACACGAAAGCTCTACACCAAATCTGTAGTACAGAGTACAGACAAGCAGGCTGTTTCGTTTTAGTTGAGGCACGCGGCGCATGCATGCGAAAATCCAGAGAAGAATACGTTTAATCGAATAGAAACCGCTCATTTTTCTGACTTCGTTTCCCCCCCGGAAAAAGTTGATTTAAAGACTTTAAGGTAATACTTCGAAACAAATATTATCCAAAAGTCAAAATGTAGTTTGTTGAATACCTGTCAAGCCATGAACTGTCAAAATCGATTGAGGGATGACTCCGATTTAAATGGATTAAAAAATCTATAAAATTCAAATGTTACCTCCGAAATCTGAGGCTGAAATTTTTCGATTTTGACGAACCCCATACCGAAAGGTTTCGTCTTGTTGCCAGCCCAAGTGTTAAATAATTTTATGGACTTATATCCTACTTGCTTAAAATTAAATTATGGAATTAATATCAAGTGGAGTTTTATCCCTGCACATTTTAAAGTTGCATTCCAGCGAATTTTGTATTCGCCGATTTTTGGAATGCATCCTGACAGTTTGCTGAAGATATCTTGTTGGTCAAGTAGAATATATTAAAATGCTATTTTCTTTTTATATTATTTTAACGAATTTACGAAGTTTTTTTTTTATTAAAATTTAAAGACAGGATCATTTTTCACTTTGTCGAAAAGTTTTAAATAAAATCAAAGCCTTATTTTCTCTTGGAATGCTATAAAATATGTATTTGTAATGTTCATGTACAATAAGTCTGGCAAGACTTCCAATTTCTTTATACTCGTATTTTATGGCTTATATTTTATTATTACCGTGTTGTGATATACGCTAAGAGTTAAAGATGCATGTTAGTTTGTCTTTTTTTGGGAAACCATGTGTACCATAATATCCGGCTGTACCATAATCCAGAAATTTACTCACACCCTTTGTTAGATATTTTAAGCACGTGTATCGTAGGCATCATCGAGTCATTACTAACTCATATACCAACATTGTTAAAAAACGAAAACCCACATGAATTTTAAATCAATAATAGTCGGAAATTGTATTATCAACTTTCATATTTTTGATTTGGATTCTGAGTGACTGAGCATCTATGAACATTACTTGCAATCTTTAACACACAAATCAAAGTTGTACGCCTCAAAGCCCGAATTTACACATGATATTACGGAAATTAATAATCTGAGATCTGATATAGACTATGAGATCTATCGACCCTATATTTATTTGGACTATGCGGCTCCTTTTGTGTTGTCAAAACGTTCGTCTTTTTCTTAAGTAAGGAGCTCACGAAAAAAAAAACAATCCTCCTTGGATTGTTAAATTAAATCCTTGTGAAGTTATTAAGGTCTAGGCTTTTTTTCTGGTTTACTCACCCACTCACCATAACAAGCCCTGGTAGATAACTTCATACTTATCATAAAAACCGACATTGCCTTAGATAGAGAATCTTAAGTAATCTCAAAAATAAAAGAACATCATTTGAAAAAATTAAAATTCAAAACACGTTTTTGGGGCAGTAAACTTATACAGCCGAATTTCAGAGTGAGTAGAAAAGCTATGGAAAACGATGACTGTTTCTTTATTGTGTAGGTATATAAGAAACTATGTGTTGATGTGAGAGATGTCGAATAGGAGGACAAAATACAGCAGGTTCAGGACTAAGTACGCATTTATTCTGCAGGGTGTCTTAACGTGAAATCTTTAAATTGAATGCTTAAATCAAATCATGTTTAAATTTGGCAAGTGTAAGGGATTCAAGTAAGTACCTTTGTATATTTTTTTTTATTCAAATTCTTTTTTTTTCTGTATCTTTAATATAACCCGGGAAAGAGCATTTAAGAAAAAGTAAGTTATGGGATTTTTTAAGGCTATCACTCAATAAGGAGCATATGTGGTTTAATTAAGGTGTTCATATAGTTGTTTGTATGGAATAGTGCTGTACCGCCTTGGCTTTAAATTGTTCAAATGAAATCCTAATTATTATTAATCAAATGATGTACTTTAAATTCGATTATAATCATAAGGAGAAAATACAAAACCAATAAATTCAATGGATAAGGTTTTGAAAACTATTAAATTCGAATTAATAAGCAAATACCCAAATAAAGCAAGTAGACGAAATGCGCAGGCGGCAGAGACTATTTACAGCAACGAAATGTGGGCGAGCACATTTTTACTAGCGATATGTGTACTATAGGGCAAGTTTTGCATCTCGAACTCGAGATTTTCATCAAACTTGATATTACGATGATAGAGAATACAACTACAATTCCATCAATTTATCTGTCTGTCTGCCTGTGTGTGTGTGGATCGATCTACAGCCTAAACGACTCAAGCAATTTTCTTGAAACTTGGTAACTAAGCCTGTCAACTCAAGCATGTGTGAATTTTATTCATTTCAAATCATCTGTCAAACATCGGTATTCTGTCCTTTGTCTCATTTTATCACGATTAGTTAATACTGTGATATTTCGCTTCCGATCTCAAGATTTCACAGCTTATCTCTTTCTCCTTGTAATTTGCATTCTAAACATTCTTATTTCCCATAGAAAATATGGTCCATTTATAATCAGTTCGTGGAAATTGTGTCATTTATTTTCTCAATCTTTCAAAATGACAATGAAGTCCTTATCGCCTCTTGCAGAAAATAACACTTTTCAAATTGTTCACCAATCATACCGATTAAGACTTCAATTTTGTTTGGACTACAATAATTAATAGCCCTCTATCAATTTTCATAAGTTAGATGTGCTCCTGCTCCATTAAAATGATAATAAATGACAAGAATTGGATTAATGAAACGCCTCTGCATGAACATTTTCATAATTTCAACTTTTTCTTTGTTTATCTACACCTAAAAGCTGACCGCTTTACCAAATTTCATAATACTGCACTAATCGAAAGTGCTCTCAATAAAACTATTTAATATTAATTCTATGGAAATGAGCGGTTGCCACGCCCCTGCATGAAAAATCTCAATTTTTTTTAAATTTTGTATTTGCCACTGCTGTACCAAATTTTATCCATTTACGACAATCAGAAGTAATCTAAGTAATATATACGAATTCTATGGAAATGGGTGGATACCAGGCCCCCTGAATGGAAAATCTTAAATTTTCGATTTTTACTTGCAATTATAGGTACTATAAGGCAAGTTATGGATTCGTGCAAAAAAAAACTCTAACAATCAAACATGACATTACGATCATAGCGAACTCCAAAAAAGTTGATCCCCCAATTCCGCCTGTCTGTCTGTCCTCGGTCTAGAGCCTAAGCGGTTGAATAGATTTGCTTCAAACTTGGTAGATGTTGTTTTTTCGGTAATATGCCCACACGTTTTTTCAGTTGTTTTAAAGACGAAACATAACAGCAGCTCCCATACATTTTTTTTGGTCCAAAAACAAAAATCTTATTTTTCTCCACAAAGGCTTTGGAAAAAAATTTTTATTTTTGGTACTTTTCAAAAAAAATCGTTTGGAAATTAAAAAGAAAAACTTTTTTTTTTGAAAACTCAAAATTTAGAAAACGACTTTATGGATTTTGTCGAAACTTCGTATTTGGTATTTGGACATTATCTTGAAAAGTAAAAAAAAAACTATATTCCTAAAGAAAAAAACAACGGTACCTCCCATACAAATGTTAAAAAAAACCGTTAAGAAAAAATTTATTTCTCGAAAACTAAATTACTAAATACTTTCAAGTATAAAAATATTTTTTTTTCGTACTTATTTACGGTACTTCCCATAGAACCACTTTTCATATTTTCGACTTTCTCAATATTGGATGAACCGATTAAAATTATTTTTTTTAATACAAATGCTCCTTAAAATTGTAATAAAACTGCATATTCAAATTTTCAGAAAAAAGTTTTTCGATTTTTAAAAAACAAATAACATTTTTTTTTTAAACTCGATTTTTTGTTACAGGATTTGTTTGAAATTTAAATTTTACACATATTAGTAATATCTTCAAACTAGCTTTTCAAATTTCTTTTCTAAAATTGTTTTATACATAAAAAACTAATTTCTTAAAAAACCGCTCCAACGATTTTTTTTTTGATATATTCTTATTTATCCATGAATGCAACTGGCATCTTTGTTTTTCCTCAAACAATAACGACTAAACAATATAAAAACATTTAAGTATGTGTATTATCCATTTATTTCTACCTTATTTATTATTTCCTTTTTACGAATTTCTGCCTTAATCATTGATTACTAAATACAATGTAGGCCCTCATACATTTACATATACATATGTGTCTTTAAAAATCACATGAATCTTATGTATGCATATTGCACCTAAATTATGAAGTTGTATGTATATAGCTTCCTACCCATCTACATACCTCCTTCATTTTCATTATTATGTGTTCATGTTTACATACTTTGGTTCCATCAATATGTATATATATGTAGATACATTTTATTGTCCTATCTTACATAATAAAAATCCATAACTCAGATTTAAACATACATTATGTAACTCTTCCTTGAATCATCCATTCGACAATTCATTATACTAAAAATCAAGGTAATCTTACCTACATAGGCTTTACACCTGCATATGACAACTACACCTAACTAACTAAACCTCAATGGTTAGCTACATTAAAGTTGTTAGCTACAAGAGCAAGTTCGTACGATCCAGTCGTGCATTTTATTTCCTTTGTATACACCACAAGGCATACAAGATTCTACGATGTCGGGAAGTGCTCCATAATTTTGCTGATCTGTCAGTGAGTGAGTCAGTCAGTCAGTTACGGTTTTTGCGATTTTTGCAGTCCTATATCTCGGGAACTACTAATACTAAAGAATTGAAATTTGGTGAGTTGCCTAAGCCTGGTGAGCTTAGCAAATGCTTCGAGTTTGAAGTTTCTGACTTTATTGGTACTGAAGTTAGAGATGGCTCGAAAATCGCCTGAGTTTGATCCTTTGAAAAGGGTGTAATGCCAGAACTAGTCTATGCACTACCGTGTCTTTTGATATCAATATAATGCATGAACGATTTAACGGATGTTAATAGGTATTTTTATCCAAACCAAATTAACGATTACTATAGGATAGATATGAAAAAAAAAATTATATTCCTTGGTGTTTGTTTCGCATTCACGCCTCAGATATTCAATGGATTTTAATGAAATTTGGGAAGCAGAAGCAGCAGCAGTATAAATATGTTTCCTTCGTGCCAAATAATTTAAATAGTTACATACTGATCAAGAATCTAAAGTGAATTTAAGAAACGGATCATGAGTTGTTACAAAATTATCCATATCCATCCTTTTTATATTAATCGACTCTCTGAATTGAATGTACCAATATTAAAAAGGAAAATCAATATGCATATCAAACTACAAAAAAAAAATTACCAGTATTCATTCAAATTCTCCTATCAAGATTAATAAATTCAATAATAAAAATAATTTTTCGAAATGCTTTTGAGTTATTTTAAAAATGCAAACAATAAACACAAAGCATCTTGTATGTCAGAAACAAACATTTTTATTAATTTGCCGTTAAAAATAAAAACAGAAAAAAACAATAACAATTACAATTTTTTTTTTTATCAAAAGGCAAAATAATAAATTCCATAAATACTTGAAATGAGAAATGCTCTCCCGAACGACTGCTGATGGATTGAACAACGTTATATATTCAAAAATATGATACACGAACTTAAATATTGTATCTTCACTCTTCAGTCAAGGGAATATAAAAAAAAAATAATTAACTTCACCAAGGCGACACAACGAGTGTAGCTATGTTTGAAAACGATTTTCATTTTCGGCTATTTGGTTCCCCAAACTCGAACTCCCAATATGACTACCTATACATTCGAAAAGAAAAAAACAAAAAAAAGCTTCTGTTTGGGTAAGCTATTTTCCATTGCATTTTTTACATTTTGCTTTTTATCACAATTTACAACCGCCTTGCCGCAATTGGAGAGGCTAATTGACAATATATGACACTTTGCGAAGTGCCAGAGCTTGTGGTTGTATGGTTACTGGTACACAGTGGCATTTTTGTTTATAAAAGGAAGCAAAAATTATTTGATATGAAAAGATATTTTTTTAAATCTATTTTTATGCATTTTGTTGGGCAGCTGATCTGTATTCGTAATAATCATCCAAACACATTCCTCATAGCGAACTTTTAAGGTACGAAACACTCAAATGTATTTGTGGACTATGTATGAACCGAAACGGTCGTTGAATGTGACGTTCAACTTACATTTAGATTCAAAATCCAGGGATGGATAACACATGCAATTTTAAAAATAGAACGATTCGACAAAGGCGATCTAATTTTCGGCAACAATAAGGTTAACAAAATTGTACTTAACCCAATCACTGTGCCCACATGTTAATTTGATATAGATCTTCGTTGACTCTAGCGATGCTCGTAGTCCTCCAATAAACCATATTTCCAAAAAAAGGTATAGAGCAACATCATCTGCGTAATTATATGGACTACTATTATAACGGGTGTTTTTTTAGTCGTGTGTTTTTCAATCTGGCAATACTCTTTTCGGAGTTGATCTTTTTGACAGCTGTCACTTGATTTATAGCACGTTCGGTGAATGGAACAAAACGAGATGGCCAACGATCCCAATTTTCACAAGAAAGTTTTGTCCAGCGATGAAGCTCACTTTTGGTTAAATGTGTACGTTAATATGGACGATATTTGGTTCCAAAAAGACGACCATAGAGCCAACGAAACAATAAATTTATTGAAGGAAACTTTTGGTGAGCGCATTATCTCGCGTATTGGGCCTGCGGAGTTGCCTTCAAGACCGTGCCATTACACTCCGCACATGGGGTTATGTGAGGCTGCTTGTCTATGAGACGATTGACTTCTCGGAAGATAATATTCAGAGCGTTATTGCTGACATACGGCCCCAATTTCTGCAAAAATGGTCGAAAATTGGGCCTCTCGGCTGCAATTTATTCGAGCCAGTTGCGGCGGGCACTTGTCCGGAATCACTTTTAAAACATAATTGGAAAACCTTACCTTTATAATAAAGTTACATTCTTGGCCATAACATTAAACTATATGTGTTTTATTTTTTTCTCGAGAATCACATGTCTAAAAAAACATTCGTTATATTACATCAAGTAAATTATGTATAAAAATGCTAAACAATAAAGGCCCCAACATGGATCCTTAAGGAATGCCGGTGTTGACTAGGACGAACCTAGATAAAAATGAGTAAGTAAGTGGTTTCTTAGGTAAAAAGACTAAATGTTTAAAGCAGAGTTTGATAACGTGAATTTAGTTTTGAATTCTTGAAGTAGAATAGATTCCTCAATCTATTGTAGTGTTTTGAAAAGTCAAGCAGCACCACGATGCCAATCCAGAGCAGTTCATAATTTCGATGTTGATTTGATGACGGCTGACTAATAGTTTTGTTCTTTCCGGAGCCCTAATTCGCATTTAGTTAACTTGTTATGTTTGTCTAGGATATTCTTTTCAAAAACTGTAAAACTGGATTTGAATAATTTTTTTTATTTGAATTACTTTAGCAATTTTCCTCTTTTCAGGGAATTAACAACTATAAATACAGAAGTTGAAAATATGGACAACAAACCGAAGGAGAATCTTCGAGTACAGTTGCATTAGATTTAACCAAACGAACTTCGATTTCTTATTTACGCATCTAAATTGAAAAAAAAATTACTGAAATTATTTATGAATATTTGAATTTGGGACGAGAACTGAGCTTATTATAGAGAGCCAAAATAATTCAGATATACGTCATATTTCCAAGATAATTAAAACCTATAGAGCATATAATTTTGTCTTAGTTTAAAAAAGGACATTGAGAATTTAATTATAGAAATCAAAGAGCATTCAGGTAGGAAAATACGATCTTTAAATAGCATTAGCAGAATCAGGTAAGTTAAGTACAGTCAACTTATAATCTAGATTATTTTAACTTTAAATTACTTTTTCGAAAGCCTGGTCATTTCAGCCGGATATATATGGATAAGCGCTGTTTCATATTTGCAGTATCTACTAATTTTAAATTGTTGAATTACATAAAAATGTTGATTTGAAGCAGTTTAAGCAAAATCAGCTCAAAATAAACCATTGTGCCAGTGTTGTTAATAATAGTAATAATGTATCAAAATGTTCATAAAGCGTACTTGAAATAAAATGCACGAACGGATCGGCAAAATTTATTAAAGTTGTTAAAGTTGTTTCTTACTAAATTTTCTATAAATTTAAAATAGCTTTTAATGATCTTTAGTCCACACAATTAGAGTTTCGTCCCGGCGATTTCACTCGGACTCATAAGTTGACTAGTAAGAGGCTTGTCAGTACGCATTTTAAAATCTTTCATGAATTCCTAGACAAAAACTATTGTGCACTACCTATATCATACAAGATTAAAAATTTTAGTCATTAAAATTGGATGTTGACTTGGGCCAGACATAGTTATTTAGGAAGGTTTTTTTTTAATATTTACAAATTCTTTATATTACTGAAATTATTCTGGCAAGTAGAAGACTTGACATAATATTTTTTTTATTTTAGGGGTATTTTATACCTATATATATATTTATTTATTTTTCGTCTATAAGTACTATTACTCTCTTAGACTAAGTACATATTTCTAAAGCTAATTACATATAAGATATTCATTTTATTCAAAAAAGAAAAAAAGAAAAATATACATACATAACTTTATACAATGCTTTCCAAAATAAAAGATTAAAAAAAACATTTCTATTTTGATTAAAGTCGAAGACAAATTGTTGAAGCATTAGTAGTTGGTTCATTTCGACCATAGTTAGTAATATGTCTAGAAATATGGAAAAATTCATTACTTCTAGGCTTTAAGGATCTAGAGGGCGCATATATACCGAAAAAGGCTAAATGAAGGGGACTGTGACAAAATCACCCATAATAACATCTCTTGCAAATATTACAGAACAGTAAGTTCTTCTACAAGATAGAAGCTTTTAGCCAATCAATAAGCCAGTTCAGTTTTCGAATTGCCTACTTAGAAAATCTTTTTTTGTATTTTTTCTATACGAATAAAGTCTTTTTTGAAAAGAGGAGACCACACAACACAACAATATTCCAAAATGGCACGAACCAATGCTACGAATAAGAATTTCAATGTGTAAGGATCACGAAATTCATGTGAGTTCCTAAACACAAATCCAGACATAGCATTAATTAGCTCTTGATATCACATAATCAATATGCACATAAAAAGATAGATGTGAATCTAAAATAACTCCTAAATCCTTATGACTTCCAACTCTTTGCAATGGAACATTAGCCATATTATACACAAAGATTATATGCATGAGGGACCTTGACAAGGACCTAATTGAACATTTATTTATCTGTTCAAGCATATGGAGTTCATATCATACTACACCATTCATTCAATTTATCAATATCCTTTTATAGATCTAAACAATCAGCCAACGAATTCATTATTTCTGGTAGATTATTAATAAAAAGTAGGAAGAGCAGGGGTCCAAGATGACTGCCCTGTGGCACCTCAGAGAAACTACGAATTTTAAAAGATAGATTAGTCCGATGGTTGGACTTGTTGAATACATCATTAAGTCTACTTGTCTTCTACTTGTATACAGAAATTCTATAATTTCAGTAATATATAAAATTTGTATTAAAAAAAACACCTTCCCAAATTTTTATATACCTACAAAATTTCTTTAAATGTTTTCTAAACAAAATTTGGTATGGAAATTTTGTGTTCTTAAAATGTTAGCTTCAAGGTAAATTTAATTTTCAAAAAAGAAAAACAAATTTGTTTTTTTCTAAAATTTTGGTATGCAATATTATTTATAGTTTGAAGGGCCTCCTATATGCACATTTTGATCGAAATTTGTAGAGCCGTTCATGATAAACTCCAAAATAAAAAAAATGGTTGTATGTCAGGTATCTTTAACAACAAAATATATAAACCAAATTTTGAACAAAAATGTAGACTATACTTATACACATTCACCCACTGGTGATCTGGTGAGTGCTTATTTATAACTAAATATTATGCACTAATTTGCCTTTGTTAGACATTTTGAGAGCAGCTGTAAAACAAAACCGTTCAAATATCTTTTATTAAAGTACCTTTGATTTGGCAGTTTCATACGAATAAGTTAACTTTAACTTTTACTAAAAGTCGACATTTAACTATTTTTGCAAATTGAAATGAGATCAATCGCCTTATTTGACGACTCATCCCAATTTCCTCCTAAAAGTGATTTAGTGCCAGTTGCACAAACTTGGTTAAAATATTTGATCCGTGGTTAAGTAATTTCAATTCAATGCTTTCGGCGGATCAAATGAGTTTCAACGATGGATCAAACAACTATTGGGCTTCTATGACATATTAGAACCTTGTAGCATCGTTGAACCTCAGATAACCCGCCAAAATCGGTAAATTAGAATCCCTGACACCACGTGTGTACAACTGGCCCTTGGGTATTTAATTTTTTTATATAATCAGCGCGCACTCCAGGGGATTTTTGTTACCATTATTATTATAAATAAATGTGTAAGTTGGAATTTAGTCATGAAGCCACAACAAAATATAGGAAATTTTTTCTCCAACAAGATCCTGTATTTGTAATTTGTTTAATTCTTTTGTGTTGCGGACAGTTTTGCCAAAAAAAACGCAGCTAATATCGTATGCTGGGGTAGGGGTCTAGTTTATGAAGCGTTTTACTTCAATTAAAAACGCAGTTAAACAACAACGGACCATATAACCGATCCCTGTGGTACGCCATTTTTAAAATTCGTTATTCGCGCAATCGACATTTACTATTTTAGATAAGAGATAAACCAGTTGTAAATAACCCCCCTAAAATCAAGACGATATAGTTTTCTCAGAAATAAGTCATTGTCAACCATGTCAAATGATTTTGTTACATTCATTACTATTGATGACATAAAATCGTGAATTAAAAACTTTAAGAATATCATCCTCTGTAGATAATTCATTTTCAAGCCCAAACTGATTACAACTGAAGAAGTTATTTTTGTCTAAAAAATTCAGAATTTTGAAAAAAAAAATTGGATGAAAAGACACGATAAATTTGTAAAATATTTCCCAATTTATGTTTCCAAAAGTTCCACTGTCGGCCGCAGTGGGAGGTTAAAAAAGATTAATACAGTCCGATGACTGTCCGATGTTCCCTGCTAAGTTGTTGCTGAAACTGATGCTGATCCTGGACGCCACATGTGGCAGCTCTATGAGTACGCGTTTCATTCATATGGTTGCTACATTTATATAGCTCGTTTGTTTGACAATTAAGGCTACACCCAATAGAGGTAGCTATATAGAATGTAGCAAAGTCAAACAAAAAAATGCATACATGTCTTTCATCACACAAGCGAATCGGCTACTGAAAATGAAAATGTTTACCTTGAGTGCCGAGCAATCTATAATCTGCACCTCGGTGCGGTGATGGTGCGTCTGCATCCACCCCCGCTGCAACTCCCCGGGGATCGTATGTTCTATTCGACAATAATTTGTTTTCCCAATAGCTTGCATCAGATCATTAAATTCGAAATTAAGAAACTCTAGAGTGCTGCGTGCAGATGGAACTCTTTGTCCCAACAACTGATTGGGAATGCCACCACATCAGACCATTCCTCATCAATAATAAATATAACTTTGCCGGCATTACAATGCGGTGCTGAATTCTGATGAAATGAACAGGGGACCTGAGTGGGTCGAGGGAATTTCAGATGTACCATGGCTGCCATGCAGTATTTAGGGAAATCAACAAAACTGTTTTGCTTCACGTCTTTTTCATCTCGTGCAACACGATGGGGAATACAAAACGACACGACAACAACGAAGTAGAAAGTGGAAGGACAGTGTAAAAATAACTTGGCTAAGTGCTCAACTCACGAGCACGAACATCTAACACCATCTGGCTCCACCCCGCCACTTTTTTCCGCCTAGGGGTAGCGAGGTGCTGTATATAACGCTGCAGCTTGCGGCCCCCACAGAGGCTGTTAGCCTAGACAAAGTTTGCGGATGCACTACACTGCAACCGTGTCCTTGGCATTGGCGGGTGAGATGGCAAAGCGAGGAGCGATAGTATTTCGGAATATATTCTTAGTATCTGTGATGAGCGTTGCGGTTTGACTGTGTGGTTGAGAAACAGCGATATCCACGCTGCATCAAATACAACGAGCATATACGGAACATGATGTGCAACTTGCTTTTGGTACAACTGCGGTGGCAGCACTGCCACTGATGCGCTCCTCCAACTTGTCGTGCTCATTTGTGTCAGCCGCCCAGAAGACATTCGGTTTGCGGTGATATGGTTGAGGGGTGGCACTGCGCACGGCATTTCTTGTCCCCCAAACCCCACATTACGTTATGTGGTGACAGCACATTTAATGTTGTATCTCTGTGCTTCATTTAATAGTAAGACACGTTTTTTTTTCTTTTTTTAATTGTTGTCAGTCAATTAAATTGTGGATTAGTGTGACTGCGCGACGAAAGGTATACTAAGAACAAAACAGGTAGTGGGGATTGCAGAGATGATATGTGTATATGTATACCGTGTAAGGGGGTCAACAGGTTCGATATCGATAATATCTGTACAATGTCTTGAGTGAAATATAATTACTCCAATTGCTCTCTGTCTTAAGCTCCTCTGTATAATTAGAAGATAAGTGTGTTGTAAGTTATTGTTAAGCAGACATTTAGTTGCTTGCTTAATGAAAGTCTGGTAAGTGTAATTAAATTCGAGCGCAGCTAAGGGAAGTATAATGGAAAAATTCAAGGCCATCTCATTAGATGAATTGACGATAAAACAAACCAAATAAATTGACAATACCTGTGAAGTGATGTAGACAATGCAAAGTACAACTACAAAATCTAGCGAATTGATTGTTAATTTGATTATTCTTATATTGAGTGAAAACATAGAATAACATAGGTAATTAATAATTAACATATAATATTGTTAGCGTGACAACTTTTCATTTCACCGCGCCGCTTCTATAGCGAAACAAATTACAAATTGATTGACAAACAATGACACTCTGGGTTCATGTTTTGAAATTAAATATAAATATTGAAGGAGTATTCCATTGTTATATGTGCGGGACATTTAAATTAGTAATCGATTACAAATTCTTATCTGATTTCTGGAAACTATTTACAGAAGATTATACAGGGTGGCCCACGAATCGTGTTACAATAAGAAATTTAAATAATTTTTATTTTAAGCGATGTATTTCATTAATTTTTTTTTATTGGATTAAAAATTAAATTTTATTTTAAATAACTAATGGTTTTTGAAGATCTAGAGCATGCTTTAAAGCATGCTCTCAGTATCGCAAATGGAGGCCGAAATCGTAGCTTTATTTTCATAGCATGAGATGGAAAGCATGCTTTTATCGCATACTGCTCATCGATTGCTTTATCGCAACGAGAACCCTCATTTTGTTATGGCGTTTCCAAATATCATTAGTTATTGTTGTTTATACCAGCATCAGTTGCCTTCGACATTCTTCAGTAACTAAAAAAGTATGCTATGAAATGCCCACCAACGAAAATTTGTCTATCTCTCTGCTACATTCTTTCTGCTATTGCTATTGCGTTTGCTTTTAAATTTATCGCTAATGGAGACCGCGTGTAATGGACTGCTTCAATTCAGTTAAATTCCTGGGTTTCCTTTTGTACACTCCCTGCTTGACATAACCCCATAAAAAAAGTCTGGTGTGGTCAGGTCAGGTGACCTTGGGGGCCACCGGGAAGTGCAGTTTCTGGATATCAATTTGTTTGGGAATTTTCGTTGGAGCTCCGCCATAACTTGTGTGGCTTCGTGTGCTCCATCTTGTTGAAACCAAATCCTGCTGAAAGTGATACGTCTTTGGCGAAGTTCTGGGTAAAAAAACTCCTTCAACATCTTTAAATAACGGTCCCCATTGACAGCTTGTGTTACATCGTTTTCTTTAAAGAAGTATGGCCCGACAATACACCTTGATGAAACTGCGCACCACACTGTGACTCGTTGTGGGTGGTCTCATGAAGCATTTCTGGATTAGATTCACTCCGTATACGGCAATTTTGCTTGTTAAAATTGCCGTTTAAGTCAAAATGGGCCTCATCAAACATGAACAAACAATTTATCAATGTGTTGTCTTCTTCGGCCATTGCAATAATTTTGCGGCAAAATTACAGGCTAACAGGAAAATCCTGAGGGCTTAACTTGCTTGTAATTTGGACTTTGTACGGAAACAAGCTTAAGTCATCATGAAGTATCCGTTGTAATGACCGTCTGCTAACTCCAATTTGGCCCGATAAGTTTCGAGTCGAAACACTTGGATTTGCCTGTATTGCCGATGAAGCAGCCAAGATTGTATCCTGAACACGAACAGTGGGATCTCGATGGTACGGTCTTCGTTCGATGCTTCTAGATTCTGCAAATATGTTCACCAGCCTCATAATGGTCCATTTACTCGGGGGAGTACCGCCAAACTCCAGCCTAAATTCCCTTTGGACGGAAATGATGGTCTGCAAAGAATGGTATCGCTGCACTATCCAAATCCTTTTTTCAGTGTCCCCAGCATTCATTTTGGTAAATCTAAATAATAGCCTATAAAATAAAAAAAAATAAGGCGATTACTCACACTGAAAAAAAGTTATTACTTTTTATTTTTGTAGCACGATTCGTGGGCCACCCTGTATTGTAGGGTCATCTATTTTGTGGTTCCGAAAGTTAATTTGCATAATATCTATATTGATTTACATGGTTTAGACCTTAATCAAATTTGAATTTCAGAATTGTATTGATTGATTCCTGTAATAATATTTTAAATATCGATGGTATTGCGCAAAAAGGGCAAATGTACATTTCATGCAAAGGGCCAATCTATTTTCGCTTACCGCCTTACAAAAAATCAAAAGGGCCAATCTGCAAGGGCCAATCTGCAAGGGCCAGTCTGTTTATTTCGTAAAATGAGAAGTTATGTTTGGTGTTTAAGGGCCAATCTGTTTTTCACTTAGCTATACCAATTATACTAGTTTAACGGTATCAAACACTATATAAACGGATTACTTGAAAGCTAAATTCAGAAAGCAGTTTTCAGAAAACCTTAAGCATTTCAGAATATCTTAGCATTTTTAGCTCTGCCAATGTTTTTTTAATTCCATTATTTTTTATATATTTTTTAAATTTTTTTTTTATTTAAAAACAATATAACATCGTTAAAATGAAAATATTTTTTCTTAATTTAACAAAGGACTGCAATTGTTCAAGTCTATTTGGCAGTTGAGAACATTAAAACGTTTGTATTTGTTAATTTTAAAAACCTCATATTTGTTTTATACTCTGCCAGCCGGGAGGCTATGTAGCAGTGTGACATCGTCGAAAGAGCATCCATGACCAGTGTCTGTCAGATGCTGCGGGAAATCCCAGAAGAAGGGTCATGATATGCTGAGGTCTTGAGATGTTCCATTATTCGTTTTTCCAGTGATCTTGGAGTTTTTCCGATGTAAGTTCCAATACATTCTTTACAAATAACTTTGTAAACTCCACTTTTTTTTACTTTTATGAACGGGTTTTTAATTGTCTTAATTTTCTATCCCAAATATGCTTTGAAAACTTAATTTCAGTTCATTGATAAGGTGAAAGATCTAGTTCTACAATCAAACGCAAAATTAGGTTCCTTTGATGTTAAAAAGTAGTTCCCATCAAATTCAACATCACAACTTAAACAACTACTTAAATGCTGACTCATTAGAAATTGAAAAGAAGATCAAAAGGAACTACAGTGGGTCAAACTTGTCTCCTTATGCATCGGTCAAAACTATTTTTAAATTGATGGGAGGTATTATAATTAAAAGTCAGGTCTTGTCTGTATTCTTTTCTTTCTCCTGTTCTGCTGAGTTTTGTATAGATGATTTTGAACAACGTTTGTTTGGTTCCAAAAGCCAATTCCTACAAAATTGCTTTTTCTGGAGCAGATAATATGGATGATACTTTTTGTGCCTGGACAGGAACGCAGCGTACCCTCTTGACTTTTGTTGAAAATGTACTCAATAAGTTCGATTCCAAGTTACAGTTTAACTTCGAGTATTGACCGGGATTGTTAAAATCTTTTCAATGTTTCAGTTTCAATGTCTTCAAAGAAACTAGTTCTCGACATCTTAAGAAAAAGTACAGCTACCGATACTGTTATCCCTTTGTCTTTATACCCGTTGAATATTAAAATACCCGCATTCCACTCAATGCTAAAAGTCGTATTTTAAAAGTACCCATCAGTCGAACTAATTTAAAAAAAGAGCTCATCATAATAAATAATAATCCTAATAAATGTTGCAAATTATAATGGATAGAACCCCAAATCTATTCACCATTTTTTACAACAGAAATCGAAACACCATGCACTGAATTTGGATGAAGACAAAAATGACGGAATGTGGCGCAAGATCTCTGATTTGCCCGGTGTTTCGGACAAACTCCCAGAAGCAAAAATCAAACCAGCCTTCTTTTACAATTTTACTTTAAAAAATGCTTTATGCAATAACAAAATCAAAAAACCCGTTCAAAATAGTAAAAAGAGTGCAGTTTACAAAGTGCAGTTTATAGGGCTGGAACTCGACATCTGTCAAATTAAGTTGTTTAACCAATTTTTTTTCTGACATTTACGAAAATTGATCGCTTAACTATCGCACAAAGCATAAAAATTGTTAAAACCTACTACAAAAATGGTGATTCTGCCACTGCGACATGTCGTGCTTTAAGAGGAGATTATGGTTTACATAATCGTCCAAGTACGCAAGCAATTGGCAAAATTGTGAAGAAATTTGAAGAGACTGGATTGGTTACAGATATTGCAAGGCCAGTGCATCATGGTTTTGCTCGTACCACTGAAAATATCGCTGCTGTAAGTGAAAGTGTTGCCGAAGACCCGAATGTGTCGATTCCTCGTCGTTCTCAGTAATTAGGACTCTCTTACAGCACATTATGGCGTATTTTGCATTTGGATCTACACCTACATCCATATAAAGTCCAGCTCACACAAAAACTGAAGCCAGCTGACCATTCACAACGTCGTAGACACGTCGAATGGGTGCTTGAACAACAGGCGGTGGACCGCGATTTTCGAACAAAATTTTCTTCAGCGACGAAGCACATTTCTCCCAATAAATGGAATTTGAAGCATTTTATCTAAAAATAGTGGCTGCTACGAAAATATCATTTTATGCGGAGATTTTAATATTGACATGAGTGTCAGCAACAGTTCCTCAATAAACTTGCAAAATGTGTTCGACTCTCATGGTATGAATATTGTTAGTTACTTACCAACAAGAATAAATAATCATAGTGCTACTTGTCTTGATTTGCTTGTAGTATCTTGCCCAGCCAAAGTTTTGTTTTTTAACCAATTAAATGGTGTAGCCGATGACTACTTAATTTTTCTAATATACGATGTAAAAGTGGAGTCCACAACTAACGAAACCACTTATTTTTATCGTGATTTCAAAAATGTAAATGTGGATGAACTTTTGAATGAAATCTCAAATATAAATATGGCCCCATTTAGATATTTCACATCTGTCAATTTAAAGGTAGATTTCTTAAACAATATTATTAAGTATTTGTATGATAAATATATTCCTCTGAAGAGAAACAAAACAAGCAGAAGCTGTTTTTTTAAATACGAGATTTGATCGTGACTGGGAAAGATATAAGGTTTTTAGAAATCTTACGGTGAAAGCAATACGTGATGCTAAAAAAGAAATGTATTTCAATTTATTAGACGCCTCTAAAAACTCAACGCGTATAATTTGGAATAACCTGAAAAAGATTGGTGCTTCTAATAAATTTAACACTGTGTGTAACGCTGATATTGCTTTCGCCAATAGTCTCAATGCACATTTTGCTTCTGCAAGCGCAACTACTTCTTTAGCTAACCCACGTCCACCTTTAAACTTGAATTTTACTTCAATTCTGTTTCAGTCGAAGACTGCTTTTTTGCACTGTCTTCAATTAAATCTAATGCATTGGCTCTTGATGAAATTTCCCCTACATTTATACGGCTGATTCTGCCGATTATTATGCCAAGCATATGAGGTCAATATTTCCAGATGCGTGGAAGCTCGCTAAGGTTATTCCTTTACCTAAGAAGGTTTCTAGCCAAGATTTATCTAATTTTCGACCGATTAGCACATTACCTTTTCTTTCTAAGGGATTGGAAAAATTAATGATAAATCAGCTAACTGTTTACCTTGAGTCCTTCAACTTATTATCTCCACTTCAAACTGGTTTCCGAAAGAAACATAGCTGCGTTTCTGCAGTGTAAAAGGTTGCTGATGACATTTGTGACTGTCATCATGCAATAGACATGACTGTCTATTGATCAAGACAAAGTTACAATTTTAAACTTACTGGATTTTTCAAATGCATTTGGTTCAGTTGACCACAATATTATGCTTAATAAACTGTACTTGAAATTTGATTTCAAGTGATTTTGAATTCTACAAGCGCTGTTAAAATGATACAAAATTTGGTTGTGTTTCATATGGTCCTATATTGTCAAACACAGTGGTTTTAAACCAAGGAACCCCACAAAGATCATTGTTAGGCCCAATCTTATTCAGCATGCTCATAAACGACGTTACTGATATAGTTAAATATAGCTCATGTCATCTTTATGCTGATGACCTTCAAATTTATTTATCATTCCAATTGGGACTCCTTGAAGATGGAGTTCACATTATAAACGAGGATTTAAGTAGTATTTATCAATGGACTTTGGAAAATAACTTAACTTTAAACCCTAGTAAATTTCAGAGTATAATTATTTATAAAACAAGACTGGATGAGTCATATTTTCCTAAAATTTACATCAATAATTACGTTGTACCTTATAAGTCTTCTGTAATGAACTTAGGATTTTTATGTAATAAAACGTTAACTTGGAAGAACCATGTTAATAAAAGTATTGGATCAGTCTATGGTTGTCTAAGACGTTTGTGGAAAATATCTTATTTTATACCACAGAATAGTAGACTTTTTCTGGTTAAAACTAGGGCTATCAACGAGACCGAGACTAGTCTCGGTCTCGTCTCGGTCTCGGTCTCGTCAACGAGACGAGACTCCTCTAAAAGTACCGAAGACGAGACCGAGACGAGAGCGAGACGAGACCGTATATTTGGTACCGAAATTCGACGAGAGTCTCGCTGGTCTCGGCGGTCTCGGTGGTTTGGTTTCGGTTTTCGCTATAACAAAATTTTGTTTTTATCTCATTATTGTTTAGTATATAATCATGTTCAATTTTTATAATATTCACAAGTTTTTTTTTGCGAAATATTAAACCATATATGTATGTACATAGTTATACAGAGAACAATACGTACGATTTATGTATGCATGGCTTTGCTTCCTTTTGGGTAACATTTGGTAAAAAATATTGTCAAAACGTCAAAATATAGTTCGTTGCCTAGCTGTCAAGCCATGAGCTGTCTAAATCCAATGAAGAATGGCTCCGATTTAAATGGATTAAAAAACCTCTACAAAAGTCAAATTTTACCTCAGAAAATTAGAAATTTTTCCGATTTTATTTTTGGCTTCGGAAAAAGGTGATTTAAGGCCTTTTGGGTGAGGTTTGAAAAAAAAAATATTTTAAAAACGTCAAAACATACAGTCCTATTCTGTTAAACGTTCACGTGAATATTTGTATTCTGCTATCCGACGGAAAAAAAGAATTGTTTCAAAAAGTATATAAATTTCGATCAAAAATTAATTTTAACAATTAGATTCTCTTAAGAACTAAACAAAAAAAAATATTTGTAAAGCCTTGGATTCAAAAGATAGAAGACATTTGAAAATATCTAAATAGTCAAACATTGAGTGAAATATTCACGTGAATCGAAAGATAGCAGAATAGGGCTGATAGTTTATTGCCTACCTGCCAAGCCATGAACTGTCAATTTCATTGAAGGATTCCTCCGATTAAAATGGATTAAAAAAACTGTACAAAATTCAAATTTCATCTTGGAAATACGGCTCTTGTTGTCTGATAACGTTACTTCACAGCCTATTTTTTACGTTATCACACACCTTTGAAAACTAAATTAGCACAAAATGTAAGCCATTCGGAGCGCTTTCATACGTAACTTAATATCATAGTTTTCGATTTACACAAGTAAAACTTACTCGTTTCAAGTGAAGTCTATGGCCTTAGCTTCATGAACCTACGTAGTGCAGAACAAAATTTCTAGTTTATGATTTGTTTAGCATAAGCAAAGACAGCTCATGGCTTGATAGGTAGACAACATACTATATTTTGACGTTTTGATAATATATTTTTCCAAATGTCATACAAGAGGCTTAAAATCAACTTTTACCGGAGGAAAAATTGAGGTAAAATTTTAATTTTGTAGAGGGTTCTTAATCCATCTAAATCGGAGCGATGCTTCAATGGATGTTGACAGTTTATGACTTGACAAGTAGGCAACTTACTATATCTTGATATTTGGATAATATTTTTTTTCCAAATGTCACCCAAAAGGTTTAAAATCAACTTTTTAGGGAGCAATAAATTAAATCGATAAATTTCGATTTTTTTGAGGTAAAATTTGAATTTTGTAGAGGTTTTTTTAATTCATTTAAATCGGAGAAATCCTTAAATGGTTTTTGACAGGTCGGGGCTTGACAAAAACGGGTAATTTATGTTTTAAGAAATCGAGCGTTGTATTTTTTTAATATTTTATTTGTTTTTGCTATGAAATATATTTACTTACACAATTCTTCCAAAATGTTATTTCCACTTAACTCAAAAGACAAAACAGACTCACGAGTTTGTTTCATACATTTTCCCGCATTTTTCTTACCGACGATCTGCTGAGATACCATAACCATACTCTATATTTGCAATCCAAACAATGCGTCTAATCTTTATCTTACATCTTTTTACTATCAAAAAAACACGAAAGAAACCAAGACTAAGGATGATACCGAGACCGAGACCGAGACTAGATCGCACATTAAAATTTTCTCGAGAAAAAGGCGAGACCAAGGCCGAGACGAGACTTGGTTAGGCGAGACCTGGACCGAAACCGAGCCGAGACTGAAATTTTTCGATTTTGACGAGACCGAGACGAGATTTACAAAAGTCTCGCCTGGTCTCGTCCCGTTGCCAGCCCTAGTTAAAACTTTAATTGCCCCAATTATCTCTTTTGGCGCTCCTTTATATGCTGGTATGAACTGAATATCCAAACAAAAACTTAATGTAGCATTTAATGTATGTGTACGTTTTATTTACTCTCTAAAAAAGTATGATCATATATCTCATTTAACTAATTGTATCTTAGCCATGCCACTAATGTCACATTTTGTTGTAGAGATATGCAAACTTATTTTCAACCTTATTCGTCAACAGCAGCCTCTCTATCTGTTCGATAAACTTTAATTTTCTTTATCCTCGCGCACTAATAATATAACTATTCCTACAGCTTCAGTTTTGCAGACTCGTAGGTCATTCTTTGTCTTATCTGCCAAAATATGGAATTGTCTACCTGCTCCATTTAAACATATTTTAAATTTCAATGAACTCATCATCTCCGTTAAAAATCACCTCCAGAAAGCAGAATCAGCTTTGCATCTCCACGCTATTTTCATTAATTAAATAGGTTTATCAAAAGAAACAAAAACAGGAAAATAAGAACCGAAATTGATATTTTTTTTTGTATTATTTAAGTTGGACATTTACGTTTATTGCAATTTGTATAATAATTTTTAGGGCCATGAAAAAGACCTTGTCTTAAGGCTTTTTGAGATAATAAAGAAGTATGAATTATGAAAAAAAGAATTATGAATAATCAATCTTGTGATTATGTTATGATGTACAAACAAAAATATGTACTGAACGAATGGTTAAGTTTAATGAATTAATTTTATGTTTGTTTTCGTTTTTTTTTTAAATAAAAATAAAAAATTAAAATATCAATTTCTATTTTATTTTATTTGAAAAAGAAGTTCTGTTATCCGGGATTTTCGATTATCCGTGATGGGCTCAGTCCCGACCATCCCGTTTAATCGACTTTCAACTGTACTTATCTTATAGAGGTTTAGGAACTTAGTTAAATCTACAATAAATTATCCAAATGACCTCCACTGGCAGGTGATCCGAGACCCGTCCTTTATATATACATGCAACTGCTTGTCGGACTGTGATTAGTTCAGTTGAAAATTATTTCAACTGTGTGCTAAACACGTTCAGTCTTATTTATTAGCTTTCAACAGTTATACAGTGAATAACGTCTTATGTAGCCTCTTATATTTACCTTCCATAAATTCCTATTTATAAAACATTTCCCATAAAATATAGCTATGCAGGGTCTTATGTCCAAAAAGTACCAAAACGGGTAATCTATTCCATTTGGCTGTCATGATCAAATCAGCTGTTTGTCAGAAATCGCAACTAAAACTTTTGTTGGTGTTGTGATTTAATGAAAACTATAAAATGAAAGAACCATGGAAACGAAACCGAAAAGATTTCGTGCAGTAAATTGGGATTCTTCTGATAAGGTTTGTATGTAATTATTTTTCTAATCAAATTAACCTAAGCTTCTGATTTTTTTAGATACTTCTTAAATAAAATATTGAAGTAAAACTCTCACAGTTGTACCAAATGTTTGAAATATTTGAATAAATACACGTCATGTGAGATTTTGGCAGGCTTCGGTTGCGAATCTTTCTTGATTTTCTGACGCATTTAGTTGGTTGTTACCGTTTACATCATCATCTATAAATTAAAGTTTTTATTTTTTTTAAATTTTAACCTGTAAATAGAACATCATGGAAATCGATCGAAATAATTGAAATCACTTAAAAAGGATACAAAATTTAAAGGCATTTTGTTTTATTATCACCAAACCCAAAATGACATTTCGACACTATAATTTCCTTATGTAGGCTCTATTCAACGCGTTTAGCTTATAATGGGTTTATTTA
Source organism: Philhelius pedissequus (assembly GCA_910595825.1). NCBI lineage: Eukaryota > Metazoa > Arthropoda > Insecta > Diptera > Syrphidae > Philhelius > Philhelius pedissequus. Next base: position 10,022,117 of record OU343161.1, on the reverse strand, counting down.
ACTTTGCATAAGTTTTATAAATGATATTTTCGAGTTTAATGGCATTATAAGGGGTGCATAGCGCTATATACTCGCTATAATTCAATTATAAATAAGGCTGTTTATTTTGGTTGTTTTCTGCTCTTAAACAGTTTATAATGAGTGATACATGTTTTATATGTAATGACTTATTACCGGATGGTGATGTTGTAGGAGTTAGCCGTGGTCCACAAAGCAAACATAATTTTTTGAAATCAAAAGCCCTGATTCATTTCTTAAAGTAAAGTACGCAGCTCTTCATAAAATTTCGATCCCATACAAAATTTTCTCCAAAGTTTAGCCAATCTAAAATTTAGCAAAGCATTTTAGCAGAGAGTTACGCAGCTCTAGCTAAGAAATCAAATTTTTGGTTTCCACTGTACTTCCACTATCTCTCAGAATTTAGTGCAGGAAATAAATGTCCAACACATGAATTCGAAAGCTAAATTTTGACAGATTGTTTTTGTTTGTGTTTCCCGAGATTCGTCCAAGTAGTTTATGGACATGTGGGCATTCTCGATATTGTTATGCTGCAATGCGAAAAACAACAAAACTTATTCCACCACAACTACGGATGCTTGGTGTGATAAATCAGGCTACAGATGCAGAAAGCAATAATATTGAATATGGCAAGAGTTTTTCTGCAAAAGAAATTACAGCAAAGGGACGTTAAAGAAAAAAGAGTTTATGCTGTAAGTTTTGTCTTATAAATTATCGTACTATTCGTCTTATGACTGAACTTAATATTTTTTTCAGAACAGCTGTTTTTTAACATATTCTCCACAGAACTGTCGTATCACATTTTAAACTATCCATAACTCTAATGTCAAATTTTAGCTAGGATCTTAGCTGATACTTGGAGAGAAAAGTGCCTGCGAAATTTTAGAGTAATCTTCATTCAGGCTTTACGCGGAGATATTGATGTACTCGGTTCTTCTTTGCGTTCGTTTAAAAGCCGCAATACTCAAATTGTTTACACAATTTTAGCGACAATTACTATGCACATTCACCAAATTCACAGTATTTAAATATTCAATATTACCATCACCTCTAGCGACACTAGCATTTTTAAGTGTTTGTAGAACACGGCTAACTTCTACATTATCAATATCCGATAATAATGCATTACATATAAAACATGTGTCACTCATTATGATCTGTTTAAAAGCTGAAAACAACTAAAATAACGTGTTTAGCACACAGTTGAAATAATTTTCAACTGAACTAAACACAGTCCGACAGGCAGTAGATTGTATAAAGGGACGGGTCCCGGAACAATGAAATACGGAACATCTGCCAGTGGAGGTCATTTGGATAAGTTATTGTAAACGGTGATTTTTTAAGAGCTTGGTTTTTGAAAATTCAAAAAAACACAGAAACTTTTTAAAAGTGAATCAAATTTTTATTTGGATCGATAAACCAATTTCTGCCATTTACTTTTTAAAAATAATTTCACTTAAATGTTGCCCGCGGCTACGATTCAGGTAGTCCATTCTGAAGGTCCAATTTTGTCAAACTTTTTCACACATTTCGGCCGGAATCTCACCAATGACGCGTTCAATGTTGGCTTCCAAGGCAGCAATCGTGTTTGGCTTGTCCCTATAGACAATAGACTTAACATAGCCCCACAAAAAATAGTCTAACGGGGTCAAATCACATGATATTGGTGGCCAATTGACTGCGCCAAAACGTGAGATCAACTGCTCACCAAATTCGCCTCTCAATTGATGCATGGCCGACCGAGTTCAATTCTTGCATTTTCGGCAAAAAAAAATCTGTTATCATCGAACGGTACCTTTCTCCATTGACCGTAACCCTGCGGCCTTCATCGTCCTTGAAGAAGTACGGCCCAATGATGCCGCCTGCCCATAAACCGCACCAAACAGTGCATTTTTCGGGATGCATTGGTAGCTGCTGAATTGCCTCTGGCTGCTCTTCACCCCAAATACGGCAATTCTGCTTATTCACGTATCCATTTAGCCAAAAATGAGCCTCGTCGCTGAAGACCATAAAACGGACGTAGCTTGCGAAACACATTTTTCACAGAGCACGAATTTTGATAATAAATTTCAATAATTTGCAAACGTTGTTCAGGCGTAAGTCTATTCATGATGAAATGGCAAACAATACTGAATCGAAATGTCAAATGTTCGTGGAATTTGTCATGTGTGATCTGTCAAAAATATAAACGTCAAAAACCAAGTAGCAAAAAAATCACCCGTTAGATTTTCCTTAACCTCTATAAGATAAGTATATTTTTCCCGAAACGTCCAACTATCAGATAAAAGTTTTTAAGACACTTACAAACATTAATAAAAAGCAATAGAGTTTACGCCATGGTGTGCGGTATACAATACCGTATGTGAGTGCATTCTAGTCGCTTTCTCAGCGCTCTACTCCGAAAAAATGAATAATGTTAGGCAGACGATTGTTTTCGTCATTGAGAAACCGTTTTGTAAAGATTGATAATTATTATATAATTAACGTGTAACTAAAAAATCAAGTACATATGATCTTCCTCTTGTGTTTTCTAGATTAGTCAGTTAAACAACATTTTATATCGATTTGTATATAATCGAGCTGACCATAATGATTGAACAAAAAAATGAAAGAAGTTGCTAAAAGTATTCGAACATTTTGAAACAGAGAATCCCTCTGCTTAGTAGGTAATATATTTAATATAAATATAACTGTACTTAAGTTATTCCGCGCCAAAGTTTTTATTATTAATTCAAAAAATTACTTACAACAAAATTATCAGAAACCAATAGTCCATCACTTACCTGAAAAAAAAAGAGAAAAAAGTCGTGAAATTATTTTTCATTTACATAATTATTCATTTTTTATAAAGCTTTTAGTCAAAAATAAACTTAATGCAAATAAAAAAGTTTTATTAAATTATTTTTGAAAACAATTGTAAAATAATTCCTTCTGAAATATAACCTTAAGCAAGAGAACATTTTGCAATTGAGTAAATTAGGGCTGGCAACGAGACCGAGACTAGTCTCGGTCTCGTCTCGGGCTCGGTCTCGTCAACGAGACGAGACTCCTTTAAAAGTACCGAAGACGAGACCGAGACGAGAGCGAGACGAGACTGTATTTTTGGTACAGAAATTCGACGAGAGTCTCGCTGGTCTCGGTGGCTTGGTTTCGGTTTTCGCTATAATAAAATTTTGTTTTTATTTCATTATTTCTTAATATCTAATCCTGTTCAATTTTTATAATATTCACACGGTTTTTTTTGCGAAATATTATATGCGCGTTAACATATCAAACCATATATGTATGTACATAGTTATACAGAGATAGGCGCATTGCGAAAGTCCAGAGAACAATATGTACGATTTATGTATGCGTTGCTTTTTTTGGGCGACATTTGGTAAGAAATATTGTCAAAACGTCAAAATAGGGTTCGTTTCTAGCTGTCAAGCCATGAGCTGTCAAAATCCAATGAAGGATGGCTCCGCTTTAAATGGATTAAAAATCCTCTACAAAAGTCAAATTTTACCTCAGAAAATTAGAATTTTTTCGATTTAATTTATTGCTCCGGAAAAAGTTGATTTTAGACTTTTTGGGTGACATTTGGGAAAAAAATATCATCCAAATGTCAAGTTATAGTAAGTTGCATACCTGTCAAGTCATGAACTGTCAAATTCATTGAAGGATTGCTACGATTAAAATAGATTAAAAAAACTCTACAAAATTCAAATTTTATCTTGGAGATACGGCTCTTCAAACGTGTCTGATAACGTTACTTCACAGCCTATTTTTTAGGTTATCACACACCTTTGAAAACTAAATTCGCACAAAATTAAGCCATTCGGAGCGATTTCATACGCAACTAATAAAATTCAACCTAAAATCATAGTTTTCGATTTACACAAGTAAAACTAACTCGTTTCAAGTGAGGTCTATAGCCTTAGGTTCATGGACCTACGTACTGCAGAACAAAATTTCTAGTTTATGATTTGTTTAGCATAAGCAACGTACGAGGATATATCATTATTAGATTCATGCATAATTGACAAGCTCAATAAAGTTGGATAAGACGTGCAGATGCCTAGTTTGACCGAATTCTTGAGATCCATATTGTACGTTGATTTTCACCAAGTTTCCCAAACTTGTTTTTTTTTCTATTGGTTTTGACAGCTAAATGTGAATATGTGTACCAATTCGTACGATTTTTAACGCTACCAAACACTAAAATCGGAGCAATCCTTCAATGGATCTTGACAGCTCATGGCTCGACAAGTAGGCAACTAAATATATTTTGACGTTTTGATAATATTTTTTTCCAAATGTCATACAAGAGGCTTAAAATCAACTTTTGTCGGAGGAAAAAATTTCGATGTAAAATTTGAATTTTGTATAGGATTTGTAATCCATATAAATCGGAGCGATGCTTTAATGGATTTTAACAGTTCATGACTTGACAGGTAGGAAACTTACTATATCTTGACATTTGAGCAATATTTTGTTTTCGAAATTTCACCTAAAAGGTCTAACATCAACTTTTTAGGCAGCAATAAATTAAATAGAAAAATTTCGATTTTTTTGAGGTAAAATTTGAGTTTTGTATAGTTTTTTTTTTAAATTCATTTAATTCGGAGACATCCTTAAATGGTTTTTGACATGTCGTGGCTTGACAAAACCGGTTAATTTATTAAAAAAAAAATCGAGCGTAGTATGTAAGTACTCTTTTTTATTTAATATCTTATTTGTTTTTGCTATGAAATATATTAACTTACACAATTCTTCCAAAATGTTATTTACACTTAACTCAAAAGACAAAACAGACTCACGAATTTATTTTATACATTTTCCCGCATTTTTCTTACCGACGAACTGCTGAGATACCACAACCATACTCTATATTTGCAATGCGAACAATGCGTCTTATCTTTATCTTACATCTTTTTACTACCAAAAAAACACGAAAGAAACCAAGACTAAGGATGATACCAAGACCGAGACCGAGACGAGACCGCACATTAAAATTTTCTCGAGAAGAAGGCGAGACCAAGGCCGAGACGAGACTTGGTTAGGCGAGACCTGGACCGAACCCGAGACGAGACTGAAATTTTTCGATTTTGACGAGACCGAGACGAGATTAACAAAAGTCTCGCCTGGTCTCGTCTCGTTGCCAGCCCTAGTAAATCTATATTTTACATTAATATTATGTAGGTATATAGACTGGCGTGCAAAATTACAAAAAAAATTACTAGGGGTACTATAGGTCAAGACTTGCACTTTTTTACTTGCGATTAGTAAAAGTTTTGCATTCGTAAAAAAAAAAATTCTAACAATCAAACAGGACATTACGATCATAAACAAGCCTAAAAAAGTGCTCGCCAAAAAATGTCTGTCTGTCAGTCTGGATATCGAACCTACATCGGCTTTAAATATGTGCAGTAAAACTAGACTACCTACCATCTAACACCGTCAATATAAGCTAAAAGAGCAAGTTCGTACGATCCATTCGTGCAATATTATTTTCTTTGCTTGCATCACAAGACCTACTGTTGTGCAAAGTTACAAGATTCTACGATGTCGGGAAGTGCTCCATAATTTTAATGATCCATAATTTTAAATGCCACTTCAGTTACGGTGTTTGTGATTTTTTTGATTTTTAAGGCCTTATATCTCAGGAAGCGCTTATGCTAAAAAGTTGAAATTTGATGAGCTACATACAGCGAGTAAAGCAGCTTAGCAAATTCTTGTCTTGTGTAAGAAATTTGTAATATCAAAAATACTGAGTTCTCGAATTATCTAAGACATCCAAGCTGCTATCGAATTTCTGGATTATGTCCATAAAAATTTTAGTAGATGACGCAGTAGTTCCGTATTCAAATCTGGGGCCCGTACACGCATACATGTCATATTGTATTCCGGGGAAGATTTCTAGCAAATATTGAAACAGGAATATAGAACGGCTTATAAGGAGTTCTAGATAGTTTCCGAGTAAAGAATAATTTCCCTAGATGCGTGTGCTATATGTTTCCCGGAAAGCTGTCCTATCTAAACTAATGATATTATGGAAATATTGCGGGAGTCTATATACAACATTTACTATTTGCCAACAAACTTCAGTCCATTTTAACACTGTTTTTATATATTGGTATCAAAAAATGATGTTATCATTAAGATTGTTCAGTGACGAAAAAGTTAAAACAGAATAGAACAAATTCGTGAGAAACTTCAGAACAAGATAGAAAAACTTAGTACAGTCAGTTATCTGACAGAGATGATAAACAAAATTATTACTGTTTACCTAGAATTCAAGTTCGTTTATTTTTGCACAAACATTCTTAAAAATAATCTTAAATGGAGTTGAATTTATTTAAAAAAACGTATGTTTCATGAAATTAAGATGATTCCGACACGGAAAATGATTTATCAACTAAATCCAACACCGAAATGTTTTTTGCTTAAAAAAAACAGCAATTGGCGTTGATAGTTCTCACAAATCTATTCTAACTTGTTCTACCTAAAAAGCAAGTACTGAAAATCATGTTCTCAAGTGTTCCAAACTGTTCGAAACTGACGCATTGAACACCAAACCAGAAAAATTAAAAACAGACAATTTCTCATTGAACAGCAAAATCCTGTACTTTTCTGCTTTAAAAAGTTTTATAATCTGTTCTAACAGCCTCATATAACACACATATTATTTCCCTTAGGTCATTAAGCCAAATGTAGTAAAATGTGTTTTGAAGTAATTTTATTGACTTCTGTTCATTTCCCTTAGGTGACTCTGCCTTAACCAGAGATGCCTACTCACGAATGAGTACATTTTTATTGCTTGACTTAACTCAAAACACGATACTGCAAAATCCTACATTTATCTAGTCCATATCCATTGTCTATCACAAACCATCCATAAATCAATTTGATGAACAAAGATTTACCAAGAAATATGCTTCGCCTGTGATATGATTATCTTACACCTGACTGAATCATCATTATTCAAGGTAATGTGTGCCTACTGATAATCCCCAAGCACCTTTGACTGCTTACTATAGACAATCCCTTGCATTCATAATATTGTAGAGATATATGATTTGAAAAAGCAATAATCCAAAACCATTCAAGCGAATTGACGCCCAATATCTCTTTTCCATCATTATCCAAACTGATTTGTAGACATCGCTTAACTTCCCAAAGATATAAACAGAAACACCCATCCAATCTTAATTCATCATTACATCCTTAACTTCCAGGGGTTTTGAGGTCTTCCTGGCGAATTCTATTGATAACATCACTTTGTTAAGATTTAAACAAACTCATTAACCACACAACCCACTCGATACGTCATCAATGGCAGCGCCCGTCAACTGAATATAGGATTCTATATGATCCACAATCGCTAACAAAAAACTCAGTTCTATCTTCAAGATACATGGATGCGATGCCTCCTTCAATATCCAGTTAATCCAAATCGCATGCGATTTATTACCAGGAATGTTTCTTCCTATACTAATATTGTCGTGAAATATATTTCTTGAGGATAAAATTGGAAGTAGAATTACCGAAAGCTTGTATCCTTTAAATTTCTAAAAGATTATTATTAATATGCTTGTTATATATGAGATACAAAGATACTCTATATTCAAGCCATTACACAAATTACATCTCCATGGTGAATCAATCGTTCAAGGTCCATTAAAATGTTCTGTGATAAAATCAGGGCGTCAAAAAGGATACATTAACACACATCCATCTTTCTGAAGGCGAACCGATTGCAATTTAAACCAATGGGCTATAAATTGACTGGGTCTATCGCTTTCATCAAATAAATGATCTGTCTTTCCGGAGGGTGGCGGGGGAGTGTCCCTATGCACATTGTACAGATATAGAGAGACAGATAGTCGGAGTGACCATTGAATGCGCATAAATTGTATCGAGTGTCGTGTCTGTCGTACAATGTACATGGCAGTCTGCTACAAAATGCAAACAACAACAAGAGCACATACCAGATTGACAGTAGACGAAGCGTGCGTTCGTCACCCTATACTATGCTCGTCCTTGTGCTTCAGTAAATTTTACTTTAAAATCTCTGCGGCATTAGTCGAACAAAATACGATAGCTTAAAAATGGAACGAAGTCGGATCGATTTCTGGTTAGCGTTTACGAGTCGTGTGCTTTGTTTGTTTCAGTTTCATTTCCGTTTCCGGACATCTGCAGAATTCTATAGAGCAATTCGATATTTCTGCAGTTGTCCTTTGGAATGAGTATAGGTTGGTAGGTATTGGTCTTCCATCTTTCATACTGATGCTTACAATTTTGTAGATTTTCTATAGGGCAACTCAATTTACCAAGAGTACTCGTATAATGTGGGAAATTTCTCAATTTAATTTTCATTTTCTCTGGAATTCCACAAGAATGCCTTGCATGCATTTTACTCAAGCGTTTATACAAGTCCTCCCTCACAGCTGCACATATCTGAGAGCTGAGTGTTATCAATAAATTTATTTCTTGCAGTTTAATATTGTGTTAAGGCCATTTCTTTAAAGTTAAACTTGGGTACCACCAACTGATGCATGTTCTTGAAAGGTTCTTTTGTGAAATGTAATGTTTAATGCTTGCATTTTTTCTTAACTAAAATGTTCTTAAAGTTTTTGATGGTGAGCTCAAAACTGAAATATAATACTCGTATATTCGAAAACCAAACCGATAGACTATGGGGATCTATCCATTATGAAATGGAGATTTTGTTTTGGGGATTAAAATAATATTCGAAAAGTTTTCTTGGCACAGGATGATTTATTTGTGGAAAAGTTTTAATTTTTTTTTTTTTTGAAAATAAAACTTTGAGGCTTGCTTGCTTGCTTGGCTCACCATCGATGAAGTTTTTAGTTTCATTTTATGGTCAGAAAATTGAGGACAATGGATTCGGAACACATACAAATATTTCCTTTTTGGGAGGGGGCTTTGAAATATATATGTATTGGTTTGCAAAATGAAAATAAAGTTTGTAACCCATATTTTTGGTGAGAGAGTGATTATAAGTTCTGGTTGAATTGGTTGTAAATTTGAAGACTTATATTTCGAAAACAAGAAAACTATTGAATATGGGTTTAAATATTTAGGAACTAGGGGACTTAAATTTCAATGCACAATTGATTCTTACTCATGGTACAGAGTACAGAGAATTCCAGTGATCCTATTATAGTTTCAAGGCTCGCAGCTTAAACGTGAAACTTTTCAGAGCAGCGTGCAATTTGTTTTGAAATTTGATGGTAGTTAATGATCTATTAAAAATTAATTTAATATTACTACACATTAAAACCGACAGTATTCTTCTGAATGACTCTTCCAGCTTGATGGTGCATCTCTCAGAATCTCATGCTTATTTGGTAAAATTCAACTCACTTAAGATCTAGTCCCTGTGGGAAAGAGTTTTGTGCAGGATCTTTCTAGTTTCGAGTTTTTCATGAAAACGTAAAGTATGCTATTGGTTCCCGTAGGAAAGGTTATTGCTTTTATGCCAATAATAGTCAGAGAAATATCTACATACTCTTTCATAATAAATTCGAATCTAAAATAGATTTTATAGATACATAAAATTAGAACAAGTCGGTTACACATATATTTGAAGAAAATGGGGGTGGCCGTGGCGCGATAGTTGTGTGCTCGCCTATCAACCTCGTGGTTGCAGGTTCGATTCCTGCCGTTGTCTATGTATTCTTATATTCCATTAAAAACCAATTCTCAAAATTGTCATAAAAAATAAGTTGCTGCTTTGCTCATTACATGCTGTTTAGGCATAACACTAACAACATGTGATTAAGTAAACTAACATACCCATAAAGTATGACAACGAAATAAATAAAATAATGCGAATTATAAGGGACATAAATAAATAAGACACGGTAATTCTCTCCGCATTAGTTCAGCCGCCATCCATGGAGATAAATCTGAGACAACAACCAGCTCTAGTCTCAGAACATCGCGCCACACATCTTTCCTATCCTTCTTTCTCTTTTTCACCAGATGCCCGCGCTGTGTTAAGAAAAACATATAAAGGGTATTCATAACCCCTTGAGTGCGTGCAAAGTTATAAAAAAAAAAAAAAAAAAAATTTTAATATGAGGGTTAAAACTTATAAGACCACTAAGTCTCTTCTTAAAAACGAAAATCAAATTATTAACACATTAGCCCTTTTGCTAAGTATGATAGACTTTATTCCACCTCAAAAATTATACAGGGTGGCGCACGAATCGTGCTACAAAAATAAAACGTATTAACTTTTTTTTCGGCTTATTTTTTTTTATTGTATAGGCTCTAATTTAGATTTTTCAAAATGAATGCTTGGGATACTGAAAAAAGGATTTGGATAGTGCAGCGTTACCATTCTTTGCAGTCCGTCATTTCCGTCCAAAGGGAATTTAGGCTGAAGTGTGGCGGTACTCCCCCGAGTAGATGGACAATTATGAGGCTGGTGAACATATTTGCCGAATCTGGAAGCATCGAATGAAGACCGTACCATCGAGATCCCACTGTTCGGGTTCAGGATACAATCTTGGCTGCTGCATCGGCAATACAGGCAAATCCAAGTGTTTCGACTCGAAACTTATCGGGCCAAATGGGAGTTAGCAGACGGTCATTACAACGGATACTGCATGATGACTTAAACTTGTTTCCGTACAAAGTCCAAACTACAAGCAAGTAAAACCCTCAGGATTTGCCTGTTAGCCTGTAATTTTGCCGAAAAATGATTGCAATGGCCGAAGAAGACAACACATTGATAAATTGTTTGTTCATGTCTGATGAGGCCCATTTTGACTTAAACGGCAATGTTAGCAAGCAAAATTGCCGTATTTGGAGTGAATCTAATCCAGAAATGCTCCATGAGACGCAACTGCACCCAGAACGAGTCACTGTGTGGTGCGCAGTTTCATCAAGGTGTATTGTCGGGCCATACTTCTTTGAAGAAAACGGTGTAACACAAACTGTCAATGGGGACCGTTATTTAAAGATGTTGAAGGAGTTTTTTTTACCCAGAACTTCGCCGAAGACGTATCCCTTTCAGCAGGATTTGGTTTCCACAAGATGGAGCAAGTGCATACGTAGCCACACAAGTTATGGCGGATCTCCAACGAAAATTCCCAAACAAATTGATATCCAGAAACTGCACTTTCCGCTGGCATCCAAGGTCACCTGACCTGACTGCACCAGACTTTTTTTATGGGGTTATGTCAAGCAGAAAGTGTACAAAACGAAGCCCAGCAATTTGACTGAATTGAAGAAGTCCATTAAGACAATAATTGAGGCGATCCCAATTTCAACCTTTCAGGCCGCAATGAACAATTTTCTGATCAGGTGCCGCATATGCGTGGATGAGCGTGGAGGTCATTTGCAGTCTATCATCTTTAAAAACCATTATTTATTTCAAATAAAATTTAATTTTTAATCCAATAAAAAAAACTAATGAAATACATCGATTAAAATAAAAGTTATTTAAATTTCTTATTGTAGCACGATTCGTGGGCCACCCTGTATATGTGGCCAGAAGCTTCTGGCTTCCGTGGGCGGATATTACTAAATTAAGATTTTTACCTTTTTTTTGTTTATCAAAATAAAATCTTAAATTTCTTTAAAATCCATTTAGTCACTTTAAAGAAATTTTGAAATTAGATAAGTGCTTGTGACAGCGAGCAGATCTTACTTAAAAATTCTTATATGTTCTTTTAAATCCAAGCAAAATTAGAGATTTGGCCAAAAAATAAAAAAATGATAAGACTGGACGTGGCAGTAGCCAGACTTTACTTAAACCAAATTCTTAATTTTTGTCCTTTATACAAATAAAGTATGAAAGTTTCATTCAAATCATTTGATTCACATTCGAAAAACTAACTAGGACATAAAAAAGATGGGCGTTGCAGTAGGCGGTTCTCACTAAACTTATTTTTGAATTTGTTTCTTGCTCATAAAAACACATTCTGAAATTTTCATCTACATCGTTGCAGTCATTTCTGAGAAACCCGAAGAAATAAAAGACCACGCCTTCTTTGTGGGCGGATTTTATAAAAATATTTCTTTCCAGTTTTTCTCTTAAATAAAAGAACAAGCTTTGAAAATGTTAACCAAATAATTTATGGTGAGTATGCTGAAGTTCTGAAAAGAAATCTTCTGTAGACTGCTTATAGTCGAAGACAGCGTAGACTGCACTGTTAGGAAGAGCACTTCATTCAACTTGAACGACAATAGACAAAATGTCCGTCCGCCAGACAAACGAACCCAAACTATTTAAAGCAGCGTTAGATGATTGGTAAGAAGTACACACCAACTTATCTGCAAAATTTTGTCGGATGAAAGTACCTCTGAATATTTTGCCCCATTCATAAATAAGAAGAAGTTCTGAAACTCGTCTCCATAATGTCGCTAATAAAATCCTGCCGGCCTGTGTCATCGCCTTAAATATTTTCACAGCGATCTGAAATGCACCTTTCAGCGTGGTCTTAGGGTTAATGTTCGATCACACTGTATGCAAACGATTCTTATAGAAAAGGCTTAATATATTTTTAAAGTCTTTTTTTATAGAAAATCATATAAACATTTCTTAAAATAAAAAAAAAATGGGATGACATACTTAAATATTTAATTATCTAAACTTAAAAATAAAATTTCAGAAAAAATAGTTCACCCGATTTATGAATATTGAATTTTCAAAAAAAAAAAAAAAAATATTTTCAAAATTCCAAAAAAACTATTTTTCGAAAATCTTAAAATGCAGTATTATTAAGAATTCGAAGAACAAAAATTGTGATCGAAATCCGGTGAGCCGTTTATAAGAAAGTCGAAAATCAAAAAAATGGCTATATGGCAGGTACCGTTATTTTTGGGTTTAAGACAAGGATTCAGAAATCTATTTTACAAACACCTAAACCCTTAAGCGACCAAATTTGAAAGAAATCGGTTCAGCCGCTTAAGCTGGGTGGCCGTGGTGCGATAGTTGTGTGTTCGCCTGTCAACCTCATGGTCACAGGTTCGATCCCTGCCGTAGTCTATGTCTTCTTATTTTTACATTAAAAAAAAACAATTCTTAAAATAAATGCCATACAATGAGTTGCTGGCTTACTCATTACATGCGGTTTAGGCATAGAACTAACAACATGTGATTGAGTAAAACTAGTATACTGATAAAATATGAGAAAGAATAAAAAAAAAATAATGCGAATTATAAGGGACATCGATAAATAAGACACGGAAATTTCTTCGCATTAGCTTAGCCGCCATCCCTGGAGATAAAATCTGAGACAACAACCACCTACAGTCTCCGAATATCGCACCACACATATTTCCTATCATTCTTTCTCTTCCTTAACCTCACCCTCACGCCCGCGCTGTGTTGAAACATTTAAAGGGTATTCATAATCCCTTGAGCGCGTGTAGATTATAAAAAAAAAAAAAGAGCTGCATATCGTTCTACCTACAGACAGACAGACAGACAGACAGATGGAATTGCGGGAACCCTTTTTTTGGTGTTCTCCATCAAAGTAATGTCAAGTTTGATCAAAATCTCGAGGTTGGTTTTTTTAGATTTCAACCCCAATGGTGTACGCAGTAGAGGAAGAACCCAAAAAAGTTGAGAAAGATATCAACTAAATTAGTATGTGTACCTGGAAGTGAATAGGTATGATAAAAGCTGAATGAATTGAGAATGGTATACATAGCCCTTTCAATCACTGGAAAATTGTTTTCATAATTCACACACAGCTTTTTACTCGTACATGCGATATAGGTACTACAGGGAAATTTTGCATTTCGAAAAAAAAAAAATCGTACTCGAGATTTTAATAAAAGTTGACATTTCGATGATAGAGAACACCAAGAAAGAGGGTCCCACAATTCCGTCTCTCTTTCTGTAGAACGATCTACAGATTAAGCGGCTGAACCGAGTTGGTGCTCAGGCGTTTTAGGTGATTATCCAAAATAGATTTTTGAGTCGTTGGCTTAGGCCCAAAAATAACGGTACTTGATATACAAATTTATCTACCATCTTAAATATCTCAAAAACTGATCTAAAGATTTTGATACTATTTTGGGTATGGTCTGGGTAAAAATATTTTTTTTAAATATTTTGTTATTGTTAATGCCATACAAACATTTTATCAACGGATTTCGATCAAAATTTTTATACACGAGCTCCTTCAAATTCTTAATAATACTGCAGTTTTTTTGTTTTTTTTTTCACAATTCAATATTTCGAAAACGGGTGGACGATTTTCTCTGAAATTTTGTTTTTAAATTTATATTATTAAATATTTAAATTCTTCATAGCATTTTTTTTACAAAAAATTTAAGAATTTTTGTATATAAAAAATTAAGTGAAAAACTACTTTAAAAACATATTTAGCCGTTTCTATTAAGAATCTTTTACATTTATAATGTTATCGAACATAGGAGCAAGTATGTGTGATGCAGTCGTGCGTTTTATCTTAATTTTACTTTAACATGGACCACCCACCCCTTTTTAGCTGTATCTGTCAACGAAACTTTTATGATAGTTTTAAGCGGGTATAATATTGTGAAACTCTACGGTCATATAAAGTGGTCAACGCATTAAATTTTTGACATAGGAATTGTGTCCAAATCTTTCATTATATAGGCATGTTTTGTGATTGCCAAAGGAAAATGCTGTCAATGCCTGAGGAAGGCTATGACTTCTTCGTTGATATGAATTCTTCGATCAACAATTTGAAGGTGTGGAAACACAGAACAAATGGATTTTTTAGTGCCGTCAGAAAGTCGATTCAATGTACTATTACCTTGACCGATTTGTTGTAGATTTGTAGGCAATCATATTTGAAATTTAAGCCTGTCGTCTTTGAAATGGGCATTACCATTGAATATGACAATGCAGAAAATAGAACATATATGCAGTGGATGACACCAAAAAGAGTGATGTAATTTCCTTTAACCAATTTGGACACGTTTGCCCCTTACTGAAGCCAGCCCTGCATATGAGCTTTGGCGTTTCGAAAAATCAAAAATCAAAAAATTATTTTATTAAGGTTTTGTTTCATAAGAGTACTTAGTATGTAGTTGTTTGAAATTAAAAAAAAAATATTATTAATCTCAACATTTTGTTGTGGTGTTCCAGGAAAAAGCTTGTGTTTTTCTGGAATATTACACAACGATTTAATATTTTAATATGCTCTTCAAAACGTTCTCTGAATCAGTTATAGTTAGATAATTATAAAAAGTAGTAGTATAATATTATGTTTAACAATTTTAATAAAATTTCTTCATTTTTAACATAAAAAAAAGTTTTATTCTCCTGGCACTCAACGAAGGAAAATCCTCATGGATTTAATTCACTTAAACTAACTATATGCATTCACAGCTAAGATTTATAATAAGTATGTATGTATATATGTATATTCGACATATTTCTCACAAAAGGAAATTTTCAATTCAAACAACTAGAACAGAAAAAAAGAAAAAAAATGATTGCCAAACTTTTATTTTTCTATTCAAATTTTACCTTTTCATCCCGAAAGCAAGCGCATTTATGTACTTAACATTATTCCTACAGGAAAACCCAGCGATGTTTTCAAGGAAAATATTTTCATTCACCTTCCGTTGTTTATTTTCATTCAAAATAAAATTAAAAGCAAAACCTGAAGCACTTTTGTTGGAGATTTTTTTTTTTTTGGTTTCCTTTCTTTTTTCCCTTTTATGAGTGAATGAAAATCCGCATAAAAAATGTTGGTAGTTATAAGGAGCAAATTTATCGGTTATGGGGAGAAGCAAAAAATAACGGAATTACAATGCAGCAATAATATACTTTTTTTCTACCAACACTAACAGTAGCACCGACACCTTTAATCTTCACCAAGTTCTTGTTATTTATTTTTTTTTTTCAAAGCAGAATTTCAAATAGAGTTTATTGCTAAAGTGTTGAATGGAATTTTCTTCGAGGAGTTAACTTTTAAGAAACTTTTAAGAATTCGAATGTGGAATTTTTGAATATATGTATACCTTATAACTTTGGAGAAATTCTCAAAAATACTTAAAAGCTATACGATGGAGTAGTATGGAAATTTGTGGTTTATTGTTTCAGAAATCAACGCAAGACTGTAAATCATTTGACGCCGCATCGTTTTGATGTAGACGTTTTGAACAACCACATGGATACATCTACCTTAGCAGTGGTTCAAGTCTATTATGTAGCTAGGTGTTCAAAATTATGATGTTAAAAAACAAACTATAAGAATTCACAAGTACATACTGCATAAATGAGGTTCTTCCTTGAGATTAGGTACTAGACGTCAAGTCGGAAAAAATCGAGTTATTATGGAAAAAAAATAAGAAACATCGAATTTCTTGGTACTTATTGGGAAATCTCATAAAAATGCAAAAATAGGAAATGTAGGAAATTTGAACAATATCCGTTAAATTTTTGTTTTCAACGAATATAATTTTTACTTGCAATTATAGGTACTATAAGCCAAGTTATGTATTCGTTAAAAATTTTTTTTCTAACAATCAAACATGATATTACTATCATAGAGAACACCAAAAGAGTGTCTCCCGCAATTCCGTCTGACTGTCTGTCTGTATGTAGAACGATCTACAGCCTTAACCGCTGAGCCGATTTAGTTCAAACTTGGTGCTTAGGCGTTTTAGATGATTTTTGAATCGTTGTTTTAGGCCCAATTATCTCAAAAATGGCTCTAACGATTTTGATAAAAATTGGTGCGTGTCTGGTCAACATTTTGGTGGTATGGTCAACATTTCGGCCAAAAAAGTTTATTGATTTTCGACTTTCTCATAAGCGGCTCAACAGATTTCGATACAAAATTTTATACAGGAGATCCTTGAAATTCTAAATGGTATTGCATTTAAAAATTTTCGAAAAATATTTTTTTTAATTTTTGAAAAAAAAATATTTTTTTTTGAAAATTCAATATTTCGAAAACAGGTGGAAATTTTTTTCTGAAATTTTGTTTTTGTATTTATATTATTAAATATTTAAAATGTTCATACCAATTTTTGTGCCCGCGGCAAAAAAAGCCGATTATTACCGACCAAGCAAAAAATTATTTTGAATTATTTTCATATGTCTCTAAAAAGACTTTAAAATCGCCCGACAATTTAATGAGAATACCAACATTATCCTAAAACTATTTACTTTTGTTTTGAAGTTCACGTAGAATATCGTATACATATACTTTCGTATAAGTCGAGAAGTTTTGTACTAGGTATCCGAATTCTGGAATCGCTTCGAAAACATCTGTATGTTTATGTAATGTATGAATCGCTCCAATTTACTATTGTTAATGAATTTGTGAATAAAAATGCAAAACAAAATTTACAAAAACCTGAAAAGAAAAGTGCGTATACGTCACAGTGTACCATTATTTCACCACATATTCTTTACAAATGGATCTTAACGCCATTTAACACAACGGTGAGTTACAGGTAGGATTATAAATAAGATTCACGACTTGATCACACGAACCTGCTTTTATATTCGATTAAATTGCATGGAAAAAAATTCTTTATAAAAATGACTAAATATATTTTTAAATTTACATATATGCACTTAACATACATATATGCACTTAAAATTATTAATTTTTATATGAAAAATGTATTTAATTTTTTCTGAAAAAAAACAATTGCTACGATAGTTTTAAATATTTACTATTATAAACTAAAAAACTAAATTTCAAAAAAATCGTAAACCCGCTTACGAAATATACAATTTTCAAAAAATCCAAAAAAAAACAATTTTTGAAAACTTTAAAATTATTATTAGTATTATTTTTCCACCAATTTTGATCTTTTGAAATATATGCTCCGTTGCTTCTTTTGGCAAGTCTTCCAAATATTTTGTTCAGGGAAGCGGTTTTTAATATTGCTACCAGACACGTTCACACCAAGATCTTCCTCTATTGCTTGTTTAATTTTTAGAGCAGTCATGAACGGGTTTGGTTTTATAATGCGTATTTCGTTTTGAACACTTCCTGCTTCTTGACAATGGTGAAGAGCATTAACAACCTTCTTCCTCGAACATGTTAATTTTCGACTTATTGAAGAATTTGCTTGACCTTCATTTTTAAATTGAGACCTCGTAGTTTAAATGCCTCTGTGGAATGCTTGCCACGACATATACAGTACTATATATTAACAAATAAAATTTTACCAATTCTATTAAAAAACTAATAAGAAACTCCAATCTTTCCAACTTACCTTTAAAACGTTTAAAATATTTACCAACAATTCATTATGTTTACAACGAAAACAGTAAGTGCTATTTAAATTGTCTTCACTTGAATGCACCTTTCTTACCTTCCGACTTACATTTGACTTTATTTATTAAATAAATTGAAAATAAGTAATATCCCATTACTTTACACTCAAAAGCCATAACAGTTTTTATAGTATTGCCATTGGAAATGAATTAATGATTTAACAAAGCTGTGCTATTTATTTTGTCGCCACTGTATATATATAAATCACTTTCAATCACTTCGGAAATGGAAAATAGATTTCCTAAATTTCACCGAACGTACCCCCTTTTACCCTACTTCATAAGGCTTACTCAGCCATGAAAATTTTTAATACAAAATTTGGAAAGTTTAATAATATCTGTTAACTCATTAAGACCGTTTCCCAGCAATTATACATAGACTTGCATTACAGTGCCATAAAATAAAAAAATAATAATTTTTTCGTAGATTTTGCCTCTTACGAGAAAGTAACATTATTATAATATTTTTATCTCGAAAAGTGCTTCTCACCTTAGCCACGTTCGGATTCAATTCCTGCCGATTAGCAACACGCACAACAATACTTGGAAGTCGTATATAGCTCTTGTCCTCCACGAGCTGTTGCACAACAACAAATTAATTAATTACTTGAATATTTTTCCATGATTAAGAGTATCGGTATCAAATTCAAGACCTTTGCGAACCGAAAATGACACACTTCAGACTAAATGGCTACCTTGACTCACGGTCACAGAGTGCAGGCAACTTATTCTTAATAATCCTCATGATTAAAAACAAAATTCCCCTAAAAATGGCTTCTTTTTTTTTGTTTTGTTTTAATTTTTAGCCAAAAGCCGTGTTGATGTTAATTTTGTTCAAACACCACAGAACCAACAAATGAGACAAACGATTTCACACATCAAACAAGAAATTAAAATACAAATCTAAAATTCAAAATCAACAGGTTTTTCAGATTATTTTCGGATATTTCACTTTCGCCGCTCGATGTAAAACACACATTGTGAAGTGAAATAAAAATAAAACAAAGAAAGTCGAAAAATTCTTTCAGAAACTTTTCGTAAAGCTTCGGCTTTACTTTTGCCTTGATTTTATATTTTAGTATCTTTCGGATACTTTTTTTTGGATTGTTTTGTTTTGAAATTTACATTAACATTGACCTTGTCGAATTAGTTAATTTTATGAATCAAACACACGATGTGATGAGGGAGATAGGTAACGCTTTTTTTTTAATAATTTGATTTGTTTAAATCAAAAAGCTAAGCGGACGACAGACACTGATTGAAATAGAAATTCAACAAGCAGTCAAGTCAACCAGACACTATTTCTTATTTATTAATTAAAATTTTGTTAATTATTTATTCATACAAAATTTCGCGCGACAATAAAATAAACTGGGACTTGATTTCGAGAATATTTGCATATAAAGAATCTTTTTTTCTTTTTTTGCATTATTTAATTAACAGTGTTTTATCGATGTTATTAAATATTTCGGACACAAATTGGATATTTTTCATTGGAAGCCAGGTATAGATAGGTTTATTATGGTGATTCGTTTATCGGGTCTGGAATGAGCTCATAATATGGGTGTGCACTTGTGCAGGGTTAATTCCACAGAGCAAGCATGTACCTCTTGGTTTGTTCCTTAATAATTTTTTCTTGCGATATAGGTACCTGCTAAGGGCAAGTTTTGCATTTAAAAAAAACGAACTCGAGATTTTAATCAAACTTGACATTTCAATGATGGAGAACACCAAAATTCCGTCTGTCTGTCTGTATAACACTCTACAACCTCAAGGGCTGAAGTGATTTTCTTCAACCTTGGTTTTTAGGTGATTGTCTAAAATAGATTTTTGAGTCGTTTTCTCAGGCCCAAAACTAACGGTACCTGCCAAACATTTTTTTTTTGATTTTGGACTTTCTCATAAACGGCTTAACGAATTGCTATCAAAAATTGTATATAGGAGGTCATTCGAATTCTAAATAATACTGCATACCAAAATTTTCGAAAAAATATTTTTTTTTTGATTTTTTGAAAAAAAAAAAATATTTTTTTTTTGAAAATTCAATATTTCGAAAATGGTTGGACGATTTTTTTTTTTGAAATTCCAATTTAAAATTTGTATTATTAATTACATGAAATTGTCATACAAACGTGTTTTTTAGAAAAAAAAACAAAATGTTGTATATAAAAGTAAGTAAAAAGGGCAACATATATATTGAGCTCTTTCTACTAAGAATAGTGGTGCTTATGATATGATCGAACATAAGAGCAATTACGTGCGATCCAGTCGTGCATTTTATATATTTTTTTTGTTGCAAAAAATATATTCGTCTGGTCATCTTACAATACAATAACTAACAAAACAAATATTGGTTTTCGTGGGTTGTCCCCAGACGATATCATTTAGATAAACCAGACTCTTAAGATGACTCTTTTCTAATTCCTCTGAATAAGTTGGTAATTTTTTTTAATTATAAGCCATAACTCTTGTAAGTTTGTTCGGTTGAAATGTATGTCAATTCGGTACATTTATTTCTTGGGGAATATTTTTTTTACCGGCAAAATTTGACGAGTAGAAAATACACAGAATTTAGTACTAAGATGTTACGGTTGGATAATTAATTACATTATATGGATTAGACTGTCATCTACATAGAAGACATAGACTAAGTGCATCATCTTCTGTCATAGTCAATTGAGTTTAAAAAAAGTTTCCCTCCGAATTGAGAGATTACGTCTGTAAATATGGGAATATGTCGGCAAGGCAATAAGCGAGGAAGAGGGCAATGGGTTCTTGAATTGAATATAGGTGATCGAAAATTTGATTGAAATTTGATCAACAAGCAAGTCCATACGATCGGGCTTGATAATGCAACCGATAGTTAGATTATTTGATACTGTATTCTTTCTGTTCTACAAATTTCGATGAGTAGATTTTAAAATTCGTCGAAGAAGAGATTTAAAGCTTGTTATATCGTTAAAAAGAAATGACTAGGAACAAAGTATGTATGTTTGCGCCGCTAGCCTTAACGCATGAGTCGATTGTCTTAAAAATCACTTTTAGATAGTTCAACACACGGTATTTTCAAGTTCTTTAGTATTATTGTTTTTTTCGCTTTAGAAATGTGCTATTTTTTAAGACTGGTATAAACAATTTATTACAATGTACTTATGAATACAAAATACAACTCTATTTTTTATCTGACGATAGTAATGATATCCCTGTTTTTTGTTCATGAGAACTTATAATTCACAATCACTTTCAACGAAAAAATCTGTAAAAAAATGAACCGTAAGTGACTGTATATGCCTAATTTCTTTAGATCGCTCAGATCATCGAAGAAAAAGTCTCCAAGATGGATCTTACGTCCTTGAGATAGAGCGGGACATATAAGCAGAAGATGAGGAACAGACTCAACCTCCTCCTCGTCCATGCAGCTTCTGCAAAAATCGTTGAGAATAAACGCCAAGCCTCGTTGCGTGCTTGCCTCTGCAGTGTCACCTATTACGGAGCTGATGTGCAATCTACTTAAGGATATCATACACTTGCAGCGTTTCAGATCAAGTTTTGACCAGAACTGTTTTGTCGTCATACAGGTTGTTGTATTTCGAGACCTACTCTAGTACGCCGCTGTTATTTCAGTTTTTCGACACAATTGGATTCAGAACTTTTCTCGAAATGCAGATTTATATAGGTAACTTTGTCATCCTAAATGCGAGAAAGGTGAACTTACAAAACGTCGTTGTCCATCAAAGACACACTGTTTAGGTCACATCCAACGAATGAATAAAAATGCCCCATCCCAGTCCACAGGTTCGAGACGATAAGGAAGGCAAGGAACCTCCGGCTTAGAGAATCAGCTATCGCAGTGTTTAATCTGTATGACTGGAAGAAGCGTTTCCGGGAAAGTCGAGGGTGGGGAAATGACTTAGGTATATAAAGGAGGGACCTATCACGGGTCCGGAATTCATTCGGTTATTCTAATATCTGAAGTTCAACAATTATTCGGAGGTTAGCACTTATGCGGATCTTCTGCCAATGCTGATGGCCGGCGCGCTAGGCAAACTTAAAAGATTGTTTCATTTATCAGATTTATTAATTGTTCTTTAACTCAATGATTTTTTTGAGACGTGTACGCTTAAACTCTATTAGCCCTATCGGGAATCTCCCAAGGAATTTCGTTTCCACCAAATATTTTATTCCCTCGAAATTTTTCGTGCGATTGCTATTCACACGGAATAAATTGATATTCACACGGAATAAATTTCCCTCGAAGAAAAAATCGTATGAACTGACAGCAAAATTTCCTTGGAAAGCTTATTACCGATAACAATAAATTCCAAAGGGAAACTTTTGAGCATCATTCACGTTCCCAAGATTCGAATTGGAGAAAAATTTCCAGCGAAATTTCTATTCACGATAACCCCCATTAACCATATTCCCTTTTAAAGGAAAAAGATCAGGCGAAATATTATTTTTTTGTTACTGATGCCGTGTCCCAGAAAATACATGAATTCTTAAAATATTGCAGTGAATCGGAAAAATATTATTGTAATATTTATAATATTGGGGGTGAATAAAAATGTCACTGGACATTTTTTTTCATTTCGAAACTTGGGAACGTGAATGATGCTCAAAAGTTTCTATGGGAATTTATTGTTATCGGTAATAATAATAAGCTTTCACAAGAAATTTTGCTGTCATTTCATACGATTTTCGTTAAGGGAAATTTATTCCGTGGGATATTCGCCATCGCAAGAAAAATTTCGAGGGAATAAAATATTCCGTGGCAAACGAAATACTTGGGAGATTCCCGATAGGGCCATTGTCAAATGAATTGTGATTGAAGAATTCGCAGTTTAAGTATCAAATCACAGAATGCAATCTTTTAAAGTGATTGTAGATTATTTTCTTTTACAATTATGTTACATGTACAACATGGCTGAAGAGGCATGTTCTTAGCAATCCATTTTAATGTTTTTTTCTTATTTTATTGCGAATAACTTATTGATTATAAATTTCTTGTTCAGCACATTCCGACTTGTTGAACAATTCATTTAAAATAATTGAATATAATATAAAAGCCGCCGAAGAAATTGATTTAAATTATTCTTTTTCCAAAAATAGCACCACTAAATGCATTTCTCTTTAAAATTCAATTATGAAATACAATGCAACACGGATATAAGAAAGTCTAAATATCCAAGATATTTCTTTCTTATATCCTAGTTTTTCTTATATCCAAACATCGGGTATAAGAAAGAAAATGTCTTATATAAGAAATACGGATATAAGAAAGAAAATTTCAAAGGAAAATATTTTGGACGTGTACCTACAAAATTTCATGAAAACGAAGTAGCCATACAAACTTTGTATGCATAATGAATATATGGTCATATAAAAACTTCTTCTGTAATATTTTAAAGATAAAATGTAACAAAGTAACAAAAAATTACTCTTCTTGAACTAGTAAAAAAAAAATTAAATAAATAAGCAATTAAGGTTCATACATATCAACATATAAATTAACAGGATCTATTTTGTATTACAGGTAGTAATCTTTAACCATATCGTCGAAACACCACCAGCAAAAAGAAGTCAAGCGCAAATGTCAGAATCACATTTGTTTACATTGTTGTATTTGAAAATTTAACTTTCTCTCCATGTGAAATCTAACAACAATATGTGGTGACGTAAAACAAATGCAAAAATATCAGTTTTTTTCCGACACAGATGTAAACATATCAGTTCCCAGCAAACATTTTAATTCAGAAATGAACGATAATTAATTCATAAAAGTGAAGAAACCGGTCGAAAAAGAATTCACGTTTTATGCAATTTAAATCCTTTTACCTGGGCTCTTAGACACCAATATGAATCATTGTAATGATTCATTTATGATCTGAAAATTCGTCATTTAAATGAACGTATATAAGATCTCCATATATTCATTTAAATGATTAATGCCTGAATCTTTTCTAAATCATAAAAATAATTTCAATAAAATTCAATTAAGTGAAGGATTTCTAAGTATATACCTTCACTTTAATTAATCGTACAGGAATCATTTTTGCGATTCAGAAAAGGTTCAGGAATTAATCATTTGAAGGAAAATATGGAACGGTTATATACGCTCATTTAATTTCAGAATTTTCAGATCATGAATGAATCATCAAAATGATTCAAATTGGTGTCTAACAGCCCAGGTAAAAGGATTAAAATTGCATCATAAGTGAATTCATTATTTCTGATTCATTTATGATTGAATATTTCATCGGTGAGCATCTGGAACATTTTTTGATTTGCCTCTTGTTTGGCTTTTATAGCTTCCAGGACTTCTTGATTGTTACACGATGCTATAATTAAAGAAATGATTTTTATATTTCTAAGAAAATTTAACACCATTTTTTACATACCTTTATGTTTTATTATTTGCTTTTTATATATATTTTTTGTTAAGTAAGTAGGTATCGATTTACTATTAAAACACAAGCTGATGGTTATATACCTATCTAAACCGATCTTTCGAAAAACTTTTCCGAACTGATAATCGATTATGCAAACGAAACTTTTGTCATTACAATGACCCGTCATCATTACCCCTTGGTAAAAAGAAAAATAAAAGGATGAACAAAAAAGGATCTCCATATGAAGGATCGGACAACAAAATCTGAGTGTTGTTTTTGTTTACACAGAATACATATCTCTTTGTTTCTCTCTGGTAAGAATTTGTTCATAATTGTTGTCATAATTCATTCAAAAACCTGAAGGTTTCCTGAATATTATTCTTCATTTTTGGTGATTAGAATCTGAACCTTCAGATAAATGTTTGCTGGGTTTCATAAAGGTAATAGCTTGCGGCATTTCCAATTTTCAGCTGTCATTTCTTTGGAAAGTGGGAATTTGTAATGCATATTCAAAATGTTTTGGCACATGTTTGTCTTCGAAAGTTAATTTCTTATAAGCTTACTTTTTTATTGTAAGAATTGATTTTAGGGTGTAAGAAAAGCTTTCTTATAAGCGAGTTTGTCTCATATGAGTGTTTTTTTTATCCGTAAAATACTGTATATTCAAAATATATACCAACCTTTCCTATAGTTATCGATTTCCCTATATACTCGTATAAGCTACAGCTAAATCAAGTGTGTGCGAACCAGCAGCCGCTCGGTTTGATTTTATTCAACTCGTGTACCCCCATCTCCATTATGCTTTATGCATGTGACTAAAAAGTCTCTCCAACTGAACAGAAGGTGGGCATAGGTAATGGTGTTTTCTTTTTATTGACTTCATTTCAGAGTTTTCGGTAGGTTAATAAAAAAAATTTCAGACAGATTGATATAAGACGCCAAAGGGACTGCTGGGCTGGGCAATTGAGGAGGGGATGTTAATAATAGAGCTCATGCGAGGGCGATGAGATATAAATTCGCTTTTAGGACTCATAAATTGACATGTTGCGTATTATAGCGCACGTATTACAAAGTATTTTTCTTTTGAATAAAAGTTCACAATTCGAGGAGAATTCATATGCATTAAAATTTTTTTGTAACTTTTGTTGACGTAGTTGACTATTACGGTAATTGGTGAGTCACGGCTGTAAAATCGAAAATGATGAAATGTTTATAAACTCTAAAAATAAATATTATTGTCTGAATAGGAATAGCTATGAATTGAATATAATGTAGTATTTAATGAAGTAATTATAAATCATTAATTTAAGAATTGAAAATTTTATTAGAAGAAATAAAGGGGTAATAAAGGATAATAATAAACTACAGTCTATTTCTCTCACTTTGGAACTTACTACTGGTTTTAATTTATAGCCTAGTACGCTGCTGATGCGAAACGAAATTTTTCGGTGGTCTCGACTAGGAGAGCGAAATGCTAACGAAAACCAAAGCGGAAAAATATTTGCGGAGAGTTCTGTAAGCCGTCAAAAACAAATGACAAGTTGTAAAAAAAAAAAATAATTTTGTCACCAAATTATTTTTAGATGGAAATTTTTTTGTCGCCAAATTACTTTTAGATGTAATTTTTTTGAAATAATTTTTGGATTTAAAAATTGTTCTTGTTACACATAGAGGATTTAAAATAAAACTCAGGACCGTTTAAATGATGGAAATTAAGCAAATACTTTGGGACTTATTAACTGTTTTATCTGCCGATTTGATGAAATTTCTATCAATTTTAAGAAAATAAATGAAATAGGGAGGTAAACCACTATATAATTCGAAAACTACGTGCTTTATTGGGATGGTGTAAACGGTTATGAGTTCTAATTTGTGGTTTCTTACTAATTCCGGGTACCATTTTCAAGTCCAAGTATTATTTCAAAAAAATTATATATAAAGGATATTTGATGACAAAAAAAAATACATCTAAAAGTAATTTGGTGACAAGACTACTTTTGGTTTTGTTAATGCTTCCTTTGAAAGTATGAAGTTTTGATTCTAAAAAGATATAGCTCGCCTTAATTGGACAACCCGTTCCAAAGATATAGTCCAAAAGCTATTCACTGTTCACCTTGAAATGCATCTTTGTAACGGGTTATCCTAAAAACTTGGTTGATACCTTTTTGTAATCTACTCTTGATACTCTCAAAATCAGCATCAAAAGTTTTTAGGTAGAAGGATTATTGCAAAAAATCACTCTTGAAATACGCATATTTAGAATGATGTATGCGTATTCCTGGAGTTATTTTTTTTAATACAACTTCTTTGCAAAAAAAATGTTGATGCTTCCTTTGAAAGTATGAAGTGCTGATTCTAAAAAGATATCGCTCGCCTTTATTGGACAACCCGTTCGAAAATATAGTCCATTATATTTATATTATATAGTCTGATTATATTTTTCAGATTATATATTTCAAAGTGAACAGTGAATAGCATTTGGAGCAGTGTATCTGCCATACGATGGTTCAATTACATTAAAAAACTTCGTCCAGAAAAGAAAAAGAAGGTAGCGATGGCAATGCGAGGTAAGTGATTTGTCATCATCTTCTTTCTATCACCACAACAAAGGACTATCGAGGTCATCACCAGAAATTGTAGACTAAATAACAATGTCCACCCCGTACCGATTTTCACGAAGTAAACATTAAACAGATTGTCTGAACTTAAGAAATAAGTTCTGGGGTATGGTATAAAATCGTCAATCAATGAGATCGGAAACAGGCTTCCCAAATAGAATCGGGTACCGTTTAAGATGGCCTTTTTACAACCAAACATTATTGTGGTAAAGATGATTTCCTTAATTGTCGTTGGTGCAGCGGAAGGCCGCTTACCTTTGGCTTCCGGCCTGGATAAATCTTGTCCCGACCAGGTCGGAAATTCATATTCGTACTGCCAGTAGCGGGCGGTCGATTTGATTTTTTTCTTTGTGGCAATTGACTTAATTTATGTGTTGAAAGTATGTCGTTAGAAATGGTAAGTATTTTTTTTATATTTATATAGTGTCAAAGGTCGCATAGAATTTAAAAGTCGGAGTAACATGGACATTAATTGCAGAACAGACTACTGAATCTTGTTTATAATATTTTTATTTAGTAGTCACTTAAAATAAATTAATTTTAAAAGAACATAGGTTAATTTTAATCTAAGCACCAGCACTAGGTATGAGAAAAGTCGATAGTTGGTTATAATAAGCACTCCAAATAAAGATCCGCTATATCTTGTTCGCCGATAAGATATGTGAAGGGTGTGCTTCTTTCCAACTTCCCATTTCCATTTTGCAGATTTAGTTTAGTCGACTTTGAAATTGGTTTTGATACAAAAATTAGTATTGAACTTATTTCGAATAATTTAATACAGAAAATGCACAGAAAAACCAGACACTAGAGAAAACCCAAAGCCAAAGAAAAATCAAATAAACAATACAAGAGCTTGACTTTTTTTTTATAAAAAAAATTAAATGTCAAAATTTCGCAAGCAATTAATGTGCAGGTCAATTAAATTGAGAACGAAAAGAGTGTATAATTGTACTAAGAAATCTAGTACTAAAACACTAAAATTACACATTTCGCCGTTCAGCAGAGTAGGTACTGGAAAACGAAAAGTAGAGCGAAATTTTTCGTTCATGATTTCGTCGTGTCATTTTTGTATGGGATTTTTCGTTTCGCATCAGCAGCGTACTAGGCTTATCCACTCGGTTTTCTTCAATATACATACAGTGCCGGTAAAAAAAATAGCACCATTGGTATACATTTCATTTTAACTTCTTTAAATAAGTGAATAGAAAAATATTTTCAGCTTCTACTATTATTATGTTATTGCTTGAACTATTATCTCTCTCTATTTTATATATCTTGCATTAAAATAGTAACGGTTCTTTTCTTACGAGGCTATAATGGCGAAAATCACATTTTGTGTGCAGTAAAAATAATAGCACTGGTCGCAATTTCGTTACAAAAAAAATAGTTTTTCTTGTGCATATTTAAAGGTAAGGCGGTCAAGTGTTAGAATTTGCTTATATTTAATTGGTATCTTCATTTAAAAAACAAAATTTACAGTTTTTCAAAGAAAATGGGTCGTGGAAAGCATTGTACCATCGAAAAACGAGAAAATAATTTTTTTAAAATGATCTCGGAAGGTAAAACGTATGGAGAAGTTTGACGGTTTGTTGGCTGTTCCAACATTTGACATTTGGCTACAAGGTGAAATACGGACACAAGTAACTTTTCCGTTCATCTTCCAATAGACACATTAACAACACAGCCCTAGTAATTTGTTTTTGTTTTGTTTTTCGATTTCCCATCTATTCGCGGATAGAGTTTCAAAGCTACAAATACAACAATATAAAAAATGGGTTTTGGGGGGTGAAACGTACGAAGGTTTCCGATATTAGTATGACTTATTTGTGATCTACAGAATTGCAAACGAAACCAATTTTCAGGTTCCATGATAGTACTATAGAAATGTATATACGAGGGGCGTTCAATATATTCTCGGTATCGGGGTGAAGCTGTGGTTATAAACGGTGATTTTTTAAGAGCTTGGTTTTTGAAAATTCAAAAAAACACAGAAACTTGTAAAAAGTGAATGAAATTTTTATTTGGATCGATAAATCAATTTCTGCCATTTACTTTTTAAAAATAATTTCTTTTAAATGTTGCCCGCGGCTACGCTTCAGGTGGTCCATTCTTCTTCAAACTATTTCACACATTTCGGCCGGAATCTTACCAATGACGCGTTCAATGTTGGCTTCCAAGGCAGCAATCGTGTTTGCCTTATCCCCATAGACAATAGACTTAACATAGCCCCACAAAAAATAGTCTAACGGGGTCAAATCACATGATCTTGGTGGCCAATTGACTGCGCCAAAACGTGAGATCAACTGCTCACCAAATTCGCCTCTCAATTGATGCATGGTTTCGCGTGCAGTGTGGCAAGCACATTTTTCACAGAGCACGAATTTTGATAATAAATTTCAATAATTTGCAAACGTTGTTCAGGCGTAAGTCCATTCATGATGAAATGGCAAACAATACTGCATCGAAATGTCAAATGTTCGTGGAATTTGTCATGTGTGATCTGTCAAAAATATAAATGTCAAAAACCAAGTAGCAAAAAAATCACCCGTTATATATAAATTGACTTATTTATCAAGTAATACTTTTATTTTAGTGCATTCATGTAAAATTTCATATAAATGTAATTACTAATTCGCGTTTTATCTCTAGTTAAACAGAATCATAATGGCAACTGAGACAATGATGGTGAAAATTGAGCATCGCGCTGTAATTAAATTTCTCACTAAGCAAGGAAAAAGCCAAAAAACTATTCATGAAGAGATGGTGGCTGTTTACCAGGGTTCCGCACCTTCATTATCAACTATGCAAAAGTGGTCAAGTGAGTTCAAGAGATGCAGAGAGAGCATTGAAGACGACCCCCGCTCCGGCGCCCCGGATACTGCTTGTACGGGAGAAAAAAGTCGAAAAACTTGTGCTTGAGGATGCCCGAATAAAGGTGAAAATGAGGACAAAGATCACCAAGCTTTCAACTGGTACCATTCACACCATTCTTCATGACCATTTTTACCTTTCAAAGGTCAGTGCAAGGTGGGTGCCACGAATGCTCACAGCGCCTCAGAAAAAAGTGAGAATCGCATGCTGTAGAGACCTTTTGGAGATGTGTAGTGAGAACGCGGACGGTGTTATGGATCGAATTGTTACTGGGGACGAAACATGGGTTCACCACTATGATCCTGAAGCGTTCCGATCTTACCATCATCGCGATCAGACGTGTGTCGGAAAGTCTAGTGACCCGCTCGTTATCCAGTTGCCCCTTCTTCCGACTAAAAAAAATATCACAATAAAAATTCCAAAAATAAAAAGAAAATAGCCCAAAAAAAATATAAAATTAAAATATAAACAAGTGTCAGTGCTAGTGCCAGTGTTCTCTGTGCTAAAATAATTAAATATTAAATACAAATCACCTTTCGGATCGCTCAATACAAGTTGTATTGGACGGTTTCAAGTCTGATATTCAAAAAATAAATGCTGGTGTGCCCCAGGGCTCCGTTCTGTCTCCAACTCTCTTTCTCATTTTCATCAATGATCTCTTGTCTGAAACTTCTAATCCAATATACTGTTTTGCTGACGACAGTACCCTCAGCTTTTCATACTCGTTTTTAGATTCTCATCCATGTCCTTCGGATATGGAACTTGAACGGTAGCGTATGATTAGCTCATTAAATTCTGATATAGACAGCATTGTCCAATGGGGAATAAGAAACCGCGTAGAATTTAATGCTTCAAAAACACAATGCTGTCTTCTGTCGTTAAAGCGGGACCCTCCCCCAATGCCGTTGTCCATTAGCGGCGCTTGCAACGAGGAAACCGAACAACTTTCAGTTCTCGGTATGTGCATCACTGACCACCTTTTGTGGAATGAACACATATTCGACGTCGCCAAAAATGCTGCAAGATGTTTGGGTTTTCTGAGACGATGCAAGAAATATTTCTCCCCTTCTGATCTGGCTGTAATCTATGAATCCTTTATTCGTCCAAAGCTTGAGTACAATTGCCATATTTGGATAGGTGCTCCCATAACGCACTTAAGTCTCCTGGACAGAATCCAAAAAAAGAGCTTTAAAAATGATAGGTGATGAAACAATAAGTAAAACAATTGAGCCTCTATCGCACCGTCGCAATGTTTCATGCCTTTCATTATTTTATCGGTATTATAATAAACAGTGTTCTAGTGAAATAGCCAGTTGCATTCCTACCCTTAAACTATTCAACCGTAACACTCGCGCTTCTAGGAAAGCCCATCAATTTACCCTTGAGCCCAAATTCGGACGTACTGTCAATTATAGAGATTCTTTCTTTTGCCGCACAACACGAATGTGGAATGCTTTACCCGGCCGAATATCTGGCGATAATCAGGCATTTAAAACCAATGTACATCGGTATCTCCTGTCTAATCTCGCACTGTGTATAAACATTTTAAGGGTATTCATAACCCCTTGAGTGCGCGCATAGTTTACAAAAAAAAAAAAAAAAAAAAAAAAAAACCAGAGTCCATGCAGTGGCATAAAAAAGGAACAGACCCCCCGAAGAAGTTGAAAGTCACTCCGTCTGTCGGGAAGCTCATGGGCACAGATTTTTGTGACTCAAAGGGAATCTTGCTCACTGAGTACAAAAAATGGTAAACCTATTATTAGAACTAAAGAATAAAACAACACATACTAAGAACTAGAGTAACTGATTAATATTACTTTGCGTTAAAAAAAAACAACAATGAATTAGCATTGATTGTATAAATTGACCGTTTTAATTATAAAAATAGAAAAGTTAATCAACATACGAGTACAGTTGTGTTTAAAGTTATATGGCTTAAAACACTCCTATCGTTGCATAAATATTTAATATCATTAACAAATTCTGTTTCTTAAAGATTTCTCGGGTCATGTTTATTTAGATTTGTTCAATGAGCAGGAGAGCCTACATTAAAATACAAAAAAACATACAAACAAAAAACACCTCATTAATTAAAAGCATTCATCATTATTCTTATGTTTTTTATTCCCTATTAAATGTCTATTAACATTCTAGGGGTGAATTAAAAACATAAAGACAAAAAACACATTATTCCCAATTGCAATAATATCTGAATTAATTGCCTTCGAGTTTTTTTTTTTTTTGCATAACCATCAATGATTATATAGAAATTATATTCAGTGGCATTAAATCATTAACTTTGCATATTTTAATTGCAAAGACAAAAAAACAAAATGAAAGCCTTTCATAATATAGATGGCAATTAAAAATAAAAATAGTTTCGCTTCAATGGTATTTTATTTTTTCGCATTTTCTCATTAAGTGCTTTTCTCCACCAAATGTCGTGGTAGGTGAAGTGCAATGAAACGAAGGTTAAAAGAGGAAAAAAATGCGAAATGCGAAATCAATCCATCCATGATAGCATTGTTCAGTGAATTAAATCGAATGCGTAATTAATTAATAAATCAGCTAATTAATTTTATTAAATTTTAATTAATATTCTTGTTACACATGAATGGACTCGTTATATTTAAATAAACGAGAAGGAAGGCTTCAGCTCGCCTCTGAAAGAAAATCAAATGAAGGTACACATTGAGGACGGACAAAAATCTCAAATAGGCTGTGCTACAACGTTTTTGGAAAATAAGTTTGTGTAGAGCATAGAAATGTGAATAGCAGTAAATAAGGGCCATTTAAGTTGGAAGTAGTTGGCAAGATGTAATTAAGGGCAACTTAGCGCGAAGTAATTTATTTTAATTTATTGGATGATCGTGATGAAAAGGACGAATTATTATATACTAAGTGTGAGTTGCCATCAAGTAATGGGTAACATGAACAAATTAAAGGCTTTCGACAGTGTTCTTAATCACTTTTATGATGCCGCTAGTTGATGTTGCTTCCTTTATACATTGTTTCGTTCTCCATCCTTGTTCTTGTGGCGAAATAAATGAGAGATTGTCAGTAAGCATTTTCTTCAGCGAGTCTTGTCTACAAGGAAAACACTCTGAATCACTTGATTAAACATTTTTATTTTTTATATACATTTATGTTGTTCAGTGGCTTGAAGAAGAGCTCAGAGGGTTCAAGAAGAAGAATAATTCCGGACAAGCACTATTGGTCGAAGCTATGAAGCAGAACAAATCTTACGTTGAAAGATATCACTATGAGTAATCTCGAAGACAGAAGAAAAATGTCATCAATGCACTTGGAAATTAATTTTTGCTAAAGCCTGTCAGAAACAAACTCTAATACGTCAATAATTTCAGACTTTAGAATAGATCCTTATGTTATTTTGGAAAACTTTTCCTTCCGTTATTTTGGTCACAATAATTTTAGTTACATTAACTTTTCCCGACGTTTCGACAGGGATTGCTGTCTTCTTCAGGGGGAACTTTTTATTACATACAAAAAAGAAAATAAGCAATAAACAATTTTATACAACAAAGAAAAAACAGTTGAAGGCTCACACTTTGGAATATTATATGTAAAAAAAATAAAATTTTACATTGTTTGTAAATATATAATAAGAAATTACTTAAAACACTAATTCTCATAAGAAGTTTAGTCTAAAACTGAACGCAAATTGAAAAAGTAAACGGACGAATTTGGTCTATGTGACTAGAGAGCAATATACCGCAGATATGCTTTGTATTCCTGCCTCCGATTCATGTTGTTTTTGTTGTTTAAAATATGAAGTGTTTCAACATATATCAATATATCAACAAATCAGCTTTGATAAAATAACGTAGTTGAGAATGCACTGTTAAAACTGCATATCTCCGAAAAGCCCCAGCTTTGAAAATTCGGAATGTCCATTCGTTCTTATCTACTTTGGTATCTATATGCAAAAAAAATCAGCTATGATAAAATGACGTATGTCTGCCGGCCCTGGTCTCTTAGTCTATAAGGTTCGTTACAGAATTTTAAAATAGCTAAGACTCCGATAAGTCAGTTCTTATGGGAATGAAGGTATATAGGCGTTTAAGTTTCATAACAAGATTTTTATAAAACTCTAAGTTCTTGGTGTCTTGTTAAAGGAGGTAAATTTGTTTTAAGCATAAGATTTAATTTATTTGAATATTGTAGAGAGCTAAGTTCTTATAAAAAAACGTTCTGAGAATAATTTAAGTTTCGTAACAAGAAATTAACTCTAAGGATAGTAATGGGACCTAAAAGAGGCTAACAAGATTGTTTTTCAGATTATGGGAGCTTAACTCTGCAGAGTATGTTAGTTGGGCAGCTCTGGCACTACAACCTATTTACATTAACAAACTCAAGCGATTTTCGACCCCACTCTAAATTCAGTACCAATAAAGTGAGAAAATTCAAGCTC
This sequence comes from Philhelius pedissequus, assembly GCA_910595825.1. NCBI lineage: Eukaryota > Metazoa > Arthropoda > Insecta > Diptera > Syrphidae > Philhelius > Philhelius pedissequus. The sequence goes on along the minus strand of OU343161.1, from coordinate 9,987,524 downwards.
TCAGCATTTGCTAAGCTCACCAGGCTTAGGCAACTCACCCAATTTCAATTCTTTAGCTTTAGTGGTGCCCGAGATATAAGACTGCAATAATTTCAAAAACCGTAACTGCCTGACTCACTCACGGATCATGAAAATTATGGAGCACTTTCCGACATCGTATAATCTTGTAATTTCCCACAACGGTAGGCCTTGTGGTGTATACAAAGGAAAAAATCGAAAATTTAAGATTTCCCATTCAGAGGGCGTGGTACCCCCCATTTTCATAGAATTAATATACATTATTTGGAGAACTTCTGACCGTCATGGAATGATTAAATTTGGTACAGGGTTAGAGCTCAAAGCGCAAGCAAAGGCAACATTTTCAAATTTGGAATTTCACATTCATGGGTGTGGTAACCGCCCATTTGCATATAATTCATACCAATTATAAGGAGCACAGCTGCTTGTCGTAGAATGATGAAATTTGGTACAGAGTAATGAATTTAGAACTTGGCGTACTTTTAGATCTCACTACTATTAACGGCTGATTTGTTACGCAAAGGTTTTTTGTATATAGAAGAACTTGGCTACTTTCTTAACATATATGGTTTTGGTGTGATACATATTTAAAGATATAGTAGCTATTTCTATTAATTAGTCGATTAGGTGGGCTGCTTTGACTCAGCACCAATGATTCGGTGTGTATGAAAGTAAAATTTTAATGCTAAATTGTTTTACTATATGGCGCAGTTAAGGTGAATAAAAGAGTCCCTAATACCAATATCTTCCTTCAATTTGGGAAGGAATAAATATACGAATGCAAACACCTGTCGGTTTTGTGCAGTCGTTAACCACTACAGAAGAGCATCAAGTACCACACCATGTCTTGTTCCGTGTCAAGGGATTAATTGGAATTTAATTAAATTCCTTATACCAACCATGAGGCAGCAATGCCAGGCAATCCATTCATACTGTTGATTCGGCTTTTCAGATGCATTTACTCGTAAGCTCCCGACCAAAAAAGTTTAAAAAATAAAACAATGTTAAATAATTGTTTTTGTTAAAATGCTCAAAAGACAAATCTGTGGCGATGACAATGAATAAATGCATAAATTCAAATACCTTTGGCAAAATGTTAATTCCTATTTCTACCCACATAAATACATACTGTTTACCCCTTTTGACAAACCCCAAAGCACCAGGTCTTGAAATTTGCAGAACAGAACAATTTGTAACGTTTTGGTCTGCCAAGCTTGTGATGTTTCCATTCAGAATGTTCAATGTTTGAATATGAAAATGAGGTATGGATACGAGTATGGAAGTGTTCTTCTTAGAATGATGCATTGTATTGACGATGTGTTTACAAAAACAACTCCATTATAAGTAAACTGAAATGCCAGTAAAATTGACATTTAAGAGAAAAGAAGATTGATGTGTACTCGTATACTGTAGATGAAATGCAGTGATTTATAAGAGACTTACTTTTTGGGCACATCTGACGATTACATAAATGGTTATGAAAAATTTACCCAAATGCATTACATGTATGACAACATGTTACATCGTTAAGCTGTCAGAGTACCTAGAAGGAGGATAAGGGAGGTTCTTAGTGCAGAGTTTTAGAACATTTTTATTTTGACTGCGTGCTTAGAATTTTTAGAAAAAAATAAGAGAAATTGGGAGGATAGTTTATTTATGAACAATTCCATTTGAGTATTTTCAAAAAAAAAAATGTTAAGACTATAGGTATTGAACCAATAAGTTAGCATAGATATTTTAGAACGCGAATACGCTAAGATACCATGATATTGGAAGAAATTATTTACTAAGAATTTATTTTCTTTCTTTAGAGACAGTGGTGACTAAAGTAAGTCACACTGAAGGCAGGGCCGTCTCAGGATATCTGAGGCCCAGGGCGTTAAATTAACGGGCGCCCATAGAAATAAATAAATTAGTAATCTTATTGAAATAAGATAGAGTGTATGTGGTTGCTGGTAAGTAATGTCGGTTCGGAAAAAAACCTAACATTTTTAGCTAATAATAACTCTACACATTATTGAGTAAAAAAGGCGAAAGATTTATTGGACATTGAAGAGAAGCCAGAGTATATTATAAATCGAAATCTTAGTTCTAAAACCTTGATGACACATTTTTCACAGCTACTGAATCACGATGCACTAGGTGCCCATACTATTCAATATGCTCAACCAGGTTTTTATGAAGACGCACTAGATAGTCCAATTTGTGTGGAAGAAGTTTGGGTAGCGGTAAACGGTCTCATAGATGGAAAAGCGGCTGGATCAGATAGGATACCATCGGAATTCTATAAGTATTGCACAGAAGAACTCATCAAAAACCTAACAGAAGTACTAAACAATATACTTGAACATGGAAACATACCACAAGAATTTAAAGAAGCACTCATTTTTCCGATATTTAAAAAAGGAAACACAATGGATCCAGCAAATTACAGAGGAATCTCATTCTTAAACGCATCATACAAAATATTTACATCAATTCTTCAAAATCGACTCAGATCATGGATAGATGCAAAAAGATTAATAAGCTAATTTCAAGCGGGTTTTAGACCAGGATACTCAACAATAGACCATATCTTTCTCCTAAAAAGCATAGCTGATTCGTTCTTGGCAAAAAATAAAAAACTATACGTGTTTTTTGTGGACTTTAAAGCTGCATTCGATACGATAGACAGAAATGCCCTAATGTTCAAATTGTTTGGTTTGGGAATGACACTTAAGTTTGGCCGTGTTCTACAGAACTTATACATGGATACCACAGCAGCAGTGTGGGATGGTGAAGATATATCCGAATGGTTTCAAACTAGAACAGGTGTTAGACAAGGATGCACACTCAGCCCAAGTTTATTCTCACTCTTTATTGAGGACATTATCGGTATTCTACCAGGAGGTATTGAATATGCTGGAATCCTCATCAAAGCTCTCCTTTTTGCAGATGATATTGTTATGCTCGCATACTCGCCAGAATCACTTCAACTAATGATTAACAAATTAAGCGCACGTTATGGAAACTAGTAGTTAACCTGGAAAAGTCGAAGAACATGATATTCAAGGGTGGCGGTGGTAGATTGAGCTCAAGAGAACAATGGACTTACAACAATGAATGTATCGAAGTTGTTAAGGATTATAAATATCTTGGAGTCTACATAACAAAGAACTTGAGTATGGAAAAACATCTCTCTGAAAAATTAGCGAAGGCGAAAACTGCAATTAATACCGCATGAAAGAATATCTTTAGTAACAGACATATATCACATAGTGATAAATACAAAGTGTTTGAATCGGTGTCCCAATCCACATTGTTGTATGAGGCCCAAGTATGGGGTGCAAAAAAATACGAATCTATTGAAAAATTACTTAGATTTTATTTGAAGCGCATATTTCGACTTCCCCAAAATGCGCCAAATTACATGGTAATGTTAGAGTCGGGCATCTCTCCAATGTTTATTAAAACATTAAAATTGAATTTTGATTACATCATTAAGGTATTGAATATGTCGGATTTTCGCCTCCCAAAAAAAGCTGCTCTTCAAGCAATACGTAGCAGATCTGGATGGTTTAAGGATTGGCTCGATCTGGCCCAAGAAGCTAATGTAGAATTATATCTTAATGACTTGAACTCATGGAAACCAGCACTATACAAACTGATCTCAGATTTAGATGACCGTATAAGAGTAAGGTATGCGGAGGAAGCAGCAGATTCAATGCACAGAATGATCTACAGTAAACTGAACCCTAATTTGAACGAAAAAAAATATTTTAGAGATGACCACTGCATTGAAGAAATATCAACCATGTTCAGGATGAGAGGTGAATTACTGAATCTTAATTACGTACCGCATCGTGAGGACTTACCTATCTTTAGTGAAATATGTAATATGGATGAGAGAGAAGATATTTTTCATTTTCTTGGTAGATGTCCAATACTAAGGGAAACACGAAGACATATATTTGGTGAAGATTTTTTATCCGAAGAGGTGATTTTAGGATACTTAAATGAAATGAATGTACCCAAAATGTACAAATTTTGTAAAATTGCACTAGTGTATAGAAATAGAATTTTAAGTGAAAATTTTTGAACCTGAATTAATACTTAAATTGGTTGATAAATTTGTAATCAAAAGCTATAATTATCAATCTGGCAGACGGCAAATGCCATGCTATATTGTATGTACATAATTTTGTTACTAATATTTAATACAGAATAAAACAATCTATCTACCTATCTATCTATCTATCACATTATTTAGAATCAAAACTATTCTTAGGAAAAATGCCAGAAAATTAATTAATTAATTATTTCGAACTTAGAGATCGCGTGTTTGTTTTGATTTTCACTTATATTTCGGAAGAAAAAAATCAAATTGCCATTTATTTTTTTTTCGCCAGCTTAAGATATAGTTCACATTAGATGTTTTTCAAAAAATTTTAACAAAATAACAAAAATTGAGAATTGATAAGGTTCTCAATATAGTCAACTGATGACTCAAGGTCCAAGTGAGATCGCCATGATGAACTTTTTGTACTAAAGGTCGGTAAAAGAAATTTGAAACAAAACTTAAAATAGTTGTTGAAAATAATTATTTATTTAAAAAAAATGTTTTTTTATTTTTTTTTTTTTGGTTTTCTTTACAAATTTCTAATAATTGCATATTAGCTTTTCTTTTGATTTCTGTGGAGAAAATGTACTTAGCATTTTATCAAAATTTAATTGAATATCCAAAGGAGCTTTGATAGAAAGTATTGCCAGCCGCGAAACAACATCTTTTGATCAGCACTGCGATATTTATTTGCGATATATTATATACATATATTTAAGTACTAATTATATGGTAAGTTTTGGATTCGTAAAATAATCGAACTCGAGATTTTGATCAAACCTAACATTACGATGATAGAGAGCATCAAAAATTGGGTCCCGCAATTTCGTCCATCTGTCTATCTATATGCCGGCCTAAAGAATAAGCGGCTGAAGGGGTTTTCTTTATACATACTTTGTACTTAACCATTTTATACTGAACCCTTAATTAGAATTTTTCTTGCCAAATAGTAACGGTACCTACCCTAAAAGTTTTTCTACAATCTTAATCATCTCTAAAGTTGAAAACAGCTCTACCACTAACGATTTTGATAAAAAAAATCTGTGCACTACTATATGAATGGCTTATTTTGATTCAAATGTTGTTTGTATATTTTGTTATTATCTGATTTCGGGTTTCTCATAAACGGCTCAACAGATTTCAATCAAAATTTTTATCTAGGACATCTTCAAATTATAATTAATCTAGAATTTGAAGATGTCCTAGATAAAAATTTTGATTGAAATCTGAAAGCCTAATTGTTTTAAAAATATTTTTTTTGATGTGTTTTTTTGGAAAAGTTAATATTTAGAAAACGAGTCGACGATTTTTATTTGAAATTATGTTTTTAAATTTAGTGTATTAAGAACTTTAAATTGCTTTACCATATTGTTTTCAGAAAAAATTTAAGAAATTTTGTAGGTATATAAAAAAATAAGTAAAAAAATACTTTAAAAATAAACATTATATCTCTATCTTTTTACTAAGGATCTTGTGCGTACGATGCGATGTGATATAAGATGAAGAGCAATTACGTACGAAGCATTTCGTGCATCATAGTTTTCTCAAAAATTGTTATTTTTTGAATGGAATCATTTTTTGTTTTGGTTTTCGATTTCTTTGAAAAAAGATTTTGTTGATTTGATTTTTTTGTTTTAGTAATGTAAGCTAAAATTTTTCAAAAATGCGTTTTTCAAATTAAAGAAATAATATTTTTTTGGAAAACTCAATACAAAAACAACTTGATTTACTTCTTCGAAATCTTGTAGTACCTGGTTTATTGACATTTTCTAGGAAACTTAAATAAACTATTTTGATAAAACCAAAAATAACGGTATCTACCAAAAAATACGTTTAAACACAATTGATACATTTTTTTTCTTAAAAACGGCGTCAAAATTTTTGAAAAAAAAAATATTATCTACAATGCACTTAAAACAAAAAAATAGATTTTATTTTCCGTTTTACTCAAACAGTTCGCGAATATTTCTTCTTCGAATGTAATTTAAACTGAATTAAATACTATTCGCTATAAAAAATGCACGACTGTATCACTTGCTCTTATGTTCGATCGCATCGTATATAAAAGATTTCTATTAAAAAATATAAATATATTTTTAAAGTCGTTTTTTACTTAATTTTTTATATATACAAAATTTCTTTAATTTTTTTCTAACAAAAATTGGTACGACAATCTTAAATATTTAATAACATAAACTTAAAAATAAAAGATTAAATCGGCTTAATCAAAACAAAAAGAATTCACCATTCTGAAATAAATACTTAAACTAATTTGAACCCAAAAAAAAAATAAGCTATTTTAATTCTTGGAGAAATTTGAATTTATGAGAAAAAAATTTAAAAAATCTGTAGAGCGTTTTTTGAGAAAAAAAGTTTTTTTAAAAACTTTTTGAAAACATTTTTCAAACAAAATTCAAAAACGCCAATTCATAGGCATTCAGCAAATTCATATAACTCTAATTTAAAAAAAAAAATAATTAGCAGATTTCAAAATATAAATATTTTAATTTTTTTTAATGCTTTTAAAAGTACAAAAAAAAATATTAATGAAAATATTGGTATGCAGTATAAATTGGGCTACCTACACCTATATACAATGTATGAAATTTCGAAAGAATCGGTTAAGCAATTTATAAGATGTCGAAAGCAAAAAAAATGACCTTTGGAAAATACCGTTTTTAGAAATTTTTTAAATTTTTTTTCAAACATATGCTTGGTTGTACCAAAAAAGCTGCACTGATTTTCTTAACTCAAAGTCGTTCGAGAAGTTTTCGAGAAAAATAGGCTTTAACGAAACGGTTATATGGCAGGTACCGTTATTTTTTGAGCGAAAAAAAAATTCAATTTCCTGCAAAAACCTAAAACCTATTTGGGATGTAGGTGCCTATACGTATATAGGCAGACAGACCAGACAGACAGACATACAGACGGCCATAATTTTTAGACCATCATTTTTCATCTTCGCTATTATCGTAAACATAATGTCATGTTTGATTGTTATCTCAAAACTTTTTTTTTCGACGAATGCATAACTTGCCTTATAAATAGTACCTATAATCGCAAGCAAAAAGCATTGACTTCCTCTTACAATCTGTTTTGAATTCATAAAATATAATTTCATGACGATGCGACGTTTTTACTCCGTAAGTGGTGTCAACAATTTTAGGGCTCATTTCAAAGAGGATGTTACATCTATACAGCCAAAACCCGAAAAATGTGCGTACTTCTTCATGCATTTAGATAAGGGTTTGTGCAGAATACAGAATTAAGTAGCGTAACGCAAAAAAAAACTGAAGAGATGCGGTGCTGAATAAAATTTACACCCCAACTTTAGTTAAAGTTGTGTTAATGACACGACTAAGTAGTAAGTCAAAATTTGAAAAATAGAGGTAGTATCGGGATCGATAATCTTACATCTTCCGAGCCACAAGTCTATCATTTTTTTGTACGGAAATTGCTCCATAAACGTTTCATTGTTTTCAGTTTCTCTTGGACGGCCACTCCCTTGGACAAAATAATTTCTCTTAGACGAACACCAGAGCAGGATTGAATATGTCATCATGCTGATAATTTTGACAACGGTATTTTTTCCTTAAGTTGCAATCTTCTACAGCGAGCATCAAATTATTTTCTCCCATTCACGTGATGAAAGTGATTTTGTTTGGTCGTAAAAAAGGTTTATTTTTGGAGTTTCAGACTTCGGTTTATTTGCGCTCAGGTAGTTTCAGGTTTGAACTTGGAGGATAGTGAATTCCATCCAGAAGATGATTCGTCTATAGCAAATTTAAGAGAAATTTCCAAGCTCCTTCATGAAGCATATTGGATGGATAACCTGAAAGATTTGTGTTGATGAATTAAAATGTAAATGTGGATGAAAATATTGCAGTCCCTGTTAAAATCAACTAGTCTGGCAGTGAATCTGATTAGGAGGACCAGGACCTGGTGGGAACATCTAATAATTTCTACGAATAACCAAACACTTCAATTGAAATTTTTTAAAAATTTACGGCCACGAAAAATGACGGTATCTGTTCAACTTTTGGTTGACCTACAGGCCAGTTTCCAAAATAAATCGGCCTTTTCTAAAACAAAACAAGCAAATATTGAAATGTTTTTTTTTTTTTGAAAAATACACCATATATTATTGCAAAGTTTTTACAGGCTGATTTTTATGATAAAAAAGAAGTGAGGTTTATACATTTTTGTTATTTTTATTTTCTGTTAATAAATGAAAACTCTTAATTTTGAAAATTAGTGTTTTTATTTGATTTCCCTTAAGCGGATAACTCCCTTAGGCGCACAAAAATGTCTGCACCATGGCTGTCCGCCCAAGGGAGATTATACTGTAGTTACAAATGTCGAAATCAAAGACCCTTCAGTAACCCTTCTGACCATGGGACTATACCACTTACCACTTCTTGTTACATTTACGACTGTTACGACATCCCTAACTTTTTTCACTGCAAATGCTGCACCAAAAAGTCCTTTTATGGGAATGAAATCTAGAGGTTCGAGCCGAATATTAATAATACTTATTACCGCTTTCCCAGTCTCGAAACTGGGAGCAAATCAAATGTAAATTAAAGCTTGTTACAAATTTCTATTCAAATTTTTAATTTCAGAAAGTAAATATATAAAAAATCAGAATTTTAGACAAAACAAACATACTAACATTCGCGTCCAAAAAATCAAGCCAATAAACGACCCTATTAATAATTACGGAAGTTGATCTAATTAAATACACCACCACATCAATTCTCCAATATTCTATTAAACAACATTGTCGCTTTTGTGTTTGTGTTTATTCGGTACTTGGATGGGTATTATTTTTTTGTTTGTTTCATAATTTGCGGTTAATTATTATGCGCTATAGCTAGTTGTGAAAATTTCAATGTGTCGTCCAATTAACAACTAATTAATGGGAAATTATCCACTTATCGCTTTCCGCTATTGATTTGTTATTTCTTGTTGTTAATTTTTAACCAATGTACTTCGAAAGATTTTATCTTAATCTTATTCATGTCTGCGAAGTTTAACTTTGGTCCATATACATTAAGCCTACAAATTTAATCAAAATTCAATATTTTTTTTTGATGAAATATTCTTCCATGATATTTTTGGTATAAGCACCACCAAACTCCAAGAATAGACTAAGAAATTTTATTTCGAAAATAAAAGAAGTGATTTAGTAAACTCAAAACTTTCCTTAGCCATACATTAAAGATGAATGGCTACTCTTACTTTATGTTCTTCTCTTTTCTTTAACTTTTGTGCGATTTATTGATATAATTTATGAAAAGGTTAATATTCGTCATTTTACGTCTGGTCTGGAGATGATTTGTAATAAACTTAGAAATATAGTATAACTCAATCTGCTATCCCACTGTTCCAGCATCATTAAAAGTTTTGCCGATAAAATATTTTAGACGAGGCATAAGCATCCCTATAAACCTATTGATTTTTCTTGCTATTAGTTGCAGGAATTGGTAAGAGATTGGGTGTTACATTTGATGTCTAACAGAGAATTAAGCCCCATCTCTAAGTTTTTTTTATAAGAAATATTCTATTGTCAAGGCAATTTAGGAAAGATGCCTTGAAAAGATGTCAATATGATAAAAATAAATAAGAAATAAGAGATGTATCTTTTGAAGGAATGACACGAAAATGAATTGTTATACTAATGTTGGTTGTTACAATTGTTTTTGATTTTTAAAGATTTAAAAATAAATTAACTTTAAACTTTGCGAAGATATCAATCCAAAACAAATCCCAATTCTCAAATAATTTTCAGGATGCCAGCAGGTTTCAATGTTTTTGAGTGCCACACAATATTTGACCGATTCTCAAAGATTCAAAATTACGTAACTTTCCTTTTTACTTGCGATTATAGGTACTAAAAGGCAAGTATTGCAATCGTAAAAAAAAAATTATAACAATCAAACATGACATTACGATAATAGAGAAGCCTAGAAAAGTGATCGGCAAAAAATGTCTGTCTGTCAGTCTGTCCGTCTGTTTGTATAACGAGCTACAGCCTAAACGGCTTAAGCGATTACCTTCAAATTTCCTATTTGTGATTATTTTGGCATTCCACAGAGGGGAAATTGAAATTTTATTTTTAGGCCTAAAAACAACGGTACCTGCCATATGACCTTGAAGGAAAATCTTATTTTTCTCGAAAACGGCTCCAACGATTTTGATAAAAAATTTTGAGAATATTTTTGTTGGTAATAGCTATCATTTGATATGAATCAAGTTTACCGGAAAAGTCTATTAACGGTACTTTTCATATTACGTTTTTTTTTTAAATTTATTGCTTTCTCGGCAACTGCACATTGGATTTCTGTCAAATTTCATATCTAAAAAGACCTAAGTTGGTAAATTATTTTTGCATAACAAAATTTTGAATAACATTTTTTATATAATTAAAAATAATTTTTTGAATTTTTTTTTTTTGAAAAATCAATATTTTTAAAACTAATCAAAAAAAAAATAATTATAAATTTCATATTCATATGTATATTAATAAACTCTATAAAACTAAAAATGTAAAACCGGATTTCATCAAAATCCATCCTACACTTTTCGAGATACTTTTTTAAAAAATGTTCATTGATCCGTGGCATCTAATGGCGTTCTTTGTTTTTTTCAAGAAACTGATTGAAGTGATCGTTTTAGCACTTTTTGTCATTTTAAAACACGATTTTCACCCACCTATACAGCATTCACTTTCATTTATACATACATATGTACATATGTGCATACCTAGGTTCTCTAACGTAGGTACATATCATTCTGCTAATTTTCATAATTAAAATCTTTTTAAATATACATTTGTAGGATGGTACCTATGTCACCATTCCTTTAATCATACGCATTTGACAATTCATTATACTTAGAATCAAGGTAATCTTACCTACTTCGGCTTTAAACCTGCACAGGATAACTAAACTAGACTACCTATACCTACTAACAACTTCAGTGGTTAGCTACTACTTAACACTAAAGTTGTTAGCTACAAGAGCAAATTCCTACGATCCAGTCGTGCATTTTGTTTATTTGTTATCATAGAATATTAGTTTGCGTTTAATTTATTATTTTATTTTTTTTTTTTTTGTTGAAGAAGATGCATAATGTTTCTGATGTAAACACTCATTTTGGTAAAAAAAAAAACTAGGATTTACTATTAAGATATGACCTCGAGGCATTGCAAAAGAACTTCAATTTAGCTATTTCATATTTCATGATCCATTCCAGATGTTGGTAACATGAAAAAAAAAAAAAATTTTTAACCACGCTTTTGGCTATTCCTCTTAATAATTGCATAGCATGAAACTTAACAAATTAGTTTAAAATGATACTACACTGCAGGCGTCTTCATTCTATATAATGGCAAGTGATGCCAAAAATAAATGCAACTGAGGTTTTTGTAGGAACTACAAAATAGATATTTTAAAGTGATAGATCATACGTCTATGACGGAATCAGTGTCGCCGATCGCTTGAACACCGTACACCGACACCCAAGCAACACAATCGACTCTTTCAAATATCTTGAAGTCTACTTTCGCAAGAGCTTTTAACTCTTTTCACTATCTTCAAGAGGTCATTAAGACCCCAATGGGACCAAAGGGGTGGAGCCAACTCCATAGGAAGAAGAGTTCTTATTATAGATCTTTTAAAGATGTTTTTCGTTTGAGTGAATAATTTATGGAAGAAAAAAAAATAATATTGACAAATCTCTATCTCTTTTACACAAAAGCAAATTTAATACAATTGAAACGAAAAAGAATGAACTTAAATAAAATGCCAGATCAAGATGACTTTTTTTCATCACATTCAATGCCTGATTTATTTTACACATTATAATAGAAACTAAACTCATTTTTCTGGTGTTGTATATCTGTGTTTTGATGTGCCAAAAAAGATTTATTTTGAAATCACACATTCTACATCGGTTAAATAAATGCGCCACAAATTTAGTAACATAATGCATATATTCATTAATAAAAAAATAAAAAAACTCCCCACGGAGTTGACAGAAACTGTATAAAATACAGTCTAAAGTGGTTTTAACAATTAAAAGTGAAGCATTGTGTAGAAAGTTAGTGTGTTATTGCTATAAATTCATATGCAATCGTAATTTGAATCACATAAATAATAATTTGTACTGAAATTAATTGCAAGTAATATGGCGTCATCACGAATACTCCAACAGGGTGCCTCATTTTTATTATTGAACTGTTCCATAATGTGTTATGGGTTTTGAATCATTTTAAGTTGTAATAAGTGAGAAGTGGACTTTTGGACCAAAATGTGTATGTAAATATATATCAATGTACTTATATCAGTACGACGTCGATTGATTAAAAAAAACCGCTAAAAATTCCGCATTTTTTTTGGTTTTATTTTCTGCTCTGAAAATGCGATTCTCGGGCTTTTGGATAACATTCAGAGCAGAATATACAAAAAATTGTTAAAATTTAGTTTGTATAGCCATAAATTTGTAAAATTTCGTTGAACAAAAGCTAAAAGTTCTAAAAAGAAGGAACATCTAAGATATGTACATACATAAACAATATTATTCAAATTTAATAAAAACATAAAATAAACATTTTACCTACACAATGTTTTATTGTAAGATATTAAGGTATTAAAATATTACAAAAAATAATATTTGTGGTAATTATAAATAATATCTGAAATTTAATTTAACAGTGTCACACTTTATATAAATGTTTTTGTGTTCGACATATAAATACACTTTCCATTTTTATATCGACTGCTTAAAGAGTTCGTTAAGAAGTCATTAAGCTATCATTGATATAATCCCTTTTCATAGCCACACATGAGCAAGAAAAAGATGGGAAATTTCGGCAGCTGTATAGGTTTGCTTCTGTGTGTAATTTCATTACACCACATATAAATATTGTTTGACTTCACATTTATTCATCGATTTAAAGCCAAATTTATCAATACAAGTCAAAGACAAAACAAAAAGTTTTTTTTAATAACCTTCCTTAAAGATAAAATATACACTACTAGAAGATGGGATGTTAAGCATTTATAAAGATGTTTTAATAAAACCATCTTCAATATAATGTTTGAAAGAGACAAATGAAATACTCTAAATACACTCTGAAATTCCTTGATGTAAAGAGGTTTAAAAGAGGACCTATAAAGAGACATAATAAATATATTTGTCAAAGAGGTTTTTAAGATGTTAGAAAGAATTTTTTTTAATAGTTGAAACAAACAACACTTTCAAAGAGCAACTAAACAGGTTATTAAGTGCAACGGTATTAAGAAGATTGATTTAAGAGATTGTAAGGACCTGATAAATTTATTCAAAGAAGTCTTAAAGAGTTTATGTGTTGCTTGGGCACTCGTAAACGGAATTGGTTTATAGTAGGAATGCGTACAAGAATGCAGTGAAACCAATTTCACATGTACAGATATTATACTGGGATACATTTTTTCGTCTCAGCGGGAATATTTTTTTAATTCTGCAATTTTTGCATGCCATATACATATTATAGGTAATCTTACTAATATTATAAATGTGAGTGAATTTTTGGATGTTTGATCCGTAATAACTCATCAACGACTTAACGAATTTCGATGAAATTTGATAATTATAGCGGATTAAAACTGTTGAATAAACCACGATCATACCTCATATAAATAAAGTCCATCCCTGGAAGATGATTGTATGTATCTTTCAAAATTAGTGAGATGTGCAAACAAATTTAAAGATAGCTGCGCAGTAGAATGGGCATGTTATGTGGTTCAAGTTCAAGCTATAGATGGGTGGGGCACTGGATTATCACATATGTCAATTTAAATCCGAAAAATTTAAAGGTTCCTATAAAAATTATCGGTTCAAATGGGAGAGTTTGAGTATTGTTCTGCTTTCAACGCTCAACGACTGGACGATTTTTAATGAAATTTTGTATGTGGATAGATGATGTTAAAGATTCCCGTAAAATAGAAAGTCCGTAGCTTCCCACTGGTATCTGCTATGCATACATATAAATGGAAAGTTTTGGATTTGTAAAAAAAATCTAACTCGAGATTTTGATCGAACTTAATATTATGATAATGGAGATCACGAAAAAAGTGCTCCCGCAATTCCGTTTGTCTATATCTACGTCAATCTGCAGCATAAACCGCTGAAGCGACTTTGCAAAAATGGCAAATCTTAATTGTCTCGAAAAATTATCTTGATAAAAAAAACAATCAGTGCACATGAATAGTTCACATTTTTGTTTAACATTTTTTTAAATAACACGTTTATAACGGTACTTGTCATAGGACCGTTTTTTTTAAATTTATTTTCGATACTCATTAGCTGTTCCACCGATTTCGATCAAAATTTGTGTACAGTAGGTTCTCAAATTCTAAATCATACATGGCCGTGGCGCGATACTTGTGTTTTCGCCTGTCAACCTCATGGTCACAGGTTCGAGCCCTGCCGTAGTCTATGTCCTCTTATTTTTCCATTAAAACCGAATTCTAAAAATAAATGTCATACAATGAGTTGCTGTTTAGCCATAGAACTAACTACATGTAATTGAGTAAAACTAGTCTAACGATAAAATATGACAAAGAATAAAAAAATTAATGCGAATTATAACAGACATAGATAAATAAGACACTGACATTCCTCCGCATTAGTTCAACCGCCATCCCGTGATATAAAATTTAAGACAACAACCACCACCTACAATCTCAGAAAATCGCGCCACACATCTTTCCTATCATTGTTTCTCTTCCTTAACCTCACGCCCATGCTGTGCTGAAACATTTAAAGGGTAGTATAATCCCTTGAGCGCGTGTAGATTAAAAAAAAATAAAAAAATACTGCACAGCTAAATTTTGGAAAAACATTTTGTTGACAATTCAATACATATTTCGAAAATGGGTTGATGATTTTTTTGAAATTATAAATATTTTAAATTTATATTGTTAAATATTATAGATTATCATATACATTTTTTTTAAAAGCTATTTTTTTTAAATTTTTGTATAGAGAAATTCCTTATAAGTTTAAGCACCAATTTTTTTTTCAAATATATTTTTTGAAATAAAAAAAAACGTTTATTTTTGGAAAACTCAAGATTTCGAAAACAAGTAATTGGATTTCTTTGAGACTTTGTATCTAGTAGTTTGTTGACACTTTCTAAAATATTCGAAATAAAATGCACGAGTGGATCGTACAAACTTGCTATTGTAGCTAATAACTTAAGTGTTACTCACTGACGCTGTTGGTAGGTAGATAGTCTATTATAGTTATCCTATGCAGATTTAAAGCCCATGTAGGTAATATTACCTTAATTCTTAATAAATATAATGAATTGCCGAATGCATGATTCAAGGAATACTTAAATAGGTACTTACAAATGTATATTTAAATGGATTTTAGTTTTGTAAATTAGGAGGATAATTATGTAAATATGTACAAGTACATACATGTCTATAATGAAAGTGAATGGTGTATAGGTGGGAAAAAATCGTTTCTTAAACTTATTTAAACTGCCAAAACCATCACTTTAATCGGCTTTTCGAAAAAACGAAGAACGCCATTAGATGCCAAGGATTAATGAAAATTTTATGAAAAAGTATCTCGAAAATTGTGGGATGGGTTTTGATGAAATCCTGTTTTTTATTTTTCATTTTTTGAAAACAAAATTCTTTTGAAATTTTTTTATGCAATTTTTTAGAGACTATTAATGTTCATGTGAATATAAAATTATTTTTTTTAATAGTTTCAAAATTATTGATTTTCCAAAAAAAAAAAAGTTTAATAAATTATTTTAATTTAAAAAAAAGTTATTCAAAATTTTGATATGCCAACATAATTTAGCTACTTAGATCTTCTCAGGTATAAAATTTGACAAAAATCCAATGCACCGTTACCGAGAAAGCCAAAAATAAAAACACCGTTATATGAAAGGTACCGTTAATAGACTTTTCCTGTAAACTTGGTTCATATCAAATGATAACTATTGCCAACAAAAAAATTCTCAAAAATTAGGAGACTTTATACAAACCCTTACCATCTCGGTCCTGCTCTATGGGGCAGAAGCATGGACATTGAAAAAATCGGATGAAAGTCTGCTAGGGTGCCTTGAGAGGCAGATTCTTCGTGTGATTTTCGGTCCGGTGTGTATCGAAGGAGTGTGGAGGAGAAGATTCAACGACGAGCTATACGTGCTATACAGCGGCGTTCACCTGGTCTAAAAGCTTAAAATACAACGGCTGAGATGGCTGGGGCACGTGGAGCGTATGGACAGCAACGCACCTGCCCGACCAGTCTTCGAATCCAACCCCAATGGTGTACGCAGCAGAGGAAGAACACATAACAGGTGGCGCACAAAAGTGGAGAACGATCTGAAACAACTTGGTGTGCGAAACTGGAAACGGCTAGCTAGGAACAGAGCTAACTGGAGGGGCTTGTTGTTTGAGGCCGTAGCCCATCCTGGGCTGTGAGCGACATTAAAAGTAAAAGTGATTAAGTTAGTTTACCTAAAGCAATTATCAACCGAAATACTAGTATATCTCTGAATCTAAAGAATTCACTCACGAAACCAACTTCGAAAGAACTTCTTAGTAAAGAGATTTTTTTCTGCCATACTACACGAATATGTTTCAAGAATTCATGGGTGATGAAGAAGCTTTTACTCATTAATAGTATTTTATTTGTAATAACTGATAGTCATTATTTCCGCGTGCTTGTAAGTTTTTTATAACATGGTCATCCTCATCAGTAAGTAAGACCAAGACATCGCATAAGTATACCTTTAAAAGTGTAAGTTTCTAGAAGTTTATCCACTCTTCAAGGATGGGCACTGTGTCTTTTTGTACTTAGCATTTCTCTAATCTATCTAGTTGTTTGAAGTGTACGGCATGAGTTTTTCTTATGCCGATTACAAATTGAATAGTGTGGGTTGTTTTTTTTGGTTAATTTATAGGATGAACATTTTTTTCCTGATGGTGTTAATCTTTTATCTTACCACATAGCACTATCTTTCATTCGATTTTCAAATTACATATCCGGTAATAAAACCTGAACAAAAATTCCATTAAAACAACCAAGCCAAATACCTATGTATGTGTACTCTTAGCCCTTGACTCTTTTTACTGCCATTTTTTTTTGTATTTGTTTGTTATCTACACGTTGCGCTGCTGAATAAAACTTTATATCTTTAAAATGCATACTCCATGGCTCTGTTCATAAAATGTATATCCGTTAGCTTAGTGGTTGAAATAAATATAATAAATAAGAGAATTAAAGTCTTAAAAAAAGCTTTTTCGAGTTCCTCTAACAACATTTGCATAACCACCATCCATTCTATATCTAGTACCAGAGTCTATTCAAACAAACTCCCGCAGAGTCACCTACAAAAAAAATATATATCGAAAAGTTAGAAAAAAAAACTTTTCCATTTCGTGTCATCAGCTTAGCTCTGTCGGATGTGAAAATGCACCACCTACCAGGCTACTGGTGTTTTTTTTTTTTAAATTATCTTTTCTTTTTTTTTACATTTTACGGTTGAATTGTGTATACGTTTTTGTTAGATGTTGCGGTAAAATTTATTAGATTTGACTAATGCGATTTTACAATCACTCACTTTAAAGATTTTTTTTTGACAAAGTGTATCTTCAACAAAAAGAAAAAAAAAGTTGAAAAGAAGGGAAAAAACTTTCAGTGCGTGTCGAACCTTATTCAATTTTTGTATATCTCTGATTTTCGATTGTTGTGATTTCAATCAGCAGTGTCGGATTATATATACCTAAAAAAAGGGAGGCAGATATCTCAGTAGATTTCATTATATTCAATCTTTGGTTAATAAAAAAGAGGGTAGACAGGAAGGAAGAGGCTGATTTGCTATTCGTTTGTATCTTTAGTATTCGAAATGTATGTCGTTCCTGATCAGCTTACAAATTTCGACAGCTTTGTGGTATTGGTTCGATGTTGAATTCGAACATTGTGTACATATTTAATTTTGTATAAGGGGAAAAGAAATGTCTCCGGCAATACTAAATATAATTACCGACTGTCACATAACTCGGCCGCATTAATTCATATCCGTAAGCAGCAGTCAAACAATAAATACCAGCCGCTTTACAAGACCACTACGCAACGCGTATACATAGTTATCGGTAATGCAAATCAAATTTGCCACCCACCACCCATTGAGTCAACAACAACAGCAGAACAAACACGATACAACGTCGGGCCTGCATGTATACAAAATTTCCGTTCGCTGTGTTATACAAAAAAATATCACAAGGACAGGTAAGAAATCAACATATATTGGTCACCCAGGCAATTGGATGCGAGGCCGAGGATATTCTATTGCAAATGGACTGGATTACCTATGACAATTCAATATCAACACTAGTTTCTGTCCCAAACCAAATGTAGTGGCTCACATCCTCAGACTCCTCCAATTCTACAAAAAGGGTGAAATCCGAATCAACATTATGCAAATCGTAACTTGTTTGCTTCAGGAGACGAACCTATAACACAATACATAATGTGCTTGTTGAACAAGTGAAATTCAACTTTTTAAAAATTCTGCAACACGGAACAACAAGTCTAGGAGAACACAATTATTTTGGGTTAATTCAACAATAAGTGGGAAATTTCACTATTTCACCGTTTCTGTAATTGGAAACAACAAGATCTAAAAAAAAGAGAATACACTTGTTGAATAGTTGATAAATTTCAACCGACGGTTCTGGACTAGTTCAAAGTTAACAAGTTAGAAATAAACACTTGCAGAATGTGTTAATTAAGTGATTACATCGGACGGGTCTTGAGAATTTATTTAATGGCCTAGTGTTTTGTGAAATGTTTTTTTTTTTTGATTCTGAATCGGACAGTGATAGTGAGGGCCAATGACAAGTAAAAGTGTTCAAGGAAAGAATAAACTTTAAAATAGAACCCCAAAAAGTTCGTGTGCCGTAGAAGTTGTTGACCGAAAATCTCTCCCACAAATAACGCTTCCCTACCTGTAAAAGTAAAGCACTAAGTGTAAGGCAGAAAAAATTGATCGCCTTACATTGGTTTGGAATTTCAATATCATGTTATCGGAGATTTCAAATATCAAAGAAATATCATTTGAAATAAGTACTTGTTTTTTTTTCTTGGGAAGTTTTGATACTCATCTTGCTATATTTACTTGTTCAAGAGATTCGACAAGAGACATTTATTCTATTGACAATTGTTACGGTTTTTATTGTGTTACAGTAATGATTTGAACAAACATAGTTGAACAAGTAATTGTTGACTTGTTGTTCTGTGTTATAGGTCCAAATCCAGAATATAACCTCTAAACGAAACGTTTAAAAAAACGCCAACAAGTTGCTTAATTTCAACTTACATTTAAGAAACAGCTCAAGAAAGCTAACTTGGCTGATGAAGATACTGACTATAAGCAAATCATCCAGCCAGTAACCAGCTACTCCTTTCCAGTCTGGTTCTTAATCTTAAATACGGCCATGAAGGAAAGTACTTCAAATATTCAAAAGGAAATTTTTCAGAACTTGCACAGTACTGCACTACGTACGTCATCGACCATCTCTAAACCGAAGCGAAAATGTCCCCGTTGGACAAATTCCTAGAAATTGCAATACATAAGCAATTAGGCAAGATCATCGACCATACGAATGAACAAATAGAACTGCTACACCCCGAGCTGATGCACTTCGGTGTGTTGGTTGTCCTCTCTGGAAAAACCTTCGGGGAGATATTTTTATTATTAAATTCTATTGTTTTCCCTACGAATATTCTTAAGCTGGAATCTGATTCCCACAGGATTGTCCCTGCTTCACTTCTTCTGAGTGAATATAGTTTACTGAGTTTACTCCTGTAGCTGATTTCAACATAAAATTGCTTTTGTTGTTAAAATTGTAGAATCATCCTTCTAAAGAATACACCCAAATTTTTGGACAGATCAAATAGTTTTGTTATCGCAGCCATCTAATAGATATATGTAGTCGTCTACAGGCATTTTCTCATTTTTCTCATTGTCATTAAACACTATTTTTTGCGATAAATAAACTGTCACGTTAACCAAATGAAAGCTTGACTAATATTTTAGGGACTCTTCACCATCGATTGTAACCGTTCACCACTGGTTTAGTCGATTACGGTTCGGTCGTTCAAGCACAATAGACGACAAAGGTTCTTGTCACTCAACATGGTTTGATAAATGGATGATTAGGAAGTGAAAGTGCGCAACAGTTGACAACTTCAAAGGTGTTTAGTGATGTTCGAGAAAAATTTGACTGATTTCTTGAGTCGTCTTGTGTTCATGCCATCCTCAATTGTAGTCAGATTAATTTAGCCTGTGCCACCGCACTGATTTAGTGCTAAGCTGTGCTACCGCACATATGACAATTTGGCAGCACCCATCATCTACTACAATCGAGGATGGCAGCCAACGTAAAAAGAAAAAAAAACCCCATTGTAAGTTGGTGGGCATTTCCGGGTTTGCCTCTAAGTTTCTTCCCTTTCGTTTGTTGGTTGCCAGAGCAAGCACTTCGTGCTCTCTGTTTTTAAAAGAAAAAAAAATTTACTATTTTGTAAGAAAATATTAATAAAAAGTAACACATGTAAAAAAAACTCCAAACGGATGCCAATTTGTTTGCTTTACAATTTTAAACTTGAAAGTGCTTAAAAGGCAGAAGAAAAGCATCTTTTCATAACCCAAGAAACCAACCAAGAACTTGCTGACATTAATCCCAAATTCGGACAGACGCACGTCCGCCATCAAGAAACCTTCAGCTTTTGCTCGAGTGCCTGCTGGCACATTTGGGCTTACATATTTAATCAATTTAATCCTCGGCTAAGTCTGAAGCCGAGGCCATATTCGGACAGACGCACGTCCGCCATCAAGACATCTTCTTATATTCGGACAGACGCACGTCCGCCATCAAGACATCTTCTTAGGTTCGGACAGACGCACGTCCGCCATCAAAAACATCTTATATTCGGACAGACGCACGTCCGCCATCAAGACATTTATCAGATATTCGGACAGACGCACGTCCGCCAGCAAGACAATTATCACCAGAATCGGACAGACGCACGTCCGCCACCGTAAGTACAAATCAACCCAGGCACCACGCCAAAAATCTTGTAACCGTGAATTATATTTGATATTACAGCAAAACACCCGCAACCTAGTAACAGTCAAACCGATGAACTTTTCCGTGTGAATTGATGTCGAAGAAGGCCAAGGTTGATTTGCTAGCAAACCAGGTAATGGCATCTGACCAAGAAAAGTTCTTACCGGTACAACTTACTGGCGCGCCGGCGAACAAACCTGCAGTCACAATGTTAAAATGGTATGAGTTGGGCTTGGAACTACTCCCTCATCCAGCATATTCTCCAGATTTAGGCCTCTGCGAGCGACTATTTCTTGTTTTAAAAAAATAGGAAGAATTTACTCGGAGGCAAGAGATTTTGATAGAATAAAGAGGCCATCGCTGAAAAAAAATGATCAGATTATTTGGAAGGCATCAAAAAATTGAAGAAATGTTGGACGAAGTGTATAGAGCAAAAAGGACTTTATGTTGAAAAATATTATATCTTTATACCGAAAGATTATTTCTTATTTAATTTTTCAAGGACTTTTGACCAACACATATGATAAGATAGAATTCTAACCTTCTCATCATAAACCCGAGTTTTAATTGCTTTCTTCCTAGTGTTAATCTGAAAATCGATGAGGTTCAAATCAGCCTCTAGGAAAAAGAATCACATATATTGTTTCCATAGGACCCTAGGAACTAACATTCTTTGGACGAGAGGCACGGCGTCGTCAGTCAGACGGGCCGCGACGGCGGGATGGCAGTTATTCTAAATGAATGCAAGAAATAATTCCTTATATTTTTCAGATCATTAGGACTGTTTGTATGGTTTCAATGGTTTTTTGTGATAAGCTCCTGGTTTTTAGCAGATAATTTCTGAAGAGCTTTTCGAGAACAGTGTATTTCCGTAGAAGCGTGATTTCAAAAAGCCCAAACAAATAATACAGCTTTATGGAAATGGCTAGAAGTATTTTTAAATCGTTTTTTCAGTTAATTTTCTATATATGAAAATTCTTGATTTTTTTCTAAAAAAAAATGGTATGAACATTTTAAATATTTAATAATATAAATTTAAAAACAAAATTTCAGAAAAAATAGCCCAACCATTTTCGAAATATTGACCAAAAACCAAAATATTTTTTTTTTCAAAAATCCAAAAAAAAACTATTTTTACAAATTTTGAAAAGCAGTGTTATTCAGAATTTGAAGGAGATCTTGTATACAAATTTTGATTGAAATCCGTGGAGCCGTTTATGAGAAAATCGAAAATCAATAAAATGGTTGCATGACAGGTACCGTTAATAACAAACATTAAAAAAAAATGTCGGCCAAAATATAGGCTATACTCAAGGTAATCGTTAGAGCCGTTTTCGAGATAATTAAGACATGGTAGCAAAATTTGTATGGCAAGTACCGTTATTTTTGGAGCTAAAACAACGATTCAAAAATCTATTTTGGACAATCACTTAAAACGCTTAAATACCAAGTTTTGAGAAAATCGGTTCAGCCGTTTAGGCTGTAGAGAGTTGTACAGACAAGCAAACGGAATTGGCGGACTCATTTTTTTGCGTTCTCTATCATCGTAATGATTAAAATCTCGAGTTCGATTTTTTTCCAAATGTAAAACTTGCCCTATAGTACCTACATATATCGTAAGTAACATAGGCAAAGTCAAGTTGCATCGTTTGCCTCCGATCCCTCATGACCAATTATTGTGATACCCAGATTATAGATAAGGTATAGATGCAGGAAGAAGAATTAGAAAGTAGGATTTAGGAAAACCCAATTCCTGAGTAAATTCCAGTAAATTCGCATTTGGAAAAATCGAAACATCGAGCACGGTTCGTCGAAAAAAATACCTGATGTGTGTTTAATTTCCCATAGATTCTTCGAAACCCAACACCATGGTCACCAGGAAACAACACCAGGAAAATCCTGGTGTACTCTAATTTGTGTTCTGTCAGTGGAATATCATATCGAAGGAAGACTGGGTTCGTCTTGGATCAGGATATGGCTCAATTCATTAGTTTGTCCTGATAATCGACGAAGGGTTACTGTGTTTCTTGCCCTACTAAACAGCAACGCTCCATGAAGTTTAGACTTTATGAAAATTGAGTTAGGTAATTGCATTTAGTTGCCTCCTGTTTGTCTGAGAAACTGGGTTTTATTATTAATTTTATATTATTACCCTAATCGCACTCAACGGCCCGGCCCCTGTTTGGCTAAATCCAGCCATATAAAGATGGAAAGATCTCATTCAGATAAGAAACAATGCGAATTGATTTTCCCCAGAGAATTGCAAATACCCTACAGAAATGTGAATACAAGCTCATAGACTATACTATTACGACGACGGTGACAACGCAGAATAAAACATCCAAAAGTGGGTATGTAAATCTATGTATATGTAATGTACTTCAGCATCCCAGAGTCACTGGCTCCCTGTTTGGGACTGTTATATAGGAGCCAAGATTGAGGTGTTTTCAACTCCCAAGACTATCGATTTGGTAGCGTCGTCGGTATTTTTGTCTACCTCCAAATATTTGGATAATTTAAAAACTTCTCTAGTCAAGTATACACCACTGGCTTCGATGGATCAGAGAGTAGTGTATAGATTCCATCAGGATTCACAATTCACACACCCCATATGATGCATTAGGGTAGATATTTTCTCAAGGGATTGGAACTGCCTGGCTCTACTACACGGAGAATGTTTTTCTTTGAGATTAAAATCGAAACGAAATCAGCTTGCAAATTGCGACGACAATAACCTGAAGTCGATGTTGAAGTGGAATTGGCAGAGGCTGGCGGCGAGCGGGTGCTCCAAGAAATCGATGAGATTCCGCAATTGGTTTGTTATTTTTGGTGACAATTCTATTCTGGAGGTGGGAAAATGCAAAGTGTTGCAGATTTAGATTTTTTAAGGGATTACTGCGTATAGAAGTACAGACTAGTTCGGGTCATTTCTAGTAACGTCGTCGTACTATAACTACAGTTGTCGATCGATTTCCGTAGCATTACCAGATACATAGCACACACCTATTGTCGCACAGTTCCAGACACTCACTCGCTCCCTGTTTTCGTGGTCGTCGTCGTAATTTATTGCTCAAATACGTGCTGGAATTTAAGATAAAACTGTTCGAAATATTTTTTTTGTACATTTTGTTGTTTGTTTATATTTGTTGTTGTATTTGCGTATTGAATGTTGCGCGTGCATTCGTCATTTGTGTTATTTCGAGTCATTAAATTTTCATGTGCACTTTGGTGTTAAAAATATGTGCAATATGTGCTGTGCATTCCATATGTGTATTTTATGCAAATCTATAGGTATAGCTATACTCGCATCTGTTGGATATGCAGTTTAAAGTGCCCCCTGAAGTGAGATATTTTATCGAGAAGAACAAACCAACATAAATATCTGCAAACACACATAACCGTACAGCACTAATATGCGAGCAACAATGGATATTGCCATTAAATATGTTATAAAGTTATATGGGTTAATTTTAAATTTGGTTTAATGGGGCGAACATGTTTGATGGGTCACATTAATTTGAATTATTTATTAGATACAAATCTCTCCCTCTACCTATAGTCGATGCTTATTTTTTTTTTTAATGGGAAAACAGATGGGTCTTTAAACTCAAGACGTGTATAATTTATGACTTCTTCTTGCATGATGCTTGTTCTATACTAATTAAATTAAATGGTTTATGTGATAGACCAGGTTATGGGTACTTAAAATATACTAACCTCGCTATTTTAGTTAGTGTTTCAATTCAGTTTTGGGAGGATTGACATAGGTTAGGTTAAAGTGGCTCCTGGTTGTTAACAAACAAAATAACTAACTAACACACTTAGTCCAAAAAGAAGGGACCATTGAGATACCTCAGGAGTTGGTTTTTTTTTTTGCCCCAAAAGAAAGAACTGAAAACAATTTTGAGCTTCTTATGAAGTGGAGGAGAGAATTAATGTCTTAGTGTGATTGTTCATTAATGTCACTGAAGAAGAAGTCTCCAGAAGAAGTCTTTGTCTGTTATACAGTGCACGGCACAGAGACAGAGACAGAGGAGATGAAGAAAAGTTTGCTCCTCCTAATCATCTAAACAGCTTATGCAGAAGTCCTTTGCAAACACGCTGAGTCTTGCAGCATATCTACCTATGAGGCAGTGTCCTGTGATGACACCTATAGTGGAGCTAATGTGCCGTCTGCATAGAGAGGTCAAAGCCTTAGAGCGTTTAAGATCTTACTTTGGCCAATTGATATAAGTCGCAAGCTTTTATGTAAGTTGTGATTCCAAAACACAATTCATTAGTTAAAAAACTTAAAACTACTTTCAATTAAAGAACTTTTTGACTGTTAACGAAATTTTAAAAGTACCGAAGGCTTGCAACTGATTTGAAGACGGAAACCAATTAAAAAGTACTACAGTCAATTTACTTAATTCGATCGACAACATTTTTAATGGGTTGGGGTCGAAATTCTGCAGGGGTCAAAATTCTTTTAACAAAATTCTGCTCTTAAAATTCTGCTTTTAAAATTCTGCTTTCAAAATTCTGCTTTTTAAAATTCTGCTCTCCGAAATGCTACTTTTCAAAATTCTGCTTATCAAAACTCTGCAAATAATAAAGAAAACAAAGCGCGCGCTTTTTATCATTTCCAAACCTTTGTTTTCTTTATTATTTGCAGAGTATTGATAAGCAGAGTATATACTCTTACTTTCTTAAAGGCAGTTTTCAATAGGCAGTTAAGCAGTTAGTTGGTGCATATTCTCAAGATAGAGCAAACATCAGTTTTTCATCAGTCAGATACAACTTAGTCTAGGGATAAATTTATTATTTATGGAATAAGGTTATCTGTTCAGAACCGAATAAGGAGTTATTCTGAGTAATAAAATAATTAGCTATTTTCGATTTCAAACCCATTTTGAAAAATTATTGCTTTGAAATAAACGCTAAACAAAAATTAATTTCTATGAAAAGTTCGATACTCGAAATAAAAGTGACGTTCAAATTAAATTATTCTATACATTGTTTTTTCTTGATTGAAAGATTCGATGTTGTTTAAAAGACAAGCAATTTTCCAGAAAAAAAAAATGGTATGACAATTTTAAATATGATATAACTTTAAAAAAATATTATAGAAAAAATAATATTGAATTTTCAAAAAAAAAATATTTTTTTTTCATAAATTCAAAAAGCCTTTTTAAAAATTTTGAAATGCAGTATTATTAAGAATTCAAGGAACCTCCGGTATAAGAATTTTGATCGAAAACAGTTCAGCCGTTTATGATAAAGTCGACTATAAAAAAAAGGCTTGTATATGGCAGGTCGTTAATAACAAAATATGTAAATACAAAATGTTTACCCAAAATTTAGACCATCCTAAAGTAGTACACATACTTTTTACTTGCGATTATAGGTACTATAAGTCAAGTTATGCATTCGTCGAAAAAAAAAGTTTTGAGATAACAATCAAACAATACATTACGATGATAGCGAAGACGAAAAAAGTGGTCTAAAAATTCTGTCCGTCTGTATGTCTGTCTGTCAGTCTGTATGTCTGGCTGTCTGTCAGTCTGTCAGTCTGTCAGTCTGTCAGTCTGTCAGTCTGTCAGTCTGTCAGTCTGTCAGTCTGTCAGTCTGTCAGTCTGTCAGTCTGTCAGTCTGTCAGTCTGTCAGTCTGTCAGTCTGTCAGTCTGTCAGTCTGTCAGTCTGTCAGTCTGTCAGTCTGTCAGTCTGTCAGTCTGTCAGTCTGTCAGTCTGTCAGTCTGTCAGTCTGTCAGTCTGTCAGTCTGTCAGTCTGTCAGTCTGTCAGTCTGTCAGTCTGTCAGTCTGTCAGTCTGTCAGTCTGTCAGTCTGTCAGTCTGTCAGTCTGTCAGTCTGTCAGTCTGTCCGTCTGTCAGTCTGTCAGTCTGTCAGTCTGTCAGTCTATCTGTATGTATGTATAGACACCTACAGCCTAAACGGGTGGGCTGAATTACTCCAAACTTGGTATATGGAGTTTATAAGGTATTGTTCAGAGGGGAAATTGAAATGTTGTGCTTAGCTCAAAAAATAACGGTGCCTACCATATAACCGTTACGTTCAAACCTATTTTTCTCGGAAACGGCTTTAACGATTTGGATAAAAGAAATCAGTGCGGCTTTTCAGCTACGACCGATCATATAGTTGAAAAAAAAATTAGAAAAATGTCTAAAAATGGTATTTTGCATAGGACCGTTTTTTTTGCTTTCGACAATCTTATAAACGACTCAACCGATCCTTTCGAAACTTCGCACATATACAGGCTTAGGTTGTTCAAATTATACCGCGTACCAATATTTTTAATTAGTATTTTTTTTGTATTTTTAAAATCATTTTTAAAAAAAATTTTTAGTTTATATTTCGAAAACTGCTCATTAAATTTTTTTCAAAAATTATATCTATATGTATTTATTGAATACATATGAATGGGCGTTTTTGAATTTTTTTTGAAAAATATCTTCAAAAAGTTAAAAAAAAAAACTTTTTTTTCTCAAAAACCGCTCCACAGATTTTTAAATTTTTTTTCTCATAAATTAAAATTTATCTAACAAATAAAATAGCGTAATTTTTTTTTGAGCTTAAATTAGTTTAAGTAAGTTGAATTATTTTTTCTTTGATTAAGCCGATATAATATTTTGTTTTTAAGTTTATATTTTAATATTTAAGATATTTTGTATATATAAAAAAGGAAATAAAAAAACTGCTTTAAATATATATTTAGATTTTTAACAGAAAATTTTTGCATTCGATGTGAACGAATATAAGAGCAAGTTCGTGCGATCCGGTCGTGCATTTTATTCTATTTAAAATCGTTAGAGCTGTTTTCGAGATAATAAAGATGGTAAAAATATTAGCATGGCAAGTACCGTTATTTTTGGGGCTAAAACAACGATCCAAAAATCAATCTCAGACAATCACCTAAGACGCCTAAGTGCCAAGTTACAGCCGCTTAGGCTGTAGATCGTTCTATAGGCAGATAGACAGACGTGTCTCGAATCTCGAGTTCGGTTTTTTTTCCAAATGCAAAACTTTGCCTGTAGTACCTATATCGCTATTAAAAAGTGAAATACATTTAAACAAAATAAGCAGAATTTTTTTCATTTTTGTTGAAGGACAAAATTTTGAGAAGCAGAATTTTAATTTTAAAAGCAGAATTTCGAAAAGCAGTATTTCGAAGACAGAATTTTGATCCGCTCCCGTTTTTAATTACACATATACAGTCAGAAAGTTGGAACTTAAAACAAGACCAAGGGAAAGCAAACATTGCAGATCAGACAATGCCAAAAACTGTCATTTGAATGCACACAACAATGGTTAGACTAATAAATGGTTTGGTAGAATTCGATCGACAGAGGTGCCATTATAAAGGTTTTAACTAAATTTCTAAAACGAGAATGCTTAGAAATCACTGGGGTAATGAGGATCACGGCTTCATCTTTAATCAACATGAAACTTCAAGATCTATGTGTCTAACAATCACAATCATCTGCGATGTATCACACAAAAAAAATCGAGTTTCAGTGATGGATGACCTATGATATGAGGATATATCATATATCATTTGGCATTGCCTAGGGAAATTATTTCCTTGAAGTTATTTCCTTTAGACAGCAGCCTGTTGAACTTTATCAATCGAAAACGGCGAGGTATTTAACCGATATTTTAGATTTTTATTACAAGGCAGTTACAACAACGCAGTATATCACACATATGATATTGTACATTGAATCGCTCTAATTTTTAATATATATATATTTATGACTTGCTCCAATTTTGGTAGTTATATCAATGGTCTCGTATTTCTGCGTATACTGGCAGCACTTTAAAACTAAGGCATTTGATTTTATCTGTCTTCTTGGGGATATAGATATTTTTAGACAGAATTACAGTAAATGACGCTTATAAGAAACACGCTTAAAAGAAACACACTGATATAATGCACTTGGTTTGCAACACCGATTCCCACTTTTATTGTAAATTTGGATGTGGCTAAGAAACTTTTTTATGACACAAGAAAATCACTCCACGAATTCTTAAATGTCAACACAGCCTTAGAATCATACAAATATATCAAATATCATAAATGTCAGTCTGGAATACATTTTGTTTGTGTTTTGTGAGAAATCGAAAACAAAATTTAAATGTTTCTTTTGAAAACAATGAGGAATATAAGGAATTTCTCGAAAAAAATTGAAGATATTCTTTTTCAAACAAAGGGAGGAATATTTAACTCAAACCGCGATTGAGCGATATTTTTAATAAACCTAATTTTTTTTCAAAATAATGCTACCCACCTACAGTCTGCTTTTTTATAATGATGCGCACATTAAAAGGCTTTTGACTACCCTTAAAATGATCAAGCACAGGAAAAGTAGGAAAGTAGGGAAGGATGTAACAGGATATACCTATGCGCAATGGTTTTAAATTCTGAATATCAAAATGGGAGGGGAAAATAGAGCCGAATAAAGCATTCCACATTCGAGTTGTACGGCTGAAGAAAGAATCGCTGTACTTAGCAGGACGTCCGAAGTTAGGCTCAAGGGTGAACTGAGTGATGAACATTCCCAGGAGCTCGAGTATTACGGTTGAATAGTCTAAGGAGAGGAATGCAACTGGCTATTTCATTAGACATTAGAAAATATCTATTAAATAACGATAAAACAATGAATGGCATGAAGCAGTGCGACGGTGTTCAAGAGATGTAATTGTTTCAGTTATTGCTCTATCAGCTGTCATTGTTAATTAAAAATAACATTTTTTTTAAAGAAATTTCTGATTCTTCTATCCGTGTTTTTTCTTAAAAGAAACTTGTAAGTAAGAAACACACGCTTATAAAAAACAAAAATTGTGGCATTTTGCAATTTCTTATAAGCATCATTTACTGTAGAACTTTTCAATATGTGGTTACTTCCATATTTCTCTTGGAGGTTTGAAAGTAATTTCGCTTAAGTATTTATACCTAAAATGGACTTATATTCAGATTTGACAACTGAGGTTTCAAAACGAATTTTAGTTAAATCGGTCAGATAATTGTTGTTATAGAGAGTTCATTAAAAAAGACAAGCTATCAGAAGGTTTCTATTATTTTGGAAATGGCGGTAGATGTCGCTATTTTCTTAAATACTAGTATAAGTGAAGTAACATTTTACCGTACCTACTACCATTGAGTTATCCATAATCAAAAGACCTTTAAAAAGCAATTTTTTGTTGGTAAGGTATTTAAAACTAAGACAATAATAATGTATTATTTAGGACTGGCAACGAGACCAGGCGAGACTTTTGTTAGGCTCGTCTCAGTCTTGTCAAAATCGCAACATTTCAGTATCGTCTCGGTTTCGGTCTCGGTCTCGCAAAACCAATTCTCGTCTCGGTCTTGGTCTCGCCTTTTTCCCGAGAAAATTTTAATGTGCGGTCTCGTCTCGGTCTCGATCTCATCCTAAGCTCGGTTTCTTTCGTATTTTTTTGGTAGTAAAAAGATGTAAGATAAGACGAGTGCTCAGATTGAAAAGAAAGAGTACGGTATCTCAGCTTGTGTGAAGCACGAAGAAAATGTATAAAACAGACTCGTGAGTCTGTTTTGTCTCTTGTTGTTGTTTCAAATAGTGAAATTGTAAAATTGCTGTTTATTCTTTCAATGTATTTTGAGGCAAGCAAATGGTTTTAATGTAAACATGATTCCCAAACAGCACTCAACCTTCCCATTATCTAAAGAAGGCATAATGCATGCAATAAAAGCAGTTTTTTATGAGAATTAATCCATATTGATCATCAAAAGACATGCACTACTACAACAACAACCTGTCATCCTGCTCTCAATCGGTATGACGCTTTTTGCGTATATAGCTATGGCTATTTGGTTTCGCAATTAACCAAAATCAAAAACGGAACAAGTTTTTGGTACGATTTCGAGTTTTAGTTATAGTCTCACAACTTTAAATTTGAATTTTATTAGTTGCGCATAAAAGCGCTCCGAATGGCTTATATTTTTTGAGTTTTCAAAAAAATAGACTGCAAAGTAACGTTATCAGACACCTTTGAAGAGCCGTATTTCATTTTAAATTTGTAGATGTTTTTTAATCTATTTAAATCGGAGCCATCCTTTAATGGATTTTGACAGTTCATGGCTTGACAGGTAGGCAACAAACTATGTAGACGTTTGGATAATATTTTTTTCCAAACGTCACCCAATAGGCTTTTGTCGAATTCCAATTCCAAACAGCTAAACATTCGATTTTTTCTGCACGCAATCGAATTATTTCTAAGCAAAATCTGTCAAAACAGATTTTGCGTTTTTAGCAAGATTTCATAAACTTTACACGCACACAATCTTATACAAGTTCTTTACAACATACAATAAAATCGATTTGAAATGGTTGTTTGGAATTCGACATTAAAATCAACGTTTTCCGGAGCTAAGAATAAAATCGGAAAAATTACGAATTTTCTGAGGTAAAATTTGAATTTTGTAGACGTTTTATTATCCATTTAAATCGTAGCCATCCCTCAATCGATTTCGGCAGTTTATTACCTAACAAGTAGAAAACAATAATATGTTTTGCCAAGTCTTCCTTTGAAAGTCTTAAAGTCATCTTTTTCCGGAGGAAAACAAAGTCTGAAAAATGAGCGATTTCTATTCCAACGAAATGCATATATAAATCGGTTTTCGCATTATGTGTTTTGATATTTTAATGCGCAGAGAATATTTCGCAAAAAAAAATGTGTATATTGTAAAAATTAAACATGAGTAATAAAAAAAATTAAATAAAAACAAAAATCTAGCAGAAATCGAAACGAAACTATCGGGAGCGCCGAGACTCTCGACGAATTTCGGTACCAAAAATAAGATCTCGTGTCGGTCTGGTATCAGTCCTGTGCCAGGTGCCTATAAAGAAGTTTCGGCTCGTCGACGAGATTCAGACCGAGACTAGTCTCGGTCGCGTTACCAGCCCTAGTATTATTATAAAATATTTATTGTAAAAGATTTTACTTACGAAATTGATAAAAACGAAGTCACTTACCTGCAAAATAAAAATAAACAAAATTAGTAATGAAATACAAATAATAGTAATTAATGTTTGGAAATTTTAACTTGCAATATATATGAGAGTATACAATAGGGCAAGTTTTGCATTTGAAAAAAATCGATCTCGAGATCTTAATCAAACTTGATATTACGATGATAGAGAACAACAAAAAAAATGGGTCCCACAATTCCGTCTGTCGAACTGTCTGTAGATCGAACTAGAGCCTAACAGGCTGAAGCGATTTTCTCCAAACTTGGTATTTAAGCATTTTAGGTAATTTCTCAAACAGATTTTGAATCGTTTTTTTTTTGTAACCCAAAAAATATTTTTATATTTTTTGTTTTGTTTTATTGTTTAAAAATTCAATGCATATTTCGAAAACGGATGGAAGATTTTATTTACAATTATGTTTTTAAGCTTATATAATTAAATACCAAATATTTTTTTTAAAGAAAATAAAAGAAATCGTATATAGGCAATACAAAATTTAGTAAATAACGACTTTAAAAATATATAAAGCCGTTTCTACTAAGAATATTGTGCATACGATGTGATCAAACATCGAGTCGTGCATATAATTTTATTTAAATCCAGAAACATTTTATTCTAAATAAAACTGTTCACTTTTTTTATAATTTAATTTAAATCGAACTACTTAAAATAAGCAAATAAAGTTTCAAAAATAAAAAAAAAATAAAACGCATAGCTTTAGTCAAAAATGAGTTTCGCCCGAGCAGGATAGTTGGGCTCATTCGTACCCTTTTAAGAGGCAATATTTTTTGGTCGACGACAACCGGCTCTAATAGAATTTATAGGATATACACACTGCTAATTATATTTGTTAGTCGAGAATTTTTTTAAATTTAAATTAATAAACAAAATGAATGCAGAAAGCAAGAAAACTAACGACAACAATAACAACAGCACCAATGAAGGCAAAAAATACATCTCCATAGAGTACACTAATATTTTACCACTTATAATAAAAAATAAATTTAAAAAAGTAAATTATAATAATATATCTTTTAAGACTAATAACAATTTAACAAGACTACTACAGTCTAAACAGAAACTCGAAACCAGCAAAATTGTTTACAAATTGACATGCAATGATTATTGCAACAAATTCTATATAGGACAAACAGGGAGAGAATTCATTGACAGGTATAAAGAACATAAACTAATCAAAACCTCAAGATCAAATTTTGTAGTAAACCTAATCGAGACAAAACATAATTACACTTACTTCGGCCATAACGTAACACTTTATCTTTTTAAGAAAGGGAGATTACTTGACGCCTTGGAAGAATATGAAATTTACAAATCACACAGGTTAGAAGAAGACAACACATCAAGCGACAAACTAATCCAAAAAATAGACCAACTATACGACACTACGACACTGCAATACGGCACCTCCAAATAATAAGAGACAACAGCATAATATGAAAGCCAGTAATAATACCAACAGTAAATTCTAAACAACATAGCACAATACAACAGGAAAATAGTAAAATAATACAATTATACATCCCAAGCTTTTGCCTAATGATTCCGAAACATGTTGCTCATTAACTAAAATTAAAGTTCTGTAAATTTTGTGTATTTAAGAATTTTTTAATTAAAACAAATTTTAGTAATTTAAAATTCGTTTATTTTAATTAATTTTGCTGGGGGCTATACCCTCATTTATTTGGCTTAATACAAGCTTCATAACTTAACCTAACTTAAAACTATGAAACTTAGGGCTATGATTGAGTTGAATTGGGCGGACGATTTAACAGGAGGAGTTTTAGGCTGGGAGTGCTGAGGTTGAAGTCGAAACAGTTTTCGTTTAAATCAACCCTTCGAAGCATACAAAGGTTCATTGAAACCATAAGAGGTACGATGCGCAGGCAATTAGAAGAGGCGAGGGTTTCTTAGGTTACGGGGGTTAGTGTTGAGAAAGATAGAGTTGTAGAGGGTTTCAGAGTCAACGGAACCTGAGGGAAGTCGATGAATGAAGAGGATTTCGGCTTTTTCTCTTCGCTCTTTGCAGGGTATTGAGGTTAATTAGTTTGTGGCAATTTTGATAGGGGGGCAGAATCAAAGAATTATTCCAAGGCAGGCCACGAAAGGCGAATCTTAAGAAACGGCTTTGAATGCTCTCGATTCTAGAGATGTGAGGTTTTTGATATGGGGACCATAATTGGCAAGCGTATTCAAGTAACGGGCGGACAAAGGTTATGTAGAGTGATCTGGTGACGTAGTGGTGGGTGAATTCTTTGGACCATCGTTTCACAAAACCAAGCGTTGAATTGGCTTTTGAAATAATATAATCAATGTGTGTTATGAAATTGAGCTCTCGGTCACATAATATGTCGAGGTCTCGAATCGATTCAACTATGGCTAAGGGTTGATTGTAAAGAAAGTGATTGATTGACACTTAGCAATATTTAGCTCTAAGCAGTTTTTGATACACAAGACTGAGAAACTGTCGAGATCTAGTTGGATAAGGGAAGAATCGTGTGAGGAAGAAATTGTCTTGAAAAATTTGGTATCGTCAGCGTATATCAATATCGCTAATTGTAAGAATAAAAATGAGAGGGCCTTAGTGACTTCCTTGGGGGCCCCCGGAGGTAGCTAAGAATGAATTGGAGAAGGCAGATCTGTAAAGAACACTGTAATGCCGGTTTTCCAGATAAGAAGAAGAAGAAGAAATTTTAAGAAAATAGGTTCAAAGCCGAGGGTGGACAAATTGAAAAGTATAAGTCTATGTGAAATTTTGTCAAAAGCCTTACTAAACTCAGCAGAGATAACATCTACTTCCCTTCCGCTTTCTAGAGCTGAGACTGTATACGATACAAATTCAACTAGATTAATTGTTGTAGGCATACATTTGAGAAAGCCGTGTTGTCTAGGGGAAATGAGCGACTTAAAACGGAAACTTAAAATTTCGTACAAAATACTTTCAAATATTTTAGGGATATGTGAAAGTTTGGCAAGTGGACGATAGTTTTTAATATCGTTCTTAGTACCCTTTTTGTATATTGGGGTTATGAAAGAGGTTTTCCATACCTGAGGAAATTCTTCTTGAGATAATGATAGACTGAACAATTTGGAGAGCGGGAACGGGAGAGCTGAAGAACATTTTTTTTATGAATATTGCGGGGAGGCCATCAGGGACTGGAAGATATTCATCGTTAAGTTGATTCAACTTATTTTCGATGATATATGGGTCGACGGTAGGAGGAAGAAAATGGCCTAGTGAGAAATTTTCAAATAATCGAAATAATCTGAATCAGGTACGAAGGAATGGTCGGCGAAAGATTGCTTGAAAAATGTGGCAAAAAAATTGGCAATATCTTGCGGATTATTCGAAGATTCGGTATTGAAGGAAAGAGAGGAAGGGTAACCATCGGATTTTCTATTAAAATTGACGAACTGAAAGAACGACTTAGGATCATTCATTAGGTTGGTTTGTGTTTCCATTAAATAGCTTTGGTAAAGGGTGTTGTATAGCTCGGAAAAGTGAAGATAAGAACCAAAATAGTTCGAATAGTCAGTGGGCGATCGGAAAATCAAAGGAGTACTGATTTGTAGGGAGATTAGTTGGTAGTGGATAATCATGATAGAATGATAGAATTAGGGGAGGATGATATTTGTCGATAGTAGATAGAGGTAGAGGTGAGAGTGATACTGAAGAGTTAATGGGATCGGTTGTGAAAATAAGATTTAGTTACCTGTCCATATACTTTGGGATACAACTAACTTGACAGAGGCTTGAATCTGCTAGGCGATCTATAAAAAGGCATTCCTTTGCAGAAGTGGGATTTGAAGCAATATAATAAGATTGATCTTCAGGTGAGGTTAAGATGGGGAAGGTTAAAGTCGCCGAAAAGAAGGATTTCATCATTTGGGTCACATAAAGCTATTATGTGGTCAACCATTTCAATGGCGAGCTTATAAGATTCAATAGGCTGCAGCGGCAAAATATAGCAACATATCACACAAAGCGACTTACAGGGTAGTCTTATCTTAATTGAGACCTAATCGTTATTAGGGGTCTGCAATAGGGGATGAGTCTAGTGTGTTTTTGATAGCTAGTGGGACACCTCGACATGGGCATTAAGTTCATCGTCGCGATAAACGTTAAAAGAAGAAGGAAACAGTTCGTGGTTGTTTATACTAGATACCAGATTTGTTTCGGTCAGGGCGTAGATGTCAAAGGATAGATCGTAGGATTGTTGTAAAACAGTACGAGCTTTTGAACGAAGACCTCGAAAGTTTTGATAGTAGATGGTAAGAGGGACGATTTGACCAGCTGGAAGCAAATTTGAATTTATGCACCTGGAAATATATGCATGTAAGGCCAGTGGTCTGGCCGCTAATTACATTATTCAAGTAGAAGAAAAATCAAACAACAGCTTTACGTAAATATTATTCTTATTTTTGTTTGTGTGGATTAAAGGAAACGCATTTTGGACTAAATGTCATAAAATATTTCAATTTGGCTTTAATCCCAGTTTATTATACTTGAACAAAACGTATGCTAACATTGCCATATACGAAGATTGCTTATTTCCCTGACAAATCAAAAAGAGCATTGCCATGCATTTGGAAGAATTCTTTATTCTTGAACAGAATGGATGTAATAACAAAACGATAAGTGAGGGTGACAAGTTCTCGTCGCGTCGTTAATGTTAAATAAGTGTTAAACTATGACGAAGAAACACATAATAAGACATTGCATTACGTAACATCACGTTACCTTAAATTAATTGATTAACTAATTGAAAATCAGTTAGCTTAAATATTATTTAATTCAGGTCACGCTCTCGTCTCATTTTTTTTTTATCATTGCGAGTCATTCTTTTCTGAAATCTGTTCCCGATATCGGAAATTTTACTGTGGTACACTTAAATTGCTAAGTTGAAATTGCTGAACCACGGTTCAAAGTTTGAACCAACCTCACTTAATTCACCGAAATCGTTGAACTTAAATTCGTTGTTATTTCACCGAATTCCATGAAATTAAAATATGTTTTAGCTGATATAGTATTATGGAAGGAAAAAGATTCAAAACAGGGT
This sequence comes from Philhelius pedissequus, assembly GCA_910595825.1. Classification (NCBI taxonomy): domain Eukaryota; kingdom Metazoa; phylum Arthropoda; class Insecta; order Diptera; family Syrphidae; genus Philhelius; species Philhelius pedissequus. Next base: position 9,950,182 of record OU343161.1, on the reverse strand, counting down.
GGGTCAAAAATTTAATTTTTTCAAGAAAGTAATGAAAATGCATTTGAAATAGTTTTTAAAAGCACCTGGATACTTAATTTAAAACTCACAAACACTCCTATCAACAATATAGAGGAAATAGTTTTCAAATGTCAGTGTTTGGCATACAATAGTACTCTTGTGTGTTATATGCAAAGCGCTGTCGTTTTCAAACTAGTAACTTGATTTTGAGTTTCATACTAATAGCTTATTCACACCTAACTCGTTTACCCTTTTCATTTACTAAAACGAGTAGAGCGTTCACACCGAACATTTGCTTGTTTTTGTTTGAAATTTCAGTTGTTTTTGAAAAAAGCTGTTAAAACGTTGATACAACATGAATGCTAAGCAATCAAATCTTATAATGCCCCATAAAAAGATATTAGAACAAAATATAAGGATCTAACCAACTTTATTATTGAGCCAGAAGTATCTACAAGCAGGAAGTATTGTCTTCTTCATTGCAAAAATAATAATTGAACTCATAAAGAAATGAAATATAATAGTTCAAAATTGTGTAATGCATAGAAGCATGCGGATAAAGGTGAGCTTTTAATAAGAATATTCAGCCCAAAGTTCCATCAAGAACTCCTCGTTCTCACTTCCCCAAATTCGTTTAGTTTTTTTCTTTTGCGTTTCCTGTAAATAAAAGAATTCATGCATTACAAATTTATTACAAATAAGTATTTGAAAAAATGTCCTTACTGCTGCCATAATTGTTTGAACGATTTGAAATTAATTTTTTCGACAGCAAGGAATCAGCTGGTCTTGTTTTTCTGAGGGCCTATTCACAATAATATCAATTTCCCTTGACGGAAGATCTGTTTGTTTAATTCATATTTGAATTGCAACTCGTTTTCAAGTCGTTTTCTCAAAAATGAGCCGTTTTGCAAAACAAGTCGGTTATAAAAATGTATTGGAAAACAAGTAGATTTTAGTATTCGTTTTGAGGAAAACGAGTAAGTTCTCGTTTATGGATTGGTGTGAATAGGCTATAAGCAGTCTAAGTGGTAGAATCCGAAAAATAAAAAAAAATTTAACTTCTATTGTGTGCACACATACTCCTTTTTTTTTGAGGGAACAATTCCGGAAGTTCCCAAGCTATTGGGATTTTTTTTTGTATTCACAATAGGCGTTTCTCATTTTTAGTTCAGAGCAGAGACTGTGTTGTCAAAGATTTTGTTTTTGTTTCTTCTTAACTCAGAGCATTCAGAGTTCCAAATTTGTGTGTCTTTTTTCGTTCTGAACATGTGTAGATCGCACTCGATGTGCTCGGACATAACTGACGGAGCATGTGAGTAAATTGCTGAACGCACCAAACGTCATGTGTTTCAAGGTGGAAAATGTGAAAAAACGCAACCAAATACAATTATGTAGACGAATGAAGTTGATCGCTTGTTGATTTTCTGTATCTGTGTGCAAAAAAGGGTAGTTTGGTATCACATATATTGGCGTAAAATTTTAAACAACCCATTGTTAAGGGCTTAACATTTTACTAGTTAGCAATTTCCTAGGTGCTTATTGATTGAATAACTATTTCAAAATTTGTAAACCTTTTCTAAACTAGCAAATTGCTAATAATGCAGAAAGCTGAGCATTTGTAGGGCTTGAATTTTGATGAACACAATTATTGTGGTTATGCGTTGTAAATTAATTATATGTTGATGAAAACCCAACATGTGCTCTAAAAAAGTATTAGTTATTTCTATTTTCATCATTTTATCTTCATTATTTACAAAAAGAAAAAAACAAAACAAAATTGTGCACCAGCAGGACTCGAACCTGGGCACCCCGCGTGACAGGCTGATATACTATCAGATTTCTAAATGGATTTAGCAAATTGCTAAAAGTTAAAGTAGTCATTCCGTGTTTTTAACTTTAGTAAAATGTTAAAATCGTTCAAAATTAGCTCAATCATCTTTTTAGCTTAGTAAAATGCTAAAAGTGGCTTTAACATTTTACTAAATCGTTTAAAACTTTGCGCCATTGTTTTTTATGGTTAAAATTAAAATGTATTCTGATTTCTGTGATTCAAGTATGTTTAAAAAAAATCAGTGTTCAGAGCTCGCCCTGTTTAAAACAAGCAAAAACGCCTAATATAGATTATATTTCAATATGGATAAAGAATAAAATATTTTTTTATCAATTATTGTTATTTAACTCTTATTCCGTTTGGGTTTGGTCATATGTATGTATAGCAATACAGGTTTTACTACATAACAGTCTATGATTTTTACCTATAATGTATGTAAGGTTTAGATATTATATGTTAAAAGTCCTAATGCCTTAAAGTACGTACGAGATTAATGTAACAGTTCATTTTCCTTGTTATGCGTGCTTCCTAGCAAAACATGAACTTATTTCTCGATTGCTCATTAGGTAAAGAGGTTTTAAGTCCTCTTTCTTCTAAGAAGCATCCATCGTTAGAAAGGATTATAAATGATGCACTTTTGATACCATTGCATCGTTTTTAAGAAGAAAATGAGAAAATCAATTCAATACCAAGAAAATAGTGCAATTAGTTTGTTCGGCTTTACTATCTACATCGAATTTAATTGGAAATTTTGTTGGTTCAGTTATACACAGATAGTCTTCGATTTAGTTCCTGAAACAAAATATTTTTGTGGAACTGTTAGATGACGAGAGTAGATTTGGCTACCAGCTTAATCTAGGAAAGTTATAGACAGCTGAGAAGTTTTGTGCAAAACAGTTTTTATCCAACACATCCCAAGAACGAAATAAAGCTATTTTTTTTTGCAAAAGGGATTTATATCGTTTAGGATTATTTGCTTTCAGTTTGATTAACACAAAAATACCCTTAAGGATCTTCACTGGTGATATTTGAATGTAAGAAAGAAGTAAAAAGGTTTTGAACTAATCTATATATATAAAAGGAAGTCGTGTTAGTTACACTTTTAACAGCTCAAGAACGGCTGAACCGATTTGACTGAAAATTCGTGGGGAGGTAACTTAGAACCGGGAGACGGATACTCATTATCGCGTTCAACTGCGTCCCCGTGTGAGGTGACATAAAACGTCAAAATGAATACAAGTCACTATAAAACGTGGTATAACAAAACGCAGGTGACTGCTTAACGTAATTTTTTCTATGGTTAAGTATGGTTGAAAATTTGATACTGTAAGCTAAAAAAAAAATAAAAGAAAATCTGTAAGGGCTGCCGGTAGTTCGATTTCGCTCTCTCATTACTTATTTATATATCAATGGCAAGTGTATGCGAAAATGTGTGCAAGCTTACATACTCCACAATGGCAATCAGTTGGAAATTAAACTTGAATACGAGCGGTTGTGGTCTAATGTGATGTCCTAATAAATAAAAGTTTGAACAAATAAAAACCGATATTTTGATTAAGCTAAAGATCTTAATGTACAGTCGAACTTCGATAAGTAACACAGAAAATTAATATAAATTAATTAATATTTATTTGCGAATAAAAAAAGTGCAGTTGTTGTGATTATTTAAAATATTCTGTTATACTTGACTGATGAATGGATTTGCCGAAATGGTATATTTAATAGTCCCATCCTTCTTTCTTGACCCACTCTCCACCTCTTAGTAATTACATATACCTTCAAACAATCTTTTCAATGTTCGTTTAAGGCCATATCCACGTTAGCTTTACTTTTAATAATAAAAGCTTCACACTGCACTGTTAATATCTAACATCTACGTCAGTTTCGTTACACATTTTATTTCGTCTTTTTTTTAATTTTTAAAATAAGACTTTGAATTCGTATTATAATACATACGTATATCAACCTAGTAATGTGTGTTCTGACACCGGACCATGCTAGCTTTTACTCACACTTAACGGAACCACAATTTTCAACACACACATGTGTCTACAAGGTCATAGAACATACAAACACAGTGTCCACAAACGCAATGCAATAAAGCATTATTAAATGAACTTGTAAAAATCCACAGGATTCGATAAGTTCCCTAAAAAAATCGACTTATCGAAGGTGACACCAAATAATATCTTCGAGTTATCGAGACATTCAAGTTATCAAGACATTCGAGTTATGGAGACATTCGAGTTATAGAAGTTCGAGTTATCAAACAACAATTACATGTAAACTTCTGGCTTCGCGCTATTGCCAACCAATTTCATTCGAGTTATCAAATATTCGAGTTATCGAAGTTCGTCTTATCGAAGTTTTTTTTTCCGAAATCAAAAATCAGTAATAATCAGTGAATGCTTCTATTTGCGACTGATCAGACACTACGGATTAATGGTATAATATTTCCAACATATCCAACATATAGAAAACGATATCCATTGGGATACGACAATCGTTGAAGCCATTATCTCTGCATCTCAAAGTCAGATACGCAGATTACTTACTTCTTCTGGAATAGCAGCCACATTGTTAGGAGGATGCCGTACGGCTTTCAGCATTTAAATTGCCGTTAAATATTCAAACTATTGGAGAACCAACATGTAGTATTGCAAACAAACTCAGCAATGGCCAAAGTTTTATCAGCATCGAAAATCATCATCTGGGACGAATGCTGCAATGGCCCATAAGCGTAGAAGAACTTAACCGAACATTGAAACATCTACGCAATGACTCGAGATGTTTTGAAGGAGCAATGATTTTACTGTCTGGCCATTTTCGCGAACCACTGCCAGTAATTCCAAGACCAACGGCTGACGACGCAATAAACGCTTATCTCAAATCATCGAATCTATGGCGCTATGTGAAGAAACTTCAGCTGACAACAAACCTGAGTGTTGCATTGCTTAATGATACATCAGCTGAAGATTTCTCTGAGCAATTACTGACTATCAGTAATGGTCGAGTATCTGTCGACGAATCGAGCGGATTGATTTCATTTCCTCATAATTTCTGTAACTTTGTCTCATCGAAAGACGAACTTATCAACAAATTATTCCCAAACATCATTATTAACTACAAAAGAATGGTTGAGTGGGCGAGCAATTTTAACGGCTAAGAATAAAGATGTGAATGACCTAAACTTCATCATTCAGAATGAGATCATTGGAACAATACATTCATTCAAATCTATTGACTATGTAACAAATGAAGATAAGCCACTAACTATCCAATTGAATTTTAAGCTCCTTGGATGTCCTGGCTTACAACCGCACAAGTTAAGCCAAATGGTTCGCTCCGTAGTAATCATGCTTCGAAACAAAAACCAGCCAAAACTGTGCAACGGTACGCGGTTGGTGTTAAGTACAACAATGAACAATGAACAATGTGATTTACGCGACGATACTTAAAGGAAAATTCGAAGGTGATTAAGTTCTCATTCCGAGGATCCAAATGATCCCAACCAATATGCCGTTTGAGCTTAAAAGACTTCAATTTCCGATCTGTCTTGCATGCGCCATGACAATTAACAAATCATAAGGCACATCCATCATACACACATGTTTTATTTATCGGACAACAAACTTTAACTTTACTTTTAACGAATTTGGTGCTTTGTCCAACTCCATTCAATAGAATTGTTTCCCATTAACCTCACACTGAAATCGTCATTGCGGGCGATTTCAATGTACACAATTCTAGTTGGCTCCGCTTTTCGAGCCAGACAACACCCGAAGGACGGTATGTTGAGGTCTTTGCTGAGTTAAACCAACTGAATCAGATTGTTGACGAGCCAACTCGAATACCTGACGTTGCAGGTCCAACCGCAAGCACTCTAGACTTGTTCATTACCTCTGACCCTAATAAATACACCCTAAATGTATTTTCGCCTCTAGGCACATCAGACCATTGTGTCATATCGGCAGATTTCTCATGGCAACAACACTCAGTTAAAGAAAAACCACATATGAGAACCGTTTGGCAATATGGGAAAGCCAACTGAGGTCTCAATAATTTCTTCAGAAACTTTAATGGCCATTACGCTTCCTCGGTAGTGACATAGACTCAAACGCAGATATGATAACAAATTTGATTCTTTTACGAATGAGAAATTTTATCCCGAATACGGTGAAGTCTATCAAACCGAAAGAAAATGCATGGTTTGACTCGAGCTGTAAACAGGTTGTTAGGGTTAGAGAAATCACTTTCCGGAATTATAAAGCCAACCCCACTAAAGTAAACCGGAAAAAGTTTCAACAATGTAGAAAGACTTGCAACGTTCACATTCGTAGAACCAAATTTTTGCATGACCAAAAATTAAGGCAAAAAATACTACAATGTCCCAAAGGTAGTAAGAATTTTTGGTCATTTGTAAAAAATATTCGAAATTCAACCTCGTCTTCGGTTCCAACGCTCGTCTTTAATAACACCCCTTTTGTCAGTTCTCGCGATAAAGCCAATTTGCTTGCAGCGCAGTTTGCTGTTAATTCGACGCTGCCAGAAATTGTTATGAATCCTCCAGTACTTGAGAGCATAAACGATTTTATGGGACGAATCTTCTTTCGGACTCGTGGAGTTGCTAGAGTCCTCAAAGACCTTGACATACACAAATCCGCTGGCCCGGATAGTATCCCCCCCATCGTTCTGAAGATGTGTTCTTCAACGCCTGCAACACCACTGCGTAAGCTTTTCTATCTGTCCTATTCTACAGGTCTCTTTCCGAGTGGATGGAAAACAGCATTTGTCCAGCTTGTCCCTAAAAAAGGCGCATCTTCTTCACCCTCTAATTACCGTCAAATTGCACTTACGTCCCTTCTTTCTAAGGTCTTGGAAACGCTGATTAATTACCAGCTTAAGAAATATCTTGAAGAACAAGGCTCCTTAATGACCGGCAGTATGGCTTTCATAGCAATAGGTTCACTGGTATTATGATGGTATATCTCACATCATTTTGAAGAAAGTAAGATTATTGCGCTTGATATTTTAAAAGCATTTGATAGAGTTTGGCATCAAGCTCTCTTATCGAAAATGGGTGCATTTGGTATCGACGAATCTATTATTCGTTGAATTAGAAATTACTTTTCGGACCGTTCAATACAAGTTATATTGGACGGTTTCAAGTCTGATATTCACAAAATAAATGCTGGTGTGCCACAGGGCTCCGTATTGTCTCCGACCCTCTTTCTCATTTTTATTAATGATCTTTTATCTGGAACTTCTTATCCACTTAATTGTTTTGCTGACGATAGTACTCTGAGCCTTTCATATTTGTTTTCAGATGCACCTCCTTTTTCTTCGGATGTGCAACTGGAACGACAGCATATGATAAGCTCATTAAATTCTGATCTTCACAGCATTGTCCAATGGGGAATAAAAAACCGCGTAGAATTTAATGCTTCAAAAACTAAGTGCTGTCTTCTGTCTTTAAATCATAAACCACCCCCATGCCGCTATCCATGAGCGGCACTTGCATTGAAGAAACCAATCTGCTGTCAGTCCTCGCCATGTGCATCACAGACCACCTCTTGTGGAATGAACACATATTTGTTGTCGCCAAAAACGCTGCAAACTGTTTGGGCTTTCTTCGAAGGTGCTTCTTCTCCACGTCTGATCTGGCTGTAATCTATAAGGCCTTCATTCTTCCAAAGCTGGAGTATAACTCGCACATTTGGGCAGGAGCACCTAAAACTCATTTGAATCTTTTGGACAGAATTCAAAATAGAGCTCTAAGAATGATTGGCAATAGAACTATAGTGCAAACATTTACATCTTTAGAACACCGTCGAAATGTTATATGTCTCTCAGTATTTTATCGCTAGCTTTATAAACAAAGTTAGCCGTACAACGCGAGTGTGGAATACTTTACCCGGCTCTAGTTTCCTCTCCCATTTTGATATTCAGAATTTCAAAACCAATGTGCATCGGTATCTCCTCTTGCATCCTTCCCTACTTCCCTAACGTTCACACTGTGCTTGTTCATTTTAAGGGTAGTCAAAACCCCTTTAGTTCGCGCATCCGTTTAAAAAAAAAAAAAGTTTGTGGTTTGAATCTGGAATTTACATGTTTTTCCCATGGTCAATTATATGTGGCACGTTCACGGGTCGGAATACCATTTGCGTTGTTCGTTCTAGCGCCTGATAATTAAACATAAAAAGTCGTGTATCACAAGGTACTTAATTGAAGACTGCAAGCTATGTACCAAAATACATGAGCAATAAAGAATCCCCTAAATACATAATTTTTTTATTATTTATTTCCTAATAAAAAATTGACCTTAATAAAATCCAAAATCTAGTTATTTATTGAATCTTAAGGCGGAACAGAGTTCGACGGGTCAGCTAGTACTTGACAAAGTAAGAATGACAAACAAATATAATGAAAATCACTAATCAATTCATCACAGAATCTGACAAAAATTAATATATTTTTTAATGATATTGATTCAAGATACACATCCAAAATTTATAATTTAAAACACAAAATGCACAATCCTCGCATAAACAAAATCGATTTTATTTTAGACAATTTATATGCAATTGGTATTTGGCTGTATAACAATCCTTTCTTTTCAAATTGAAAATGTGAGTCAATTCTTTAAAACACACTTACTCAAATTTATATACAACTGTCGAGGAGGAAAATGGAGTTATCTGCGACAACCTATATCACTTAAGTCTAATTTTACAGCCCTCATATCTTTAAGTATAATATTGTAGATACTAGTATATATTATTTGAAAAAAAAACAAAAATTGAATTGAGTAAAATATTTATTCTGATCACGTTTCAAATATTCATTCTCCAGTATACGAGTGTGCAATATAAATGCCAACCGAAGTGTCACATACTGTGCCCCTGTTTTCATTTAATATATTTATGTCTATATTTTTTTGTATAAATTATAATACTGGGTGAATCTACGGAATATTACATCATGTCAAAATTAAAACGGTTTTTCCTGGTGACATTGCGGCAGCGGCAGACCGAACAAAGAAACAGGAACACCCTATATCAAGAAAGTGGCCTACGAAATATGAAGACCGCCGCCCTTCAAGGTCTGGGAACTGACATAGGGAGGGAGCTTATTTGCCAACATGAAGATTATCACACGCTTATATCCCCCTCATCAGACACAAATTACATCACGATGTGGTTTATAATTGTTGTGTGCTCAAGAGTATCGGTCCTGTGTAGTATATATTCTATAGCTTTGGCATTTAATAACTTTATGGATGTTCTTTTCTCACACCTCCCTCCAAGCCAGTCAGTCTACGCGAATTCCAAGATCGAAGAAGTGGATGTCAAACTTAATTCTGATGACCAAACACCAAACTCACCATCACAATATTACGACAGCCTGTGGGATGTGGGGAATGCAAGTGGAATGTCAATGGATGCCATCTCATGAAAATCCACATCAACAGAACAACCGAAACCGAAACCGACCAACCGACCGACCAAACCACCTACTCAATGAATCTGGGAAAGCAAATTGACGAGAAAGTAGAATAAGGAAATATTTTTAGTATTTCCATTTTGTGTTTACAAACGCACGCCACCCGCTCTAATTAAAGTCAACAGACGGGCTAAAGTGAATAAATGCACGAAATTAAAATAAATTGAAGAGTATGACATGGTTGTCTAGGTCTTCTTGGGGTAGTACTTTGGGGATGATTGGGGGTGGTTAAGCGATGTACCTAGCAATACAAAATTAACAAAAGACAATATAGACTTGGAGGATTTACGAATTTGCACGTTACTTTGCCAGGAGTGGATTTACCAACAATGTCTAATGTGTGTACCAGTGACCTTAATCAATAAAGCATTTAAGCATGAATTAGTCGTAGACGTATTTATTAGATTTACTCAGGCAGGCGGTTTGGAAATATGTAATTCTAAAAATGGTTAGAAAAATGCTTTATTCAATTAAATAAAAGGTCTCCTTTAGACAACGGAAAATTTAACCTTTTGGATTGAAAGTGCTGTCTAAATGTAGACAGGATTTATAAACATCACTGTCAGTCCCTAGAATAATTTATTTTCTGAATGACACATAAAAATACAATGGATAAGGAGCGGTGCTGTAATTAGTTAATTATACATACGGTGACCATATTTTTCTAAGAAAAACCCGGGACATAAATTTAAAAATTGAAATTTTTTGGTAAAAAATAAACTAAATTCTCAAAAACAAGAAAAATTAAAAAAAAAACAGCACAAAATGCAAACATTTTACATTTTTTTTTCAATATTCAACCTTTTTTACTTGCGATTGTAGGTAATAACGGGTCCGCCATCTAACGTTTTTTTTTCAACTAGTGTTTATTTCGTGAATGGTAACACTTAGCTCATGTCTGATTTGACAGATAATTAGTTTTGTTCTTCCGCTGAACGAATATGAGTGTGTATACGCTTGAACAACGCTCGCTAAGTGGGCCTGCGATCGACTTAGAGAAGATGCCGAAGACAGCCGAAGCTACACTCGATGTTTTGCGCCCATTTTCAAAAATCAAACATGACATTACGATCATAGAGATCATTTGGGGGTGGCCGTGGCGCCATAGTTGTGTGTTTGCATGCCAACCTCATGGTCACAGGTTCGATCCCTGCCGTAATCTATGTCTTCTTATTTTTCCATTAAAAACCAATTCTAAAAATAAATGTCATACAATGAGTTGCTGGTTTACTCATTACATGCTGTTTAGGCATAGAACTAACAACATGTGATTGAGTAATACTAGTATACCGATAAAATATGACAAAGAATAAAAAAATTAATGCGAATTATAAGGTACATAGATAAATAAGACACGGAAATTTCTCCGCATTAGTTCAGCCGCCATCCCTGGAGATAAAATCTGAGACAACAACCACCACGAGTACAGTCTCCGAATATCGCGCCACACATCTTTCCAATAATTCTTTCTCTTCCTTAACCTCACCCTCACGCCCGCGCTGTGTTAAAATATTTAAAGGGTATTCATAATCCCTTGAGCGCGTGTAGAAAAAAGGGAACACCAAAAAAGTGGGTCCCGCAATTCCGTCTGTCTGCCCAAACGGTTCGGTGGATTTGCTTCAAATTTGGAACATATTATTTTTTCGATAATATGCCTACGCGTTTTTTTTAATTTTTTTAAGACGACAAATAACAGTGGCCCCGATACATTTTTTTGGCCAAAAAAAAATCTTATTTTTATCAAAAAACGGCTCCAACGATTTTTAGAAAAAAAATCAGTTCATTAATAAAGGCAAAGGGTACCTTTTGACAATTTTTGACAATGGAAAAAAATTGTTATTTTTGGTACCTCTAGTATAACCATTTTTTTGGTTTTTGATTTTCTAGGAAACGGTTTGATTTTTTTGGAAATTACATTACATTACATTACATTACATTACATTACATTTTATACGACTCCGCAGATAAATCTACGAAGTAGAGACACTGAAGCACTGGCAACTTGACGATTGGCTTAAACTTTTTACATACATTAATACAACAGAGAGAGACAGAAATAGTAAGAACACACAACACGACTTTCAACTGAAAAAAAATTGGTTTAACAACTTAGTTTGACAGATGTCGAATTCCAGATCTATACTTTTGAAACCGCAAATTGGATAACCGTTTATTATTATTAATTTTAATGAATACATTTTTTAGTTTTGTTTATTTTTGTATTTTAAAGGGATTATGCCTGCTGGGGTACTTTTTCGCATTTTTTCTTACACCATAGTGGTGTGGAAAAGATAAATGTTTTTCACAGGCGTCCAATCTTGCATATACACTGCCTATTTTTCTTGGAAATAGTATAGTTCGGCAGCATAATTTATATATAGTTCAACTGTTCCTTGTAGTTTTGTACAATGCTTTCATACCATGCTACTAAAAGCAGTATTTTTATAATGCATTGCCCAAAACAAATCGTTCGGTATATGACGTTTAATGTTAGTTGGTTTCCTATTTTTGAAAAATCGTTCTCGTTATCAACATTTCTCTTATAAGAACATCTAATTTCAATCAAGATTCAATCAACATATCTGAACGCGAACCGTAGCGATACAGTTCAACACGGATATAAGTAACTCTGCAAATCCAAAACATTTCTTTCTTATATCGGAGTTTTCCTTATATCCAAACATCGGATATAAGAAACTAAATTTCTTTACAAACAAAACTATGGGGACCTGCTAAATTTCATGAAAACGAAGTAGGCCATACAAACTTTATATGGATAATGAATGTACCTATGTCCATATAAAAACTTTATCTATAATATTTTTTAAGCTAAGAAGCTTTAATGTTAATTAAGCAAACTATTGTGAGCCTATGCAACTAAGGTTGATACTATCTACATATAAATGTACAGGAACTATTTTGTATTGCTTTAATCATTTATCGTCAAAGCACAACCAGCAATAAAAAGTCAAGCGCAAATGTCAGAATCCCATTTGTTAACATTGTTGTATTTGTAAATTTGACTTTGTGTCCATAAATACATGTGAAATCTAACAACAATATGTGGATGTGGTGTACTGAAACTACACACAAATGTAAAAAAATCAGTTTTATCCTACACTGGTGCAATATTATCAGTTTCATAACGGTAATAGCTTGTAGGCAAACACAGATAGCTGCAGAAATTTCCCATGTTTGTATTGCTCATCTGTGATCAGAACATTCGCGGCCTTTCCAATTTTCAAGTGCCATTCCTGTGGAAAGTAGCAACTTGTAATGAAGGTCTTAACACAAAGATCGTTTTGACACAGGTTTGTCTGAAAAAGTAAATTTTTTATAAGTGTACATTTTTTTTTCTATGAAATGATTTATTTTGGGGTGTAAGAAAGACTTTGTTATAACAGTGTTTGTCGTATGTGCTAGTTTCTTATAAACGATTAATTTCAAAAGAAATATAAATACAAAGGCTCGGTGTATCTCATTGCGTTTCTTATTAGCGAGCTTTTTTTTTTATATGAGTGTTTCTTTTATCCGTATAATACTGTAGTAAGTTCCCATGTCAAACTTCACATTACGATGATAATTAAAACCAAAAATTCTGTCTGTCTGTCTATCTGCACAACGCTCTACAGCCTAAGCAGCTGAAGCGATTTTCTCCAAACTTGGTATTTACACTGAGGGAAAAAAGGCAACGTAAAATCTAATAAATCGTATTTGATTTAACGTTGGAAAATAGTATCATGAACGTATTTAATTTAACGTTGAAAATATATTGATTTAACTACGCAACGTTTTTTTAAGTATTGTCATTTTAGTTTTAAAGTGAACCGTAGTCGATTCTACAATGAAACAACTTTCATTAATTATTAAGTACGTTCAACGTTGTTTTAAACTGGAAAATGTATCCAAAATTAAAATTACATACACAACTATCAAAGTACAACATAGTTGATTCTACTTTGTTCAGCATCATTTCAAAGTTGCAGCCACGTACAAATAACACTTATACATTAAATTATTCTTCTACAAACATTGATGAAAGTTTTTCAATACAACATCAACTTTAATTTACTACGATCGACGTAAATTCAAAGGGAATCATAGTTGATCTTAAGTGGATTCCATGTACAATCATGAAAACTGCAAAAAAAAATTACCTGCAACTTATTGTCGGGTCGGCGTCGTCGATCGTGAAGCTTTGGCATCTTATTGTCCAGTCGTGTTTTGTATTTCGGAGACTATTAAGAAAATTTGAAATGCTATACATTTGCCCTAAGTTGAAAATTAAGTCCTGTTTTAGTGAAATCATAAGAAAATTAATCCAAGTTTTATGGAAATTTGTTTTTGTTTTATACATTAGATTATTTTTAGCAAGTCTTAAGCCAAAACACCATTTTCTGATGCATTATTCCGAATGCCGATGCAATTAAGAAATGTGGACCGTTAACATTTTCTCGGCTTATGCGGTTTAAAGAAAACCACAAGTCTCTACATTAATATACAGTAAATTAAAATTTTCATTACAAAACAAAAAAATAAAAATACAATTTTTATATTTCAAAATTATGGTTTTTTTTATTAAAAAAATTGTAAGACTTTTATTAAATTCAGATTGACATAAATCATGAGTTGTTATTTCAAATACGTAAAGTAGTAAATTCTACAACGTTTCATGGTTGACAAGATTAAATCTAAAAAGTTTACATTTCACAGTAATTTCTATTAGAATTTACTCGAAGCAACATTGAAACGTAGTGAAAATAAAATTGAGTGATTTCAAAGTTGGTTCGTAATATTTTTAAGCTCGAATACATTTAATTTAACGATGCACCATACTAGAATCGAAGTTGTTCCATTTTGTTTTAAAGTTGGATGACATTGACTTTACTATGATTCCACCTTAAATCAAAGGAAAACGTTTTTAAATCGAGCTTGAAAACTATTCGTTTTCATATCGGAAAACACATTGAATCAATGATGTTCCACTTTGATTCTAAAATTTTCATCTTTGACCCCGAATCATTCCCAAATATCTTTAAATCAAAGTGGTTTTCTTTGATTTTACGTTGTTTTTTATCTGAGTGTAGGCGTTTTAGGTTATTGTCTAATCGTTTTCTTAGGTCTGAAATTAACGGTACCAATTTTTACCATTTCAATTATCTCTACAACGGCACTAACGATTTTGATAAAAAAAAGTGTGGGCACTATTCATGATATTCACTACATTTTGGTTAAAAAAAATTAAAGTATTTTGTTATTAACGGTACCTGATATACAACCATTTTCTATATTTTCTCATAAACGACTGGACAGATTTGTATCAACATTTTTATCTAGGATCTCAGTCGAATTATAAATATTATTATGTAGGTATATGAAAATTTTCGAAAAATATTTGTTTGGGTTTTTGGAAAAAAAAATATTTTTTTTCTTTTTAAAATTCAATATTTCCAAAACGGTTTAATGATTTCTTTTGAAATTTTGTTTTTATGTTTATATTATTAAGAATTTAAAATTGTTATAAAAATTTGTTTAGCTATATTATTATATTAATTAAACTATAATGTGCATTAACATAATATTTCTTCTTTTTCCTATTTTCGAAATAAAATATGAACAATTGTCATTCCATGAATTTGAATATCTTTTGTTTAATAAAATAAATTGATACGTAGTAGAAGAAATATTAAAATGTCTTAATCCAAAATCCTGTCTTAAAAAAAAAAGACGCGAACATTATTTTATGTTTAGAACAAAACTTAGTCGTAAAGCAACGAAGCAACGCGAGCACGGGTTTTCTAGTTTCTTTTAAAAACTGATGTGCCTTCCTTCATTTTTAACATTTGTATAATTTCGCACAGAAATAAAAATAATTATGCAGCATTGTGCAACGTACTTCCGTAATTGTGGTCTGACCTTAAAAATATTAAAATTTATGGCAACGAACACTTAAAAAAATCCTTTTGAATGACACGAACAAAAATGTTAAGTTTTTCCACTTAAGTCAAATCCTACCAAATTGTTTATGCAGTCAACACACGGTCGTAATATATTTTTGTTTTGTCCTGATGGTAATAACAATTATTAACATATTAAATCCAACCCTGTCTGCCGCCATAAAACTCAATGAAATTATGCACCGCATGTATGCATGCTGCATGCATAAATGTTACGAGGAGCTTACGAATCGTCAGCGCATCGCCGCCATGCCGCGTTGGATAAGGACCCGACAGACAAGTTTAACCTGCTCTAAGGGTGGACATGGACACTAAATTTGCATGAAAATGCTTTTAATTAAGAGTGTGGGTGTCAATGTAGGTACATATATGTATAGAGACTGTATACAGAGGTTTTATCCAATTTAAAAAGATTTTGCTTCTCTTATGCTTGTTGTCAACTCGAAACACACACAACACATTTTTTCTTTCATTTTTTAAAGCAGGACAGTTTATAGGGTTTAAAATAACGAAGTTTCTATACGTTGAATGAATTATGTTTGTGCCAAGTTTTTGTTAATTCATTTATTCGCTTTTGGCTTCCCATAGTTAAAATATAAAGCTTCAGATTTGGATGGTAATTTCTTTAACCTTTTTTGTGAAGAAACATGAGAGCGTAAACAAAGTGCATATCCTTCCGTTTTTCGGACTAGCCTTGAGTTGTTAGATTATGTCGTTATTTGTATGATGTAAGATTTTACTGCTCCAACCTTGGCATATTTTTTTTTTTTTTTGCAGAGCTGACATATAAAAGAGATGGAAATAACGGTGTAAAGGAAGGTCGTGGCGTGTTATTCGGTTTATTAGAAGAGATGTTCGAATAGTGAGAAAGGGTTTATTTGAATTAGTCGCGGTATCCCTTCAAAAATACCACAGGACTTTTATTACCTAATGGGTAATTTCCGCCAATCGAAAAGCAATTTCCTTCTGGTTACCATTATGTTGACTTATAAATAGAAGAAAAAACAATTTATTGATTTAACTCAAGAAATTGATATTAGCTTTGCGGCCACAATTAAGAAAATAAAACAAACTGTAAAATGTATCTATAGGATAATGTAAGTTACCATCAGTATTAAGGAATACCAGAAAATAGGAACAAGTACTAGATATTGGGTGGTATGCATAAAACACAAGTGTTTACTTTAAAATTTTAAGTAACTACTAAAATTTAAGTATAGAAAATCTGATTTTCAGTATTTAATAGTTTTGTAAATCTAACCTCGAGATTTTAATCAAACTTGGCATTAAGATGATAGAGAATAGCAAAAACGTAGGTCCTGCAATTCCGTCTACCTGCCTGTCTGTACAACGCTCTACAGCCTAAACGGTCGATAGGTAATTGTCTCTAACAGATTTTTGAATGCTTTTTTTATCCCGAAAAATAACGGTACTTGCCATACAATTTTTTCTACCATCTTAATTATCTCGAAAACGGATCTAACGATTTTGATTAAAATAAAAAAACAGTGGACCCACTACCTTAGGTACTGTCTACATTTTGGTCAACATTGTTTTTTTTTTTACATATTTTGTTAGTAACTGACATACAACCATTTTCTTAATTTTCGACTTTCTCATAAACGGCTTTCGATCAAAATTTTTGTATAGGATGCGCTTCGAATTCTAAATAATACAGCATACCAAATTTTCAAATAATAGTTTTTTTGGAATTTTGAAAAAAAAATGTTTTTTTTTATAAAGTCAATATTTCGAGAACGGCTAAACGATTTTTTTTGAATTGTGTATTTAAATTTATATTGTTAAATACTTAAGATCATCAAACCAAATTTTTTTCCAGAAAAAAAAATTATGAAATTTTGTATATAAAAAACTAGTTAAAAAACGTACTTAAAAATATATTTTGGTCATTCTACTAAGAATCTTGTGCTTACGATGTGATCGAACAGAAGAGCAAGTACGTGCTATCATGTCGTGCAGGCTGGTCTCGGTCTCGGTCGACGAGACGAGACTTCTTTAAAAGCGCCCGATGCGAGACCGAGACGAGACAGAGACGGGGCCCTATTTTTGGTACCGAAATCGCCGAGAGTCTCGCTGGGCTCGGTGGCTTGTTAGTGGTGGTATTTAACTATTTTTTAGTACTCATGTTCAATTTTTATAAACGAGTTTTTTTTTCGAAATATTATTTGCGAGTTAAATTATCAAACCACATAATGTATATATGTAGTTATACTTAGATAGATGCTGTGCGAAAATTCAGGGAAGGACTTATGTTATGCATTTAGTTGAAATCGTTCATTTTTCAGACTTTGTTTCCCCTTTCGAAAAAAGGTGACTTTACGACTTTTAAGTGACACTTGGAAAAAATATTATCGAAACGTCAAATTACATTTTGTTGCCTACTTTCCAAGCAATGAACTGTCAACATTGTTTGAGGGATGGCTCCGATTTAAATGGGTTAAAGAACCTCTACAAAATTAAAATTTTACCTCAGAAAATTCTTAACTCAAAATGAAGCATTCAACTCAAGTGAAAAAAACACAAGCTCTAATCTAACTCGATTTTTCGATGCTACATACAAAAGTAGTATTAAGCACTGCAATGCAATTGATAAAGATATATGTATTATATAGCAATTACGTGGATCTCAGTCGTATATATATTACTTGCGATATAGGTCCATAGGTCAAGTTTTACATTTGCAAAATAAATCGAACTCCAGATTTTAATCAAACTTGACATTACGATGATGGAGATCACCAAAAAAATGGGTCTCGCAATTCCGTCTGTCTGTGTGTCTGTACAACTCCCTACAGCCTAAGCGGCTAAAGCGATTTTCTTCAAACTTGGTATTTAAGCGTTTTAGGTGATTGTCCAAAATAGATTTTTGAATTGTGGTTTTAGTCCTAAAAATAACGGAACTTGCCATACAAATTTTTCAACCATGTTAATTATCTAAAAAACGGCTTCAACGATTTTGATAAAAATTAGAGTGTGTACTACTTTTGTTATGGTCTACATTTTGGTCAAACATTTTTTCAAAATATTTTGTTGCTAACGGTTCAACCATTTTATTGATTTTCGACTTTCTCAACAGAATTTGATAAAAATGTTTATATAGAAGCTCTTTCAAATTCTAAATAATACTGCATTTCAAAAATTTTGAAAAATAATATTTTTTGGGTTTTTGAAAAAAAAATATTTATTTTTGAAAATTCAATATTTCGAAAACGGGTGGACGTTTTTTTCTGAAATTTTGTTTTTGAATTTATATTATTCAATATTAATAACGTCCACTCTAATTTTGTTTTTGGGAAAAAATTTAAGAATTTTTATTTATAAAAAATTATGTGAAAAACGACTTTAAAATACATTTAACCGTTTCTATTAAGAATCTTTTGCATATAATGTGATCTGACATAGTAACAAGTACGTGGGATCTAGTCGCGCATTTTATTTATTACCTGCGATTATAGGTACTATAAAGCAAGTTATGGATTCCTGCAAAAAAAAAATTCTAACAATCAAACATGACATTACGATCATAGAGAACACCAAAAAAGTGTGTCCCCCAATTCCGTCTGTCCTCGAGTGTGTAGCCTAAAAGGTTGAATGGATTTTCAGTTTATATTGTTTTTTCGGCCCAGATTTTTTTTTATTTATTTTTTAAGACGAGAAATTACAGTAGCCAAAACCAAACATCTTATTTTTCTCAAAAACGGCTCCAAGGATTTTTATAAAAATAAATCACTTCATTAATGAAGGGAAAAGGTACATATTGGTATTTTTTTTTAAATTTTATTGCGCAGAAGCTCTTAAACAGTATGAACACTATTGTAAGCCAACATTTTTCAAAAAATATTTTTTTCTTAAACTGAAAATTTCGAAAACGACTGAATGGATTTTTGTGAATCTTCGTATTTAGTAGTTTTTCGACCATATCTTGAATATTTAAAAAAAATATATTCCTAAAATAAAAACCACGGTATGTAGGTACCTTCCATACAAATGTTAAAAAAGACCCTTAAGAAAAAAATGTTTCTCTCGAAAACTGCTCCAAGAATTTTTATAAAAAAAAAAAACGTGTGTATAAAAGTATAAAATATTTTTTTAACGGTACTTCCCATAGAACCACTTTTCATATATTCGACTTTCTCAATATTGGATGAACCGATTAAAATAAAAAAAATTATACAAATGCCCCCTAAAATTGTTAATAAAACTTCATACTCAAATTTTCAAAAAAAAAGTTGTGACTCACGAGTCACGAGTCTGTTTTATACATTTTCTTCGCTCTTCACACAAGACTCCACACCCCAAATTGTTTTACCAACAAACTGCTAAGGCACCGTTCACACAAGACTCCACACCCCAAATTGTTTTACCAACAAACTGCTGAGGCACCGTACTCTATCATTTCAATCTGAACACGCGTCTTATCTTACATCTTATTACTGCTAAAAACTACGAAAGAAACCAAGACTAAGGATGAGAATAAGAACGAGACCGAGACGAAACTGCACATTAAGATTTTCTCGGGAAAAAGGCGAGACCAATACCGAGACGAGACTTTGATATGCGAGAGCGAGACCAAAACCGAGCTTAAACTGAAAATTTTCAATTTTGACGAGACCGAGACGAGACTAACAAAAGTTTCTCCTGGTCTCGTTTCGTTGCTAGCCCTATTTAAAAGTAGAAACACGAAATAAATTTTTTTGTTTGAAAAAACATTAAATTTAAGAAAATGACAAACATAATCTCATCTCTTGTGAATCTCAAACAATATCCACTTAGTTTCAAAGAAGTTCGAAAGGGATACAGTGTTATTGTCAGCAAAATCATTTTTTTTTGTTTTGCATTCATAAAACGAACGTCGTAAGCTCACCATTTGTTTAAAATGATAAATGTTTGATGTACATCCCTTTAGTCCTTTGTGTAAATGCTGTATGTATGAATCAGTAAACTTAATGTAATTCCGAAGGTCACAATGACGTTTCGGTAATTTTACCAAATCACTTTTGGTTGCGATTTCTGTAAATCATTCCCCGTTCAGCTTGTGACAGTTTTTATTCAAAATAATAAATTTACGTAAATGGCAAAGTTGATGGCCTTGATTGTGACTTGTGAACTTTTAACTATATGGTTTCGATCCAAGCTACACGCTCTAGAGTATCGAATATTTTAAAACACCCTGTCTGTAAAATTATAATTAAGACTTAAAAAAGATATGCGGCTTTATTAAGAAATTAAATTTATTAACCTTTAAAAACACTTAGCTTAACGATATAATATTATTTCCTTAAACATTCAATTAAATGTTATTATTTTAAAAAATTAACAATTGGATCAAAGAAGAAAGATCAAAGCAGAGTTAAAACCATTTTATAGTTCTATAAATTAAATGAAACAATTTTCATGGGGATTTTCCAAAAAACCTATACTGTACGTCTAAATACTCGTAGTTATATAGGAATTTGCAAACAAACTAAGACCCTCTTCAAACATAACCATATAAAACTAAAGGTATGCTTTATTGCATTTATACTTTCTGGTAATTTGATTTTCAGTATATCCATAATCCAACCCTCTTCCTATATCACTAACACACAGGTATACAGGAATACAGAGGAATACATGTGAAATACAAGACCACAACACCAACTACAAAATAAAACTCTATTATTTTGTTCAATTCTCTGGATAAACCTCCTTCTTTTACTCCATAATCTAGCTTTGGAATTCATTCACATGCTTTAATTTACCAACAAAAACAATCCAGCAAAAAGATAAAATTGTATTATTTTTTCTACATGTTCGTGTGTGTGAGTGGACTGTTAGTTTCCATTCCTCTGCAAAAAGTCCTTGTGTTCTAGCTCGATGAAGTCCAATTATTATGGATTATATTGCACACGAGGATATCTTTTCTGTACAAGCCAGTGGTATTGAACATAGCCATAATATTTATGTTTTTATCCATTTTTTTTTGCGTTTTGCAGTTTTAACTTCTTCATCAGGATTATTTGTCATTGATATCGTTTAATTCATGTTCATACACTGAACGAAAAATTTATGTGAAATCCATGTGGTTTTTGAAGCCATTATTTCGAACTCCATCTCGGTCGCAGTCATAGTTAATTTTTCGCTGAATAATATTTCCACTTCAGGAAATTATTGCCTGATGACTATATTAGCTGAAAAAGTTTGTAGCTTCTTTGGATGTATTCCAACAATAACATGGCACATTATTTTTATACCCTCTCAACGGTGCTTTGAGACCTTAGTTGACACCCATATCGTCTTAGATCTTTTCATTTCTTTCTAGGGGTGACACTACAATTGCTGCACCAAGTGTCATCCATAATCAACACAAAAAAAACGTACGTGGACTTAATAACGGGTGTGTTTTTTACACGTGTGGTTTTCAGGAGATATAAAACGCATATATTTTAATGTTATGGCTTAGAATGTAGCTTTATTATAAAGATAAGGCTTTGGCGTTGGGGCCGTATATCAACAATAACGCGACGAATATTATATTCCAAGCGACTTCACATAACACATAATATAAAATAGTCCAGCGGTGTTAAATCGTACGATCTTGGAGGCCACGCAATGCCACAGTCCCACGACGCGAGATAATGCGCTCACTAAAAGTTTCCTTCGATAACTTGATTGTTTCGTTGGCTGTATGGCACGTAGCACCATCTGCTTGGAACCAAAGGTCGTCCACATCAACAACCTCCAATTCAGACACGAAAATCGAATCCCCGACGTTGCAGGTCAAAACGCCAACACTCTAGACTATTTACTTACCTCTCAACCTGGTATATACAATATTAGTGTGTTATCGCCTATAGGTACTTTGGACCAATGTATCATATCAATTTCTCGTGATCAAGGTTCTCAGTTGAAGAAAGCAATTCCTACAAAGGCCGTTTCCTATGATACTGTTGTGGTAAGATCACAAGAAAAAAAGAAAATTTCTACGCTCACACAAGGTGTTATGAATCCTCCAGTACTTGAGAACTAGAACATTAATAGTTTCATGGGACAAATCTTCTTTCGTACTCGTACTTGCTAAAATTCCTAAGGATCTAGACACAACCAAATTTGCTGGTCCAAATAGTATCTCCCCAATTTTTTCTGAAGAGGTGTTCTTCTAAGCTGGTAAAACCACTACGTTAGCTCTTTTATCTGTCCTACTCTACTGGTCCCTTTTCCTAGTGGATGGAAAACAGGATTTGTCCACTCTATCGCTAAAAAAGTCAAATCTTCTTTACTTTCTAATTTCCGTCAAATTCCACTTATATCCTTTCCTTCCAAGGTGATTAAAACGCTGACCAATTATCAGCTTAAGACATATTTTAAAGAAAGAAAGCTCATCAATGAGTCGGCAATACATGGCGTAAAAAAAGGCCACTGGTGATCTGATGGTATACATCACCGAAATGTGGCATAAATCTTTACCCTCGTCTTGGAGAAAGAAAGATTATTGGGTTTGATATTAGCATTTGATAGAGTTTGGAACCAAGCTCTATTATCGAAAATGTGTCGATGAATCTCTTCTTGGTTGGATTACAAACTACATTTCAGACCGCTGAATATAAACTATATTAGAGGGTTTCAAGTCCGACATCCATAAAATAATTTCTGGAGTGTTCCGGGGCTCCGTTCCGTTTTCGACTCTATTTCTCATTTCTCATTTTCATTTGTGATCTCTTCTCTGAATCTTCTAATCCAATATACTGGTTTTACTGACGACAGTGCATTTAGCTTTTTGAAAACGTTTTTAGATTAACACTCATGTCCTTCAGATGTGGATCTTCAGCAGCAGCGTATGATGAGCTTATTAAATTCTAATCTAGACAGCATTGTCCAATAGGGAATAAGAATCCGCGTTGAATTTAATGCTTTAAAAACTAAGTGCTGTCTTGTGTCGGTTAAACGGGACCTACCACAAATCTTATGGGTAATCATTCCCTAATTATCATTCTACCATGATCCTTCACTACCAACTAATCTCCCTACAAATCGGTACACTTATGATTTCCATAAAGCAAATTTCCGTCATATTAATGAATATCTCAACAGAGTTTCCTTTAATTTCGATTACCTTATCGTGAAATATGCCACAGAAAAATTATACAGGGAAATATTTATTTCTATTTCTCTATGTAACCTTTAGTCGCCAAAAAACATCGGCTGCCTTCCCACCTTGGTATAACCGCAAGCTTCCCTCTTTGCGTAACAAGTTGTGGGCAATAGTTCTCCTTCCTACTCAATCGCCTAAAGACTATACTAACCATTTTGTTTCTTATCTTCACTTTTGCGAGCTATACAACACCCTTTACCAATGTTTTTTAATAGAAACACAAACCAACCTTATAAATGATCCTAAGACGTTCTTCCAGTTCATCAGTTATAAAAGTATATCCGATGGTTACCCTACCTCTATTTCTTTTAATAACGATATAGAAATGAATAATCCGCAAGATATTGCCAAATTTTTGACACCTTTTTCAAGCAATTATTTTGATTATTTGCCAAATATCGGACTAGGCCAATTTTATCCTCTTACCGTTAACCCATACATAATCGAAAATAAGTTGAATCAGCTTAACCATGAATATCTCCCTGACCCTGATTGCCTCCCGCAATATTCCTAAAAAGCACTCTATTTTCCCTCTACTTAATTTTCAGTCTATCACTATTTCAAGGAGAATTTCCTTAGGTATCTAAAACCTCTTTCATAACCCCAATATATTAAAAGGGTACTAAAAGCGATATTAAAACCTATCGTCCCACTTCCAAACTTTCAAATATCCCTAGAATATTTGAAAGTATTTTGTAGCAAAATCTTAAGTTTCCGTTATAGTTTCCACCAGACAACACGGCTTTCTCAAATGCAGGTCAACAACCACTAGCATAGTTGAATTTTAAAGGTATATACCGCCTCAGCTCTAGAGAGCGGAATGGACGTAGATATTATATCTATTGACTTTAGCAAGGCTTTTGACAAAATTTCGCATAGACTCATACTTTTCAAATTGTCCTCCATCGGTTTTGAACCTATCTTCTTAAAATTGATTTCTTCTTATCTAGAAAATCGGTATTACAGTGTTCGCCTAAGATCTGCCCTCTCGAGCTCATTCTTAGTTACCTCCAGGTAACTACCTCCCACAAAGAAGTCACTTAGGCCCTCTCATTTTTATTCTCACAATTAACGATATTGAATTGGTCATAAATCATTCCCATATCTCATTATAGGATGACGATACCAAGTTTTTAAGGACAATTAATTCCTCACACGACTCTCCTCTTATCCAACTAGATCTCGACATTTTCTCAGTCTGGTGTATCAAAAACAGCTTAGAGATTAATATTAACAAATGTCAATCAATTACTTTTTCACTTAAACGCATAAGGAGAGTTTTTCTTCACAATGAACCCTTAGCCACTGTTAAATCGATCCAGGACCTCGGCATATTATTTGACCGAGAGATCAACTTCTTGACACTCATCGATAATATTGTTTTAAAAGCTAACTCAGCGCTTGGATTTATGAAATGATGTTCCATGATAGTCCCCATGTCAACAAATTCATATCTCTAGAATCGAGAGCATACAACGCAGTTTCTTAAGATTTGCTCCTCGCGGCTTGTCTTGTAATAATCATTTGATTCTGCCGTCTTTCAAAATCGCCTCCAACTAATTAACCCTATTACTTTGCAAGAGCGAAGAGAAAGAGAAATAACCGAGTTTCTCTTCATTCATCGACTCCTTTCAGGTTCCGTTGACTGTGAAACCCTCTACAACTCTATGTTTTTCAGCACTAAGACCCGTAACCTAAGAAACCATCGCCACTTCAACATGCCTACTCATCGTACCTCTTATGGCTTCAATGCACTTTTTACCCGTTTGTTGCTTAGGGTTAATCAAATTTTCTTCTTAGTTGTAAGTTTCATAGTTTTAAGTAAGGTTAAGGTATGAAGCTTGTATTAAGCCAAATAAATGGGGACATTGCCCCTACCAAAATTAATCCAAAATTTCAGTTTTCGGTATGTGTATCACCGACCAAGTTTTGTGAAATGACAACGCATTCGATATCACCAAAAACGCTGCAAAAATGTTTGGGCTTTCTTCGAAGATGCAAGATATTCTTCTAACTGTCTGATATGTAAAGCCTTGCCTTCTTTCGATCAAAGCTGGAGTATAACACTCATATTTGTGCAGGTGCTCCCACTCATTTAAGTCATCATCCAAGAACGAGCTATCAAAATGTTTTGCAAGGCACGTTGACCGTGTAACTTTAACAGAGCCTTAAGAATATAATTTATGCCAAATTCGTTTTGAACTTCCTGTTTTAAAAATTGGTGGGGAGGGGTAGAGCCAAGAAGAGCATTCCATATTCATGAAGTACGACTAAAAAATAATATCAGTATCTATAGATTTTTCCGAACTAATAAGCCTTCCCTGAGGAACGTGTATTACATTTGAATTTGTCAACGAAAATAAAGCACCGTGTTATTTCGGTGGAGCATTGTTTACTGAAATAACGATAAAAGCGATGAATTATAGCGGCGTTGTTCAAAGAATGCAAATGTTACTATTAAACTTCTATCACCTGCCATTTTAAAATAAATTTGTTCAAAAGACTTCAACATTTAATTGAGTGCATTTAATGCCAAAAAATCATCCTTTTTTTGTCCCATCGACAGAAAAGCGAAAGTGTGGTTTTAGCCTAAATATTTGAGTAAACTTAACACACTTGATAGTTTTCTTTAAGTGTAGATCTATTGGTCATAATAACTTTATTGTGTTTTAATAAACCCTCTTTTTTTTGGTGCTGCGAGACTGCATGCTTTTCGATCCTCAAACAAATTTTGGAATTATGTCTGTAATTTGGCTCTTCTTGTTGGGTAGGTACCTAAAGCTTGTCCCGATTAAGTTATTACTTTACCATGAAGCAAAGTAATTTGTGTATATACATATATGGGGTTGTAAATCTCAAAAGGATATCAACTTTGCCACAACAATATAGGTAAGGTACACACATTTGTGGAAATTTTGTGTGAAAAAACTTGTGTGTCGTATGTACATTTACCTATAGGTTAAGCGGAATTATTAAAATTCTTCCTGCATTCATCCCAAAAAATAGGTCAATTTTGTAGTAGAAAATTTGGTGGTTGTTGATTTGATCCTTTTTAAGTTAGTTTATGTAGATACAATAGCACAGAGCTCTTCGTGGTGTATTTGTGTGATTTTATATTTTGATATGTGGTCTACGCACAATACACAGAAAAACTCATATTAATAGATGTACATCACACCTATACACACCGCAAAATAGGGATTACTTATTTAGTAATAAGGCTTTAAGCCTGGGAAAATAATTACCAATTAGACCCAAGAGAGCTACAACACATCATACTTCTGTTTTTGATTGGATTTTGCCTGAAGCTTTAGCACCGTTGCCATTGTTAAAATGCTTCGAGTGTGTGTTAAGTCTGATTGTGAGTGTGAAGCGATTATGTCTTTCACTCACTACAAGACTTAAATGTGGGAGATCTTAAGTCACCCGGGGACTTTATATATGTTTATGTATTTTAAATTATTGTCATCGTAAACTTTGTAAGTAGAACATAACTCGTATTTGGGTAAATGTTTAATTATGGTGTTGTCAATGTATGGTTAATTTATAAATTTTAACTTTTGTTTTTATGGCCAGTTTTAACTTGTTTCCTGTTTGCGGTTTGTGGTAAATTTATGCAAATTATGAAATATTCGTATAATTATTTTTGGAGAATTATAATACCACACCACGGGAGAAGTTATTTTATTTGAAATATTATATCATTTGAATGTGCACAAATAACTATGTATATTAGATCTATTTTGAGGGAAAGGGATTCTTAAGAAAATAAGTATTTATATACATACATAAAGGGTTATCTATTTTGCGGTTTCCAAAGTATACGACAGGAATACGACATCTGTCGAACTAAGTTGTTAAACCAATTTTTTTTTCAGTTGAAAGTCTTACATTTACGAAAATGGATGGCTTAACTATCGCACAACGGACAAAAATTGTTAAAACCTACTACAAAAATGGTGATTCTGCCACAGCCACATATCGTGCTTTAAGAGTAGACTATGGTTTACATAATCGTCTAACTACGCAAGCAATTGGCAACATTGTGAAGAAATTTGAAGAGACTGGATTGGTTACAGATATTGTAAGGCCTGTGCATCATCGTTTCGCTTGTACCACTGAAAATATCGCTGCTGTAAGTGAAAGTGTTGCCGAAGGCCCGAATGTGTCGATTCCTCGTCGTTCTCAGGAATTAGGACTGTCTTACGGGACATTATGGCGTATTTTGCATTTGGATCTACACCAACATCATAAGTCACACAACAACTGTAGCCAGCTGACCATTCACAACGTCGTAGATACGTCAAATGAGTGTTTGAACAAAAGGCGGTGGACGGCGATTTTACGAACAAAATTTTCTTCAGCGATGAAGCACATTTCTCTTTCGGTGGGTATGTTCATAAACAAAATTGTCTTATTTGGGGTTCTGAGAATCCTCAAGTAATTGATGAGAGGCCGTTACATCAACAAAAAATCTCTGTTTGGGGGGCTCTTTGGTCCGGAGCTGTGATTGGACCTTACTTCGTCGAAAACGACGATGGAACGAATGTCACCGTCAATTCGGATCGTTATGGTCATATGATAACCGACTTTTTTTGGCCTGCATATAAAATTCAAATTAAAAAAAAAAAATTGTGACCGGTTTTTGAAAAATCGATTTTTCAAACAAAAAATTTATATGCTTTTTAAAATTCGAAAAACTTTTGTTTTGAAAATTTGAGTATGCAGTTTTAATAACAATTTTAGGGAGCATTTGCATAAATAAAATTTATTTTAATCGGTTCATCCAATATTGAGAAAGTCGAAAATATGGAAAGTGGTTCTAGGGGAAGTACCGTTAAAAAGTACGCAAAAACAAATATTTTGATACTTAAAAGTGAGCTGTACTAATTTAAGAACCCACACAATTTTTTATTAGAATACTTGTAGCCGTTTTCGAGTAATACATTTTTTTCTTAACGGTTTTTTAACATTTGTATGGGAGGTACCGTTGTTTTTTATTTTAGAAAAAATAGTTTTTCTTAACTATTCAAGATAATGTCAAAAAATTGAAAAATACGAAGATTTGAAAAAATCTATTAAGTTGTTTTCGAAATTTTGAGTTTTTTAAAAATTTTGGTACACAGTAGTTTTTAAATTCTCTAGGAGCTTCTGCGTAACAAATTTAAAAAAAAATCAAATTAACCGTTTTCGAAGAAATCGAAAAACAAAAAAATGGTTCTACTAGAGATACAAAATATAACAATTTTTTCCAAAAAAAAAATATCAAAAGGTACCCTTTCCTTTCATTAATGAACGTATCATACGTACCAACATTTTCCGAAAATGTTTATTTTTTGTATTTTTGAAAATACTAAAATCGTTTTTTTTTTTTTTTTTTTTTTGAAAATTCATTATTTCAAAAACGGGTGGATAGATTTTTTTGATATAATGTTGTTAAATTCATAATATTAGACACTAAAAGTTGACATGATCATTGCATTTTTTCTTGTCAACAAATTAAAGAAATTTTGTACATAGAAAATTGAGTAAAAAACGACTTTAAAAATATACTCAGTCTTTTCTACTAAGAATATTGTGCTTACGATGTGATCGAGTATTATTAGTTTTCTTTATTTCAAAATAAACGTTACAAAATGTATATACAAAAGAATATATGGACATGGCAAGGTGCCGTCTGCCAGATAATGACATTTCATAAGAAAAGATAAATGCATAGATACATAATTGATAGAATTATAATTTGTAATTTAAGAAAGTTTTATGAAAAAAAAGAAAAAAATTAAATTAAAAGATAAGTACAAAATATAGTGTTGTTATTTAAAATTTAGATTTATAGTTTAAGATACAAAAAAATAAAAACAATTTTTACCTATTTTTTTAATTGGTTTTGGTATAAATAAATGAATAGATATATGTTTAATTACAAAAGAAGAAACCAGTGAATAAAAAAGCTTTGAATCAAAGTAAAAGGTTGAGATGATAATTAAGGATATTTCAAAAACTATTTCTATACGACAGGGCATGGTCACAAAATTTGTAAAGATTAGTCCAGCCCAGGGAACCATTCAAAATGTCTATCAGTTGTGCTCTAGAAAGGACACTTTTCTGGAAGTAAAGCCTTCGAATCTCTTGCAAAATAGGGCAAGTGGCTACAAAATGGTAAACATCATCTCGCTTATACCTGTTGCAAAAGTTACACAGAATTGGTAGGTCAGAACGATAAGGAACATAACTTAGACTTAGAATTTCCACTCTAGCTCTAAAAATAGTGCTAATAGCTTTCACAGGAAGATCTATTCTGAAATAACTGGAAGATTGAAGCCGGTGATTTAAATCCCTATATAAACCTCGTGTTGACGATGCAGATGCACGATTTAAATGTTGAACATAGATTTGTTCATCTACTTTTGATATGACATTCGCAAATAGCTGCTGCCAACAATATAAATTTGATTCAGTAAGATTTAAGGAGACGAGATGAGATTGTGCAAGGGCTTTACATTCTTTGAAAGGTGCAGATTGTGTCCGTAAAAGGTGAGACATAAGGGACTTATGAAGACTTTCTCCAGATTTTTCCATGGTTTTTATCAAAAAGTCGGAATTAGCTTTTAAGTTCTTGATATAAATAGGGGTGATACCTGACTCAACGTGGATGGCATATGTTGGAGTCGAATTTGTAGGCGAAACAAACGCTTGAAAAAGAACCTTTGAATGAGTTCAAAATCTTCAAAATATGTGTAGCCAAATGCTTGAACACCATAACACATACATGTATTGATGGTTGCTTCAAAAACCCGATATTTTGATCCCAAGTCTATACTTTGGTTTGCAAAAAAATTAGGCCACATAACGCTCAGTCCAATTTTGGCTTCCTTACTCTTTTCCTTCACATGGTTTGTAAAGCTTACATTTGCAGACATCAGCACTCCCAGATATTTGAATTCCTGTACGACCTCTATGCGCTCGCCATCGAGAAACCAACTTTCCTCTCTTAATCTTTTACTTTTTCGAGCTTCAAACACCATAATTTTTGTTTTTAGAGCATTAATCCTTAAATCCCACTTATTACAGTACCTATGTAGCTTGTTTATTTGAAGTTGAAGAGAAGAAGGGTTGCCTGCCAACATTACAAGGTCAACCGCATAGAGTAGCACTTTGACAGAAATGTTTGAAATGCTGATGCCCCCAGGTAAGCTGTCGCAGATATCGTCGATAAAAATAGCAAACAATATAGGACTTAAGATACATCCCTGAAGAACACCTGTCGTTGTCTCAAACCAGTTCGATGTATCCGACCCATCCCAGACTGTTGCATAAGTTCCACACAAAAAATGTTCATATATCGAAAGGAATTTTCTAGAAATACCAATTGAAGCCATTTTGAATATCAAGGCATGACGGTTGACAGTGTCAAAGGCTGCTTTGAACGCGAAAATATGGTCAACGGTCGAAAACCCAGTACGAAAACCCGCTTGAAAAATGCTTAATCGTTGGTGTGATTCTATCCACTTTGATAGCCTAATATACAAAATTGTACCGAAAACTTTTCTAATTGAATTTAGTATTGATATACCTCTATAGTTTTCGGGCAAACTAGCATCTACTTTTTTGAAAATCGCAAAAATAACAGCTTTTTTAAAACTTTGAGGAACGCATGCATTCTCAAACAAGTAATTATACACCGACAGCAAATATTGTTTTAATTCCAGCGTAGAATGTGTAAAAAATTCTACAGGAATCCCTGATCGAGTATAAGAGCAAATACGTAATCATGCATTTTATATTGTTCTGGACATGTGTTCGGAAAGCGCTCGATATGAGCTCATCGATTGAGCTCGATTAACTCAGAAGTTAATTGTTGAAAAGAACAAATGTCAAGTGTGTCAAGAGCGAAATATGAACAAAAAAACAATACTCATATACAAATAAAATGGCGGCAGATTTTTGTTTTGTATAAATAATAAAGTAAGACCGTTATGTGTACTAATATATTGTCATTTAATGAAAGCTCAGAGTACAAGTGATTCCTATATAAAAAAAAAAAAAAAATCAGTATGTTCGGATTTCGCTTTGTTGAGAACTAATTCAGATCATACTCTATGCGCTCAAACTCTCTTCAGAGAAAAAAGAAAAACGCTTTAAAATATGAAGAAATGAAGTGATTGAACATCAATTCAAAATTAATATTACATCTTTTTCTGTATGGTTTGAATTGTTTGTTGGTTTAAAAAGTCAAAAACGTAAATACAAAATATAAAAAGATCCAATTGTTGCGTATCTGACTCTTTAATGTTCACGTTCAGCCAATAAAACTAATGTGTTCTATTTTATTCAAGATAGGACACTTGTGTGATTGAAATCTCAAGTGCATTCATAACCAAATATAAATTAAGTTATTAAAGTCTAATTTAAGAATATGACATATGCTTTCGTCGCATAAGGCCGAATTATTTTTATAGCTGTCATTAATGCCTGGTAAACACTTAAAAAAAATTCAAAATTAATAATTAGTTATCCATTTCTACCATAAGCCATACTATAAAACAATATTAAAATTAAATTGGGATTTTATTATTTGTTTACCGACACAAGTCCTTTGTAACCTACCCAATCAAATATAAATAGAAAATGTAAATCTCAGTAAACAAAAAAACAAATCCAAGGCTCACTCTAAGAAAGAAAATAAAAACTTCAATATATAGCTTCTGATTACATTGCTCCCCTACGACACAATCAATTAAAAACATTTCAATTGCTAAAATAGTAGTACATGCTGCTTAAACAAAAAAAAATCATAATTCCCCAAATGGCGAAGCCAAACTCATGAATGAAACAATTTTAATATTCGTTGCCTGCTAAGTAATTAAATTGTCATAAAAACAAATATTTCAGCAGCTAAGCATTAATTTTCACGACGTGAAATCCAATCCGACAACATCATCACAACAGCATTCATCAGCACTAAATTTATTGTTTTGAAATATTAATATTCTGTTCTGACCAAAAGCAACAAAACAAAAAAAAATCTTGTTTAAATTGTGCGATGTACTCGCTTAACTTTTTTTTAAATGCAAACCAAAGCATTAAGCAAACCACATCCAGAACTTTGTCCATTCAAGGGGCACCAGATAATTAGAATACTAATTTGTTTTCATTTTTTTTTTTTGTAAACCAAAAAGCAAAATTTAGCCAAGATAAATGGATTTCATAAAAATATTTGTTTCCTTTCTGAAAATAAATTTCAATTGGTCATCATATCGGTTTTGTTTGGAGTAGCAGTCGATGCGGCCTATTGATATACGGCATCGTCCAGCTTATTGACGTTCGATTGCCAGTCGACACAGTAGGACAGGAGAGCTCTGATATTGAAACTAATTTGACGTGATCAAAATCGATACAAACGTACACGATTTTAAGGTGCAGAACTGCATACGAATATGAATGTTATAATATATTTTTAAAAAAGTGTGCACCACCTCGAACAACAAACCAGACAATTTAGTTAATTTTCAGCAAGAAAAAAATGCCCTACCAAATCTGTGAGACAAAATAAAGTTCAAATGCACTTGCATCGCTTTTAAAAGCTGCGATTAAAGAGTGAGAGGTATTTATCGTCACATATTAACATTGCTTATCAAACCACTAAAAATGTTCCGTTATATTTTTTCTCTGTTCAATTAGAATAGCATATAAATATTTCAGCACATAAGGTAGGCACGTGACAAAATAAAGTGCAATTTTGATATTTTTCTTTTAAAAATTATCTGAAGCTCTCAATTAAAAAAAAAATATTACTATAATCGAAAGGTAATAATATTAAATGTTAATTTATAAATTTTCTAGCGTCAAATTTAATTTTATTTGCCTAGAGGCTTGAAATGAAACAGCTATCGGCCGAACAAGAATTGTTAGTTTTGGACCGTCAACGTGGCTTGACATTCCTTAATCTAGCTGAAATGTATGGACTGTCCATATCTGGAGCAAGGAAGGTTTTTATAACCGTTATTGAACGCGGATCTGCTTCCAGTTTTGGAAGTCGCTGTTGAAGGAATAGGAAAACGTCAGCAGCTGATGACCAAGGCATCAAAATTGAGGCCCGAAAAAATCCATTATCTTCAGCTAGAATTATCAAAGAAAACCTGCAACTTTCCATTACACCAAGGACAGTTTAAATGCGGCTGAATGAAAGCGTTTTAAGAAACTATTTAGCTAAGAAAAAATCATTCCTTTGCCAGAGAAAATATTAAAAACCACTTGCTTTCGCTAGGAAGTATTTGGCAAAGCCGCAAACGGTTTGGGAAAGCAATTTTTGGTCCAATGAGTCTAAGTTTCATTTAAAAACTCAATATCTAGAAAGAGTTTTGTGTAAACCCTCTGAAAGGCTTGACCAAAGGTGCATCCAAAGAACAGTTAAGAATGGTGGATGGTCTCTTATGGTCTGGGGGTGTTTTTCTTTTAGTGGCGTTGGTAAGATTGCCGAAATTGATACCAAAATGACAGGTCCTCATTACGTTAACATTATGAGAGAAAACTTTGCTTCTTCGGCGTCTAAAATGTCGTTGGAAAATTATATTTTCAAAGAAGACAATGACCCGAAACATACGAGCATAG
The DNA here is from genome assembly GCA_910595825.1 of Philhelius pedissequus. Lineage (NCBI taxonomy): Eukaryota > Metazoa > Arthropoda > Insecta > Diptera > Syrphidae > Philhelius > Philhelius pedissequus. The sequence continues at coordinate 9,916,125 of OU343161.1, read as the reverse complement.
TGGCAAGCAGTCTTTATCTCAAAACAATGCTGAAGTTTTAGAATGGCCTCCTAAATCCCCAGACCTAAATCCCCAGACCTCAATCCAATAGAGCATTCTTGGTCCATACTCCCTTAGATGAGCGCTAAGATCCAGTATGAATGGGAGAGAATTCCATCTAATATTCTTGGAAAATTTGGTCTAACTAGCTTTTTTATATTTTTTTAGTTAAAATTTCGAATTTCCACTTTTGTTGAATAATAACTTTAATAAGAGAAATATTTTTTTTTGTCAAGTAAAATTAGATAAATAGATGTACAATAAACATGAAATTATTCGAAGTATGATTTTGCAATTTACTTTGCCCAGCAGTGTATTAATATCAAACTAAATAATTTCTTAATGTTTTTGTTGATAATTTTCAATTCTTGGAATGACAGCTTTTGTGTTTTATTTTTTAATTTTGTTATCTCTGTTGACAGTATTCATAAGTTGGCTCAAGGAAATTTCTTGGAGTAAAACATATATTACTTTTACGTAAGACACCTTTCTCTGAAAATCCAAGAATATTTTGTGAAACCGTTTTTTCGAAGAAATTGATAGATTTTAGCAGTTCTACGTGGAACAGCTTTTCATGATAAGCAAAACTCCGTAGTTAAAGTGTATTTAGTCCCCAAGGAAATGGTCAACAAGTAAACTTAGGTATTGAGAAAATAAAAAAAAAATATATTGAAGTGGGCGGTAGGAAGGAATTTAATCACAAGGAAACTTGCTACATACTCAGAAATATGATTTTCAACACTTAAAATGTGACATAAAACTTTAAACTACCGATTTGACTAGGTATGGTATTGATGATGAATCCAAAACGAACTCGTGTACTTAAAAATTCCCATCAGTTGTTTGTTTACCGTTTTACTAGCACTAAACTTTTCCAAGCTATGATGGCTTAGATCATATCTAAATAACAATGGCGCAAAATTTTAAACGATTTAGTAAAATGTTAAAGCCACTTTTAGCAAATTTACTAAGCTAAAAAGATGATTGAGCTAATTTTGAACGATTTTAACATTTTACTTAAGTTAAAATCACGGCATGGCTACTTTAACTTTTAGCAATTTGCTAATCCATTATGGAATCTGATAGTATATCAGCCTTGCACGCGGGGTGCCCAGGTTCGAGTCCTGCCGGTGCACAATTTTGTTGTCTTTATTTTTGTAAATAATGAAGTTAAAATGATGAAAATAGAAGTAGTTAATACCTTTTTAGAGAACATGTTGGGATTTCATCAACATATAATAAATTTACAACGCGTAACAACAATAATTGTGTTCATCAAAATTCAAAGTAAAATGTCAAGACATTAACAATGGGTTGTTTAAAATTTTGCGCCAATGGCTTTAAGTCCCGTGGGGCATATCTTGCACTATGCATACATGCCATCGTGGGTGATTTCCGGAAATGTGTTTCAGTTCCCTGCAAGTCTTCCCCAGTTGTGCTGATTCTTCCACGACTATTCTACGAAATGTACTTCTCGGCAAACTAACTCTTTTTCCCTCCTGTGCGAGCTTATTCTAATGCATTGACCACGAATCGTTCTCTTGAGGATATCTTCGTTAGATATTCGATTTGGCCAGAAAATACAAAGAAATGTTTCGTAGACATTTATAACCGAATGTTTGCAGATTGCTTGTGACGGCCCGAATTCTGTATTGGAGTTCGGTCATCATGCTGAGAGAGTTATTTATCCATATATTTTGTACATACCGAATGAAGCCTTTGCTTTCCCGATACGCATATTAATGCCATGATCGATTCCACCTTCATCAGAGATGATACACCCAAGGCACCAAACCCAACAGTGGGCTTGGAAGCACCCCATTGATCTTTATACGTACAAGAATCAGTAGCATGCATATCCATAAGCCTGAACCAAACTAACGTCTGGCACACTAACCACATTGAACATGCTCATATTCTGCAAAAACTTATAGGAAACAAAGTATGCACTAACTGCATGTCACCAAAACTAGTTTTCAATGTACCCTTTAAGACTTGTTTCCCTGATTGATAAGTATGGGTGATCAACGAACCTTATACTGGTGAGTCGACAATAGCTCTTTCCACTGACGGATGCCGACGGATCAAATATGGACACTGTGGTTGGTGTAGGTTTCTTCTCAGGACACCTTAAACTAAACAGTTCCGCTAGGCTCTCTGATCACAGTAGTGTGTTCCAAGCAGTGACAAATGCTGCTAAACACGTATCATTGCTGACGATACCACATATTGATGTCACCTATTTTATTGACAGCCAATAAGCAGCTATAAAAGCGATACAGTTATTAAGTCGAAGCTCGTAGCTTGCAGTCACGAAGAGCTGAACTCTGCTGGGCCTCGGGTCACAGAGATATACCGGGCAACGAGAGAATAGATGAACTGGAGAGGAAAGGTTCAAGACTTGACCTTACCCAGATAGGACCGTCGATGATAATCCCAATCTGTGTCACTAAACAGAATATTGGAATGAAGATTCTCTTAAAATCCAATGTCAGATGGAACTCACTCGACACCTATGCTACAATCAGGAAAATATGGCCAATTTTCGATAACAAAAAATTAGAAAGTAATATCGTCCTCAACAAGAATTCACTTCGAACGGATACAATATGCTGAGCTACCATAAAAAGATAAGAATGACCTCAATGACGAAAATGCACATGGCTCATTCCATGTGCCATTGCCCAGCACTTTGCAATACTCTTGGGCAGCTATTTACTTAACTATGTAGAAGACCTCTCGAATCTTTGAAGCAAAAGCCTTCTGAGCTTCATAAAAACTTCTAAGTGACTTTAAAATGATAAATATCCATAGAACTCATAGAAGTTAAAGCACTTCGGGGTACCACAATTGTTGTATTTTGATATAAGTTTGCCAGTAACGAGATCTACTGGCAGCCCATATCCACTTAACCTAACCTAACTCAAAGTATTGAAAGCTCTGTATTTTCTCTACCAGCTGTTGAGAATTACTTATCAGAAAAGATGACTGGGTCCCGCGGCTGATCATATTTGCTTTGTCGCTATTGATTTCAGCGTCATTTGATTGAGATCCATGAGAATATGAGAGAGTAAGCATACGTCTTTTGCACAATAAAGATGTTTCAGGTAGAATTCCAGAGTCCAACGACATCTTTGCTTTTCTTACCACTAATAAAAACAGTATTGCCGAAAATATACTGCCCTATCTGACTCCACTTTGGGCGCAATGCTTAATTGTAATTCTTAAGGTGTCGATATGATGAAAACATATACACCAATCACCGAAGATAGTGCTGGGAAGGGGATCGAGACAAGTCGACGAGACTGCTTTAAAAGTACCTAAGACGAGACTTTGTTTTTGGTACCGAAATTACCCGAGAATCTCGCTGGTCTTGGTGGTCTCTGCCGTCTCGTTGGTTTGGCTTTTATAGAAAAATGTTTTTTTTTTATTTATTTATTTTTTAGTACTCATGTTCAATTTTTATATTATTCACAAGGTCTTTTTTTTTGCGAAACGTTCTATGCGCTTTGAAATATCAAACCATATTATGTGCATGTGCATAGACTTATATAGGCGCAGTGCGAAAATCCAGAGAAGAAGACGCACGATTTATATATGCATGTCGTTGGAATAGAAATCGCTCATTTTTTAGACTTTGTTTCCCCCTCCAGAAAATGTTACTTTAAGACTTTAAGGAGACACTTGGAAAAAACCATTATGGAAACGTCAAAATTTAGTTTTTTGGCTATCTGTTAAGCCCTGAGCTGTCAAAATTAATTGAAGGATGGCTTCGATTTAAATGGATTTAAAAGCAAATACAAAATTCAAAATTTATCTTGGAAATACGGCTCTTCTATGGTGTCTGATAGTATACATATAATGTGATACCGTACTTCATATTTTCTATCTGCACACGCATCTTATCTTACATCTCTTTATTACCAAAAAACACATAAGATATCAAGATGAGACCAAGCCCGAAACAAAGGCGATAATGCACATTCCCAGTAAGAAATTTCAAAAAATTCATAAGGAAATCACCAACTTTTTCATTAATGAATGTAACCTACGCCCCATGAATTTGGTATTAAAACATCGATGAATTTAACATGGGGATTTCTTATAGGCGTTCACTAAGTGATTTTCTAGGTGAATATATACCAGTGAAATCATGAAGTAGAGGTAACTAGTTTATTCATATGCCAATTATATGTGATGATAAATAGCATGAACGTTAAGCTGTGAAATCAATAGATTATCGTTGTTGGATCTTCTTTAATGATTGGAGTACATGAATTCATTGGTGTATTCACCCTAATTTTTCATTGGTTAGCAAATTTCGTACTGGGTTGAAATCTTCATGAGAAAAAGACGAGACCAATATCAAGGCAAATCTTGGTTAAGCAATACCGAGACCGATACGAGACTCAAATTTTTCGGCTTTGAAGAAACCGGAACGAGACTAACTGAAGTCTCGCCTGGTTTTATCTCTAGCTTTAGACGGGTTGTTCAGAATCGAGTGTGCTTTCCAGAATCTCTCTAATCCGTCCCAGGACAATATTTGATACTATGTCGGTAACAGCAGGCTAAACACAAATCCCTCTCTGTAGCTTTCGCACATTGTTAAATATTTTACACAGCCTATTTTGAATATAATATTCAATCCTGAGTTATATGGGAAAAACTAAAATTTTCTAAAGGTGACCTTAAATATTTATTTTGTTTGACATTTAAGATTGACAATTGTAGTCAGGAAAGTCTGCATTTAAATTCAACATAATCCTAAATATTTATCTTAAAATACCTACAAATTTGTTTTTTTTTTTCAAAATATCTAAATAGTAATAGACTCAAAGACAGGTATGATTGTCAGTTTTTCTTAAACATTAAATCCTAGTACTTATGTATTTCCAAAGAAAACTTAAATCTTTGTTTACTTGACGTTAAAATATTGTATTAATATTACATTAAGTATAAATTCACTTAAAAATTTATCTTAAAATTATAAACCGACATTTTCGATGCTGTGTCCCACTGTGAGTCATCGACGCATTTATAAATTCCATTCTACAATAAATTCCACATGCGATGATAGAATATTTAATTGACCAAAGAGCTGGAAAGCAAATTTTTACAAATCACCTCCGGACTGTGATCAATTGTTGTTTTTTTTTTTTTGAATAAAACGGCGGCGGTTCGGCGAACCGTCAGTAGTTGATATATACTGGTACATATACACATTTGTTAACTACAAAATGAAATGCAATGTTTTTGTTTAGAAAACAAAATGAATACAAAAACAAAAATATTTCTTTGATAAAACGATACCGTGAATAAACCCTAAAGACCCCCCTATTTCGGCCCCCCTAGCCATCATTCATAGTCACTGTAACAAAGTTATGCAAGGTGAATCCACGGAAAGGGAAGCTAATAAAAAACTCTATAATAATAATAAAAAAAAAATCCAAATGAAAATTGATCTTAATTTGTATCTTTTTTTTATTGTTATCGTTTATTCTGCGGTACAGTGCAGCGAGACAGTCCATTGCTTGACATGTGGCCCATTGTTGTAGATAGTTATTTTTATTGGTCGTTCATCTATATATATCTCATGCCGTTGTTGTTAGAGCAATCCCATTACCGCCATTACCGGATGACAATTATTCGATTGAGTGGCTACTCTATACGAATTTTCATTGCCGCGGAAGCGAATGTCACACACTTTTGTGATTGTAATTAGCTTAACTTTTTTGAACTCAGCGTGAGGTTGGCCTGTGGTTAATGATTTGTCAGAGAAATGATTTGCATTCGAGGCACGTTTTTATGCTGAAAGTAATGATGGTAAATTTACATTGACAAGTGGTTTTTTTTTTGTTGGTTTTTGCTTCTTGACAACTTAGAAGTTTTCATTAATTTTTCTTCTCGCATGTTATCGTGCATTTTTTGTTCTTTCGAGATTTTTTTTTTATTTTCGAAACGTGATAAAGTTTTAAATTTAAATGCAGCTCAGTTTTTAACTCATTTTAATTATTATATTGATTTTTCTTATCTTTCAAACTATATAGCAGAAATTCTAAATTTGTTTATTAATTAAAAAAAAAACTATTAGAATAAGAAGTTCAGAATGAGATAATTTTGTATATTGAATTTTCATACATACAATTTTGAAAAGTGTTGACAACCCTTAAAATACTTGAACATGGGGGAACAAAGTCGAAAGAATATATCAATGAGTATGCCGTTTGGTGTTGAAGGTTTTAATGAGCCAATAAAAAGGAAAAGGGAAAAATTGAGTTGCATAAAGCATTCAACATTCGTGTAGTTCCGCTTTATAAAGAATATCGTCACTTAGCAGTAGGTACGCTCGCAAGTATAACGGTTGAAATGTTTTAGGGAAGGATTGAGAAATGTAAATAGCTGCTTCAACTTTGTTCAATTTATAGCGTAAATTTAATAATTGCCAATACAAACAATATTGAGGCTGTGTTCGAGTGACGTAATTGTATTTGTTACAGTTGCGTCTCTAATTATTTCGGATGACATTCAATAGGCCCAATTTATAGATTAATCCATCCAAATATAAAGGAATATAATCAAGGTTTGAACAAATGACTAATTTATAGATTATAGCCTGATAAGAAGGGGAGAAAATGTTTACATCTTCTAAAGAAAAATTAAAAAAACCTTTTGCCAACATCGAATATGTGGTCATTCCACAGGTGGTAGTGATTGACATACCCAGAATATTCGACCAGAAAATATAGCATTCAGCTTAGGAATAGGGCTGGCAACGAGACCGAGACTAGTCTCGGTCTCGTCTCGGTCTCGGTCTCGGTCTCGTCAACGAGACGAGACTCCTTTAAAAGTGCCGAAGACGAGAACGAGACGAGAGCGAGACGAGACCGTATTTTTGGTACCGAAATTCGACGATAGCCTCGCCGGTCCCGGCGGTCTCGGTGGTTTGGTTTCGGTTTTCGCTAGAAGAAAATTTTGTTTTTATTTAATTATTGTTTAGTATCTAACCATGTTCAATTTTTATAATATTCACAAGTTTTTTTCTGCGAAATATTATATGCGCGTTAACATATCAAACCATATATGTATGTACATAGTTATACAGAGATAGGCGCATTGCGAAAGTCCAGAGAACAATATGTACGATTTATGTATGCGTTGCTTTTTTTGGGTGACATTTGGTAAGAAATATTGTCAAAACGTCAAAATAGGGTTCGTTTCTAGCTGTCAAGCCATGAGCTGTCAAAATCCAATGAAGGATGGCTCCGCTTTAAATGGATTAAAAATCCTCTACAAAAGTCAAATTTTACCTCAGAAAATTAGAATTTTTTCGATTTAATTTATTGCTCCGGAAAAAGTTGATTTTAGACTTTTTGGGTGACATTTGGGAAAAAAATATCATCCAAATGTCAAGTTATAGTAAGGTGCATACCTGTCAAGTCATGAACTGTCAAAATCCATCGAACGATCGCTCCGATTTAAGCGTATTAAAAGAACCTCACCCTCTATAAAATTCAAATTTTGCATCAAAAAAATGTTTGCTCCGGAAGAAGTTGATTTTAAGCCTCTTGTATGACATTTGGAAAAAAAATATTATGAAAACGTCAAAATATAGTTCGTTAACTATCTGCCAAGCCATGAACTGTCAAATTCATTGAAGAATTGCTCCGATTAAAATGGATTAAAAAAACTGTACAAAACTCAAATTTTATCTTGGAAATACGGCTCTTCAAAGGTGTCTGATAACGTTACTTCACATCCTATTTTTAGCGTTATTAGTAGCCATTCGGAGCCCTTTCATACGCAACTAATAAAATTCAACTTAAAATCATAGTTTTCGATTTACACAAGTAAAACTTACTCGTTTCAAGTAAAGTCTATGGCCTTAGCTTCATGGAACTACGAGTACGTACTGCAGAACAAAATTACTAGTTTATGATTTGTTTAGCATAAGCAACGTACAAGGACATAGATTCATTCATAATTGACAAGCACAATAAAGTTGGAAAAGACGTGCAGATGCCAAGTTTGACCGAATTCTTGAGATCCATATTGTACGTTGATTTTCACCAAGTTTCTCTATGGGTTTTGGCAGCTAAATGTGAAAATTTGTACCATTCGTACGATTTTTCACGCTACCAAACGCTAAAATCGGAGCAATCCTTCAATGGATTTTGACAGCTCATGGCTTGACAGGTAGGCAACGAACTATATTTTGACGTTTTGATAATATTTTTTTCCAAATGTCATACAAGAGGCTTAAAATCAACTTTTGCCGGAGGGAAAAATTTCGAGGTAAAATTTTAATTTTGTAGCGGATTTGTAATCCATCTAAATCGGAGCGATGCTTCAATGGATTTTGACAGTTCATGACTTGGCAGGTAGGCAGCGAACTATATTTTGACGTTTTGATAATATTTTTTGAGGTAAAATTTGAATTTTGTAGAGGATTTTTAATCCATCTAAATCGGAGCGATGCTTCAATGGATTTTGACAGTTCATGACTTGACAGGTAGGCAACTTACTATAACTTGACATTTGGATAATATTTTTTTTCCAAATGTCACCCAAAATTTTTAGGGAGCAATAAATTAAATCGAAAAATTTTCGATTTTTTTGAGGTAAAATGTGAATTTTGCAGAGGTTTCTTTAATTCATTTAAATCGGAAACATCCTTAAATGGTTTTTGACAGGTCGTGGCTTGACAAAACCGGTTAATTTATTTTTAAAAAATCGAGCGTTGTATGTAGGTACTCTTTTTTTTAAATATTTTATTTGTTTTTGCTATGAAATATATTAACTTACACAATTCTTCCAAAATGTTATTTTCACTTTACTCAAAAGACAAAACAGACTCACGAGTTTGTTTCATACATTTTCCCGCATTTTTCTTACCGACGAACTTCTGAGATACCACAACCATACTCTATATTTGCAATCCGAAAAATGCGTCTTATCTTTATCTTACATCTTTTTACTACCAAAAAAGCACAAAAGAAACCAAGACTAATGATGATACCAAGACCGAGACCGAGACCGAGACGAGACCGCACATTAAAATTTTCTCGAGAAAAAGGCGAGACCAAGGCCGAGACGAGACTTGGTTAGGCGAGACCTGGACCGAAACCAAGACGAGACTGAGACCGAGACGAGAATTACAAAAGTCTCGCCTGGTCTCGTCTCGTTGCCAGCCCTACTTAGGAAGCTTTGAAGCTCTACATTCTACGTTGTAGTTGATTTCCTATTCGATAATTCCGAAGACATTAATAATTTACTGAACTTATCATATGCATATGATGCTGATGAAGTTACTCGAATGTGAAAATTAGAGGAGACAATAAGCAGCCCTGGGGCAGAGCAGCATTTATTTTAATAGTATTTATATCAGTGTTAAGATATATACATGACTTTATTGGTCCCAATGTCAATTTGCAATCCATCGAAGTAGAGACTTATCGGAGGGAAATTTAAACTCAGGCATTTTCTATGAAAAACTATGAAACGTGTTTGCAGAATCAAGTGCAATAATAGTACACAGGCCTCTTTAAAAAAAACATTGGAGCAAAATTTTAAACAACACATTGTTAAAGGCTTAACATTTTACTAGTTAGCAATTTCCTAAGTGCTTATTGATTGAATAACTATTTCAAAATTTTTAAACCTTTTCTAAACTAGTAAATTGCTAATTAAGCAGAAAGCTGAGAATTTGTAGGGTTTGAATATTGATGAACACAATTATTGTTGTTATGCGTTGTAAATTAATTATATGTCGATGAAAACAAAACATATGCTCTAAAGAGGTATTAGTTATTTCTATTTTCATCAATTAAACTTCATTATTTACAAAAAATAATTTAAAAAAAATTTTGCACCAGCAGGACTCGAACCTGGGCACCCCGCGTGCAAGGCTGATTTATTCTCAGATTCCATAATGGATTTAGCAAACTGATAAAAGTTAAAGTAGCCATTCCGTGATTTTAACTTTAGTAAAATGTTAAAACCGTTTAAAATTAGCTCAATCATCTGTTTAGCTTAGTAAATTGCTAAAAGTGGGTTTAACGTTATACTAAATCGTTTAAAATTTTGCGCCATTGTTATTATTTGCAGAGAGAGTAGGAATATATTACTACGACATTTGCTTTTTAATATATTTCTTTATTTTGGAATTAAAATAAAAGCTTCCTAGAAGACTTTTGATTGTACTTATTTGTAAAAATTTAGTGGACACTCTTCTAAGCAAAAGCCAAACCGATCGTTTGCCAACGAAAACTTCTCAGAACTATTGTAAGTTTTATTTTATTTTATGTTATTTTATTTTATTTTATTTTATTTTATTTTGTTTTATTTTATATTATTTTATTTTATTTTATTTTATTTTATTTTATTTTATTTTATTTTATTTTATTTTATTTTATTTTATTTTATTTTATTTTATTTTTTTTTATTTTATTTTATTTTATTTTATTTTATTTTATTATTATAGTATCCTGATCTTCATGTAGACAAGCTTTATTACGGAAATGTGACCGTTTAAGGGTTAATAAGTAAGTAAAAGCCCTATAATTCGTAATGCTTTAATTCGGAAAACTGTTCCGATTAAAAGAGATATTTTCGAATAAATGAGAGCCGGTTTTCATATTATGGTTGCAAAATTAAACTAGCAAAAATAAAGAAACGCAATGATTCAACACTTATAGGAAGCAAAAAGATTTAAAATATGTAAGTAGAAGTCGGAACAAATTATTAAAATGTTTATGTATTGGGGGAGTCCCGGCAATTCACATTTAGATGTTGTTTCGGAGAACACCAGTACCGTTTAATTTTACGATAAATGGTAATCGTATTTCTTAAGCAAAGTGGATACATATTTCTGCATAAATAAAAATGAATTATAATTCAAGTAAAAATGACAGTTAAACAATCAGTTAAGTAAGTTAAGTTGTTTTAGGAAAATCAACTGCGCTTTCATAATAAGCAAGAAAAATAACTACTTATTAACTTTTTTTTTTGTTGTATGAAATGAATGAGAAAACAACTTAAAAAACAATAAAAATTGCGTTTGATTGAAATTTGCGGGAAAACCGTTAGATATTCACACAAACACAAATTGTAGGCCAAATTATAAGAGTTATAAGTCCTTGATTGGATAAAAAAAATTTTCGAATCGGACGTCGATTAGCAAAGATAAGTCTAGTTTAAGGAAAAGAGAGCCAATATCATAAAAATCGTTACAACTCCAAAACGGAGGTTTTCGACTAAGAATGGCTTTAGAAACTCATGGTTTATGTCTGCGGCAGTGACTGTGGATCACCCTGTATAATTGTTTGTATGTTCTTAGTTACAAGAATGAATTTTAATATAATTTATATATTATTTGGAATCATTTATATTAATAAAATAGATTTTCGTTTTAAGTTATTGCAATTGCTCATCAATATAAGCATACAAAAATCTCTCATTAATTTGGAAAATTCGTTTATTCGGAATGACCTCTCCCCCAACCATTCCGGATTAACGCGCTCTTACTGTAATTACTAAACGCCCTGAGGAGGCGACAATGACGTATGACGTAGTAAATAGCCATAAATTTTGCATTTTTATGCAAACAAGACATGATGCAGAAGTTATAACCAATTCATCATGCGTTTCTTTACAAAGATTCTGTATTAAAATAATAACAATAAGGTTTGTGGTAACTTTACCTTCTTATGAATCTAACCGATTTCAATGAAGCAATTTCTCGGAAATAGCATTACTTACGTTCCTGTATAGATACTGCAGTGACAAATCGTAGGGATACTAAACATTCTTGAATATTAAACGATGATTTCGCTAAAAGCCTGGAAGTAGTCAATCCAAAACTGAAAACTATAAATCGGCTCGAGAAGAAACAATTTCTAGTGACCAGGAAATCTATCTTATTGGTGCTGAAATACGTTCGAAGAAATATCTCAAACTAACGAATACTCGTAGCTCAAAATAAAACCATGTCTCTCAAACTCTGCTGAATTCCCCCATTAATTAACGACATTAAGAATCACAAACGCACTTGTTTGTCGAGCGGAAAATCAAAATACGCATTTACGAGTAAGCCATAACAAGATTTAATTCCAAAGAACAGAAAAGAAGAAAAATTAAAAAATACCAAATATACTCGTAAATTAAAGAAAGACGACAAAATGTATTTTTTTTAAAGGAAATTGGATACCTATCCCTAAACACTATTCCCAGACTTTTAGCTTTCAACAGCAGAATATTGTTCGACACGTATTTGGCTTCGTATGCCTCACGCACACAACAGTGCATAAGTACTTCAAATGTTGGCAGGATGGGACAGAATAACACTGCAAACGATAAGAAATGTTTCCCTTTTTTTTGTAACATCCCTGGGGCATATTAATTTCTGTGTTTCATGTTATTTGTGTTTGATACCAGTTCATGTTTCGCTTGTCCGTAAAGTCGTTAACGCCATCCCAGTCGCCCGGCCGGATATAAGTTATAATGTTTCCGGTTGAACAATTTTTCTTATTTTTTTTTTTTTACTGACAAACTTAAATACATTAAGAATTTAAATTTTGTAAATATTCTCCTTTAACCAATGGGGAAAATCGAAAATAGAACTTACTGAATATATGTAGTGCCTATGGGGTTGTTGGACAATGGCGCCAATTTTCTCTCGAATGCCAATAAAATATATATGTAACTCTCCGAGATCAGGAAAAACTCATCATCATCAAATGTTTGATAAGCAAGTTTCTGACAAAATGATGAAGAAACAATGAATAATCAGATTTGAGGATTTTATTTATATCAAAAGGACACGGTTATTGAAAATTTGAAAATTACTTCTTTCAAAGGGACTTCGTCAAAAATCGATATTAAGCATTTTTTATTGCTACCAAAACACAGGCATCAGCATCTAGACTATTAATTACGATCTTCTTCGATGTTCCGTTATCATTAGATCAACAATTGCAATTTAACAAATTGACATAATAATTTAAAGATGATTCATTCAAATTTTCTCAATTTAAATGAACAAAAAGAATTAATTTTAAAAATGACAAAGTAAAACCCAAATTTTCAATAAAAAAAATTACTTCCGACAACAAAATTTCAATTTGAAATTTTAATAAATATGCAAAGCCTGCGGCTAGAGTCGTGTATTGTATAATCGATGTGAAGGTCCTTGTCGAAAAATTATTGCCGTAACATTTCATTTTGAATGGAAAAGTCATAATCAAGAAAGCTAATTTGTTTTTTTTTTACTTCAGAAAAAAATCAAATTAAGATTGACATCAACCAAGAACAAAAAAAAAATAATCAGAATAAATCAAAATGAGGATTAATGATTTCACTGGTGCTCCCCTTATTGGATTTTTTTTTTAAATTGAACTGGACGAAGGATGGTGATGATTTTTTTTTTGTATTATTTTGTTATTGAACTTTGAATTGGTTTGTCAGCTTCGGGGTGGTAAATCTGTTTTCGCTGGTATTTTTAAAGATTTGAATTTTCATAAATTAAGAAGAAAAATAAATTGAGATGACTTAACTTCGTTATGGTGTTGTCAGGAATAAAAAAAATTGATCCAAATTTTTAATTTTAAAATTGTAATAAAAATCGATCGCTGAATCGGGAGTTGCTAGAAAATTTGTTGACAGCAGTAATCAGAATCATTAATGTATTTCTTAGTTTAAAAAAATAATAAATCGGTTATTAACATTTAGTCAACTGCCAACACAACTTGGAGTACAAGACTGCCTTATCAGCATTTCCAATTTAAAAAATTAAGGAGTATTCATACATGCATCCATTAGGTATTAATTTGTAAATCCTTTTCTCATGGGTCAGTGTGTACGTACCACCTAAAGTTGCAAGTAGACACGTGAGGCTTGGACGTACTGCCATTGACACAAAAAGTTAAGTAGATTGAAGAAATGGGAAGAAAGGGCAAAATCATAATTTTAATAATATGATTAATCCCAAATTAGTTGTATGTATTTATCAACAGCAACAAAGTATTTAAAAGGCGGAAAATAGTAATAAGAATAACATTGTCGAAATAATGTGAATCTTCTTCTTCAATGTTTACTGGAGTCACCACAGACAAAGGCACTCCATTTGTATTACTTTTGGGAATTGCCAGAGCTCTTTTGGAAAAAAATATAAATGGTGCACAACAATATTATTACAAAATTATATTTTTGCCTACGAATTTTTATCCACATGCTTGGTTACTTCAAAATTGTATTTTCATAGCGTGTTTGGCTATTAATCCCATTCAATTTTCAGTTTTCGGCACAGACAGACAGGAATGCAGGTTAAACCAAACGTATTACTTGCTGCTTGAAAGAAAATTAAAAGGGAGACAAATGTGAGAAAATTGTAATAATTGGAAGTAAAGTTAGATGGAATTTATTCTTTTGAAATGTGAATCTGGATTTACATGAAATTCTGTAGAACATTTTTTTTTTTTAAGTAGATTCTAGTTTAAAAAGTGGATTGAAAACGGATTTCTAAAGATCATGTAGATACAAAGAATTTAACAGTAGTGTTAAACAGGGAGCAGATTTTAATGTTTTTTCTGAAATTGAAGTAAATCTACTTTAATTGAAGTAAAGTAGTATGCCTTCTTTAGCCTAACTAAAACGCTCTCTTTCTGATATTCAGAAATTCAATTTAGTCTGCCACACCTACTGTTAAATCACCTCCATATTTCGTAACGATCGTACTATGATCATGTACAAAGTAGTAGTAATTCTTTTAGTGTGTGCAAATTATTAAAAAAGAAAGAAAATTATTATAATAATAATTATTATAATAAAAATAATAAGAATATATAGGTATTTACAAAATTTCGACCAATTCATCAATTCGTATTTCTACCTCTATATATTATAATTTAATATTATGACCAAGAATTTTGCTTTATTATAAAGCTAAGTGTTTGCCATTATGTTTTAAAAATTATTTCGATCAAGTGGCCGCTGCCACTGGCTCTAATAAATTCCAGCCGGGAAACAAAATTTTCCACCATTTTTCCAGAAATTGGGGCCCTATGTAAGCAAAAAGGCGCCAGTCGTCTCAGGACTATCTGAAATGGCAAACCAAACTGAGTAAAAATCAAGTGACAGCTGTCGAAAAGAACAACTCCGAAAAAAGTATTACCAGATTGAAAACCACACTTCTAAAAAACACCCGATGTATGGAATATTGTGTTAGTTTGTTTAAGCCAGCCTATTGCCAACTGAGTATTGAAATTGTAATATTAAACGTCGAATAAAGCCTGAGAGATAAATGGAGTTCCGCACTCTTCAACCACCGCTGTTTATTGATTTCTTTGCTCAGGTCCTGGACCTGGTGTGATGAGATTATCTCTATCGCTAAAGGTTTTGAAATCATTATAATTTTATTCAGGAACTCTTGGAAATGTCTTATTTGAACCAATATACATAAAATAAATGTTGGTGTGCACCAGGGCTCCGTCTTTTCTCCGACTCTGTTCTTAATCTTCATTAATGATCTATACTCTACAACCTCTAATCTATTAAATTGTTTTGCTGATGACACTTTACTTTTCATATTCGATTCCTGATTCACACCTATGTTCTTCGGATATGGAACTTGATATGATAAGCTCATTAAATTCTGATCTTGAAAGCAGAACACCGATCACCGACAACGTAACATTTCCCGTTTATCATTGTTTAATAGGTTCTTCTATAATCAGTGCTCGTTAATCTTCCCTCTGGGTTAACTATTAATGGTCTCGGAATTAATGGCCTATTATATGCCGACGACATTGTGTTGCTTTCCGATAATCCTTCCAAGCTACAAGAACTTATTGACAGCTTTAAATTATACTGCATCAAGTGGAATCTTGAAGTAAATCTAGGAAAATCTTAAATAGTCATTTTTCGAAACGGAGGACGTAGAGCTGCGTGTGAGAAATGGTTTTTCAACGGCACGGAGATAACTGTATCAAACCATTATAAATATCTGGGAGTTGTTTTCAACTACAATATGTCATGGAACGAACATTTAAATAATAGACTTGCATCCTCAAAAAATTCCATAAACGCTACATGGTCCAAACTGCTTAGAAATAAATCAGTTCAACGCTCAACAAAATTTAAAATTCACGATGCAGCAACGAGATCTATTATGTTATACTGTGCTCAAGTTTGGGGATATAGAGAACACACACAAGTTGAAAAGTTGCAACAATTTTTCATTAAAAGATGTTTTCTCCTACCAGATACAACGCCAAACTATGTCTTACATATTGAAACTGGACTTCCTAAAGCTTTTTTAACGACCCTAGACTTGCATTTTTCTTTTATACGGAAAACACTGCATCTTCCAAACGTCAGTCTACCAAGAATCTTGTCAGAAGCTATAATTAGTAAGAAGATATTCTGGGCCAAGGAATGGCTGGACCTTTTTCATTTCACGTCAATGGACTTTTCTTTCACCCCAAATTTAAATGAATGGCAATAAATGCATAAGATCATCTTGTCGAAGCTGAAAGAAAAACATTGGAATAGTTTTATCAGCAACGCCAATCAGTCCCAATTCCATGATGATTACTGTAATCTGCTTTACTCTGAAGTACCAAACTACTTTCATGACTCAAACCCTCGAGATATGATTTCCCTTATCCTAAAAACTCGCTGTCGACTTCTAAGTCTAAATGGAAGATACTTCCAAAGAGATACAAATGGTTTATGCACACTTTGCAATTTAGACGCCTCTGAAAATACATATCACTTCGTTCGAATCTGCCCAATCTTCAAAATGTTAAGAAGGATATTTCTGGGAAATGACGTACTTTTACGCACACAATTTTTAAACGTTTTAAATGGCAGCTGCTATTTTAATCTCTATAAGTTTTTAAAAGCGTCACTGAAGTATCGCTACATTATTTTAAATGAATTTTCATAATAATTTTTTTTGTTCAAATCACTAATTTGCTTATTGTCAAATTTAAAACCTGACAGGCAACTTTATGTTATTGTCATAATTAATTTTTATACCAGTATATAAAATGCTTTTGTTAAACCTTTTAATGAAATAAAATTATATATCTATCTATCTATCTATCTATCTATCTAATCAGTGCTCAAACGAAATAATTATGTGCGTTCCTCCCCTTAACAAGTTCAACCGTAATACTCGTGTTTATAGGAATGCTCATCAGTTCACCCCTGAGCCTAATTCCGGACGTACCGCCATCTACAGATATTATTTTTTCAGCCGCACTACGCGAATGTGGAATGCATTACCATCAGGCTTGGTTTTTTTACTCCCCATTGTGATACTCAAAATCGATTTCTCCTCTTAAAACGTTTCCGTTTTTCCTAATGCTCATCATACTGTGTGTTTAACATATTAAGGGTAGCTTACTCTCTTTAGTGGGCGCTAAATATAAAAAAAATATCCATGTGGTGCAACTCATTAAGTTTCATTACGGTTACCATCACATCATTTCCCTAACGAAAAAACACAAGCGGAAGTCGCAGCTGACGACCACACTGTGACTTAAGCCTGCATACCACGGTTATTGATGCAACTCTAAGTTATATTTTTTGACAACAAGAGCTATAGAGATTACCTACATATGTAAGAATATCAGATTTTAGACCTCACTACTTTTCACGGCTGTGTTGTTACATAGAGCTTTTTGTTTTTTTGTTTTCGGTCCGATCTCACACCTTTTTACAAAGATTTAAATAGATTGTCATGTCAAATTCTTGAAAGATAATGAAAGTGGAAGTGCTCCCCATAAATTAAAATTTTGTCCATAAGGTGGGCGGATATCACACCTCCTAAATAAAAAACCTTAAATTTTATATTTTTATCTTTTTACATAGGTACCTTAAGTCCAACCAGTCCACCAAATTTTAGCACTGAACGGCAATCGGAAATGGTATATATTACTGATAACATTTCTCAGAAAGTCGGTGGACACCACGCCCCCTAAACAGAAAATCTCAAATTGTATGTACTTTAAGGCCTAATACTCTATCAAATTTGATTATTCTATAGCGATCGGAAGTAGTCCACATAATTGACACCAATTCTGAATAAGTGGGCCGATACCACGCCCCCTTAATTGAAAACTTCAAATTTTCTTTCTATTCCTTTACTCACATCACAATAAAAGACCTACAGTTGTACAAGATTACAAAATTCTACCATTTCGGGAAGTGCTCTATTATTTTGATGATCTGTCAGTCATTAAGTCTGTTTCTGTGATTTTTAATGCCTCATTTCTCAGACTCAGGAACCCCTGAGGAATATTTGGAATTTGACAGTTTTTGACTTGATCGGTACTGAATATAGAGGATGGTCGAGTTTGTTCCTGTAAAAGGATGCAGTGCCAGAACTTGACTGGGGACTACAGCCATCTGATAATACGTTCTATGCGATGAAGCGGTCCCACGGAATACGAGGAAAAAATCCCTAAACAAGAATGCTACCTCAGCCATGCTTTTGATGGTATACTTTGGATAATATTCCTGATTTTTTCCGCTTTGCTCATATTTTTTTTTCTATCGATCTAAAACGATTGAACTTAGACTCGTCCATGCACAAGACATTTTTCAACCAATGTTGATCTTTTGAAATATTATGCCCCTTTGCAAACTTCAACCGATGACATGACAAATTGCGTTTGGAGATATTTTCTTCTGGCAATTCTTCCACTAAAGTTTTTTTTTTACAGAGGCGATATTTAATTTGTTGGAGCTGTAATGAACGGATCTGTTTTGCTCATGCGGAGGATGGAAACGTAAGTCGGATGTCTTCCAGCCTTCAAAATAGTATACTTCAAAAACACTTTGAATATTTATTTTGAATCTAAAGAGTCATTGATTTCCTTTTTGTTTTAATTCTAATTTTTTTTTCTAATAATGTTCTCATTTAAAATTTGGCATCTAACTATTTATGTTGTATGAATCTGTATAATTTTAAATTTCTATTCACGTTGTCCTTTTTTATAGTATTCCTGAAACCAATTTGTTAGTTGTTTTATCATTTTTATTTAATTTTCTGTACAGAAAATAAAATTGTAACGTTTTCCAAGAATTTAACTTTTTGAGTTTTTCTTTGGATAACCTTATCCCATTAAGCCTTGGATCAATATTTATTCCTTGGAAGGATTCAAACGAAAGAACAACATCGGTTCTTGTGTAATTTTTTTTGAACACTTCCAGTTTCTTGACAATGGTAAAGAGCATTAACACCCTTCTTTTTCGAACTTGTTAATTTTCCATCTATTAAAGAATTTGAGTAATCTTAATTTATAAAATCCAGAACTCGTAGCATAAATGCTTCTGTGGAATGCTTACCCCATACTACATAATTATTAACAATTAAAATGTTACCTATTTTATTACAAAAAAAAACTTATAAAATCCTATAAGCTTTCCCACTTACCTTTAAAATGTTTACCAAAAATGTATTATATTGTCTTCACTTGAATAAACCTTGCTTACCTTCTGACTTACTTTTGACTTTGTTTCTTAAATAAATTGAAGAGAATATCCCGTTACTTTACACTCAAAAGCCACAACAAAAATTTCTTACAGTATTGGAAATTAAAAACGAACTTATGATTTAAAGCTTAGTCAAATTTCCTAACAAAGCTGTGCTATTTATTTTGTCGCCACTGTATATTGTATTATACGTACTACGTTAGTGAAATATTAAAGTATGTACAAAGGAGGTAGGTAATATACACCACTTCTGATATGTTAATTACCTGCCTATGTATGTTATTATATTGTTTTGACACATATACATTGGTGAATTCTTTAAAATTGATCAATCATGTCAGTTTTATATTCCATTCTTCATGCACAATCAGAGGGCCTCGCAAAATTTACCTTGCCCACTTAAATTTTAGATCTTCCCTCGCCACTCTGGATAGGTAGCTGATTTCCTATGAATTTTTGTTGGGTTTTTGTGCATGAATTTACCTTGGAAGCCTGCACCAACGTAATCTTGATGGGATTTTTTTATTTTTACTCTATTCACACTATGTTGTTTCTCGTGTAATTATATGAATGGTCTTTCGTGTAAGATAAAATTACTTTATTTGAATTATTGGAATATAATAATTGCGTTCAAATAACTTTTAGAAATACATACACATAGGTAGCTGGTTAGACGAACTTACTCGTAAATTTGAAGAATGAAAGTATGTGCATCCATGATTGTTTTTTGTATTATAGTTTGACAATGCGCCCCCAAAGATTGGCGCCTTGTGCATTTGCACATCCTATACATATGGTGGTTCCGGCCCTGGCTACAGGTGCCCTTTGCTATCATGAAGCCCAAAAGAAAGACTCTTTAATATTCTCAATTTTGATAGAAAATTAAATTACAACGTATTCTTTATGGGACTTAAGCTCAACGACAATTATTTTGTTATTTAAGTACCAGTGGATTATAATATCTTTGACCTAACAATATCATGTAAAATGTTTTGGCTGCCAATTTATAACAGCATAATCTAAAGTTATGTATTCCATACATAACTTAAGACTGGACGAATTCATTAATCAGAGTTAGTTGATCCCTATGTTATTTTTTCGCTTTCATTATTTTTTGACATGGAATTAAGTTACATATAATTATATGAACACTAATTTGAGTTCTTAATCACGTTAAAAAAAAAAGAAAAAAAAATTCTCATAGCTCACAATAAATTACAAGTCATAAAAATGAAAACACCCTTATTAATGTGTAGGCTGCCGAATACATAAGTTCCAAGATAACACAAAAACTTAACTTTCTCTGGCAGTTCTATACGCGTTCAAGAGTAAAAAAGAAAAATCTCAATACTGAGAACATTAAGCACTTAGAAAACACTAAAGGCGACACTATACAACAGCCTATGTAGGTAGGTATATATACACAAACCAACAACAACAACTATTTGCATGCTTCATTTAAGCTTCCGTCGTCGCTTCTTTTTATATGGTGTTGTTATTGCTATTTGAGGTGGCTGGTGTTCCCCTTCTTTTCTGCCAAATAAGTATAAAAATAACTTTAACCAAAAACAGCCCACCTTCTTCCGGCTCCATTATCTTTCTTCCTCCAGCCCAATTCTCTTTCAACAAAAAAAAAAAAAAATACACAGTACAGACTATGACGACAAAAAAAGGCGAAGTACAAGCCGCTTTTTCGTAGTCAAGTTATACGAAAAGCTATGGCAACAGGAGAATGATTAAATATCTGCGTTCTCCTATTATAGCAATATTTTGTACAGGGTGTTTTTTTTTTTTTTGATTCAGGAATAAAATATTCCATTCAGGAAATTTTATTGGACATGTTCCAAGCAAAGGAGCTATCCAGGATTATGGAATTTTTGTTTATAATTTTATGTTTTCCGAGATCCGGTCGAGCTGTCCTTGATGACGATGTCATACAATATTTTTGTAATGTAAATTACAGTAGTACACCAATATAATTACATATATTTTTTCATCCACATTTTATAGGGTCATATTTTTTTTTAATTTCATAAACTTGGGTACTAAAGTTTTAAGGAATGTTTTCTTTTGGTGAATACAATCATTATTGATTTTATTTAAGAGATTACATTGAAATTCTGCAATCGCCATTCTTTTTCCAATAAAAAGATTTCAATCCCAATTCCCATTCGCTTAGCAGCAATTATTTTTGATTGCAATCTTTTGAGAATTCATACATTCTTTGAATTCTTTGCAATGTTGTGTAGTTTCTAAAAACACAATTAAATAGTTTTTTTTTTACCTGACTCGTCTATTAAATACAAATGTGAATTTGAGAGCAGGAAGTTTTAAGTAAGATTTTTGAAAAGAATACGAAATCAATGGAAAGAATGATTTTTCAAAAGATTGTATTCAATTAATTTATGTAAAATGAATTAGGAAAAAATTATAGTAAAATTTTAATACGATATCAATGGTGATTTCAGAGTTTTAAGTCATTGCCTGAAATTGAAGTCGGTGAATGCAATATTTTATGATTTTTTAGGAGATTGCATTCACAAATGATTGCAATTTTTTTCAACCCTTGGTCTGTACATAATACCAAAATTTCTTTTTATCTTGAAACCCCCGAGGATTTTCCCCAAAAAAGAACTGCTTAAAACTCGGGTAAAGAAATACTCCCTCCAATTATCAATCAGAAACAAGCTTAACAACTAATATGGTCTCATAAAACGGCTAATATTACGATCTTCTTATATGCCGACAAACCACATACACACCTTAATAGGAGAGGGTAGTTGTAAGGAATCTGGAAGCAGTAATATGGCCAAGATCTCTCTATAGCTGGTCAGGAATTTAGAAATAGGAAATTGGCCCAAATCTTGCTCACTCGTAAGAACCAGGAGCAGAGAGTTCGCCCAAATTTCACTAGTTGAAGATGGAAGCCTTAGGGTAGGGGCAAGGAATATAGTCGGTGTCTCATAAAGATCATGAAAAGGGAAGAAAAAAAACAATTTTTTTTATTGCCAAAATTTCCACCGGTCGGAATTACATATTAAACTTCACCAAGTGGGAAACTTATTTGCGATTTACTTTTAATAATGAAAGTTAAATGTGAATTATAAGAAATTAATGACAAATTTATAAAATAAACTCTAATTACATTAAGTAAATACATGGCTTGTTAGATTAGACACTCCGGATCGGTGGAAGGGGTACAACTTGCATTGTTTATGTACACTCCGGGTAGACCGGTTAGGTATGGCTTCGATTCGGAAGTGATATATACTTAATGAATATATTAACTCCTTTACACAATTTCACACAATATAAGTCTCGTTTATTTTATTCTTCAGTTAGTCCTCAATATTGAAACGTGCTCTGGACGATATGTTTTTACCTGTGCAAATTTTGTAAGCCAACTGCACCCATTGTAATTCTAAGAGATGGCAAAAAATGAAATTCACTTACAAGTTGAAAAGAAAAAAGCAGAGGTGTGATGCTAGTGGTTCGATCATCATTTTTATGTAGGCTTTTGAATTTGCCGTCTTCATTTACAATTATACATTCGCAATTTGATATCTACCCGCTGATTGTTCGTGTAAGCGTTGATAAGGTTCATGATGTTTATATTATAATAAGCTATATTCCACCTAAAAGCATATTTTGAATAATCTTAAAGATAATCAAGATATAATTACTTTAGGAAATTAGAATTTACCTTGTACAAGATCGTGATAATAGTAATTGCTTGACTCCTTTAAATAGCGAGTTTGAAAGTATTGTCGTTGACACTTTTGCCGAATTTGGTCTTTGTCAGATAAATTTCTTTCTTACAAAAATAAATCGTTTTCTTGACTAAGTTTTCGTAGATAAAGAATTTAATGTGAGTATTTCTAGCCCTAAGCCTTATTTTTTGCCAAACACTGATCATCATCAAGTACTTTGTTTAGATTCTAAAAATATCTAAAACAAACATCTAACTATAACTATAAATAAAGGGTTACCCATTTTGCGGTTTCAAAAGTATAGGGCTGGAATTCGACATCTGTCAAACTAAGTTGTCAAACCAATTTTTTTTTTTCAGTTAAACCGTCTGGCATTTACGAAAATGGATCGCTTAACTATCGCACCACGCACACAAACTGTTAAAACCTACGACAAAAACGATGATTATGCCACAGCCACATATCTTGTTTTAAGAGGAAATCGCCCAACTACGCAAGCAATTGGAAAAATTGTAAAGAAATTTGAAGAGACTGGATTGGTTACAGATATTGTGCATCATCGATTCGCTCGTAGCACTGAAAATATCGCTGCTGTAAGTGAAAGTGTTGCCGAATACCCGAATATGTCGATTCCTCGTCGGTCTAAGGAATTTGGACTGTCTTACGGCACATTATGGCGTATTTTGCATTTGGATCTACACCTACATCATAAGTCCAACTCACACAACAACTGAAGCCAGCTGACCATTCACAACGTCGTAGATACGTCGAATGGGTGCTTGAACAACAGGCGGCGGACGGCGATTTTTCGAACAAAATTTTCTTTAGCGACAAAGCGCATTTCTCACTCGGAGGGTATGTTAATAAACAAAATTGTCGTATTTGGGGTTCTGGGAATCCTCAAGTAATTGAATAGAGGCCATTACATCCACAAAAAGTCACTGTTTGGGGCGCTCTTTGGTCCGGAGGTCTGATTGGACCTTACGTCTTCAAAAACGACGATGGAACGACTGTCACCGTCAATTCGGAGCGTTATGGTCATATGATAACCGACTTTTTTTTGCCTGCTATTGAAGAATACGACTTGGAAAATATGTGGTTTCAACAAGACGGTGCCAGAAGCCACACAACTCGAGCGAATATGGCTTTATTGCAAGAGACATTTCCTGGCCGCGTAATTTCTCGTCGTGGCGATATCAACCACCAAGATCATCCGATTTGACATCGCTGGACTTATTTTTGTGTGGCTACCTGAAAGACCGTGTTTAAGCAGATACACCTTTAACTCTTGAACACTCGAAAACCAACATTCGTCAAGTTATGGCTGAGATACCACCCAATATTTGTCAAAAAGTGGTCGAAAATGACCTCAAAAGAATCGATGCTTGCAACAATTCGCGTGGTGGTCATTTAAATGATGTAGTATTTCGAACATAATGTAAACGTGCAAACTTTATAATAAAAAAGAAATATCATGAAAGAAAATATTTTATATGTGTTTTATTTACGTTCACTTTTGAAACTGCAAAATGGATAACCCTATAACTTTATTAAATGTAGTTTCAATGAAATATCGAATTTTGTAAATACATTTGATTGAGTGCCTGTTATAAATAAATAGTTTAAAAATTGATGTCGCATACAGTACATTTATAAATTTTTTAAATGAGGCAATTGATTTATATACTCCGAAGTTTATCCCTAAATCATCATCAAAACCTCATTGGTATAATAAGAGACTAATACATCTAAACAATAAAAAAAAACAAAGCTTTTAAATTAGTTCGTGAATCTAACAATGATAGTGTTTTCTATAATAAATTCAAAAACAAAATTCTAATTAAGCAGTACGTTTTAAGTATGTAAACAAACTTGAAACTAATAGTAAATGTTTCTGGATGTTCATAAGAAACAAAAAAAGATCCACTGGTATTCCTAATTCGGGCACGAGTACGATAACTTTGGCGCCAAGATATAATAACGGTTTTTGGTAGAGGGGCTTAATACAAGAATTTTTTACTACGGGAGGGGGGGGTCTATCTCCCCTCGTTTAGGCGGGAGGGGCAATTTTATAAAAATTTACTTAAAATCTTTAAAAAAATATTAAAAAAGAACGGCAACACTTACCGTTATAAATTATACCTTTTTCAAAAGTCAGAACTCTACAATTTATAATAAATTTTAAGTAAAGTTGTTTCAGTCAATAGTTTTTGAAATAATTGACTTCAAACTCAAAATTTATGAAAAAAAAGTTAAAAAAATCACTTTGAGTATTATTTTTCTCATGATTATAAACACCAATAAAGAAGTAATTGATGCAGTTAACTGTTCTAATTATTTTTTAATCAAACACTGAAAACTATTCGTTTCTATGTTTTCTAGTTTTTGAGAAAATTGAAAAACAAAACAAAATAATTTTGTATCAGATGGGTGCATGTAAAGTGTCTTTTGCATGTAAAGAATCTGGATTTAAAAAAATAATTGATATTATATACATAAACGTATGTACATATGTCATGTCCATTTCAATCTCTTTTTTCTAAATATTTGAGCATGAAAATTTATTGCATTATAAAAAAATTTGCATTACCTTTACGACAACACAACGGCAGCAAATTCTCATAGTTTCTTAATATGCACATATGTTTGTGTCATACATAGATATGCATATAACTATGTACACACATATAATGCAGCCACAGTAAAAAGTATGTATATAGTTAGATCATAAAAAACAAGACCAAGCATTCGATGTTTGTACCGTTATTTTTATACAGGTTTGGTGCAGGTTATTGTTTACCAAAGCCATTCTTCATTTAACGTTTGAAAGAGTAGTGTTTCCTTTTTAAGAATGGCGGCTAAGCATCCACTTCTTCACCCAAAATTAAATAATTTTTCGATTTTTTGTTCGTTTGGGGATTTGGTGTCAACAAACGAAAAAAGTATCCCGTTTTTAGAAGAAATCGGGTTAATTTCCTCCAAAACGTCTACTCCACCTCTGTGTTGTGATATTTTAATGACCGTGGAAAATTCAAAAAGTGCAAAGTTCGGTTGGTAAATAACCGCATTAACTGTAATAAAATCACAAAGGTATATATGAAATTTACGATGCAAACAGTGAGATGCCCAAGGGGGGGCATGCTGCCCCCCTGCAACCCCCCTGCTTGGGCTCACTATAGGCTTTGGGGAGGGTGAAAATTTTATTATATGCAAAGTTTCTTTAAAATTAAAGAATCTTTTGGGTTTAAAGAACAAGTATAGTTTTACTATTTTTCAATTACATATCTTAAAAACTAGAAGACATAAAAAGAAGTAGTTTTCTGTATTTAATAAAAAAATAATTGGAGCAGTTAACTACATCAATTATTTTTTTATCGATATCCATAATCATGAGAAAAATAATATTCAAAGTGATTTTTGTAACTTTTTTTTAATAAATTTTGACTTTGAAGTCAATTATTTCAAAAACTATTGACTGAAACAACTTTACTTAAAATTTATTATAAATTGTAGAGTTCTGACTTTTGAAAAAGGTATAATTTATAACGGTAAGTGTTGCCGTTCTTTTTTAATATTTTTTTAAAAATTTTAAGTAAATTTTCATAAAATTGCCCCTCCCACCTAAACGAGGGGAGATAGACCCCACCCTCCCGTAGTAAAAAATGCTTGTATTAAGCCCCTCTACCAAAAACCGTTATTATATCTTGGCGCCAAAGTTATCGTACTCTCCCCCTAATTCGATTCATTATCTGGGTGAAATATCAAGTGAACATTCAAAAATTTGTAATCTCTTTGCTATTTTTTTTAATCAATATTCAAGCTTTCGTGTCCTGCAACAAATTTAATTTTCACTTACAGATGTGTCTTGTTGAAGACACACAATTAGGTTACGACGGCTTTGCCCCCATTATCTTTAAAAAATGTGTAGCAAGCAGTTCCACTTGAAGTTATCTTCAAATGTTCTCTCCTAGAATAATGTATGTTAAAGTCCTTTTATTACCCCAATTTTTAAGTCGGGATCAAAACACCATGTTACGAACTACCATCATATTTTCAAGATATGTCCTGTTCCAAAACTATTCGAAAAGATTGCTTATAATAAGTTAGTTTTTGTATTAAAAGAAGATATTTCGCCTTTGCAGCACGGTTTCATTTGTGGTAGATCAACGACTACCAACCTGACCGTTTTTAGCAATTATGTGTTTGAACAAGGTTTTCAATGTGACACAGTTTACACAGATTTCTATCTCTGTTTCTAAGCTGAATAAAATAGGTTTTCACTCTAATTTATTACAATGGTTAAAATCTTATCTTACAGGCAGAGTTCAGTTTGAAAGAATAAATAACGTTGTTTCCAATCCCATTGAAGTGACTTCCGGAGTTCCCCAAGGTAGTCACATAGGACCCCTTTTATTTCCTATTTTCATAAATGACATTCCAAGATTTCTTACAAATTGTCTATATTTGATGTACGCTGATGATTTGAAATTATTCTTAAGCATTAGATCAGCTCTAGATTGCTTTAACCTTCAAAAAGATTTATCAAACTTATCTGTTTAGTGTAATAAGAATGATCTTCACTTAAATGTTTCAAAGTGTCATAGTATGACATTTACGAGAAGTACTCACTTTTGTCTATAATATAGGAGAAACTTCCCTTTATAAGGTAAATGAGAAGAAGATCTTGGTGTTGCATTTGATGGTAAGCCTAGTTTTTTCCAGTAATGTCGACTATATTGTTGCTAAGGCGAACTCAATGGTGGGTTTTCACTAAAAGAAATTCCAAAGATTCTTCAGACCCGTTCACTCTAAGATCACTTTACTTCTCCTAAGTAAGATCAGTGTTAGATTAGAATGCTGTTGCACGATTTGGTTGTTTCAGTGAGAATCGAAAGAATCCAGAGAAGATTTACGAGAATGGCAATCAGGAATTTGAATTGGAATATCGATGTGCCCTCTTATAATTCCAGGTGTTTATTACTAGGCATCCAAAATTTTGCAACTCGGCGTAAATATTTCGCGATAATGTTCGTGAGATATATTATTAATTGTTATATGTGTTCGAGACTTAAAATATATCCCTTTCGGCTGTTTTGGTCGTAATGTTATTTTAGTGAAACAATTTTATTTCCTTTTCCGACGTTTCGACGATGGTTGACGTGAAATGTTCTGGATGTCTTGTTTACGATTTATATTGTTTTTGTTATTAATAATATGAAGCGTTTCTAGTGTATACCGCTTGGAGACATGTTTCTCCCTTTCCAGGATTTCCACTCTGTCAAAATCTGGTTTGTGTCCAAGCTCAATGGAGTGAGCTTGAGAAGGCCAATGCTGTATTCCCTTACATTACTTTAGATGGCGCTTACAATCCAGGATGGATCACGGCCTCAACCAGCAAACCTCTCCAGCTAGCCCGGTCCCTAGCTAGCTGCCACCAGTTACGCACACCAAGTTGGTTGAGGTCTTTCACCACTTGATCGCGCCACCTAAGAAAAGGCCTTCCTCTGTCGCGTTGTCCACCGGGGTTTGATACGAAGACTCGTCGAGCTGGTGCGTCGATGTGCATGCGCTCCACGTGACCTAGCCATCTCAGTCGCTGTATTTTTAGCTTTTTGACCAGGTTTATATCGCTGTAGAGCCCGTAAAGTTCGTCGTTAAATCTTCTTCTCCACTCACCACCGATGCACACTGGGCCAAACATAACTCGAAGGATCTTTCGCTCAAAGCAATCCAGCTGGTTTTCATCCGAATTTGTCAGTGTCCATGCCTCTGCCCCATACAGCAGGACTGGGATGATTAAAGTTTTATATAGGGTCTCCTTGGTTCTTTGAGAGAGGGCTTTACTACTCAAATGCTTTCTAAGCCCGAAGAAACAGCGATTTGCAAGTGTGATTCTTCGTTTGATCTCCGCACTGATATTGTTGTTCGATGTAATAGTGGATCACAGGTAAACAAAGTCTCTGACTACTTCGAAGATATAACCGCCAATCGTGACGTTTTGTCCCAGTCGATGGTGCTGGACTTCTCTTCTCGATGACAGCATATACTTAGTTTTCGTCTCGTCAACAGTCAAACCCATCTTCGCCGCTTCCGCTTCAATACTTGCAAATGCTCCACTGACAGTTCGCTTTGTTCTGCCTATGATGTCAATGTCATCAGCATTAGCAAGGAGTTGAACGGACTTTTGAAAAATTGTGCCTCTGGTGTTGTCATTTGCGTTGCGCACAATTGCTTCCAGCACGATGTTAAGGAGATTGCATGATAGCGCATCACCCTGTCTCAAACCTTTCTCGACATCAAAGTCGTTGGTGAAGTTCTTACTGACTCTGACGGAGCAGCGAGATTCCTTCATTGTCATTCTGCACAAGCGGACAAGTTTGGCAGGAATGCCGAGATGTGACAAGGCTCTGTATTACTCTTCTCTATCAACGCTATCATAGGCGGTTTTAAGGTCGATGAAGAGATGGTGCGTATCGATTTGGAATTCTTGGCCGACATAATTTTGTATGCGATGTTGAGGAGACTTATACCTCTGTAGTTGGCGCAGTTCAGAGCATCTCCTTTTTTGTGGATAGGGCACACTATGCCGAGCTTCCATTTATTGGGCATACTTTCCTCCCACCAGATTCTAGAAATGAGATGGTGTATGCTCCTGACCAAGTCAGCTTCCGCTGCCTTAAACAGTTAAGCTGGCAGGCCATCTGAACCCGCGGCCTTGTGGGACTTAAATTTGGATATCGCCGTTCTCGTCCAAGTTGAATGGGTTGTTCTGCATAACAACGGATGGTTGGCAGTCTTCGCCGCTTAGCAGCTTGGAAAAGTGTTTCTTCCAAATTCTCAGCACCGCTGTCTTCCCAGTGCTTTTTAACTTAATGTCGGATTTGTGGTTGGAAATTCGTTGATGAAGAATTTGTTTCGTTGTACCGATGTAGGAAAGATTTTAATTTTCTTTCGCAATGCCACGACAGTTAATTTTATAGACTACGTCTGTGCACTTATCCTGTTCCGTTTCTGTTTTCATGTTGGCGAAAAGAGGTGCCAGCGTCCTATTGGATTTGGACGCTAAATTGACGTCATTAGTACTATGTTTTACCGTCTCTGTAAAGTCTTCTGACAGTTTGGGAACATAAAATATACTCTTATAAATACCTCACTCTTTTTGCCGATTATCAACAGGAGCTTTGTGTTTTTGGCGAAGTATCAAGCTCCGTATGATTTCCATTTGATAACCATTATCATTTGCGGCGTGAAATTCCCGGTCATCTCAACGCAAAGAATTTTTGAACTAGATTAAAGGCTGTACTAATAAGAATATGCTTTGCTTGATTGGATCTAAATTTGAAGAGTCTTCCAGATGCTGTGTATTTCTGATACCAATTAATAGAGAGTCAATCATTAACGCGATGAATCCTGACGTCTAAGAACGTTAACGCTCTGTTTTGTTGCCTCTCAACGGTAAATTGTATTTTTTCATGATATGAATTAAGGCATCGTGAAACATTGTCGATATTTGACGATTATCTTTGGTTTGTTACTATCGGCAAATTTATTGTCCAAAAGTTGTACAAAACTAAATTTTTTTTTTAAACATTGCCGTATATTTGTCTTTCATTGTATTATTTATATATATTATATAGTTGTAATACCTACTAAATTTAAGTTTGCCAAAATTTTACACCAAATGTTCTTATGTGTATGAGATGTTCAATTTATTTTTGTAAATAAAAGATCCCCTGAAGAAGACGGCAACCACCGTCGAAACGCCGGGAAAGGAAATGAAATTGTTTCATCAAAATAACATTACGACCAAAACAGCCGAAAGAGATATATTTTAAATCTCGAACCTATATAACAATTCAACCAATTGGTCAATAACTTGACAATAAGATATTATTAATTATAAAATCAATCGTCCACATTTGCTCTCTTTATTGAGTATTCAATTACCTAGGCGTTCATAGAGTTAACCATGCCAATATCTCGATGTTTAAGAGAGGCTAACTTAGTATGTATCGTTCTTGATTTTAATTTGAATTTAAGCTTTAGGATTATTTAAAGAAAAAATTACTGTCTAGTCTTTATTGAACACTGGTTGATAGTTATTTTTTATTATTATAATTATTATTATCCAATAATTGTTATTAAGTAGTCTATAAGAACCTTTGCGATTCGCTTGATGAAATAAATAAATAAATAAATAAATACCTTTCTATGGAATTAATTACGGATTAAAAAAAAAAACGTCCTTAACTGAATTTTCAGAAAAAATAAAATTCTATTCACTAAGCATTGATACACTTAGCTCGTGGAAATATATTTTTCCTCAGAAAATAAATTCCTAAATTATATGCATGCATTTTGAAACACCCGCTATACCGCACACATATAAATATATGTACATAGGCTACTAAATATTAATATATTACTTAAAAGATTTATTTTTAGATCGGGCCCAGAGTCGTTGTTGTTGATGAAATCAAGGAATATTTATATGGATATGAAGACCATGTATGCCACAACCTAATGAAACTCCTTCGTAAACAGAACAAATTATTTATTTAACATCGAAAAACAACCTAAAGCAGCAATCAGCCCAATTACAATAAGCAGCTAAATACATATCTAATATAGCTAATTAATTAACTGGCAATTTTATATTACACATCCTGAAACAAAAACAACCCAATAAAAGTTGAGTATCGTAGATAGCGATATATTCAGGTTCAAGGCAAAAGCCTACATGAAACCACTGCTGAGTGGAATGGAGAAGATACTTTACTTTTTGGGAAGAAAACTTCTTATGATGAATACATAATTTAAGAAATTACTGTTGTAAGTAAGTACTCATGATTTGATAAAATATGAATAAATTATTTAAATGTGTTTCTATCCCAAAAAAAAATCGAAAAAAAGGCGACGAGGTTTAAAATGAGACAACATTTAAAATTAAGATTTGCTTATGAATCGATTCTAATAAATAATTTGCAAAAATAATTTATGTATGTGAAAATTAACTGGCACAAGGACTTTTAAAGTATATACCGCTTTGCTAACGTGTGATGTTTTTCTTTTTTTTTAGAGCAAAATATTTTCTTTTTTAAGTTACCTATTGTAGTATATACACTATGGTATTAGCCATCAGAAAAAACGATTTATTTGTTTCCCCCTTAAAAATCCTTATTCACTCTTAAATATTTTTCTCCTCCGCAAGCAATTTATCCTTAAAGTGGAGACATTTTTTTCTGGCAACACGTGCCCTTGCACACTTACCAAATAGCACAAGGTTCCTATACTGTATAATATACAAAATGACTGTGCGGGTATTTTTTTTTTTTAATTTTATGTGACAGCCACCTTTTGGTACCGTATGGCTTTTAACCACGGAAATGTATACGAAAAGACTTATTTCATTTTTCTGAGGGAGATACAAAATTGCCAAAGTTTAAAAAATATACAACAAAAAATTATGATAAGTATATTGAATTAAGCTAACAGATGGGCTAAAATATATTTAATTAAATAGTATGAGCAAACTAATACTTCCTAGGCATAAAATGTCTTACTTCCAGAGGCTACATAAATACTTTTCAATGTAAAACCATTTGAACTTAAAAAGTGACATAATTACAATTATTATAATTGGCGTGCAAACTTTTCTATTAGATAAGTACCAATTTTGGTATGCAAAATAAATCCTTGTATTTTTTCAGTTTATGGCTGTAATGTTAACTTGTCCGGGGTAATCATTTTTTTTAAATCAGAGAAATAATTGGTCAGAATAATGCTGGACTTACACGACTGCCAAGTTCGCAGTATTTACTGCCAAAATACGGCTGTCATTAATTTAATTAACGACATTCATTTACATGAAGCTAAAATAATGACAGATAAAAATACTGCCAGCTATGGCAGTAAAGAATGAGCACGTTCATTCTTTATTGCAAATTGTCATTATTTGAAAATTGTTGTCAGTATCGAATTTACACGATGTCGGTATAATCCTACAACTTAACGAAAATTCTGGCTAGCAGTTTTTTAATGACGAATATACTGCCACATTGATCACGAATACACTTCCGCACGCTAAAAGAATCTGCTGCCGAAACTCAAATGGAAAGAGGAAAAAGCCGAAGCATATAAGGTGAATCTCAACTATCAACTTTCCCAAGTAGATACAAACGAATTTGCATCAATGAGAGGAACCCACATACTCACGAATTGTATACTTGAGGCAGCAAAACCCTTTCAAAAAGAACCCAGTCAAGAAGGAAGATAACCATGGTTTGACTGGATATGTGAAAAAGCCAGAAAAAAATCGTACGCATTTCTACGGGTGTTGAGAAATAAAAATACGGTATATGCTAAGCAACTATACCAAAATGCTAACAAAGTAGTTTATAAAAGCATTTGCGTACAAAAACGCAAAAATTATACAGCGAGAATAGCTGCAAAACAAGGCAATTAATGGTGCTTCTCTTGGGCAAAACATCAAAATTGAAGCTTCCGTCTTAGCTACTTACTTTGAATCGCTTTTAAAAGAAACATTGTCCCTATAAGCAGTCACTCTCTTAGACCGAAGTATCACCCCTGAAGACGTAAGTGGAGTAATAAGCCGATGTGGCCAAAACAGAGCTCCAGGAGAAGACCAGATACCCCACCAATTTTTCAAAGGAGAAACGGAGGACTTCGTGAATAAGCTGACCAAAGCTTTCAAATTCATATTTTCTTCAATGACATTCCTAACGGCTTTAAAGATAGCATCATATTTCCCATTTTCAAAAAAGGAAACCCAAGAGAGCCTTGCAATTATAGAGGAATATCCCTTCTAAATTGGAGAGGCTTATGAAGTGGGTAGAGGAAAATGATATACTGAGCGAGTCCAAAGCTGGATTCCGGAAAGGGTAAGTATTGCCAAGGACTATCAAGAAAAAGGAAAGAAGCTTTATGCTTTTTTCGTAGACTTCAAAGCAGCTTTTGATTCGGTTGACACAAAGGCATTAATATACAAATTAAGTTGCATAGGAGTGCCTACTAAAGTACTGAAGGTACTGCAAAACCTTAAACAGGGAAACCGAAAAGCAGTATGGGACGGAGACAGGTTGTTGAGATTGGGTCGAACCGAAAACAGGAGTCAAACAAGGTTGTCTCTTAAGTCCGCTACTCTTCTCTATCTACTTAGATGACATAGTAAATTTTTTGCCAGGAGGAATATCATTTGGTGGGCTCATAATAAATGACATCATCATTCTTGCAGAAACACCAATCATGATGCAAATGATGATAAACAAGCTGGAACAATATTGTTCTCATTGGAATCTTCAAGTTAATGCCAGCAAATCCAAAATAATGGTCTTCAGAAACGGAAATGGGCGTTATGCAAAGAACAAGAGATGGACGTGGCTAGGAAAAGACCTTGAAAAAGTCTTACTAACATTATAATGTGAAAGTTTGGATGCATGGATGGATGGATTGATGTATGGATGTTTGTTGCTCAATAACTCCGGAACAGCTAAACGGATCTGGATGAAATTTGGAACAGAGATAGATTATTGTCTGGAATAGGCCACATGCTACTTTTTATCCAAGAAAAATGTATGATTCCCGTGCGATAGGTGTGTTTTAATTTTTCATAGAGCTCATCCTACGAATAGCCAACATAGCTTTTATTCACAAGGTGCATAGAAGAACACGGATTTGCATGAAATTTGATTGGTAGATGGATGGGGTACTGGATTCTCACATATGTCATTTTTATCCCGAAAAAAATTAACGGTTCATATGGGAGAGGCTTAAATATGAAAAATATACTTTGTGTTTGTTCCGCTTTCACGCCTCAACCACTGAACGGTTTTTAATTGTAGGTGTATAGATGTCATTAGATTCCCGTGGGATAGAAAGTCCGTATACCATCGCACGGGCATCTGCTATTAAAAATTGTGTGAAAAAATATATTGTAATTCATCAATTGAGAACGAATGGGCCGACTTGGCTCGAACTCTATTTTAGTTGTTCGTAAAATCCAGGAGAAGGTTTTTGCGAAAGAAAATTTTGGGTAAACCCTCCAGAAATTTCGGGAAATTTTGAAAATCGAAAATTGATTTTTTGTATTTAATTGTGTATGCAAATGTTCCGGAGTGGCTTTTCAAATAAAAAAATAGAAAATTCTTAGTGGAAAACTCGGAAAATTCTAGAAAAACGCGAACGTTTTTCTCTCGATGATATATAAATA
The DNA here is from genome assembly GCA_910595825.1 of Philhelius pedissequus. Classification (NCBI taxonomy): domain Eukaryota; kingdom Metazoa; phylum Arthropoda; class Insecta; order Diptera; family Syrphidae; genus Philhelius; species Philhelius pedissequus. The sequence continues at coordinate 9,880,650 of OU343161.1, read as the reverse complement.
GATAAATTTATAGCATGATTTGATGATTTTGGACAAATTAAAGGTGGAAAATTCGTTGTGAAGCTTGGAAAATTTCGGATAATCCTACTGATATTATAAATGTAAAAGTTTGGATGGATGGGTGGGTGGGATGGATGTATGTTTTTTGCCCAATAACGCCAGAACGGCTGAACGGATCTGGATAAAATGTACCACATGGACACACACATACTCGATTATCACATAGGTCATTATTATCCCGAAAAATGGAACCGAACAGTTCTTATGCCTATATGGGAGAGGCTTATTTATGAACAAAATATATACTTGGTTGTTTGTTCCGCATTCATGCATCAACCATTGAATGGATTTTAATGAAATTTGGTAAGCATCTGGAAGATTATCCATGATTTATTTTTTCCAACTTTATTTTTGTAGTTCTTACTTTGTGAACATCGAAGCCTATGAACACGACAAAATCTAAATTTTTGGCCAACAGCAAGCGGCTCGCGAACCAGCCCACATACAAGATGAGCACAGCGAGCGCGAGCACGCTAGGCGAGCATGTTCGTCGTTTGTGCCTACATTCAACAACTGGGTTTTGAATGAAATTTTGTAGGTGGATAGATGATTTCATTAGATTCCCGTGGGTCCGTAGCATCGCACGGGTATTTTCTAGTAAATAGATAAATGTAAGAGAATACCTTAATAATTTTCAATTTTTGTTAATTGAAATTATTTCGATTTGTCTAAGCTTTATTACCGTTATTATACGTACATACTATACCATCAACCGGTCGATCTTTTCACAGAAATGTCATGTTTTAATTCAAACTAGCCGACCCAAATCTCGAAATTCGAGTGCCAATTTATTTATTTAATTAATTATCATTCAATAAAAGACAGACAATTCATGATTTTTTTAAATTGTTGAATGAAATGAGAAGTATCTACTAAGCACTCAATCCTGGAGTCTAAAGGAAAACAGTTAATGGTACACAAACTTTCAAACCTATACACATTAACAAATTTTGTACAACAACAAATGTTCCTGGTTCTTACTCAAGCACCTTTCATTATTTCCATGCTAAACCAAAATACGTACATACAAAAATACTGACGCCTTAAAAAATTAAAGATAACAATGGAGTTTGGGTTGAAATTAAATATTTATTTACACTTTTCAACCACTTTGCTGTACTCAGCTATTCACCATCCTATTATTGCCCAGCACTAACACAATTCAATAAATAAGTATGCAACGAACACTCAAGAGTATGCAATTTCTAATTCCTTTTGTATATTTCATTAAATTATCCAATGCACAAACCAATTTCATTTTTCGGCAACAAATGTCGCTAGTGTAGGGTGTATTTTTTGCATTTTTACTTGCGATTATAGGTATTATAAGGCTAGTTATGCATTCGTCGAAAAAAAAAGTTGTGAGATAACAATCAAACATGACATTACGATGATAGCGAAGACGAAAAAAGATGGTATGAAAATTCTGTCCATCTGTATCTCTGTCTGTCAGTCTGTTAGTCTGTCTGTATGTATGTATAGACACCTACAACCCAAACGGGTGGGCCGAATTGCTACAAACTTGGTATATAAAGTTTTTTAGCTATTGTACAGAGGGGAAATTGAATTTTTTTTTAGCTCAAAAAATAACGGTACCTGCCATATAACCGTTACGTTCAAACCTATTTTTCTCGGAAACGGCTCTAACGATTTTGATAACAAAAAATCAGTGCGGCTTCTTAGCTACGACCGATCATATGGTTGAAAAAAAATTAGAAAAATGTCTAAAAGCGGTACTTTCCATAGGACCGTTTTTTGTTTGCTTTCGACTATCTCATAAACGGCTGAACCGATTCTTCGAAATTTCACACATATATAGGTTTAGGTTGCCCAAATGATACCGCGTACCAATATTTTTAATTAGTATTTTTTTGTATGTTTAAAATCATTTAAATTTTTTTTTTTAATTAATATTTCGAAAACCGCTCATTAAATTTGTTTCAAAAATTATATTTATATGTATTTATTGAATATCTATGAATTAGCGTTATTGATTTTTTTTTGAAAAATGTTTTCAAAAAGCTTAAAAAAAAAACTTTTTTTCTCAAAAACCGCTCCACAGATTTTTTAATTATTTTTCTCATAAGTTCATATTTATCTAACAAATTTAATTTTTAATAGAAATCTTTTGCATAGGATGTGATCGAACATAAGAGCAAGTTCATGCGATCCAGTCGTGCATTTTTTTATTTATTGTTTTAAGCAATTTCTGTGTGGTATATTTAAATAATTTTAGCATTCTGCACATATATGCAAGAAATTTTTTCGTTTTATATGTAATTTATGCCGCTTCGGTTTTTGTGGGCCGCTAAAAGTGTACCACAAAAAACATGTTCGCCGTTTTATTATATGATAAATTATGGTTAAAGTTGTTTAACATCTGAACGCCAGTGTTTTGTCAACGCAAAACGCCTGTGGAATTGATTACCGCGACAAATTAGAACTTTAAGTAGAACTATTTCTTTAAAGAGAGCCCTCAAAATATATTTTGGAAATATGAATGTAAGAAATTAAAATTAAAATTATGAACTTCTTAAAATAATTATGTATTGAATTTACGAAACTAATTTGTAAACTTTATCTTAACTTCTGTACAATTAATTATTCACTATATACATAACTTATTATATCTAACAGTGTAAGCATATCGTAAATAAAATAAAATAAATGAAAAATAAAAACTAGCAGACCCGTTCTAGCATTGCATCATAATTTTTTTAAATTTCTTAATGCTTACTTATAAATTTGTACATATATCTATACATATGTATATACCATTAACACATCAAAGGCCTGTTCAATAGAGCTTACCACAATTTCTTACATATCTATTAATAAAAAGTTTATATGCTTACCTCAACTGAATAAAGAATTGATGTTTCTCACGGAATAAGGTATCCTGTTGATTTTTATACATTTTTTAATTTTTTTAAATTTCAAAATTAGATATATGTAATATATTCTCTAAGATCGACCCACATAAATCACATAAATGTTTATGATATACCTTAGGCTTTTTTAGGCTTTTAATTGTTACTATTGTTTAAGGGTTATCTGCAACCGTTAAAAGTGAGCATTTTTTTTTGTTTTTTTTTTTTCACTACAATTAAAATAAATGGCGAAACTTTTCTATAAAAACAGAAAGATTTTCATAAAACAAAAAAGTTAAATACTCCTAGAGAGTACGCGTGACTAACTACATAAATTATTGTTTCGTTCTAATTAGTGAAATGATAATCATACTTTTAATTTCCAATGAAAAAATAATTGACTTGTTTGATTTCAAAAAAAAAAAACACATTTTCAGACATTTTGATTAACAAAAATCTAAAGATCAACGACATTTTTGTATACCAAAATATTCATAGCCATTTATTGTTTATGTTATTATACCACATCTACAGAGTATAGCGATAAGCCCTAAAGCTATTTTGTTATATATTCTCTTTTATAATCTTGAAATTGAAGTAGGTTTGTTAACATTGTAAATACAGCTGGTGTCCTATTTCATACACATAAAATACACATATTACTACTAAAGAACAAATGTTTAGTTTGTAATAGAATATTAATATATATGTACATATGTTTGTTTTGAGTTAACCGGGCCGTGTCACTCAGATTTTTAGCATGTAAACAAATTGAAAAGTTCAAAGAAGAACCGATTCGTTTAATTTCAAAAAAGGTATAATGTCTAGACTCTAAAGTTAGAAAATGCTTTTCTTTTGTTATTCTCTTCACGGCTTCTTAGATTTCTTTAAATACATTAGTGCTAGCAATTATATTTTTAATTAAAGTGCTATTTTCTTTAAGTGACTTTAAAAATAGAAAGATTTTGTTTTTGTTCAGACAACAGCATTACGACTTGGTATGCAAAGATTATGAATTTTTTTGAAAAAAAAAAAAAATATATATATATAACAATAGATTTAAATTAATTCAACTGTTATTTTTGTATTGCGATGTATTTGCAAGATGTTGGGATAACCAAAATAATAAGCTTTTATCAAGTTCGATTTGCGACAGATTTGTTTCTTTAAGGAAAAAAAAAACAAAATTCGTCAACCTATTTTACAGCAATCTTTCCATAGAACTTCAAGTAGGTACTCTTTCTAGCAAGCTTTCTGGTGTTTTCTTTCATTTTTAGAAATAAAAAATAGATAAAAATTAACGTCAAGTCAGCACAGTGATTTTTAATTGTTGAAAAAATTTCTTGGGGACATACAAAATCTAAAAAAATATTTAATTTTAAAACTTTTTGTTACATGTTTTTTGTTTTTGTGTAATCCGACTGTACACACAAAAAGCACAACTCCATTTTATCCATTGGAAAATCGAAAGCTTCGGCGTTTTGTTGTTTTCCAAAAAACTGTCAGAAACACTGTTTTTCATTTTTTATACATTCAAGAAAAAAGAATTGCCATTAAGATGTATTTAAACCCCGTGGAATAATATTGCGTATTGCAAATTCGCTCAGAAATCATTAAATATTTACATATATTATTTATAAAGTATTTCTCTTCTATGTAATCGTTATTGGTAGTTTGGTCTATGACATTTTGACTGTAGGAAGTTAGAGGAACTGTTCGGGAGGAACTATTACCAAAGAATTCGAGTATTGTGTAACTCTTGCAGTTGTTAAACAAAGCGAGCATGTTGACATAAAGTAAAGGTTAAGCAGTAATGTTTGGGCTTAATACATATTCTTACTCGCGATATATGGGAAGGAACTATGCTTATGGCAAGTTATGGATTCGTAAAAAATCGAAATCGATTGAATAGTTAAAAAAAAAAACTATTTTACTTAAATAAAAACAAGAGCACCTCCCATAAAAATTTTTAAAAACCCGTTAAGAAAAAAATGTATTTATCAAAAACAGCCCCAAAAATTTTGATTAAAAAAATGTGTGCAGTGTATTTTTAAGTAAGAAAATATTTTATTTTACGCACTTCTTAATGATAGGTACTTCCCACTTTTCATATTTTCGACTTTTTCACTATTCGATGAACCAATTTAAATTATTTTGTTTTATGTAAATGCTCCCCAAAAGTGCTAATAAGAATGATTTTTCGATTTTTAAGATATTTATATTTTTTTGTATCGATTTTTCAAAAACCAATCACTGAACACTTCTTAAATCAAAATTTCACATGAATATTAATAACTACTTTAAAATGCCTTGTCAATTTTGTTTTTCTAAAAATGCTGACCTGGTCCAACGGGTCAAGGTCCAACGACTTAGATGGTTGGGGCATGACGATCGAATTGTAACCAACGATGCGGCTGTTGCACTGTCGCAAAGCCGCATTAGCAATGCATTAGGGGCTAGAGAAAAAAATGTATCTTATGTCACTAGTTGTGATCATACACCCCAGAAACACTGGCGAATATTTATTTTTTAATTAGATTTTCGATGGTTTTCAGATACGGAAGGACGATAGGCTTATTGGTCTGACGTTTTTAATCTCAAAGTGGGTGGATTTGCCACTACAAGCAGACCCGAACATACTAGCTATAGTTAAGGCATATCTAATATCTAGACAAATTTTGTCTTTGGAGCTTTGGAGAATAATTGGCCCAGATCACAGATAAAATGAAAATACTTTTTCTACATATTTGAGAACTATAACATTAAATGTAAAGTTATTTATTTTAAAATATTTTATTTAATCATTTGCAGATTATTTTTAAACACAGAATTTTTAAATTTATAATTTTGAAAATGGAATTTTTGAGAACGAATTTTCATCATCTTGGGAAATGATTCCGCTAAAAACGATCAACAAAATTTACATTTTTAAAACACTTCTAATTTTATAATCCCTCATAAAAGAAAGAACCAATTAATAGCAGCCTACTCATAAAAATATCCTTAAAGTTTCCTTCGCAAGAAATTAATAAATGGAATTAAAACACACGCCAATATTCATGTGTTAACAAGAGCCATATTAAAAAGATGTCCCCCTGCCTTAAAGCATATTCCCGAATTTATTATCAAACGAGTGTGTTTTTCGTAATAAAATCCTTTTAACGAGAGAAATATATGTTGTATAGAGAGGTAGATCTACCTTCTCCAACCCAATGCGTAAAAAGCAATTAAGCCTACTTCTCAACAACTGCAACATATGTTTTTTATTGCTTGACAAATTAAATAGTACTGCTACCTTAAAAAGTTAAATCAAAAAGTTTAAATATTAATACTCTTATAAAATTAATATTTGCGCCAGTTAAATCTCGAAAGGGAAAAAAAGTGACCTTTTAATTTCATGCATATTTTTTTTTTTTTGCCTTTATAAAGAAGTGTACAAATATTTTTCATTTTGTTTTAATAAAAATTCTGGATAGTAAACAGAAAAAAAAATTAATTAAATAACATGCCAGGAATCCCAACATATTTGACTTTGCCCAAAACAATTGAATGTCATTTTCGTCTTATTATAATATATTCTCGGAATTCATTTTTAATATTGTCTCTTTGAGGAGGAGAAAAGTTCAGTTGAAGGCTTTATTTGGAAATCAATACCTTTTATGTTATCAATTGATGGAAAGGTATTTCTCTGCAGGAATGTTCCAGAAATTTTTTTTGAATATCTTCATAGAGTTCGTTTTGTGAGCCTGATAATTATAGGTTGTTTTTTAGATTAAAACATTATTAGAATCTACTAAGGAATTAATTTGTGTATTACAGTGAAAGCTCTAATAAGCGGACGATTATGGTTCTCCAATTTTTGTCCCGTTATGAGAACTATCCGATTAAGGGAAATAAATAGAAACGAAATGATTTCAAAAATTAATAGGTTAGGTTCCAAATGATTTCATTTCATACAAATTACAAAAGTTTAGTGTATCATTCATGGCTTACGCCGTCTGTCAGTTGATAATTATTAATACTTAATTAATTAATTTTGTTTAATATACAAAATTGAAACATAAAATTAAAAAAGTTCTTCTAAGATCCGTTTTCTGTAGTTAAGTGCTAGCTTGGTGTAGTTGTAAAGGGATTCTCAGTCTAAAACTCCGTTTAAAACATCGATGACTTCCTCTTGACTCAGGTAGTTTTTCCAAGTGTACTCCTTCTGGTTTCGACCAAAACAGGACATCTTCCCAAGAAATGGAACATGTTTTCGCGTTCTCTAGTGTTACATAATCCACACATTTCTTCCAAATCACTCCTGAACATAGTTCAGGGGAAGTATCTCCCATCATGCTTTTTAAAACCAGTGACATGAGATCGGTCGGATACTCCGCCCTGAAGTAGTTATTTCGTTACAGGTTATTGTTTAGCCTTGCATATATGTCCCTGTGTAATGAACTTCTGGCTTTTATAGTATAATCCTCTCTCTTTCTTTCGTCCGCTAATGATATGAGGCTATACAGTTCGCTTTTCCACGTTTCCATCCTATCGCTTCGGAGTAATAGTGGATGTCCACAGTACTCTGCTAGATCTCTCCATGACTCGAACCATGATATTTGTTTTTGAATCACAAGCATCGTAATTTTATTTGGTAGTCTCCTATCATCCATTGCTATAGTCTTTAAAATATAGTCTATCTGTATTTTCAGAGTTGAAATAAATAAAGATGGTAGACCTGTCTCTAGCATTAGTATTTGATTCGCAGTACTATTAGGTAGTTTCAAGCTTCTTTTTAAGAAATAGCGCAGAAGCTGCTCAACTTCATCGAACTCCTTATGGCCCCAAACTTGAGCTGCATAACATATGATCGCTTTGGCTGTGGTTTCAAAAATATGATATTTTGATTCGTAGTGAACATCTTTACAGTGAACCACAGTCCTCCATGTTGCGTTTAATGCATGCTTCGATTTGGCCAACTTATCAATCATATGATTTTGGCAGTTCAGGTTTCTAGATATCCGCATACCAAGATAGTTGTATTCTTAATGATGTTTTGAGCTCCAAACTTCCAGGTTTCACTGCGGCCGCCTCCTCTACGGAAAATCATGACTTTAGACTTCTCTAGGCTCACCTGGAGCCTCCATTTGTTGCAGTACTCGAACAATCTATTGATCATCAATTGGAGACTACCAGGCGACTCCGCTAGCATCACAATATCATCGGCGAACACTAGTACCTTGATTAAAAGATCCGCTGAAACACGTGCTCCACTCTGCAATACCTCCTTTAAGTCACCTATAAATAGAGCAAATAATAAAGGACTCAGATTACATCCTTGCCTCATTCCTATTTCCACTTCGAATTGTTCGGATTGTTTGGATCCAAAAGCGACTGCAGAAGTTGTTGAGTTATAGAGGATTTCCAAAACGTTCAAAAGCTTTGACGATACTCCTTTGTTACACAGCTTCAGCATAAGTGCTTTCCTGTCTATGGTATCGAATGCCGCCTTGAAGTCGATGAAAAAACCGTACAGTTTTCTTTTAGATTTTATAAAGATTTCAGCTATATTGGTAAGCGAATAGATTTGGTCTATGGTCGAATAATTCTTTCGAAACCCAGCTTGCGACTCGCTTAGTAAGTTGTTGTTATGAACCCAATCATAAAGCCGTTTGCAGAGAAGTTTCGTAAAAATTTTCATAGATGAATTCAACAATGATATTCCTCTGTAGTTGGCAGCATCTTCCTTGTCACCTTTTTTAAAAATTGGGCAAATGATGGCTTCTTTGAAATAGAACGGTAAATAAGCTGAATCGTATGCGTCGTTTAAAGCTTTTGTTAGAGTCACTATAAAAAAAAGAGTGTCTATTATATAGAACTCTTGAGGTATGCCATTCGATCTAGGAGACTTGTTGTTTTGGAGCTCTTTCAATACAAGTTGAACCTCTGCACAGGAAAAAGGTGCATCCAACTCTTCGTTCTCATAAAAAGGTTTGGCAAATTGGAATGTGGAAGAGAAATTGTCTTTTGTAAACGTTTTGGAGTGTTTTGCAAGTTCTTCGATTTCAATGGGTGAAATAACTTGATTGTTACGCCTTTTACTAATTTTTCTAACTACTGTCCAAAACTCAGCAGTATTTCTGCAGTCTGCAAGGTCTTGAGCAAGTTTTCGTGAGTAAGTTTGGCGTTTATAGCTTAGTAGCTCTTTGTATTCTTTATTAACTGCAAGATATTGCGCTTTAAAAGAGATATTCTCTGGAAAAGTTCTTAGTAATCCTAGCCAAGCAAAAGATTTTCCTCGAGTTACCATACAATCATTATCAAACCATTTTTCGGGGTAGTGGATAAAAATGTTGTTTACCTGACATTGCACCGGAATAGACTTAAGAACAATATTGTCCAGCTCCGATAAGCTAAGACAAAATGTTGAAGATGATGTCGCTTGAAGGAGAAGACTATTATTCAAACAATGTGAGTACCTTTCGCAAAAACATTTTTCCACCTGAATTTTCCCGGAGTTACTGAGTCTTCTGGTTGCCTCTGGTTTCTATTTAGGTTGATTGTTAGTTGGATTGGGAGGTGATCGGAATATATTTCTGTTATGACTTCAATATCGTCCATCATAGCACTCCAGTCTCCTGACACCATTGCGTAATCGATTACTAAGTTTCCTTGTGGTCCTATAAAAGGAAGTCAGCTAATTTGTCTCCTTCCGCAGTACCATTGCAAACACTCAATCCAAAAGAATTACATAGATCGATAACTTTTTTTCCTTCTCTTTTTATTGTTGTATCTTTTGAACTACGATTTTCTATAAGCTTACTTTCACTTTCTGGCGCTCCGGTTCGGGCATTAAATTGTTAATGTCCATATCAAATAAAATGTCTCCAAGCTTAGTAAAGTCACTTTCCCAGCTGTTGCAATTTAAGTATATAGTGATGAGATTAAGTAAGGATCGATCAGTTTTAATTTCAATGAAATGTGTGTCTCTTATTAGCTTGTATTTGCCACTGACGCCTTTAAGATCATGTTTAAAACCCATGGGAATTCCCCCACTAGCCCTTACTTTTCGGTGATTTTTAAGTGCTGGTATCCATTTTAGTTTGTATTCGACGAAACTTGATTCAAAATTTTGTGTATGCTGTTCAGTTACATGTGTTTCAATTAATATAATCATACCCATTTATATATTGAATAAAATCTAAAACTGCAATCTTATTTTTTAAACCTCTAATATTATAACTTATAATTCTAGTTTTACTTAATTTAAAAAAATGACAGACGGCTTTTACCTAATTACAGTGGTTATAATTAGAATGTGCTATCTTGTTAGCACCTAGATCCGAAAGAGCAGAATTCGTTTTGTTTGTAGCCGAAATTGATGTTGATGAACAGCCGCCAACTTCATTTGACATTTCCTGCCGATGCATGACATTGACGTTTTTGGCAATTGAATCATTTTGTAAAAAGTTGTAAACAAACATTTTGAAAGAAATTCTCCCCAAGTTTGTGTTTTTCTTCCAATTTTTGCAGCCCATTCTCCTTATTTGTAACCAAAACTTGCATTCCACCACCAAATCATCAATACGGAATTTATCATCACGTAGAGACAATCTCAATCGTGGTTGTTTGGCGTAAATGTGTTTGCGGAGCTGAAGGAGTTTGATACAGAAGGAAAGAAAGTGACAAGTGCATAATAACGGAACGCGATGAGAGAAGGCACAATACACAATTAAACCAACTTAGTTAATCGGGAAAAATTCGAATAAGCTTTCAACATTACATTGCTCTAGATATAAGAGCTTCGCGTCCGCGGTTATCGGAGATTTTCTGTGGAATTGCGCTCTTAATAAGAATAAAATAGAAACTATATTGAGAACAGAAATTATGTTATGTGCCCGCGTAAGGAAGGATTTCTATCTTAAATGAGCAAGAAAAAGTCTCGGTTTATAGGAAAGTAATTATTTTTATGCGAAATTCGAAGAAAAGTTTATTCCCGAAAATGTGCCCGTTTAAGGAGATTATTAGAGATGTGAAGGTTATCCGGTAGGTATTTTGGTATCCGGCCTATCCGGCTCCTTTTATAATATCCGGCCGGAGCCGAATAATTATTTTATATCCAGCCAATATCGGATATTGGTTTTTTCAGTAAGATAAATAACAAAATAATAAGTTTTATGATCTGATTGATATTATTTCATATAATAAAGAGAAATTTAATATTGTCGGTTTCCACAGCCACATTATGGTGAATAAAAATTAAATTTTCGGCTTTCATGGGTACTTTTATTTATTTATAATTTTATTTTATGTATTTTCATCATAATAATAATGAGATTAGACTAATTAATAATACATCTAAAACAGAAAATAAAAAAAGGATATACAATAAATAATAATTATTAACATTAGTACATAACTAATAGTTTGTTAATTTAATTTATTAACTCGACCAATTATTTGTATGACTTGATGTTCAAAGGTTTTTTCAGGATATTATTATATTATAGCAAATAAAATAACTTTACTTCATATTTTTAACCTACGTTTCTTTGGATTTTTCCAACTTCTTCAGGGGTAGTTTATTTAAACATGAAATATTAAAAGTTTACATTGATTTTGACTTGCGATTATAGGTACTAAAAGGGTGATTTTTTTGCTACTTGGTTTTTGACGTTTATATTTTTGACAGACCACACATGACAAATTCCACGAACATTTGACATTTCGATTCAGTATTGTTTGCCAATTCATCATGAATAGACTTACGCCTGAACAACGTTTGCAAATTATTGAAATTTATTATCAAAATTCGTGCTCTGTGAAAAATGTGTTTCGCAAGCTACGTCCGTTTTATGGTCGTCATAATCGACCCACTAAATGGATACGTGAATAAGCAGAATTGCCATATTTGGAGTGAGGACCAGCCAGAGGCAATTCAACAGCTACCAATGCATCCCGAAAAATGCACTGTTTGGTGCGGTTTATGGGCAGGCGGCATCATTGCGCCGTACTTCTTCAAGGACGATGAAGGCCGCAGGGTTACCGTCAATGGAGAAAGGTACCGTTCGATGATAACAGATTTTTTTTTTGCCGAAAACGCAAGAATTGAACTCGGTCGACATGTGATTCCAACAGGACGGTGCCACATGCCACACTGCACGCGAAACCATGCATCAATTGAGAGGCGAATTTGGTGAGCAGTTGATCTCACGTTTTGGCGCAGTCAATTGGCCACCAAGATCATGTGATTTGACCCCGTTAGACTATTTTTTGTGGGGCTATGTTAAGTCTATTGTCTATGGGGACAAGCCAAACACGATTGCTGCCTTGGAAGCCAACATTGAACGCGTCATTGGTGAGATTCCGGCCGAAATGTGTGAAAAAGTTTGCCAAAATTGGACCTTCAGAATGGACCACCTGAAGCGTAGCCGCGGGCAACATTTAAGTGAAATTATTTTTAAAAAGTAAATGGCAGAAATTGGTTTATCGATCCAAATAAAAATTTCATTCACTTTTTACAAGTTTCTGTGTTTTTTTGAATTTTCAAAAACCAAGCTCTTAAAAAATCACCGTTAAGGCAAGTTACGCATTCGCCGAAAAAAAAGTTTTGAGATAACAATCAAACATGACATTACGATGATAGTGAAGACGAAAAAGATGGTCTAAAAATTGTGTCCGTCTGTATGTCTATCTGTCAATCTGTCTGTGTGTATGTATAGACACCTACAATGGGTGTGCCGAATTGCTTCAAATTTGATATAAAAAGTTATTTAGGTGTTGTACAGAGGGGAAATTGAATTTTTTTTTAGCTCAAAAAATAACGGTACTTGCCATATAACCAATACGTTAAAGCATAATTTTCTCGGAAACGGGTATAACGATTTTGATATAAAAAAATCATATGATTGAAAAAAAAAATTTAAATGTCTAAAAATGGATCGACCGATTCTTTTGAAATTTCACACGTATATAGGTTTATGTTGGCCAATTTATACTGCGTACTAATATTCTTAATAAATATATTTTTGTACTTAAAAATTTTATAGTTATATGTATTTGTTGAATACCTATAAATTGGCATTTGTGATTCTTTTTTTTTAAATTTTTTTTGAAAAAGTTTTGAAAAAAAAAAACATTTTTTCTTAGGAACCGCTACACAGATTTTTTTTTCTCATAAATTCAAATTTATCCAAGTAATAAAATGGCGTACCTCTTTTCGAGCTCAAATTAGTTTAAGTATTTATTTCAGAATTTTGAATTATTTTTTCTTTGATTAATCCGATTAAATTTTTTGTTTATAGGTTTATGTTATTAAATATTAAATATTGTCATACCATTTTTTTTTTAGAACAAAATTAATGAAATTTTGTATATGCATATACAAAATTGTGTTAAAAATGACTTTAAAAATATATTTAGATTTTAAATAGAAATCTTTTGCATACAATGTGATCGAACTTAAGAGCAAGTTCGTGCGATCCAGTCGTGCATTTTATTTTAATTAATTAAATTAAGCATAAATGGATAAAAAAAAGGACTTAAGATTTTTTTAAATAAATAATAAACGATTACGTTTGTTTTTGTATACTTTGTCAACATCCCTACTAGCATTATTTTTTAAAAATTCAGAAAGTAATGAACTTCTCTTCTCAACTAGCAATCTCAATATTCATCCAGTATATGAAATGACAGAAAATTCATTACAACAAATGCGCCATATACTTGCAGTGTAAAAGTAGGAATATCTTGTGGAAGTGGAGGAGAAGGAAACAACCATGTTTAAGTTGGTTTTACTTGTACCGGTCTGATTTGAGTATCAGACCACAAGACTATTATACTTTTTATTAATGCAGATATCCGGCTTTCCGGCCTGGCTGCAGGCCGAATATCCGGTATCCGGCCAAACTCACTATTCGGTACAACTCTAGTAATTATATGTTTATAGGAGCTGTCCGCAAGTAGAGCTTTCACTGTATAGGATGTTTATTGTAGTAGTAGACATTTTTGCTTTACCTTCAGACGAGGCAAGTATTGCTTTCCTTTTAGAAATAAAGTTATGCAGTTGTCTTAGTAAGCTACTTGTAGCTACTAGTGTTATTTGAAGAATATCGGCTATTCCCAACGCCAAAGTTTTGGGCGTTTTTAGTAGTTTGTTTTATACTTCTATTTTTGAGTCAGTCTTGCATTAATAAAATTTCAAAACACCGACAGAAATTATAGTCGTTTTTTTATCACCTTAAATAGTAGTGGAATTTATTCCCTACTTATTTTATGGGCTACTGTCTATAGGCCTATTACGGATGCAATAAGAACCATTATAAGCTGACGTAACACTAAAGTTGGTTATCTCGATTTTTGACTTAGGTCACATAAAGCCGGTCCTAATTTTTATAAAAATGACTTAGCATAAAGGAACATTAATAATTAAATCAATCTCAATTTTACAACACTTGGAGTTAAGCGCGGTCTGGAGGAACGGTGCTTTATGGTTGAATAAATAATTTACTTCGTCACATTCAGTTTTTCGTCGTCCAAATTTTGAGTCATATTCTTGTTCTAGTAATCTCTTATTTGATCTCATTATTGAAGAACACATTTGCACAGAACGCCCTTTATCATTTTTTTACTTACAATAGAAGCTCGATATAGTGCATCTCGTTCGAGTGCACTATCCAATTTTATACAGAGTACTCTAAATAGTGATCAAGACAAATCTCGATATAGTGAACACTGAATTTTTTTCTCAGAATTTTCCATCTACAATGCGTCCACAGCGTGCCGATAGTGTTTAACTGTTTAGTTTCATGTCATTTTAGCCCTAAACTGTTAAAACCTTTTGTGTCTGTGTCCTAGCCATCATGTAAGCAGTCATTTGCAAATGCCCATTAGTGTTTGGTTTCTTAATTTTGCTTGACAAAAGTGAAAGTAAGATAAACTTGTTATCATTCATTTATTAAACATTTATAATGTTAAAATATTAATCTTACTTAAAAAGGTTCTTCGGCAACGTTTTTGGCAAAAAAATTTAAATGCATATAACAAAATAACCAATAAGAGGTGTTATTTTGAATAGCCCGCTATTTCGGTAGCTGTCACTTTTGAAGCTGTCATTTTTTGACATTTGACAAGTAGAAACTACGCTATTAATAAAAATGGAACGATATACGCTTCAACAACTCATTGAAAAAAAAATTTGGCAGAGACGGTTCGTAAAACTAAAACATTTTTGGGTCGTCGTGAAGCACCTTGTCGGACCGCAATACAGAAATTGATGGACAAATTCGAGCTGTTGGGACAAGTTAGTGATGTGCAGAATAAAACCCGTGCACGTCGCTCAAGAACAACTGAGAATATTGCTGTTGTAGCCCAAAGTGTTGAAGAAAACCCAGGTTTGTCCATTCCTCGTTGTTCTTTGGAATTAGGCATTCCACAAACGTCATTAAACCGTATTTTGCATAAAGACTTGGGTCTTAAGGCTTATAAAGTTCAGTTAACCCAAGAACTCAAGCCGGCTGATCATCAACAACGTCGTGTATTTGCTGATTGGGTCCTTGAAATGAATGAAAATGAACCGGAATTTCATCGAAAAATCATCTTGACTGATGAGGCCCATTTCCTCCTCGGAGGCTACGTCAACAAGCAAAACTGTCGCATCTGGGGCTCGGAAAACCCAAGAGTTATTGTTGAAAAGCCTCTCCATCCTCAACGCGTGACTGTTTGGTGCGGTTTATGGTCCCGCGGGGTCATTGGACCTTACTTTTTCGAAAATGAGGCTGGAGCAACAGTTACGGTCAATGGATTGCGCTATCGAGAGATGATTAATGATTTTTTATGGCCTGAATTGGATGGTTTTGATCTGGACAACGTTTACTTTCAACAAGACGGCGCTACGTGCCACACAAGCAATGAAACCATCGATCTTTTACGGGAAAAGTTTCCGGACCGTGTTATCTCTCGAAGAGGTGATCACAATTGGCCACCGAGATCTTGTGATTTAACACCTTGCGACTTCTTCCTTTGAGGCCACGTGAAAGATAAGGTCTACGCCAACAGCCCAGCGTCGATTCAAGACCTCAAAGATGAAATTCGTGAGGCTATCGAGGACATAGGGCAGCCACTTTGCGATTTGGTTATGGAAAATTTCATGAAAAGGATATGGTCCTGCAAGCGTGGTCTTGGCGGCCATTTGGCTGATGTTGTGTTCCATTATTAACGGCATACCTTCCTCTTTATAATGAAATAAACATCCGATCATTTATCTCCAAAAATGCCATTTTTCTTTGAATATCAAAATAACACCTCTTTTTGTCAAGCCTTACTCTGCCTATGTATTTTATTTAATGTTTGTAAAATTGCTTATTTACTCTTAAAAATAATTTAAAAAAGAATTGTGTGTACTTCACACTACTCAATGCTTGTAGTTTTTTTTTATTAAACTTAGCTTTGAAAAACTAAGAAAAATTCTCTCTCGAAATAGTGAACAATCTCGAAATACTGAGCATGCCTGGTATTTATTACTTCACTATATCGAGCGTCTACTGTAATTGCTTACGCGTTCAATTCATTTCATAAATGTAAGAATTTGAATGCAGTGGCATCAATACCGTCAATACTTAAGTTTCGGCGAACAGTACTCGAACTGACACTGATTCCACAAGCGTGTGTGATGTTTTATTCCATTTTACTTTATTTTATTTTATTTTATTTTATTTTATTTTATTTTATTTTATTTTATTTTATTTTATTTTATTTTATTTTATTCCTTTAAAACAAAAAGAAGAAAGTATCGACTTTAGGTTTGATTTGATTTGTGCAAAAAATGACAAGCAAATCCTCAATAAATCAGTTTTTTCAACATCCTTCAATTGCCCATTCCTAGCTATGTCAGTCTCTTAATGAAACCTCATATAATAAATCAATGGACGAAGCTGTAGCCTAAGATTTATGTTTTTTGCCTGTCTTGCGGAATAATCTATATCTATTGTTGTTTTTTTTTTTTTGTATAAAAAGTCTCTGGAAAAATTCCAATGTACTACAGTCATCTTCTTCCATTGCTCTTATTGAGTTAGTCCTTCAACTTTTTTTTGTAACATTCTGCCGATTGTGTGATTCCCTGGGGTCCACTTCGCTCAGCAGCTGCAGGTGAGAACAAAACAAAAATAAAATCTGCGGAAAGTCTTATGACCGTTTACACAATCTTGGCAGGGACATCAACATCAGCCAGGCTGTTAAATGACTTGAACTTTACGCAGGAAATATGTTTTATTTGTGATATGTTTGTTTTAATTTGTTCCGCGTTTGTTCAATGGTGTTTGTCAAGTATCCAAGTACCAATACATACATACATTATAATAAATCACAATGAACTATTAAGGATTTTCGACAAATGATTTAAATGCGTCAGGTACACTTGTAAGAAACGAGTGGTAAAATAAATTATTCATATAAATAACATGTGAAGGCTCATAACTCTTATACCATAAGTGGCTTACAATGTGTGTGATTAATACAATAAAATATTGTCTACTTGTACATAACTAACCCTACTGTACAACACACGACCTAGCTGATCAATGGTGTCAGCGTTTCGAATGTTAGGTTTTGTTTTATCGTTTTCCAAAAATGCAACCTCAAAATTTCAAATAAATTCCAAAAAAATCTTACATGAAAAAATATCATGTAGGGAAATTGTCTTCGATTATAAAATATCAGACGTGAATAGAGTTAAACGCCAAAATATTGTATGTCGCATTACCTGTCAAAGGCTTCGATTTAAATGGATTAATGGATCCCCACACCGCATTTTTCTTAGCAACAAACTACTGAGATACCGTACTCTATTTTTTCAATCTGAACACGCGTCTTATCTTACATATTTTTACTACAAAGAAACACGAAAGAAACCATGACTTTTTCTTTGTAAAGCTAACTGCTCTAACAAACATAATCCTGCACCAATCGAAAGTGCTCTCGATATATTAAATATTAATTCTGTGAAACTGGGTGTTTATCGCTAACCTATCTCTCTACCAATTTTCATCATTCTACGACAATTAGTAGTTCTCTACATAGTTGATATCAATTCTATGAAAATGGGCGGGTACCACGCCCTTTGAATGGAAAATCTTAAATTTTCGATTTTTCCTTTGTATATGCCACAAGGACTACCGTTGTGCGAAATTACAAGATTCTACGATGTCGGGAAATGCTCCATAATTTTGATGATCTGTCAGTGAGTGAGTGAGTCAGTCAGTTACGATTTTTGCGATATTTGCAGTCTTATATCTCGGAAACCACTAAAGCTAATGAATTGAAATTTGGCGAGTTGCCTAAGCCTTTTGACCTTATCAAATGCTGAAAGCTTGAAGTTCCTGACTTTATTGGTAGTGAAGTTATAGGGGGGTCGAAAATCGCCTGAGTTTGTTTATGTAAATAGGGTGTAGTGCCAGAACTTGGCTGGACACTACCGTTTCAAAGATTTGTCTCTGGAACATAAAAAGGTAAAAGGTTTAATAACTCGAGTGAATTTATTCTTCCAATAGCAACATCTTTTACTAAAAGTGTACATAGAATGTTTCTACTGTTTGAGATCAATTAAGGTGCACCTTAACTTATAAGAGGGCAAACCTTCTGGCCAATCTAAGTACCTCAGTGCAAATCTTGTGAATCTTCTTTGTATGTTTTCGATCCTATCAGAAGAGTTTTTATAAAAGGGTGACCATACAACACAACAATATTCTAGTATAGGTATAATTAAGGAAATATAAATAGCTTTTAAAGTATAACTATCCTTAAAAACTAGACTGTTTCTCTTAAAAAAACCAAGAAGTGAATTTACCTTGGTTGTAATAAAATTTATATGTGATGCAAAGGACAATTTGGAATCAAAAATAACATCAAGGTCTTTAATTTCAATTTCAGTGGATAAAATTTGGTTACCAAATCTATAATTATAAATCATTCTTGGTGTTGAACAAAAGGCTATAAAAATTTTGCATTTGGAGATATTTAAATCGAGATTATTACTGAAATAGTTTATCAATATCTTTTTGAAAATTCTCACAATCTTCATTTGTGGATATTTGATGATATATTTTTAAATCGTCTGCAAACATTAGACAATTTGCGAACTCTAACAGATCCGGAATGTCATTAATGAAAAGGTTAAAAATTAGGAGTCCCAAATGACTACCTGGCGGAGGACCTGATAATGCATCAATAAAAAAAGACTGATCATTTCCAATTTTCACAATCTGCTTTCGATTAGAAAAATACGATTCCAACCATTTCAGAAAACGAAGATTGAAACCAATTTTTTTAATAAGAGGTAAAAATTTGTAAAAAGACATAAATTGGTAGCAGTGGATCGACCACTGCAGAACCATTCTGTCTTGTTGTTATGATTTCTTTGACTGCAAAATTAAGCCTTTCATAAACTAGTTTTTCAAACACCTGTGATATGGCTGAAAGCTTAGATACTAGTCTATAGTTCTTAATTAAAAGTTTAAGTCCACTTTAAAAGATAGGACTAATAGAAGATAATTTCCATTCTTGCAAGAAAACACCGTTTTGAAGCGATTTATTGAAAATCGTTTTCATAATTTTGAAAAGCGAAAAAGTGCATTTGGAAAGTAAAAGTGGAAAAATTGAATCGACACCTGGTTTTTTTTTTAATTTAAGTAAAGATGAGTCAGGCCATTTAAGACTTCTTGATCTGTGAAGGAAAATCAACTAAAGTCAACTTCCTAATTTATTTCATTATACGTATTTGCACAATTTTCTATAATGCCTAGATTATAATTTGATTTAAAATAATTTGCAAAAAGATCACATGTAGATTTATTATCGTAGGAGCATACATTATCGAGTTCCATAGAAATTGTAAATTCAGAAACTTGACGTTTTGAATTCAAAAAACCAAAAAGATTTCGAGTTATATTCTCAACTGCATAAAATGAAATCTATCTTCCCAATTCCCCGATAACTTATACTTTTCAAAAGCTTTGTTTTTAACATTCTCTAAGCTCTTAAGCCTTGAAACAGGGAGATTTGAAAGATGTTCTCTTTGGAACCATAGGGACAAACTTTCGAACACCCTCAAATAAATAACTTTTAAAAAGCTTATACATCTGATCCAAAGATTGATCGGCTATAACCAATTCCCAATTTATAGAGTTATAATAATTATTCAATAAAATGAAGTCGGCCTTCTTATAGTTAAAATAATAATTGCTGTTATCAAGATTAACATTTTGAAAATTGTAAAATTCGAGAACAACAAGAATTGCTTTATGATGAATTTGATTTTTAATTAAAGGAACATTTGATTCAAAAACTTTAGATTTAATATCATTCAAAATAAAAACAAGATCAAGAAATCTATTTAAACTATTTTTGACATGGTTAATTTGAATTAACCCTAGCCAACCCTGCCAACCAATTCAATTTCCACATTTTTATTTTTAGTAACACCAAATAGTATAAGCAATTGATCATTTTCTTGATAACGCCACTCAATGTCACCAAGATTAAAATCCCCGAAAATGCATGGATATTGATTGGATGATAAATTCTTCAATAAATTATTTACATTTGAAACCAGTTCAATATACAAGTCTATGTTACTCCTAGGTCTTATATAATTAACTATAAAGAAATATTCAAATCTATTAAAATTTTACGTGATATTATTTGCATAATCATGAACACATAATTATTCAAAATGAACTGAGCTCGATTGAAAATTTAATTGTTTACTTTTAAATGAACTACGGACAGCTCACAAAGTAAGGATTAGCAAATAAATATTATAGGCAAGGTTTCAATAATTTTACTCACTTTGTTTTAATAAAATAATTTTCATATGTATAACACTTAAGAATTACTTGGTCACTCACCTGAAAATAAAATAAAAAAATTTATTTATTAATTTTTGTTTACACAAATTAAAAATAGATTTTAAATACAATTTTTGCAACACACTCAATTGGCCAGTTAAGAAAAATAAAATCTCACAAATGTTATTCCTCTAAAAAGCTAGGAGCCGCATCCTGTCTTTTCCACAATTTATAATTACAAAACTGAGAAATGTCTCTCCGCAATCATGTTCATATCGCACATGAAATCCAAAAGTGTCACAATTCGAAAAACATACATCATATATATGTGAATTTTTCCCAAACCTACATAATCTAATTAGTCGGCCTTGAGAAAAGTGGTATATTTTGTCCTGTATAGTAGGCAAAATGTCGTTTTACATGCTTCGAATGACATCAAATTTGTCTTGGGAAAAATGATACATCTAAAGATGTTATTAGTTCTTGAAAGAAAGCGGTTCTCTTTTTTTGCGACTCAGCTAATATTTGAATAAAAATAATATAATTTAATTTAATCAATATATCACAGGAGAACGGCTTGACCGATTTCGCTAATTCTTTTTTTTTGTAGTGTTTGTTATTATCAGGAGAAGGTTCTTATGAAAGCAAAAATTAGAAAATTACGCGAAAAATGAGAAAATTTATGATTACTTAACCACTTAGGTTATAAAATTATTTATAACCTAAGTTTTCTTTGATTTACATTTGAATTGCCAGTAATTATCCTGTCTTAATTTTAAATATTGAATGCGTACTGCAAATATCGTCAAAGAGGTTGTAAAAAAACTGAATATCATGCTTAAAACAGATGCTTCGGTCGGAGTTGTTTTATTGATCAACTTTAATTTTTAAAATAAAAATAAACTTATACTCTTTGAAATAAAAGTGTCAAAAAATCAATGTTTTTAAAAAATAATCTATTCTGAGATGCTCCCGGTGGGACTGGGAAAACGTTTATAATATCATTGATTTTGGCAACGATTCGATCGCAAAATGGTATCGCACTTGCGCTGGCTTCGTCAGGTATTGCAGCTACGTTGTTGAAAGGCGGTCGAACAGCTCATTCAGCGCCCAAGTTGCCGTTGAACATGCAAATAAATGAAACACCCACTTTCAACATTTCCAGAAATTCTGCAATGGCCAAAGTTTTGCAGCAGAGCAACAGTTTGGGATGAGTGCACGATGGCACACAAAAAATCTTTGGAAGCATTACATCGCACGTTGCAAGATTTACGAAATAAGCTAAACCTGTTTGGTGGTGCAATGATTTTATTGGCAAGTGATTTTCGCCAAACACTACCAGTAATACTACGATCAACGCCAGCCGACGAACTTAATTTATATAAAGTCATCCATTTTATGGAAAGACGTTAAAGCGCTCAAATTAAATATAAGTCGAATTGCAAAACGACCAACTTCTGGAGAAGTTTTTTCCAAACAATTGCTCGATATTGGTAATAGCAAAATACCTATTGACTCATCGTCTGCATTAATCATACTTCCTACCAATTTTTGTCACTTTACTGAAACTAAGGCTGAACTCATCGAGATGGTTTTTCCAAACATTCGCAAAATTACAAAGATCGCGTATGGTTGAGCCAAAGACTTATATTGGCCGCAAAAAACGTATATGTCAACGAAATGAATTTTCAGATTCAAAATAAGATATTTGGCGAACTAAAGACATACAAATCGATTGATTCCGTTACTAACCAAGATGATGTTGTCAACTATCCAACGGAGTTCTTAAATTCTTTGGAACTGCCTAGATTACCACCTCTTAATCCGCAATTAAAAATCGGATCGGTAGTCATTATGTTGCGGATTATAAATCAGCCACGTCTCTGTAATGGCACCCGACTTGCGGAGAGGAAATTAATGAACAACGTCATCGAAGCCACAATTTTAAAAGGGAAGCACAAAGGCGAAGACATTTTAATTGCACGTATTCCTTTGATTCCGAATGACATGTCATTCGACTTTAAATGGTTGCTACTTCCAGTGCAATGTCGATAAATAAGTCGCAAGGGCAGACATAGACAATTTTTGGCCTTGGAGAAACTGTGTTTCTCCCATGGATGGACTATTGCATGCCCACGCGTTGGAAAACCATCAAATTTATTTGCTTTAACGAAAGACAGATTAACGAGTAATATTGTATATCCTTTAGTTCGTAGAATTAATGGAAAGCCCTGATTGCTACTAATTAGAATCTTTACCATCATTAGAATCACTTCCTTATCAATACCAGTTTTAATATCTAATAATCATGAGCGCATTACAATTAAGTCGCAGCAACGCGCGTAATTTAAAAAAAAATAATAAACACATAATTTAATTATTGTAAATAAAATTCTTAATATTTTTTAAGGTTATTAAAATAATAATAAAAATATGGTAATATGGGACAACCCTGGGATAAAAAATAAAATACGGGTCAGTTGTACGTCCCGGGTTTTCTTATAATTAGCCGGGACAGTCGAGCGTAATATGGCAAGAATGGTCACCGTATAGTAAAAGTTTTGCATTTGGAAAAAAAAACTCGATATTTGCATCAAACTTGACATTACGATGATAGAGAACACCAAGAAAAGCGTGTCACCAAAATCCGCCTGTCTCTCTGTACAACGATCTATAGTCTAAACGGCTAATGCGATCTTCTTCCAACCTGTACTTAAGCGTTTTAAGTGATTGGCTCAAATATATTTTTGAATCGTTTTTTTGTCAAAAAAAATAACGGTACTTGAAATACAATTTTTTCTGCCATCTTAATTATCCCGAAAACAGCTCCAACGATTTTGATAAGAAAATGTGTGTGAACAACTTTAGGTATAGTCTTCTATTTGGTCAAAAATTTTATGTACATATTTTGTTATTAACGGTGCATACAACAATTTTTTGCAAATTTCGACTTTGTCATAAACGGCTGGACGGACTTCGATCAAAATTTTTATATCATTTGATGACTTTGAATGCCCAACAACAACTTTAGCGTACTACCACCAAAGTTTTTTTCTCAAATATTTTTGGCTGGAATTATAGCTATATCACGACTTGCCAAGGTCGACCATCAGATTCCTTTGCTCTAGTGGTGCTGGTCTACTTTTTTTCTTTCTGATGATCGACCTTGTCAAGTCGTGAAAAGGCTACGAGTATAATTCCAGCCAAAAATAATTTTGAAAAAACTTGGTGGTAGCACAGTCAAGTTGTTGTTGGGCATTCAAGGTCATCAAATGATACGAAAAATGGCTTTAAAAAGCAAGTATGTATTCATACAAAAACAGAATATAATACAAAATTTTTATATAAAGAATACTGCATATCAAAATTTTCGATTTTTTTTTTTGAAAATTCAATATGTATTTCGAAAACGTGTGGCTGATTTTTTTTGAAATTTTTATTTTGTGTTTATATTATTAAATGTTTAAAATTGTCACATCAATTTTTTTTTAGATAAAAGTAAAGAAATTTTGTATATAAAAAATTACGTAAAAAAAGACTTTAAAAATATATTTAGATTCATAAATATTTTGCATACGATGTGATCGAGTATAAGAACAAGTACATGCGACCCAGTCGTGCATCTTATTTAACAAGAAATCAAGGCTTGTTATGGCAAATATTTTGTTATCATTTCAATTTAAAAATAAAACGCACGTACTTGCTCTTATGCTCGATCACATCGCATGCAAAATATTTAAGAATCTAAATATATTTTTAAAGTCGTTTTATAATTTTGTTCTTAAAAAAATTGGTATGACAATTTTAAAGATTTTATAATATAAACTTAAAAACAAAATTTCCAAAAAAAAATATCCACAAGTTTTCAAAACATTAAATTTTCGAAAAAAAAAATATTTTCTTATAAAATCCAAAAAAATATTTTTCGAACATTTTGGTATGCAGTATTATATATAATTAAAATGACCTCTTACGTAAAATTTTTTATTGAAATCCGTTGAGAGTCGAAAATCAGAAGAATGGTTGTATGGCAAACCAAACAAATGTTTGACCAAAATGTAGATTATACCCAAATAGTCCAGGAAAATTAGACAAAAAAATGATGAAACTTCGAAAAAATTCCGACAAAGCTCAATTTTGGTGGAGAGCTTCATTTTAATGTCCTAAACATTTCCTATAAAGTACAATAAATTTAGTGCGGTGCAAAAATGTTAAGGGGGTGGGGGGGGGCAAATTCAGTTTTTTCCAAATTACTCGAAAACTATAGACTTTATGAACTTTTTTTGTTTTTATTTATATTTGCAAAAACATATTCTATGAAAAACACCAAATTTTAAATATTGAACCGGAAGGGTAATGCTGCCATCTTAAAAATTGTAATTTTTTTATTTTGCTTAATAACTTCCAAAATCTTTATTTTTTCTGAAAAAAATCTAAGAGTGGATTTAAAATAAATTATCAACAATATGATATATTACGACTTCTGTATGTCAATTAGTTCTTAAGTTATAGCGTGTCAAAGTTTAATTGTTCGTCATTAAAGGTTAAAAATAATAATTTGTTATAGTTTGTTCAATAACTCCCAACACCGTTATTTTTGTCAAAATTTTCTAAGATAATGCAAATTTACAAGAGTTTCACTGTCAATGTATCTACGGGAAGTCACAAGTTAGAGTGGATTGTGAGGCAGCGCGCGGCGCGCGGCAGATTTAGCCGAGCTTCTTCTAATTGACGATGGTATTGCAATTATCAACAATATAAAGATTGGTTTTGCTTTTCAGTGCACATTATTAAGGCTGGATTTCCATAATCTACATAACTCAGTCAACTTCTTACAGTCATCTAAACCAATCGCTCTTACATCCAAATCCAACAGGAGCTTATAATACTCTCCTCCCGGAGAAAGTATTAGACGCAATTCTATCAATTTCAATAAGTGTCGCCTATTTAAAAGCTATATATTTACTAATCGATATTGCGAATACCATCCGCTCATCCATCAGTGTTGATAGAAGTGTTTATCATAGATTCTTCATATGCTCATGAAGATGTTTGAAGAAATCATGATAGCGCTTCCCTTTACTGAATTCCTATACATATAAATGTTTGAAACAGTTAGGAGGAGATATTCCCTAGCTGGATATTGCAGAGCGTAACATGGCTTTCGACTCGCGCGATTTATTCAAAAATTTACATAATTTGGGCCAGCCGCAAGCCAGACTGGTGCTTATTGATGAAACCATTGTAAAACAGATATACCTAAGCAACACATTTTATCAGTATTTAAGAAGTTCTGCTGGTAAGACTTCAGAGTCTTGAGATATGTTGTTCTGACGATGTTGCTGTGAATGCTCACTGAAAAATTCACTAACCTTCTCTGTTTCGAAAACCCTTTGTTCTTTTATTAAAACCAGGTTCCATTCGCTTGGCTTAGACTTGGCAGATACCCATCGGTATTTTTCTTCTGAAAGATGTCTGATGTCTCCTTTTCTTCTCTGCATGTTCTGTCAATTTCAGTGGTGTGAACTTTTGTATCTAGTTTCTGATTCTCCAGGCATGATAGGGTGTCCAACTTTACTTTGAATTGCTTCTTCTTTGAAATTTGCTTTTTCCGACTCTTTTTTTTTACAATACAGCTATAAATTTTCCACTACTAAAAAGTCGACGTTTGCCTCTTAATATTTAAAAATAAATAAATTTACTGTCGCCACAGCTTGTAGAGAACCAGGGCCCAGTAGAGGCAGTGAAAACAAAAAAAAACTATTTTTTTGGATTCGCTCCCCTCATCATAGGCTAGACATTTCACAGGCTTCTTTTACCATTTCCTTAATGATGACGAATATCAAGATTCTCACAGAGACATATACCATAAAATATTGATTTTATTATAAAAAAAACGCCTCCAAAAAATAAATTCATGTATTTAAAATCTTTTCTAAAATTATTTATTCAAATACATAAAAGCATAAACTTAAATTGTAGATTTAATTTCACTTGAAATTATGTTATTCGCTTTCATCTAATAAATCTAACAATAGAAAATATCGAACGACTATTTGGCTTCAATCCAAAAATGCTTAATAATAGCTAAAAGTACATTTTTATAATATTCCTATACGTAAAAAAAAATCCAATATAATTAACGTTGATAAAGCAATGACAGACAGATATTGAAGAGTGCCACCCTAAACCCAGCTGTGACACATCAAAAAACATTTTTGTCACCTGGCCAAGTTTAATTCAGCTTATTTTTAAATAACAAAAAAAAAATTATGAAAAAATTGGTATAAATGGCAATTAAGCACGACATGAACTTGACCACAGGGTTAGCATGGAAGCGAGCTCTATAATAATGATTTTTTTTTTGTTTTATTAAATTGTAATTTAGGAAAAGAAAATTGACGACTAAATGACACGAATTTGCGCTTTTACATCGAGAATCTAATATCGTGCCTAGGTGTTGCAGTTCCATATGAAAGACGGAAGAGTGTAACAAAAACACTCAGAAGTGGGATTTTCTTTAGTTAAATAATAAAAACTCTTTTGTAATATGTTGGAATACAATTTTATTCCCAACTGTTCAGAAATAAAAATATGCAGAATAAGAATAAGATTAGTAAATTCATTAACAAGTAATTTGGTGATAATAGTAAATAAAATAATAAAATTTGTATGTTGCTTGAGTTAATTCTATAAGAAGTGTATATATTTAAGACAGAATATTAACCTTCTTGAACACACACAACAATGCAGCATTTCCACTGAAATAATAATTAGATCTGTAAATTATTTCTTTAAGCCTTAATAGTTTCTGTATGTCAGATGTGGGATCTTGTGGAAAAACACACAAGTTTCACACAACAAAGCTTGAAAAAGGTTAGCTATTTTCTAGGATGCATGGACAAGCTGGGATGCATCTAGTTACAAGAATTTGAATTGAAATTATCTTTCTCAATATTCTCTTCTCAAGATTTAGATAAGTTGTAGTGATCTAAGAAAAAGAGTTATCCCAGATGAGCTAAAATAAGAAATAGAATTTATGAACTAGGTTCTAGAGAATCACATACAAATACTTTGGAAAATATTTGAAGATAACTGGTCCACCCGTTTAAGTTCTTACTCATTTTATAGTTGACTCACAGATGGACATGGCAGGAAACCACTTTTTCGATTGCTTCATCATTGTACTCTTAAATTTCTTTGTTACTGAAAAATGCAGAGATATAAAAGGAACCCAACTGGAATTTTGTATCTCTATCCTCACACTCAACTCGTTATTTCACGAGCTTGTCGGGGCTGACAAAAAATTACCTTTGCTCAGAAAAACCAACAGACTCAGCTTGTTTAAGAACCAACTCGAATCCCTGGTCTTATTTGAGCTTTAAGCAGGCTATTGGGGTTAGGGAAGTAAATTTCGGGATTTACGAGAATAAAGCCTATTCAACTGAGAAACCCCCGAATAAGATAAGTTCAACATAAGCTAGAATGACTTACTGCGTTCATAATCAGTGAACTAAATTTTACAATGTCTTCCCAAGGGTAGTAATCATTTTTCGTCATTTGGAAAAAATATACGAAACACAACTTCGTCGTCGTTTCAAAAGCTCAACTTCAATGACATCACTGTTTTCAGCTCACTTGAAAATACCAAAAACTAGCAGTAAAATTCAAAGTTAATCATACCGACACTGCATTTTCGAATGGGCAATGAAACCCCGCTCAGAATTAAATCCTTTAAAAAACCCTGCTATATCTCATGCCGTTAATACCTACATATGTCGCTTTTCGAAGTAGATAAAAATACTGCGCTAAATGTTTAGATGAAAGTGGGGAAGAAATGGCCGACAAATTACATAGTTTCATAACATACACATATTATAAGGTAAGGAGAATATTCATGAAACTGAGGAAAACCCGTATAAGACTCAGTTTCTGCGGTTTACACGGGTTTCCCGCCGTTTCATGAATAACCTCAATTTATATTCCGAATTTTTATTTTGTTTCAAGTTCGCGCTAGTGTCAAAACTAATAGACCTTTCTATCACACATGACATGGACAATGGCATAAGCATGTGCCAAACTGCTAGTGGCAATTTCTATAATTGCTACTTTCAAATAACAATTATAAATACCTGTCACTGAAAAAAAAAATCAATTATGGATCAAAAATTGTCAATACCAATTTTAATAAATAATTTTCTACTCGAATTCTAAAAATAATTATTCTTCACTTTACCGCCTATATTCTATTCGGTTCGATCCAAATTGTATGATTGACCTAATTGCTTTGTTCCATCAGGTTAAAACCTTACTAACTTTTGTCAGAGGTACTTTGCAATTTTAAGTTGCATTTGCCAACAACTTTTACCAAAGATAAAAATTTATCCCATGACTCCGAATTACCAGAATGACTATTAAGCAAAACATGTTATGAGAAAGTAACTATTTTTTTCAGATGACTGAAATCAATAATATAACGAGAATCTTAGCTAATCAAAATTAGCAATGAAAGTTAAATAACTTTTTGTGAAAAGATTAACAAAATAAAAATTTAGAAATATCAAATGTTATTTCAATAACAGTTATTTTTGATCTGCTAACACCTGTTACTGAATACTTCTTACTGAAATTTTGACCCATCACTATTTGTCTGTGGATATGTCAAAAGTCAGAGTACATATTATGTCAAATCGCTGAGACTTCTGTATAATATTATGACAACGAATTTTGACAAAATGAGGAATATATTACCTGTACAACTGTGCTTGGCAATGTGACAGAGTGATTCGACTGAATTTTCGCGGTTTTGCGCCGTTTCGTTTGTCAGCAAACAAGGTCATGGCGATAGTGTTTTTGGGATGCGCGCGATGTTTTTCACATCGATTACTTCGAAAAGGATAACCGGAGGATATTACGCAGAGCTGCTGGATCGATTCAAATCCGATTTGGAATAAAACGGCAGCATTTGGCGAAGGAAAAAGTTCAGGGCAGAGCGTAAGAGATTTTGGTCGAATGAAGAGATGATCTCTTGAAACAAATGCTTATTTTGACGGGCTGGAAAAATTGTATAATTTGGGGGACATTGCAAAAATTGGAAAAACGTTGGTCGACGTGTATCAAGCTAAAAGGAAACAATTTTTAAAAAATAAAATGTTTTTATGCCGGAAAGAGTGTTCATTATTTCATTTCGTATGGACTTTTTGATTATTTTAATAAATAATGTGTAAAAGCCATAGTTGCATTCATCCCCTTAATCTATTCGATTGTAATACTCGCAAACTAATTATCGCTTGATCATTACTTCGGGACAACAGTCATATATAGAAATTCTTGATTTATCCGTACAACACGAATTTTAGAACAATGTTAATGTGTGTATGTCGGTACATCCTTTTAAGTCATTCCCTATTTTCCAAATGCTCGCACTGTGCTTGGTCAGTTTGGGCAGTGAAAATTTCAGTTATAAGAAATCTAGACAATTTTCAGCTTAGATGATGAAATGGTCCAGCTCGAGGAAAAATTGTCATCATTTGCGTCAAAATTTTGGTGGATGTGCTGAAATTCAACTATAACACTGCAAAACGAATTGACTATTGAGCCATTATACATAACATTTGTATGGGAGGTACCGTTGTTTTTTATTTTAGAAAATAGTTTTATTAAATATTCAAGATAATGTCAAAAACCCACCAAATACGAAGTTTTGCAAAAAATATATTGAACCGTTTTCGAAATTTCGAGTTTTCAAAAAAAATTAATTTCCAAAAATTTTAGTATACAATAGTGTTTAAATTCTCTGGGAGCTTCTGCGTAAAAAAATTGAAAAAATCAAATTAACAGTTTCCGAGAAAATCGAAAACCAAAAAAATGGTTCTACTAGAGAAACCAAAAATAAAAAAAAAATTCCAAAAAAAAATTATCAAAAGAACCCTTTCCCTTCGTTAATGAACTGATTTTTTTTTTATAAAAATCGTTGGAGCCGTTTTGAAGAAAAATAAGATTTTTGGTTTTTGGCCAAAAAAAATGTATGGGAGCTACTGTTATTTATCGTCTTAAAAAAAACGTGTGGGCATATTACCGAAAAAATAATATGTACCAAGTTTGAATCAAATCCACCGAACCGTTTAGGCTACAGTTTCGAAGACAGACAGACAGACAGATAGACGGAATTGGGGACCCACTTTTTGTGTTCTCTATGATCGTAATGTGATGTTTGATTGTTAGACATTTTTTTTTACGTATACATAACTTGCCTTATAGTACATATAATCGCAAGTAAAAAGAATAGTGAGCATCACGGAAACAATTTTTAGAGCGGTTCAAGAAAAATGCGATGTAAAGCACGAAAAACGAATTGAAATGACTAGACGTAATAATATAAATTGCTTACGGATACATTAAAGGAAGTGTACAATATGTACTTAATGTTTTTTGTATAAAACTGTCAATTTATTATGTGTATGGGTTAAATAAAACTTTTTTTTATCAACTATTGACCAAGACTGTTGATTTTTTTTTCAAACTAATGATATATATTTTATAATTGATGAGGTATATTAAGTATAGGTACCAGTATCTTATAAAATAATCTTTTTCTTGACGCCCCCGAAACGGAAGTCGTCGATCCGCCCCTGCTCTCACGGCATTCATCAAATCCAGCCACGGTGGTGGTAGATAATAACTTTAAACAAATTGGATAATTTGTATTCTTTCGATTAAATATAAACAAGTGGATATTTAATGGAATATTATCGGTTTTGTTAAAAATCAAATTTATTACTGGCGTAAAAGAAAAACTCCTTTTGCAATAAAATAAAATTAATGAATACTACATTATTTCCAAAATACATTAACTCACATTTTTATTTAACCAAAAAAGCTAATTAGTTAAAGCAAATATCAAATATACTATATGTATCATTAAACTGTTAAAATGGTCA
The DNA here is from genome assembly GCA_910595825.1 of Philhelius pedissequus. Classification (NCBI taxonomy): domain Eukaryota; kingdom Metazoa; phylum Arthropoda; class Insecta; order Diptera; family Syrphidae; genus Philhelius; species Philhelius pedissequus. The sequence goes on along the minus strand of OU343161.1, from coordinate 9,848,958 downwards.
ATAAAGATTTTTATGACAGTGTCTGCCTGTTTTGGTGATTTTTCGCATTAAAAATCTGTGCCTTTGCAGAATTTTAAAAAAGACTACTAAAGAGATAGTAAAGGGTGTCTCGATAAGAGTCCACGAATTAATTAAAAAATAAAACACAGTTTTTTTAGTGAGCGATGATATTTTTATTGCATTGTAAAGAAGGCATGTTCTGATTATGCATGGAATAAAATATTCGACACATGCTCCTGTGATGAAATTTTCAATGATATTTTGACAAAGTTGTGGCCAATGCGATGACGCGTTGGATCACAAAGACCATACATACACCTCAGATTTCAAGAAATCCCAAAGAAAGGTACATCAATGTTAATAAGTAAGGTAAGTAATAAATAAGGTAATCATTAATAAACATCTAGGTGTTATCCTGTTCTCCAATTGGCATCGGAATTTTCAGAGAAGATACGGTCGGGAAATCGTTACTGGCCTCGTTCTGCTGAAACCACATTGCGTTCAGATCCATGCCATCTAGTCGAGACCACAAGAACTACGTACCGTTCCTGTTAGAAATGCCGATAACCGTCATTGCATTTCCGGCAGCTCATTTTCAAAGAAGTAAGACATAATGACGCTGCCTGGCCAAATTCCGCATCAGTGAGTTGCACTCGTCGTGGATGCATTTGTTTCTCATGGATCGAGTGAAAATTTTCTCATTATTTATTTAGCCATACCGATGGAAATGCACTTCGTCGATGAAGATCAGTTTTTTGCGAGCGGTCTCAGTGTCGCTTTCCACATTTTTGTAGAGGCTTCTCACAATGATAACGCTCCGTACCGGATAAGCTACGAAGCAGGAGAAGCAAATGCTATGGCCCCGCGCATTTGGGGGCCCCGCACACCCAAGTTTTCTGACAATAAAAAAGTATTATTTGTATATTAGATTTAGTCACAACTCTTTGCATCAAAATTTTATTTTTCTATCTGCTGGTCATACCAATAATCATGTTTCGCTCCGCACTATACGCAAGTTGGCAATACTGCTAAGCAAAACGGGGAATTCCCTAATATTTTCTCCGTGCTAGTCGTAATAATCCGTCCGATTTGAAAAGGGTTATATTGACTACTAATTTCGAGTTGTGCAAAACAGTTCCAAAGGCGGAACAACCATGAAAGGGTTAATTTTTTTCTGTCGGAACTAGTTCCTACAAACATGTCGGCGGAAATATCAAGGGAAGTATGAGCATGATAAGCAGGTCGGACCAATTTACATTTAGCTGAATATGAAGGCAGAAGTAACTTCAAAAAATTAACTATACTCCATAGCTAGTAATAAGCGTGGACGTGAAACTACGAATATAATGTTAATCGGTCCGATCTCTCATCATGCAAATAGTTCATCCTTTAGTTCCATATCTTCTGCAAGCACATTACATATAATATTTGTTGTAGTTCTTTCATGTTCGACCTAATCTCATTATCATACTCATAGTTCCCTTTGTGGTTCGTCTTTCTTTTCATTGTATTTCCATTATTTCTTACTAGGAATAGGATAGGAAGCAAACATGTTCTAAGCAATGTGCTTGAAGAAGATATGGAACTAAAGGATGAACTATTTGCATGATTTGAGGTCGGACCAATTAACGTATATTATATACTCTATAGATACTGTCTCTCCAATTCCAATCCAACTGGATCTCATTCTTGTGTGTTGGTGTTGGCTTTGGCTGGGAATTTCGCAGCATATGCGTATTAATATTTCAATTTGTAACTTAACAGAGACAAGTTCGCTCTGTTCTTGTTTCTCGTTCTAGTTCTTGTTTTGTGTCTACGTAGTCGGAACTATGGACATGTTTAAATTCAGTTTGTTGAACGAGTGGACATGTATGATGTGTCCGAGCGAGGAAATAGTTCCTAGAACTATTTAGGTCCGGAACCACCCAACTGCCAACTCTACAATCTATATGGAATAATCGACATTTACGCTTGAATGATTATAATATTACTTTCGATATGAACCAGTGGATTCGTAATTGTGTTGAGTATGGCCAACGATATTAAAATCAGGTATTTATTGTCACCATTGGTAACTTACTCACTGATTTAGGTAAACGTTTGAATATCTATCATAAGATTGCTGGCATTTTCGGAACATTCCGAGAGCTAAGATCTCTTCAACCAGAAGCAATTTTGAAAAAAAATCTGCAACCTTAGTAAGTGCTTATGCATACGATTTGGAAAACGGTCTGGGCGACGAATTAGTGGACTTCGCTGCAATGCTTAATTCTGATGTGGCTAGTAGATATTATTGACAGCGGGAATCATGAGACTCTGGAAATGCAGGTTTACAAGCTGTTGATAAATAATTCTATGACTTTGAATGCCCAACAACAACTTGAATGTGCTACCACCAAGTTTTTGCTCTATTATTTTTGGCTGGAATTATAGCTATTTCACGACCTGCCAAGGTCGATCATCAGATTCCTTTGCTCTAGTGGTGCTGGTCTACTTTTTTCATTGAACCATGACCAGCCGCTTAGTAGTCAACGCACTTCGCATCACGCCACAGAGCCCACATGATCAGATCCAACATAATGCAGGTTTTTTCTGTTTATCAATTACATTGAAACGACTAGCGCTTTTATTAGCCACACAAGTTCGGGTTCTTTCTTATTTTCTCCTTACTCGTTTATAAGCCAACATTTTTTTTGTTCATATAAGGAGGCAGATTTTTTATGTGAAAGATTTTGACACTGGTCATTGTTATTTGTATTATATTCAGTTTTTGTATGATTACATACTTGCTTTTTAAAGCCATTTTTCGTATAATTTGATGACTTTGAATGCTCAACAACAGAAAAGGAATCTGATGATCGGCCTTGGCAGGTCGTGAAATAGCTATAATTCCAGCCAAAAATAATTGAGAAAAAAACTTGGGGGTAGCACACTCAAGTTGTTGTTGGGCATTCAAAGTCATAAAATTATAAGAAAAATGGCTTTAAAAAGCAAGTATGTAATCATACAAAAACTGAATATGATAAATAATTCTTTACAATCTTGTTTCCCGAACGTTGAAATTGCTTTGCGCAATTATGTGTCTCTTTCTGATCTTTCTCAACATTAAAACGTGTTTTAACATTGCGGAATACGATGAACCAACAACATCTTATTCACATCACTTTGATGAATATTGGACATGATTTACTTCGAGAAGTCGATATCAACAGCATTATTTATAAATTTGCCCAAATTAAATCAAGAAAGGTTTGTTTGTAACATTGTTTTATTTAATACCATAAACTCGATAAGTACCTAACATAAAACAGCCTAAGGGCCCCTTGATAGATGTTGCTACAGGCCCCGCGCTAGCCTAATTGGGCACTGGTGGTAGTTGACTAAGTTCAAGACCGTCACTTGCACGGACAACAAATGACAACATTTAAAAAGTGCACTCTCATTGAAACACCCTTTATTTTATGATTCTTTAATTAAATTCCTTCCACCTATTAACAAATTTATCTCCACTTTCAGCTTCAAGTGCTGCATAATGTCCATTAAAATTTAAATAACTGCATATATTATTGTTTTAAGTATATATGGCGGGCGGATCATGACAACTTGAAGCTTAAAACTTCATATTCTTCGGCTGCATTATCATCATGCAACCGCACCAACATGATATAACACAACAAAACATGATAAGAGATAATCTTCTATGGAGGTTATCTGATCCGGCTTTTGTTTGCCCCTTTGACATTCACTATTCATCTAACCAAAGCGACGAACACTCGACTCACTTCACATTGACATTAAATATTAATTAATCTGACACGCTGCGCTGCTGCAGGGAAGACCCACGAGATTGATTGACACCTGATGTAGGAGAAGTGGGGAAGGGAGGGAGTATCTTATCAACACGTCCACTGCGTTAGGTCGTGGTTGTTGGGTTTGCTGCTCTTGAATGGTTAAGTTGTTTTAAGCACCTAGGTGTAGATTTAAACGTGTAGATAAGGTTTCGTTTGAAGATAATATACCGTAAGATACATGTATTTAAGAGATACACAACTCTATCTCTTTTCCAGTCTAACCACTGATTGAAAATTAATTATTGTTCATTTAGAAATGATAATCGGAATGGTTTATGCTTTCCGGAAACTATAGTTTGTCATGGATGATATAATTTTAGAGCTCTTAATTAGTCCCAAGATGATTAAGTGTTTGCATATTTGACGTATAGACTTTAATTGGTATATTGATTGCCTTTAATTAGTTTAAGGTCAAGTATTTGTATGGTAGAGCTGAAAAAATATTCGACATTAAATAAGTTATGAAAAGTTGTTCGTTGGTAGACTAATAATTTTAGTAGATACATTGTTGCACCGAGTTGGCTATTTTTATTCTAGCGAGTCTTGCATTTAGAGAAAAATTCAAACTATGAATTTTTTTCAGAAAACGACATTTAATGATACAAAACACGAATAAAGTGGTTCCTGTATGTTTTTATCACATCAAGAACATCAATGTTTAAAAAAGAGCCAAGTTCTTCTATTCACAACCTCTATGCCACAAGCCAGTCGTGAAAACTAGTGAGATTAGTGTGACCAATGAAAAATTTCAATTTTTTTCAATATCAAAATTCTAATTTTTTTTTTGAAAAAAAAAACTGCCATAAATCCTGCCAACTCAGGAAATCCTGTAATTAGAACGCAAAACACGTAAATATACGCCTGGACCAATCGAACATGTCTTAGGGTGACCGAGTGTATATTTTCTTGTACTTTTTTTACTTTAGTATATAAAATTTTAAATAATTGTCAAAAAGGAAGTTGCTTATTTTGCTAAGTTTATTTAAAAAATGGAAATAACCTTACAAATAGTTATTAATCCACTTTGCAGTATAAATAATCAAAAAATCAGGTACCAGAGTATGTTAACCTAATAAAGTAAAAGGTATTTATATAAATTTTTTACTCAAAAGTTTTCTGCTTCATTTAAAGCACAAAAATATCATAAAATTCTTGTTCTTCTTCTACCGTCAAATAAAGTTTTGATAAGGCAACTTTTTCTTATTATATTAGGAGTAATAATGAAGGCATCAAAACAATTCTCAGATAAATTATCTCTGATAAAAAGTATACTATTTAGCAAATCAATTTTTATTCGATTCCTTCTTTGATCCTTTACAAGATTCATTAAACTAAACACTCATTCAACTGCAGCATTTGAGATAGGCAAAACTAAAAACGAATTGACAAAGTTTGATAAGTCGCTGTTAGGGTTTTCATTGGATACATTGGGGAACCTATTTACCTCGCACTAAAATTCAACAGTATTTTTAATATTCTCACATTTATTTATATTTATGTTGTCCCATTACTATTTGATTTTGGAATTAATTTCAGGATTCATGATCTTATCTTTAAAAAAATCTTTAATGGTTGTTTATGAATCCGCAAACATTTTTTAACATAAACGAAATTTTCTTACTGCAAAATTCGTAGATTTTGTGGAGTTCGCGATTGAAGCTCTGTAATGAGCGATACGTATTTATGTTTCATTGAGTTTTAACTTTTTAAGGTAATATTTTATTTTAGTCATGAGAAATGCTAAAAGCAAACTTTTCACGCTAAATTTAGCAGGAAAAATGCTAAATTGGCCACACTGAGTGAGAGTGAGAAAAGGGGGTGGCCTCGTGGTTTCAGGTTCGATTCCTGCCATTGTCTATGTCTTCTTATATTCCATTAAAAAACAATTCTGAAAATTGTCATAAGATAAGTTGCTGCTTTGGTCATTACATGCTGTTTATGCATAACACTAACAACACGTGATTGAGTAAACTAGCATACCCATAAAATATGACAACGAAATAAATAAAATAATGCGAATTATAAGGCACATAAATAAATAAGACACGGTAATTCTCTCCGCATTAGTTCAGCCGCCATCCCTGAAGATAAATCTGAGACATCAACCAGATCTAGTCTCAGAACATCGCGCCACACATCTTTCCTACACATCATTCCTATCTTTTTTTCTCTTCTTCCACTGGATGCCCGCGCTGTGTTAAGAAAAACATATAAAGGTTATTCGTAATCCCTTGAGAGCGTGCATAAGGATAAGTTCTTATTTCATGAAGTTTTAATACCAAATATTTAAAGTCGAATAATACTGAAACGACCAAAAATTAAACTTTTTTTTTATTTATATACTGACTAAATTTTAGTTATAAATATATACAAAATGACATTTACCAGATGCTTCGAGATTTACCGCACTACCAAATTTCATCATTCACAGCATATTAAACTTTTGTTCAGAAAGTGATTGTATACCACGAGTGTGGCCGATTTAACATTTTCCTGCTAAATTTAGCAGAAAAGTATTCTTTTGGCATTTTTTTTTTCAAATCCTACCGGCAGTTTTTTTAGCAGAAAATCTAGCAGGTTTTCATATTTCTCAAACATAAAATAAAATATTATTTTAAAAAGTTAAAACTCAATCAACAAACATTAAAGAACTTCAATCGCGAACTCCACAAAATCTACGAATTTTGAAGCAAGTTAACTTCTATTCTGTTAAAAAAATATTTGCGGATTCATAAGCAACCATTAAACGATTTTTTTAAACATAAAAACATGAAATCTGAACTTATTTCAAAAATTAAATCGCAATGGAACAACATTAATCTAAATAAATGGGAGAATATTGAAAATACTGTTGAATTTTGGTGCGAGGTAAAAAGGTTACCGATGCATCCAATGAAATCCCTTGCAAATATTTGTCAAACTTTGTCAATTCGTTTTTAGGTTTGCCTATCTCAAATGCTGCAGTTGAAAGAGTGTTTAGATTTAACATATTTGGAAAGGATCAACGAAGGAATCGAATGAAAATTAATATGTTAAATAGCATATACTTTTTATATGAGATAATTTATCTGAAAAAAGTTGTAATGCCTTCATTATTCCTCCTAATATAATCAAATAAGTTGCTTCATCAAAATTTAATTTTACCGTAAGCGAAGAACAAGAAACTTGTCATATTTTGAAGACGAAACAGAAAACTTTTGCAGTAGAAAAATTAATTAAATACTTTTTACTTAATTAGTTTAACATACTCGTACTCTGATACCAAATTTATTTTGGTTCTTTTTGTTGCGGCTAGAATTTTTAGACCATCTTTCTTGTCTTAGTTATCATCGTAATGTCATTTCTAATTGTTAACTCAAAACTTTTTTTTTCGACGAATGCATAACTTGCCTTATAGTAATCGCAAGTAAAATAAAATGCACGACTGGATCGTACAAACTTGCTCTTTCAGCTAACAACTTTAGCTGAAAGTAGCTAGCCTATAGTTATCCTATGCAGATTTAAAGCCGATATAGGTAAGATTACCTTAATTCTTAGTATAATGAATTTTCGAATTCATGATTCAAGGAATAGTTACATAGGTACCTATCTACAAATGTCTATTTAAATTGATTATAGTTGTGATTATGTAAATGGTGTATAGGCGGGCAAAATCGTTTTTTAAACTTATTAAAACTGCCAAAACCATCAATTTAATGTTTTTTTCCAAAAAAAAATGAAAAACATTATTAGATACCACGGATCAATGAACATTTTATAAAAAAGTAGGACGGATTTTGATGAAATCCTGTTTTTTAATTTTAGTTTTTTTGAAAACAATTTTTTTTTGAAATTTTGGTATGCAGTTTTTTAGAGTACTATACATATGATTTTAACTTATTTTTTTTTGATTAGTTTTAAAAATATTGATTTTTGAAAAACAAAGTTTTAAAAATTAATTTTAATTAGAAAAAAAAAAGATATTCAAAATTTTGATATGCAAAATTAGTTTGGCTACTTAGATCCTCTCAGATATAAAATTTGATAAAGGTCCAATGTACCTTCATATGAAAGGTGCCGTTAATAGACTTTTCCCGTAAACTTTGTTCAGATTAAATGATAGCTATTGGCAACAAAAAAATTCTCAAAAATTTATCAAAATCGTTGGAGCCGTTTTCGAGAAAAATAAGATTTTCCTAAACGGTTATTATGGCAGTTAAAGTTATTTTTAGGCCTAAAAATAAAATTTCAATTTCCCCTCTGACGATAATAAAATAATCACACATTCCAAATTTGAAAGCAATCGCTTAAGCCGTTTAGGCTGTAGCTCGTTATACATACAGACGGACAGACTGACAGACAGACATTTTTTGCCGATCAATTTTATAGGCTTCTCTATGATCGTAATATCATGTTTGATTGTTAGAATTCTTTCTTGCTAGTACCTATAATCGCAAGTAAAATTGCTTACACTTTAAAAATGTATTTAGCTGTATGTCTCAAGCCAACTTAAGCTAACGATACAGGGTGGCCCACGAATCGTGCTACAAAAATAAAACTTAATAACTTTTTTTCAGTGTGAGTAATCGGCTTATTTTTTTTTTTAATTTCATAGTCTACTATTTAGATTTATACAAATTAATGCTTGGGATACTGAAAAAAGTATTTGGATAGTGCAGCGATACCATTTTTTGCAGTCCGTCAAGACCGTATCATCGAGATCCCAATGTACAGGTTCAGGATACAATCGTGGCTGTTGCATCGGCAATACAGCAAATCCAAGTTTTTCGACTCGAAACTTATCGGAATTGGAGTTAGCAGAAGGTCATTACAACGGGTACTTCGTGATGACTTAAACTTGTTTCCGTACAAAGTCCAAATTACAAGCAAGTTAAGCCCTCAGGATTTGCCTGTTCGACTGGAATTTTGCCTACAAATGATTGTAATGGCCAAAGAAGACAACACATTGATAAATTGTTTGTTCATGTCTGATGAAGCCCATTTTGTCTTAAACGGCATTGTTAACAAGCAAAATTGCCGTATATGGAGTGAATCTAATCCAGAAATGCTCCATGAGACGGAACTGCACCCAGAAGTCACTGGGTGGTGCGCAGTTTCATCAAGGTGTATTGTCGGGCCATACTTCTTTAAAGAAAAGAAAACGGTGTAACACAAACTGTCAATGGGGACCGTTATTTAAAGATGTTGAAGGAGATTTTTTTACCCATAACTTCGCCGAAGACGTATCCCTTTCAGCAGGATTTGGTTTCAACAAGATGGAGCAAGTTCACACGTACCCACACAAGTTATGGCTGAGCTCCAACGAAAATTCCAAACAAATTGATATACAGAAACTGCACTTTCCGCTGGGCCCCAAGGTCACCTGATCTGACTGCACCAGACTTTCTTTTATGGGGTTATGTCAAGCAGGAAGTGTACAAAACGAAACCCAGGAATTTGACTGAATTGAAGCAATCCATGATAATAATTGAGGCGATCCCAATATCAACCATTCAGGCCGCAATGAACAATTTTATGATCAGGTGCCGCATATGCGTGGATGAGCGTGGAGGTCATTTGCGGTCTATCATCTTTAAAAACCATTAGTTCTTTAAAACAACATTTAATTTTTAATCCAATAAAAAAAATTAATGAAATACATCGATTAAAATAAATGTTATTGAAATTTCTTATTGTAGCACGATTCGTGGGCCACCCTGTATGATCGAACATAATGCAAGTATGTGTGAAGCAGTTTTGAATTTATTTAAATATTTTTTGTAGATAGTCTATATTTCGAAAATCTAAATAAAAAATTCCGGAAAATAGTGAGTTTCTATGGGAATTATTGTCTGAACCTATAAGGGAATTACCTTAACTAACCAATTTCCAATAATATCTCATACAAAATGATCACAAATATATTAATGAAATTTCAGCTGGACAACATATTGGTTGATATATTCGCTAATTTAAAATAGGTTTTTTTTATTGCTTAGATATTTAAAAAAAACTTATTTTACAAGTGCAAACAACGTTTCTTTATATTTAAATTTAATTGTTTATATAATAACCATAACATTTATTAAGTTTAGTAGTCGTATTCTCAGAAAATATTAAGCTCATTTAAGTTGGATGAAATTTTATAATGTTCTTAACTTTTTTCTTTGTTTAATTATTTTTTTTTATTATTTGTTTTTTTTTTTTTCAAATCAGAAAATTATTTTTTTTTGTAATCTGCTTTTTTGAGTTGACCCACATACTATCTTATATTTTTAAAACCATCGAATACTTGAAAAAAAAACTGGGAATTTTTTAATAAATTCAATATTTATATGCAAATTTTAAGCTCTTAATCTTTTCTTAATTATACAAACAAGCTGAAAATAAACATACAAATTTTTAAATTATCAGATTTTTGAATTTTGTGTATCCACTAATTTAATTCAATCGAAAGCACGGGGTCGGTGATTTGTTTTATTTCATTATTATTCTAGCGTTTTTGTGTTATGAAAACAAAATATTCCTGATTTGAATTGAGTGGCGTGAAAATAATGCACACAATTATCAATTTCAGATTTATTAATAAGAAGATGATCAGTTTTAAGACTTTTAGACTTCGTTGATGGATGCAAATGCAAATAATGTATTTAATTTTATATTTTAAAACCTTAGGATAAACTTTGAAAACACGATATGGAGCTGCTGCATTTTTTTTTTTTTTTTTTTTTGAAACTGTGAAGCAAGGCATGAACTTATCAGCCAGTATAATAGTAATATATTTTGATTTTTTGGGGACTGCACAAAAATGTGGAAAATGTTTTTCTTTAAGAAAATAAAATTTGTTTGAATCAGAAAAAAGTAATTTGGAGAGAAGGGAACAAATGAAGCTTTTGACCAAGGGCCAAACAATTGTTAAAGTGTTATTATACCATAAAGGAGATGGCTTCTACTCCAAGTTCAAGTAGTCAAACAGAGAAAAATTGTTGTGCAACGTCAAAATTGGCACTTAAATAGGTAGGAATACTCCATGAATGAAAGAATACAAAATAACTACACTTCTATTTTTTCGATTTGTTGTTGTAAGTTTTGACAACTAGTGTGATGTCACACGAGATTAAAAATGAAAACGAGATAAAAGGGAAACAAAGTTTAAAATTGTAAGGTTTGGATTTTGTTATTAAATTTGTATATTTTGTTTTAAGTGAAATAGCTTAAGAATGTTGTGTCCTGTTTGTTAGGTGTGATAATAAAAACAACAAATTAAGTAGAGAAGATGTGTCATACCACAGTTTCCCAAAAGATCCTGAACTGCTGAAAATTTGGATTCATTTTTGTAAATGAAAGGATGCTTTTGATGCAAAAACAGCTAGATTCTGTAGTGACCACTTTACTGCAGATGACAAAGAAATGAACATCGAATTTGTATTGGCTAAGTGCATTTCAGCTGCTTTATAATAAATAAATTAAAAATATATTCTATCTTCATATGCTGCACGGATAAAAACGCCCTCGCCCAAAAGCAAGTGGTGGACCACCTAAGTGAAGGCGGCTGGTCAAAGCCATCACAAAGGATGTTGAATGACTTGACGAACTTGGACAACATCTTCAAATCATTCAACGGAGAACACTTAGAAATTTGTCCAGGCTACCAAACAAAGCTTCTTCAATTGTCCAAAGACATTGACTGCGATGTGAAAATAAAAAAACATTTTTTCCGCGCGAGGATGTATTTTACAATAAGAACACTTAACAGAACAATTTTGGACTTATCCAATAAATGTAAAAAATAAAAATACAACACAATTAAAACATTTTCCATTTATTTAATGCACAATTATCTTCACAATTTGTTGTTTTGTTTAATTTAAGTTCTTCGATAACCATTTAGCACTCTTTCTTTTATTCACGTTCATTTCGATTTTTGGTAAAATTGTCACCAGCAGACAAAGTTTGATCGAAAGCTTATTGTCGCGCGATAATTTGCTGCTCGCAACCCAATTTATAGGTGCCTTTACAGCGATTAAAGTTTACATGCAATTTTGCCACTTCTCCGCCAAATGTAGCCGTTTTTACTTTAAATAGGTTTGGAATCAACCCGAACCCTGAAACTCATAACGCATTCATTTAATTATTTAAATTCTTCGAGACTATTTTTTGTATATGCCATTAGACTCTGGAACTCCCTACCTGTGGCGGTAAGACAAATAGTAGGAACTACTCAATTGAAAAAGGCTTTATTTCAAAATCTTGTATAGTATAGGAATCAAACAGCAATTTGAAGGATAAACTGATTAGTTACTAACATAAAAAATAAATTTAAAAAAAATTATCCTAATTTTTGAATTCCATATAAATGTATATACCTTTCTTCTTTTTATTATTATTATTATTAATCTCAATCCGATGTTATCTGCTTTAACTTTAAGTACTATAAAAGACTATGTCTTATTTGTACACCATAATAAACAAATAAATTGAAATTGAAATTGAAATTGAATCGATCCAGCAGCTCTGGAATTCACCATAGGAAAAGTTCATTGTTTTGACTGTTCCTTAGTGTCTGATGTGTTGTGCTGCTTCAGGTGTGTTCCGGTTTAATTCACGGTTACGAAACGGCGCAAAGACTTAGTCGAATTTTTCTGGAACATAGCCAAAACGCAGTACACGTATTACAATGTAATATACACAAATATCTCAGACATTTGATACATGTACTCTGACTCTTGAAAAATTTACACACAAATAGTGATGGGTAAATATTTAAGTAAGAAGTATTCAGTAACAGGTATTAACAGATCGAAAATAACTGTTACTGAAATAAGATTTAAAATTTCTAAATTTGTATTTTATTAATCTTTGCATACTAAACAAATTTATTTAACTTTAACTAAACCATAAACCAACGCAACATAAGCGACTGCAACGCTCAAGTTAAAACTAAACAAAACTTTTACTCACGTTTTGACATTCGGGCATTGCCTTTGTCTACATCCCAATATTTTTATCCCATACTAAAATTGATGTCTGATGGAAACTACTAATTCCACTTTACTTTCACTTAAAGTCATCTGTCATGTCGACGCGTCCGTAATGCTAGTTAAAGTAATGTAAGACTGCTTTCACACAGGGAATTATTTATCGTAGGCCAAGTTTGGACAGTAATTCGACTTTTAACGAATTCGATGAGTCGGACAGGGGACTCTATCCAAAGAATTGCTTCCCATTATCCGCACAGTGAAATTGTTGTTACGGGCGATTTCAATGTACACAATTCCAAGTGGCTACGCTATTCTGGTCAGACAACACCCGAAGGAAGGTATGTTGACCTCTTTGCTGAGGTGAATAATCTGACTCAGCTGGTTACTGAGCCAACAAGAATACCTGACATTGCAGGTCACTCCGCCAACACCCTAGACTTGTTTCTTTCCTCTCTACCTGGTAAATATACTATTAGTGTGTTATCGCATCTAGGCACATCGGACCATTGTGTCATATCAGCCAATTTCTCGTGCTCAAAGTTCTCAGTTAAAGAAAGCATTCCTAAGAGGACCGTATGGCAATACGAGAAAGCCAACTGCGATGGTCTTAATATTTTTTTCAGGATTTTTATCTGGTCACCATGCTTCCCCGATAATGACGTTGACTCCAGCGCTGGTATAATTACAAACAAAATTCTTAAAGGTATGAAAGCTTTTATACCGAACAAAACCAAAAGCATCAAACCAAAAGAAAACTCGTGGTTCGATTTGAGCTCTAAGGAGGTTATCAGGTTGAGAGAGGTAAGTTTCCGATTTAATAAAGCCAACCCAACTTAGGAAAACCGGAATAAGTTCAAACAAGCTAGAAGGACCTGCAATAGTCATATTTAAAGAACCAAATTTTTACATGAGCAAAAATTAAGGCAAAAACAAAATTCCACATTGTCGTCGGTTCCAACGCTCGTTTCCAAATACACTCCTGTGGTAAACGCACAAGAAAAAGCAAATTTGCTAGCAGCTCAGTTTGCGGCTAATTCTGCGGTTCCACAAAGTTTCATGACTCCTCCTGTCCTTGAGAACATTAACAGTTTCATGGGACATAACTTCTTTCGTACTCGTACAGTTGCTAGTGTTCTTAACAATCTTGGCATACACAAATCCGCTCGTCTAGATAGTATCTCCCCTATTGTTCTGAAGAGGAGTTCTTCTACGCTGGCAAAACCACTGAGTAAGCTTTTCCATCTGTGCTATTCTGCTGGTCTCTTTCCGAGTGGATGGAAAACAGCATTTGTCCAGCCTGTCCCTAAAAAAGTAGAATCTTCTTCACCCTCTAACCACCGTCCAATTGCACTTACGTCCCTTCATTCCAAGGTCATGGAAACGCTGATTAATTATCAGCTAGAGAAATATCTTGAAGAACGAAAGCTCCTTAATGACCGGCAGTATGGCTTTCGTAGCAATAGGTCCTCTGGTGATCTGATGGTATATCTCACCGAACAGCGGCACAAATCTTTACATCGTTTTGGAGAAAGTAAGATTATTGCGCTTGATATTTCAAAAGCATTTGATAGAGTTTGGCCTCAGGCTCTCTTATCGAAAATGCGTGCCTTTGGTATCGAAGAATCTCTTCTTCGTTGGATAAGAAATTACCTTTCGGACCGCTCAGTACAAGTTGTATTGGACGGCCTCAAGTCTGATATTCACAAAATAAGTGCTGGTGTGCCCCAGGGCTCCGTTCTGTCTCCGACTCTATTTCTCATTTTCATCAATGATCTCTTATCTGAAACATCTAAACCAATATATTGTTTTGTGACGACAGTACCCTCAGCTTTTCATATTCGTTCTTAGATTCACACCCATGTCCTTCGGATGTGGAACTTGAACGGCAGCGTATGATAAGCTCATTAAATTCTGATCTAGACAGCATTGTCCATTGGGGATTAAAGAATCGCGTAGAATTTAATGCTCCGAAAAGCCAATGCTATCTTTTGTCGTTAAAGCGGGACCCTCCCCTAATTCCGTTGTCCATGAGCGGCACTTGTATCGAGGAAACCGAACACCTATCAGTTCTTGGTATGTGTATCACCAATCACCTTTTGTGGAATGACCATATATTCGACGTCGCCAAAAACACTGCAAGTTGTTTGGGTTTTCTGAGACGATGTAAGAAATATTTCTCCCCTTCGGATCTGTCTGATATCTACAAAGCCTTTATTCGTCCAAAACTTGAGAACAACTGTCACATCTGGGGAGGTGCACCCATAACTCACTTAAGCCTTCTGGACAGAATCCCAAAAAGAGCTTTAAGAATGATAGGTGAGGTAACAATAACGAAAACCATTTCACCTCTTGAACACCTTCGCAATGTTTTACCTTTCATTATTCTATGGGTATTTCTATGGACATTGTTCTCCCCTTAAATTATTGAACCATAACACTCGCGCTTCTAGAAATGCTCATCAGTTTACCCTTGAACCCAACTTCAAACGGACTGTCAAGTATAGGAATTCCTTCTTTAGCCGCACCACACGAATGTTGAATGCTTTACCCGACCGTATTTTTCCCTCCCATTGTGATAGTCAGACATTTAAAACCAATGTACATCAGTATCTTCTGTCTAATCCTCTCCCATCCCATTTCCTAATCGCTCGCACTGTGTATATACATTTTAAGGGTAGTTATAACCCCATGAGAGCGGGCAAAATTATAAAAAAAAAAAAAAAAAAAAGGAAACTGAGTTGCCGGCAACTGGGAGTTTGCTGGCTGCGAGAACTGCGAGAAGGTCAAGTAGGGGGAATGCCAGTTACTTCGTGTGAAAGCTACAAAACAACTAAAGGGAAACGTCAAAAAAATATCCAGCAACTGGTTTCCCTGTTTGAAAGGGGACTAGTTGTCTCCAACGCGAATACATTTTGAAAATCAGCTTAAATGTCAATTGCGCAATGAAAATGTTGGGCGTCACTTGTGCTAGACCGATTTCAGCGAAATTGAGTAAACCAGTGTTGAATGGTTCCCAATCAATGGTGAGGAGTCCCCATAAAATTTGTCTAGGTTTTGTTTAGTTTGTTTTTTTTTATCGCAAAAAATTGTGCTTCACGATGACTCGAAATTAATTTTTTTTTTTTCATTTTATCGGAAATGCTCGTTGGCGTCTATATAAAATGGCTGCCTCCAAGAAACTATTTTACAGACCTGTCGGTGTCGGACAATTTAGATGCGTTTTTTGAAAGATAATTATTCCGAAAAAAAAATAAAGGATGAAATGTTTCCCTTAGTGTCCTTCACCAATTGAACCTTTAAATTTTATGCTGTAAGACCCTTAAATTTAAACGTTGTAGATATAGAGCCAAGACAAGTTGTCCACTTTGTTTTCGAGTATACGGAGGAAAGCAATTTTCCATAATACCCTACCATGTACTATTTTTGACACGATATAATATTTATCAATTTTTACAACATAAAAATGTTCGCGCTCCCTAGACTTAAATTAATGATTCTTATAGTTTTTCTTACACATGGGGCAAGAAATATTTTGAGCACAATATTGCTGACGTAACTGAGCTACAAGTATGTATTTCAGTGCCGTGTGCGTCAGAGGTCGGTGACACATGTGAACAATGATTTTAATTTAAAAAACAAAAAAAGTTAATAGGCTGAATAAATTAAAATATTTTGTTACGAACCATAACTTCGAATAAAAATTAAAAAAAAAAAAATATCTCAATTAAATTTAAGTTGTTGAGAAACAAGTGGAACTAATATTTTGTGTAGAGAAATATTTTTATCATTTCAGTTTTGTTTTTAATAATTTCTTATAAATTAATTTTTCTTTTAAAATACCAATTGACAAGTGAGTTACTACTTGCGTTAAGAGTAACTTGTGAGAAAAACATTTACTCAATGAATTTTCGGACCATACATTTATAAGCCTCCTATATATTAAGATTTTCAAGGCAAAGTTGACAAGATCCGTGTCATTGTTTTTTGATATTTGTTAAAATTAATTTATTAAAAAAAAAAAAAAAATAATTCTCTAGAAATTTCATATACAAAAAAAATAAGTCGATGGCAACAAAATATAGAAATAAATATATATAAAAGTAGATACGTTAAATTTGGTCCGTGGGAGGATGTCAGAGTTTCGAGCATGGGTATTCCATCAGTGTATAGTTTTCGAACAACACCATCAAACAAAATTTATATTTTTAGCTGAAATCTTGTAAAAATAATCATTTTTTGATATTTCAAAGACCAACGCAAAACAACCATTCAGCATTCATGTGTCAATTTGTTCGTTTTTTTTTGTGTTGTTGTCACATAACCAAAGAAATGTTTTTATACAAATACCAATACCAATTTCAAAAATAAAGACAAATTCATGTTATCATCATCGTCCATAAATATAAAAGTTTTCAAAAATTTATTTATCATGTTTTAATAAAACGGATGACACAGTAATGTTTGTGTCACATTAAATGTGGAGTGGAAAATAAATTAATATTTCAAAATATATATAAAGCATATAAATATACCTAACAGCACAGCTAGAGGTTGTGTGATCTAATTTTTACATAACTTGTGTGAGGCTTTGGCGTTTTCTCATACGGAAGCTATACCACCCGACCCGACCCGCTGGCCGCCATTTCTGTTTTATATCGGAAAGCAAATGCAACGGAAACTGTTTTTCCAACTTCATATTCATTTTAGCTTAACAAAAAAGTTTTGAATATTTTAGCTAACAATGAATGTTTACTTTAATAGTCTGGGAGTTAGTGTTGCAAATTGCAAAACATTTATTTAAAATGTAAATAAGTGTCAAATATTCAAATGGATGTATGACGTTCAAGTATTTTATCAGGTAACCCAACCCGAGCCCAGTCTAGTTTTTTGCAACATGTGAATTATTAATTGATAGCCTGACGGTTATTAAAACCATTTTTTTTTCATTGGCCACAAAGTCAAAACTTGGCCCGAAATTGAAAAACACTTTATCGAAGCTAAGCCGATAACAATAAGAAAATGGAATTCAAAAGTTTTTGCTAAAGGCTGCGAAAGATAGATTTTCATCCATTTACACTCCTGTCAGGTTTCGAGATCTCTCTAAGAAAACAGGCCTCAACTTTTGTTAGAATTTTTGCGGGCCACAACTCAATCGAATCCAGCACTACCATATCTGACTTATGAAAAGTGTCTCACGATAAAGAGGCGAAAGATAAGTATTCTTTCTTTCTCTGTCCACCTTAGCTAGAACTAAAAAAATCAAACCTCAGAGAATACTTTTTTCGAAAATCTGGGTGACATCTCGTACCTGAACAAAGACCATCTAGAAATTCAGATTGAACTCAAGCTGGTTCAGAGAGGTGCCTCATATGTACATATATTATAAATTCCACTTACTCGTTTCCCTAACCCCTTGCAAAAGAACGCATCCAAATTGTAAGACAAATGTGTCACTTAGTATTGTTGTTGTAGCCATATTTAATATATACACCTGCGAGAATTTTCGTTAAACAAAACAAAAGCTTCACAAATATTATAGGGACTCCTCACCATCGCATCGATTGTAACCATTCAATTCACCGCTGGCTTTACTACTCAATTTCGATGCATAATAAGTGATGCCTAACGTTCTGGTGACCGAATTGAAATTTGATAATTGGCAATTGGCTAGTGAAAGTGTGCGAGCTTAAAGAGGATAGAGGACACCGGCTTATCACATGGCTTAGTGATTTCCATCACATGAGCTTGAAAAACCTTTCCGCAAGATGGGTGCCGCGTTTGCTCATAATTGACAATACACACATTCGTTTGACAACTTCAAACGTGTGCTTGGCGATCACAGTGCATATGTATTACAATGTAATATATTTCGACTTTTGATTTTCGTTCAAGTTCGCGCAGTGTCAAAACTGATTTCTGTCACACATGCCATGGTCATAAGCATGGGCCAAACTACTGGTAGTGGTAATATTGCAACTTTTAAATAACAGCTATAAGTGCTTGTTATATTTCGCTATTCGGTTGGTACAAAATTGTCGATTGACCTAATTGCTTTATTCCATCAGATTTTTGTTTAGGTTTAACATCAGTTTTTATTTCCCAAGAAAGGTTAAAGCCCTGCTGCCTTTTGTTAGAATTACTAAAATTAGTAGCAGCAATTTCTATCAAGGATAAACATTTATACGATGACTTGCCACGGAAAATATTCCGCGACAAAAATTGTTCTTTAAAGCTTCCCAATTCTTATTTCTTGCTTTTCCTTTTCTTATTTTATACAAGCGTTTTCTTCAATTTACTGGGAGGGAGTGGGGCAGCCATGGACCATTGTAGAAATAATATACAACATGGACGTCACTATTTATCGAAGTGGATGATCGATCCACAATGTAATTTATGACAGACGGGCGGTCGTCATACTGAGCGTATCTGGGGATAATCCGACAGGTGATCTGAAACATCAAAAACTAAAAGTTCGGAGGACATTTGGTTCCCGAAAGATGTTACACATTTTGAGAATGGCTGTATGCCCAACCTAACTTATATATGCGCAAAAGTCCATCGAGGTAAATTCTATCTCGGTGTAGGGAACCTTTGCTAAAACGTATCATTTCGAATAGTTAAAAATTGAATTATTTTCACTAAGCTTTCACAATTTCGTTTTGTTGGGTAATGGTTAAATCGTTGGGAAAAAATGCTCGTGTGAGAACAATCAAATTTCTTGAAATTCCAAAAGTTTTTTTTTTTTTAAATTGCTATCTGGAATAACTTTCTGTTGTTGTAATGCGTGCAAAAACACATCTGATTAAAAAACAGTTATTCTCATTAAAGCTATCTTGAGTTATCCCAAAAAATTTGGAATAACTAGCTATCCGAGAACAAATGTATAGAACAGTTGACTGCAAAATTCATTTGGTATGCTTTTTGTTCTGATTTCTTGACAGCTTTCAGCTCACCTATCTGATTCGTCCACAGATATTCTCCGATTACTTGGTATCCGAGATAACATATCTAATAAGTGTGTGAATGCCCGCATTGAGTCGAGGATTTTAGGTTGCTGAATGAATCCATTGAATCCAATTGAATGCATCCATTGAATTGCCGCTCTCTGGAAGTCATTCCAGAGTACGGCGAATTCAATGTGACGGTGCATAAAAGCTGCGGTGTGAAAGTGCGAGTAGGATAGGCGATGGAGACTCAACTACGTTCGTTTCGTGACCGATATCTTCGCTTGCTATTTGGCCGAAAGCACTGGGCATTGGAAGGAGAGGCCATCTAAGCTTGTTTGGAAAGTCACTTTTTTAAAATTGAAGAAGAAAATAAAAAGAGGGAACATTTTTGGAAGATAAAGAATTTTGAATTTAGAAAAAGTAGTTAAAACTTCTGTAGAAGGTAAATTGTGAAAAGTTGTTGCATAACTTGGGAGAATTTTCTAAAAAAGCTGCGAAGATAAATTCGAAAATAGAAAGGATGAATTTAGTAGGATTGATAAGCGCAGTGTATTTCTTTTTGTGTTCTGGTAATTGTAAATTACATTGTTAATCCATTTCTTTTGAAATGCCTATTAGTTTTATATATTTCTTAAGAATTACGAAAAATTACGGAACTCGTGACCCTTTTCAAAGATCTTTTGTTTCTCGTCGGGGACTAACAGTTGGCGGTCCATTTTTATCTCTTCATATATTAATCTCCTTTGTCCAATATAATTAAAAAGACTTTGGGTATGAAAAGTTTTCCCAAACAATAAAAATTTATATTATCATCCCAATTCGGGAATAAATAAATTCTGTTCTTATTTCTAAAAATTGTTTTCAGCGTCGGATTCGTTTCTGTCAATCTTACATAAAAGTAAATAATGCCGCATTTACACGACTGCCAAGTTCGCAGTATTTACTGCCAAAATACTGCTGTCATTAATTGAATTAACGACATTCGTTTACACGAAGCTAAAATAATGACAGATAAAAATACTACCAACTGGCAGTAAAGAATGAACAAGTTCATTCTTTATTGCAAATTGTTATTATTTGAAAATTGTTGTCAGTACTGAATTTACACGATGTCAGTATAATGCCACAACTTAACGAACATTTTGGCTGGTAGTTTTTTAATGACAAATATACTGCCACATTTACGACCATTTACATGACAAACAAAATAATGCCAAGATTTTGACAGTAATACTGCCAAATTGGCAGTCGTGTAAATCCAGCATAAGTCGTGTTTTGTTATTGTCGTCGGTCGGGTTGAATTTGCGCGTCGTCCATTGTGATTTAATTATTAAATAAATATCATTGTTTTTCAATTCGGTTAGCAACGGAAAAAGAGAACAGACTCCGAAATCAATAATTACCAGAATCACTATAAATCAAATTATGTAATGAGAAAATAAAAATTTTTGCTCGATGACTGAAATCAATAATATCGGGTTTTCCAATAAGGACTTGACAACTTTTTTTTTAAATAAAACGCAAACCATTTGAGATATTTAAAAAAATTTTATTATTTGCTTGAACGCGAACTCGTTCATATAGCCAACACGGGCACGTCTGCAGCGGTCGATTCGTTGGACCCAATATTCGATGACTCGGCCACACATTTCGGCAGAAACGGCCGCTATTTCGCGTTCAATGTTGGCTCTGAGCTCTTAGAATGTAATCGACTTATTGGCATAAACCAATGATTTATAGGAGCCCCAAAGAAAATAGTCTAGAGACGTCAAATCGCACGAATGAGGCGGCCAATAGACTGGCCCATTTCTTGAGATGACACATGTTGGCTTCCAAGGCAGCAATCGTGTTTGGCTTGTCCCCATAGATTATAGACTTAACATAGCCCCACAAAAAATAGTCTAACGGGGTCAAATCACATGATCTTGGTGGCCAATTGACTGCGCCAAAACGTGAGATCAACTGCTCACCAAATTCGCCTCTCAATTGATGCATGGTTTCGCGTGCAGTGTGACATGTGGCACCGTCCTGTTGGAACCACATGTTGTGCGAGTTCAATTCTTGCAAAAAAATCTGTTATCATCGAACGGTACCTTTATCCATTGACCGTAACCCTGCGGCCTTCATCGTCCTTGAAGAAGTACGGCCCAATGATGCCGCCTGCCCATAAACCGCACCAAACAGTGCATTTTTCGGGATGCATTGGTAGCTGCTGAATTGCCTCTGGCTGCTCTTCACTCCAAATACGGCAATTCTGCTTATTCACGTATCCATTTAGCCAAAAATGAGCCTCGTCGCTGAAGACAATTTTGCGATAAAAAAACGGATCCTCATCCAACTTTTCTAAGGCCCATTCACCGAAAATTCTACGTTGTGGTAGGTCGACAGGCTTCAATTCTTGCACCAGCTGTATTTTGTATGGCTTTAAACCAAGATCTTTGCGTAAAATCTTCCAGGTGGTCGAATAACACAAACCCATTGCTGCGATCGACGCCGAATGGACATATCGCGATCTTCAGCAACACTGGCGGATGCAGCAGCAATATTCTCTTCGGTACGCACTCTACGGATACGATTTGGTGGATTAATGTCCAATAAAGTGAAACTGGTGCGAAATTTGGTCACAATGAGCTGAGTAACCTGCTCGGTGGGTCGATTATGACGACCATAAAACGGACGTAGCTCGCGAAACACATTTTTCACAGAGCACGAATTTTGATAATAAATTTCAATAATTTGCAAACGTTGTTCAGGCGTAAGTCTATTCATGATGAAATGGCAGACAATACTGAATCGAAATGTCAAATGTTCGTGGAATTTGTCATGTGTGGTCTGTCAAAAATATAAACGTCAAAAACCAAGTAGCAAAAAAATCACCCGTTAATTTAATAAGATAAAAAATTAACCAAGAAGTGTCATAGTGAATATTACTTTCACCAATTAAAAGTAATTTTGCAGCAAAAAGGAACATATATCAGGCTCAATATTTTTTGAATTTAATATACTTTTACACTTTTTACCAAAATATCTACATTAAAGGCTTCACGGAAAATAATAACATGTTAAAAAAAATCATACATAAAGCTCAACATTAGTGATTCAGGTATGACCTTTTTTTTTCTTTTTAGCTATCCACAACTGAGTCATTCCGAGTCATGATTTCACTTTCCGCGTTTATGTATTCAATAAAGACCAAATCCAACTTTACCCCTCAAACTGTTATCAAAAGAATAACCTTTTTAGTTGATGGTATCAGGGCTTCAAGTGGGCCCTTTGCCAAATCCATTTTAATTCTGTATTGTTTAAATCGCCACCGTTTGGAGGTTATTCGTCGTCGAGTATGTAGGGAAAGTTGGAAGGCCGTTTTGGATATTTCCGAACATTTTCATCCTGGCAAAAGGAGCTCTATTGCTGCTGATAACATTAAGGTTGTCACAATAAAAGGTTGAAATGCGAACCGATTTAGAATTGTGCACTTTTCCGGCGAGATTTTCTTATCTAAATTATAATGCGGTGAAAACTTAGCCAACACACTTACACAACAATAGGTCTATATACTCGTACACTCTCAGATAATACAATTTTTGTGTTTGCCTTGAATTTTGAATTCGATAAAAAAAATGAACGACACCGACATCCGACACGTTGTTGCCTGGGTCCTTCATATCTTTGTTAACATAAATGATATACATTTGCTGACAATAGGCGAAAGGCAATGTGCCAAGAATGTATACTCTTAACAATGTAGGTGTAGATAACCATCATTTCGAGGCTGTTCGACTATATACCTTTATTGGCCAGCTGAAGCTTCGATTTTCTTTGATGATGAAAATAAAACCCCAGATGTTGCTGATTCCTAATGCCATTTATTGAATTAGGGCATGTTTTCCCTTATTTTTTTTTTATTTAGGACGCGCCGTGCAAGATTTTTTATTGGGTTCAAATAAACGCTAACGAGATGATGACTAATACACAGATTTCCAATATGAATAAATAAGGGCTGGCAAGATTGCCCTTAAAATGTTTATTTTTTTTATGGCATTTTATTTATTATTTTACATATTTTTAAAATTAAAAAAAATTAAAAAACGTCATGGAAAATAACTAAAAATAAATAATCTGAACTCGAGTATTTAACACTCATTGGCATTATTTTTGTTAATTATTGTCACTCTTCACACCAATGATTGGCACTTTGACGCCTCCAAATGTCAAGTCTAATAGCTATACGACACTCTTCAAAAATTTTGACACAATGTCCATGAAACTCACATGCTTATGTATACTACTAAAAAAATAATTGCTATGATAATGATGGTGAATGATTTTTGTTTAGTTCACTTGAACTTGAACAACAAATACCGGAGCTAAAATGTATGTATTTGTAAATATCCTATTGTTTAGGTTTTTTTATTTGACAAAGGGACTTCAAAATAAAGCAACTAGTATGGCTGTTATTTTTAGCGACACACTGTAAGCATATAATCATTGTTATATGATGACGCCCACTTAATTTGTATTTGATTTTTGAGGTTATAGGGTGGTGGAGCCTGTGGTCGGCCAACTAACTTTTTTTTACGTTTGACTGTTGTTCGAGTTTTTTATATAGTTAGATTAGTTTATTTGATTTTTTGGAATGTCTAAATTTTCTAAATTTTGAAATTATTGTTTTTTTTTCAGTAAATTTGCCATACAAAACTACATATTTCAAAAAAATTAAATGAAAGTGTGATTCTTATGAAGTCGGCTCTTTAAACTCCACAGGTCGGTCACATGAGTTTCCAGTAGTCGGGCTCAATATAAAAATGTATATTTGCATACTAACTATTTGTCGATTTCCAATTTTATAGAATTTAGGTATCCAGAAATCATTTTAATATTTAACATAAACGGTTCTGTTAAATAAAAAATGTGATTGTAAAATTTTATTTGGTCTAAGGACGCCATTTCATATTAGGTACAAAGACAGACTTTTTTTTACAAAAGTTAATTAATAGGAAAAAAATACATTTAATTTATATGAAAATGAAAACTAATAATAATAATAATATTAACTACATGCCTTTAAGACCTAAGGTCTTTTTAAATGAAACGTGAATAGCACGGCACTAATTAGAAGGAATAGAAAGGTAGGAATATATAAAGCAACTAAGTTTTTTTTACATGTAATAAATATTTATATATTTCAGGCAATTGTTAACATTTCTTTTGATAAAAAAACAAAAAAAGCAGCTTATATTTGTATTTGTCCTTAGGAAAAAGTTTGGTTTTCTTGTTTGTGAAATGTTTTGCCATTTCTGTGGTATAGCATATATATCTAGTAATGTAATGTGAGCGGTCAGTGGTTGGACGGTGCGTATACAAAATAATGAAATTATTCATGCTAAAATCACTTAGGTCCATGGAAAATGCGTTTGGTGAGTACACCGACCAGAAACATTATTGGCTGTTTGATATTAATTTAATAATAAAAGCCGTTTTCGATCGCATCTGGAGAATTTATGACCTACCTAAAACCTACTTGCCGGACATAGTTTAAACATAGTGACGAGGCCGCCAGAGGAAGGAACACTTGTACCAAATGCTTTTATTTGCACTGAATACAGAGTAGTTAGCTTCTTTATGGTTTCCTAATGAATCATTATGCAATTTGTTGTATCATTTGGGAACTAAGCCAATACCTGATTTCGAAAACAGGCAGAAGTATGTTTCGTTGAAATTATAAAAATAAATGAAGTGTCTGCCAAAACGTCTTCGAGGCATCTATTTTTCCTAAATAATATTTTAGCTCCATGAACTACTTCGTCACTGTCGTTTTTATTGAGAACTTCGAAAATGTTTGAAGAACTCATAGAAGCAAGTCTTCCATCTTAGAATGGGTTATTGAAATTCTCTTTTAAAATATTTGCACCGTTTTTAATAAACCTGATGATGTTTGTGGGAGTTCACATTTGTCAAAGGTCTATAGACCACTTTAAAAAGTTTGTATTCCTTGGTCGCACTAAAGTCTGTATTAGAATAAATTTTTATTATAATTTATTATTATTAGCTATTCGGTCTGGTAGATTACTTCTAGGAAACCCGAACTCCCAAATCACAAATAAGCCATAATAAAGATTGGAAACCTTCGTACGTTTCACCCTCCAAAACCCATTTGTTTATATTGTTGTATTTGTAGCATTGAAACTCTATCCATGAATAGATGGGATATCGAAAAGCAAAACAAAAACAAATTACTAGGGCTGTGTTGCCTATGTGTCTATAGGAAGAGGAACAGAAAAGATTCTTGTGTGCGTTTTTATCAATGTGTCTATTGGAAGAGGAACGGAAAAGTTACTTGTGTGCGTGTTTCAGCTTGTAGGCAAATGTCAAATGAAAGCAGAGGTTTCCGGTCTTTACATTATTAGTTTATGTCCCAAATTGCCTATTTCCATTTAAAATGTCTATCTAATTTTGTTCAGTTGTCACGGTAAAAATTACCGCAACAAAACTATTCTTTACGTTCCCTTTTTCCTTTTTTTTCCATATTATTTCTACAGGTGTTTCCTTCGTCTTACTGAGAGCAAGAGAGGGCAGTCATGGTCCATCTGCCATCGGTTCTTTCTCTCGGTAAAGTGAAGAAACAAAATATCGAAATTGCCAAGGTTGACACTTAAGTGGATGGGTGATCCAATTCATCTCATTCGATTGACGGTTGTTCGGCTGTACAAAAGAAGCACGGATGACAGTTGGTCTCCGATGCCGAAATTACTCGTTGCGAGAATGGCTGCTTGCCCAACCTAAATCAATCATTTATATGTTCAATGCAAAAGATAGAACGTTAACTGCTAGTCCTTATTCCCCAAATCTGCGCAAAAGCCCAACGATTTAGAGTAAATTCGCGAAATAAAATTAGTTAAACTCTCCTTACTTTAAGACGTATAAATGAAATAGTTTGGTACCATTTTTTTCCTTACTAGTTATAAGCGAAAGGGGAAAAATGTGCGTGATCAAAAAAAAAGTTCAGTTTCTTTTCGGTTTTTCAAAACTTTCTTTTAAAACAGCTTAGTGGGTGAAATTAGGTGGCTGAATGCACTCTTTGAATTGCCGCCCACTGGAAGTCATGCCAGAGTTCGACAAATTCGAAGATGACTAAGTATGAAGCTGGGGTTTAAAGTGCGAGTAGGACGGCCTACTGGATCTCAACTGCGTTTGCTCCCTCCCGCAAATATACGGCGGGTAGCTGAATGAGAATGCGATCGAAATCCACGTTCGCTGAGTTGCCGAGAGCACTTGGGTATTAGAAAAAAGAAGAGGTCATCCAGCGAAAGTAAAAGGCTGGAAAATCACTTCTTACCCGTTTAGATAGCGAACAGGAGGTTCTTGAAAAAAAAGGAAAAATACAAAAAGAGAAGGAAAGTTCTGAAAATTAAAACGTAAAGAAATTAAAACTTTGGCGAATTGAAAATAAGAAAGGAAATTTTGAAAAGGATATTGAGTCGAGCAAGCTAAGGTGGAAAAATAGTTTCCTAGGAAGGAGAGGTAGCAGCAGGAAAACCTAAGTATAGTGTTAATTTTTCTTTAATTTTTTTTCTTTGTCGAAAGATATATACATATAGATATAATTATTTGTTTTTATTCTCTTCAAATTAATTAATTCGTTTTTTTTTTTAATTCAAAATTATTTATTTCGTTTCATTATTTCGTTTGGCTTTTGTTTGGAAAATTTTCCGGTAAAGCGGAACTCGCGACCCGTAATTAACGTACCTTTGTTCTTTCGGGACCGAGCATTAACGGTCCATCTTCATTTTAAGTCTTCAATCTTGTTATCTTTGTTTTAAAAGATCTTGGGTTTTACTCCTACTTGCAAGCTTTCCCAAGCACCTTAAATTTGCATTAAAAATAACTTACATAATTTTAAACACAATTTCTTCGTTCGGTTTCATTTTAAAATACCACCGTCGCGTCGGTTCCGCTCCGAAGGTTTGTGATTTCCTTACTCACAAAAAAAATAAAATCATTGGCGCCCTTCTATATTTTTTTCAGTGTACGCCGTGTGGCAATAAAAACATTTCGATCGATTTTAATTAATCTATTAATAAAACATAATCCGTAACATAAATTCGACTGGTGAACCCACCCCCTTAAACTGAGCATCCAAGTGCTATCTACGTGTTGCACTTCGAACTTGAATTCGAATTTCTTTTGACAGTCATTCATTGCTCGTGCATAAAAGCATATAAGTCGTATTTTGTTTTGTCGTCGATCGTTGTCTAATTCGCACGTCGGGATTTTAATAGTAATTAAATAAATTTAAAATAGTGTTTTCGAGTCGGTTCGTGACGAAAAAGTGCAACACAGTACTGAAGAAAGTGCCTCTTTCGTGTAGTTATAAAATATTCGTTTGCTCTTCGTTGTTTACATTTTTAAAGTTCTTTATAACAATATATTAAACAATTTTTCGAAATTCTTATAAACGTACATGTACGTTTTATTTATGAATTGCGAAATTCTTTAATAAGTGTCTTACAAGAGCAATTAGGTATAATAATGGCGAGTGCAGTGAATTCTTCTACGAAAAGCAAACAAAATCGCAATACTAGTGGAGTATGTTGCAAGTTCTCCGTGAGTAAAAATAACGTAAGGAAGTTAGTAAATTTTACTGTAACTCACTTACAGATTTATTTACAGTAACATTTCTTACAAAATTAATTATATTTGTAACTTATCTAAGTAAGACTTACATAATGTAATTCCAGCCTCTATATGCCGACATAAAAACAAGTGTCTTCTATAGTCGGCCCCCAATATCTCTCAACGTTAAAAGGCGGACTACTGAAACCATGCAAGATTTTTTAATTATTTTGGTATAAATAAATAGAAAATAAAATTTCCTTTAACGTTGTATACTCAGTTTGAAAAAAATAAAAATAAAGTTGTTTTCAGTAGTCGGCCGGGGGGGCGAGCTCGGGAGAATTGTAAAAATATTGCCTTTTAAAGTAAGAGGAAATTTGTAATTTATTAACAAACAATATGTTTTAAGTTTTATAGCCAAAAACAACAAATCTAAGCTATAAATAAATAAAAAACAATCACAAAATTCATCTACATTCGATAGTTTGGCGATTTTAGCCACCTCCACTATTTTTTTTCTATCAAAAGGGCATATTTTAAACAAAAGCGAAAACTTGAACCAAACATGCATTTTTTACAAGAACACCAGTAGCTACAATGGAATGAAATTTTGCACCGTGGAAGAAAAATTGTTAGCCATTTGGAAAATATTTTTTGCCGGTAAGTTAAACGAAAACTTTTTCTATTAACTTGCACTTTACAACGAAGTGGCCGACTACTAGAGGTGGCCGACCTCACATGCCATCACCCTACTTCTTTGAATGCGCTTTGAGGATAAATATTCCATTATGGAAAATGGAACCCTCACTCACAGAAATACTGCCAAAGCGACACTTTGCAATTTTGAACATATTTATTAATCTTTATATTAATAAGTAATGGTCGTACATTTTTACGTCACTGAAACACATCGACACAAAGTAAAATTAATTTAATAAAAAATGTTTCAATAATTTTGAGTATATGTGCAGATATGTCTCTCTATTTGTTTCTTCGATTTGTTTAGCAAACAGGTTAAATCTACGCATTACGGTATATTTTGTTTATTTTTATTTTTATAAAACACAACTTAAATTTAAATAGGTATCTTATGAAATTTTTGTTCTCAGTTTGAAATTATTATACTAAAAATTATTATAAAAAAAAATATTCGCTTACATATATATTTTACGCGCAATAAAGGGATTATGACTAGCCTATAAATGTCTTAGCACAGTACGATCGATTAGGAAAATAAGAGAGTGTTTACAAGGAATAATGGGAAGAAAAAATAGATCCGGGTAAAGCATTCCACATGCGTGTTGTACGATGAAAGAAAAAATCTCTGCACTTGACAGTGCGTCCAAAGTTCTGTTCAAGGGTAACCTGATGAGCATACCGAAAAGCGTAATTGATTTGGTTAAAGGTGGGGGTGGGTAATGCAACTGGCTATTTCATTAGAGCTTTGTCTAAAAAAAATATCGAAAAAAAACAACTAAAACCATGAAACATTGCGACAGTGTTCAAAATATTCAACTTTTTCAGTTATTTCTATTTCCCCTATCATTTTTAAAGCCCTTTTTTTTATTCTGTCCAAAACACTTTAAGTGGGTTATGGGAACACTTGCAGTTGACTTAAGCTGTGGACAAATGTAAGCTTTTTAGAATGGATAAGGCAGCCAGATGACAGAACGTCACTATAGACAGCTATATTTTTGAAGTGGTCAGAGACTTTGTATACCTAGGATCCGCTATAAACTCAGCGAATGATACCAGTGCTGAGATCAAACGCAGAATTACTATTACCAATCGCTGTTTCTTTGGGCTAAGAAGGCAATTGAGAAGCAAAGCCCTCTCTCGAGCAACTACACTGTCCATATATAAAACGCTCATCATCGCAGTCCTGATGTATGGTGCAGTGACATGGACAATGTTAACGGTGGATGAGAACGCGTTAGGTTGTTTTGAGAGGAAAATTCTCCGGGTGATTTTTGGTCCCGTCTGCGTAGATGGGGAATGGAGAAGACGATACAACAACGAACTATACGGGCTGTACAGCGACACCGACCAAGTCACAAAATTGAAAAGCCAACGACTGAGATGATTGGGTCACCTAGGGCGGATGGACACCAATGCTCCGGCCCGGAAAGTCTTTGAATCCTGCCCCTTGGGACAGCGCAGTAGAGGTGGACAGCGTAAAGGGGGGCGCACGCAAGTGGAAGAGGATCTCAACCAACTTGGAGTGCGAAATTGGAGACAGATAGCTAGAAACCGAGCCGACTGGAAGAAGCTTGTTGGTTGAGGCCCTGGTCCACCCCGGACTGTAGCGCCACCTTAAGCAACTAAGTAAGTAAGTAAGCCAGCCAGATCAGAAGGGGAGAAATATTTCTCAAATCGTATCGTTTTTGGAGGCATCGAATATGTCGATGGTGTTGCGAAAGCCACAATCTGATATATATAAAAAATAATAATGTTGTGAAACGATTCAATCGAGCAATAAAATAAAACAATATAACTTTTAAGGAGGAGGTTACATTACAGTTGAATAAGTCGGTTGCATTAAAATTTTAGCTCCTGTATTTTGCAAAAATTTGTTTTTAAAAAAAGTGCATTATAACTCGAATTTGCGATTTAAATTAATTGTAATCAACTAACAAGACACTATATTTGAAGTAAGTGATCTCATATTATTTAAGATATTAATAAAATTCGCCAAAGATCAACGGCAAAGTGCAATTCAATCAGCAATTGTTGTTAACTTCATGAATAAGCGCAATATTAGTAAAATATCACCAGAAGCTTCTCCAGAATCGAAGAAACTGCAACGTACTGAGATGACACTTAACACCATGTCCATTAGTGATCTAAGCCGACTTCTCGATGAGAAATTAAAAGATCACCTGCAGCATTTGGCCACAAAGGCAGATTTAGATGTACTTACCAGCAAAATGGCTGTTTCGGAGGAGAAACAATTGGCCCTTGAAAATAAAGTCGCCTTTGCTGAAGAACGTTGCGAAAAACTTGAGATGCAAATTACACAATTAATGCAAAAATTCACTGAAAAAATGTAATTGTTCACTTGCCAAGCAAGGCCAATGTTAATCCATTGAACGAGGCGAAGAAGCTCTGCCAAAACTTAGCAGAAGGCGACGAAAACACTGTGGACTCAGTCCGTCTGACTCACAAAAATACCAATAGCAACATCGAAATAAATCATTTAGTTGTAACATTGAGACATAGCTCTGATGTTTATAAAATCTTGAAAGCATCACCCAAATTGAAAAACACGGGAAGAAGTGTCAATAAGGATTACCCTTTGGCCGTAAGAACCAAGCGAGCAAAGATGATAAAGCTAAAAAAATCATTACACACCGAACGTCCTGGAACAAAAACACAATTACGAGATGACCGATTATTTGTTGAGGGAAAGGCATTTACATGGAGCACGGAATATGGTTTAAAATGTGGCAAAGAAAATGGATTTTATGTTCTGAAAAAAATGTTGCCCGGTCTGCGGTGTGACATAGTGGAACGTTCTGTTAACTTTGACGACAACATTAATAAACGTCAAACACAGCTGGCACAACATAATTCAATAACTCCCGCTGCGCCATCTACCCATTCTATGCAACACCAAGCAACACGGGCACAGGGTGTCTCAGAGTCGCTTCGATATAATAAATTTAATAATTAAGAGTCAGCCGTCTGTCAGTCACTTAGTATTAACAATTTAAACATTTTAAGTTATAACATAAATGGTTTAAAAAGTAAATTATTATTTTCAAACTTTTTTAAATTTGTTAAAACATTTAATGTATTTCTATTATTCGAAACTTTTTTATTGAAAGAAAATTATGAATTATTTGATGGTTATTTTAACGAGTACGAATTGGTATGGGAGGAAGCGGTTAAAACTAAAAAATATGGAAGAGCAATTGGTGGACGCATCTACGGGCTTAAGAAAATATACAAAGAATTTTTGAATTTTGAAAATATACAGGGACATATTATTATTAACTTCAAATTAGATAACATGTGTAAGCACTATATAATACCAACATATTTAAATTGCAACCACTGGGAAAATGATTTCAACGCTTTAAATGATGTAGTTTGTCACAATCAGAAAACCAAAATGATTCTGAAAGGAGACCTTAACGCGAGAATTGGAAGTGAACAAGGTACATACAACGAAACGGGGCAACATATTCAAACTACTCGGCAACGAAGATCTAAAGACACCAAAACGGACAGTAAAGGAAGAACTTTATTGGACTTTGCGGAATCATTTAATTTCATAGTTCTAAACGGAAGATCCAAAGCTGACATCAGAGGTGAATTTACGTTCGTAAGAGAGAATGCCTGTTCGGTAATAGATTACTGCCTTGTATCGGAGGATTGGCTTGGCAATATTTCTGATTTCGTTGTCCACTCACAAAATTTTTCGGACCATATGCCAGTACCAGTGTCGCTGGAAGCAAGTGCAAAAAATGAAGGTTTGGTAGATACAGAGATCAATTATCCCAGACTGGTGTGGAGAAATAGCAACAAAACTGCTAATCAATTAGCCATGAACTCGGAATTAAATATTCTGCAACAAAATGAAGAAACTCTTACGATCGAAGGTTTGCAAGAAATTATTCGTAAAATCGCACCCAGGGTTTCTACAAAAACACAAGTAATGCACGCAAAACAAGAATGGTTTGATAGTGAGTGCTTTCGAGCTAGAAGCAAAGCCTTTGCGTTCTTAAAGCTTTTTAGAAAATATAATTCTACCTACTTTAGACAAGAATACACGAAAGCAAATACTTCTTTCAAAGTGCTATGCGTCGAGAAGAAAAAAATGTTTTACGAAGAAAAAGTGCAAATTATTATAG
Source organism: Philhelius pedissequus (assembly GCA_910595825.1). NCBI lineage: Eukaryota > Metazoa > Arthropoda > Insecta > Diptera > Syrphidae > Philhelius > Philhelius pedissequus. Next base: position 9,815,731 of record OU343161.1, on the reverse strand, counting down.
CTAGCAGGAATATAAAAGAGTTTTGGAAAGCAGTTCGGTACATAAATGGTTCAAAGTTAAGAATCGGTATAAATATACCAGCAGCTGACCTAAAACAACACTTCCAATCCCTTTTGGACGTAGAACGCACAGCGTTGCCCTTCCAATACTGCCCAAATCATGTAGAAGATCAGAACATGGATCAATCTTTCTCGCTAGAAGATCTAAAAGCAGTATTAGTAGAGTTGAAGGAAACTAAAGCACCAGGAGAAGATCTCATTCCACATGAATTCTACAAGTACTGCACCGAGGAATTCGCCTGCTGTTTACTTCAAGTGTTCAACGACCTTTATAAGAATGATTTTTCTCCTCCATGTTTTGATTCAGCGGTTATACTCCCAATTTTCAAAAAAGGAGATCGTAATATGGTGGAAAACTATAGAGGAATTTCATTGCTTAACACTGTTCGAAAGATTTTTGGAGGACTCTTATTTAAGCGACTTACTAATTGGGTGGATAGAAACGAGTTACTGAGCGAATGACAGGCCGGTTTCCGCGAATGATACTCAACTGTTGACCACATCTATACGCTTAGTACTATAGTTGATATCTACCGCTCACAAGGAAAGAACATTTATGCTTACTTTGTAGATTTTAAAGCGGCATTCGACAGCGTAGATAGGGAATTATTGTTCTATAAACTATCGACACTGGGTGTGTCCACAAAAATGCTGAAAACGTTAAAAAAATTATATGCAAATTGTGCTGCTAGTATCTGGGACGGAACAGTACTATCAGAAAGCTTTTCAACACCTACTGGTCTACGGCAAGGATGCACCTTAAGTACACTGCTATTCGCACTATACATTAATGATATAGTATCATCCTTAAATGGAGGAATCGAGATACGTACTATTATTTTAAAAATTCTCATGTATGCAGTCCTTTTAGGGGACACACCTACAAAGCTACAAATGATGATAATGAAACTTGAAGATTACTGCAAATTGTGGAATCTAACCGTTAACCGTTCAAAATCTCAAATTATGATTTTCGGTAGAGGAAAGAGACAACGCAGCGGAAACTATATTTGGAGGTACGAACGAGAGCCAGTGGAGATCGTGGATATGTAAAAGTATATAGGCCTTATATTGACACCCCAAAACAACATGAAACTGCATTTTGAAGAAAAACTTCAAAAGGCGAAAACCGCGATTAACGCAACCTGGCGAGAATGTATGCAAAATAAAAACCTAAGTCTTTCAGCTAAACACCATATCTTTGAAGCAACGTCAAGGGCAGTCATGCTTTATGCATCCCAAGTATGGGGAATTGCACAAAACGATACCGTAGAACAATTATTACGATTTTTCCTAAAAAGAATACTGCACCTTCCGATGACCACGCCCAATTATATGCTACACATAGAAACAGGTTTACCTACAATGTATATTGCAACATTGAAGCTTCACTTCGACTATGTACTTAAAGTATTTAAAATGAATGAAATACGACTACCCAAAATTGTAGCAAAGGTTGCCCTGGATATGAAAACTTCCTTTTTTGAAAAGTGGACCGAGCTAGCGCAAGGAACTGAGTGTCCTTTGCAGCTAGAGACTATAAGCTCCAATCAGATGAAAACGGATTTATATAACATTATTAAAGTTCTCGATGAAAAGCAGCGCAAGTCATTTATCGAAAATGCACGATCCTCTGCGTATAGAACTTATTACTCCCAACTAGAATACGATCTGGGAACGAAAAACTACTTTGAAAATAATGCTGGAGTGGATAAGGTATCTACCATCTTCAAAATACGTGGGGAATTACTACATCTCAACTACATACCTCATCGCCCAGATCTACCTATAGAATGCAGCCTTTGCAATATGAACACCAGAGAAGATACTTTGCATTTTGTAGGTGTTTGCCCAATACTTATCGAGCTTAGAAAACTGTATCTGGGTAAAGCTATTTTCTCAACCGAAGAAGTTCTTAGCCTTTTGAATGGAGAATCCTGGACAGCTCTTCATAAATTCGTCAAAGCTGCACTCCGATATAGAAATCAAATTTTAAGAGAAGACTTTTAAACTTAATGCACATTTCACAAATTAATATGTAGAACTAAAATAATATTTATATGCCCTGTAAAATATTATCATTATCTTGTTATCTAAGTAAATCAATTAGTCAATCTGGCAGACGGCTATTGCCATGTCATATAAGATTTGTAAAAACCAAAAAAGGATAAACTTTGTAAATATTGAATTTTAATAAATCTAAATCTAAATAAATCTATAACTTTTAAGGTTTTCGCGGTTATTTACAAAGGACATATTTAGTGACCACGCTCGATATAATTCGTAGCGAAACTTTCGGGGTGAGTACAGAATTGAACTCGCTAAAAAATAAAACAAATTTAAAAATTTAGAAGTTTATATTTTAAATATTAGAAACTTGATTGGAAATATCAGATTTGCCCTTTTTGCGCAACACCATCGATGTGGTCATTCCACAAAAAGTGGTCGGTAATGCACAAACCGAGAACTGAAAGTGTTTCGGTTCATCAATGCAAGCACCACACAAGAACAATAACATTAGGGGAGGGTCGCACGCTTTAATGACAAGAGGTAGAATTGAGTTTTTGAAGCATTAAATTAAACACTATTTCCTATTCCCCATTTGATAATGCTGTCAAAATCAGAAATTATATTATCGTCAACTAAACAATATCAAATGATTTGACAATTCCGATAAGTGATCATTGATGAATGAGATATTCGGAGACAGAACGGATCCATAGAGCACACCAGCATTTATTTTATAAATATCAGACCTGAAACCGTCCAATACAAATTGTGTTCAGCGGTCCGAAAAGTAATTTCTAATTCTCCAAAATGATGTAAAGATTGGTGTCAATATTTGGTGAGATATACCATCAGATCTCCAGTGGACCTATTGTTACGAATGCTATACTGTCGGTCATTACGGAGCTTTCGTTCTTCAAGATATTTCTTAAGCTGATAAATTGATCAGCATTTCCATGATTTTGGAAAGAAGGGGGAAATAATATCTGGACCAACGGATTTGTGTATGTCGAGATTTTGTTGCTTTTTTCTGCTAAGGCTGAGGTAGGCTCATCGGTATCCAGGGTATCCAGAAGAAAGCAAGTAAAACTCGCGTTTGGGAAGACTAGAACTCTGTTCAATTACATTTTATTACTTCCAGTTTTCTTTTAAAATTTGTTTTACTCTTAAGCTGCGTTTTATTATCTACGGCTCTGTGTCTAAGTTATTTTTTAACAAGTATTACAAAAACAACACGAGATCCATGTTTCTATCGTGGTTTCTATCTGTATTAATGTATTAGTATTAAATTCGGTGAACGGAGTGTACATATCAGTACATAACCCAGATCGTTTTATTTTTACGCGGTATGGGTTATTGGCGATAATAAAACACGGTTTTTATAAACTTAAACTAAATAACATGGTACTTCCTAAATAAGTGGCCCACGTTCCTGCTCAGAAGGATAAGAAATGAATAGCCAATATAAAGCCAAGCTTATGCCCGCAGCTTACTCTGGATCAGTTAGAAGCGAAAATTGGTTAGGAATCTAATTCCTGCCCAAGGAAAAGTCGTATAGGCCAATACACTCCAATTAATACTTCGGCCTTTTCTTCAAGAAGATGATAATTGATGTTCCTGAAATCCAGTATCTCTCTCGAAAAGGCAGGCAGTTTAGTATCTTACTATCTTCGTAACATTTTACTAAAGTTAAACTCACAAACTGGCTACTTTATATTTTTAGTATCGTACTAAATCCATATGCCACTTTGACATTTACACACGTAAAAAAGTTATGTTCGATAACGTTTTTGCACTATTTTAGGCGTGTTTAGTTGTAGTTTATTAAGAAAATAGATTTAGTATGGTGCTAGTTAAAATGTGTTTATAATTAGGAAAATATTAGTAAAGTGCTTTTGTATTAGCAAACTGTTAAGTAGTATCATGCTAAGCCCTTAACATCAGGCTGTTTACAATTTTGCGCCATTGCATATTAAAATGAAAAAAAAAAGAAAGTTGAATTTAAAAGTAAAATATTTGTATTTATATATTTGTGTATTTTAAGTATCTGCATTAGATTCGAATTTTTAAGATTTGTTTATATTTAAAAAATAAGTTTAATAAAAAAAATTCAGGAAATCAGATTAAAAAAATAAATATTTAAGGGGTCATTTATCAATGTGTTGTCTTCTTCGCCAATTGCAATGATTTTTCGGCAAAATTCCAGGCGAACAGTCAAATCCTGAGGGTTTAACTTGCTTGTAATTTGGACTTTGTATTATGTTATTATGTTTAATTTTTGTAGCACCATTCGTGTGGCACCCTGTATAATGCAAGTTTTGAATTTGGAAAAAAAATTGAACTCGAGATTTTAATCAAAGTTGACATTACGATGATAGAGAACACCAAAAAAGTGGGTCCCGCAATTCCGTCTGTCTGTCTGTATGTCTGCCTATCTGTCTGTACAACTCCCTACAGCCTAAACGGCTTAAGCGATTTTCTTCAAACTTGGTATTTAAGTGTTTAAGGTGATTGTCCAAAATAGATTTTTGAATCGTTGTTTTAGCCCCAAAAATAACGGTACTTGCCATACAAATTTTTCTACCATCTTAATTATCTCAAAAACGGCTTTAACGATTTTGATCAGAACTGGTGTGTATACTACTTTGGGGGGTATGGTCTACATTTAGGTGGAATTTTTTTTTTAAATATTTTGTTATTAACGGTACCTCCCACTCCCATACAACCATTTTATTGAGTTTCGACTTTCTCATAGCCGGCTCAAAGGATTTCTATCAAAATTTTTGTACAGGAGCTCTTTCAAATTCTAAATAATACTGCATTTCAAAATTCTCGAAAAATAGTTTTTTTTTGATTTTTGAAAAAAAAAAAATATTTTTTTTTTTTGAAAATTCAATATTTCGAAAACGGGTGGACGTTTTTTTTTTGAAATTTTGTTTTTGAATTTTTATTATTAAATACTTAAAATTGTTATACCAATTTTTTTTTTAAGAAAAAATGTAAGAATTCTTATATTATATAAGAAATTAAGTGAAAACTACTTTAAAAATACATTTAGCTGTTTCTATTAAAATCTCTTGCATTTAATGTGATCGAACATAGGAGCAAGTACGTGCGATCCAGTCGTGCATTTTATTTTAACATTTATGTTGAGTGGTTTGATAAATTTTAGTAGACAAAATTATGAATTATGATGGTTTTACTAATTGTCTACAATGTTTACATTGTCGACAAATTTATTTCGACAATTTTGAATTGTCTATATGTATCTAGACAATCATGTAGTCTACATTTATAGTCTACATTTCACAACATTTCACAACACTGAATCTTTTTTGGGACTCATACTATCTGTCTATCAATATCATAATAACAGATACCTCATGCTCTACCTGCAAAAGAACGATCAAATCTTGATATAAGTGTTATCATTTCAATACCGCCATTTGGTATTTAAAAACAGTCTTTTTTTTTCGGAGCATCACTATTTTTTACTATTCCAAATATTTGGGTTGAGTTAATGCCTGTTAAAAATATTAAAATACGGAATAGCCTGTCTCATTCGTCACATGCAAACAATGCAATAGCATTGTGTACCTATATTTTTTTTTATCTGCGAATAATGTAATAAGAACATAACAGCAAGTTTGTACGATTCAGTCATGCATTTAGTTTCGATATGTATTTGCTATTTGGATATCATCCGGTTGAACGGAAATTCAAAAATAAAATTATGCGTTCACAGAAAATATAATACTAAGAAAGTCCTTAAAAGAACAAAAAAGAGAAACATTTTTCATACTCATTCCATTCCATTTTGGTTCTTCTTTGATTTTCTTAAATGTTCCCCAATTGCTTAACGATTGCCAGTAAAACGTTCTTCTTTCACTTTTTCCTGTTAGAAAGGACATAAGGAGACATTTATTATTGAATGGTTTTCTTCTTTTGTAAAATCTTTCTCATACTCACTTTTTGACATCTCTGGTGATTAAAAAGCAAATAACTGAGTCATTTGGCCGGTTTATATATTTCTGATTGCCCCAGAGGATTCGGCTTCAGCAAACTTTGTCCAGTCAAGTCAAATGCTCGAGTGAGGACTCTGAAACATAAACCGAACAACTTTGTTTTTTTTTTGTTTGTTTACTCTGCACCATTTCTAGAGAGTACTTTAAAAATGCCTTCGTCATATACCTACCTACCTAGTTACATATACCTTTTTTTGTGCAATAAAGCACTCTCGTTAACTTGATACAAGTTGACTAACGGTAGGAAGGTAGGTACATTCCTTTTTTTGTGTCAAATCTTTGTGTGTGCCTTTTGTGGATCCTTTCACGGAAATTGATAAAGGACCTTTATATGTCGTCCGTATCACTTTGATTCGCACGAATCTCTCTGTTTACATCAATTTCAATATAACTTGTGCGAAATGGACATCGGAGGTCCTTTTTTCATTTCCTTCTCTATTCGACGGAATATCCGCCTAAAATGACATTCACATTTCTAGCCAACACAGTCTTTTACTTGTAAACGTGATAGCTTCGTTTTAATTTCTCTAATCGATTCATGCTCCTCGTTTCATATACCAGTGCACACATTCATATTTGGGGACATGAACACCATCGACGAATATGACTCTTGGAAATTGATTGGTCACGCTCCCTCTCAAACACTTTTCGCTTCATTTGAATTTCCAATTAGTTCTCTATCTACGAGTATAGATCACAATTTCGGTTGGAATGTACCACGTTCTTCGTCGTTCATTAATTCCATTCAAATTTATATATAAAAGACCACTGAGGATGTATTATTGTCAAAAGTTCAAATAATGAAAATCGTTTCCTACTCGTGGTATTCACATATTGGTATTGTTCTTATACCACCACCGACCGACCGACCGCTATGAAAACTTGGAAGGGATAACTTTGTTTTCTTCGAAAACTTAATTTTTCACAAAAGTCCAAGATAAATGTAAAAAGTTTTAAAATTTTGTTACCAACCAAGGATCTCGGTCAGAATATTATTAAAACTCTCATCATGTATGATAGTCTTTGTGGGATGAGTTGGTTTGGTTCTCGGTTGCTTTGGTTTGAGGTAAATACAAGTATATATTCTTTGTTGAAAATTCAAAACGATTTGTTCAAAGCCCCAAGCCCCATAACGCAAATAAATTTATTTGAACGAAAAATGAACTTAAAAAGAAACAACATTAATAATTTACATCAGAATTAAGTATAAATAATAGCATACCATCCACATACAACATGTTGCAAACGAGCATGTCTGAATTCTGAAACGAGATCCATTTTATTCATCTTCTAAAGGACCAAAATTAACCTAAAACTTTATTGTATGAAACCGCATAGTCAATACGCATTCAACAAAAAAAAACGACTAATCCAAATTTAAGCATCCTTAACCTCCATAACATCAAAATGCAAAGTCCTTTTGTGAAATAAAGTTCATTACCGTTTAAATGAAAATTTTTAAAATGCTAACGGATTATGGTTTACATATTCCCAAAAGAGCACATTTTCACCAAATATGGTAGTTGGTTGCCATTCTTGTTCTTGTTCTCGTCTTCATACTCCGTCGTCCTCGATTTAATATTATTATAAGGACTCATTGTAGCATCATGACAATTGCTTTGAAATTGTCTCATTTTACGATGTTCATATTTTCGCTATGAGTTCAGTGTATCAACCCTTACACTGCTTGCAAAAGACTCGTATTGCATTGCGGTTTTCGTTTGGGAAATTTATTTAGAAACGAATATTATGTCCTTAATGTGGTTTAATTAGGTTTTATCAAACTTTATTTTTAAGCACCATCTAGTTGAGTATTCTGCATCGTCAATTTGTCAAGGAAATAATTTTTGAATTTGTGAGGAATGGTGGAGCATATTTTACTGTAGTTGTGGTTTGGGAGAGGAAATAAGTTAAATAGTTTATCGTTAGCCACGTTTTTGGAAAATAAGTCTCTTGTTGGTTTTCAGGATTTAAATTGTGGCTTATAATGATTCATGCACTTATAAGGATTTCAAGCGAATCAAAGACAGAAACTTGTTGATGAGTTTTTTGTAACGTTCTAACAATAAAAACTTATAGCTTGAAGGACTCGGTTTAGGCAAACAAATGTATTGAGCTCAAAGCAGAACCCACTTGCTTTGAAGTTTTTTTTTTTTTTTTGATACGATTTTGATTTTGTATAAATAGCATGGACATACGATATGCTATTAGGGTATGGAATAAGCCGCAATTTATTATTTCACATTTGAAAATTTCGCATTTTGAGTTTTCACAAGTATTATTTGACGACTTCCTCTTAAGCCTGTAAGATTATTTGACCATACGGTATTCATTATTACGCAATTACAATTTCGTAGCACTTTCTTGATAAATTTCAAAGGATAACAGTGATTTTCAGCACCTTATAATTCATTATTATTTTTTTCAAAGGTTTCCGTAGGTGCAATCACAAGATCACCGCATACAAAATCAAACAGAACATAGAGACGGTCATCCCTAGGGTTGCTCACTTTACATCGATACATCGAAAAAATCGATGCATTAAATAAATCCGATGTATCGAATGCTTTCGATGTATAACGATGCATCGATGTTTTTTGTTCCGATGTATAGACTGAAAATATCTCATCATGCGACTACAAAGTGCAGTTTCCAAATGTCTACAAAGTTGCTTGTAAGTATTTAACTATGGTAGCTAGTTCGGATCCATCGGAGCGACTGTTTTCCAAAGTGTCTAAAGTGCTGAACCAGTACAAAAAAGTATGTACTGGAATTTGTAATTTCAATGAATTTTACTAAAACTTTATTTCAGTCAAAAAAAGGACCTTGAATACTAAATTTTTCTTTTTCCTATCATATATTAACTGATTTATGTTGTTTATGTATGCTGCAATTATGATATCATTTTTTCGATCCATCGGACACATCGATATTTTTAACCGATGTATCGTTAAACATCGATGTATTTTTTCTATGAACATCCCTAGTCACCGCTATTATCGGAGAGGTGATTGTTGTTTTAGGGATTGTGGTCGGATAAAAAGGTGCTCCAATCCGCATCCGAGAGCATTTTTATAAGATTTCCAGCAGAGGTCAGGTAAGAGCTTTTGTTCAAACTCACCTAAAGGTATTGTAGAGTTGCCATACCACTGTTTTATTTACTTTCTCACGATTTGGATTTAAAGTCACAAGAAACATTTTAAGATGTATAAAAGCATTTATAATTCTTCAAGAGCTAAATCTTAAAGCTGTTTATTTAGCAAGGAGCTCTGTATGTGGACTTAGAGCAAAACTCAAGCTCCCATGTAGCTAATTCATTGATTTTGAGAGCTCTTTTGTGCTCTTATTTAGCCTGTTATCAGTGGCAAGTGACTTGAAGCTCTGTAGTTCATGGGTTTCAAACTATTCTATTAAAACACCACTTTTGACATATTATTGTCTATGTATTGCTTTGTGTAGTACAAAATAAAAATATATGAAATTCTAATACTATTAAAGAATGAATGAATGGTTTCATAGTGTGTAAAATAGAAATGAAAAAGATGACAATAACCAAATTAAAAAAATATCTTTATGAAAATAAATAAGAAAAGAGATTAAGATTTTCGATTGTTTGATAGTGAATTTCAAGTGCGCGTTTAATATTTTCAGAAATGTAGTGCCGACACTTCGTTAAATTATAGCGCGCCTGCATAATTCGTGTATTAGGTCATCAAAAATAATTTTAAAAAATAGTTACCTACTAAAAATATTTAAAAATTAATTTTCCAGAGGTGAACAAAAATTAATTTTGAAAAATAATAATAATTTCGTGTTTTCTTTAATTACACACCGAAGATGATTCTTTTTTAAAATGAAAAAAAAAAAGAATAATTGAATTAATTTTATATCTCGTCGCCATTTTTACTGTCAGACAAGAAGTTTCTTCCAATTGAGCTACAATACTATCTGTTCTGTTGCTGCAATATTAATTACTGGTGATATAGAGCTATTATGTCGCTTTAAAATTCATTGTACATTTTCTAGAGCTAGTTCCAACAAGAAAGCATTTTCGTCTTTTTAACTTCAAGCTATTGTTATAAGATAGGGTGCTTCAGAAATTGAAAGTCAAGGAAAGCAAACAATAAAACAAATATAGTTTATAGGAAGGAATTTTTTTAAAACAATATTTCCTGAAGTGTATTTAAAGCCTAAGTTGCAATTTTTAAAGATAAGAGTTTCAAAACTTTTTTTTAATAAAGCTGCTTAGATTCACTGTGATCCTTAATGCGTAACCACATCCATCTTCTCTAAGGGAATTAAAGTAGGATAATTTTTTTGTGCGTACGTGATAAGAATTTAAGCCCTTAAAAAAAGTTTTTTTTTTAAATACTAAGAAAAAACCTATGTATTTATGTACATTGCTATGCAAAACGAGAAATTATCAAATTTCTTCCGCATTTCTTAACAGAGTAAATTTATAGTTCCAATCTGAACATTGATAACTTACACTAAAAATAGAATAGTTACACATTCATGTATTTTTTATGCAAAATAATACTTTTTTTTTCTTGATAAAATAAATATTTTGGATTTCTTTTGGGCAAAACCCTATTATAATATGGGTTCATGAGTAGAATGTGTTAAGATATTAATATTCAGCTCTACAACCGATTTGAAGTTGGTCTTTTAATGCTATGTTTTGACATTTCGAAATGCGCATGCTAAAGCTACTGTTTAGAGCTCTTGTCGCGTCTTTTATTGCATTTGTGTTGTTGAAAGCTGTACAACGGCCATATAGATGAGGAAATTTAAGAAGCTCGTTCATAGATCGCATAAAACGTATTATGGAGCTAGTTTGAAAAACTAAACGTTGAACGAGCTGACAGTGCTGTTAAACTTCACTATAGAGCATGATTTAAGATAAAAGTACACTGAGCTGTGAAATTAAACCTTATAAAGCCAAAGCTTTCAATTTCACTTGTTTGGAGCTGCAGAAGAACAGTTTTGCATCTAATAGATGTGACGATGTTATTTGGGATGTGTGAGGTTGATTTAACGTCCTTGCCGTCGTTATTTTTGCATTAAAAATCGAGAAAATCAATAAAATTGTTGTATAAGAAAAATTATGAGATCACAATAATCAACAATGGTTGGGGCAGAAGTCCAAACAAACTTATGAACTTATTATGGTCCACCAGAGTAGGTGAAAATCTTAGAATATGATTGAGATGCATTTGGGAGATTTTAACATCTTTCCATTCAGTTGTGTTTTAATCTATGGAGCATGGCTTTTCATGTTTTCACACAGAGACTTTTGGATCTCAATTTCAGACGATTTCTAAGCTTTGCTGTAATTTTCCTTAACATTTGCATTCGGTAATTCTTTTCTAAGCTCAGAATATTGGTGAAATAGACATACAAATTATAATTTTTTTTTTAAACTGATGATGATGACATTTATTTGTTCGGACCCAGAATTTCGACGTCCTGGTATTTTTAACGTCTCCATCTTCAGTGATTTTCGGAGTAATTCGATCAGCGCGTTCAAAAAGCATTTTCCAACTGAATATTTCTTGATGTTGCGAGAATTGAAAGAACACAATTTGAGTAAGTTCATGTCAATACTCTGTGGTGAACATGCATTTTTTTTCTATCCTAAGAAGAAAAATAGTCCCAATTTTTTGACATTTATCAGCATAAACTGTTAAGCAGAATGTCAATTTTTTAAGGAGATTTTCATACAAAAATACTATTCAAATTTCTGACTATTCGGGTGCACTTTCCAGCAATCTCGCTCTGGTATATTTATATAAGACAACGAAATAAAAATCAGCCAGATTCATCATTCATGCTCTCATGCATACAGAATTTAATTTTATTTACAGTAAGGTAGGTGAGCCAAATAAAGACCACTTTATTGTTTTTCCTAAATAACTTTAACAATATGATAAATATTTACACGAACTTAATATCTTATAAACAATTGTTATATTATACACAGGAAAGCAGTCTTTTAAGTTTAAAATTTTGATAACGAAAATATATTTTTCGATCATTTTGAAAAACCTTACGCTGGGCCTTATTCGGAACAGGGGTTCCTAATGAGGCCCATAAATTTTAATTTTAAATTTCATTGGAATTATTGCTGGAATAATTATTTTTATTATAAAATATTAAATTAAATAAATAAAATTTAAAATTAAATAAAATAAAATGAAAGAAAAACGCCACATCTGTAATTAAAATAATTTTCGAAGATTTTTATTCATCAAAAACAAAACAAAAAAGGAGTCTTCTGAACTAAAAAATATTAAAATTAAATAAATTATATTTAATGTAAAATAAACAATCTTTTTTACTTAAAAACGTTTAAATTAAATACATTAATTCTTAATGTAAAGTAAACAGCCTCCTTGGGTAAGAAATGTCAAAACATACTAATAATTTTAAATGACCAACAACAACTTGAATGTGCTACCACCAAGTTTTTCTCATATTATTTTTGGCTGGAATTATAGCTATTTCACGACTTGCCAAGGTCGTTCATCAGATTCCTTTGCTCTAGTGCTTTTTTTTTTTTTTTATAATCTACACGTGCTCAAGGGATTATGAATACCCTTTAAATGTTTCAACACAGCGCGAGCGTGAGGGTGAGGTTAAGGAAGAGAAAGAATGATAGGAAAGATGTGTGGCGCGATATTCGGAGACTGTAGATGGTTGTTATCTCAGATTTTATCTCCAGTTATGGCGGCTGAACTGATGCGGAGAAATTTCCGTGTCTTATTTATCGATATCCCTTATAATTCGCATTAATTTTTTTTTATTCTTCGTCATATTTTATCGGTATACTAGTTATACTCAATCACATGTTGTTAGTTCTATGCCTAAACAGCATGTAATGAGTAAGCCAGCAACTCGTATGACATTTATTTTAGAATTGGCTTTTAATGGAAAAATAAGAAGACATAGACTACGGCAGGGATCGAACCTGTGACCATGAGATTGACAGGCGAACATACAACTATCGCGCCACGGCCACCCCCTGATCTACTTTTATCTTTTTCATTTTAATTGAAAAACTACTTGTGCCTTTATCGTGTATTGAACCATGACCAGCTGCTTAGAAGCCAACGCACACACTACGCATCACGCCACCGAGCCTACTTGATCAGATCCAACCTAATGCAGGTTTTTCTCTTTATCAATTGCAAATTGGTTTCCCCAATGCATGGGGTGAACCAATACAAGGAACAAAAAGTGACGTTACTTGTTTGATATTTTTTTTTCATGATATTTCTTTTTTATTATAAAGTTTGAACGTTGACATTAGTGTGAAACACTACATCATTTAAATGACCCCACGCGAATTGTTGCAAGCATCGATTCTTTTGAGCTAATTTTCGACCACTTTTTGACACTTATTGGGCGGTATCTCAGCCATAACTTGACGAATGTTGGTTTTCAAGTGCTCAAGAGTTAAAGGTTTATCTGCATAAACACGGTCTTTTGCGTAGCCCCACAAAAAAAGTCCAGCGGTGTCAAATCGCATGATCTTGGTGCCCAGTTGATATCGCCACGACGAGAAATTACGCGATCAGGAAATGTCTTTTGCAATAAACCCATATTCGCTCGAGTTGTGTGGCATAAGGCACCGTCTTGTTGAAACCACATATTCTCCAAGTCGTATTCTTCAATAGCAGGCAAAAAAAGTCGGTTATCATATGACCATAACGCTCCGAATTGACGGTGAGTCGTTCCATCGTCGTTTTCGAAGAAGTAAGGTCCAATCACACCTCCGGACCAAAGAGCGCCCCAATCAGTGACTTTTTGTTGATTTAATGGCCTTCCTTCAATTACTTGAGGATTCTCAGAACACCAAATACGACAATTTTGTTTATTAACATACCCACCGAGTGAGAAATGTGTTTCGTCGCTGAAGAAAATTTTGTTCGAAAAATCGCCGTCCACCGGCTGTTGTTCAAGCACCCATTCGACGTATCTACGACATTGTGAATAGTCAGCTGGCTTCAGTTGTTGTGTGAGCTGGACTCTATATGGACGTAGGTGTTGATCCAAATGCAAAATACGCCATAATGTGCCGTAAGGCAGTCCTAATTCCTGAGAACGACGAGGAATCGACACATTCGGGTCTTCGGCAACACTTTCACTTACAGTATCTATATTTTCAGTGGTACAAGCGAAACCATGATGCACACCTTACAATATCTATAACCAATCCAGTTTCTTCAAATTTCTTCACAATTTTGCCAATTGCTTGCGTAGTTAGACGATTATGTAAGCCATAATCTCCTCTTAAAGCACGATATGTGGCTGTGGCAAAATCACCATTTTTGTAGTAGGTTTTAACAATTTAATGCGTTGTGCGATAGTTAAGCGATCCATTTTCGTGAATGTCAGACTTTCAACTGAAAAAAAATTGTTTTAACAACTTAGTTTGACAGATGTCGAATTGCAGCCCTATACTTTCGAAACCGCAAAATGGATAACCCTTTAGATTTAAGCGAGTTTTATTGGAATGCTCAGTTTCTTTTTGGCTTACTGGTTTGGTTTCGTTGTTTTTGTTTTTTTTTTCAATTTAATTGTGATAGTTACAGGACTTTATATTTATAATCACTCTGTTTTCAACTTTCCAAATGCCAAATCAGACTTATTGCATGTTCAAATTTTGTATTTTTATTTTGGTTCGAATGCAAGTAGTCTGATTTCCCAAAATCATATTAATTCTACAATAAATCATAATAAGAATTCTCTGCCTTTTTTCTTCTCAATTATATTTGAACAGTACACATATCTTAGGGATTTAAATACAAATTTAATGTAGTTCGTGACCTAAAGCTACACAGCAGTTAATAATATAAATGAGTTTGCTCCAGAAAAAAAGAAACATTAAAGTAGATACTCGTACTATCGTTGAAGTACAATGTATTGTTTTTCACATAATTCATCTTATTTACTTTGCGGAATTTCTATAGGGTAGTTTTGGGTTTTAAATGGAAAATAAGGCAACCACTTTGAATTAGTATAAATTCTTTACATTGCAACTCTAATTGGTGATAGTTAAATGCGATAAAATTATATTGCGTGTGAAATAATTAAGTTCAATTAAATAATGCATTTCCGTTTGTTTGTTCTCCTAAATTAACTTTACTGAGGAAACATTGTAGTTTCGCGACAATATTGTAATAAACATTACACATACAAATTTTCAAATAACAGTAGGCACTCTTGTGTTGATAATTTTAATTTTTTTTCCGCTTATTTTCGAATTGAATGCAATCTACTCAATCTCTTTGATGAAAGCCTCAAACTTACTGTTGAAATTTTTAGAAATACTTTTAAATCTTTTTCTAGGCTTTATTTTTTATTAAATTTTAAAATTCCCGTTCACATTATCATGAGTGTACTGTACAACTTTTGACATTTTCCGAAAATGAACTTTAAATTAAATTTTATTTTTGTCTTTGTCTTTGAAAGGATGCAATATTTCTAGTAGTGATAAGCGATTGTAGTTAATAGGTGCCGGTCTATGGCTGGCGTTATGCCCACTGAACTAGAGCCTAAACGGGTAGGCCAAATTTAAAGGTACAACGAATTATAGTTTGAATACCTAGAAATTCGTTAATTTGTTTCGAAAACCGTTACAGGGATTTTAAATAATCTTCTGATCTTAATGTTACATGTCTTAAACAATGGCGCACTGGATATAGTGCATGACTGCTAACTTAGACATTTGGGTTCGATCCCCACGCTAGGCAGCATTCTTTTCTATATATCTCCAATTTTAATTGGAAGCCGCCCGTGGGTTAAAATGAGATAGTGAATACCTAATTCTCAAATCCACTGTAACAACAAAAAATTCGTTTCTATCTTTCTATTCCTTCTAACTAATGCCGTGCAATTTAGGTTTCATTTAAAAGACTTTAGGTTTTACAGGCATAAACTTAAAATTATTATTTTTATTATTATTAATATTAGATATATTCTATTTAATTTTTTTAAGGAAATTATCTTCAATACCTCATTAGCGCAGAGGTATGTCCATCACCAATAATCGCTATATGTGGGTCCAAGTATACAGAAGGTATTTGTATTCAATAAAAAAAAGGCAAATTACTACTCACTCACTTTCAGTAATGCCCATTTGAATTTGAACTAAAAAAAATTGTAAAAACACGTCAGCATTTCTTGAACAAGTTTCTAAAATAATTAGCTATACTACAATTTTTTGCGCGTTTGTTTTTCAATTTTAAGAAATGGAAACAGCAGGTGTACCCCAAGGATCCGTGCTTGGACCGTTACTTTATATTATATACACGCATGATTTTCCAAAACCCCATTACTGTAAAACCGCAATTTTCGCGGATGATACTTGCATCTATTCGACAGATTCAATTGTTTTCTCAATTGAAAACAATCTGCAGTCTGCTTTGAATTTAGTTCAATCATATTGCGATGATTGGAAAATAAAGTTGAATGCTTCCAAGACGCAGGCTCTCTTTTTCACTAGAAAAAGAAAAGCCTATTATCTGCCAAGCAATAGGCTTCAGTTGAATGGGGTTCAAACTGAATGGAAATCGAGTGCCAAGTACCTTGGTGTACACCTGGACAAAACCCTGACCTTTAGTTTGCATATTCAAGAAACACTTAACAAACTTAATGTTGCAATAAAAACTCTTTATCCATTTATAAATCGTAGGTCCAAATTGAGTGTTGAAAACAAATTGTTATTATACAAAGTAATATTTCAAAGCATAATGCTATATGGTTCTCCCGTCTGGGGAACATGCGCTAAGAGTCATATACGCCGGCTTCAAATTATGCAAAATAAAATCTTAAAAATGATGCTTAATCTTCCCTGGCACTTTTCTACGGAAGAACTCCACGAAGAAGCAAACATTGAAAAAGTTGCAATTCGAATCGAAAAATTATATGATCGTTATAAGGTATCGTGCGGTTACTCTGAAAATAACTTGATATTAAATTTAGCAACTTAAAATAATGTAACCTTTTGTTTTTTCTTTTCTATTTATTTATTTATTCAAAAAAAAAAAAAAAATCATTTTCTTATGCTGTGATACAAAAAAAAAAATATATATCTATTTGTTTGTTAATTTAGTTACATTTGTATTTATTTATTTCTTTTTGTTCAAATATTGTAACTTTTTATTTATTTATTTATTTCTATATTTATTAACATATTTATTTATTTTTATTTATTTATATATCTATTTATTATTTATTTATTATTATTTATTTATTCATATATCATCTATTTATTTACCTATTTATTTATTTATTTATTTATTGATTGATTGATTAATTGATTAATTTATTTATTTATATTTTTTGCTGTTTCTTAAATTTATTTATTTATTAATCTTTCTGTTTCTTCTTGTTTAATAATAGATTTATTTATTTGTTTATATAAATTACCTACTGTGATATACATTTAATTAGACTTAATTTACTAATTTTATTTTATTTCGTTGTTCATATATTTATTTATCTATTTAAATGCTTATTTAATCGAGTATGTAAACAACATCTTTTTTTGTGATCTCACACAGTCCCACTTCTCTCTTCTCTGGAAATATCCAGGAAATATCTATATTTGTTTATTGTATGAAGGTTTTTTTCATGTAGCTTTTTCTTCTAAAACAATTTGAATCTGTGATAATATTATTGTATAAATGTCATACGTTTTTCAGTAGTAAGGAAGAAAATATACCATTTCTCTGTAAATTGTGCAATCTAGTTATAGAAAAGATACATTTATATAAATTCAGCTACAATAAATATTCTAAAAAAAAAAAAATTGTAAGTAAATGCATTTTTGAAGAGGGATTGGTGGAAGTACATAACAGACATTTCACGTTGTAGTAAATTCAAAAAAAGTTAGGAAATTTATTTTCTCTAAAAAGCATTGCCTAGTTAAATGTTAAGATGTGTCGCTCCAGTCGGCCTCCGCCCGTTACTTCCGCTTGACAAAAGGATTCCAATGGAGTTAATTATATCCTCTCATGGAAGCAAACATTTCTCTTGGATTAGTTTTAATGGTCAGATCTAATCCTAACAAATTTGGAGAATCTGTTCCACAGCTGCTTAGATCTGGTCTACAAGCCTCTGCAATGGAGAGAACTTAATGTTGTGTTCATACCCAAGGCGGGTAAATTCACCCAAGTTATCCCGAAAGACATCAGACCTATTAGGCTGTGTTCAATCACCTCTTCTCTGGAATCTGATAGCAAATGAGCTGCTGTTAGATCTGATGGAAGCGGAGAGCTACAGAGTGGTTGCTTATGCGGACGATGTTGCCATTGCCGTATCAGGAAAGTTCCCCAAAGTCCTAAAAGAACTCCTACAAAACGCATTAAGTAAGCAAATAAATAGGAAGAAATGTCTTGCCTAGGATTCTACCGTCATAAATACAAAATTTCTCACGTAGATCCTCCTACTATCAAAGGTACTCAAGTAGTTTTGTCAGATAGGACAAAATACTTCTGTCTTATTTTAGATACAAATTTAGTTTGAAAACCTGATATAGAAGAAAGAGTTAAAAAAGCCACAGTGGACCTCTTCCTATGCAAAAAAGCTATATGGAATAATACGATATTACTCACTGGCTATATACTTCGGTGATCTGCCCGATTCTTATCTATGATGTAACAGTGTTGGACAGCTCTAGAAAAGGCTGGAAATCGTCACATACTGAGTAAAGTTCAACTATTAGCTTCATGTGTATAAGCGGAGCATTAAGAACAACACCCTCTGCCGCGCTAGACGTTCTACCCAATATATGTACTGCCCCTCTATATTTTCAGCAAACAGATTGCATGGAGCACAACAGCCCGCCTAAAACTTCTTCACAATGGATCAACAGGGCCGAATCAGCTATATGTGCAAAATGTGCAAATGCATAGGGCGCAAAATTATTGGGGCGCAAACAAATACTGTAATTTCTATATTAACCACAAAACTTGTTAAAATAATATTAAATTAACATTTATCAATACTGTGCTAATTTATTTCCTTCACATTAACTAATATCATTTTTTTTTAAATGGAATTTTAATTGAATAGAAAAAAGAAGAATATAGTGGAAAAAATGAAAGATACGAGTGATAAATATATAGTCAAATTATGTATGCGTATAAGTCTGTGTATGTATGTATGTGTGCAAATATAAACAAGGGTGCGCTTTCTACAAATCTTGCCTATTGCGCAAGTTTGGCTGAGGCCAGCACTGTGGATCAATATTGATATTGGCCATTCTATTATTCTGAACTCGATCGGATCACTTCCAAGTCACATTGATTACACCATCCCTAAACTAGGATTCGGCAAAAACTGCCAAGTCACAATTTCTCTAAGATCTGTCTGGGAGGACTTAAGCTTCTAAGAAGTTAATGCTATCCATTTATATACTGATGGATCAAAAACGGATGACGGGATTGGTGGAGGTGTAAACACAAACAGACTTAAATTAAGTCTCTCTTTCCGTCTTCCTAATCATTGTAGCGTGTTCCAGGCGGAAAATATGGCAATTAGAGAAATCCTTTCATTTCAAAGTAAGCGTGCTATTAATTATTAGGAATCGTCCTCTACAAACTCCATAACTGCTCTCAACTGCCGTTCATCTCTCATGGAGAAGGCGCAGTAGTTCAATATTCACCTATGTTGGGTGACAGGGCTCAGGGACATTCCAGGGAATTGTAAGGCTGATGCACTTACCAAAAATGGAACGACTTTACCTTTATTACCTGAAAAGGCAAGTATATGTATACCCATCGCTACATGTAAGTTAATGCTGAAACAAGATGCTGTAGAAAGGGCAAACCGAAGATGTAGAAATATAACAAAAAATGAAATGCTTCAAGTGTTTAATATCCTTAAGATTGCACATGAGCTCCGTAATTTGTGTCATAACCGGACACTGCTTCTTGGGCAAGCACGCAACGAGGCTTGGCATTTATTCAAACGATTTTTGCAGAAGCTGCATGGACGAAGAAGAGTAGGAATCTATTCCTCATCTTCTGTGTTCATGCCTTGCTATATCACGTACTACGTTTTTACCTACTACTTAATCCAAATGTAAGTGGATTAACTATAAATCCTCTTTGAAATCTTCTGAAAACTGAAGACAAATTTTATTCTCCTCAAAAGAAGATTAGAAATTAATCTCATTGAAATCTGCTTCGAAGTAGAAGATTGTCAAAAGAAACAAACCTTATTTCATAGAACGCGCCTATTCTAATGTCATTTTCTCTATTGACATTCAACAACAACACTAAAAAAAACAGTTATTACTCATTTTTATTTATTGAAATTAAATTAGTTCACTGCGCCGAAATTAATATTCTTCTTGCTTATTATTATTTTGTTTTACTCTTGATATATTGACTTTTGAATGCCAATTCAGAGTCAAAACGTTAAACTAATCTTTTTTTCTCTGGTGAAAACACTTCAAGATTAATTTTTAATCTACTCAATTTAAGCCGGATTATCATTAGATGAAAACGTAATATCAGACACGTAAGCTCCATATTGGCGACTTTTTCTTCAATGATCTCAGCGATCTCAGCGATCTCAGCGATCTAAGCAAAATAGACACTTTATTATGAGGAGGGAGATTATCTCTGGCGCAACTTCAACCAAACCTAACCTAGCTTCAATTGATATAGGTTATGGTGCTTACATAATCAATAAGAAGTTGGGATACATACGCACCTGAACCCATCTATCTACATTGTGTCAATCTAGCTTGTAGCTTTCTGACTCGTACTCAAATGAATACCAAACAAAAATACTGGCAATTATACACCATGAACTCCTAGTCTGCTTGTAGTCTTGTAGACTTGTAGTCTGCTAAAATCGTGGTCATATGTATATTTGAGACAACGGTACAGTTTATACTGTAGCTATACGGTTTTTGGCAGAAATATATCATTATTGATTCATTGTTGGCAAAAGTGGCACGTAGTGGTCACGGAAGGTTCTCTTGTCTTACTTCTTCCAGTAAACTTATAAGGCTTTGCAAAAATTTGGACTTATGTCACTTTGGTCTTTTGAGGAATATTGATTTAAATAAAAATATTTGTCGACGTAATTTCCAAAATGAATCTTGATAATCAAGCCAGAATATATTCTGGTCTTTTTGCTAAACTTCCGTTGTCGCATTCTGGACATTTTCCAAGAATATTTATGAACATTGTTTTTAATGTTGAGTAAACCAAATTTTTTGGCGTTTGTCCCAAAAAAAAATCAGGGAGCCCAATCATCTTTAATTGTATTCACGTCATAGCATTGAATCAGGAAAAATTCGTGCGACCAAGTCATTCATTTTATTTCCTTTGAGAGTAGCTATATAATATTTTGTATAAAAATGAACCCAAAACAAAGTTTATTTTA
This sequence comes from Philhelius pedissequus, assembly GCA_910595825.1. Lineage (NCBI taxonomy): Eukaryota > Metazoa > Arthropoda > Insecta > Diptera > Syrphidae > Philhelius > Philhelius pedissequus. The sequence continues at coordinate 9,794,229 of OU343161.1, read as the reverse complement.
GTTTTCTTTTTATCAGAACTCTCAACTACTCTTCGTCTGCATGTTTGGTTCAAAAGAAATTTCAAGTATGTGTAACAAATACACACATAAATCTTGACTTGTTTCATTTAAGGACGTAAATAACCACAATTCCACCAAAAGAGTATTTTTTTTTCAATAACTTTGCACAATTTCGTCATGAAGGCATGTGTTATAGTTGGAAATGTACCCCAAGTAGGTTCATATAATATATATATATAACAAATGAGTAGGTACTCAAAACCATGTGCCACCGAGCTGTGTAATTTACTTTCTTTTTTCCATGAAAAACAATGTCACACAAAAAGTGGAAAATTATTTCTTAACATTTAAGTTTTGTACACATATACAGTGAACGTCAAAAGAAAGTGTACAACTAAATATAAACTTCATTTTTGCACCTCTGTTAGTAAATGTAGGGTTGATATTGAAGTAAGATACTTCCTTTATGTTTTAAGGCGATTCATTTTCAATGCATTGGCATATACAAATTAACAAAATATATACTACAAAAATTTAAAAAAAATAACAAAAACAAAAATAATTCATTTTTATGGCGTCAAAAAAAAGTGTACACCTTGTCGAACATACCTACTATACAGGATTCGGATTATCAGAAAAACAACTGTTAAATCTACTTTGTTTTCTTTCTAACTCACAATTTGTTAATAAGTGTACTTTATTGAGTTAATTTCCATTGAAATGGGCTTGTTTAAAATTATTAAAGTTAGTGACTTAAAATGGGTAAGAAAATTGTAGTTGGAAAACGAGAGCTTTGTATAAAACTAAGAAACAAAGGAGAATCTTACCGCAAAATATCCAATAAAATAGTCGACAGATGCCATAACACATTGAAATTTTTTTTTTTTTTATTTCAAAACTTCAAGCCTAAACGATCGACATCGTTCCGGAAGGTCAAAACTACTGTCCGTAGGTGATGAACGTGCTTTTGTTAAAGAAGTACGCAAAAATGATACGGTGTGTGCAGTAAAAATTACTGATAACATTAGCCAATATTTTTGAGTCACCGTTAGCCCCAACACTAATCGCCAGAGCCTGCACAGTAACGAGTTATATGCCAGAGTTCCTCGCGAAGTACAATCATTTCAGAAAGAAACCGAAAGCGAAGATTTCTATATGCAAATAAATATAAAAATGAAGCTTGTAATAATTCTATGGTATGTTCATTTCAGTGACTAGAACAAATTCCAAATGTTTGGTTCAAGAAAACCACTAAAAATATTGAGAACGATAAACACAGAATATATGAACAATATAAACATAAAGAAGTCTTACATTTCGGGTTTATTCTGAAATGAATGTATTTTGCTAGGAACTCTAGCATGCAACCCGTTACTGTACAGTCTCCGGCGAACAGTGTTCGTGCTGACGTTGAGTCAAGAATAAAGGTTATTGTTTTCAGCAATTTTTACTGCACACACCGTAGCATTTTTGAGTATTTCTTTCACAAAAGCACGTTCATCACCTACGGACAGTAGTTTTGGCCTTCCGGTACGATGTCTATCTTTAACGTCTTTGACTTTTAAAATGTTTCCAAATTTTTGTTCAATTTGTAATGGTATCTACTGGCTATTTTGGACTATTTTTTCAACTATTTTGGATATTTCGCGGTAAAATTCTCCATTCTTTCTTAATTTTATAACAACTTCTCGTTTTTCAACTGCACTTTTCTTACCCATTTTAAATTATTATCTTTAGTATTTGTAAACATGCGCTTTTCATTTTAAATTACCTCAATAAAATACATTGATCAACGAATTGTGAGTTAGAAAGAAAAACGAAACAAATTTAACGGTTGTTTTCCCGATAATCCGAACCCTGTATAGTATGCTTGACAATGTGTACACTTTTTTTTACGCCATAAAAATGAAGTATTTTTGTATTTTGTTATTTTTTTAAATTTTTGTATTAAAATATTTGTTTTTCGGATATTTCTTTTTTATTATAAAGTTGGCATTATGTGTGAAACACTGCATCATTTATATGACCACCACGCGAATTGTTGCAAGCATCGATTCTTTTGAGGTAATTTTTGACCACTTTTTGACACATATTGGCCGGTATCTCAGCCATAACTTGACGAATTTTGGTTTTCAAGTGCTCAAGAGTTAAAGGTTTATCTGCATAAAAAAAGATCAGCAGTGTCAAATCGCATGATCTTGGTGACCAGTTGATATCGCCACGACGCACGCCAAATTACGCGGCCCAGAAATGTCTCTAGCAATAAAGCCATATTCGCTCGAGTTGTGTGGCTTGTGGCACCGTCTTGTTGAAACCACATATTCTCCAAGTCGTATTCTTCAATAGCAGGCAAAAAAAGTCGGTTATCATATGACCATAACGCTCCGAAATGACGGTGAGTCGTTCCATCGTCGTTTTCGAAGAAGTAGAGTCCAATCAGACCTCCGGACCAAATAGCGCCCCAAACAGTGACTTTTTGTGGATGTAATGGACTCTCTTCAATTACTTGAGGATTCTCAGAACCCCAAACATTACAATTTTGTTTATTAACATACCCACCGAGTGAGAAATGTACTTCGTCGCTGAAGAAAATTTTATTTGAAAAATCGCCGTCCACCGCATGTTGTTCAAGCACATATTCGACGTATCTACGACGTTGTGAATGGTCAGCTGGCTTCAGTTATTGTGTGAGCTGGACTTCATATAGATGTAGGTGTAGATCCAAATGAAAAATACGCCATAATGTGCCGTAAGACAGTTCTAATTCCTGAGAACGACGAGGAATCGACTCATTCGGGTTTTCGGCAACACTTTCACTTACAGCAGCGATATTTTCAGTGGTACGAGCGAAACGATGATGCAGATGCCTTACAATATCTGTAACCAATCCAGTCTCTTCAAATTTCTTCACAATTTTGCCAATTGCTTGCGTAGTTAGACGATTATGTAAACCATAATCTCCTCTTAAAGCACGATATGTGGCTGTGGCAGAATCACCATTTTTGTAGTAGGTTTTAAATGAATTTAATTTTTATGCGTTGTGCGATAGTTAAGCGATCCATTTTCGTAAATGTCAGGCTTTCAACTGAAAAAAAAATTGGTTAAACAACTTAGTTTGCCAGATGTTGAATTCCAGCCCTATACTTTTGAAACCGCAAAGTGGATAATCCTTTATTTTACTTCAATATCAACCCCACATTTACTAACAGATGTGCAAATATGAAGTTTATAGGTGTACACTTTCTTTTGACGCTCACTGTAGGTATACTTACTCAGTCATTTTATTCGTAACATACATACTTTTGTAATATCAGTCGTTTGTCAGTATTTAACTTGATTAATTAGGACTAAAAAGGAATTTAATTAATGGCGCGGCATCCATGTTCTTTTGAGGAATTTTGAGAATAAAAGAAACGGTTTTGTGTGGGAGGTGCCCAACTGAATGATTTTTTTGTTATCAAACTCTCATCATAAGTGTTTTTGGGAAAAATTAAATTAAAAGAAAAACCTGTAGATAGAGTAACTGTACCACAGTACCCGTCATTTTTTGATTCTAAGAAAAAAGAAAGAAAAAACGGATTTGGAAATCTTCACCTTACCTCAATAATTCAAGGCGTTTCGTTTGAGTGAAGACAATTTTTCATAGAAGATGCAAAACTTAAAGTTTTTCAGTATATCCACTAGAATTTCCAATAATAAACCTTTAAATTATATACCTAGTTATTTATTCGAAGAAGTGCAAAATTTCTGCTATGAGTACATTGAAAATATTATCAGTACCTTACCTACATGGCTTTCTCAAAACGATTTAGATTGCTGTATAAAATTTAACAAAACAAAAATAAAACATTTGAAGATCAACGATATTTGAACTTTGGTATTCTTATCAGGGTCCTCTCATTATTAAAATAATTATTTTTTTTCTTAAATGCACCATAGACAAACAAGTTTAAAGTGAAACTCTTAAACGAAAAAAAACCTCACAAGTGAATCACAAACGAATTCAAATTCTCAAATATTGATATTCAAACAAATTAGTTATACAAAGAGATAAGAGTAAATGAATACAACTTTTTTTTTTAAAATATTTGCAATCAAAATTTAAAAATTATTACAATGCCATTGTTGAAGTATACAGCTACTTAAGATATAAAAAAAAGAAAGATACGCAGTGTAGAAGTGGAAGTCTCTAACAACGGGGCTCACCCAAAATATCATGAAGTCATAAATACTTGCGAGGGTTAGGAAAGTAAATCAGCAATTTCACGTTTCTGGAGATCTCAGAAAATGATTAAGAGATTTAAAATTGTTATTTTTTATTCAGTTAATATTAAGACAATAATAAAGTTTATTAAGTAATAAACTTCTTCTTAAGAAAGAAGATATACGAGTATCGGTGTTGACTGAAATGTAAACACAATTCTTCTAACAAATAATTTATTGATGACTGCCAATATGTGCAACTGAGTATTGGTTGCTAAGTTATTCGATATTGTAGTTGTTCAACTAGAAAATTGATCAGTGTTTGACAGCAAAACTAAATAGTTTTATTTATATCTATCTCTGAAATCTCATTTTTGTGAACTGAACCGATTTATTGAATAAAACTTTGGGAATTTTTGTATAGTCTCAGGCATCTTAGAAAACTGAATTGGATAGCTCAATATTTTTTTTTTCAATAATTGAGCGTGAAATAAAGGGGTTTTGATAACCCTTAATATGACAAGCACAATGCGAGCTTTAGGGAAATAGGAAAGGATTTAAAAGGAGATACAGATCACTGTTTCCACTGGGACTCATTTTTGTCAAAAGAGACTCATTTTTTTAGATTTGACTCATTTTTTTAGAACGAGTCAAAAGAAAATATTTTAAAAAGATTGAATGGTCTGAACTACGGTTCTATTTCCTTTACTTTCTTTGGATAAAACATATAAGAGTTTTGGATGGATGTTTTAAAATTAAGATATGTTTGTGAAGAGCCTATTTTTGAGAACATTTCTTACTTTATTATGAAATTAATGACGTTTCCTCAAAGTTTTGCAACCGCAGAAAGAAAATTTTCAGATCTCAGCTAATCAAAACAAAAAGTTTAATAGATTTAAATTAGAAACTGTTGAAGCATTTATGTTTGCAAATAAGTTATGTGCCCCAAACGATAGAGTTTGGACTCCATATTAAAAAAATATGCTTTTGTTTATTTGTTTTCTTACTTTCGTCTTATTATTGAAGTTAACACGGGGCATTTCCCACGTATATGCTGATGCAGCATATTAGTGCATACGACTACGAGGTAAATGCACTGTGTTGTATCAAGGCCAATTTGGAATACGATCTTCATCCGCTGTTCCCATTGGTGGGAAATGCTGATACGACAATTTACCCTTGCATAGGCGAAGTAGGATTACATTTTATTTCATTATTAGAACTTAGTCTTGGTTGGATTTTAGGTTCGAACGGTTGTTCATAAATATACATTTATAACGTTAATCAAGTTGTCTTTCATTTCGAATAAACAGTAAGTCGAACCGTTGGGCCGGCCCTCAGGGCCGGCGTTCGCGTTTTTTTTGATATCCTCAGAAAGGATATCTTTAACTGGCGCCCGAGCAGGGACCGGTATTCATTTCGTGTCCTTTTTGCTGAAGGATCTATGCCAGGCCAATACGCTCCTTCGGAGTGAACGTCACTGTACCCATGGGAACACAGTAGACTATTTTGGACCTTGAGCATAAAACTTTCGCATACCCATGGGAACATGCGAATATCCTTAAACGCTAAGGGATGCGAGGGTGGTGTTGTTCGTGCCATTAGTAGGTTTATTAAGTTAAACTAAACGGGACTAACACGGCAACCCCCCAAGAAATACCGGTTCTCTAGGAATAGTGGTTTAACGAGTTTAAATTTTTGCAGAGGTTCGAGAGTGGCGTTGCTGAACTTCTTACAATAAACTATACACATATATAGACAAATGTTGAAGCTGATGTGAGTGAAAGAAATAACAACAAAAAAAAAAAGAAAAAAGTGTAAAGGTCTATCGTGTTGCTTGTGCTCTGCTCGAAAGTGCTGTGGTGAAAAAATATAAAGATATATAAAAAAAAGGTGCATAATCACCTGAGGTGCAAAAAAAAAGGTTGCATAAAGCTAACCATTGAAAAAATATATAAAAAAAAAGGGTGCATTGATACAAAAAGGATATTAAAAAGTGCATAATCGCCTGAGGCGGTTGAGGTGAAATATTAATAATTTAAAATTGTGCGCAAATAGTGCAAAAAAAAAAAAAAAAATAAAATAAAAAAAAAAATAATATAAAAAAAAAGAATATTGAATATAAAAATACGCTTGTTACTAAGGTAAGCTTTTTTTCTCTTCACTCTAAGCAAAAAACAATATTTTTTTATTTTTTATCTCTAAAATGGACCAAGTCACCCAAAAAATCGTTGAACTGACTGGTGCTGTTAGCAACCTAATCAGTCAACTAAAGGGTCTTGAGAGGAGGCTACAAGTTGTCGAAGATAAGGCAACTGCGGCAGTCGCTCCTATAGCAGCTGCGGACAATAGTAGCAATAGTAGTTTTGTCCTCAGTCCTCCACAAACGGAGGCTGAGCTTAGGGAAATTAGTAAATTACCCGACTGCGTAAAGGAGTTGCAGGCCTTTAATGGAAATCCAACGCAGTATGTATCGTGGATACACGCTGTGGAGGGGATCCTTAAGGACTATGAGATAGTCAAGTCAAAGCCCTTGTATCGCGCCATACTCCAACACATCCGGGGTAAGATTAGAGGCCCTGCTGACGCTGCCCTTGTGAGCTATAATATCTTTGACGGTGACTGGCTTGAAATGAAGTCCTGTTTGTCACTGCACTACGCAGATAAACGAGACTTAAGGACTCTTGAGCACCAGTTAAACCAGCTTATTCAGAAAAACAGCAAGCTGGACGAATTCTACGCTGCTGTTAATCATCAATTATCATTGATGGTTAATAAGATAAAAACTGAGTCTTATAGTGAAGAGACGGTAAGAGCGTTGGTAGAAACATACCGCAATAGGGCACTGGATGTATTCGTGCGTGGCCTTAACGGCGATATATCACGAATGCTCATGATTCAGAGACCTAAAACCCTCCCCGAGGCTTATTCCGCATGTTTGGAGATACAAAATCTCAACTACCGGAACAATACTGTTCACCCCTCTTCCTATTCAAATACAATTACAGCCCCAATAAACCAGAATTTTAAGAGTTTAGAGTTTAAACCTTATTTGCCTCCGAGGAAGCCTCAGCTGAATCCTAGAGACAAAAACAATCGGTTTAACTGGAGCTCTCCTCATGAAAGTGGTTCCCCACCAAAGCCTGGACCAAAGCCCTTAGAGAAAATGGACTGGGATCGATCTATTCAAAGCAAACAGGTCAATTATATGAACCGACCAAAATCTCAAAACCCATTTAAGCGTAGGGCAACCTCCGATAATTATCCTAACAAGCAGCAACGCCTTTATAACATAGAGGTCGAGGATGAAGTCGATCTAGAAGGATACACCGCTGCTGCGGGAGAGGCTGTAGGAGAAGCTGCTTGTGATGAAATAAATTTTATGACAAGGGGCCATCCAGCGTACCATACATAGAATATGTTACGGGGGATGGGTCGGTCTTGAAGTTTCTTGTCGATACAGGGGCGAATAAAAACTTCATTAGCCCAAATATCAGACAACCGACCAAGCGCATAAAGAACCCTTTTAGAGTACGATCAGCCGGTGGAGAGATCAATATTACGGAGTCTGTCGAGGGACGTTTTTTTGAAAAATTAGGGATTAGAACAATGTTAAAATTTTACGTGTTGCCTGGCCTTACATCTTTCGATGGTATTATTGGGGATGATACCTTGAAAGAATTAAAAGTAATTATAGACAGAAATGTCAATGTTCTTAAATTAGAGAACAGTATCCAAATTCCACTAAAGGAAAAAATCTCTAAGGAAGTTAATTTTACTATAGATCCTTCACTTCCTGAGGATGCCAAGAACAAACTTAGCAAATTATTATCAAAATATAATTATCTCTTTGAACCAATTGACACTAGTAAAACCATCGATACCTCGGTTCTCGCTGAGATAAGGACAAGTACGAATGATCCGATATATTCGAAGAGCTATCCGTATCCAGCCTGTCTGAGAGGTGTGGTTGAAAAAGAGATATCCAAGCTTTTGGAAGAAGGTACTATTAGACCATCGAAAAGCCCATATAACTCGCCAATATGGGTTGTACCCAAGAAACCGAAACCCGATGGCGAGAAACAGTATAGAATGGTTGTCGATTATAAAAGACTTAATAGTGTAACCATAGGAGATGCATATCCTATACCTGACATCAATTCGACTCTGGCTAGTCTTGGAAAAGCTAAGTATTTCACAACACTTGACTTGACTTCTGGGTTTCACCAAATATCTATGAAACCGTCCGACATTCCGAAAACTGCATTTTCCACTATGAACGGGAAATTCGAGTTTCTGAAGCTTCCTTTTGGACTCAAGAATGCCCCCGCGATTTTTCAAAGAATGATCGACGATGTCCTGAAACCTTTTATTGGAAAAACGTGTTATGTCTATATAGATGACATAATTGTTTTTGGCAAAGGACTAGACGATCATCTCGGGAACTTAGACGCGGTGTTGGCCCGACTCGGTGAGGCGGGTCTGAGGGTCAATCTCGAGAAGACCCATTTCATGCAACAACAAGTAGAATTCCTAGGGTATGTTGTCTCAGCTGAAGGTATCCGAGCCGACTCAAAAAAGGTTACAGCAATTGAGAACATGGAACCACCCCAAAACTTGAAGGAACTCAAATCATTCCTTGGCCTTACTTCCTACTATAGGAAATTTATTTGCGACTATGCGAAGGTTGCCAAACCGTTGACGAATCTCACAAGGGGAGAGAATGCGCAGATAAGAGCCAACCAATCGAAGAATGTTCCAATCGAATTGGGGGATTCCGAGCTCAAGGCTTTTAATGATTTGAAAATTCTGTTAACATCTTCTGAGGTCTTATCTTTTCCCGATTTCGAAAAACCTTTCACCTTAACAACTGACGCGTCTAATTACGCGATTGGGGCCGTGCTATCACAAAATGAGGGCGGAAGAGACCGACCAATTGCATTCATTTCTAGATCACTGAACAAAAGTGAAGAGAACTTTGCCACCAACGAAAAAGAAATGTTAGCCATCGTCTGGGCCCTAGACAATCTTCGGTCCTACCTTTATGGGGCCAAAAAGATACGCATTCTGACGGACCACCAACCTCTTACATTTGCATTGGGTAATAGAAATTACAACGCAAAGTTAAAGAGGTGGAAAGCAAGAATCGAGGAGTACAACTACGAGTTGGTTTACAAACCCGGTAAATCAAACTATGTGGCTGATGCTCTCTCAAGGCTTAGAACTCAGGTGAACCACTTGCAAGACTCAGTCAATGAATCTAGGTCAAGTGCAAACACGGAGTGTGAGCCGTCTGCTTCTCGTTTAGTCAATGAAGGTTCCGAGACTGAAACCGCATGCTCTGAAAGCGGATCCACAACGGAAACTGCTGGAAGTGATCAAAGCGGATCTACAACGGAAACTGCTCATAGTGCCCAACAAGATGCATCCGACCTCATACCCCACGTACTCGCGCCGATCAATGTATTTCATAATCAGATTATCTTTAGAGCAGACAAGGGACTGGAGTGTTTCGAAGAACCACATCCTGGCTATTGCCGACATTACGTTGTAATTTGTGGACACGATAAAGCAGCATTGACCCAATTACTGAGGTCCAAGCTAAACCCTAATGTGGTAAATGGTATTAAAATGCCAGAACCCTACTTAGGAATCCTGCAAGAGGTCTTTATCGAACATTTTTCGAAATACAAAATCAGGATCACGCAAAGAGTGGTCGAAGACGTGAAGAATGAGAACCGCAAATGTGAGCTTATTATGAAAGAACATAGAAGAGCACACAGGAATGCAAGGGAAAACAAGGAGCAGTTGCTAGAAAATTATTATTTTCCTGGCATGAATAGCCTCATAACAAAATACGTGAGGGCGTGCGAAATATGCAACACAAATAAGTATGACAGGCATCCAAACCGTCCCGAATTCCAACCTACGCCAACCCCGAGTTACCCCTGCGAGATTCTTCATCTAGACATTCTTGAGGTGCAGAACGAGAAGTTCATAAGTTGTATAGACAAATTCTCTAAATTCGGGAAACTTTTCCATATAAAGAATAGATCAGTCCTGCACCTTAGAGACAAAATTGTTAAAGTCCTCCACTATTTCACAGTTCCTAAAATACTTGTTACCGACAATGAATGTAGTTTCGTTAGCCCCATTATCGCAAATTTTATTGAATTACTAGGTATAAAATTATACCGAACCCCAGTAAATCGATCAGAAGTAAACGGTCAGGTCGAAAGGTTCCATTCAACGATCATTGAAATTTATCGATGTCTCAAGGTCGAATATAAAGATTTGCGCTTAAAGGAACTACTAAACATTGCCGTTGATAGGTATAACAATAGTATTCATTCAGTTACCAAACACAAACCAACAGACGTGTTCTTCGACAGATCTCCAAGAATTAATTATCAAAATCTTACAAACTTTAGAAAAAAGATAAACCATGACCTCCAAGCCGAGATCAAGAGAAAGCAAAAACAAGCGAATCATTATCGGAACAAGAGTAGAACTTCTCCTAAAAAATATAAAAAAGGAGATGTTATATACACGGCATCAAGAGGAATTAAAGCAAAAAATAAGCCTTTATTCCGGAAAGATATCGTGGCAAAAGACAACCGTGTAACGGTAATAACCAATTCGGGCAGAAAAATTCATAAGACCCATATTAAAAGTATAAACCAAGGTAATACGTAATGGCTCCTCGATAGTATAGTGGTCAGTACACCTGCCTGATGTGCAGGAGGCTGGGGTTCAATTCCCCATCGGAGAGTATTAATTTAAAAAAAAAAAAAAAAAAAAAAAAAAAAAAAAAAAAAAAAAAAAAAGGGCAGTGGCACCAAGCACCCCACCCCTTATAATGTATGCATGCACAAAAAAATTAAAATCCTTTTTGAATCTTTGAATTTCACTTAATCCTTGCACAAGCTCCAAATGCACGAATGCACAAGCAACAGAACCTAGCTAAAGACATTAAGATTATTATAATTGGATTACTTAATCTAATTTAATACATTTTACTGTGGAATGAGGTTTAATAAAGAATTATTCCATTGTATATGTAACTTAAGTTAATTTTTAAATTCTATCATAACTAAATTACTTAATTCATGTTAATACTACGAAGTGATGTAAAATAAAAGTAATAAAATGCTAAAACCCTTATAATATGATCATGCTAGACATTGTACTAAAGAAATCATTTAATTATATGTAATTTTATTATAAATTCAAACATAAATGAATTACTCAATCCATTGTAATACTTTGAAACGACATAAAATACAAATTAAAATATTACAAAAATCTAAAAAAAAAATACCTATATGTATGCAATTTAATTTTTAATCTTTCTGGTTTATCGAATATCCTAATGTTGAAATATTTGTATTAACAATCAATTTTAGTTCTGAATTTGTTCAATCAATATCTACTGAATATAGTAAATCGTGAAAGCATCTAAAATTGTAAAATAACTATTATATTACACTTAATTCTCTTTTATTCTTAATTTTACTTATCATATAGTTTTATCCTTATTACCGCCGCGCAAGGGTTCAGCATATTCGAATACAAGTCTCCAATGGTCACCATCAAAGAAGGGCAAGGCTGGATCATCGATGGACATTTCAAATTAATACACGTCATCCGCCTGGATAAATTTGAGGCGCTTTTGGAAAAAATGACAGGAGTTGTTGAGGTCGGAATCACTCAGCTCGGAAGGAGAATTGTTGCACGCCATCACCTTACTCAACTCCACGAACGTCTTGATTCGCTGAAAGGGAAAACTCATAGAAAGGAAAGATCAATCAACTGGATCGGGTCCGCATGGAAATGGCTGGCAGGTAACCCCGATGCAGCTGATTGGGACAAGGTATTGAAAAATGAAGATGATATCATCAGCAACAACAATCAACAGTACAAGATAAACGAGAGGGTCTTAAAAATAACGGAAGATATCACACAAAAGATTAACTGGGTCATCAACAACACTGCCAATCAAGTAGCCGCATCCAACAGAGCCATGCATGAACAGAGCATAATAGATGAACTCATGATTATCAAAGAAGAGGTCAATGAAATCGTTCGTGCCTGCCAAATGGCGAGAAATGGGATCGTCAATACCAATCTCCTGGACCAAGAAGAAATCAACAGGGTCATCAGCGAAGTCGAGACGCTACCATACGCAAACGTGGTAGAAGCGTTACAATTTGGTAAGCCGTCAGTCTTCACCAATGATTCCATGTTGCTGTACGTCCTATCAATGCCTAAGGTTAGTGAGACCGAGTATAACCTTCTACTGACTAGAGCATCTATAATCGAGGAGAAACAAGTAGACTTACCTTTCACTAAAATTTTGGCGAACCATGAGGAAACCTACGGAATAACATCTAACTGCCTCAGTATCGGCAATGTTACAGTTTGTGACGAAACCTCCTTGGAAAAACTAGATGAAGACGGTTGCATCGTTCGATTATTGAAAGGAGGTCACGCTAGTTGTATAATGCGTTCCAACCCAGCTGTAATAATAGAATTCATCAAAGAAGACACCATATTCGTGACGAACTTCAAGGGAGAATTAATCAGTAAAGGCATCCCAAAAGGACTTTCTGGCACCTATTTGATTCAACTTTACAACGAATCAATTCAACTCAATAACAGGACATTTACTAGCCTGACAACCACTTCGCTTCAAGCTCTACCACCAGTCCTAACTAATACCACCACAGTTGAACACAAGATCGACATCGAATACCTCCACAATATGAGTATGAACAACATAAAAATCCTGAGCGGTCTAACGAATAAATTGAATACTTACACCTTCACGGATATGACGATCATTCTAATGTTTGCAGCCGTAGTCCTGATAGTATGGTGCAAGATATATAGGAAGGTTGACTTACCTATAATACAACTACCACCACCGACAATATCTTCGCCTAACATCTCATGTTAAAATTTTATCTACGGGACGTAGATCTTCAAGGAGAGGGTAGTTAACACGGGGCATTTCCCACGTATATGCTGATGCAGCATATTAGTGCATACGACTACGAGGTAAATGCACTGTGTTGTATCAAGGCCAATTTGGAATACGATCTTCATCCGCTGTTCCCATTGGTGGGAAATGCTGATACGACAATTTACCCTTGCATAGGCGAAGTAGGATTACATTTTATTTCATTATTAGAACTTAGTCTTGGTTGGATTTTAGGTTCGAACGGTTGTTCATAAATATACATTTATAACGTTAATCAAGTTGTCTTTCATTTCGAATAAACAGTAAGTCGAACCGTTGGGCCGGCCCTCAGGGCCGGCGTTCGCGTTTTTTTTGATATCCTCAGAAAGGATATCTTTAACTTTGATTTGTTCTTTTTGTTTACTTTGTAAAAAACGTGTTTTTAAGACTTTTAAAATTTTTAATCATGATATTCTTGTATAGTATCGAAAATACATCGATGTTTTGTGACATATGTAATACATGTATGTGATTTATTAAAATGCAGTTAATTTAATAGTCCAGGAAAATAAGATATTCACTTCAAAAAAAATTCCGACAAAGCAGCATTTTGGTAGAGAGCTTCATTTTTACTTCCTAAGCATTTTCTAAAAAGAACCCTAAATTTGGAGCGGAGCAAAAAATTTTACACGGACGAAAGGTTTTTATTTTCAAACTACTCGAAAACCATTTTGAAAAAAGTTGTTTTTACACATTGTAGATCATGTACACAAAGAAAATTCAAACAATTTTATCGTACAATTGATATATTTGGAGAAAAATGGTGGAAGTGTAGTACATTTTTTCAAAAAAATGTAATAAATGTGAATTTGATATTTTTTGTATGTTTTCAAAGTATTAATTTTAGTTATTAAAAAAAAGGTATTATTATAAACTTAAGAGATTTTATATTGGGACTCATTTGTTTTCAAAATAACTCATTTTTTGAGCCTCTGGGACTCATTAAAAATTAAACCTGTGGTAACACTGATACCGATATGCATTGGTTTTGAAATTCAGAATATCAAAACGGGGAGCTGGTTGTCAATAGAGCCTGGTAAAGCATTCCACATACATGTTGTACGACTAAAGAAAGAATCTCTGTACTTGAGAGCTTGCAAAATTCTTAAGGTTCAGAATTATTTCAGTAAATACTTAATTCTAAATGATTTTCTGAACTAGACTTATTAGACCATGAATGATTATTTATTTTTGAATCTGTTGTAAATAAAAGGAACTAAATTTTTTTTTGCTTTGAATCATCGCTTCCACTGATGAGCTGAAGAACTGAATACTTTATTGACTCAGTTACCTAGTTTTATATCATAAAACTAGTCTACATAATTATGCAACTCATGCAAATTACAATGCTCACCTGCATTTCCATATTCATAGGAGCAGACACTGAAGATGAAGCTCTTAAGCTGCGTGACCAATTAATCTCAGTACTCAATCAAGGGAAATTCGAGTTAAGAAAATTCTGCGCTAACCACGCTGAATTGCTTGCAGATATTCCAAAGGTACATCAAGAAAGAACAATGTCCATACATCAACGAGACGTTGTCAAAACTCTAGGGTTGATTTGGGAACCAAATAAAGACATCTCTTTCTTTCACTGCCCAAATAATTTTGGTTACACAAGCAATTTAAAAACGAACCGTATATTCAGAGATATCCAGGTTGTTCGATCCATTGGGCATAATCGGTCCAGTAGTCGTGCATGGAAAACTGTTCACGCAAGAACTATGCAAATCTAAAACAGCATGAGATGAACAACTTACAATGGAGAAACAGAATCGATCATCGAAAAGTATTGAGAATTCAAATCACAAAATTACAAGGAATCGATCATAATTTCGATTCTTGACTTCGATCTCATTTAACTACCTCTCTGTTTCTGTCTGTAGGTCGTTCAACAGCCTAAACAATGAGTTTGTTAAAAATTGGTACATAAGGAGATTCTTTTTTAAGCCTTTTTTGTTTAGCCCCAAAAATAAGGGTAAAAACTATAAAATTGTAAATCCTAGTTATCTCGAAAATATATTTAACGATTTTGATGAAAAAATCAGTGCAGTCTACATTTTATTTAAGAAAAAATGTTTATATAATTTTAATTGGATTCCCAAATCCACTGTGCCAACAAAAAATTCTTTCATATCTTTACATTCCTTCTAACTAGTGCCATGCAATTTAGGTTGCATTTAAAAGACCTTAGGTCTTACTTAAAAAAATTAATTATTATTATTATGTTTGTACAGGAGGTTCGTCGAATTCTAAATAATACTGCATCCCAAATTTTCGGAAAATAATTTTTTTGATTTTTGAAAATAAAAATTATTTGTTTTTAAATATTCATTATTCTTAAAACGGATGGGTGATTTTTTATAATGCTAGAAAATCGAACTAAGCATTTAATGAAGTGTTGTGTTTTCTTGAAATATTTTTTATAAGCAACTTTGTCATTTTTTGCAAATATTAAAAACATTTTTTTACCAAATTGTATGTGAAAAAAATAAAAATGGATTCCACTATTTAGGAAACTTCTCCATTGACATTTATGTATTGTTTATACAAAAAAATATAATGCACGTTTAAATCGATCGTACTTGCTCTTATGATCGATCACATCACAGAAAAGCTAAATATATTTTTAAAATCGTTTATTTTTTTATTTATTATAAAAAATTATATTCATTTATATAGATTTATTAAAATAATATCAATATCAAATATTTGTCCATCCGTTTTCGAAATATTGAATTTTCAAAAAAAATTTAAATCAAAAAAAATATTTTTAAAACATTTTGATATGAAATATTCTTTAGAATCCGAAATAAAAACAATTTTTTGATCGAAATCCGTTAAGCCATTAGTGAGAAAGTCGAAAATAAAAAAAAATGTCAACCAAAATTTAGACTCTTTCTATATAGGGTGCGCTCCAATTCTCCCTAAAATTGCGAAACGAATTTCTACAAGAAACAGTCAAATCCTGTTCCCGTACTCCAAATTTTCGTAGTTTTTCACAGAAGAAGCGCTCATAAGAGTGTAAAATATTTCCTCAGGCTGCGAATTTTAGCCCAACAAACAAACTGTCAAATGAAGGAAAAAAGAAAATTAAAACAATACATAGGCTGTCAGTTTCCAAGTTTATTGTTACAAAAGTTAAAAATAATGGAATTTATAGTCTGGACCGACTTACTCGTGCAATAAATTAAAATTTGTGATATCAAATTGGTTATTTTAGGAAATAATTGTACGTAAAGCTTTAATGAACATTTTCAAAAATACACTTTTATGTTGACGTTTAAAAAATGGCAAAAATTGTTGTTTAAAGCGTTCCCGTAATTTTGTGAAACTTTGTTGCGCTCTGAGAGATTTTTACCCCCACTCTTGCAAAAATGACAGTCTTCACATTTCTGTGACGGGAACATACTTATAGTCTAGGACGAATAATTTAATTTAGAACCGCTATAACTTAAGAACGAATTGACATACAGAAGTCGTTTATGTCATTTTATATATAATTGTACTGTCTAAAAGTTTTTCTCAGCTGATTTTGAGAAAAAATAAAAGCGTTGGGAGTTTTTAAAGAAAATAAAATAGATTAAGATTTGAGATTTCCCTTCCGGTATCACTTTTAAAATTTAGGTTTTTTAATAGAACATGTTTTTCCAAACATAACTAAAAACAAAAAATTTCCCCAACTCAAAAATAGAAATTTATTACATTTTGTTTGAATAAATGTACTACACCCAATGTTTTCGGCCATTTTTCTTTAAATCTATCAATTGTATACGTTAAAAAATGTCTTAATCTTTTTGTAGACATGAGCTACAATGTGTACTTATAACTTTTTCAAAAAAAAAAAAACAATAGTTTCCAGCAATTTGGAACAAAAAACACTGAATTTTTCTTTGTCGGAATTTTCTGAAAGTACCGCCATTCTTTTGTCTAATTTTTCACGATTTTGTTTTTCAAAATTATTAGATCCGATTTCAGAAAAGGTTATGGAAGGTAAGTTATTCTTAAGGCTAAGAATTAAGATTAGAATAAAGAATCGAGGCAACTACCTAATACGCTCTAATAATAGCAAGTTTGAAGAAAATCGCTTCAGCCGTTTAGGCAGTAGATCGGCCTACAGACAGACAGGCAGACAGACGTAATTGTGGGACTCACTTTCTTCGTGTTCGTGTTTTTCAATTGGTTAGTGCAGAATACTGAAATCTCATAAATTTCGCTGCATCAAAAATTGGTTATGCGAATCTATCTTTTTTTTCTTCTTACTATTTTTCATAAGAACTAAGGAATTTTCATAAGGAACTCGCCAAAATTCTAATATCAGAATTCAAATATCTGCATTATTTAAAAAATATTAACTGAATTTATTATTTTTAGATACTTTACATCAATACTAGAGGTGACTGAGGCTTTCCAAACCGATCAGCCGTCGTCTGTCTATAAATATCTGTGCATCTATCCGAAAATAGAGTTTTAAAGTTTTATTTTTTTTTTTGAAAAAAATTGTCATATTTCAATGGAATATGTATCTCGTAAATGGATTTAACAATTTTGGTAGTTATTTGTACTCATTTAAAGTTTAAACAACATTTTTTTAGAACAAAAAATCTATTTTCTAGTTATTTAGGTTATTTAAATTCTTACCTCAAAAAAAATCTTTTTACTACCCCAAACACGAAAGTTACGAAGACTAAGGATCAGACCAAGACAGAGACCGAAACGAGACTGCATATTAAAATGTTCACGAGAAAAATACGAGCCAAGATCGAGACGAGACATGGTAAGGCGAGACCTGGACCAAGACCGAGACCGATACGCGACTGACATTTTTTTCAATTTTGACGAGACCGAGACGAGTCTAACAAAAGTATCGCCTGGTCTTGTCCCGTTGCCAGCCCTAGGCAGACCACACAGTTCTCAACAATCTCTGAAATCTGAACATAATCCCTCAGCAAAGTTCCTCTTTGAAATTTTGTCGAATCTGAGAGCTGTTATTTTTTGTTTTAATTCATTTGCTCAATTACCTACATAGGTATCTATTTGTTGCTGCAGTTGATCAATACACTTTATTAAAACAAAGGGATGGGGTAATTTTTTTTGTGCAAATTGATGAAGCAAAACTTCAGAAAACTGGCAACAAAACTGAGAAATTTTAACTGCAGCATTCTATTGCACAAATCACATTTCAAAATTCTAATTTTCTGAACTCTCCTAATACTCTTCAATTAATATCAGACTATTCCACTGTAGCCTATCATTTTCAACTATAATCTATTAGATACGAGTATGTAGATGTAACATCCGCAAGATAACAAAATAATTCAATTAGCTACCTACTATAAGCACTTCTGTAGAGAAGCTATGCATACTAGCTTAGTAATTATACTGCTCTCAATTGAAGTCAACGACCAACTCAATTCCAACCTCATTTTGCATCTGAATTTCCTATAAATCTTACTTTTTGTTCGTGTTTTTCAGGGATTATTGCAAGAGTTGAAGAAAAAAAAAATTTAAATACCAGAAAAAAAATACCATAGATTCAGAAAGATCAGAATCATCATAGTCTTCGTGGCTGCTTCATGAAATTATGCAATTTATTATCCACGCCACTTGAATGCGGCTTACGCTCACCCTTTACCCTTAAGCCTAGCAACATTGCCTTCAAACCCTCATCATCAACATCATACCTCATCCCCATAAATCCCAGCCCCCATACAAGACTTACTCTCATTATGTTGTAAAATCCCTCATTCTATCCCTTGCAGCTCTATATAGTTTTGAATCGTCCTCCTCCTCCGGAACCGAGTGTTTGCGCTTAGGTTTTTTCAGTAGTGGTGGGCGGGGGTGGCTCTCACTCAGTAATCCATCATATATACAATGCAAACTAAAACTTTTCAGATTCTTTTTTTTTTTTTTGTAAGATATTTAACCTTGCACTGGATTCTCACACAAAATTTATTTCAATTCAACAAAAAATAGAGTACGCGCACTTAAAGCGGTATAATAAAGGTAATGCTAACGTTCCCGCTATGTTGACAGAATAATAAGGATACAAATATGTAGGGTACACAATAATTAAAACACACTTCTCTACGAGTATCAGCTGCTATCATTCACGGCGAAGCTGTCTCGTGGGGGTCAATGCTGTATGGGAGTTGCCAAGAAACGTTACGTTACGATGCACTACTGCATTCCCGGATGCACTGATAATAACAGACAGAAATTCGCCCGCCCGCTACGAACAAAACAAAAACCAAGAAACTATTTTTTTTTAGAATGTAACTAAGAAAACACAGACGACATGCAGCGCAATGAACCAAAATTAAATTTCGTTTATCTTTAGTTTGTTCAAATTAAATTGCTGAACGGTTTTCAACACTCGCGATTTTATTTGTCCCGTTCCGTACACGTTTGCCGTTGACGACGAACCATTAAGTTATAAACATTTTTTTTTTTTTTTTTGAAAACGTGCAAGCAAAAAAAAAATAGAATCAACCAAAAGTAAAAACACACAAAAATGACAATTTAATCAAATAAATAATAAGAAAAGGTTAATTTTATTTTTTGTTGAATTTTTTTTTTTAAATTTCAAAAATATCAAAGTAAAAAGTTATGAAGTGTTTTCCGCGCTGCGAGAGCTTTATAACTGCGAATATGCGATTGCAGTGATATCCCGAGAAAAACTAGGAAAATCATCTGAAGATACAGAGCTTCAGACTGTTGTAACCCTAAACAAACCCGAGTCGAGACCGAAACAACAAAAACCAAGAGCTTTTTTTTATCTGAATCTCTGAAATTAATGTTGTAGTATCAGCGAGAGAGCGTCGAATGAAATTGAGAAATGAGAAACGACCCCTAAATTCGAAGGGGCTCCGGCTCAGCGCTCAGAATTCATTCGAATTAAAAATGAACAAACGAAAGCTTTCGTTGTGCTTTCGTTTGATTTGGGAGAGAAGTGGTGGAGCAGGTCTATGTGTAGACCTATTATGAGATGCTACTGTATACTGTTACTTTAGTTCTGTGTAAAGTTTGCAGTGTTTACAAATTTCACTCATTCGGCATCAGCTAGCAGTCAGCAGCAGTGCAGCAACACTCATGCTAGCTGTAGATAGGTACTCTCCCACGCCGCTGCTGCTCTGACAGCCATGAGCCAACTAGAGCAGCTACATCTACAATGTTAGAAGTAGAACTTGAGAATCGGTTCTAGTTAGCAAGCGGTTTTTTTTTGTGGATCTCTCTGATGTACTATACATGTGATTGAAGCCCAAGCAATGGTGACGATGATGAGATGAAGATGAAGCTTTGATATAACAAATTTTGAAGGTCGTCCCCTGACACTTAAATTTTCTTATTCTTTTTTGTTTTGTTTTTTTTTTGTCATATTCTTTCACTTCTGCTTTTGCTCCTCATAATAGACACCCTGTTGGCTATTGGGCTGAAAGTTTAGTTTAGCACACATGAGAAGCGACCGAAAGGGTAGTAGGTATGCATTCATTTGGGGATTTGATGGATTCTTTGATTTTTATGTTTTATACAAAATATTTCCTGGCTTCTTTTCTTTGAATAGTCAAGGTGCTGCTGGTTTGTTTACTTAATATGTATTGACGTAGGTGATAATGATAAAAAAAATGCTATGATGGGTGTAAAAGTTCATGAAACTCGTTATTTGAATTGGTAAATTGTGAATTTGTTCGGAATGTAAAGAAAATTTAAGCCATCCGATTTCGTCAATTTATTTTAATGTACCAACGAGATAAAAATAAATATAAAATGATAATGAGGCAGTCTTATAAAAAGGAATCAATTTATTCATATGTTTTGTCATACAAAAATTTTATTTCAATTTTTTAAGGCTTGTTTGCTAAAAGCTAACACAAAACTTATGAATTTAAGTTCAACTTTTATTTGACGTTGCTTAATCTTTTAAGCAACTGTTTTTATTTTTTTTTTAAACTAAACCTTTTTTATATGTAGAGTAGTGCACAGATTTTTTTTTATCAAAATCGTTTGAGCCGTTTTCGAGATAATTAAAATTGTAGAAAAAATTGTATGTAAAACGATTCAACAATAATGTTCGAGGCAATCACCTAAAACGCCTAAATATCGAGTTTGAATAAAATCGCTTCTGCTGTTTAGGCTGTAGAGCGATCTACACACAGACAGACAGACAGGCATAAGAGATAGAAAAATTTAAGGGAAAAAAGATACCACTTAAATTTGGTATTCTTATTTAGAGCGTTTTAAAAACAAATGTTTGTTTATAAAATTTTAAAAACATTTTTAGAAAAATTTTGAAATTTCATTTTGAAGCAATTATAAATATACATACAGGGTGGCACACGAATCGTGCTACAATAAGAAATTTAAATAACTTTTATTTTAATCGATGTATTTCATTTTTTTTTTATTGGATTAAGAATTAAATTTTATTTTAAATAACTAATGGTTTTTAAAGATGATAGACCGCAGATGACCTCCACGCTCATCCACGCATATGCGGCACCAAACCAGAAAATTGTTCAATGCGGCCTGAAGGGTTGAAATTGGGATCGCCTCAATTATTGTCTTAATGGACTGATTCAATTCAGTCAAATTCCTGGGTTTCGTTTTGTACACTTCCTGCTTGACATAACCCCATAAAAAAAGTCTGGTGCAGTCGGGTCAGCTGCTTGCGGAAAGTGCAGTTTCTGGATATCAATTTGTTTGGGAATTTTCGTTGGAGCTCCGCCTTAACTTGTGTGGCTACGTGTGCACTTGTTCCATCTTGTTGAAACCAAATCCTGCTGAAAGCGATACGTCTTCGGCGAAGTTCTGGGTAAAAAAAACTCCTTCAACAAATAATGGTCCCCATTGACAGTTTGTTTTACACCGTTTTCTTCAAAGAAGTATGTCCGACAATACACCTTGATGAAACTGCGCACCACACAGTGACTCGTTCTGCGTGCAGTTCCGTCTCATGGAGCCTTTCTGGATTAGATTCTGTGTTGTCTTCTTCGGTCATTGCAAAATTTCAGGCGAACAGGCAAATCCTGAGGGTTTAACTTGCTTGTAATTTGGACTTTGTACGGAAACAAGTTTAAGTCATCATGAAGTATCCGTTTTCATGACCGTCTGCTAACTCCAATTTGGCCCGATAAGTTTCGAGTCGAAACACTTGGATTTGCCTGTATTGCCGATGCAACAGCCACGATTGTATCCTGAACACGAGCATTGCGATTTCTATGATACGGTCTTCGTTCGATGCTTCCAGATTCAGCAAACATGTTCATAGGCCTCATAATGGTCCATCTACTTGGGGGAGTACCGCCAAACTCCAGCCTAAATTCCCTTTGGACGGAAATAACGGACTGCAAAGAATGGTATCGCTGCAGTATCCAAATCCTTTTTTCAGTATCCCAAGCATTCATTTTGATAAATCTAAATAGTAGCCCTTAAAATAAAAAAAAAATAAGCCGATTACTCACACTGAAAAAAAGGTATTACGTTTTATTTTTGTAGCACGATTCGTGTGCCACTCTGTACATACTAGCTGACCCGGCGAACTCTGTTCCGCCTTAGATTCAATAAATAAGCTGATTTTAGATTTTATTGAGCTCAATTTTTTATTAGGGAATACAAATAAAAAAATAAGTATTTTAATAATTCTTTATTGTTCATGTATATTTTGGTACATAGGTTGCACTCATCAGTTAAGTACCTTGTGATTCACGACATTAGTTGTTTTATTATCAGGCGCTAGAACAAATAACGCAGACGGTCTTCCGACCCGTGAACATGCCACATATAATTGACCAAAATTACAGAAATTATGAGGAAATGTAATCAATCCGTTCAATTTGTCTACAGGTACTCGATCATTACAGATATTCAGCAAGTGCTCAGAGAAATCTTTAGCAGATATATCATTAAGCAATGCCACTCTGATATTTGTTGACAGCTGAAGGTTCTTGACATAGCTCCATAGATTCGATGATTTGGGGCAAGCGTTTATATCATCGTCAGCCGTTGGTCTTGGAATTACTGGCAGTGTTTCGTGGAAATTACCAGACAGTTAAATCATTGCTCCTTCAAAACATCTTGAATCATGGCGTACATCTTTCAATGTTCGGTTAAGTGCTTCTAATGCACGTTTATGCGGTATTGTGCATTTGTCCCCGATGATGATTTTCGATGCTGATAAAACCTTGGCCATTGCTGAGTTTTTTGCAATATTATATCAATATTACATGTTGGTTCTTCAAATAACTTGAAGATTTAACGGCAATTTTAATTCTGAATTAGCAATACGGCATCCTTCTAGTAATGTGGCTGCTATTCTAGAATAAGCAACTACAACCGCAATGTTGGATCTCGCACGAACAGTGGCTAAAACTGCTGACATGAGGAATATCTTACCAGTTTCATCAGGGGCATCTAGGAAATTTAAACCAGCATTTCTATCATCAATAGCCTTCATCAATGTAGGTATCACAAACTTCCATTTTTTGGGGTCAACAGGGGGTACATTCGTTTGAACTACTAAATCTTATTCCTGCTGATCATATTCACGTTCCCGTTACAATTCTCAATTAAAAATGTCATTCATTTGACGCTGGAATTCCTAACCTGTTTAATAAGCTACCGCACATGAGGTAACACATGTCTTCGATCAAGAGTAAAGCCCGATTGTGTATCTCCTCATTCATCTCAAAATCGTGATTTCTGGAACTGACACGAATTTGATGTAAAATAGCTTCTGACATATTATCCTTGTATTTGTGCCACCAATTTAGATGGGTTCGATGGAAACCATGCCGAAATGATGATAGTAAATAATCTGCGTATCTGACTTGGAGATGCAGAGATAATGGCTTCAACGATTGTCGTATCCTAATGGGTATCGTTTTCTATTAATTTGAGTTATTCACATGCAGTACGATATGTTGGAAATATTATACCATTAACAGTCCGTATATTGTCTCAAATGACGTTGGCCCACGCACATTTACCAGCATGAATCGTAAATAGAATCATTCCCTGATTATTACTGATTATTGATTTCTGAAAAAAATTATAATTATCAAATTTTCAACCATACTTAACAATTGACAAAATTACGTTAAGCTGTCATTTGCTTTTGTTATTCCATAACAGATGTGTTTTTCTTACACCACATTTTATAGTGTCTTGTATACTTTTTGACATTTTATGTCACGTCTTACGGAAACGCGGTCGAACCGCATAAAAAGTATTCTGGTTCTCAGTTACCTCCCCACCAATTTTCAACCAAATCGGTTCAGCCGTTCTTGAGTTATTAAATGTGTAACTAACACGACTTTTTTTTATATATATATAGATTATATAAAATTTCTTTACTTTTTTCTAAAAAAAATTTTTATGACAATCTTAAATATCTATGGAGTTTGGTCATAACAACATAAGTCTAAATTCTGAGTTTTGATATAAATGCATTTCAAGGGTAGAAAAATCCTCCAAATCTAGTTTTATTTAATATACATATATATATTGGGATACAATTTTGTTTTAAATAATAATATTTACACGAATATAGTAAAAAAAAAATGTTTAAGCTTATTTATACTTTTTTAGTAAGATATGATGTTTTGGCCAATTTGTTTATCGTTCAAGAAAAAGATTATTTCGAGTTGTGTCCTTAATACCAATATTGAAATAAGTTTTTAAAAAAAATTTTTATTAGAAAACGAATTTATTTAACTTTATTAACAATATAAAATAAGAAGAAACTTAAAAAAACATATTACTAAAATGCAGTATTAAAAATCAGGAACGGATAATGAACTTATACACATAAATTAATAAACATGGACAAGAGGAGATTTAGGAGAAATGATATTAATAAAACAGAACCTCTGTTATTTAACATTTACAAACTTAGTTCTTCGCTAAACGACCGAAGATAGTGGTTTAATTAAAGGAATAAGAATTGAAATTAAGAAAAAAATGTACATGTTGTTACATGCAGATACATACATAGATGAAACCTAGATATGTCAATTATGTACATAAATATACATAACTTTATAATTTAGGTGCAATATAATAATAATAAAGCTCTTAACTAGATGCCTGTAAGAACTACGGTCTTTTAAATGCAACTCGAATTGCAGAGCAGTATTTAACAGGAATACAATGATAGGAAAGAATTTTTATTTGAACAGTGGATTTGAGAATTAGGTCTTAACTATCTCATTATAGCCCACGGGCGGCATCCAGTTAAAACAGGAGGCATAGAAAAGAATACTGACTAGAGCGTTGATCGAACCCAAACACTTCTAAGTTAGCAGTCAAGCACTATATCCACTGCGCCATTGACACCCTCATGTACATAACTACGATTCATGTGATTTTTAAAGATATATAATTATTTATATATAAATGTACGCAGAATATACATGTATTTTAATTTTTTATTTTAAGAGCAATTTTTTAACAAAATTCTTGGAGCCGTTATTGAGAAATGCATTTTTTCTCAACCGTTTTTCTAAACATATTATATATGGAAGGGTACCGTTGTTTTTTTGTTTTGTTTTAGGAAAATAGTTTTTAGAATTCAAGATAATGTTTAAAATCTACTAAATACGAAGTTTCGAAAAAATCGATTGAGTTGTTACGAAATTTTGAGTTTTCAAAAAAATATTTTTTTCTGAAAAAAATTTTGGATTACATTCGTGTTAAAACTTTTTCTAGGCTTCTGCATAAAAATTTTCAAAACAATCAAATAACCCCTTTTACAAAAAATCGAAAACCAAAAAAGGGTTCTACTACAGCTACCAAAAATAACCATTTTTTCACAAAAAAAAATATTACCAAGAAGTAGCCTTTCCCTACCTTCATTAATGAACGATTTATTTTATAAAAATCATCCAACCGATTAGGCTGTAAACTCGAGGATAGAGAGACATACGAATTACGGGACCCATTTTGTTGGTGCTCTCCATCATCTTAATGTCAAGTTTGATCAAAATTCGAGTTTGATTTTTTTACGAGTCCATAACTATATACATATTAGGTATATATCACGAGTAAAAAGTGAAGAAACTGAGTAATGTTATTTTGACCATACACTGATTTAAATTTAAATATTTTTGTTTGGTCTTATTTTAGAAAAGGGAATTAAGTGTGGTTGGGACCATTGAATATCTTTGGAACCAGTTTTGTTAGAGTTATGCTGTTAAGACCAAACGAAAATAGATTTTTTTTAAAATAATTCTGCATACTTAACTTATTTTCGAAAAAAAAATTGACTTATGCTGTTATGACCAGACTCCATAGATTTTAATAATTAATAATATAAGCTTAAAAACAAAAGATTAAATCGCCTTAATAAAAAAATAATTCAAAATTGTGAAATAAATACTTAAGCTAATTTGAGCTCAAAAAGAAGTAAGCCATTTTATTTCTTGAATAGATTTGAATTTATGAGAAAAAACCAAAAATCTGTGGATCGATTTTTGAGAAAAAAAGTTTTTTTTTTTTAACTTTTTAAAAACAATTATTAAACAAACATTCAAAAACGCCAATTCATAGGTATTATGCAGTTTTCAAAATATAAATTAAATTTTTTTTTTAATGTTTTTAAAAATAAAATAAAAAATATTAATTAAAAATATTGGTATGCAGTAAAAATTGGGCTACCTGCCTATATATATATGAAATTTCGAAAGAATCGGTTATGCCATTTTTAAGATAGTCGAAAGCAATGATTTATCGTACGTAAAAAGCTGCACTGGTTTTTTTTATCAAAATCGTTAGAGCCGTTTTCGAGAAAAATAGGTTTTAATGCAACGGTTATATGTCACGTACCGTTAAATAAAAAAATTTCAATTTCCCCTCTGTACAATTCTTAAAAAATTCGATGTACTAAGTTTGAAGCAATTCGGGCCCCCCGTTTGGGCTGTAGGTGTCTATACATACATATAGACAGACTGACAGACAGACATACAGACGGACAGAATTTCTAGACCATCTTTCTTCGTGTTCGCTATCATCGTAGTGTCATGTTTGATTCTTTTCTCAAAACTTTTTTTTCGACGAATGCATAACTTGCCTTATATTTAGTACCTAGAATCGCAAGTATAAATGTAAGTTTCATGTGGTAAGATCCACCTACTGCCACGCCTACTTTTTTATCATTACTTGGTTTCTTGAATCTTGGAACTTGAATCTTGGAAACAACTGTAACGCTTTAGATGAAATTTGTATTGTTCGCTCGTATGATCAAAAGAAAAATTAAAAATTAGATTAAATAAAATCCACTTACTCACACACCTAATTTTATTATAATGGGTTATCCATTTTGCGATTTCAAAAATAAACACATATAAAATATTTTTTTTCGTGATATTTCTTTTTAATTATATAGTTTAAACGTTGACATTATGTGTGAAACACTACATCATTTAAATGACCACCACGCGAATTGTTGCAATCATCGATTCTTTTGAGGTAATTTTCGACCACTTTTTGACACATATTCGACGGAATCTCAGCCATAACTTGACGAATGTTGGTTTCCAAGTGCTTAAGAGTTAGGGTGTATCTGCATAAATACGGTGTTTCGCGTAGCCCCACAAAAAAAAGTCCAGCTGTGTCAAATCGCATGATCTTGGTGGCTAGTTGAGATCGCCACGACGAGAAATTACGCGATCAGGAAATGTCTTTTGCAATAAACCCATATTCGCTCGAGTTGTGTGGCATAAGGCACCGTCTTGTTTAAACCACATATTCTCCAATTTGAGTCGTATTCTTCAATAGCGGGCAAAAAAAGTCGGTTATAATATGACCATAACGCACCGAATTGACGGTGACAGTCGTTCCATCGTCGTTTTCGAAGAAATTAGGTCCAATCACACGTCCGGACCAAATAGCGCCCCAAACAGTGACTTTTTGTGGATGTAATGGCCTCTCTTCTATTACGTGAGGATTCTCAGAATCCCAAATACGACAATTTTGTTTATTAACATACCCACCGAGAGAGAAATGTGCTTCGTCGCTGAAGAAATTTTTTTTTTCGAAAAATCGACGTCCACCGCCTGTTGTTTAAGCACCCATTCGACGTATTTACGACGTTGTGAATGGTCAGCTGGCTTCAGTTGTTGTGTGAGCTGGACTTTAAATGGATGTAGGTGTAGATCCAAATGCAAAATACGCCATAATGTGCCGTAAGACAGTCCTAATTCCTGAGAACGATGAGGAATCGACACATTCGGGTCTTCGGCACACTTTCAGGTCTTCAGCAGGGAGCGGTTAACTCGCCGATTCTATTCAGCATTTACACCAGCGATCTGATAGGTAGTCTAACTCAGGCAATTGCGTACGCCGACGATCTAATTGCGTACAGAACAGCTAATACAGTTGAGGTCATCAAAAGTCTCTTGCAGAGTGACTTCGACAAGATTCAGCGATATTGTGATGACTGGAAGTTGAAAATCAACTTCCAGAAATCAGAAACTATTTTGTTTAGGACTCCGTTGTCTAGCGCCTCAAGGGATACGAGAAAGAACTGGCGCAAGCTGGTGATCGTAGGGCCACATGGACATCCACTGGCGAGTAAAAGTGTAGTAAAGTACCTTGGCATCTGGTTGGATCAGTACCTGTATTTCGACAGACATATAGGTGCTGCTTTGGCCAGGGCTAGGGGAGCCTTTGCCTTGACAAAACGACTGTTTTATAGCAGCCGTCTTGACAGCAGGGTGAAGGTGATTTGCTACATGGCCCTCATCAGGCCGATGATTGCCTACGGATGCCCGGTGTGGTTCAACGTTGCCCCATCTCAAATGGAAAAGATTCGGGTGTTTGAGAGGCAATGTCTTAGACGTTGCCTTGGATTACACAGAACACCAGAGTCGGAGTACACAAGATATTATTCCAACCAGGTTCTATACAACGGAGCCAACATAAACAGAATAGATAATTTTTTGTTCAAGCTGATTCGGGGTCACGTTGCAAGAGCGATGTCCTCAACTAACAGCTTAATTTTTGGGGCTTATTACCCCAATAACGAATATTTTGAGAGTGCGCGGTTAAGTGGTTACATCCCTCCCGAGGCATTCCTCTATTTAGACAGTCGAGGGCTGATACAGGATGGAGGGGCGGTTCCGCTCATCTACCACGTCAGCCGAAAAACTGTGGATAGGCGACTCCTGTATGGTCGAGACGTCATCGCTCAAGGTGGAGAAGAGCGCCTTCGGTTCAGTAGGACTGTGTCCGATCGGGACCGGAGGGATAGGGCGAAACAGGAGAACCAGTTCTGGTGGCTCTCTGAACAGCATCGTGATATATAAAGTCGATGAAGATGATATATCTTGGCCGACTTACATAGATTTAGGGCATTAGGTATAGGGAACAGTCAGGGTGGCACCAAAAAAAAAAAAAAAAAAAAAAAAATATGTATGTATGCGGGGGCATACGTGCATGCATCTGTATATGTATGTGTGTATGTACATGTATGGGTGGGTTGCATGTTGGTGTGTGTCTGCATGCATATAAAAAATAAACAAAAAAAAATTAAAAAACGAAAAAAATGCTGCTGTGGTTGTTCTAGTTTTTAAGTAGTTTGAAGTATTATTAGGTATTTTAAGTAGTTTTAATTATTTTTAATATATATTAAGGTTTAGTTTATAAGTAAAAAAAAAAAAAAAAAAAAAAAAAAATTGATCAGATACCAAGTTTTTGTAAAGTTTCCTTGAAATATAAAATAAAATAAAAAAAAAAAAATTTAGATTTAATTAAAATAGTTTTTAGGTCGAAAGACATTAGTTTTAAGAGTTATTGTTTAATTTAGAGCGCCCGTAAAGGGCCAGTAAATTAGTTGTAAGTTATTGATATTTAGGCTAGTTTTAAACATTTTTGTCTAGCTTTAAGATAGTTATAAGTTAAAATGAAATAAAAATGAATTTAAATAAATAAAAAAAACACTTTCATTTACAGCAGCGACATTTTCAGTGGTACGTGCGAAACGATGATGTACAGGCTTTGCAGTATCTATAACCGATCCACTCTCTTCAAAGTTATTCACAATTTTGCCAATTTCTTGTGTAGTTGCACGATTATGTAAGCCATAATCTCTTCTTAAAACTCGATATGTGGCTGCGGCAGAATCACCATTTTTGTAGTAGGTTTTAACAATTTGTATGCTGTGTGCGATTGCTAAGCGAAGCATTTTCGTAAATGTCAGACTTTAACCTGAAAAAATAATTGGTTTAACAACTTAGTTTGACAGATGTCGAATTCCAGCCCTATACTTTTGAAACCGAAAAATGGATAACCCTTTATATAAAATTTTATAATTTCGAAAAATAGAGCTTTGATAAGGGCACATTTGCATTCGTAAAAAAAATCGAACTCGAGATTTTGATCAAAGTTGACATTACGATGATAGCGAAGACGAAAAAAGTCGCTTTCGCAATTCCATTTTTTTTTCTGTCTGTCTGTCTGTGTCGATCTACATGCTAAGCCGCTTAAGTGATTTTCTTCAAACTTGGTACTTAACAGTCTTATTATTAAAAACGCTTAGTCCACCTTTAGTCCATGGACTTACAAAACCATGGAGTAAGAGTTAGACCATGGACTTAAATTTCCTATTAATAAAAACTCGAACAAAATCTACTACAATAAATATCAACTATATCTCTTTTTATTCTATGTCCCTGTAAATTTTCTTCTTAAATGTCAATTCTTAGTCCTTAGCATTTAGCACTTAGTCAACGGAATAAATCCTAAGCCTTCTTTAGTCCATGTTTATTAATTTGGGTGTAAATATTTTAGGTGATTGTTTCTTTAATATTTTTTAAGCCCCAAAAATAATGGTACCCGCCATAAAATTCAAAATTGGCAAATCTTAATTTTCTCTTGAACGTCTTTAATGGTTTTGATTACAAGAATTAGTTTCTCTAGGAGCAGTCTACTATCTTTTCAACTAAATATTATTAATGGTATGCATGCCATAGAACCGTTTGTTTGATTTTCTCATTAACGGCTCAACTGATTCCGATTTGACTTCTTGTACAGGAGGTCTTTCTGATTCTTAGTAGTGCTGTATACCAAAATTTTTTTTAAATATTTTGTGGATCTATAAAAAAAACAATTTTTTTTTTGAAAATTAAATTTTTGGAAAATAGATGGATGATTTTTTTTTTGATATTTTGGTGTTAAATTTATATTTTCTTAAATACTTTAAATTGACATAAAATATTTTTCTTAGAAAAAAATTAACTAAATTTTGTATAACAAGAAATTAACAAGAACACGATATTAAGAATATATTTAGCCTTTCCTACTAAGAATCGTGGGCTTACGTTGTGATCGAACATCCGAGTAAGTTCGTGCGATCCAGTCGGGCATATTTATTTGCTTAATCCTACAACACGCATTTCATTCTGTAACAAATGAGTTCTATGATAACCAGTGTTGTTCCTTTACGTGTCGACTTTAATTGTCTACATTTCAACGTAGACAATCGGTCGACAATGTCGAGAATGTAGACAATATGTCGACAATGTAGACAATATGTCGACAATGTAAATAAATAATAATTTTGACATCTTAAATCTCACAAATAAGATAATATCGAAAAGGCATTGCTACAGCGATTTTAATATTTTCCATAAAAATATAATTTTCAAGCATATTTTCTTTAAAAAGAAAAGTTTAAAACGCGTGGGTGCTATTAAGATGTCTGACAGACCTTAAAACAATGCCTTTAAAGAGCTAAGATATCTCTTGGTGAAAACAAATAATAAATAATCAATTTTTGCACAGTGTGTAACAAAACTCTGCTGAAACCGTCTTCGCAGACACAGGTAACGGAAAATGATATTATTATCTAGATATTGATTTAAAGGCTAAGGCCTTTGCTTACATTTTGCAATAGGAATCGATGCATACCTCAAACAAGGACATCTGAATAGGATTATGTCTCAATGGTATTTTTATGATATTTTATATTTATGCATTCAACCATTTTGTCAGAGTCAAACCAATAGCGCAAATTTTTAAACTTACCCTATTCTTACTCTAAATGAGTTGAAATGGGAGCCGATTCTAAAAAAAATTGATTTAAGATGAGCGTCGCCTTTTTGATAATGTTAAGCGATAAAAGTATATTTAACGTTTAAACTAACTTTAAACAGAGCCAAACGCTTCTTTATCTTTCTTGGACTTTACTTTTTCCAGTTGAGGTTTGATATTTCATAACAAAAAATGAAAACAAAATGTTTTCTAGAGAAAAAGATTAAAATATTTTTTAAGATTCTGAGCCTTTTAGAGACTCTTAGAAAGCCAAAACTGAATAAAGTTCGAGCAAATCCGTTGGAAGAACTTGCGGGCCTTGAATTTTATTCAAGACACCGTTTAAAAAAAAAAAACAACGGTTCGATTTTAATTTGGAACGTGAAGGCCGATTGGTAATACAGCCAATTCCTCTTGTTGAACAATTTGTTTCTTCATCTGAAATGAATTATATACAGTGGCTCTAACGCATAATATGAAATTTTAAGAACCTTACCTGATTTTTTATAAATTCATGAATAAATTTTTTGTGTTCTTTTATGTTCTATTCCATTTCTCGATCTGTCAAAATAAGGCGTGTCGTGTATTCAAAATAAAAGTTTGATGTACCTAACCCAAAAATCTACTCTAATTAGAAAAGTGGTTTAATGTGTTTAAAATTAAGACAAAGTAAGATATAGGCTGACAACTAGACAATTGCTTTAACTAGTCGTGTTTATTGTCTAAACGAGAACTGTTTAAAATTTTGCGACAATATCTTTGCAATAAGCATTGAAATCGGACCTACAAAAATCTCCAAAAACTCCAAATTGTGAGAAAAATGTATATATATAAATATTTTACCTAATACCTCGAAGTCTCAATAACTCGAACAGTTTTTGTGGCAAGTTATGGTTTGGTTTATAAACGGTGAATTTTTAAGAGCTTGGTTTTTGAAAATTCAAAAAAACACAGAAACTTGTAAAAAGTGAATGAAATTTTTATTTGGATCGATAAATCAATTTCTGCCATTTCCTTTTTAAAAATAATTTCACTTAAATGTTGCCCGCGGCTACGCTTCAGGTGGTCCATTCTGAAGGTCCAATTTTGGCAAACTTTTTCACACATTTCGGCCGGAATCTCACCAATGACGCGTTCAATGTTGGCTTCCAAGGCAGCAATCGTGTTTGGCTTGTCCCCATAGACAATAGACTTAACATAGCCCCACAAAAAATAGTCTAACGGGGTCAAATCACATGATCTTGGTGGCCAATTGACTGCGTCAAAACGTGAGATCAACTGCTCATCAAATTCGCTCTCAATTGATGCATGGTTTCGCGTGCAGTTGCGAAACACATTTTTCACAGAGCACGAATTTTGATAATAAATTTCAATAATTTGCAAACGTTGTTCAGGCGTAAGTCTATTCATGATGAAATGGTAAACAATACTGAATCGAAATGTCAAATGTTCGTGGAATTTGTCATGTGTGATCTGTCAAAAATATAAACGTCAAAAACCAAGTAGCAAAAAAATCACCCGTTATATATAAGTTCAACTGTATTTGAAACTTAAACTTTTGTAAACATAGAACTTGGTATACGTTTAGAATAGAACCTGGTTCTTCATTTGGTTTTACATTTTAATAGGAACACTTATGAATTATGGTGGTTTTACGAATTGTCTACAATGTCTACATTGTTGACAAATTTATGTCGACAATTGTGGATTGTCTACATGTAGACAATCATGTAGTCTACATTTATAGTCTACATGGAACAACACTGATGATAACATCTGATTACAACTGATTACCTATTAACAATCTAAAAACTATATGGATTTATTGTAAAAAATTGATATTAGTTTTAAAAATACAAAAGTTAAATTTAAAACTCAGCGGAATTAATTTTTTATAAAATTGGTCCTGTGCACGTACGATTAAATCCAATCTTTAAAGCCCGACAGCTCTTCGGTTTTGTTTATGCAAATGAGTATAAAAAAGATTTTGGCAAAAGCTCATTTTTTTCTTATTTTTAATGAAACAAAAAAAAAAGATAACATTCAATTTATTTTCACTTTCGAAATGGATTGTTGTGCAAAATTATATTTATATGTATATTTTATGAGTTTTTTCTTGTGAAAGGAAAGAGTTATATATTCGAAGCACGCTTCAGCCATTTGTATGTTGGCGGTGGTATGGCGATGGCAATCCTATCTCTCCTAGCTGAGACATCAAATCCTGTCAAAGAACGACATCAGTGGGTGAACTGAACTCTGAACTTCAACATATGGTTATGACGCGCTCAGTTGGATATAAAGGAGCAAGGATAATGCATATTGCAGAAACTCAAGGATGGTAGATATGGATGCTTGTGCTTGGTTATATTTTTTTTTTGAACTTAAAGAAGTTAATTCCACGACATTTTGACTGTTTGTTCAACTATTTGCATAAGAATTTACTCGTATTTCAATTCGATGCGACATTGTGAAGAATTGCATAATGTTGAATTTTTAGATTACAATTTTTTATCTTCAAACGAAGGTTTTGATTTGGATGCTTCATTGCATTAGGATTTGGCAATATTCAAGTATTTTATTCAATGAACAAGTTTACTGTTTAGTGCAACTTCATACAAGATTCTCCAGTTTTCATATGTTTCCACATAACCCATGCCATCTTAGGATCAGAATTTTCATCTTTTTGATCAAGTCAGCGTGTCGCTTTATATTTCGCTCTTTGAATCCTCTTCTTCAAACTCCATCGATTCAGACCGCACCGAATATCATTTGAAGACTTTTTCTCTCAAACAGCAGCAGCAGACATTGATTCGGTCTTGACAAGCTCAAATATTCCGCTCTATAAAACAGAATATGATTGTTTGTAGTAGAGTCTGATTAATTCGTAGATGCTTTCTCAGCACAAGGAAACAGATATTGGAAAAATTATTCCCTGCCTTCTCTCTTTATTCATTATTCATCTCAATTTGCTATGTTAAAGTGGCACCCAGGTAGACAATGTATTTGAATGCCTCAAAGTTATATCTGTCCATCGTGACGTCACTCCTAAATTCCTAAAAATAAAAAAGGATGAGATTGGTTGTAAAAATGAGGATCTAAAAAGATCCTTCCAGATTAAGTCACTTTTCCAGAAACAATTTGTGATGTTTAGACATGTTTTTTACTTGCGATATAGGTACTAGGCAAGTTTTGCATTTGGGAAAAAAATCGAACTCGAGGTTTTAATCAAATTAGATTACGATGATAGAGAATACCATAAAAGTGGGTCCGGCAATTCCGTCTGTCTGTCTGTCTGTCTGTAAAACGATCTACAGCCTAAGCGGCTGAACCGATTTTGTTCAAACTTGGTGGTTAGGCGTTTTAGTTGTTTGTCCAAAATAGATTTTTAAATCGTTATTTTAGCCCCAAAAATAACGGTACTTGCCATACTAATTTTTCTATCATCTTAATTATTTCGAAAACGACTCTAACAATTTTGATAAAAATTGGTGTGTACTAATTTGAGTATGGTGTACATTTTAGCCGAAAAAAATTTAAAAATGTTTTGTTGTTAACGGTACCTGCCATACAACCTTTTTATTTATTTTCGGCTTTCTCATAAACGGCTCAACGGATTTCGATCAAAATTTAAATACAGCATCTCCTTGAAATTCTAAATAATACTGCATTTTAACATTTTTGAAAAATATTTTTTTTGGATTTTTGAAAAAAAAATATTTTTTTTCTTGTGAAAATTCAATATTTCTAAAGCGGGTGGGCGATTTTTTCTGAAATTTTGTTTTCAGGTTATGTTATTAAATATTTAAAATGTTCATACCAATTTTTTTTTATAAAAAATTTAAGAATTATTATATATAAAAAATTAAGTGAAAAACGACTTTAAAAATACTTTGAGTCGTTTCAATCGTGCATTTTATTTTATTTCGGAGTTATTTCAACACAGATTTGGCAATTTTATAATAACTAAAATTTCTAATTTCGATATAAAATCAATTTATATCATAACGATTTCTAAAAAATATTTTCTAGAAAAATGGCATAAATCATAAAATTGTCATTTCCAAAACTTTTTTTTTCAATTTATCAAGAAAATTGAACCAACAAATTGGTTTATAAAACAGAAAAATATACAAAACACAACTTACTTTAAAAAAAAAAAGTGTTCAATTTTAAGTAAGTACACTATTCTATTTATATATCTATTATATATAACTCTAGTGCAACGTTGATGTGTTGAATGAACTCGGAAACTATTCAACC
The DNA here is from genome assembly GCA_910595825.1 of Philhelius pedissequus. Taxonomy (NCBI): domain Eukaryota; kingdom Metazoa; phylum Arthropoda; class Insecta; order Diptera; family Syrphidae; genus Philhelius; species Philhelius pedissequus. The sequence goes on along the minus strand of OU343161.1, from coordinate 9,757,718 downwards.
GATGTTCCTGTTTTTTTTTTGGAATTTTTATTTTGCTGACGTTCCTAAGATAGGATAGTTTGTAATACTTAATACTTAGAAATAACGGTACTTGCAATGCAAATTTTTCAACCATCTTGATTATTTCGAAAACTGCTTTCCCTACTTTAATAAAAACAAGTGTGTGCACTACTTTATGTATAGTCTACATTTTGGTGAAATTTTTTTTTTACATAGTTTGTTATTAAGAGTAGCTCCCTTACAATTTTTTTTGAGTTTCTACTTTCTCATATGCGGATCGACGGATTTCGATCAAAATTTCCTTCATATTATAAATAATACTGCATACCAAAATTTTCGAAAAATTTTTTTTGGATTTTTGAAAAAATAAATAAATGAAATTTCAATTTTTCGAAAACATGTTAATGATTTGATTTTTAAAAATTTAGGCTTTAAGTTTATTTTATTAAATGCCTAAAACTGTCAAGTATTTGCGATCCTGTCGTGCATTTTATTTTATATCCCATTTACAAAAAAAAGAGAAATGTCAAAACAAAAGATATGCACGATTCTCTGCGTCGTTGTTGTGAGCCAATTAAGGTTCAGACTTCATTAATTTTATTTAGTATATAGTTTAATAAAAATAGAATGAAACCACTTTTTTAAGTATTGACTTTTGGTCTCAGAATAAGAATAACCAGAAATGTATTTTAGACGCGAAGTTCAGTTTTCATAGAACCAAACAATTATTGGTACATATTTCGTATCGTATAATTCACAGAAGAAAATTTAATGATTGGCAGCGAGGTTGTTCCAGTAAATCCGCGATGACTGCCCCAATGAAATAACCACTCAAACTTGAATGTTTAAATACTCCTATCTGCTTCTATACAAAATAGTCATATTTTTGGTGATTATGGACCCATTTTCATGAAATTTTGAAAGTTGAAAGTTGCGATTTGAGACAACTTACTAATAAAATAATATTATCATTACAAGGGTGTGGGAAAAAACGACACATACAAACTTTATCTTTTATTTAATTCCATAATTATTTGTTATGTGTTTTAACCAGCATCGTCCTCATCCAGCGTCTAAACGTAAATTTGAGAAATTAAATTTATTCCTTTCAAATTTTTATAGCCAGGTAATTTAATGACTTTTAAGTCAATTGACACTATTTTTGATGAAAATGAGATCGTCAATTTTCCGACTGAATTCTTAAATTCTCGGTATATGTCAGAAATGCCGCCACACAAGATCTGTCTGAAAATTGGTTCACCGCTCATTCTTTTGCGGAACATAAATCCACCAAAATTATTATCAGAAGAATTAATAGAAACGAACTTGAAACAACGATATTTTCTGGAAATTTTAAAGAAGAAGTCGTCCTATTACCTCGAATACCTACATATGATTCCATCAGAATCAACAATACCTTTAAAAAGGATATATAATTACCGATAGGTTTGGCTTTCACGATGACAATTTGTGGCTTGGATTTGGAAAATCCGAGCTTCTCCCATGGTCAGCTCTGTGTTGCATGCTCACGTGTTTGAAAACCATCAAATTTATTTGTTTTAACAAAAGACAGATTAACGAGTAATATTGGTCATCATTTAGTTCCTCATTAATGGAAAGCAATGATTAATACTAATTAGAAACTTTACCATCGCTTCCCTAAAATGCCATTTAATATCTAATAATCATGAGCGCAATACAATGAAGTCGCAGCAACGCGCGACCGGGTCTGCTGGTTATTTTATAAATATCTTGCACACAGCACAAAAAAAATCCGGGTTTCGGTATAAAATCACATCCGCTCCTGACGAAACACAAGCACTTATTGAGTTATGTCTGTGTTCTCTATTGGCGAACAACGAAATAGGATAAAGTACAAATTGGCACAAGATCCAATCTAACGGTATTCTTAAAAGCTACAGTTACACCGATCTTACAGAACGATAGAGCATGATTTTTTTAGTCAATTGGTATCATTAACTCAAAAATCGGGTTGGTTTTCATTAACAGCGACGATTTGTAAAAAAAACATTCAAAATAGAACTTTGTCTTCGGTTCCAACGCTCATTTGTCATCTCTTGCAAAAAACCCAATTCGCATGGAGCGCCGTTCGTTGTTAATTCGACGCTGCCAGAAAGCGTTATGGCTCCTCCAGTACTTGATAGTGTAAATGCTTTATTAAGACGAATTTCAGCCTTTGTCAAGGCTGCCGCTAAAAAAAAGCGATTTTCTTCACCATCTAATTACCATTCAATTACACACTCTTCGCTTCTTTTCAAGTCATGGACACGCTGATTAAATCCTTAATGACGGATAGTATAGATTTCATATCAATAGGTCCAATGGTGATCTAATGGTATATCTCACCGAACAGTGGCACACATTTTTAAATAGTTTTGGTCAAAGTAAGATTGCTACCTTTGATATTTCAAAAGCATTTGATCGAAAATGCGTGCATTTGGTATCGATGAATCTCTTCTTTGTTGGATTGGAAATTACCTTTCGGACCGATCAATACAAATTGTATTGGACGGTTTGAAGTCAGATATTCACAATATAAATACTGGTGTGCCCCAGGGCTCGGTTTTGTCTCCACCTCTTTTCCTAATTTTCATAAATAATCCCTTATCTCTCTTCTTTTTTTTCTCTTTTTCCATATTCGTTTTCAGATTCACTTCCTTGTTTCTTGGATGCGGAACTGCAACGGCAGCGTATGTTAAGTTCGTTAAATTCTGATCGTGAGCTTGACAGCATTGTTCAATGGGGAATAATAAACCGCTTAGAATTTAATGCTTCAGAAACTCAATTATGTCTTCTGTTGTTAGAGAAAATCCACCCCCCTTGCATTGAAGAAACCAATCAGCTGTCAGGCCTTGGCATGTACATCACAGGAAACGTCTTGTGGAATGACCACATATTTGATATCGCCAAAAATGCTGCAGATTGTTTAGGATTTCTTCGAAGATGCCAGAAATTCTTCTCCCCGTCTGATCTGGCTGTAATCTATAAAGCCCTTATTTGTCCAAAGCTGGTGTTTAATTCGCACTTATGGGCAGGAGCTCCCAAAACTCATTTAAATCTTTTAAATAGAATTCAAAATAGAGCTCAAAAAATGAGAGAACTATAGTGGAATTATTTATACATCTGTAGAACATCGTCGAAATGTTATTTAGCCAGTTGTATTCCTGACCTTAAATTATTCAAACGTACTACTCGTGCTTCTAGGAATGCTCATCAGTTTACCCTTGAGCCCAACTCTCTGGTGCCTGGTAGAAAGGGTTAAGTCAGAAATAGTAGTTTTCCGCAAAATGAGATTTAAGAATGAATATTTATTTTTAGATTCAGATATTAATCTTATTCTGCATCATCAATAAATTAATGATGCAGAATAATCATCAACGTAGTTTTCTGTAATTACAGCTATTGAATACAAAATATGAGTGCCTTCCCGATTTTCTTATAACTTAGCTCCTGAGATCCACCTATTTTTGTGTACCTGTTTAAACTAAGTTTTTTCTAGGGACTTAAGTCAAGAAAAAAAAGCTTTTTGTACGTAAATAACTCAATTTAATTGAAAAATTAAATTTAAAACAATAAATTAATTCAAATAAATATAATTATCTTTAAGCAAATCTGAATCTTTATCTGGTGCCTGTTCCTAAGTTGCCAAATTTTTGTAAAAGTCATTGAAAACAGGTGGAATTAGTCAAAAGTGAGCACAAATCCGTTTTTTTTTTTCAGCGGATATTGTACTTGTATTTTTTTTTTGTCAGGACATTTACGAAATTTAATTATTATTATCCTTTGTGAAACATAGAAATGTGTATAATTTCTATCGCAACCGAGTGTATTTTTTCTGCTTCATACTATAGATGCATAAGATTACTTAAGCCATTAAAATAATTAAATAGAAAGGACTTAAGTCCACTTACACCCCTCTATCCAAACAAATCTGAAAACTTCCTGACTTACATCCTTTTTTCCGAAATATTTCTATAGGAAGTAATAACGCTAGTCTTACGCCGATAAGACAGAACGATATAGGAAAAAAATACGACTTAAGTCCAATAAAAATCCAAAAACCGATTTTTTTTACTAAACCCCTTTCTAGCATACACCAGAGAACTTTGGACAGAAAGTCAAGGACAGGGATTTTTTCCTTAGTAGTACAATACGAATGTCGAATGCCTTCCCATGCTCTATGTTCCCTAGCCCCAATTTATACTTGCGATATAGGTACTATAGGGTAAGTTTTGCATTTGGAAAAATAAATAGAACTTGATTTTTTAATCAAAGTTGGCATTATGATGATAGAGAACACCAAAAATGTGGGTCATGCAATTCCGTCTGTATATATGTAGAACCATCTACAGCCTAAGCCGCTGAACCGATTTTGTTCAAACTTGGTGTTTAGGCGTTTTAGGTGATTGTCCAAAATAGATTTTTGAATCGTTATGTTATCCCTTAAAATAACGGTACTTGCCATACAAATATTTCTACCATCTCAATTATCTCGAAAAAGGCTCTAAAGATTTTGACAAAAATTGGTGTGTGTACTAAAGGGTTATCCATTTCGCGGTCTCAAGAGTATAGGGCTGGAATTCGACAACTGTCAAACTAAGTTGTTAAACCGATTTTTTTCTGTTGAAAGTCTGACATTTGCGAAAATGGATCGCTTAACTATCGCACAACGCATAAAAATTGTTAAAACCTACTACAAAAATGGTGATTCTGCCATAGCCACATATCGTGCTTTAAGAGGAGATTATCGTTTATATAATCGTGCAACTACGGAAGCAATTGGCAAAATTGTGAAGAAATTTGAAGAGACTGTATTGATTACATCTGTGCACATGCATCATCGTTTCGCTTGTACCACTGAAAATTTCGCTACTGTAAGTGAAAGTGTTGCCGAAGAACGGAATGTGTCGATTCCTCGTTGTTCTCAGGACTTAGAACTTTCTTACGGCACATTATGGCGCATTTTGCATTTGGATCTACACCTACATCCATATAAGGTCCAGCTCACACAACAACTGAAGCCAGCTAACCATTCACAAAGTCGTAGATAAGTCGAATGGGTGCTTGAACAACAGCCGGTGGACGGCGATTTTTCAAATAAAATTTTCTTCAGCGACGAAGCACATTTCTCACTCGGTGGGTATGTTAATAAACAAAATTGTAGTTTTTGGGGTTCTGAGAATCCTCAAGTAATTGAAGAGAGGCCATTACATCCACAAAAAGTAACTGTTTGGGGAACTCTTTGGTCCGGAGGATGTGTGATTGGACCTTACTTCTTCGAAAACGACTATGGAACGACTGTCACCGTCAATTTGGAGCGTCATATGAGAACCGACTTTTTTTTGCCTGCTATTGAAGAATACGACTTGGAGAATATGTGGTTTCAACAAGACGATGCCACATAACTCGAGCGAATATGGCCTTATTGCAAGAGACATTTCCTGGCCGCGTAATTTTTCGTCTTGGCGATATCAACTGGCCACCAAGTTCATGCGATTTGACACCGCTGGACTTTTTTTGTGAGTCTACGCAAAAGACCGTGCTTATGCAGATAAACCTTTAACTCTTGAGCAATTGAAAACCAACATTCGTCAAGTTATGGCTGAGATACTGCCCAATAAGTGTCAAAAAGTGGTCGAAAATTACGTCAAAAGAATGGATGCCTGCAACAATTCGCGTGGTGGTCATTTAAATGATGTAGTGTTTCACACATAATGTCAACGTTCAAACTTTATAATAAAAAAGAAATATAAAAAATTAAGTGAAAAACGACTTTAAAAATACATTTAGCCGTTTCTATTAAGAATCTTTTGCATATAATGTGATCGAACATAGGAGCAAGTATGTACGATCCAGTCGTGCATTTTATTTTATTTTTTTGGACTTTAACACCAATCTACATCGGTATATTTTTTAAAAATCCTTCACTTTTTCCCTAATGCCCTAACTATTTTTGAACTATAAGAGTAGTTAATGCATCTCTAGTGCGCACTTAATAATTATAAGAAGAAAGTACCAATATTATCGGCATAGTCAAGTAAATGAATGCCTTTGAGACTTCTGTACAATTGGTTCCATGAGGAGGTTGAGGAGGTAACATGATAAAAGTTCACCTTTGTCTTAAGCCTTTCTCGACATCAAAAGAATCAAAGGCGTTTTCGCTGATTTTTAGCTTTTACATTTTTCCAAGGCATTCCTACGCATTCGATTGAGTTTCACAGAGCTGCGTTGATCTGACATCGATTTTTATAGTCCGCCGCCTTTATATGAGACTTTAAGATCCATATACATAGATAGATGTTATGTCTCCCTATCGCCCTGAAATTCAAGAGTCTTTTCGAAAATTCTTCGAAGTGTGAAGATTTTATCAATGGATGACTTACCTGGTCTAAAACCACATTGATAGGCGTGTAAGTTTTCAGTCTGCCACACAGTGTGCCAGGGTTTATCATTTTCTAATAAATTCTTTAAAAAACATTTAAAAATCGTACAAAAACGAAAACACACACAAATAGGTTTAGAAGTGAGATTTAAAAAATATTTGCTCCTTGTTTACCCATATATGTACATAGTTGAAAATGTTGAAAAACTGACTGCTGAATTGAATGACTTGTTTTTGACACAACTAATTTTCACAGAATTATTAAGGGCCCTTACGCAGAGATAAGGGTTTTCCAAGAAACATAACACATCTGGAGTAATTTACTGTCAAAAGGCAAATTCCAAAGGATAGCCACTTCTTTGAGTTTACTTCGACTGTCTATTGCAGATTAATGGGAAAATACCGCAATCTCAAGTGATTGATTTTTAATTTAAAATTTTATATTGCAGTAAAAGCAACTTCAAAAAAATAAATACTTCTTATTTCTCTCAATAAATAAAGAAATCTGCACTTAACTGACATTTTTGTTTTTCTAAAGGTATAAGATTATGGCGAAGTCCTAAGAAAGTGCTTTTCCTCTGACACATTTCACTGTCTTATTTTATGTAACTCTTTTAATTAATTTAATACAAAGTTAGAGGATTTCTTTGTGTGTCAAAATCATACACCAATATCTCTACCTTTCAAAATAAATAAATAAATTAATTCTATTGAGCTATTCCATGATACAATTTGCACTTCAATCTGAATATTTTCTTAAAGCACAATTTGATTTATTCGAGTGTCCTTGAGTCAATTTTTTTTGTATTTTGCAAATATTTAATTTTTGACCTTTCACTCGGACAATGAATACTAAATAATTCACTCAAAATAAAAAGCATCATCTGGATAAATATTTTCCACAGAGTACAGAGAATGTTTTGTATCTAACAATAGCATTTTAAGTCTCTATTTATATCAAGAAAAGTATTGTTACATTTATAGAATACAAAGAAGATCCTTAACAAATCTTAGCCCAATGCCGTAGCTGCACAAGGGATAAATAGGGTTTAATATCTTTCTAATTGTCTGGATTTTATATTTTCGTTTGTAACAATATTACCAGTGGGTCAATTCAATGCTTATGAATCCAATTAAATAGTATAATTGCAGCAAATCGCACTGCACGCGAGGAATATCTATTAAATCTGTCTAGACTCCCGCTTTATGATTTATATTATATTGTATCTAATCTGGAGCAGGATAATAATATTGTTAAATTTTAAAATATGTTCGATATTTTGTTCAACCGATTTCTGCTAGCATTTTTAAGAAGGAAGTTCTTCGAATTCTCACATAATATAGTATATATTATGAAGATTTTTGAAAACGCATATCTTTTTCGAGTTTTGAAATTCCTTGGAAGTGAAATTACAAGGATAAATTTTTCGAAAACGACATAACGATTCATCAGAATACATTGGTGTTGAGTTACGTAAGCGGAATAGTCGTTACAAGAAAAACCCTTGCACAATTTCAAAATCTGCAAAAGAACTGACTGCAAAAGCATGCGTTCCATGGTACATACAAGTGTTGACTGTGGCGTTAAAAACCTGATATTTTAAAGCAAGATCAATTTTGGGATTAGCGAGAAACTTTGGCCAAATCATGTTAATAGCTAACTCAGTTTTATTTATTTTTTCTTTCTCATATTTTCCAGAAGAAAAAGATTTAAGGATACACCCTGATATTTAAATTCTCGTACCACTTCTAACTGATCGTTGTTAATTATCCAAGATTCTGCACGTAGCCTTCCTCTTTGTCGACCTTCGAAAATCATAATCTTCGTTTTCATGACTTTGATATGAAGATCCCATCTCTAAGTCCCAGTTAGTATCTTCCGCAAGCAACAACAAACCCTAGGAAATAAAATGCACGACTAGATCGCACGTACATGCTACTATGTTCGATCACATTATATGCAAAAGATCCTTAATAAAATGGCTAAATATATTTTTAAAGTTGTTCACTTAATTTTGTATATATAAATATTATTAAACTTATTCTAAAAAAAATTAGTATGAACATTTTATATATTTACTAATATAAAAACAAAAAACAAAATTTCAGGGTAGCCCTTAAGCGTTTTAAGTTGAATATAAATATTTATGATTCGTATCAGCAAACGGTCCTAAGAGAATAGAGAACTAGAAGTGTTAGCTAGCACAATTGAACAAATATTATTTAAGTTGATAATGAAGTTAAAACCTATGCAACAATTTAGAACAAAAGATAATGAACTAGATGCATTAAAAGTACAGGGTTGACAATGATTAACAAAAAGTAATAAACTGTATCAAAGTCAATAATCCATGATTATAAAACATAGATTGCAACATAAAATGTTGGGTCTCGAATAACAACTATTTTATTCAGTTTGGTAATATTATTTAATATATGTACATCAAAGCGCATGGAATTTTCCTGGATTTATTCTTTTTCCTGGTAAAAACTCTATTCTTATACTTACATCTTGTTACTGCAAGCTTGTTTGAAAATGTCCATTTATTCGCTGTCGTCAATGTCCTTTGAATTTCTTACAGGCTCACAAAAAAAACACATACAATTATCTGAAAGTAACACTGATCAATATTTTAAGAATATTGAGTTGTCAACGGAGCCAGTGTTGTTCCTCTACGTGTTGACTTTAATTGTCTACATTTCAACGTAGACAATCGGTCGACAATGTAGACAATAACTTTCACATCTAAATCTCGGTTTGATTTAAGAAGGAGTACAACTATTTATAAGATTTTTATTTGGGCGTTTTTCCTAATATTTGGACGTTATTCCCTTAATTGGGCGATATTTCCAATTGCGGGTGTTTTTTCCATTTGAATTTTCATATGAATTTTTGGCTTTTTTTTCCCTAAAAAAACTGGAAAGATGAGAAATAACGTAAATAAGGAGAAAAAAATACCACAACATTTTGCTAAGATTTTTTTGTTGGTGATATTTCCAAATCGATGTTGGCGAAATTGCTTAACGAGATTTCTGTTAAAAAACGGGCTTTTCTTTCTTTTTCCGACGAAACAGAAATGGTATTTGTATCAAAATTTAATTTTTGGAAACTTTAGAACTTATTCCCTTCTTCCAATTGTTGGTTCAATTAAAAAAGCTCGTGGAAAAGTGATACGATTTGGTTCATATTTACTAGTAGTATAAAAGTAAAAAATGAAAACTTGAGATTTTCGATTCTCAGATTTTTCTCAGATTTTTGTTTAAGCTATAAGAACTACTTTCACGTAATGATGATCTTTAGACTTAAGAGGTGTTCCTGTCCCTGTTAATAGGGGAATCGAAATATTGAATATTTGATATTCAATATTTAAAGGATATGTTACTCAGCCATTTGATCAGAGTAAAAACAAAATTTTGAAATTCAATACTATTTAGAATTTGAAGGAGCTCCTGTATAAAATTTTGTATCGAAATCCGTTAAACGGTTTATGAGAAAGTCGAAAATCAATAAAGTGATTGTACGGCAGGTACCGTTAATAACAAAATATTTTTAAAAAAAAAATTACTCACGATGTAGACCATATCCAAAGTAGTACACACACCAATTTCTATCAAAATCGTTGGACCCGTTTTCGAGATAATTAAGATGGTAGAAAAATTTGTATGGCAAGTACCGTTATTTTTGGGCCTAAAACAACAATTCAAAAATATATTTTGGACAATCACATAAAATGCCTAAGTACCAAGTTTGAACCAAATCGGGTTAGCCGTTAAGGCTGTAGATTGTTCTACAGACATACAGACAGAAGGAATTGCGGGACCCACTTTTTGGTGTTCTCTATGATCGTAATGTCATTTTGGATTGTTGGAAAAAAAAATTTTTACGAATACATAACTTGCCTTATAGTACATATAATATATATAAAGTAATAAACAAATACAAATTATGTGAGAAATTTATCAAATATTAAATCGTTGCAGCAAAGACTTTTTCAAATGATTTTATTTGTAAGATTTAAGATATCAAAGTTTTTGTTTACATTGTCGACATATTGTCTACATTGTCTACATTGTCGACATAATCGACCGATTGTCTACGTTGAAATGTAGACAATTAAAGTCGACACGTGGAGGAACAACACTGATCATAACAGATTTCTCCCATAATTAAAAGTGTTTGGATATCTTCTCTAATTTCAATATTTGAAAATAATACTTTTATAAGCATATAACTAGGTAAACTTAAGCTTAGATTTAGATCAAATGATTTTTTCACGACTATTTTGGCCTTATACACATGTTGTTGTATTATAGAAGAACTTGATTCTTTTTTTAACATTTATGTTTAGTGGTTTCATAAATTGTAGTTAAAAAAATTATGAGTTATGTTGGTTTTACTAATTGTCTACACTGTCGAAAAATTTATGTTGACAATTTTGAATTGTCTACATTGATACATTTATAGCCCACATGGCACACACTCCAACACACTAAAGGAATTTTGACAATCCTTGTAGTGGTCGTTAAGATAACCCTCTATTATTTTGAAGTTGCTTCTACTGCCTGTGGCACGGCGCGCAATTCCCCCATCGTCGCCGACCCCCGGCAAGTAGCTTTCTGTCACCCATCTTGGTCTCTGACTTCCCTACTGCCTTGAACATAGGTCTTTGGATTAGAAAATTCTATAGCATCTAGCATTGTTCTCCGTTCGATCAATGTGAATAACTACTTATTTCACATATTTCAGCTTTTTATGCCATTCACACTTTTATACAGTGAAACCCGCTTAAATAAAGCTCGCTTAAGGGAAAAACACGATTACCTGAAATCATTCACATATATATTTACTTCACTTAACTGAAACACTCGCTTTAGTTAAAAACCCTCATAACTGAAAAAAAATTCCCTTTCAAGTTTTCTATTTTTTTATAGAAAACAACTCGGTTAAGTAAAAAAATTAGAAAACGATAAAAACGGGTGCTTAATCGTTTCATTTTTGTATACGTTCATCTCCATCCTCCACCACTTCAATTCCTTCAATTCATGACACATGTAAATGCTAACTTTGAAAAAGGGAAAACCCCGCGATTTCCATTTAATTACATAAAAACAATGTGTTTTTGTAACACGACATGTACCTGTGAATAAAAGAAACTGAACTCAAAGTAGCATTGGTTGAATTTTGTGCTTACAATAGTATTCCCAAAGTTGAACATTAAAATGTGTGAGTGGTATAGGTGTGTAATAGGTATGTAATTTTGTACATATACATAGCTACAAATTCGTTTTGGTTAAAAATAAATTATTTGTTTATTAATAACTGGGTCCTGGTTTTTTATTTAAAACAAATTTATTTATAAAAACAATTGTTAAACATTTAACACTGACTATTTTTCAGCTGTTAAAGTTCGATATAAATGTATACTTGTTTCGTAATACGAAGCATTACTGAAGTATATTTTTCACTTATCCGAGATCCGCTTAACGGAAATTTTTGTTCAGTTATCCGAGGTCCGCCTAAGTGAAAAACCTGCTTAATTGAAAAAAATTACTGATTTTTCGTCGTTTTGCTTAAGCAGGTTTCACTGTACAGATAAAGTCCGTCGAAAAATGTTCTATCGAAGCTTCCAGTGTCAGCTCTCCTTTTCTACCTATTGTCCAGAACTCGACACTTACCGTGTAAGATTGGTAGGGTTTTGTTACAACGTAAAGTATTAATGATTAGCTGGCTAATTCTGCATCGTATTTCCACTAAGGTATCATTCATGGGGTAAAAATTTACTCCAAGTTAGGTACCCTGGAATTGTTGATATGATTAGAAAAGTTTTGTCATAAGCGATGGAAAGTTATAATGGTTGACATTTTGACTTGTCCTCGTTTACTTCAAGACCAACAAATTTCTACTGTTCTTTTTTTAATCTAATCTTCTATTCTACAGCAGGCTCTATTAAAGTTTGAGTCTAAGATTATTGTTATTGGCTATTGCATTTTACATGCTTATACACTATCCTATACCAGTTTGCAACTATAATGGTGATTTACAAGTTTGGATTGTTTTGACCTTAAACTTTAATAATGTTCGATATTAAAATTATTATTATTAATTTGAAAAAAAAAATACTTTAAACTTTCGAAGTGGTGGTATGATGATAATAACCATGAGATACTTTATCATAAATTTGCTTCGCGAACTCTACTTATAAAGTCGAATTTCAACTTTTTAATAAAAAAAAAGGTCCATTAATGGTCGTGCAACACGATATTTGAGAATATTACACCAGACAACATTTAAGTTAGGAACTAAAATACCCATAATATAGGTAAACAACTATAAAGTCTTAAAAATGTATAATGAAAAGTTTTTTCGAAAGATTCCTTAAACACGAAGCCACAAAGCATAAGACTTTATGAAGACTAAAAACTTCTATGCTCACGTTTTTTTGTTATCAATTTAAAAAAAACTTGTATCTTAAATCAATACCCTTCTCAAATTTTTCCCTGCCTTACGGACTTGTGCTCGACCTTCTTCTTCACCAAGGAGATTATCAAAAAAGAAAAATCGTCAGCTGCAAAAAAAATCGGCGGCAATAACCCCATGGGACTCGGACATTGTTCAAAGAACACATAAATGGAGGCATCGCTTAAATGTTAAGGACGATGATAATGGTGGCTTTATCATAATCTTTATTTAATGCTATTTCCCAGAATACGAATCCGTTATACTCCTACGTACATACAATTTCAATTTTTGCTTAAAATGTAAAAGAAAATATCTCAGATGGTGCTAGCTATTGAAAATGAAAAAAAACAAAAAAATAAACAGATTATGCAAACTTAATATTTATAAAAGAAAAAAAAAGATACGAACAAAAAGACTCCATTAGAAAGTATTAACAAAGCAAAATAAATATTTGAGAAAAAAAATCTTAAAGCAAAACAAATTACTATTCATGATATTGAATGGGCAAAAGGATTTTCCGGAACTAAAATGAATTATTAAATTGTATGTTATTTTTTTTTAATTCGTAGTTCATGATTTTGCCAGAAGGTCCTTAAAGCACAATGTGCAGTTGGCTTTGAATATTATTATTATATATTCTACGAGAGACATATGCGAAACATAATGGGTTATCCATTTTGCGGTTTCAAAAGTAAACGTAAATAAAACACATATAAAATATTTTTTTTCATGATAATTCTTTTTTATTATAAAGCTTGAACGTTGACATTATGTGCGATATACTACATCATTTAAATGGCCACCACGCGAATTGCTGGAAGCATCCATTCATTTGAGGTAATTTTCGACCACTTTTGGGCGTATCTCAGCCATAACTTGACGAATGTTGGTTTTCAAGTGATCAAGAGTTAAATTACAATCATTGTAATAAATAAAACAGGACAGTATCAAGGCAACAAAGATTGCTTTCCGTTTGAAAAATGGCATACGGGTATGTGATAAATGTGTTTTATATAATGGGTGGAACTTAGTTCTTAAATAATATTTAAGGGCATAATTCTTGGGTATATTCTAAGAAACAAATCGTTTTGCAGTAAGGGCCTTTCTCCAATTTTGATAATATTCATCAGTGAATTTAAGAAAAGACTTAGATGAAGTTAGGTTAGGAAGTGCGTGAGCAGCTCAAAGGCTGCTGCGTACACGTAGGACTATTGGTCCATTGTGATCCCATTTCACACAGAGATGTCCCTAATAGGCGGAGAGGCGACCACCGAACAACTTACTCATTCTGTCAATGGTGATTAGAGCTCTTAATCAAAAGAGTTATTCGAGAGAGATACAATGCACACGGCTTGCCTATAAAATTCTGTGCCCATAGCGTCTAAAACGGGCAACTACCGGGGCATTTTTTCGACCATGACTTAGCCCATCGAGTTGATGGTTTAAGCTAGTCCCAAACTATAGAGCTCGACAAGATAGAACAAAAAACATAAGGCTGCCTAATTAAAAATGGGGTTTTGCAGCATACTTTTTCAGAGCACCTTTTTCGACAATGGCTTAACCCACCGAGTTAATGGTTCAAATCAATACCAAAATTTGAATGTACTGTTTATGAAAATATAGGCTTGCCATACTTAAAATGGTCCGATGCACTTGGAAGCCCTATTATTATGAAAAAGAACGAATTTTGCTTAATACTTTCATAATTTTGTTGGGTTTGTTCATGCAATATTTATCAAATGAAAGCTGAGAATCTGTAAACAATTTATAAAATAGTCTTGCGTTTCTCAAAATTTTTAAAATGGTAAGAAAACTTAGTTTTGTTGCGACTTTTGGTGTTTTTACGTTAGTATGTTTAACAAAAACAAATACTTTTCTAAAGACGTTCGTTAAAAACTTCCCATTAAATGAAAGTCTATAATTTTTCTAGTTACCAAACAGTCATATTATAAGCTTATCAACGATAGTTTCCGCACCACATTGCTTAAACTGAACAGACCGCTCCAAAATACTAGTCGATATCCTTTGCCAAACTTTACCGGGTTTTGATGCTTGTACAGGAAATGAATATACGTATACCCCTAGTTTATATCGGTAAGTAAAGACAAAACCTTTCGAACAGTTAAAGAATAAAATGCACCACTGGATCGTACGAACTTACTCTTCTAGCTAGCATCTTTAATGTAGCTAAACATTGACGCTGTTATTTGGTAGGTGGTCTAGTTATCTTTAGGCAGGCTTAAAGCTGATTTAGGTATAATATTACATTATTTCTTACATAGTATAATGAATTGTCGAATCGATTATGCAAGGAATAGTTGCATAGGTACCTATCAAGAAATATACATTTAAATCTAGGTTACGGATTTTAATTATGTAAGTTAGGAAGAAGTATGTATGTTGGTACCTACTTACATAGATGGAACCTATGTATGTAAATGTAATAATGAAAATGGAGAATGTAGGTAGGTAGCTAAAAATGCATATAACTTTATAATTTAGATGCAAAATGCATACATAAGATTCTTGTGATTTGAAAGATATATACATTTGTATATAAATATCTATGAGGGATACATTATATTCGTAAAAGAAATAAATGGATAATACACATAATAAAATGTTTTTATATTGCTTAGTAGTTATAGTTTGACTTAAATCAAAGAAGCCATTTGAATTCCTGGATAAATAAATATAATATATAAAAAAAATCAAAAATTTTTGGACCGGTTTTTAAAAAAAAATATTTTTTGTATGTATAAAATTTTAATAACATTTTTAGAAAAAAAAATGTAACGCCATTTTGAAGCTATATAATATACATATAAGATTCAAATTCCAAAACAAATCAGTAACTGGTTTTTGAAAAATAGATTTTTCAAAAAAAAAAATTATTTATTTATTAAAAATCGAACATTTTTTTTTTGAAAATTTGAGTATGCAGTTTTATTAACACTTTGAATAAAACAAATATATTTAATCGGTTCATCCAATGTTGAGAAATTCGAAAATATGGAAAGTGGTTCCATGGGAAGTAACGTTAATAAGTACGCAAATTAAAATATTTTTAAACTTAAAAGTAGACTGTACTAATTTAAGAACACACACATTTTTTTATAAAAATTCTTTAAGTCGTTTTCGAGAAGTACATTTTTTTAACGGATTTTCTAATATTTGTATGGGAGGTTCCATTGTTTTTTATTTTAGAAATATAGTTTCTTTAACTATTCAAGATAATGTCAAAAAATTACACCAAATACGAAGTGTCGAAAAAATCGATTGAGTCGTTTACCAAATTTTGAGTTTTCAAAAAATATTTTTTTTTTAATTTCGAGTCCATAACTTTGTAGTACTTATATTTAAGTGTTGGAACAATGAGAATTATACTTCTTTGAGATACTGGAAAAATGAGCTTTTCAAAAAGATAGTTCGGAGTTTTCGTATGAATAAGGTTTAACAGAAATGTCAGTGTAAGAAAATCTATATACTTGTCAAAAGGCATATTGAAAACGGTATTTGCCTGAGGAGAAACATTGTCGAAACGGCGCAATCCGTTTCGACAGATTAAGCAGACAACGTTATTAAAAGCTAGTTGAAATTTGCCCTCCGGCGGGGTTGACCTTGTCGTGGTGGGGGGACTTAAGTACACTCTCTATGGTATTTGACGAATAATTGCAAAGAGAAAAGAACAAATAAAGGCAAACAGAGAGTGGAAAACTAACAAACACAAACACGCCTGCTGCTTCTAGCACCCCGGAAGGACAGCGAAGTCGCGCTCCCTCTAAATCTGGGAAGCTCTCGACTGGCTTCTTAGATATAATGGAGGCGAACCCTGGCCCACCACCAGTCACTAGTGATGGGGGTTGGCATCATTGTCACGTAAAGCTGATTGTCTGCGAGGATCAGACGTCGTGTCAGCTATTTAAATTTGCTGTCGGGAGCCTAGGCGAGGTCTGGCCAGGTACGAGGCTGGAGGTAGTTTCAAAGCAGGACTTTAAAGATCTGTAACCCGCTACCACCGACCCACGACTGGAAAGTCGCCAAGCTGGATGAGCCAAGGGGTCTTTATAAATGTGCGCTTATTGTGATCAATAAGGAATCCCTTCCTCATTTGGCATAGACCAAAGGTGTGATAAGGTGTGGGCTTGGATCTATAACGCTGAAGTTATACAAAATTTTATATAGAATTTCCTTTGAATTCTAAATAATACTATTTTCGAAAAATAGTTTTTTTTTGGATTTTTGAAAAAAAAAATTATTTTTGAAAATCCAATATTTCGATTGACTGTTGACAATTATTTCTTAAATTTTGTCTTTAAATATTTAAAATGTTCATAACAATTTTTTTTTAGAAAACATTTAGGATTTTTACATATAAAAAATTAAGTGAAAAACGACTTTAAAAATACATTTAGCCGTTTCCATTAAGAATCTTTTGCACAAAAGTACGTGCGATCCAGTCGTGCATTTTATTTATTATTTTTGCTTTGGTACAGTTTAGTGTTTATATCTTGGACAACACTTTTTTTAAATGTCCTTTTCCTAACAGAGATTTTAAATTAATTTGAGAATGGGGTAAATTGATCCCATCAAAATTCGTAGCTTAAAAATCGAAAATCTAAAAATAGATGTTTAATAAATTCTTAACCCGTAATTAGAGTGTGTATGTACGATTGAATTGAATTTTTATATTGCAGTTCAGTAAGCCATACAATACTGATTTCTTGACATGTTTTTTTTAAGTAACAACTGGGGTTCTTGTATCGTCATCGTCCATTTGCCAATACATGAAATCATTTTTTAAAAAAATCTGTTCAGATATTTTCACATTATGCGTTTTTCTTTTTCTTTCAGAGCAGTGCTCTAAACATAGTTCGAGCTGATAGATTATGCTCTGAACTTAATCCGTGATCGTGGTCTGAACACTGATTTGTGTTTTAAACACACTTGAACTACACAAACCAGAATACATATTTATTTTAACCATAAAAAGCAATAAAACATAAAACAATCTTTATTTCGTACACAAATTCACATCAGATACAGAAAAAGTGTGCCCAAGCGAGTACCTAAGGTAATGTAATAAAAGAAATTCATTTTAAATTTTACTTTTATCTATTTTTTTTCTAAAAAAGTTCAATAATTTTTTTACAAAAAAAAAATAAAATAGATAAAACAAATATTTGATTTGTTGCCAATTATAAGACAACAACCAAAAAACGGCAACAATCAAAATCGTACCCCACTTGAATTAATAAATAAACTACCGTTTTAGTTTTATTGTAATGTAGCCAACTGAAACAAGTTAAAATGTCAAGAGACAAAAAAAATTCAAATCGCATTAAAACAAATAAGAGATGGGCGAACGGTAAAACGATATGAATTGATAGCATCCATTCAGGTACAGCGGTAGAATGGGTTAAACTGTAACACCGACAATTGTTAAATATTCGTACGTGATGAACCATTTCTGTCGCTCTAAGTTAAGTTCACAAAAGTTATCGAAATTGATCAAAAGCGGCAAGTTAATTCAGTTGCTTTGAATTAAACGAGTAGAAGCAATTTAGTTGGCTCTTAAGACTATCGTTATTTTGACGTTAAGCACACTCCAAATTCCAGTTTTTATTTATTTTCGTTCAACTTTTTACTTGCGATTATAGGTACTATAAGGCAAGTTATGTATTTGTACAAAAAAATTTTTTTTTTCTAACAATCAAATATGACATTACGATCTTAGAGAACACCAAAAAAGTGGTTCCCCAAATTCCGGCTGTCTGTCTATCTGTCCTCGAGTCTGCAGCCTAAACGGTCCATCTAGATTTACTTCAAACTTGGTGCATATTGGTTTTTCGGTAATATTTTTAAAACGACAAATAACAGTAGCTCCCATACATTTTTTTTTGGCCAAAAACAATTTTTTTTTTTCTCACAAACCGTTTCTACGATTTTTATAAAAAAAAATCAGTTCAATGATGAAAGGAAAGGGTATCTTTTGATAATTTTTTTTTTTTGGAAAAAAATTTTCAGTTTTGGTACCTCTAGCACAACCATTTTTTGGTTCTCGATTTTCTGTGAAATGGTTGGTTAGATTTTTTTGAATTATTTTACGCAGGAGCTCCTCGAAAGTTTAAACACTATTGTCAACCAAAATTTTTGAAAAAAAAAATTCTTTGGAAATTAAAAAACTGAAAATTTCGAAAACGACTCAATAGATTTTTTCGAAACTTCGTATTTGGTACTTTTTTGACACTATCTTGAATAATTAAAAAATTATTTTCCTAAAATAAAAAACAAAGGTACCTACCTCCCATACAAATTTTAAGAAACCGTCAAGAGCAAAATTTATTTCTCAAAAACGGGTCCAAGAATTTTTATAAAAACATGTGTGTATTTAATTATAAAAATATTTTTTTGCGTACTTATTAACGGTACTTCCCATAGATGCACTTTTCATATTTTCGACTTTCTCAATATTGAATGAACCGATTAAAATAATTTTTTTATACAAATGCTCCCTAAAATTGTTAATAAAACTGCATACTCAAATTTTCAAAAAAAAAAGTTTTTCGATTTTTAATTTTTTCGATTGGTGAAAAATCGATTTTTCAAAAACCAGTCACAGAATTTTTTTTTTAATTTGAATTTTTTATGTATATTAATAATATCTTCTAAATGGCATTTCAATTTCTAAAAATGTTTTCAAAATTTTATATATAAAAAATTAATTTATTAAAAAACCGTTCCAAAGATTTTTGAAATTTTTTTTCGGTATATTCTTATTTATCAATGAATTCAAACTGCAAATCTTTGTTTTCCCTCAAACTATAACGACTAATCAATATAAAAACATTTAATTATGTGTATTATCCATTTATTTCTACCATATTATTATTTACGAATGTTTGCGTTGTCGCTGAATACTAAACACAATTTAGGCCCTCATACATTTATTTATACATATGTGTCTTTAAAAATCACATGAATCTTATGCATGCACAATATTGTATGCACAATATTGCATATTCCACCTAAATTATAAAGTTATATGCATATAGCTACCTACCCACCTACATTCGTCCTTTTCATTATTGTATTTACATGTTTACATACTTAGGTTCCATCAATATGTATATATATGTATGTAGATACATTTTACTCTCCTAACTTACAATATTAAAATTCATAACGTAGATTTAAATATACATTTGTAGGCAGGTAGGAACGTATGTAACTATTCCTTGAATCATCCATTCGACAATTCATTATAACTAAATAAACCTCCATGCTTATAGCTACAATAGTTGTTAGCTACAAGAGCATGTTCTTGTGATCTAGTCATGCATCTTATTTTTAATGTTGCCATCGCCACCATTGGTGCGCCGGTCTTTAATAGTTCTGATTTATTTTTTAAACAAGCCTAGTATCTCTCGACGAAAAAAAATCTACATGTAGTTTTTATGGGAGTGATTTTTGGGCAAACAAAATGCTTGACGTGTAAATTGTTGTATAACTAATTCTAGAAGAAAAGAAGTAAACCCATTACTGCAATTTTTCGTGCAAAACAATGTCAATGACATTGAACTATATACTAACCTATACACTTGAGCACTTAGCTATTAGCTTAATTCACCACAACAAAGTGTGTTCAGAGCGTTTCGGTCTGAAGTACAAAACAAAAATGCATATCAAGGGTAAACAAAACATAACTGACTCATACACATCATACTTGTGTTCCCACCACTGCCACCCCAAACTGATTCGTGAACACATCATTTGATTTTAAAGAGAAAACAACAAAATCAATAGTGAGGTTAACACTGAATTATACCATTTGTTTCTTTTTCTGCGTTCATGAACGCGAGCTCGTCCACGTTTAATCCGCAAGCGCAAATGGGGCACGGCACGAAAGTTAATAAATGTCACGATCAGCGTTGCCGAAAGTATTACTATAGTAGTATTGTACTACTTTCGAAACCTCCATACTACCGTTCTCCTCCTTTCACACTTGTACTACTGTTTGTTTTTTTAAAGCCAGACACATGTTGCACATGCAGTAAAGTGAAACATCACCCTTTTAAAACGTTTTTCCTTTTTAAATTTAATGTTAATTTGGCAGCATTTTAATTAAAAAGTCGTTTAAAAGAGAATTCCCGCTGCTGTCATGGTTGGCTCGAGTGGAGCTCGATCTTTTTTTCTAAGGAGAATCCAAATGTGTGCACCACTTAAGAAATGTTGATTTAATGTTACACTTAAGCTCACACACGAAATTTAATTTGGAAAAAACTGGGAAGCCGAAAACGTGTTAACACCTCCACAGTACTAGATCGACTGTTGTTTTCCCTCTCTACGGTGAATTGTATTTTTTCATTAAACTGGTTAAAGCATCGTAAGACATTTTCAATTTCTTCGCTATCCACAATCGCAAAGATATCATCAACGTATTTTGCTATAAACTTAGGTTTGTAGCTTAGTTTAAAACATTCCTCGAGTAAAAAATCAAAAACCAAGTCCGCAATCGTCGGTGAAAGAGGATTTCCTATTGGCATTCCGTGTACTTGTTTGTACAAATTGTCCTTAAATTGCAGGTAGTTGTTATCTTTGAGGCAAAGATTTAATAATTCGATAAATTTTCTTGGATCAGCTTGGTATTTTCAGCTATAATTTCCCATTTCTTTTTAATAATGTTGATTGCAAGCTGAACAGGAACATTAGTTAAAAGAGAAAAAACGTCTTATGAAACCAAAATATCGTTTGTGTCAAGTACAACATCTTTTGCTTTGGATTTAAACTCCAACGAATTTTTTACAGAGTGAGGAGATTTTTTCGTGACATACTATAATATTTTACCAAGGTACTTTGAAAGTTCGTAACAAGGGGGTGGCCGTGTCGCGATAGTTGTGTGTTCGCCTGTCAACCTCATGGTCACAGGTTCGATCCCTGCCGTAGTCTATGTCTTCTTATTTTCCATTAAAACCAATTCTAAAAATAATTGTCATACAATGAGTTGCTGGTTTACTCATTACATGCTGTTTAGGCATAACACTAACAACATGTGATTGAGTAAAACTAGTATACCGATAAAATATGACAAAAGGATAAAAAAATTAATGCGAATTATAAGGGAGATCGATAAATAAGACACGGAAATTTCTCCGCATTAGTTCAGCCGCCATCCCTGGAGATAAAATCTGACACAACAACCACCTACAGTCTCCGAATATCTCGCCACACATCTTTCCTATCATTCTTTCTCTTCCTTAACCTCACCCTAACGCCCGCGCTGTGTTGAAACATTTAAAGGGTATTCATAATCCCTTGAGCGCGTGTAGATTATAAAAAAAAAAAAAAGGAACTTTCATCGATGACGTTATCGGCCGGAGAGTCATTTTTGGCTTGTGAATCTTTGGTAAACCATATATTGCAGGTATTTGTTTTTTCCCTATCATCGATCATCTTGTTGGTGTGCAACCATATCACAAATTCATTATTTTTGAGGGGCTTGCTCTTGCGACCCTGGATGTTGAGCGGTAAGACAGTAGTTCCGTCATCTTGTCTTCATATTCCGTCGTATTCATCAGTATGCAGTTTTCTTAACAATATTAGGGAGCATTTGTCTACAAAAAATTAATATAAAAAGTGGTAGTGGTTCTATAGGAAGTACCGTTAATAAGTACGCAAAAAGAAATATTTGTATACTTAAAAGTGAACTGTACCAATTTAAGAACACACACATTTTTTTATAAAAATTCTTGGAGCCGTTTTCGAGAAATACATTTTTTTCTTTACGGTTTTTTAACATTTGTATGAGAGGTACCGTTGTTTTTTATTTTAGAAAAATAGTTTTTTTTTTTAAATATTCAAGATAATGTCAAAAAACCACTATCTCGCAAAAATCTTTGAGTCGTTTTCGAAATTTCGAATTTTCAAAAAAAAAATGAATTTCCAAAAAAAATTTGTTTTGAAAAATTTTGATATACGATAGTGTTTAAACTTTCTAGGAGCTTCTGCGTAAAAAAATCAAAAAAATCAGATTAACCGTTTCCGAGAAAATCGAAAACCAAAAAATGGTTCTACCAAAAATAACAATTTTTTTCCAAAAAAAAATTATTAAAAGGTACCATTTCCTTTCATTAATGAACTGATTTTTTTTATATAAAAATCGTTGGAGCCGTTTTTGAGGAAAATAAGATTTTTGTTTTTGGCCAAAAAAAATGTATGGGAGCTACTGTTATTTGTCGTCTTAAGAAAAATGAAAAAAGCGTTTGGGCATATTACCGAAAAAACAATATGTACCAAGTTTGAAGCAAATCTATCAAAGCGCTTAGGCTGTAGACTCGAGGAAAGACAGACAGACAGACAGAATGACAAACAGACGGAATAGGGGGACCCACTTTTTTGGTGTTCTCTATGATTGATTGTTAGGAAAAACATTTTTTTTACGAATACATAACTTGCCTTATAGTACCTATAATCGCAAGTAAAAATGCAGTTAATGAAACACTTTTCCTCTAACACGGGATTTTGTGACTGCATTATTAAGTCTTCCCTACAGCAGCGAAACGAGTTTTTTTTTTCTCAACTTTTCCTTATAAATTATAAAAAACGAAATAGATTTGACATAAGCACATTAAACGCAATTATGAGTTTCAAAGAATTACTAAATAAAGTTGATTGCAGTAAATGGAATTCTTCAAAAAGCCTTTTTTTTCTTTTTTAACACTTTTCGTAACCTTTGAATATTATGATAATATTGATAAATCAAAATACCTTAACAAATTTTTCGATCTAGATATTTAATACTGATATATAAATGTCCCTAAATGTTTAGACAACAAAGTTGATAGTTTTTTTTCCGAAAAATAAAGTTGGTAGGTACTACTATTTCGTTCAAAATACTACTTTTTTTGGCTTCTGAGCTCCTTTTGAAAATTTATTTCCGGCAACACTGGTTATGATACGAAATTACGATTCGAAAATTTCAATAATACATCACGTTTTTAACGAGTGGACTGAAAGTTATCATACGGAACGTCATTCGAAGAGCGTTGTTCGATCGGAGTACAAACCTACTTATTATTATTTTTACTCTTCGGGAAGAAGAAACAAAATGTAAGTACAAATTAATTAATGATTTATTTGTTTATATTAATCAACAATTCAAATATTCTAGGTCTAATGCAAACAAAATAAATCTCACGCAAAAATCTATAATGTCTGAGCTTATGCTAATAAACCCACATCTTGCGCAAAATTTAATTACACACACTCCTACCGCTGAGACATTGTGGACCAATTTAGTAAATAAGTTAAATAATGTTGGTCCGCCATTCAAAAATTTAAAATCATAGAAAAGGGTAACCCAAAAATAAACATTTTTAAATAAATAATTTAAAAGGGTTGTCTGATTTTTGTTTCAGGTATTTGCTGACCTAAAGTACCAAGCAAAGAAAAAATTGTCATTAAATATAACTTTAACGCGCAATGAAAAAAATGAACATTATTACAAGAAAAAAAGGAATTTCCCTTGCCGATCAACAAATATTAGAAGCCAGTGGCCTAAAGCAAGAACTAGAAATATCCAAAAAGAAAATTCAAATACTTGCAGGCAGAGCTTTATCACCAACATTATGTGGCAGTGCAACAGGAATGGCTACAATTAAAGTCGAGGAGGAAGATTCAATTGATTCCTTTATGTCACTTGCTTTCAGTGATCCAGTGGACAGAGATGCATTACATTCAGACAACGAAGAAAGAAAGACACATAATGATTCCAGAGAAGCAAACAGAATCCATGAACGAGAGTTCTGCTACGAGGATTCAGGCATTCAATCATTGCAGACTGCTTCAGTTAAAATAGAAAAAGAAACTGCCAGTATTACCCCAGATACACATGCTTACAATAAACGAAGACGTATTGATGACAACTCTATGGCAGAGGTTTATCATTTCGAAAACAGAAGACAAAAGCTAAATCTGGAAGAGAACACAACATTAAAATTACTTCATGAAAACAATTCAGCTCAATCGGAATTCCAACAAAGAATCGAGACTAAACTTGAACGACTACTTGAAATCCAGGAAATAATGCTGAAAATCAAAGAGGAAAAATATAAAAGCGTCATTGCTTTGAATTTAATAAAGTTACAGATTAAAACTATGGAACTTAATAAGCTGAAAACCTCTGAATAGATTTCCAAAACTTATATCAACGATTTTTTTTTAAATTATTATTTCTATCAAAATAAATTGACTTTCAACATTCTGCCAGACTAATGCCATCATATGTTTTCAAATTTCAGATTTGACATTGTGAATGGTTGCCGTTGTTTTGTTTTAACACTTTCTTGGTGATGAAAAGTTCCATGAACAATACATATTCATTAAATTAGTGTAAAAAAGTGATGAAAAAATATAAATTTTTTAAAAAGACAATTTTTAATTCTTATTGATTTGATTATTCATGTTGATTATAGATTGTTGCCTTTTACTTGCGATTATGGATACTATAAGGCAAGTTATGCATTCTTAAAAAAAAAAAAATTCTAACAATCAAACATGACATTCTGACCTAACGTGGTAACCGTCGGAGCGGAGTTTTCTCCGCAACGCTTCTTCTTCGGAAATTCAATTTCAGATCGAAGTAGCTGTCATCGGAAGAAATTTTAAAGAAATACGACGACGCATTGCGATGGATATAAACTTCAGGCAGAGATGAGAAACTTAACTGATGTATCGAAAATGCGATATATTTTCGATAGTTTCTTATTAAATAAACACTATAAACGTTTTAAACCATGAAAAATTGGCGAGAGAGTGTAATTTATTGTTTAAAGAAAGAATTTTATTCAATTATAATGCGCTAGAGTTTTTAAGAAATGTAATTAGATGCTCCGATCTAAAAATCAAAACTATCGAATAAAGTCCCATCCCTATTTCCAAACACATGTTTCGTTTTCCTTTGAACTGTCAACAAAAGAATAATTTGAAAAAAAAACTTTTGAAGCTCAATATTATTTATTTAGAAAATAAAAGAACATTGCAAGAACGAAAACAATATACGCTGACTACCTGACTTAGCTCTGATTGAATAATTCCCTTCACGATTGAAGAAAAACCTTCGCCTAAATAAAAATGCGTTTGCTTTTGTTTTTGAGTAGATTCAACACATATACAAAACAAATTATCGGTCTGATGTCACTCGAAACCTTTAAAAAATATATGATGTATTCAAAACTAAAACACAGCCACAGCTTCTGGTTTCCTTCTTGTGTAATTTTAGATATGCAATATCGGGATATTCGCTGGGCAGATTTATCATCCGCTCATATTGCTGTGAACTTGGTCATTCGCTCTGTCTATTTCTTCATTACTTACATTTTAATAAACAATTTCTTTAAAAAGAAAACACTTTCCGCAACGAGAATTTGTCGGAGGACTTCGCAGAATATTTTGTTTGTTTGTTTGTCTGTCATAAATAAAACCATTAAAAGTACTTCATCGCATACAAATGGCATGCGTTGAATTTAATCGGACAGAATTTCCGATCAGCCGATCGGAAAATTACCTCGAAGCAAAATGTCTCCGATTCGTAGTAAATAGAAGAGAATTCCGCTCCGACGGTTACCTCGATAGGGCAGATTACGATAATAGAGAAGCCTAAAAAAGTGATCGGCAAAAAATGTCTGTCTGTCTGTCAGTCTGTCCGTCTGTATGTATAACGAGTTGCAGCCTAAACGGCTTGAGCTTGGTATTTGTGATTATTTTGGCATTCCTAGGAGGGGAAATTGAAATTTTATTTTTAGGCCCAAAAATAACGGCACCTGCCATATGACCTAGAAGGAAAATCTTATTTTACTCGAAAACGGCTCCAACGATTTTGATGGAATTTTTTGAGAATTTTTTTGTTGGTAATAGCTATCATTTGATATAAATCAAGCTTACAGGAAAAGTCTATTAACCGTACTTTTCATATAAAAGTTTTTTAAATTTTTGGCTCTCTCGGTAACTGTTCATTCGATTTTTGTAAAATTTTATATCTGAGAACATCTAGGTAGCCAAACTAATTCTGCATATTAAATTTTTTTTTAATTTTTTGTATAATTTTTATATAATTAAAATTATTTTTTGATTTTTTTTGAAAAATCAATATTTTTAAAACTAATCAAAAAAAATAATTTTAAATTTTATAGTCATATGCATATTAATAAACTCTACAAAACTGCATACTAAAATTTCAAAAAAAGTTTGTTTCCAAGAAACTGAAAAAGAAAAACCGGATTTCATCAAAATCCGTCCTACAATTTTCGAGATACTTTTTTATAAAATTTTCATCGATCCGTGGCATCTAATGGCGTTCTTTGTTTTTTCAAGAAACTGATTAAAGTGATTGTTTTGGCACTTTTTATCAGTTTAAAACACGATTTTTACCCACCTATATATACACCATTCACTTTCATTATTATACATATGTATAATTTTGTGGGTGGCCGTGGAGGATAGTTGTGTGCTCGTCTGTCAACCTCGTGGTTGCATACCCATAAATATGACAAAGAAGTAAATAAAATAATGCGAATTATAAGGGACATAAATAAATAAGACACATTAATTCTCTCCGCATTAGTTCAGCCGCCATCCCTGGAAATAAATCTGAGACAACAACCACCTCTAGTCTCAGAACATCGCGCCACTTATCTTTCCTATCCTTCTTTCTCTTCTTTCACCGGATGCCCGCGCTGTGTTAAAAACATATAAAGGGTATTCATAATCCCTTGAGCGCGTGCAAAAATATAAAAAAAAATATACATATATATGTACATATATTTACATACCTAGGCGCCATCTATGTAGGTAGGTACGCATTACTCTCCTAATTTACATAAATAAAATCTATTTAAATATACATTTGTAGGATGGTACCTATATCATTCGACAATTCATTCGACAATTCATTATACTAAGAATCAAAGTAATCTTACATACTTCGGCCTTAAACCTGCACAGGATAACTAAACTAGACTACCTATACCCACTAACAACTTCAGTGGTTAGCTACTACTTTACATTAAAGTTGTTAGCTACAAGAGCAAGTTCGTACGATCCAGTCGTGCATTTTATTTTATTTGAAAGCATAATGTAAGGAGTAGCATTGAGGGTGGTTTGCATTGGAATCAAGAGCATTAGGAATAGGGCTTTTTACCAAGCTATCTCTCTCTAAAGTGTCCCATCCCTTTCTCTATACATCTAGTGACACTTTGAGGGAAAACAAAACAATTTTATATAGAGAATCCAACAATAGCCCTTTTATATTGGTAAATGTATAGGCAGCGCAGTAAATTTTTTTTCAGTAAGCAACAACAAAGGAAAAGTGCGAATAAACTGAGCAGTAAAGCGCCGATAATAGTGTAGATAAAGCTTTGGAATGGATCAACTCTCTCGAGTTGCAGACAAAAAGCTTGTGTACCATTGTTGGCAGGCAGATGGAGATGTAATATATGAGTTTATATAAAAAGTGCATAATAGTCTTATTCAGACTCTCATTACTGCACTACCTATAGGTTACCAACAAAATACGGCTAATGTTTTCCCTCAAAGTGATTTAACTGCCATTTTCTTGCCATTGACGTATTCCGTCACTTATAGCGAGTTTAATGCCCTCATTATGAATAGCGAATCGAACATTCGATAAGTTACGAATAATTTAGCGAACTTCGATTATCACAGTATTGTTAATAGCGTACTTTATCTTTCGCTTAAAAATAAATGTTGCCAAAAATAAATTCCAATAATAAAACAGTTGTTAAACTTATTTAAATGTCAATTGTGCGTTCAATTTTGGTTTTGTATTTTTCAACGATCAAGAAACATTAGGATCGGACGGTTGAGAAAAACATTCGTTATAGTTCTAATACCTTAGAACTCCCGAACAATTTTTAAGCCATCGAAATTAAATTAATTATTCAAAAAAATTAATGTTTTGTCTTCCATTAGATTTATTTTGTACAAGAATGCTTTTTTGTATGTCCCCAACCAAATAAAGCATGTGTTAAAGGTTCTATGCAGTTCCATCTCTTATAAAACTGGCTTGCACATTGAAATTTCTTGGGAGTAGTTGCTGGCAAAACCGGACTTTCACAGTCAATTGTATCAGGCGGCAACGAAATTTGGCAGTGTGGCCCGCCAGCCGTAGCAGTCAAATTTTTCCTTAACTGCAATTTTTATTTCAATTTTTGTTTCATCTTTAACTTATAGTCCAAGGCCAAGCAAACCTAAGTATAAAAACAATCTTAGGTGCAAACAATTAAACATTTTCTTACTACGTATGCAACTCTTTTCCATCACGAATGGGCGCCATTTCGACAGGAAATTGTTCCCAATAACCTTTTTGGTTTTTCTTCGAAGAACCAAACACACTATAGCTGTTTATAGCTTGTTTGAACTTATTCTTAATTTCCTCAGTGGTGTTGGCTTTATAATTCCGAAAATTTAATTCTCTAAGTATATACTCTGTTCAATTTATATTTTCAGTACAGGCCTTATGGGACAGCTTTTTCAAATACATTGGTGCCGGCTGTTGTTTCCATGACACTCAACTTAGCCCAGCAAACATTTTAATTCAGAAAGGAACGATAATTAATTCATAAAAGTGAAGAAACCGGCCGAAAAAGAATTCACTTTTGATGCAATTTGAATACTTTTACCTGGGCTCTTAGACACCAATTTGAATCATTGTAATGATTCATTTATCATCTGAAAATTCGTCATTTAAATGAACGTATATAAGAGCTCCATATATTCATTTAAATGATTAATGCCTGAATCTTTTCTAAATCATAAAAATAATTCCAATAACATTCAATTAAGTGAAGGATTTCTAAGTATATACCTTCACTTTAATTAATCGTACAGGAATCATTTTTGCGATTCAGAAAAGGTTCAGGGATTACTCATTTAAAGGAATATATGGAACGGTTATATACCTTCATTTAATTACAGAATTTTTAGATCATGAATGAATCATTAAAATGATTCAAATCGGTGTCTAACAGCCCAGGTAAAAGGATTCAAATTGCATCATAAGTGAATTCATTATTTCTGATTCATTTATGATTGAATATTTCATCGGTGAGCCTCTGGAACATTTTTTGATTTGCCTCTTGTTTGGCTTTTATAGCTTCCAGGACTTCTTAATTGTTACACGATGCTATAATTAAAGAAATGATTTTTATATTTGTAAGAAAATTTAACACCATTTTTTACATACCTTTATGTTTTATCATTTGCTTTTTTATATATATTTTTTGTTAAGTAAGTAGGTACCCATTTACTATTAAAACACAAGCTGATGGTTATATACCTATCTAAACCGATCTTTCGAGAAACTTTTCCGAACTGATAATCGACTATGCAAACGAAACTTTGTCATTACAATGAACCGTCATCATAACCCCTTGGTAAAAATAAAAATAAAAGGATGAACAAAAAAGGATCTCCATATGAAGGATCCAACAACAAAATCTGAGTGTTGTTTTTTTTTGACACAGAATACATACATATCTCTTTGTGTCTATCTGGTGAGAATTTGTAGGATCTTTTTATATATTCATAATTCATTCAAAAAACTGAAGGTTTCCTGAATATTATTCTTCATTTTTGGTGATTAGAATCTGAACATTCAGTTAAATGTTTGCTGGGAGGTAATTGCTACATAAATATTCCATAAATCCACGTATATTCCACTATTACTTACATGTCTGGTCCCCGGCTGTGTGTGAAGAGACTGGTCGCCAATTTGACTCTCGTTTATTGTGTTTATTAAAAAAATTACACAATGATTCAGAGTTACCATTCGTCTGTTGATTGAAATTCCAATACCTTTCTCTTTGGTTTTTGCTATGGACATTTCAGAATTGAAGCTTTCTTTGAGCTTATGAGAACATTTATTTTAAGTTTAAGGAAAAATGTGTTGTCGCTGCGTGCTTTTCTGCTTACATCTTTTCGTTTTCTTTCCTGGAACACGATTAAAATACGATGTTTTATTTTTGGCAAAAAAAAAAACAAATAAAATTAAGCAATATTTGTTGGGTAGTTTTATTAAGGAAAAATAATTCGGTTCATTAATTAATTCCAACTTTAAATTACGAAGTAGTTTTTTTTTTTAACGAAAATAAATCTAAAAAGATCAAGGTTTCGTGTATATATGTAAATATTATAATTAAAATAGTGTAGTGGAATTTGGGGTGATATTATTATTTTTGGGCAGTGTTTATTTATTTATTTTTTTACGATATTTATTTTTCCGTTAAAAGAGATAAAGCCTTCTGTAGAACTCTTAAAAAAATGCGCCTACTATATCACCTGTTTGTGGTGTGGAAAAATATAGATTTATTTTTATTTGAATTTAGTTCCAGTTAGTAAATCTAAATTAACAGTTGGTAACCCTACCTATATTTGTGAGATAAATATGCCAATTTATAATGCTCATTGCGGCAACCACGGAAAATGGAAAAGCTTTATAGAAATAGAAATGGCTCATTGAAATCCATAATAGTAAGGGTGAAAGGCAAATATCCTATCTTCCCTGTACTGAAAATATAAATTGAACAGAATATAAAAATCTATTTACCGCTCGAATCAAACTATGGGTTTTCTTTCGGTTTGACAGATTTCACCCCATTCCCTCTGGAATTTACGTCAAAGTCCAAGCCTGGTTTCTCATATTGCCAAGCAGTTCTCTTAAGTGATTTTTCTTTAACTATCACGGTCAGAGGTAAGAAACATTTGAAGCTGAGTTAGCTGGCATTAATCCCTTCTTTCGGTTGTTTACTTAGCTTTTTTTACAAAATGTTCTAGTTACTAGCAAATAAATGGCAGTAATGCAATGCCTTTATATCGGCTTTAAAACTATCACAATAACCTTAAATAAACACGGACTCCCATGTAATCAAGTGAAGACTTGATGTCGAAAAGCTAAGATACCTAGAGCGAAGATCAGATATTCTGAAGTTTTGGACGTAGTTCTGAAGACAGAAATTTAAAATCGTCACTTGAGCTTATTGCTCTACTATATTATCATTAAAACGCAATTACATTTTATACGAATTATTCAATTTTTTTGGAATTAAATAAATAAATACTCTTATGTTTTAGTATACCTCACTTAGGACCCTTGAATCCGACGAGTCACACCTCAGGCTTTTAACGTAGGGTAAAAATGTCAAACTCTGATATATACCTTGTGGGTTGTCAATGGCCCGAAAATTACCATTCACGATAAAACACAAGAATACAATTTCGACTACAACCCTCTGTAAAAATCACACAACATTGCTCTAAGTTCGCCCATGCGAAACAACGAAAGAGTTATTCCTATTCGTTAGTTTGCATAACTGAAATCCATTCATTTGTCACACATCACTAAGCTATATGCCGAAATGTAATATGAATCTTATCATCAACAAAACCACTTCTAATGAAAAAAAAAATAAAAAATATTAATCCACACAATAGCTGCGATATATGGCCAAGCCCACGCAAGAGCGATATTGAAAATGGCAAGGGATAGCCGGCTAGTCATTGTTTATATTTATTTGTTTTGTTGTTAATCATTAATTGCACTGAAAGCATTTATTTGTATAAACTACACTGATAAAGAAAGACCGAACAGGAAGCTCAATAGGCAGATGTGCGTTCGTAATCGGTTTCATATCGACACTATGCGTCAATTGTGTATATTAACGGATCGACAAAAATGTTGTCATCGCTAACTATACCTATTGAGTTACAAACAATTGGGTATCCCAAATGTAAATGCAAATTCAAAAATAAAATAAGTCATAACAAGCCATAAAAACAATAGATTTGGATCTTTTTTTACACTTTCACTAACTGAGGCAGCCATATTCTGTATAGCTGGAAGGCAATTCTATTGCTATCTTGACATCTGTGAATTATACAAAATATCTATGGTATGCCCAAATTACTGAAATTATATTTAATTTTTTTTTGAACAATTACTTTTCATTTTGAAGGAAAATTTACTCGAATATTGCCGTTTTCTTTTCCTTGCCTCAGGCACTGCGGCCTGGGACGCCTCCATCTAAAAGTCAAAGGCTGTTACGTATACACGAGGTCCTATTAGTCAGTTGTGACAGAGATGGTCCTAAGCTAATGCTAGACAAACACCGGTTCATTAACGAACGAGCATATTCATGTTCATATTCATGTTTGTCATTGAAGCCTAGATCGTACAGTTCTCCAAGAATTATTTTTTGTCAGTATACACTAAACTCTCTAGCACTCGACCTTATTTTTAGCTAGACTAGCCTGGACAGTAATATCATTCTGATGACAAATCCTATTTTGAAGCTTCCACAAGTTCATCCAACAGGAGCTCCAAATGTTGGACAATATTATAGGTCTACGGATTTATATCAAGTTAGCTCTATACAAAATTTTAAAGGAAGACAACTTGACTTTGTATTCTCCTGTGACGTTCGCCGTTAGTACAGTAGTAGTAGAATCTACTTCTGCTTCATTTAACATATATCTTTATCACCGACCTCTTGATATTTTTCTTCACTTGAGTGGGTCATTAACTAGAAAATAGTAATCCTGATGAATGTTCCCATGCTTTTGATTTTCGCAAAGGAGATTTCCATCAGCCCTTAAGCTAGTATTAGACGGTCCTTGTAATGTGTCATTGCCGTGACACTCTGACGTCACAACAAATGAGGTCCTACCACCGTCATTACCGTGACAAAGGTAATCGTGTCATGGCTAGCTACAATGACTATCACACGAATGACACATGTATGTCATTGTTGTCTCAAAATACAATGAACGTCAAAGTGTGTCACGGTGATATTTCTGTCTCGGTGTCGCGGCAATGACATGAAAAACAATGATTATCATACGACGACGTGACAACTCTCATACACCTGATCATTGGAGGTGAGCCTAATCTGCAATGACATTTATCATTTTTAGCAATGACGATCACACGGCGTCGATCAATCGAGTCATTGTGTCTTGGTTGTTAAGGAAAAGCTTATTTATCTAGAAAACGGCTCCAACGGTTTTTATAAAAAATTTTGAGAATTAGTACTAATTATGATTTAATCAGAACAAAATGTATGGTATTTGCCCAAGAATTCATCCCCTAAAACTATAACTATAACATTTTTGCAAACGTCACATATAAATAATTACCTACCCGCCTATGTCCTTCACTTTCATTATTACATATAATGTCCATATTTACATACCTAGGTTCCACCTATGTAGGTAGGTACAAATAACCCTTCTTATTTACATAATTAAAATCTATTTAAATACACATTTGTAGGTAGGTACCTATGTAACTATGCCCAACCGTGACAAACAATGACATGGTAGAAATTCCTGCCGGGTCACGGTTGGGACACAGTCCTTGCAGCGACAAGCTACATGTCACGGTGTCCCATCAACAATGAAAGGGCTATCACACGGTCAAGGCAATTTGTCACTGCAATGACCTAAAAGTACCGTATCACGGTGCCTGTCATTGTTTTTGTCACGGCAATGACATGCAAAACAATGATCACACGACGTGATACTTTTAGGACAGACAACTACGTCGTAGTGATGTCAGAGTGTCACGGCACATGACACATTACAAGGATCGTCTAATTCTAGCTTTAGATAGTTAATAAATTGAGGTATATAGAACATTTAGCGATTTCTAATAATCTTAACTCAACTATCTCAAGTTTCTATTCGATTTTGATGAGATGCTTTAATGAAACAGTTCTTAAAAAAAGATATATTCCCTCTAATTCTTCTTGTCATATTTGGTTAAAAAAAAAACTCAATGCCTTCGAAATCATCGAAATAAGGCATTAAAAAATAATTACGATTCATGACGGTAGAGAATCAAGTAGTTTACATTTCTTATTTTTGAAGAAATCAAAAAACTATCTTAAAACTCTATAACGAATATCTGCAAACCATGGGGCGTTCTTTGAAGTTAGATCCGAATAACTTCTGGAAATTTAAAAAAATCTAAAAAGAAATGTGAAATGTGACGGGTATCCAGTTAATCTCATTTATAATGAGCTAATATTGAGTACAACTTCTGAAATCTGTGAGAGATGGGTTAGTAATTTCAGCTTTTGTTATAGTCTCGTCTCACTCTAGTCAAAATCAAAAATTTCAGTCTTGGTCTCGGTCTCGCTCTCATCCTTAGGCTTGGTTTCTTTCGTGTTTTCTGGTAGTGAAAAAAGATGTAAGGTAAGAGGTGTGTTCAGATTGAGAAGATAGAGTACGGTATCTCATCAGTTTGTTGGGAAGAAAATGGCGCGGTGGAGTCTTGTGTGAAGCAAATAATAAAATCGGAAAAATTTCTTATTTTCTGAGGTAAAATTTGAATTTTGCAGAGGTTTCTTAACCATTTAAATTGCAGCAATCACGCAATCGATTTTGATAGTTCATGACTTGACAGGTAGGCAACATATTATATTTTGACGTTTGGATAATATTTTTTTCCAATTGAACATAAAAGGCATAAAATCCTTTTTTCGGAGCAAAAAATAAAATTGGAAAAATTTGAAGTTTTCTGAGACTAGTCTCGGTCTCGTTGCCAGGCTAATGAATGGAGAGATTTTCAGAATATTTTATACGCTGGAATGACAGCACGTAACTTGATACAATCGAATTTTTTCGATACAAACAAGATCTGGCAGCACCTATTTTGTTTCAATCGAGTGCCATCGATTCTTTCATTAGTTTTGGCAGCATTTAAACTCAAAAACGTTTGACGTTTGAAACAAATAAATTTACTCCACAACAAATACAAAAACAACAAACAAATGTCGTCAGACGTCGGTATTATGTTATTTGATAACAAATTAACAAAATATTAATATTAGAATTTCTTTATTTTTTTTATCAAAACGTTTTATTAAATTATTAAAAAGAATTACAAGCATGGTTAATTCCACATTCATAAATAAAATATGTCGATATTAATAAAGAACCAACGTTCGCTAAAAAAAAAACTTGGACATTGTATGTGTCACTTATATTGAGTGTTTTTACTAAATTATAGTGGATTGTCATTAAATTAAATTTTCACATTCACTATTTGACATTTCACTATATAGTTCACAATGACATTTTTGAGGGAAATTCACAATGAAACTCGTTTCAAGTTACGTGCTCTTAAAAATTATCTGTTTCGAGTTGAACGACGATCGGCAAACCTGGATTGTATCAAGTTACGTGCTGGTATGGGAAGGAGTATAATAGTAGTTATAAGAGTGCAATCGAAGGGCAAATCGAATGTACTATCAATTCCGCCAAAGTAAATAGTTTGGTACATTACGTTAAGTATTCGTCAAAATCAGACAAGTTAAGCTTCTGATTACATAACAACGATAGAATGGGTTGGCCGTGAAGAATATAAAGACGGGCTAAGATTTGATACGTGTTCGAAAAAGTTATTGAACGAAAATTTTCAATATTTAAATCCAGGCCGTTTTGAGACACCAAGCTGAAAAATTATCGAGATCAAGTTGGATTAGGGTAAGGAGACATATATCGAAGAAACGGTCTTAACGAATTTGGTGTCTTCGGCGTGGTATAGAGAGATATATTAGAATATTTAGTGACCATTTCGATATTATTAATAGTAAGAATAAAAATAAGAGGGCCAAAATGGCTGCCTTGAGGGACTCCGGGGTCTGGCTGGGAAAGGCTAGAGGAGGTAGATCTAAAAGAACAAATATAGTTATGAAGAAGTAATCCATCTCAACAACATGACTTCAAATCCGAGAGTGAATAGATTTGAAATGTATAGTTTAATGTGAGATTTTATCGACTTCCTTGTCATTCTCTTAGGCTGAGAGAATAAAAGACTTATATTCAACACGCTTAGTGGTTGTTGATTTACATTCAAGAAAACCATGTTGTCTAGGAAAAATGAAAGAGTTTAATAAAGATGATTTATTGACCAATTTGAAGACTAACAATATAAGTGAAAATTTGATTTTCCGTCGGCAGAAAGATCACAGTTGACCATTTTTGTGTATTGGTATTAAGAAAATGATGTCCATGTGATAGATATATAGATTGTTTATTGCAGCTGAAATATTATACATTTCTCGTTAAACCTATATTGCACAATTTACATAGATTTGGTATAAAGCTACCTTACTACAGAAATTTTTTTAATAATATTTTTAAATGTCACAGCTCTTAATAAATAATTGGTAGAAGGAAAAACCTTCTTTCAAAAGATGAGATAGAGAGAAGGGGAAGGAAAAACTAACCTCGATCAAATCGCCGACTTTTTACAATCGGTTTTGTTATTAATAATATTTAAAACATAACTACATTAATATATATAATGTATAACAAAGAATTAAATTTGTGCATGACTCAATTTTTAAAAAAATAAGTTAATAAATGAATGGACAAGAAATAAACACCATAAATGTTAATAAATAAATACATATATAGTTAGACAAATAAATCAACAAATAAATAAATAAATAAATAATAAAAAATGAGAAAAATATCACAGTAAATAAATAATTATATCACAGAAGTAAATAAATAAATAATGTTATATGTACATTTATACCGATAATTAATTTAATCTATACAAATATAATACTATTATCATAAAGTTAGATTTGAGATGAGGTAGTTATCAGATGAATTACATGAAATGACGTAGCTATTGTATAGATTAATTATTCTACTAGGAATCCTTTCAATGTTTGTCACTCTATGTAGTTCCTCAGTCGAATAGTGCCACGGCAAATTAAGCATCATATTCAAAAGTTTGTTTTGTATTCTTTGTTACCTAAGAATATGAGTTTTTCCACATTTCCCCCCCACAGGTGATCCGTACAATATTATGTTTGAAAAATTACTTTATATATAATTAACTTATTTTTCTCACTTAGCTTTGAATTTATATTTATGAATGGATAAAGCATTTTTATTGTCACATTAATTTAATTGTTTGATGTATATGTAATCCAAAACTTAGTGTCTTGTCAAGATGCACTCCTAAGTATCTGGCATTGGATTTCCATTCTATCTACAATCCGTTGATTCTTAACCTTCCTCTAATTCGCCTTGAAAGAGCGATAAACTTAAGATTCTATATAGAGAAAGAGAAAGCGATGGGGGACATTTCTTTATAAAAATTCGTCATTAAGTTGATTTAATATTTTTTCCATGAAACAGGGGGCACCATTATGTAAAACCCTAATTCCCACAAAACAGTACCTAACTAATGGCGAATCTATTGTCGTCAGTTAAGCTTCTCATGGGTTGACTTCGTCCAATATACGGAAATTTAGCTTTTGAAAAAAACAAAAAAACGTATCTGCACGTTTTCAAAAAAAAATTGTCAAACGTTTTGGTATGTAATAATATTTCGAATTTAATGGGCCTCCTAAAAATTGATCATAATCCATTCAGCCGTTAATGAGAAATTCTAAAACCTAATAAATGGTTATCTCGCATGTACCGTTAACATAATTTTATGTATAATTTTTTTGGTCTAAAATGTAGATCAGATTAAGTTCGGGCATTATGGCGCAGCGGGCATTATGGCGCACCTCGAAAATGGCATATATACTTGCAAAAATCGGAGAAGTCATCGAATGTGTCAACGAGTACAAATACCAAGGAGTCATCTTTTCCAGCAACTTAAACATGGAAAAGTATCTAGTAGAAAAACTACAAAAAGCAAAAACAGCCATAAATATAGCTTGGAAAAGAGTTTTTATGAACTTCAACATACGAGTAGCCCATAGCAGCAAATTTAAAGTATTTGAAGCTGCAGCGGAGAGTAGCCAAGTTTGGGGATGTAAAAAGTATCTCACAGTGGAGAAACTACTAACTCACTATGTGAAAAGAGTATTTCGTCTGCCAAGTAACACACCAAACTACGTCATTATGCTAGAGACAGGACTTTCACCACTATTCGTCAAAACCCTTAAATTGAATGCAGACTATTTACTGAAAGTCTTTAAGATGAATGAATCTCGACTGGTCAAGAAAGTTGCTCTTAAGACAGTACAAAATCAAAATAGCTGCTACAAGCAGTGGAATTGCCTAGCCGAAGGATGTAACGTGGTGTTCAATTTAAACTTTGGAAACATATTAAGTTGTAAGGATATATTATATGACGTGATTGCGAAAGTAGATGATAAATGTAGAGAAGATTATATATCTGAAGCTTCAGAGTCCTTATTCAGAACAGTTAGAAGAAGTAGAAGGCTGAACCACAATCTTGCAGAAAGAAATTACTTCAGTGATGCAAATAGTGTGAACGAGATTTCAACAATGGTTAGACTCCAAAGCGAACTTATAAGCCTGAATTTCATACCGCACAGACCCGAACTACCATTGGAGTGCAGTATGTGCAATCTTAGAGAAAAAGAGGACGTTCTTCATTTCGTTGGAAAATGCCCTACTCTTAGGGAAACAAGAAGGAGCTTTTTTGGAAGTGACTTCTTATCGGATGAACAAGTTGTTGCCATTCTAAATGAGATGAATGTCGGCAATTTGTACAAATTTTGCAAAATCGCGCTAAAATATAGATCCATAATTATGAACGAAGATTTCTGATTTATTACAAAATATTCTACTTAAATGAATTCAAACTTAAAAATTGTGAAAATAACTTCTTTTTTAAATCCATATCCAATAATTATAAAAGCTTATTAAAATACTTGTATAATTTATGTTTATTGTCAATCTGGCAGACGGCAAATGACATGTCATAATGATTTTTTGTATTTTGTATTACATATATATGTAAAACTATGATTTAAAAATGTATTTGTAATAGTCTAATAAAAAAAATCTATCTAATCTAATCTAATAAATCTACTTGCAAAAATCCAATTAAAATAAAACAATACAAGAACTTCAGTATCTGCCAAAGACGTTCCCAGTAAAGATCGTTATTCGATACGAACGGTTTAGCTGAACAAAAAACGGATTATAAAAAAAATTACTTTTGTTTTTTATAATTTTACTTTGTGTTTGGATTCGTGTTTCTCTTGGGTGGCCGTGGTGCGATAGTTGTGTGTTCGCCTGCCAACCTCATGGTCACAGGTTCGATCCCTGCCGTAGTCTATGTCTTCTTATTTTTCGATTAAAAACCAATTCTAAAAATAAATTTCATACAATGAGTTGCTGGTTTACTCATTACATTCTCTTTAGGCATAGAACTAACAACATGTGATTGAGTAAGACTAGTATACCGATAAAATATGACAAAGAATAAAAAAAAAATTAATGAGAATTATAAGGGACATCGATAAATAAGATACGGAAATTCCTCCGCATTAGTTCAGCCGCCATCCCTGGAGATAGAATCTGAGACAACAACCACCTACAGTCTCCGAATATCGCGCCACACATCTTTCATATCATTCTTTCTCTTCCTTAACCTCACCCTCACGCCCGCGCTGTGTTGAAACATTTAAAGGGTATTCATAATCCCTTGAGCGCGTGTAGATTATAAAAAAAAAAAAACAAAAAAAAAGTATACATCGCTGGTGTTCGGTGTGAAGAATAGAATGTATAATACAGTTTAAGTGTTGTTGAGTAACAGGAAATATTTTAAACGAAAAGAAAACTTCGTTTTTCTTTAATGTTATGTGAAAAAGTGTGTTTTGACTAATATGGCGCCGTTACGCCATAATGTTTCACAGTTTCATATTGCCCGTAGGTAAGGTGGGGCAATAGGTTTTTAGACTTTTTTTAAATTTATTTATTTTCTATTAAAGCCCTTTTATTTAATTTATTTATGTTACTTTCTCTTATTTAATACAAAACAAAAATTTTAATTATAAAACGTTGTTCGTATGAAAGTTATTTCAGAAGCCCGAACTTATTCTATATACATATTATAGTACACACAATTTTTTGTGAAATATACTATAATAGGTATATATAGGATATTTTTTTTAAATAATTTAATCATTAATAATTTGATCCACCAGCGCCACTAGACCTAAGAAATCTGATGATCGAACTTGGCAAGTGGTGAAATTGCTATAATTCCAAAAATAATATGAGAAAAACTTGGTGGTAGCCCACTCAAGTTGTTGTTGTTTTTTTTTTGTGAGCATACAAAAATTGAATTTAATCATTAATAATCTATTTATATAAAAGACAAATGTCGTCCGTATTTGCGCGCATAACTAGAGAACGGATTGTTCAATCTTCATGATTTTGGGCTGGATGAATTCGTATTGACCCAAGGAAGGACATAGGATACTGGAGGAAAATCCCGAAATATTTCCAGGAAAATTGGAAATCAGGGATCATCCTCTTTTTATGGCATATCTCAAGAACGGTTTTTTCGATTTTCCCAAGGAAGTTCATAAGATAAGATACTGGAGGAAAATCCCGGAAAATTTCCAAAAAAAATTGAAATCCGTGAACGAATTCGCACTGTGACTAATGATAATGAAATATAAATGTCAGATGAAATGCGCAACAAAGCTTTGATTTTGATCGAAGACATGTGTCTGCTTATGAGTGGCAATTTGTTTAGCAAATTGGGAATACCACCACCAAATCGGTCATTTCATGACGCATTTAATCGAAAAGGATATCGATCGATTCGCATTGAGTCACGCAGTTCGAACAAATGTGCCAATGCTGAATCAAAAACTAAAGCAATTGTACGATGAATTAATGCAGGCAGTCGATGACGGAAATGTTGGCATTTTCTTCCTCGATGCATCAGGTGGAACTGGACAAATTTTCCTGATTTCACTGATATTGTCTATTATTCGTTCGAGATCTGAGATTCCATTAGCACTCGCCTCTTCTGGGATAGCGGCTACGTTGTTGGAAGGCGGTCGAACAGCTCATTCTGCATTGCACATACCATTGAACCTGCAAGTGAATGAAGAACCTACGTGCAACATTTCAAATAACTCTGCGATGGTGAAAGTTTTACTGCGATGTAAGATTATCATCTGAGACAGTGCAAGCCTTAAATCGTACGTTGGAAGATTTATGAAATGATAAACGACGTTTCCGTGGTGCAATGATTTTCGGCAAACTCTGCCTGTCATTCCAAGATCAAACCCGGCAAATAAGTTGAACGCTTGCCTCAAGTCATCGGCCTTATGGCAAATTGCAATTGAAAACAAATATGCGAGTTGTTTAACGAAATGACCAGTACTCTGCAGAGTTCTCCGGGCAATTATTGGCGATCGGCATGGCGTGATACCCGTGGACTTAGTCACCGGCCTGATTAAATTTCCGCCACTTTACAATAACGCTGGAAGAGCTCATGACGAATGTTTTCCCGAATATTGCTCAAAATTATGTTTACAATGATTGGCTGAGTTCACGACCGATTTTTTCAGGAAAAACAAAGATGTCGATCATTTGAATTTTGTCATTCAAAATCAATCGCCGATGATTTGACATTTATTCAAATCCGTGGACTCCGTGATGGATGAAAACGAAGCCGCCTTTGGATGTTCCGGGCTTTCCGCCACCAAATATAAAATTGAAAGTCAGCTCATTTATATTTTGCTGTGCAACGTCAATGCACCAAAACTTTGTAACGGAACCCGATTGATTGTGAAGAACATCATATCAAATCTTATTCAAGCCACGATTTTGCGGAGAAAATTCAAAGGCGTCATTCCACAGATTCCGCTTATTCTGAACGATTTGCCATTCGTGTTTAAGCGTCTTCAATATCCGGTGAGTCTTGCTTTTGTTATGACAATCAATAAGTCGCAGGGACAATGGCTGCATGTTTGTGGCATAAATCTCGAATTCCCATGTTTCTCACATCGACAATTATATGTGGAGTGCTCACGGATCGGCAAACAAACCACTTTGTACGTTTACGCACCCGTAAATAAACTAAAAATGTTTTGTACCATAAAGCACTTCAGTAGAAATCATTTTGATTTGATTCAAAAACATAGACATTGTTAATTTAGTTATTTTTTGTATTTAATAATTAGAATAAAGAATTTTAATTGAGCGCATTACATGAAATACGAGTAGCATTGTGCATGCTTGCTCGGCATTATTATTTTCTTGACATAAATGAATTTAGGCGGAACGAAGTTCTAGTTTAATTTATATAAATTATAAATATAAATTAACCCCATTTTTAATATACAATGAAATTAAATAATAATACATTTTATTTTATAGATTAAATAAAAATAATTTTGAAAAATTAAATAATATATTAATATTAATCTCAGTAATTTTATATAATTAATAATAAATAAATAAATTTAATATAATAAATAATTGCGGGACCCACTTTGTTGG
Source organism: Philhelius pedissequus (assembly GCA_910595825.1). NCBI lineage: Eukaryota > Metazoa > Arthropoda > Insecta > Diptera > Syrphidae > Philhelius > Philhelius pedissequus. The sequence continues at coordinate 9,714,528 of OU343161.1, read as the reverse complement.
TGCTCCATATCATCGTAATGTCATGTTTGATCAAAATCTCGAGTTTGATTTTTTTCCAAGTACATTGAACTTTTTGAAAACACAGGTATAATAAAATCTTCATCGCCCACCACAAAAAACTTGCTATACATATTTCTTCGCTTGGAAAGCTATTTTTTAAAAATACGTATGTAAATTTCTATTCATACAATAAAAAAAAAGCCAAAATAGAAAATTAATCTTTGTTTTCAAACTAAAAGCATAATTTATCTCCAATTAGTTCTTAACGACCTATTCAAATCTCTATAATTAATTCCAAAAATTAATTATTCCAAGAGCTTTAGCATTTCTAGTATAAGGATGCGGAAGCGGATGCGATGAATAAGCAGACAAGTTCGCCCCTTGAAAAATCAAACCCTTTGTGTAAATAGGAATACCAAAACCCCAATTTAAAGTCTTTAAAATATACCCTCTATTACCATAAATCAAGAAATCATGAATTTTCTAGACTAGCTAGGTAGGTAGGTATACAAAAAGATCAAAAGATTGATATTATCAAAGTTGTTATGACAAAAGTTTAAATGGCATCGGGGTGAGGGTATATACGAACTTATGTGGGGAGATTCCCTTTTCAAGGAAATAATTCCTAAATCCAAAAATAGGCTATTTGGGAAAAGTATCCCTTTCTTAAAATCCAATGGCCCACACATAGTTGGCCCTCTGTTTGTTTTCGAATTTTTTTTTTTGGTTTAAGGATCTGAAATATATTTAAATTTTCGGTCATCCACGTTTAAAAATATGAATTTCATTTTCATTTCAAGTATCAGTTGCAAGAATTCTTTACGACATAAATCAATTGGACAAAATCTCATTTGAATTATTATTTCTCTTATCGAGAAATATAAGCTTTATTGTGTTGTTTTATTTCAGATAAATGCTCTTCCTTTGCTCACAATCACAATCACACAACAACTATAAGAATAATGTGAATGTCACTTTTTGAAAGCTATTAAATTTGAGAAAGAAAACGAAAATGAGTTTCTGAAATCCCTTTAATGAGGAAACAAGAGTGAATTGCAAGTGACAGTAAACTATTTTGTTTTTGGATCGTTTTCAAAGAAAATTTAATTTCAGATTTTCATTCTCAGCAACTATCTATTTGATATGAAGACCAATTTGGTTTTGGTTATAGATATCAACTAGAAAATAAAATGACATTTAATCTTTAAAATCGTATATGGTGGTCAGTTCCAGAATTAACCTTCAAATATTTAAAACAACAGCAATGCACTTCGCTCTTATTGCTTATATTAATCCGTAGCAAGATTTAAAAAATGTTCTTTTTTAATGGCATATTTACTCCTGTTACCGAATTCAATTCATATAAGCGGGAGTAAAGTACCAATTACAAAAAGACTGTGTGTAGGTGTACTTATTTACACGCGCTAGAAATAAAAACTTCCCTAATTTATATATCGACAAATTTTGATACTACTTTTAAGTTTACTCCCATACCGACGTGTTCTACTTATTCGTCGTTACTAGCAGCTACGTAGCGTACTTCATTACCGACACATTAATTTGAGTGATTGTAATGCGAAATGCAGGCCAATGCTCTAATTAGTAAACACGTTTTTTTTTACCGATTTCAGTGTAATTTTCTACAATAAATCAAGTAAATTGCCGATAAAAATGCACATCGAAGTATCCCCTGTGGATTTCCGGAAAAAAATTTATGCGCAACTCATAAATTGATCGCGGATACTTTGATTGCAACATGCGGTTTTTTGATGTGATGTTTTTTTTTTTTTAATTTTGGGTAAACATTTTTTGTGTATTGTCGGTCTGACAGCTCCATAGAACATTTTTACCCCCAATGCCACAAAAGCATAAGTTTTTCTTCAAAAATATTCTTCCATTTTGACATTTCGTTCATTTACTTTTTGAAGTAAATGGCGTTGTGGCGTTGAGGCTGAAAATTGTCCACTGGTCGATTTTTAGTTACCTACTTAATCTACTAACACCAATTGTTTGATTATGTGGATCCTGGTCATAGAATTACACTAATTTAACAAGACCGGCGAGATCTTGTCACATTCACGTAACGTTTTCTTTTTTCATCAATTTTTTTTCAAAAAACAAACTTCGAAATTAATTTGACCCCCCTACACCGTTGTAAAAAAGGTAAACTCATGGACGCACTCGAAGAATATGAGATATACAAATCGCATAAACTAGAGGAAGACAACATAATCAATGACAAATTAATATATTTAAAAAAATGCACTATATGATACTGCAATTAATAATACATAAATCAACAAAGAAGAAGATAACACAAAAAAAGGAAGATGACAAACAAATAAACAAAAAATAAAATTTAAACAAAGTTGCCAACAGCCCGATGATGGAATGATAATTCCGAAACGCGTAGCAAATTAATTAAGAAAGTTGTGATTAAAAAAACTAAGTTTTATTTATGAATTAAATATCTAATTAAAATTTAAAAATCTTTTATTTTATATTTACTTTTATTTCTTAAACAATTTTTCCAAATAGATGGCAATGTTATTTAAGATTCCTCACCAATGGCAATGCTGGTGCTAAGATTTGTTTATTTTGTGTATTTTTTTTTTATTTTACGAAGATTGTGGTCCGGCAATTCCGTCTGTCTGTCTGAGGAACGATCCACAGCCTAAGGGGCTGAACCGATTTTGTTCAAACTTGGTGGTTAGGCGTTTTAGTTCATTGTCTAAAATATATTTTTGAATCGTTATTTTAGCCCCAAAAATAACGGTACTTGCCATACAAATTTTTCTAACAATTTATTTATCTCGAAAACGACTTTAACGATTTTGATAAAAATTGGTATGTGTACTAATTTGTGTATGGTCTAGATTTTGGCTGACAGAAATTTTCAAATATTTTGTTATTAACGGTACCTGCCATATATGTAACTATTTTATTGATTTTCGACTTTCTCATAAGCGTCTCAACGGATTTCAATCAAAATTTGTATACAGGATCTCCTTTGAATTATAAATAATACTGCACTTCAAAATTTTCGAAAAATAGTTTTCTTTTGGATTTTTGAAAAAAAAAATATTTTTTTTTTTTTTTTGAAAATTCAATATTCTTAAAACTAATAAAAAAAAATATTTTAAATGTTAAAATCACATGCACAAACTCTCAAAAACTCGAAAAAAAATTTCCGGGAATGATATCAATCGAGTCGCGACATCAACAGTAATTTGGCCGTTGCCAAGCACCAGCAGTTGTCTTGAGAATTTAGCAGCCGATGGGTCGCTCTGGAATGCCACTCTCATATTTGTGGTAAATTTCAACTTCTGAAACTTCCGTTGCAAGTAGAACGATTTCAAGCATGCATTAAATTCATCGGCAGCAGCAGATTTTGCCATGACGGGAAGCGTTTGATGAAAATCTCCGCTGAGCAATATCATATCCCCACCACATCATCTCGAATCACCTTGCAAATCCTTCATTGTTAGGTCAACTGCCCCCAAAGCTCCTTAATGCGCCATCGTGCATTCATCCCAAATTATGATTTTGCATTTTCGCAATATTTACCTTAAAAGTGGACATAAACTGGCCTCGAACAATGTTTTCTTGCTCCGAAAGAGATTTCAAAACATGAATTTAGTTTCAAATATTTTTCAAAAAATTATTAGATTCTGACATTCCACTAATGAGCAATGATCGCAATGGCTCTGTTGGTGGATTCAATTCGGGACATTTCCTTGACCACTTGCACAACACAATCCAGGAGTTTTATGTTTAAATTTGAAAATGCCTTGCAATGACTGCACACAACAGTTATTAATCCAATTGAAACCACATCAATAGAAGCATAATTCAGATTTGAATCATACGTTATTGCACCGCGCACTAAATTTATTCGTTGTGCAGCTCTCAAACGGGCATTACGCTGCCGATTAACCGCATTAACATCAGATCGTTCATGATCTGTTTGAGCTGGCTACCCTTCTAGCTGCAACTTTCCGTGTTGATCGGCCCAAATTACTACGTGGACGTACCATATTATTGTATTCAAAATGAATTATTTAGAAATCGTTTTAATTTTTTACGCAACACAAAACGAATTTTCACTCAGCGTTTAAACGATGTGTATTGAACAAACGTAAAGTAGTTTATGTCAAAGAAATACACCGACTGAACTAACAAAAGCGAAATCAGGAATTATAAATTTTTGACAACATTTTTTTTATATACATATACATATATTTGTTTTTGTTTATGTGTATTAGATCATGAGATTTAACAATTTTTGTAAGCATTTTTAATTTTTAATACGAGGGCGGGTCAATAAGTCCGTGCCTTTTAGAATTTCTGACTTCTTTACTGAAACAGCAACACTGCTCCTGTCAACAGGCATCTGTCAGTTGACTCCTGTCAAAATTTAAACTTGCTGCGTCAGTTAGTTTGTGTTTGACAGCTATTTTTATCAGACTACTCACTAATTTGAGGAGAAAATGGAAAAGAGTGAATTTCGTGTGCTTATTAAGCATTATTTCTTGCGAAAAAAAACATTACCGAGACCAAGGCTAAGCTTGATAAATACTATTGGGACTCTGCACCATCGATTTCAATGGTAAAAAAGTGGTTTACTGAATTTCGTTATGGCCGTACAAGCACTGAAGATGCCGAACGTCCTGGACGCCCAGTTGAGGTCTCTAGACCCGAAACAATCGAAAAAATTCACGATATGGTGTTGGCCGACCGAAGATTGAAAGTGCGAGAGATTGTGGAAGCCGTAGGGACCTCTCATGGCTCAGTGGTTTCAATTTTGAATGATCACTTGGGCATGAGAAAGCTTTCCGCAAGATGGGTGCCGCGTTTGCTCACAATCGACCACAAACGCAATCGTGTAACAACTTCACAGGAAAATTTGGCGTTTTGTAATCGCAATATGGAGGAGTTTTCGTGCCGTTTTGTAACCGTGGACGAAACATGGATCCATCACAACACACCAGAGACCAAACAACAGTCAAAACAGTGGGTTTCTAAGGGTGAATCGGCGCAAAGAAGGCCAAGGTGGGTTTGTCAGCCAATAAAGTTATGGCGACTGTTTTTTGGGATGCACGCGGGATAATCCACATTGACTTCCTTCAAAAGGGAAGAACAATCAATGGGGAATATTATGCCAACTTATTGGACCGATTCAATGACGATTTGAAAAAAAAACCGACCTCATTTGGCCAAGAAAGAGTTCTTTTCCACCAAGACAATGCAAGGGTGCACACATGTGCAGTTGCCATGGCAAAAATCCATGAATTGGGCTATGAATTGCTCCCTCATCCACCCTATTCTCCAGATTTGGCTCCGAGCGACTACTTCTTGTTCCCAAACCTGAAGAAATGGCTTGGTGGAAAAAGATTTGACTCCAATAATGAAGTCATCTCGGAAACAAAGGCCTATTTTGAGGACCTCGACAAATCATTTTTTTTTGGAAGGGATAAAAATTGGATAAGCGTTGGACAAAGTATATAGAGCTCAAGGGAGACTACGTTGAAAAATAAAATTATTTTTTTATCAAAAAATCTGTGTTTTATTCCAACGACTTATTGACCCGCCCTCGTAGCTCACAAAAAAAGGCATACATCGAAAACCAATACAAATAAGCTTATAGCTTAAAACATTCTTCACGACCATATCTTTCATAAAATAAAGTATATTAAAAATGGTCGAATGACAACTGAGATTATTACGGTCATATGTTTTGCCAACATTTTTGTACTTGCGATTATAGGCACTAAAAGGCAAGTTATGCATTCGTCGAAAAAAAGAGTTTTGAGATAACAATCGATGATAGCGAAGACGAAAAAAGATGGTCTAGAAATTCTGTCCGTCTGTATGTCTGTCAGTCTGTCACACATACATATATTGGTTTAGGTTGCCCAATTCATAGTGCGTACCAATATTTTTAATTAATATTTTTTTTGTATTTTAAAAAAAAATTAATTTATATTTTGAAAACTGCTTAATAACTTTTTTTCAAAAATTATTGTTATATGTAATTTCTGTATACCTATGAATTGGCGTTTTTGAAATTTGTTTTAAAATTTTTTTCAACAAGTTTAAAATAAAAAACATTTTTTTCTCAAAAACCGCTCCACAGATTTAAAATTTTTTTTTCTCATAAATTCAAATTTATCCAGGAAATAAAATGGCGTATTTTTGTTTGAGCTCAAATAAGTTGAAGTATTTATTTCAGAATTTTGAATTATTTTTTCTGAGATTAAGCCGATTTAATCTTTTGTTTTTAAGTTTATATTTTTAAATATTTAAGATTCTCATACCAATTTTGTATATATAAATAATTAAATAAAAAACGACTTTAAAAATATATTTAAATTCTAAATAGAAATCTTTTGCATACGATGTGATCGAACATAAAAGCAAGTTCCTGCGATCCAGACGTGCATTTTATTTCTTTCGTACTTCAGCTACGACCTATTTAAATTTTATGGAAACTGACCGGAAGAACCACGAAGTTGGCACTTTTTGATATCAGCCCCTTACTTGCAAATAAATAATAAGAAAAAATAACCCTACTAATATTATAAACTAGTAGATACCCGTGCGATGCTACGGACCCACGGGAATCTAATGAAATCATCTATCCACCTACAAAATTTCATTCAAATCCCTTCAGTTGTTAAATGAAGGCACAAACGACGAACATGCTCGCCTAGCATGCTCGCGCTCGCTGTGCTCTTCTTGTTTGTGGGCTGGTTCGCGACCCGCTTGCTGTTGGCCAAAAATTTAGATTTTGTCGTGTTCGATGGCTTCGATGTTCGTCGTGTATGGTCATGTTGGCGAACAAAGCGAAGATTTAATATTTAATTCAATAAGTAAGGACTACAAACATAAAGTTGGGAAAAATAAATCATGGCTAATCTTCCAGCTGCTTGCCAAATTTCATTAAAATCCATTCAATCGTTGAGGAATGAATGCGGAACAATCAACCAAGTATATATTTTGTTCATATATAAGCATAGGAACTGTTCGGTTCCATTTTTCGGGATAAAAATGACCTATGTGATAATCGAGTATGTGTGTGCCCATGTGCCAAATTTCATCCAGATCCGTTCAGCCGTTCCGGAGTTATTAAGCAACGAACATCCATCCATGGATGTTTGCTCAATAACTCCGGAACGGCTGAACGGATCTGGATGAAATTTGGTACAGATTATTGTCTGGAATAGGCCACATGCTACTTTTTTATCCCGGAAAAATGTATGGTTCCCGTGGGATAGGTGTGTTTTAATTTTTCATAGAGCTCATTCTACAAATAGCCAACATAGCTTTTATTCACAAGGCGCATAGAAGCACACGGATTTGCATGAAATTTGATGGTAGATGGATGGGGTACTGGATTCTCACATAGGTCATTTTTATCTCGAAAAAAATTAACTGTTCCTGTGGGAGAGGCTTAAATAAGAAAAAATATACACTTGGGTGTTTGTTCCGCATTCATGCCTCAACCATTGAATGGAATTTAATTAAATTTGGTACGCAGCTGGAAGATAAGCTTTTTTTTAGTAGTTCTCCTTTTTGAATCCAATATAAATTCTTCGTTTTGTTCGCGAATACGGACTTTCCATTCTTAATTTTAATAAATTCTATTGAAGTGCTTTTTGATACAAAATATTTTTTTTTGTCCATCGGTCAAAAAAATTAACCCATTAATGGTTTGCCTGCACATGAGCATGCAACATACAGTTGCCAAAGGCAAATACTGAAACCTCTTAATATTTACCGCATATTCATTTTATCTTTCATAGCCAAATTTTTTGTTTGCAAATTGATTGCAATTTCTCCTTTTGTCGTCGAAGTCCATCATTGTTTACCATAAAGTTTTTGTCATGCATTGGATAAAAAGAAATTGTATTACTGGTAATTAGAAATATTATACTTCTCATAAGTATTTAATGTTATTTACGCTTAAATTTAAAGAATGTATCGCCTTTACCACCAGCGGTACCAGTTAGTCTTTGGATTCTTTTCATTTCCTCTTTGTTTTGAAGAGCCAATAATGGTTTTGATGGTTGATCCTTCAATTCAGAAGTAACAGAACTTTGTGTCCAAACTTGTCCAGATAAACCTTCACCAGAAATTCCACTGACATTTGAATTTGGTTTGTTTAAAAATGTTGAGTTGCAAAAATGATATAATCGAACATGTGATCGATTTATTTAAACAAAAAAATATTGTGCCAATCGAGATTAAAGTTGATTCTTTGATTTTGCTCGATGCCGAAGCAGAAACATTGTTTTGTTTCCCAGTCTTCATTATCTCATTTTTTCCAGATGCAAACTGAAAACAAAATCGCCACACCAACTTTCATAAGCACATACCCGTGCGGTGAAAGTGGAACAAATACAAAAACTCTCCCATTTGAATCGATAATGTTTATAGGATAGTCCATTTTACCACCCAGCTGCTTACCAAATTTCATTAAATGGTTGATGCATAAATGCCTCAACAATTGAATGGATGATGCTGGAAAATATGTACCCAAGTACATATTTTTTCATAATTAAGCCTTTCCCAGAGGCTGACTCAGCAGATATGTTATATGAGTTCTGTCCAATATTAAAACAAATCTATCCGACGGGAACCATGCACTTCATCGGGATAAAGTATCCTGTGTGCTATTCCAGACAACAATTTATCTCTGTACCAAATTTCATCCAGATCCGTTCAGCCGTTCCGGAGTTATTGAGCAACAAACATCCATCCACCCAAACTTTCACATTTAAAATAATTATTAGTAAGAAGTAGCAGGATGAAAAAATTAAAATTAAAAAAAAAAATTTTTTTTCTTACCAAAAAACTATATCGCTTTAAATAACTTGTGTTATTAAACAGAAAATGATTATATGATCCAAAACAGAGACCATAGCTCTTTGTCTATGTAATGTGAAATAAATCAATTTTTCAAAGTTTTTTGATTAAAAATTGCTCAAAAAATAAAACTTAGTCAAAACTTATTCCCCTAAAGTTTTATTCACGCGAAAGAGAAATTAAGCAAAAAGCCTAAGCAAGTAGGTATTTTTGAAATATTACAATAAATTACTTTCAGCACTAGAACTTTCTCATTCCTTTCATATCATCTTCATATTATGTGCCTCCAGATGAAAAAGAAATTTAAACAAAAAATCGACCCTTTCTGTTTGGCACTGCTTAAAGAAGAATTATTTCCTCAAGAGCTTAAATAAACTTTTCATGTCATTCGCTCAGCCATTAGTCTTCCTCAACCCTTATTATTCCTCTATGATGCTATCATCATTAGTCTCCCCCTTGAGGATGAGGCAGTAGCCTCAATTTATCTTAATTACCAAAGATCTACAAACCAATACATATTAGGCGTGTTATAGCCATGATTATGCACTTAACTCGTCCCTTTTGCAAGCCCCACTTCAGCTGAAACTCTAAAAAATAAAAAAACCCAACCTCCTTTGCCAATTCAAAAGATTGTTTTAATCAACTCTTCCAACTTTGTCCATTGACTCTTAATTTATCGCACTCACTTGTATGATGGCACTTTACTGGTTTTATGGTTTTGAGGGTTGTATCTGGCCGTACTGTTTTCCAAACTTACATACACCACAATATACGAGTTTGCAACTGAAGAACTTCAACCAGAAGTTTGTAGATGGGAGATACATATGTAAATAGTGTTTTCGTCTCGTTGGGATAAATTTACTAATTAAACGCTTGCACAATATTTGCTACTCTAAAAAGGTACAGTACACAAACTCTAAAAAGAACTGAATAAAATGGTTTTTTAATCTTCAAGAAGCACAAAAACTTTTTTTAGTTTTGCTTAAATTCTCTTAGTCATTGTATAAACTTCGATTGCCAGCTGATAACTTTGTCGTTATCCTTGACATTATTTCGTAGCTACGCTTTTCCATATAATCTATGTGACAAACATCCTCACTTTTAGGGGACTTATTTCTCGTTTTTTTGTTTGATAATTTCCTTTTTTTTTGCTGTAAACTTATTTATTTATACCTTGTGTCGATATATTCCAGTATACCCATCCGAGAGGAAGTTAAAATAAAGTGGAACCCAAACTTTGAAAAGTCCTTATGATAAAATATTGAAATAGTTTTGTATGTACCTACGAGTGCATAGCTATGTATATCCTGGCAGGTTCTTCTTCTTGGGAGAAAAGTGTAAAAATATGACAGCTGACTTAGTTTTGGGTAGATGCTTATGCAAGCATAAAGACAAATCCTCATGTTGTTTGATGGGGTGGCAAATAAAGTGGTGAATGATTTTTGCAAACTAGCTACCGTGACCTTTAAAAGATCTCTAAAACTAGGTTCTTTTTGCATATTATTTTTTTTTTTAAATAAAATGTAGGTACAATCGTTGAGATATACAAAAAAATAAGAGAAAATATGAAAAAAAGAATTTTGTTGTAGAAGAGCAATTGAAAAGAATTTTATGAATGCGAATGGGAAATGTTTTAATGGAACAAATAAAAGTTTTTTGAAAACACATTCATTTCATTTTTGTTTTTTGACATGTCTATAGAAATAAATTATTCATTAGAGATTCTATGTTTTTGTTTATCACTCCCACTCTATATGTACATTTATATATATTTCTCTTAAACATGAATCGCATATTCGTATTTGAAAGCTGAAAGGCGTTTTAGTTAAAAATAATCAATCTAAAAATTTTATTTTTATTTATGTGAAAATCACATGTGTTTCACTGTTGAAATAATGACTGTCATGTTTTAGAAAGTATATATTAGTAGCTATTTTTAATAGATGGCTCTCTTCATATAGATTAAGATTAGGTTAAATTTAGATTTTTTAATAGCGATTATAGGTACTATAAGGCAAGTTATTGATTCGTGCAAAAAAATGCACGACTGGATGGTACAAACTTGCTCTTAGAGCTAATAACTTTAACGCAGGTAAACATTGACGCTGTTTAGTAGGTAGGTAGTCTGGCCATCAGGCTTAAAGCCGACAAGGAACCTAAACTTGATTCTTAGTAACTTATAAGTCAAGAGCTTTTTTTTTTTTTTTTTGTAATTCATTTTTATTTATTATTACTTTATAACTATCTTAAAGTTAGATAGAAATTCTTAAAACTAGCCTAATTATCAATAACTTACAACTAATTTACTGGGCTTTTACAGGCGCTCTAAACTTAACTATATCTCTTAATACTAATGTCTTTCGACCCAAAAACTATATTAATTAATTCTAATTATTTTATTTTATTTTTGTTTTACCAAGAAAACTTTTTTTAAAAAACTCGGTCTCGTATCATTTTTCAAGTTTTACTTATAAACTAGCTAAATCTAGACTAAAAATAATTAAAAGTAGATACAACGAACTTATATACTAACTAAAACTAACCTACACTACTTAAGATACCTAAAAATACCCAAAACCACTTAAAACTACTTAAAAACTAGAACAGCCACAGCAGCATTTTTTCATTTTTTTAATTTTTTTGTTTATATTTTGTATACGCATGCAGAAACACAGCTACATACACCCCACACATACATGTACATACATACATACATATACGTACGCCCATACATGTAGATTTACGCAGGTTACACATATGCCTCCGTATACATACATATTTTTAATTTTTGTTTGGTGCCACCTCGACTCTTCCCTATACCTAATTACCCTAAATGTATGTAAGTCGGCCAAGACATACCATCTTAATCGACTTTAAATATCACGATGCTGTTCAGAGAGCCACCAGAACTGGTTCTCCTGTTTCGCCCTATACCTTCGGTCCCGATCGGACACATTCCTACTAAACCGAAGGCTCTCCTCTCCACCTTGAGCGATGACGTCTCGACCATACAGGAGTCGCCTATCTTCAGTCTTACGGCTGACGTGGTAGGTAAGCGGAACCGCCATTCTATCCTGTATCAGCCCTCGACTGTCTAAATAGAGGAATGCCTCGGGAGGGATGTAACCACTTAACCGCGCACTCTCAAAATATTCGTTATTGGGGTAATAAGCCCCAAAAATTAAGCAGTTAGTTGAGGACATCGCTCTTGCAACGTGACCCCGAATCAGCTTAAACAAAATATTATCTATTCTGTTTATGTTGGCTCCGTTGTATAGAACCTGGTTGGAATAATATCTTGTGTACTCCGAGTCTGGTGTTCTATGTAACCCAAGGCAACGTCTAAGACATTGCCTCTCAAACACCCGAATCTTTTTCATTTGAGATGGGGCAACGTTGAACCACTTCAGTAGGCAATCATCGGCCTCATGAGGGCCATATAACAAATCACCTTCATCCTGCTGTCAAGACGGCTGCTATAAAAGAGTGGTTTTGTCAGGGCAAAGGTTCCCTAGCCCTGGCCAGAGCAGCACCTATATGTCTGTCGAAATACAAATACTGATCCAACCAGATGCCAAGATACTTTACTACACTTTTACTCGCCAGTGGATGTCCATGTGGCCCTACGATCACCAGCTTGCGTCAGTTCTTTCTCGTATCCCTTGAGGCCCTAGACAACGGAGTCCTAAACAAAATAGTTTCTGATTTCTGGAAGTTGATTTTCAACTGGAGGTCATTCTTCGAAATTAACAGGGGACTGGGACCATTTCGGTCGGCGATTATGGCGTTTGCCAAATCTTTATCATTAAACCCGGTAAAACCAAGGTTCTCAGATCGGCATTCGGTTATATCGTTCCGGAGCCATAAGTGATGAAGCAGAGCTCTGTTCTCCAGGTCATAATTCGGATGAATGCTAGCCTTCACCTTGTACACTTGCTGGAAAGCAGCCCCGACAGCCTCCACTCTCTCCTGCGCATCTTCGACTATATAGAGGTCATCGTCCAATACGGCATCCTCTGGGTCTATGCCTGCTGTCAGAAGTACGTCTCTGTTCTCTGTCGTCCTCAGTAGCTTAAGACACGGAAGATCGTTTTGATCCTTTCTTCTAAAAATCTTATTAATTTTTGGGAACATACTTGGGTCGCTAGAGTTAACGGCACGAATTTTATTGTCCCAGAACAAATTAAAAGCCAACCTATAATTTTCTTCGCTCAATTGGTTGATATTTTTGATGGACGACTTCAGTGTCCTAATCTCCAGATCTCGTGTATCAGTAAACCGTCTGTACAAGTGTTTTAGTTTTGTCAGAAGTCCACTTTTTTGTCTGTGGAGTGCGTCAATTGTCGCGTTGCGGTACATGTCAGTTACGTTACGTTCTTTGTATTTCGGCATTGTTCTGTTCATTGTTCGTAGAATCGTTTCGTCAATTTGTTCTAAGTATCTGTCGATTTCAGTATTTGTTATGTTCCTGTCATTTGGTGGGGATATACCATATGACCGTAATTCGCCCAATAAGGCTTTGGAGAAGCGTGGCCAGCGCACCTTACTGTAGTTATAAGTATGCACAGGCACATACTCCTCCAACTCCATAAGCTCGTTTGGAACTTGTATAACGGCGGCAAGTCCGCTGTGGTCGCTGTCGTACTCGATCGTTCGTAAACAATTTCTTGGTCGTTGACCCACAGTGTCAGTAATTGTTAGTCTGGCGTCTTTAAGCAATAGATCCAGATAGGCACCGCTTCTTGGAAACGATGGCCTCTGCGGCTTGAATGCAGACGCTCTTATAAAGTCTAAACATTAATGTACCTAAGCAAAAATATATCACAAAAACTTTTTTTTTTTTAAACTTAAAATTTCCATGGTATGGATTTCTTTAAAACTTCGATTTTTGAAGTCTTTTGAAATTATCTTGAAAATTTGAAAAAACATATACTCCTAAAATAAAAAAACAAAGTTAAGAAAACCATCAAGAAAAAAATTTATTTCTCGAAAACGGTTTCAAGAATTTTAATAAAAAAATGTGTGTGTTCTTAAATTAGTACAGAGCACTGTCAAGTATAAAAATATTTTTTTTCGTACTTCTTAACTGTTCTTCCCATGGATTTTCCTTAAGCCTTCACGTTGATTTTTAATTGTTTAGGGCTAAAATAATGGTACCCGTCATACATTTTTTTAAGCAAATAGGCAAATCTAACAATTTCTTAAGAACAATTCCAACGATTTTCATAAAAGAAATTTTTTTAAATTTTTTGTTATCAAAAAATTGTTATTTTTGGTTTTTCTGGTAGAAGGCATATGTTATTCTTTTTCTTATAAAATGTCATGTCCGGCAGACGACAATAATGCCAAGTGTGTATTCTTAATCAAAAACATTTTAATACCTTTAACGAAATAAATAAAATGCACGACTGATACGTACGATCTTCCTCTTGTACCGAACAACTTTAATGTAGCTAAACATTGACGCTGATAGTAGGTAGGTAATTTTATTATGCTATGTAGGTTTAAAGACAATTAATTTTTTATATATACGGTGATTTTTTTGCTACTTGGTTTTTGACGTTTATATTTTTGACATATCACACATGACAAATTCCACGAACATTTGACATTTCGATTCACTATTGTTTGCCATTTCTCAATAGACTTACGCCTGAGCAACGTTTGCAAATTATTGAAATTTATTATCAAAATTCGTGCTCTGTGAAAAATGTGTTTCGCAACTGCACGCGAAACCATGCATCAATTGAGAGGCGAATTTGGTGAGCAGTTGATCTCACGTTTTGGCGCAGTCAATTGGCCACCAAGATCATGTGATTTGACCCCGTTAGACTATTTTTTGTAGGGCTATGTTAAGTCTATTGTCTATGGGGACAAGCCAAACACGATTGCTGCCTTGAAAGCCAACATTGAACGCGTCATTGGTGAGATTCCGGCCGAAACGTGTGAAAAAGTTTGCCAAAATTGGACCTTCAGAATGGACCACCTGAAGCGTAGCCGCGGGCAAAGTGAAATTATTTTTAAAAAGTAAATGGCAGAAATTGATTTGATATATTTTTATTAATATACATATAAAATTAAAATTTCAAAAAAATTCTGTGACTGGTTTTAGAAAAATCGATTTTTCAAAAAAAAAAATTATTTATTTTTTAAAAATCGAAAAGCTTTTATTTGAAAATTTTATTTTAATCGGTTCATCCAAATTTGAGAAAGTCGAAAATATGAAAAGTGGTTCTATGGGAAGTACACAATAAGAAATATTTTTATACTTGAAAGTTAACTATACTAATTTAAGAATACACAAATTTTTTTATAAAAATTCTTGGAGCCGTTTTCGAGAAATACATTTTTTTCTTAACGGTTTCTTAACATTTGTATGGGAGGTACCGTTGTTTTTTATTTTAGAAAAATAGTTTTTTTAACTATTCAAGATAATGTCAATAAACTACTAAATACGAAGTTTTGAAAAAATATTAAGTCGTTTTCGAAATTTTGAATTTTCAAAAAAAAAATTTTTTTTTTAAAATGTTGGTATACAATAGTGTTTATACTTTCTAGAAGCTTCTGCGTAAAAAATTTCAAAAAAATCAAATTAACCGTTTCCGAGAAAATCGAAAACCAAAAAATGGTTCTACTAGAGGTACCAAAAATAACATTTTTTTCCAAAAAAAAAATTATCAAAAGCTACCCTTTCCCTTCATTAATGAACTGATTTTTTTTTATAAAAATCGTTGGAGCCGTTTTTGTGAAAAATAAGATTTTTGTTTTTGGCCAAAAAAAATGTATGGGAGCTAGTGTTATTTGTCGTCATAAAAAAAATGAAAAAAACGTTTGGGCATATTACCGAAAAAACAATATGTACCAAGTTTGAAGCAAATCTATCAAGGCGCTTAGGCTGTAGACTTGAGGATAGAACACAGACTGACAGAATGACAGAATGACAGACAGACAGACATACGGAATTGTGGGACACACATTTTTTCGGTGTTCTCTATGATCGTAATGTCATAGAGATTGTTAGAAACAAACATTTTTTTTTACGAATACATAACTTGCCTAGTACCTATAATCGCAAGTAAGAAATTTGACTAAATTGTAGTATACTTACATCCTTTTTTTTATCAAATTCGTTAGATCCGTTTTCGAGATAATTAAGGTGGTAGAAAAATTTGTATGTCATTTACCGTTATTTTTGGGGTTAAAAAAGTACCAAGGTTGAAGAAAATCGCTACATCCACTGAGGCTGTAGATTGTTCTACAGACAGATATACAGACGCAATTGCGGGACCCATACTTTGTTGGTGTCCTCTATCACCGTAATGTTAAGTTTGATTTATATCTCGAGTTCGACATTTTTGTTAATGCCAAACTATAGTTCTTAAAAATAAATAAAATATAATAAATTAAAATTTAGTAATTTAAAAATAACGCTAATACTTACATAAATACTATACTTTTTTTACTTTTTTTAAAGCCAATACTCTGTTCTATTAAATAATTTTTAAATCAAGTAAGATCTATACATTGTTTTTAAAAAATCTGGTTTTAAACATACATTTTGGGGGAAAAAAACTTTAAAGTGGAATTTTTCAAAATTGTAAAATTATATATTAGTATTTAATTTATTTATTCAATTAAGAACGTTAGATCTACATCTTGTAAAGTTGTAAAAAAAATTGTAAGCCTTTTCATGATGTAAGATGATAATACTGAATTTAATAAATGTTTAGTTTTATGTAAGTTAAAATTAAAAGACAAAAAACAGAGCACAAAATAAATTAATAAGATTCATATACTTTTAGTTATAGGAAAAAAAATAAATAATTCAATGATTTGCCAAATACTTAAAAACTGAAGATGAAAATTTTCTTGTGCTTCCTATTCCTCTTATGGAAACTGGCAGAGAGTTCCAAAGGTTAATGACATGAATATAAAATTGCCGCTGAGTATCCAGTTATTTAAATCTTGGCGTTATGAGAATGAGTGACCTATTTGAATGAGGCAAGTTCAGTCTACTTTGTAGATAATCGGGTTGTTTTGTCTGAATTAAGAGTTGAACATATATTAGTGACCTAAATTTCAATAGATTATTCAGACTACAACCAAATACTTGATCAGAAAAAAGAGAAACGGGATCAAATGGGCAAAGATTATATACGAAACGGGCAATGTTATTATAGACTTCATTAAGTTTTTCTAGACGTCTCATAGTCCCAATCGCCAAAAACTTCACAACAGTAAAGCAGCATTGTGAGCAAAAGGGTTTTTGCTAACAGAAACTTAGTTTTCTGTGGATTGAAGCTCTGAGCTATGCAAAGAGCTCTTAGACTTTCATAAACCTTCCCTATAGAGCTGTTATAGTTTTCTTTCTGATTTTTTTTTTTTTTTTTTTTATACGGATGCGCGCACTAAAGGGGTTTTGACTACCCTTAAAATGAACAAGCACAGTGCGAGCGTTAGGAAAGTAGGGAAGGATGCAAGAGGAGATACCGATGCACATTGGTTTTGAATTTCTGAATATCAAAATGGGAGGGGAAAATAGAGCCGGGTAAAGTATTCCACATTCGCGTTGTACGGCTAAAGAAAGAATCTCTGTACTTGACAGTACGTCCGAAGTTGGGCTCAAGGGCAAACTGATGAGCATTCCTAGAAGCGCGAGTATTACGGTTGAAAAATTTAAGGGGAGGAATGCAACTGGCTATTTCGCTGGAACAATGTTTATAGAAATAGCGATAAAATAGTGAGAGACATATAACATTTCGACGATGTTCTAGAGATGTAAATGTTTCCACTATAATTCTATCGCCAATCATTCTTAGAGCTCTATTTTGAATTCTATCCAAAAGATTCAAATGAGTTTTGGGAGCTCCTGCCCAAATGTGCGAGTTATACTCCAGCTTTGGACGAATGAAGGCCTTATAGATTACAGCCAGATCAGACGGGGTGAAGAATTTCTTGCACCTTCGAAGAAAGCCCAAACCCTTTGCAGCGTTTTTGGCGACATCAAATATGTGTTCATTCCACAAGAGGTGGTCTGTGATGCACATGCTGAGGACTGAAAGTTGATCGGTTTCTTCAATGCAAGTGCCGCTCATGGATAGCGGCATGGGGGGTGGGTTCTGCTTTAACGACAGAAGACAGCACTGAGTTTTTGAAGCATTAAATTCTACACGGTTTTTAATTCCCCATTGGACAATGCTGTCAAGATCAGAATTTAATGAGCTTATCATACGCTGCCGTTCCAGTTGCACATCCGAAAAACAAGGAGGTGCTTCTAAAAACGAATATGAAAAGCTGAGAGTACTATCGTCAGCAAAACAATTAAGTGGATTAGAAGTTCCAGATAAGAGATCATTAATAAAAATGAAGAAGAGGGTCGGAGACAATACGGAGCCCTGGGGCACACTAGCATTTATTTTGTGAATATCAGACTTGAAACCGTCCAATACAACTTGTATTGAACGGTCCGAAAGGTAATTTCTAATCCAACGAAGAAGACATTCATCGATACCAAATGCACGCATTTTCGATAGGAGAGCTTGATGCCAAACTCTATCAAATGCTTTTGAAATATCAAGCGCAATAATCTTACTTTCTCCAAAACGATGTAAAGATTTGTGCCACTGTTCGGTGAGATATACCATCAGATCACCAGTGGACCTATTGCTACGAAAGCCATACTGCCGGTCATTAAGGAGCTTTCGTTCTTCAAGATATTTCTTGAGCTGATAATTAATCAGCGTTTCCATGACCTTGGAAAGAAGGGACGTAAGTGCAATTGGACGGTAATTAGATGGTGAAGAAGATGCGCCTTTTTTATGGACAGGCTGGAGAAATGCTGTTTTCCATCCACTCGGAAAGAGACCTGTAGAATAGGACAGATAGAAAAGCTTACGCAGTGGTTTTGCCAGCGTTGAATAACACCTCTTCAAAACGATGGGAGGGATACTATCCGGGCCAGCGGATTTGTTTATGTCAAGATCTTTGAGGACTCTAGCAACTGCACGAGTGCGAAAGAAGCTTCGTCCCATAAAATCGTTTACGCTCTCAAGTACTGGAGGAGTCATAACACTTTCTGACAGCGTCGAATTAACAGCGAACTGCGCTGCAAGCAAATTGGCTTTTTCGCGAGAACTGACAAAAGGGGTGTCATTAAAGACGAGCGTTGGAACCGAAGAAGAAGTTGAATTTCGAATAGTTTTTACAAATGACCAAAAATTCTTACTACCTTTGGGACATTGTAGTATTTTTTGCCTTAATTTTTGGTCATGCAAAAATTTGGTTCTACGAATGTGAACGTTGCAAGTCTTTCTAGCTTGTTGAAACTTTTTCCGGTATTCCTCAGTGGGGTTGGCTTTATAATTCCGGAAACTGACTTCTCTATCTCTAATAACCTCATTACAGATTGAATCAAACCATGCATTTTCTTTCGGTTTGATAGAGTTCACCCTATTCGGGATAAAATTTCTCATTCCGTAAAGGATTAAATTTGTTATCATATCTGCGCTGGAGTCTATGTCACTACCGAGGAAGCATAATGACCAGTTAAAGTTTCTGAAGAAATTATTGAGACCGTCCCAGTTGGCTTTCCCATATTGCCAAACGGTTCTCGTAGGTGGTTTTTCTTTAACTGAGTGTTGTTGGCATGAGAAATTTGCAGATACGACACAATGGTCTCATGTACCTAGAGGCGATAATACATTTAGCGTGTATTTATTAGGGTCAGAGGTAAAGAACAAGTCTAGAGTGTTTGCGGTTTGACCTGCAACGTCAGGTATTCGGGTTGGCTCGTCAACAATCTGAGTCAGTTGGTTTAACTCAGCAAAGACCTCAACATACCTTCCTTCGGGTGTTGTCTGGCTCGAAAAGCAGAGCCAACTAGAATTGTGTACATTGAAATCGCCCGCAATGACGATTTCAGTGTGAGGATAATGGGAAATAATTCTTTGAATGGAGTCGGACAAAGCATCAAATTCGTTAAAAGTTGAAACTCTATCCAAATTTGGGCTCCGATAAATAAAACATGTGTGTATGATGTGCTTATTTACCGTGAATTTTAACCACATGAAATTAAAATTTGTGTTTGAGCACAAGCCATATTGTGGTTGGAGTTGGTACGCTACATCATTACTTACGTATACGGTAATGGTTGTGCCCAAACAGGCGAAATTCCGATTGATCAGAATTTTCGCCTATCTGGGTCTCACTCAGTGCCAAAACAGCTGGCCTGTTTTTAACAGTGTGGACATACGTGGCATAAAAATTTTTCCTAAGCCCGCGAATATTGGTATAATCGACTCTTAAACTACCAACCATTTTAACATTTAAAAACAAATAAAACTCAAGTCAGACAATTAACTATAATGAATGTTTGATCTATATTCCAATTTGAACTTTTCAATAACAAATTGTCACTAGTGTTATGCCTTAGTGGCAATTTATATTGATCCGCCCCTGGTTAAATAGAAAAAAACAAACAGTAATTCATCTGACGTTATACTAACCTAATCATTGCATTCACTGTATGATAAGCTCCACACAGTACCTACAATGATCAAGCTAATATAACTGCGCGAAGTGACAAGGAAAAGGAGGAGCACGTTATTCTTATTTGTGTTGTTTTATTTTTTGGTTATTATTATATTTGAACACTGAATTATTATTATGGGAAGGGCGCGTTGTTATAGATTATTTTTTTTACTGTTCTTATTATTGTATTGTTTTGGGCTTTTATTTTTTAATTTATATTGATTTTGGGGGTTTTGTTGGAATAAAACAAAAACAGGTAGCACAACACAAGATAGTTTTTTCTTTTTTTTTTTTCTATTTTTTCACTTATCGATCACTTTCGCGCATCGATGTGCAGCCGATGGCATGCTGATCGGTACTCCTTCTACTTCTCTATTTAATTCTTAATCAAAAACTAAAGCTAATGATTTTATGTCTTCTAGTTTTGAGAAGATTAAAAATTACTAATACTACTTTTTTATGGGATATTTGTTTTTTTTGTTTGCTTACGCATTACGGCGTATAAACAAAGAGGTATGTATGTTAAGTGGTCATTCTGCTCTCCTGCAGCTCCACTGTTTGGATGCACTATAGGACTTAGGGTAGGTGAGAGGTTGACTGACTTGGGATGGAATGCAATGAAAGTCTACGTCCTTTGAATAAACGTCTTCTGAATAAACCTAAGTGACTAACTGTACTATACTTATTAGAAATGACTAATTTCTTTATAAACGCCGAAGAAAAATAATCTACAAAAATTAAAATCGAATAAAAAATTGTGTCTTGTTATTTTCAATTTTCTCAAAAATTAAAAAACATAAAATAATATAGTCCTCAATTTTTAATGAAAAATTAATTACAGCAACCAATTTCAGAAAAAAGATATCTAATTTCACAGTTTTGAAAAATTACACCATAAGCATTTTTAATGTTGTTTTTTTTTTTATTTTAAGTTTGAGACCCGTGTTTTCCAAAAAAATATTCAAATATTTTATTTTATTTATTTATTTTGCGAATTTTACTTTGTTTTTTTTTTTTTACTTTTTTTGCATTTGTTTTTTACCTTCTGTATTTTTTACTGTGTTTGTAAAAAACGTAAAAAAGGTAAAAAACTAAGTAGCGATTTGTTCATAAAAACAAGTTTTATATTGTATTTCCATCAAAGTTTTTTAATTATAGAATAACGGGTTATCTATTTTGCGGTTTCAAAAGTAAACGTAAATAAAACACATATAAAATATTTATTTTCATGATATTTAATTTTTATTATAAAGTTTGAACGTTGACATTATGTGTGAATCACTACATCATTTAAATGACCACCACGCGAATTGTTGCAAGCATCGATTCTTTTGAGGTAATTCTCAACCACTTTTGGGCGTATTTCAGCCATAACTTGACGAATGTTGGTTTTCAAGTTTTCAAGAGTTAAAAGTTTATCTGCATAAACACGGTCTTTTGCGTAGCCCCACAAAAAAAGTCCAGCGGTGTCAAATCGCATGATCTTGGTGGCCAGTTGATATTACCACGACGAGAAATTACGCGGCCAGGAAAATTCTCTTGCAATAAAGCCATATTCGCTCGAGTTGTGTGGCATGTGGCACCGTCTCGTTGAAACCACATATTCTACAAGTCGTATTCTTCAATAGCAGGCAAAAAAAGTCGGTTATCATATGACCATAACGCTCCGAATTGACGGTGACAGTCCTTTCATCGTCGTTTTCGAAGAAGTAAGGTCCATTCCTGCGGACCAAAGAGCGCCCCAATCAGTGACTTTTCGTGGATGTAATGGCCTCTCTTCAATTACTTGAGGATTCTCAGAACCCCAAATACGACAATTTAGTTTATTAACATACCCACCGGGTGAGAAATGTGCTTCGTCGCTGAAGAAAATTTTGTTCGAAAAATCGCCGTCCACCGCCTGTGGCTCAAGCACCCATGGCTTCAGTTAATGTGTGAGCTGAACTTTATATGGATGAAGTTGTAGATAGAAATGAAAAATACGCCATAAGGTGCCGTAAAATAGTCCTAATTCCTGAGAACGACGAGAAATCGACACATTCCGGTCTTCGGCAACACTTTCACTTACAGCAGCGATATTTTCAGTGGTACGAGCGAAACGATGATGCACACAATACCCAGTAACCAATCGAGTTACTTCAAATTTCTTCACAATTTTGCCAATTGCTTGCGTAGTTGGATGATTACGTAATTCATAGTTAAGCGATCCATTTTCGTAAATGTCAGACTTTCAACTGAAAAAAAAATTGGTTTAACAACTTAGTTTGACAGGTGTCGAATTCCAGCCCCATACTTTTCAAACCGCGAAAGTAATAACCCTTTGCTTCAAATATTAATTGTTTCATATTTATTCAGTTTCAGTATCAATATTTATACATTCAACATTAGTTTTATTAAGCGGAAAATATACATGACAGATAATGCCATTTTATCATTAATTTACTTTGTTTACCCCTTTTTTTACCTTTTTTACGATTTTACACGTTTTTACACTTACTTACGCTTTTTGACATGAACTTGAACATCACTGCTCAAAATCAACTGAGCACACTTCGTTCAATTACCACAGCATTTCAATATGTGGCCCTGATTGATGAAATTATTTTTATCGAAAAAAGTACGCATACGCCAGAGTGTACCTAAGCAGAGTGATTTTTATTTTCGTTTAATATACTTCAAGCTGAAAATGAATCTTTCTTAAACTATCATTGATTCCTTTGATGATATTTTTAAATCCATTCACTTCTCATCTAATTAATCTAATTAAATGAGGCTCTTTAAATCATTCATTTAGATTTAATTGAACATCCTTTGATGATGAAAAAGAATACTTTCACCCCGAAGTAGAGTGCAATATTTTGTTCAACATTAAAACAAAAAATGGGCTTCAAGTTCAACATTATTTTATTCAAGTTAGATTCTTTTGTAAGAAGATCATTTTGTGTGAAGTTTAATGCCCAACCTTTAGAGCAAAATAAAACAACCAAATCCTTTTTGCTTGTAGCATCCTTTTGGCTCAGTGCGACCTTTTTAACAAAGAGGATACATAAAAAACTTCAATTAACAAAACGAAATTAATCTGATTTAAGATTCATTAACATTCTGAAAGTGTTTCCCAATAACTCAACAAAAAAAATTAGAGGGGATTTTTAATTAAACAAATACCTACCCACTGAACGGACAGAGTTTTCATTCAAAGAAAAACTAGATGAAACTTCTTAGTTTTTTTTTTTAATTTTCTTTATTTTGTTTTTTTCAAGCCAGCAGGCGGGATAGAAAAGTCGCAAACACTTTCCTCCGATCCGGCGAAGAGACTGTACTTTATTAAAATTAAAAGAAAACTTTTTTTCTTTTCGTTGCGATTGCACATTTTCAAAACAAAACAAAAAAAAATAAATAGGTACATATAATGTTTTGAAGTTTTCTGCAATCACATTGTTAGCTGTATCAGCGTTGATCCCTTAGTAAATTACTTTACCGATGAACTTTCTCAACTTAATAATGTGTTCGCTCAATTTGTAATTACATGTACTGCCCACTAACATTCTATAGATATAGAAATACTTGTAAATTAAAAAAAATATATATATATAAAACAAGGACATCTGATTCCTATGAACATGACTTAGTAGTATCTATTTCTGTTTTCTGTGGCACTGGTTCTTCAGCAGCAAAATGAAACCTTCAATTGTATTGTACGAGAACAGAAATTACTAGAATTAGGACTGACATAAGCTGACACAGTTCTGTTGTTGATTGTGCTCCTGAAAAAAAAGTATAGAAAAAGGATTGGTTATTTATATGTGTTTGTCTCTATAAGTTGGTGTAATAGTATCTACTAGCTGACGCAGCTCTCGAAATTCGGGTGCCAATTTATTTATTTAATTCATTATCATTCGATAAAGCGCAGAGAATTCATTATTTTTTTAAATTGTTGAATGCAATGAGATGTACCTACTAAGCACTCAATCATGGATTCCAAAGGAAAACAGTAAATGGTAAGCAAACTTTCAAACCTATACACATTTTTGACACATTAACAATTTTTGTTTCGATTATTTCATGTCATTATCCTTCAGTTGTTGTTATGGCCATGGTAGTGGAATATGGGGGTGGCCGTGGCGCGATAGTTGTGTGCTCGCCTGTCAACCTCGTGGTTGCAGGTTCGATTCCTGCCGTTGTCTATTTATTCTTATATTCGATTAAAAACCAATTCTAAAAATTGTCATAAAATGAGTTGCTGGTTTACTAATTACATGCTGTTCAGGCATTACACTAACAACATGTGATTAAGTAAAACTAGTATACCCATAAATATGACAAAGAAATAAATAAAATAATGCGAATTATAAGGGACATAAATAAATAAGACACGGTAATTCTCTCCGCATTAGTTCAACCGCCATCCCTGCAGATAAATCTGAGACAACAACCAGCTCTAGTCTCAGAATATCGCACCACAAATCTTTCCTATCTTTCTTTCTCTTCTTTCACTGGATGCCCGCCCTGTGTTAAAAACATATAAATGGTATTCATAATCCCTTGAGCGCGTGCAAAATTATAAAAAAAAAAACATCGAACCCACGTCGCCGGAGTGCCGTCAACCTGTGAATTTTGTGTTACATCTAAAAATTAGGGTTGTTGGAAAAGTATCGAAATACCGACATATTGATGTTCTTATTTCAAAATAGCGATATTTTTGGTCGATATAATTTATTCCGATATATCGATACATCGATCAAAAAACCCAATATCGAAAATTGTATGAAAAACGATATTTTCTTGTAATCAAATTTTCGAAAACCCAAAGTCGAATAAGACAGAAAGAAACGAATAAAATTCTCTATGTTTTGTTTGCGTTGTCTTATGTGTATAACTGCATAACTGATATAACCCGATATATCGATATTTTTGCCTCAAAATATCAACGTCGATATTGATATTTTTTTAAATATAGATATTTTTTCAACTCCGACATCCCTATTTAAAATTTCAGTCTCATAATTTTTTGATATCACGGCAATACAAAAAATATTTATCATTCTATTGGGACTCGAACCCACGTCTTTGCAGTGACGTCAATCTGTTAATTTTGTGTTACATACATGCAATTTTGCTATATTTTAAAATTTCACTCTCATCATTTTTTCTTAACACGTCTAAAGAAATAAAGCTAACTTCAAAAACATAAATCCAATTTACTTTTGTTAAACTTTTTTTGTTTGCACATCGATCGTCCAGCTGTTTATGTCAACAAAAAATGACATAAATGGAAGTGTTCCGAAAATGAGGTAGGATTGAGCCCATGCAACGCATTCAGCCATGGAGATTAAAATTTGTACTGTAATAAGTCATGTTCGTCTGCATTTTTGACGACGTGACGCCTAACGTCTGCATATTCGATCTTCTCTCTTTCCCTGGCAAATACATTTCGAGTATTTTGTATTCTCTTTTTCGCAAATCTTTAAAATTCAAATACAGACAAATGTTAATAAGTTTTGAAAATAATTGACTTATACAAATACGCAGAGCTATCACTTTTGCATGAATTCCCCTATTATTATAAAGCCACAACTGCAATGAAAATGTTAAAAAAAATCTGCTCTCCTTTTCAAACTCAATTTAAAATTGTATCTCTCATCTTAAAAAACCAAAAAGAAAATGTTTCACTTTTTGAAAACACTAATACATTGAATAAATTGCTTCTGAAAATGACCGATAGATGTCGCAAAACTGAATGCAACAGTTGCCGCTGGTGTATGTATTCTTTTGCATTTTTTCACTTATTGTACTTTTTGCAAAAATTGCCAATTGTAGTTAACGCTTGAAGGTTTAAATGGTTCTATCTTTTAACTTTTTCACTTTTTAAAAACTATTACATGGAATACATTTTGTCAGATAATCGCCGATAGATGTCTGAACTGAAATTATTATGGTGTAAATTATACGCTTTTTTCAGCAACGGATGTGGTTAGAGTATGTGTGTGATTTTTTTCAATTGATAATAAAGGGTTATCCATTTTGCGGTTTCAAAAGTATAGGGCTGGAATTCGACAACT
This sequence comes from Philhelius pedissequus, assembly GCA_910595825.1. Lineage (NCBI taxonomy): Eukaryota > Metazoa > Arthropoda > Insecta > Diptera > Syrphidae > Philhelius > Philhelius pedissequus. Next base: position 9,688,072 of record OU343161.1, on the reverse strand, counting down.
GTCAAAATAAGTTGTCAAACCAATTTTTGTTTTTTCAGTTGAAAGTCTGACATTTACGAAAATGGATCGCTTAACTATCGCACAACGCATAAAAATTGTTAAAACCTACTACAAAATCGTGATTCTGCCACAGCCACATATCGTGCTTTAAGCTGAGATTATGGCTTACATAGTCGTAAAACTACGCAAGCAATTGGCAAAATTATGAAGAAATTTGAAGAGACTGGATTGGTTACAGATATTGCAAGGCCTGTGCATCATCGTTTCGCTCGTACCACTGAAAATATCGCTGCTGTAAGTGAAAGTGTTGCCGAAGGCCCGAATGTGTCGATTCCTCATCGTTCTCAGGAATTAGGACTATCTTACGGTACATTATGGCATATTTTTCATTTGGATCTACACCTACATCCATATAAAGTCCAGCTCACACAATAACAGAAGCCAGCTGACCATTCACAACGTCGTAGATACGTCGAATGGATGCTTGAACAACAGGCGGTGGACGGCGATTTTTCGAACAAAATTTTCTTCAGCGACGAAGCACATTTCTCACTCGGTGGGTATGTTAATAAGCAAAATTGTCATATTTGGGGTTCTGAGAATCCTCAGGTAATTGAAGAGAGGCCATTATATCCACAAAAAATCACTGTTTGGGGCGCTCTTTGGTCCGAATGTGTGATTGGACCTAACTTCTTCGAAAACGACGTTGGAACGACTGTCACCGTCAATCAGGAGCCTTATGGTCATATGATAACCGACTTTTTGTGCCTGCTATTGAAGAATACGATTTGGAGAATATGTGGTTTCAACAAGACGGTGCCGCATGCCACACAACTCGGGCGAATATGGCTTTATTGCAAGAGACATTTCCTGGCCGCGTAATTTCTCGTCGTGGCGATATCAACTAGCCACTATGATCATGCGATTTAACACCGCTTGACTCTTTTTTGTGGGGCTATGCGAAAGACCGTGCTTATGCAGATAAAATTTTAACTCTTGAGCACTTGAAAACCAACATTCGTCAAGTTATGGCTGAGATACCGCCCAATATGTGTCAAAAAGTGGTCGAAAATTACCTCAAAAGAATCGATGCTTGCAACAATTCACGTTGTAATGATTTATGTGATGTAGTGTTTCACGAATAATGTCAACGTTCAAACTTTATACTAAAAAAGAAATATCATGAAAAAGAATACTTTATGTGTGTTTTATTTACGTTTTCTTTTGAAACCGCAAAATGGATAACCCGTTACAAAAAAAATCTCATGAAAAATATAGTCTTAGTAATTTTCTCAAAAACTAGAACAGACAAAATCATAAAGTTTTCAGTTTTTGATTAAGAATTACTCAGAACAACGAGTTTGTGGAAAAAAAATATATAATTTTACAGTTTTGAAAAAATTACACTTTGAAACTTTTTTTAACCTTTTTCTACCCAAAGTTTGAGTTTAAAACCCCTTTTTTTCAAAAACTATGCATAGTTTTGATTAAAAAATATCTAATAGATTAAGGTATTGGCTTTAAAAAAAAGTTACAACACTTATTTGTAAGTATTACCGTTATTTTTAAATATTTTGCTTTCCATTTTTAGTACTTTTTTATGAAATTACCCCTCCTGGGCGAACAGGAGAGATAGACCACCCCCTCCCATATTAAAAAATACTTGTAACTAACTATTCTACAAGAATCCATTTTTATTTTTTTGGCGCCTGAGTTATCGTACTATCCCCAGCAAAAATATTAAATAATAAAGTCATTTTCTCAGACAATTAATTTACAGTCAAAAACCATAATTTAAATTTCTATATCACTTAATAATAATTACTTCAAAATGAAAAAAAAAACAATCGTTCCAGCCATTCTCACACAACCAGACGTTCAGAGGTATAAGTTCTGGGCCGTCGAAAGATATCTGTCAGGTAGCAAAACAAAAGCTATATAACCTTATTCAAATAAGTGTTATTTAAAGAGTGATATTGTGGGTGAATATTGGCTTGGATGAAAAGAGATCTGTTTGAATTAACATTCACCGTATATGGTGTATTGCTGATGCACTACTACATTAATTCGAATTTGCAAAGACTTTGCTTGCTTCTCTATGTAAAAAAATATAAAATTTTATTTTAAGATATTTTCGTTGTTTTTTCTTTAATAAAAATTATAAAATTTTTTTTTTAAATAACCAGTCAATAATTATTGTCTGTGCTTAACTCTCCCACCGATAATTATTTTGGAGTTATGAATGTTCCAACACCTTTTGTTATTCGTGCTGTGGTGGCGAAACTTGGAAAATATGGAAACGTTTGGAGATGTGAGGCGTACGTCCAGGTATCGTTATATACAATCGATCGAAAATATCCAGGTCGTTAGAAAAAGTGTTGCAACCGATTCTGAAACATCAACACAGTTGGGCATACCGCTAAGCACGTAGCAAGGTTTATCGGATTTTGTGAAAAAATCTGCACCCTTTCAAGATACAGTTCAACTCTTATCTCTTAATCACCCAAGAAAATATCTGGATTGCTACAGAACGGTCCGTAATATCGCCGAGAACGATGACGAATTTAAAAAAAATTTGTGATGGTAGTGGCAGAAAAGGAACATTTTTATTTTATTGTGCTTATGGGCCAGCAAAATTGCAGATTTTGGTGCACAGAGAATCCCAAAAATCTTCATCAACTTCTCTTACGATCAATCACTAGCATTACGATCAATGGGTGCAGATACAGAAGAATGCTTCAGGACTTACTTTTTCCCCACATGTGCTACCACTCACCAGACAGCAATGCGGAGTTGATTTGGTTTTAGCAAAGATGGAGCTACCGCGCACACCGCTCTAGCGAGAATGAACATGGTGGGAGAACAATTCCCAAATCACATTATCTCAAATTACTAATATTATTATTTCATTGGTTTTTCTCTTTATATTCAAAAGTTATCCCAAAATTACCTAGGAAAGCGACCACCCTGCACTTACATAGAGATATTTTAAATATAAATTTAAATAGTTTTTTTTAAATTTATTTTCATCATTTTATTTGGATCTATTTTGAAAAAAAAAAATTAATTACTTGAGTTTTCGATAAAAATGTTAAATAAGAATGTTGTAACACGAGCACTAGCGATGATCAAACGGCACGGTAGTGCCCAGCCAAGTTCTAGCACTACACCCTATTTACAAGAACAAACTCAGGCGATTTTCGACTCCCCTCCAAATTCAGTACCAATAATGTCAGAAACCTCAGACTCTCAGCATTTGCTAAGCTCACCAGGCTTGGGCAACTCCCTAATTTTCAATTCTTTAGCATTAGTGGTTCCCGATATATAATACTACAAAATCGCAAAAACCGTAACTAATTGACTGACTGATTCCTACTAACTCACTCACTTACAGATCACCAATATTATGGTGTATTTCCCGACATCATAGAATATTGTAATTTCGCACAACGGTCGAAAATTTAAGATTTTCCATTAAGGGGCGTGGTAGCCGCCCATTGGCATAGAATTGATACCAATTATAAGGAGCAATTCTGATTGTTGTAGAATGAGGAACTTGGGTAGAGCGATAGGACTTGACATGCCAACATAGGAAAAATTAAAAAATTTAGATTTTACATTACGCGGGCGTGGTAACACCCATTTTCACAGAATTAATATTAAATATTTATATTGAGAGCACTTTCGATTGGTGCAGGATTATGAAATTTGTAAGAGCAGCCATTTTTCAGGTGTAGTATACAAATAAAAAAAAATTGCCAAGTAAACCAACACAATTTAAGTCAGTAAGCATTAAATTACAGATTTCTCTGATAATTTTGAGGTTCTTCCATATTCCTCTACTTAAAATATTTCATATTTGACATTAATAAACTTAGACCTTGGTGTACTTTTAGATCACTCTACTTTTCAAGGCTGAATTGGTACGCAAAGTTTTTTAGAAGTATTTAGAAGAACTTGGCTACTTGTTTAACATTTATGTTTTTGGTGTGATATTTTTTGCTCCGACAAGAATGCTAAATGAAAGTTTAACAAAACCAACAGTGACACGTGTGCTGCTAAAATATTTGCCCAGTAACGACAGCCTTTGGAGTTTTCTTCAAATTCTAAAAAATTACTGCATTCAGCAAACTTAATTGTGGTATGTCAAAAAATTCGCTACTTATTTATTTTGAGTGTTTTTCAAAAAACAATATATTAAAATATGTGTTTCTTAAAATTTACTTCCTCATAACTAGGGCTAGGATTTCCATGCAAATTCATATTTTTTTTTGAGAAACTTTAGAATCACAGGAATAAAATAACGGGTTATCCATTTTGCGGTTTCGAAAGAAAACGTAAAAAAAACACATATAAAATATTTTTTTTTTCATGATATTCCTTTTTTATTATAAAGTTTGAACGTTGACATTATGTGTGAAACACTACATAATTTAAATGACCACCAAGCGAATTGTTGCAAGCATAGATTCTTATGAGGTAATTTTCGACACTTTTTGAAACATATTGGGCGGTATCTCAGCCATAACTTGACGAATGTTGGTTTTCAAGTGCTCAAGAGTTAAAATTTTATCTGCATAAGCACGGTCTTTCGCATAGCCCCACAAAAAAGAGTCAAGCGGTGTTAAATCGCATGATCATAGTGGCTAGTTGATATCGCCACGACGAGAAATTACGCGACCAGGAAATGTCTCTTGAAATCAAGCCATATTCGCTCGAGTTGTGTGGCTTGTGGCACCGTCTTCTTGAAACCACATATTCTCCAAGTCGTATTCTTAAATAGCAGGCGGCATAAAAAGTCGGTTATCAAATGACCATAACGCTCCTAATTGACGGTGACAGTTGTTCCATCGTCGTTTTCGAAGAAGTAAGGTCCAATCACACCTCCGGACCAAATAGCGCCCCAAACAGTGACTTTTTGTGGATGTAATGGCCTCTCTTCAATTACCTGAGGATTTTAAGAACCCCAAATATGACAATTTTGTAAGTGAGAAATATGCTTCGGCGCTGAAGAAAATTTTGTTCGAAAAATCGCCGTCCACCGCCTGTTGTTCAAGCACTCATTCGACGTATCTACGACATTGTGAATGATCAGCTGGCTTCAGTTATTGTGTGAGCTGGACTTTATATGGATGTAGGTGTAGATCCAAATGCAAAATACGCCATAATGTGCCGTAAGACAGTCCTAATTCCTGAGAACGACGAGGAATCGACACATTCGGTTCACTTACAGCAGCGATATATTCAGTGGTACGAGCGAAACGATAATGCAAAGGCCTTGCAATAACTGTAACCAATAAAGTCTCTTAAAATTTTTTCACAATTTTGCAAATTGCTTGCGTAGTTGGACGATTATATAAACCATAATCTCCTCTTAAAATACGATATGTGGCTGTGGCAGAATCACAATTTTTGTAGTAGGTTTTAATAATCTTTATGCAATGTGCGATAGTTAAGCGATCCATTTTCATAAATGTCAGACTTTCAACTGAAAAAAACAATTGGTTTAATAACTTAGTTTGACAGATGTCGAATTCCAGCCCTAAACTTTTGAAACCGCGAAATGGATAACCCTTTACAAACACGAATCAATAAATTTGCTTTAAAATGGCATTTAATCGTTAGTACATATTTTATTATAAATGCATATTTTCAAGATTAAATGCATATTTGTAACTGCACACGTGCCTTTACATGTTTTCTTTTATTAGTTTCTGAGAACAGCTTTCAAGACAGCTTTTGTCCATATTCCAGTATCCCCTATTACACGAGCTAGTATGCCTGTTTGATAAATTGAAATAATTTTAAATTTCCCAAACTTGGTCTTTTTTCCCATGGGTATTGAAATTGTGAAAATTTCTACAAAATCTTATGAATTTTCAAGTTGCCTAACTCACGTAGTTTTAGTTGTGTATTATATGACAGCAGTTGTTTTTGTTCACTTTTGCATTCACATATACACTCTCCCAAATCGTAACTTTTCAATTTTTTTCTGGGTGAGTAACTTGAAAGAAGTAATTTTGTCGTCTATCTATGTTTTGAGTTTTGTTTGACAGTTTTTTTGTTGTTCTATTCTAAAGTTCTTGGATTTACTTTCATGGCGATGATCTTTTGTTAATGGTTGTAGTTTTTTATATAAAAGATCAAAAATTTATAATTTTATCGATTGAAAAACGATTAATTTGAATTTGAGATCTGTAGTTATTTCAAAAATAATGCCGAAAGCGAATACGTTTGTAAATGCAAATCTGAAAAATATGTTTTGGGAAACGCACACTTTCACAGCCGATGCAACAATTCATTTTTATAAAATTTTTAGCAAAGGTGTCTCCTTCGAGAAAAAAAGAAATTAAAATTAACCAAAACGCAAATCTATTAAATATACGGAACTGAAAAAACAATCTAAACGGTCCGCCATCTAACTTTTTTTTCCAACTAGTACTTATTTCGAGAACACTTAGCTCATGTCTGATTTGGCAGATAATTAGTTTTATCCTTCCGCTGAACGAATATGGTTGTGTATACGCTTGAACAACGTTGGGAAATATTGCGACATTACTTTCAAAATCATGGTAATATTGCAGAATGTGTGCGAAAATTGCGTACGGATTTTGGACGAAGAGAAGCACCGTCATCTCCGTATGTTCGTTACCTTGTGAAAAAAGTGAATGAAACTGGCATCCTCATCGATAAACCAAAGCGTGAAAAACCAAAAACAGTTCGTTCACCCGAGAATATTGCTGATGTGGGAGAAAGTGTGTGTGAAGCGCCATCAACATCAATTCACCGTCGTTCTCAACAATTGAACATTTTGGAGACATCATTGAGACGAATTTTGCATAAAAACCTTGGTATGACGCCATACAAAGTCCAACTGATTCAGGAGTTGAAGCCAACTGACCACCCAATGCGTTTTCGCTTCGCTAAGTGGGCCTGCGATCGACTTACAGAAGATGCCGATTTTGCCAAAAAAAATCATCTTTTCAGATGAAGCTCATTTTGATCTTGGCGGGTATGTAAACAAGCAAAATTGTCGCATTTGGGGCACAGAAAACCCGCACGCATACATTGAAAAGCCGATCCACAGAAAACGAGTCACTGTTTCGTGCGGATTTTGGCCCAGAGGCATAAATGTACCATTTTTCTTCGAAATTGAGCAAGGAGTGGCCGTAACAGTCAATGGCGATCGCTATCGGGCCATGTTGAACGAATTTTTGTTCACAAAAATTGAAGAGGAGGATATTGGTAATATTTGGTTTAAACAGGACGGCGGCGCTACGTGCGTCGCAGTCGAAGCACCACTCGATGTTTTGCGCCCCTTTTAAAATAAAAAAAAGTTATTTGGCGGACCCGTTACAATGACAGACGAATTTTTTATGATCGACATCAAGTCATTTATAAATGAAATTCATAAAATTGGACCTAAATGACTACCCTGGGGGACACCAGAATTCACTACAAACGGAGTAGAACATTCATTACGAAATATTACTTAATATTGTCTATTTTCTAAGTACGATGAAATCCAATTTAAGAAATTGTCGTAAAAACCTTGACGAAACAATTTAAAAATTAGTGTTTTATGACACAACATGTCAAATACTTTACTAAAATCAGTAAATATACAATCTACTTGTTCGCGTCTCTCAAAAACATCTAAACAAAAGGACATAAAATTAAACAGATTGGTAACAGTAGAACGCTTTTTCGCAAAGCGATGCTGGTTATCACAAATAATTGAACTACAATGAAAATAAAGGACACTACATACGATTGACTCAAACAGTTAAGGTATTACGGATAGCTTAGCAATAGGTCTATAGTTCATTATTTCATTTTCAGGACCTTTCTTGTGAATTGGTTCAATAAATGAGCTTTTCAAAATAGTTGGAAAAAGCGAACTTTTTGAAGACTTGTTAAAGAGAACACTTAAAGGGTACGACAAATAAGAAACGCATTTTTTTTTAAATAGAGGATGGCACACCATCAGGACCAGGACTTAAACACTCATCCAGTTTCAGTATGTATTGTGTAATGGTTTTGTTCACTTATTTCAAAATTAATATCATTTAAATGCGTGTCAACCTCACTTCCGATTGAGTTAAATTTCATGTGGTAAGAATAAGCCATTTGTGGTGGCATCTAGGTGGCAGAGGTTTAAGGTCAACCACATGCTGAGCCTGTCACATATCCATATTCAGCTATCAAGTTGCGGTAGACTACAATTGGCTACCATATAAATAATACAAAAAAAACAGGTAATTCTCAACACATTTACCAGGGTTACTGACAGATTAGACAACATTGAGTATAATTTGTGGTTTCCTTTAATTTTAAAGGACTGTATATAGTTTAAGCTTTTAGGTTTTATTGTAAACAAAAAAAATTACGAAATAGTTACCATTTATAACACAATCTCCATTTACATTCACAAATCCAGCTCGACATCCACATTCACCGAAAAAGCATTCCAAAGACTGATGCTCGGCTTTGAGATGATATTGATAGCAATCGTTATGGTCTGTGCAATAATCTCCATAAACTTTTGAAAATTTGTACCATTATATATTTTAAATTTAATGTAATATTACAAATTTTCGTACCTATCCTTCGTTCGCAAATGTTATGCTTTTGTCCATTGGCATCTTCAATTTCATAAACGAAATGCTTGAAATCACAAGCACATTCTTCCATATAACATTCAGAGCCAGCTCCTAGTTTATGCTTGCATTGATTGTCCTCTTTACAAGGCTCCTTGTAATCGGCAAAAGGCAGGCATTTGCGATCCTTAGATGATGTATATCCTTTTATACAAGTGCATGTGTTTCTGAAACACATTGAATTGGGTGTTTGAATGAGACATTGTTGGTTTTCGAGACACCTATGAGTAAGACCTATAGACGAGAAGAATTAACGATTTATCTCATAAAAAAAACTCAATTCCATTTGGTGCTACCTACCAACAACCGATACACAAATTCCACTGTGATCAAGGAAATTCTTCTGACACATACATTTCTTTTTCTCCAAATGGCATTCAGCGAATCTATCCAATCCCAGGCATTGTGAGTTGTCCTCGCATTTCTCCCCCAGCACTAGGTTCTCTAAAATAACATAAATCAACAAAATCGCATGAAACCCCGAACCAGAACATGGTCAAGCAATTGCTTTAATTAACTCTTAATGCACCGCCTGCGATCGAAACTGGGAACGAAATCTGGCTCGCAATAGCATATGGACTGGGCGTGATTGCAAACGGAATGTGGTTTTGTGCACGGGCAGGTACCTCCGATAAAATTGGTCAGTTTGCTGTCCTGCGGAATGGATATATAGGGATGGTTAAAAGGACTCGACTCTCTGAAATGGTATGGGACTTCGAAGTGCACTTTAATTTGAACTTACCTGGGGCTTGCAAGCCGTCCTTTCGCCATTCAAATTGTTGCAGAGACATTGACCGTCCAGGCAAGTGGTGTTGTATTCGAGTCCTTTAAAATGATTGCAGTCTGAGTTCTGGCTGCAATTCAGTTCCAGGAGGTCTGTTTGCGTAAAAATGCACGAATTAAAATGATTCATGTGTGATGTGGAATGGAAATTATTTTAAAGACAAATATTTGCAGAATTCTTGAAAGACGAGGTTTTTTTTATAATTTTAATTAGAAAGGATGTATTTTTATTTTGTGCACCTACTTTTATACTCGACGACATATATACATGCTTATTTATAAGGGCACTGAAATAAAGTAGAAAGTTATAGTGCACCAGATGCAATAACGTTTCCTAATTAAAAAGCTTTTTTCTTTGAATTTTCAAGATACTTTTTTGAGAAAGTCAACTATCTTCATTTCTAAGATTGAAAGATACATTTTCAAAGCAACTGTTATTCTGTAGAATGTATATTTCAATGATAGATATCTGCCTTAAGGCTTATGTAATAGGAGCAGTGCGTCTATATCGATATTTCTACTTTGTCTGTGGTGAATGAAAATGGGGAATAAAATCTAAAATCTATCACCAAAGAATTTGGATAAAGTTCTTAAAACCAAATAACAACAAGACACAAAAATGTATTTGAAAATGCATTAAATTAGATTAGATTAGATTAATTTTTAATTGATTATAAAAAAATACGTATATACAAATCTTATAAATATTTTAATGCATGAAATATTGGACATTTTTGCGCCAAGCTTAGGAAAGTGGACCAATTTTTTATTCACTGCAATCTAGATGAGTAAATTATATCAGGTCTGATTAAGGACATTATTAAAATATAATACCGATGCAGCCGAGAAGCAAAGAAACGATAGACGCCGGCGCCGGGCATGAAAAGCCAGTACTTTATGGAAATAGCAGACAAAACAACCCGAAAGACATTCCCTTAGCAAAATTACTAATTAATATAAAATTCTAATGATTTTATCATCTTTTCAAATTCGGAAAATAATATCAGTATATATTTTGAGGCGTCAAAAAAATACTTGAGAAAAAATAAAACGCACGTACTTGGTCTTATGTTCGATCACATCTTTACCACAAAATTCTCAGTAGAAACAGCTCAATATGTTTTATTATTTTTTATTTAATTTTTACTTGCGATATATGTATGTAGGTAATATAGGGCAAGTTTTGGATTTGGAAAAAAAATCGAACTCGAGATTTTAATCAGTACGATGATAGAGAACACCAAAAAAGTGGGTCCAGCAATTCCGCCTGTCTATCTGTCTGCATAACTGTATGTCTATCTGTCTGTCTGTCTGTCTGTCTGCCTGTGTGTACAATGCTCTACAGCCTAAACGGCTGAAGCGATTTGCTTCAAACTTGGTATATAAGCGTTTTAGGTGATTTCCTAAAATAGATTTTTGAATCGTTTTTTTTTTTAAGTCCAAAACTAAACGTACCTGCCATAAAATTTTTACTACCATCTCAATTATCTCAAAAACGGCTCTAAGCGATTTTGAGAAATAAAAGTGTGTGCACTATTTTAGATATACGCTTTATTTTGGTCAAATCTTTTTTTTTAATATTTTGTTATTAACGGTACCAGCCATACAACCATTTTTTTGATTTTGAAATTTCTCATAAACGACTGGACGGGTTTCGATAAAAAAGTTTTATGTAGGACCTGCTTCAAATTATTAATAATACTGCGAACCAAAATTTTCAAACGCTTTTTTTTTGGATTTAAAAACAAAATATCTTTTTTTTTTTGAAAATTCAATATTTCGAAAACGGATGGCTGATTTCTTTTTTAAATTTTGGTTTTAAGTTTATATAATTAAATATTTAAAATTGTCGTACCAAGTTAAAAAAAAAAAATAAAAAAAAAATTATATAAACAATAAAGTGAAAAACGAATTTTTGAAAATATATTTAGATTGTTAATAGAAACGTTTTGCAGATGATGTGATCGAGCATAACAGTAAGTTCGTGCGATCCAGTCGGGCATTTTACTTATATATACTCGTAACTTTTCGTAAATTTTTAATCTAAAAAAAATTTTAGTGTGACAATTTTATGTATTTAATTACATAAATTTAAAAACTGAATTTCAAAACAAATTGTCCACCGATTTTCGAAATATTGAATTTTCAAAAACAAAAAAATAATTTTTTTTTTTTCAAAAATCCAAAAACAAACGTTTCGAAAATCTTAATATGTAGCATTATTTAGAATTCAAAGGACCTCATACGCAACAAATTTTGATCCAGAGCCATTGAGTTGTTAATGAGAAAGTCTTGAAATAAAAAAATTGGTTGTATCATATTTCTAAAAATATTTTTTTACCAAAATGTGGACTATGTATATTGTATAGTGCACACACTTTTTACTTGCGATTGTACTGTAAGGCAAGTTATGCATTCGTCGAAAAAAAAGTTTTGAGATAACAATCAAACATGCCATTGCGATGATAGCGAAGACGATAAAAGATGGTCTATAAGTTCTGTCCGTCTGTATGTCTGTCGGTCTGTCGTCTGTCTGTATGTACATATGTATAGACACCTACAGCCCAAACGGGTGGGCCGAATTGCTTCAAATTTGGTATATAGAGTTATTTTTAGGAATTGCACAGAGGGTAAATTGATTTTATTTTAGCTCAAAAAATAACGGTAACTGCCATATAACGGTTACGTTAAAACCTATTTTTCTCGGAAACGGCTCTTGAATTAAAAAAATCAGTGTAGCTTTTAAGGTACGGTCGATCATATGGTTGAAAACAAAAATTTTAATTTCTAAAAACGGTACTTTCTATAGGACGGTTAATTTTGCTTTCGACTATCTCATAAATGGCTTAACTGATTCTTTCGAAATTTCACACATATTTAGGTTAAGGTAGCCCAATTTATACTGCGTACCAATATTTTAATATAATATTTTTTTAAAAGCATTTAAAAAAAATTAATTTATATTTTGAAAACTGCTTATTATTTTTTTTTATATTACAGTTATATGTATTTGCTGAATAAATATGAATTTTGGTTTTTGATTTTTTTTTGAAAAATGTTTTCAAAAAGTTTTTAAAAAAAACTTTTTTTCTCAAAAACCGATCCACAGATTCTTAAAATTTTGTTCTCATAAATTCAAATTTATCCAAGAAATAAAATAGCGTACTTTTTTTTAGCTCAAATTGGTTTAAGTATTTATTTCAGAATTTTTAATTATTTTTTCATTGATTAAGCCGATTTAATCTTTGTTTTTAAATTTATATTATTAAATTTGAATATTTCAATATTGAATATTGTCATACCAATTTTTTTAGAAAAAAATTAAAGCAATTTTTTATATATAAAAAATTAAGTAAAAACGCCTTTCGAAAGAAAATCGAAAACCAAAAAACCGGTTCTACCAGAGGTACCAAAAATAACAATTTGTTTCCAAAAAAAAATCATCAAGAGGTACCCTTTCCCATCGTTAATGAACTGATTTTTTATTTATAAAAATCGTTGGAGCCGGTTTTGAGAAAAATAAGAATTCTGACAGACGGACAGAATTTTTAGACCATATTTTTTCGTCTTCGCTATCATCGTAATGTCATGTTTGATTGTTATCTCAAAACTTTTTTTTTCGACGAATGCATAACTTGCCTTCTAGTACCTATAATCGCAACTAAAAATTACACAAACAAATTTACAGTGAATTTAAGCTTTTTGTATTCAATTTTACTATAAATACCAAAATGTCATTATTATTTAAATAAAGCTTACTGGCGATGGAAGCATTGCTTCCGAAATGTACATATAAGCAAAAATAAATAATTTGTGTTTTAAGTTGATAAAATAAAATCTTTAATTTAAAATGAAAAATAACACGTTAAAAATCGTCACTATCAAGTTGATATACAAAATGAATAATACTGGCGCTGAAAGTTTACCGACATGTGATAAGATTCGATAAAACGCTAAATACTGATTACAGATACAGCACTGCAAACAAATCTGGGATCGGCCTTAGAATAAAATTTTCTCAAAAAAGTGAATCTGGGGCACATAACAAAATACATAAAGTGCTTGTTGAACAACTGAAATTCAACAACTTTTTAAAATTAGTGTAACACGGAACAACAAGTCTAGGAGAACTATAACAATTGTTTTGGATTCATTCAACATGTGGGAAATTTCACTATTTCATCGTTTCTGTAACTAGAAATGACAAGAGCTAAAAAAAAGAGAATAAACTTGTTGAATAGTTGATAAATTTCAACCGACGATTCCGAACTAGTTCAAATTCAACAAGTCAGAAATAAACACTTGTATTTGTGTTAATTAAGTGATAACATCGGAAGGGTCTTGAGAATTTAATCAGTGCCCTAGAGTTTTGGAAAAATAACGTTTTTTTCTTAATTCTGAATTGGACAGTGATAGTGAAAGCCGTAGAAGTTGTTGGTTATCTTAAAGAGAGTCTCTCCCACAAATTACGTTCCTAGACTAATAAAAGTAAAGCACTAAGTAAATGCATCTCGGGATAATTCCTCCAAAAGTATTTATTGTGGCACTTTAAAATACAATAATACATAACACAAAATATGATTGGTTGGAATTTGTAAGTCAAAAGGTCCTGAGTCTCCACGAGCTGCTACTATTTTAATTCATTAAACATCAGTTAAAAGTTTAAAATATGAGTTCCGAAGCTTGAAACTTTTAGTTATCTTTAATTCATGCTGATAAATTAGAAGCAAAAATTTTAAAGTAAACATCAAAACACATTTATTATTCAAATCTCACTGGATTAAAAACTCCTAAATTTTATTTATATTTTACCAACATTAGTATGTATATATGTATGTATGTGTGGAGCCCTGGATATGAGTGAATATTTTTACATTTCAAATTTAATATAACAACCATCCAGTATATATAACAAACCAACTAAAACTTTAATAATTTAAATTTGTATCTTTTCTGAAAATCTGACTCAAACTTCTGCTTTATGTACGAGTACCTACAGAATGTTTTACACTTTTACCTATGTAGTCATATTTATATTTGTAGATATGTATATTATAATGTGCATACCTCTATGAATTAATATAACTATTCACCGAAGGGCTCTTTTCAAGGAGGCAACGCCATCATGGCCATGTCATATTGGTGTTGTTCATACACATATGTATTTAGCATTTACACATACATAGGTCCACAGAGGGTAATCATTTTAAAACACACAACCCAGATCTGTGCCAATGGTATAAGGATGTGAAAATGGTATTTCATCTGGACGGCCGGTTGGCCGGCCGTCTAGTTTTATAGAGGCTTTTTTTCGAGAATAAAAAAGGTTGTCCGAAAACCACGTTAGCCATCTTATTATACCAGCAGTCACCCTTGCATTGAGGTTGAGGATTTTATTATCCTAGAGTCGGGATCATTTTGGCATCCGAATTTATATTATTTTATGGTCTTATGGTTGAGAGAAAAACAAATATAAGGGTCAAAGGGCCTATCCGCAATAACTTAAGGTTCAAAGTTGATATCGCATTGAGTACACATGTATAGGGATTAAGATAAAACCATTTTGACAAAGCAATCAAAGTCTACGATTGCTGTTGTGCTGTAATTGGATTTTAATTTGTGACTGTTTCTTTTTTCAACACTTAATTTTGAGCATCAAAAACTTGTGGGGGTCGAGGAGTGTATTCAATTTTGATATTATTATTACAAGGAAACACTTTATTTCATCCTTTTTTTTTAACAATAAAAGACAATAAAATGCCTGACCGCAAAATCCCTTCCACTTGACACTAAAAAATATGGTCACAATCGAGAGACACCGAGGCTGGGGGACGATAATGTTTTTTATATCAAATTATTTTTTATATATCTTGTAGGAACAGTTGTACCAAATGTTTTGAACAGTAACCACAAAGTGGTATAATAGGAACCATTTTAACGAAATGTTTACCACTTCGTAAGTGCTATTTTTTTTTTGCTATGTTATAATGTTTTCTATTTTGACTTGCGTATGCGATTGGTACTATTACTAGAGATTTTGATAAAACTTGACATTATACGATGATAGAGAATACGAAGAAATTTTATTTCCCTTAACTGCGTTCAATGTTCAGTGATATTTAATATTCAGCCTGAACCGCTGAAACGATTTTTGTCAGAAGGAATAAAATTTCTTTTAGCATTTGAGTCAAAACATAACATAACCACATAAAATATTGTTTTTATTAATATTGTAACTTTTTTTAATGTTATCACTGTTACCACTGGGACTCATTTGAGTCAAAAAGGACTCATGTTTTTTAGCTTTGCTCAGGGACTCATCTTTTTTAGATTTGGCTCAGTTTTTAAGAACGAGTCAATTTATAATGGGTTATCCATTTTTTGGTTTCAATTTTAAACTTAAAAAAAACACATAAAATATTTTTGTTCATGATCTTTTTTATTTTAAAGTTTGAACGTTGACATTATGTGTGAAACACTACATCATTTAAATAACCACCACGCGAATTGTTGCAAACATCGATTATTTTGAGGTAATTTTCGACCACTTTTTGACACATATTGGGCGGTATCTCAGCCATAACTTGACGAATGTTGGCTTTCAAGTTCATAAGCACGGTCTTTCGCGTAGCCCCACAAAAAAAAGTCCAGCGGTGTCAAGGTGGGCAGTTGATACCGCCACGACGAGAAATTACGCTGCCAGGAAATGTATCTTGCAATAAAGCCATATTCGCTCGAGTTGTGTGGCATGTGGCACCGTCTTGTTGAAATCACATATTCTCCAAGTCGTATTCTTAAATAGCAGGCGGCATAAAAAAGTCGGTTATCATATGACCATAACGCTCCTAATTGACGGTGACAGTCGTTCCATCGTCGTTTTCGAAGAAGTAAGGTCCAATCACACCTCCTGACCAAAGAGCGCCCCAAACAGTGACTTTTTGTGGATGTAATGGCTTCTCTTCAATTACTTGAGGATTTTCAGAATCCCAAATACGATAATTTTGTTTATTAACATACCCACCGAGTGAGAAATGTGCTTCGTCGCTGAAGAAAATCTTGTTCGAAAAATCGCCGTCCACCGCCTGTTGTTCAAGCACCCATTCGACGTATCTACGACGTTGTGAATGGTTAGCTGGCTTCAGTTGTTGTGTGAGCTGGACCTTATATGGATGTAGGTGTAGATCCAAATGCAAAATACGCCATAATGTGTCATAAGACATTCCTAATTCCTTAGCACGACGAAGAATTGACACATTCGGGTCTTCGGCAATACTTTCACTTACAGCAGCGATATTTTCAGTGGTGCGAGGTAAACGATGATGCACAGGCCTTACAATATCTGTAACCAATCCAGTCTCTTAAAATTTCTTCACAATTTTACCAATTGCTTGCGTAGTTGGACGATTATGTAAACCATAATCTCCTCTTAAAGCACGATATGTGGCTCTGGCAGAATAACCATTTTTGTAGTAGGTTTTAACAATTTTTATGCGTTGTGCGATAGTTATGCGATATATTTTCGTAAATGTCAGACTTGCAACTGAAAACAAAATTGTTTTAACAACTTAGTTTGATAGATGTCGAATTCCAGCCCTATACTCTCGAAACAGCAAAATGGATAACCCTTTACTTTAAAGAACTTTTATTTCATTCTGCAGAAACTATTTTAAAAAGATTAAGTGGTCTGAACTACGCTTCTATTTCATTTCCTTCCTTTGGATAAAACATATAAGAGTTTTAGATGGATGTTTTAAATTAAGATGTGCCTGTTCTTCACAGTATTTTTGAGAACATTTCTAACTTTATTATGAAATTGATGCGGTTTCCTCAAAGTTCTGGAGCCGCAGTAAGAAAATTTTTAGATTGCAGCTAATCAAAACAAAAAAGTTTAATAGATTTAAATTAGAAATTGTTCAAGTTATTATATTTGCGAAGGAGTTATGTGCCTCAAACGATAAAGTTTGGACTCCAGACAAAAAACCATCCCTTTGCGTATTTGTTTCTTATTTTTGTCTTATTATTGAATTGTTCCTTTTGTTTACTTTTTAAAAAATTTGGCGCAAAATTTTAAACGATTTAGTAAAATGTTAAAGCCACTTTTAGAAATTTACTAAGCTAAAAAGATGATTGAGCTAATTTTAAAAGATTTTAACATTTTAATAAAGTTAAAATCACGGAATGGCTACTTTAACTTTTAGCAATTTGCTAAATCCCTTATGGAATCTGATAGTATATCAGCCTTGCACGCGGGATGCCCAGGTTCGAGTCCTGCTGGTGTCCAATTTTTGATGAAAATAGAAATAACTAATAACTTTTTAGAGCACACGTTGGGTTGTCATCAACATATAATTAATTTACAACGCATAACAACAATAATTGTACTTGGCAAAAATTGCGTATTGACAAAGGTCCTCACTAGTCAACTGATGAGTCCATGTGAGATCGCTGGGACGAAACGCCAATTTTTGTTGGACTAAAGGCCGTTGAAAGCTATTTTGAATTAATAATTCAACAAGTCCAAATATTATAGTGCTAAGTCTTCTACTTGGCTGATGTATTTCAGTAGTATAAGGAATTTGTATTATTAAGAAAAAAAAAAACTTCTTATACAATAATTGTGTTCATCAAAATTCAAACCCTATAAATGCTCAGCTTTCTGCTTAATTAGCAATTTACTAGTTTAGAAAAGGTTTAAAAATTTTGAAATATTTATTCAATCAATAAGCACTTAGGATATTGCTAACTAGTAAAATGTTAAACCCTTGACAATGGGTTGTTTTTAAGACTGTTTAAGTTTTTAATCATAATATTCTTGTATATTCTCGAAAATACATCGTTTTTTTTTTGTGATATATGTATTACATGTATGTGATTTATTTAAATTCAGTAAACTTAATAGTAAATATTTATAGTCCAAAAATTCTTTGTCGGAATTTTTCTTCACTTTTAGAAAGTACTAAGGACATAAAAATCAAACTGCCCACCAAAATGCAGCTTTGTTGTAATTTTTTCGAAATAACGTCATTTTTACTTGCGATTATGCATTCGTCGAAAAAAAAAGTTTCGAGATATCAATCAAACATGACATTACAATGATAGCGAAGACGAAAAAAGATGGTCTAAAAATTCTGTCCGTCTGTATGTCTGTCTGTCTGTATGTATGTATAGACACCTACAGCCCAAACGGGTAGGCGGAATTGCTTTTAGGTATTGTACAGAGGGGTAATTGAATTTTTTATTTAGCTCAAAAAATAACGGTACATGCCATATAACCGTTACGTTCAAACCTATTTTTCTCGGAAACGGCTCTAACGATTTTGATAAAAATAAAATCAGTTAGGCTTTTTAGCTACGACCGATCATGTGGTTGAAAAAAAATTAGAAAACTGTCTAAAAACGGTACTTTCCATAGGACAGTTTTTTTTGCTTTCGACTATCTCATAAACGGCTCAACCAATTCTTTCGAAATCTCACACATATATTGGTTTAGGTTGCCCAAATTATACTGCGTACCAATATTTTTAATTGGTATTTTTTTGTATTTTTTAAATCATTTTTAAAAAAAATTTAAATTTATATTTCGAAAAATGCTCATTAATTTTTTTGAATTGAATTGGCGTTTTTGAATTGTTTTTGAAAAATGTTTTCAAAAAGTTTAAAAAAAAACCTTTTTCCCAAAAACTGCTCCACAGATTTTAAAAATTTTGTTCTCATAAATTCAAATTTATCTAACAAATAAAATGGCGTACTTTCTTTTGAGCTTAAATTAGTTTAAGTATTTATTTCAGAATTTTGAATTATTTTTTCTTTGATTAAGCCGATTTAATATTTTGTTTTTAAGTTTATATTATAATGTTTACGACTGTCATAATATTTTTGTTTTACTTACTTTAAATATATATTTATATTTTTAACAGAAATCTTTTGCATTCGATGTGATCGAACATAAGAGCCAGTTCGTGCAATCCAGTCGTGCATTTTATTTATCTAATTTTCCTTGACTATGATGAATTTGATATATTTTGTATGTTTTCAAAGTATTTATTTTAGGTATTAAAAAAAGGTATTATTATAAACTTAAAAGAAATTTTTTATTGGGATTCATTAGTTTTCAAAATGACTCATTTTTTCAGCCTCTGAGACTCATTAAAAATTAAACCTGTGGTAACACTGAATGTTATACCTTCCCCTTAAATGCTGTACGGATTACGATAAAAATTTGTATGCAAAAGCTCCCTAAATTCTAAAATAATACAACTTATTAAAATTTTCCAAGAAAATATGATTTTTTGGAATTTTTAAAGAAATCCATTTTTTCTTAAATTCAATATTTTGAAAAAGATTAGACGATTTTTGAAGTGATAACTTTTTATGGAAGGGTAAACGTAACGCACTATCAACTAAAGGAATTTTGTCTTCTTAAGGAGTGGACTTAGGAATCTGAAATTTTTAGAAATGATAGATTATATTGACGTGAATGTTTGGGAAAAAAATGGATTCCTAGAATGTCACCAACCGTAGGAAAACTGTAATATTGAGAAGATTACACATATCAGTCAATTACTTTTGACTGGGTATAAGATTAGA
This sequence comes from Philhelius pedissequus, assembly GCA_910595825.1. NCBI lineage: Eukaryota > Metazoa > Arthropoda > Insecta > Diptera > Syrphidae > Philhelius > Philhelius pedissequus. The sequence continues at coordinate 9,668,042 of OU343161.1, read as the reverse complement.
TTTGGTTTTTCTTTAATTAATAAGTAGACAATATGACGATTATTTTGATGTATCAAACATTAGTTTAATTTCAAAACAGAAGAAAAATATTCAAAATTGCCTGCTTAGTTCGAGTCATACCATCGATGTTTAGTGTAGAATCATTTTTAGTATGATACTGGGTTAAAAAGAGGATTTTGCTAATTTTAATCTTATAAACATTTTACTAAAGTTAAAATCACCGAATGGCTACTTTAAATTTTTAGTATCGTACTAAATGCACATGTCATTCTGCTTTGCACGCGGGAGGCCCAGGTTCGAGTCCTGCTGTTGTCAATTTTTTTTTTATTTTTGTAAATAATGAAGTTAAAATGATGAAAATATAAACACCGAATGCTTATTTAGAGCACATGTTGGGTTTCTATCAACATATAAACAGTTTACAATGAATACACACAATAATTGTGTTCATCAAAATTCAAACCCTGCAAATGCTATCTGCTTAATTAGCATTTTACTAGTTAACAAAATTTTAAAATTTAGGAAAAGTTAGTAGATACTACACATTTAAAGTAGCCATTCGGTGATTTTAACTTTAGTAAAATGTTAATAACATTAAAATTAGCAAAATCCTCTTTTTAACCTAGTAGGTATCATACTAAAAATGATTTAACTATTACTAAATCGTTTAAAATTTTGCGCCAATATTTCGAAAACGGCTAAAACGATTTCTTCAAAATTTGTATTTTGGTAGTTTTCTGACATTCTCTTAAATGTTTCAAATAATAACCTTTTCCTAAAAAGAGATTTTAAGCGTTAAAAAGATTTTTTTATTTTGCGTACTTTTTAAAGGTTATTTTTCATAGAACTACTTTTCATATTATCGACTTTCTTAGTATGTACGCGAATTTTCCCTTAAAGTATAAATAATAATCAATATTCAATTTTTTTTAAAAATATGTTTATTCGAGTTTTTAAAAATAAATGTTTTTTTAATTGATTATTTAAAAACAAGTGTCTGAATTTATTGAATTAAAAATTTATATGTAAGTACCTACTTATATAACAATATTACCTATTACCTAAATTAAATTGGCAATCCAATTTTTTTTTCCTAAAAATATTTTTAAAATTGTACTTACCTATACCTATGTACTACTACTACTAGTACTACTACTACTACAACTACTACTATTACTACTACTACTACTACTACTACTACTACTACTACTACTACTACTACTACTACTACTAATACTCTACTACTACTACTACTACTACTACTACAACTACTACTACTACTACTACTACTACTACTACTACTACTACTACTACTACTACTACTACTACTACTACTACTACTACTACTACTACTACTACTACTACTACTACTACTACTACTACTACTACTACTACTACTACTACTACTACTACTACTACTACTACTACTACTACTACTACTACTACTACTACTACTACTACTACTACTACTACTACTACTACTACTACTACTACTGCAACTACTACTACTACTACTATTATTACTACTACTACTTTTTAAATTTCTTTCATATAATCTTATTTATCCAAAAATTCAAATATTATCATTTTATTTCTTCAAACTATGATAACTAACGAATCTAATCAATTTTAGTAATTTTAAAGTTTCATTTGTATTGATGTAAAAATATATCTTTAATTGTCTAGTGGTGTCCAACTGGTATTGGTGACTAAATGCTATTTTTTTATCTTGAATACGAACGCATTTTGTGACAGCACCTAGGCAATACCTTCATAGTTTATAAATGTAATGAAAATCCATAATCTAGTTTAAAATTCATTATACTAAGAACAAAAGTAATCTTACCTTAATAGGATGACTAGACTACCTATACTAACAGCATCAAAGTCGTTAGCTACAAAAGCAAGTTTATATACGTTCAAGTCTAGCATTTTATTTCTCTCAAGTACAACATAAAATTTCAAAGGAGTTATTAGTTATTTTTCAATTATTCGTGATAAATCTAAGCTGTTGATTGTTAAATGAGTTTCAGCTAAACATGTTTGACTGTAGTAGAATAAGCCTCAAAATCAAAAGTTCGACTTCAACACCTGGAGAATTGCATAAAACTGCGATTCTGTGCCGATTTTTTGGTCAATTTACAAAAAAAAAAAAAAAAGAATTCGGTAATTGATGGTACCATAAGCGTCTCTGTGCGAGCTAGTTTTTCTCAAACAAAAAGCGTTTTCTGCATTAGGGTGTGTGCACAAAACAATCACACGTAGTTTTTTTTTATTTTTTATCTAACATCAAACCGGGCAACGTATTCCAGCGCTAATTGGGCCAACGGTGCAAGACGCTACTTTGGCCCGCTATTTCTACCATTCTAGTTGATAGCCAGGTCTAAGAAATAAAAAATTCTGCTGCAGAAAATTATGTTATCAATAAATTTCTTCTGAAACATTTCAGAGAGGGAGTTTTTTAGGCAGGTGGAGTCTAAAAAAACTCCTGATCCCATTTAATTACCATCGTTAAAGAACTAAATTTATTATTTTACCACACCATTCCAATACTTGGCCTAAAGAGCTTAAGGAAGCAACAAAACAATTTTCAACTTTATATACATACATATTTATGAAAATGTAATTTATTTTCCCAAACAATTTCATTGTCAAAATTTAAACAAAAAAAAACATAACCGTGACCATGGCACAAAATTGATGTCCAGCAATAAAAGCATGAGAAACGTTAAAATAAAAAAAAATTAATTAAAAGACGAAAACAAGCAAAATATCTAATGGCAATTTAAGAATTCACATTTGTTTCTGCCAAAATATTTAAATTATTCCGCAGTGTTTTTTTTTTTTGCACTCAAATGGAAAATGTAAGCCGAATTTAGATTTAACGGTGAAGTGGTGTATGTAGGTAGATGATTTGATTTTTTTTAATTTATTGAAAATTCTATATAAAAAAAATTTTATTTAAATATTCACCTTGGGAAAATCCTTTGTTGAACTGCACTAGGAAATAAAATAAAATAAATTTATAACTATATTTCATTTTAAAGGATTTTGCTTTCTCTTTTTTTTATTGAATAAACAACACACAACAAGAACCAAGAAAATGTAAATTCAAACTAATTGCACTAAGACGTGATTATTTTTGTGGAAAAGGGCCTATAGTTGAATTTTTACATTAAGTAGAAACGGTAATTTAAATTGATAGTCATGTCGTGAATCGTGATTATAAATGAGAGTGAAAAAGAGAGTGAGGAAAGGTAAATCTGAACGTGATAAGGAAACGGGATATTTCAATGTTGGACTTTTATGATTGGAGATTGGAGAATTTACATTGTTTTCTGTTACTTTGCGTAATTAAGAGACATTGTGATTTGTGATTGTGAACTTGTCAAGATTTTTGTGCAAATCTTGAGAGAATTGATTTTTTGTATATATTTATGGTGACAGTGGGCTAAAAATTTAAAATTGTGGGAACAAAATATCAAAGAATTGCATGTAAGACAAGATTTCCATTTGTGAAAAAAGAATATAATTGAAATATAAGCATAGACAAACATTTGTTTAAATAAGTATTAAAATGACAAATGCTTCGAGAGAATTTCATTTCTCGAAAAAGTTTTTTTTTTTTCAGTTCTTCCAGCAAACACAGGAACCGTTGTACCACACAATTTGTTTAATAAAAAAGAAAATTTGAATAAGATATTTTGACCTAATGTCCATATTAGATTAGGTAACTTAATTGAACGACTGTGTGTGGGTCACATACTAGTTCTTACATTCAATCACATAGTGTACGCACAAGAAAAAATAATATTTTTTTATAGATCCAAAAAATTATTTGTCGAAATTTTTGGTATGTAATATTATTTAGAATCAAAGGACCTCCTATCTAAGCATTTTGATCGAAATCCGTCGAACTCTTTATGAGAAAGTCGAAAATTCAAAGAAAATGGCTGTATTGCAGGTACCGTTAATAACACAGATTTTTTAATTTAGAATCGTTAAACCGTTTTCGAAACAATTAAGATGGTAGAAAAATTGTAGGTATAGCAGGTTCCGTTAGTTTTAGGGCTAAAAATTATTCAAAATCCAAATCTGCCGCTTAGTCTATAGATCGATCTTCAGACAGATAGCTAGACAGAGGGAATTAGGGGACTCACTTTTTTCGTGTAACCAATAATCGTAATGTCAAGCTAGATTAAAATCTCGAGTAAGATTTCATTTCCAAATGCAAAACTTACCATAATTATAGTATACATTTGTGACCACAAGCAAAAACCGCTTAAGTCTCAAAATGTAATTATTGGAAAAAGCACTTTAAAACTTTATTTTAAGTCTGGAAAAAATTGAGGCATTTAGGATACAAAAGCTATACAGATTCTGATAGAGGGATTCAACCGCAATCGTAAAAAAAATTTATCTGTTTTTAAATTTGTTAATTATCAATTTAATTGCAAAAAAGTGACCTCCCTTGAGCAAATGAAAACGTTAACTTAGTTTCCTTTCGATCAATGTTTGGTAAGTTATTAGTTTCACCTGACCATATATACTTATGTTATATGTTTTTTTTCCACTTTATGTTGACATTCATTGAAATTAAAACAACATTTTCGCGCTACTTGAAGCATATCAAACTTTTTTGTTAATTTCGACAATTTGGTAAAACAAAAACCTAAAATGGGTCGAGGAAATGCATTAACTGAGGAAAAAAAGACAAATCAAAGCTTATAAGGGCGCTATGCTGACTTATCTATTGACAAAATAGCTAAAAAGAAATCAACAGGAGCCGAACACTTATATCCAGATTTTTAAGCAACGAGCTTAAGTACGGAAAAGACCGCACACACAGTGTGCTTACCAAAGACGACTTATAACCTTAAATTTTTACGACTTTTTAGCAAAAACCAAAAGTGTGGTATCAACCCAAGTCGTACAACTATGACGTGTTATTTCAAAAGCTAAGCATTTAAAAAGACTTAAAATCAAGAAGAAACCACCACTTAACCCGGTTCGAAAAGACCAACGCTTCAATTATCTATACTCTGTTCAATTTAAATTTTCAGTATAGGGAATATAGGATATTTGCATTTCACTCTAACTGATAGAGATCCCAATAACTTCGTACTGTCTTAAAACTCTTACAAGGTTGCAGTAATTATCATAGTTAATTACCCCAAACGTAGCAATGGTAACTCTGATTCAATACGTTTATTTTAAAAGCACACAACGAGTACGAGGGTTGAGTGCATTGAGAAGGCACACAATCAGCAGTGTGTACTTGGAAATATAATTTGTATGTAAGTCAGTGGTTATTTTCAGTAGAATTTTCAGCGACAGGCACCAGAGTATTTGAAAAAGCTCTTCCATAAGACCAGTACTGAAAATATAGATTGAACAGAGTATAGCATGTTTGGTTTAGGTATCCTATTAATGTGGTGAGGAGTGTACGTATAAGCAAACAATTATAAACGCCTACAGCCCTATTAATAAATAACGCTTAGTCCACCTTTAATCCATGGACTTACAAAACCATGGAATAAGAGTTAGACCATAGACTAAAATTTCCTATTAATAAAAAATCGAACAAGATCTGCTACAATAAGTATCAACTGTACCTCTTTTTATTCTATGTCCCTCTAAATGTTGTTCTTAAATGTCAATTCTTATTCCATCGATAGACCACCGTCTTCGATGGTCAAGCGAAGGACTATGCTTGTAAAGGTCAAATACCAGGAATTGTGTTTTATTAATAATATTTCGCACGTAGTCCACGGAATCAGTCCTAAACCTTCTCCAGTCCTTGCTTATTAATTTGGGTGCTAGAGTTCTGGGCTATGTGTGTTTCTCTTTACCTATCGTTCATTTCTCGCTTCTCGACCTTTGTCTGCGAGTTGTCATTGCTTGGGTAAAAAGGTGAACCAGAATCGTATCGAATGGCTACAATTGAAGTTGTAGCTGTAGTACAAAAAAAATAAAAAGTTCCATGGTATAAAGAATACTGATATGATATTCCGCATTTCAGTATCCTATCCCTCTCGCACACATTGTCACCGAGTGACGTAGTTCACTCTAGGTTTGTTTCTGAATTTGTATTGTATGCATTTTTGTCACCAAGTGAAGTAGGGCAACGCTGAATATTATACCATGTATTCTTTATTATTTTTATTATTAAAAAGTTGTTACAAATATTTGTTGCAGTTGTTCCACAATCGATTTTCCATAGGATTGATTTGAGACCAAATAGCTCCACAGGTAAATAAGAATTATTTAGTTAGCTCGGCAAAATTTATGAAAATCTTAACTTTTAAATCGTTGAACAGGTGCTCCCATAACTTACTTAAGTCTCTTGGACAGAATAAAAAAAAAAGCTTTAAAAAGCTCTCCAGTTGCATTCCTTCCCTTAAGCTATTCAACCATAATACTCGCGCGTCTTGGAATGCTCGTCAGTTTACCCTTGATTAAATTAAGAAAAAAAAACATTCTGTTTCAAAATAACTTACTGCTAAATTTTAACGAGAATAGCTAAAAATTCTCATATAAATTTGTACAAAAAGATTTTGAAAATATTTAATAAAACGTACCTATATACGAGTATTATATGAAACTTTTAATATGGCCAAGAAAATTTTCACTAATAACATGCTTCAGATAAAAGTTACCGCCGTTTTCTGAAAATTAGACAAATACATTAGGAGGCATAGGATTATAAGATGAACTTTCTCAAAAGTCGAAAATGTAAAATTACAACATTTGATTAATTAATTAATTTCGCTATTAACGGGTGTTTTCTTAGACGTGTGGTTTCAAGAAGAAATAAAACGCATATAAATTTAATATTATGGCCAAAAAATTAGCTATATCATAAGGATAAGGGTTTCACATTATGCTTTAAAAATTATTTCGGGCCTTATGTCAGCAATTACGCGCAGAATATTCTATTCCAAGGCGACAATCGTCTGGGGCTTATCTGCGTAGACCAGCGACTTCACATAACCCTAAAAAACATATTCCAGCGTTTTTAAATCGCACTATCTTGGAGGCCACGCCACAGACCTACGACGCGAGATAATGCGCTCACCAAAAGTTTCCTTCAATAAATTGATTGTTTCGTTGGCTGTATGACATTTAGCGCCGTCTTGTTGCAACCAAATGTCGTCCACATCAACATCCTCCAATTCATGCACGAAAAAGTCATTAATCATGGCATAGCGTTCCAAATGGACTGTAACATTATAGCCGACTTCACTTTTGAAGAAATATGATTCCCTCTTGTTCCACTCCAAATACAATAATTTTGCTTATTAACGTACCCATTTAACTAAAAGTGAGCTTCATCGCTGAACAAAATTTTCTTGTGAAAATCGGGATCGGTGGCCATCTGGTTTTTGTAATAAATTTGCACGATTTGCAAACGTTGTTCATGAGTAAGTCGATTCAATATGAAATGGTAAACCAAACTGAGCTTAAGCCAAGTGACAGCTGTCAACACGACCAACTCCGAAAAAAGTATTGCCAGATTGAAAACACGTCTAAAAAAATTCAAAAGTCGAAAATTTTAAATTACAGCATTTTTATTAATTAATTAATTTCCACCATTGGACACCACTGCATTTAAAAATAAATTCAATGACCATAAGAATTCTTCTGTTCCCTCATTTTTAGTACTATTACTATTCACCTACTAATAAAAACAAAACAACATTCACGCTTAGTCTTTTTTTTCCTGATGCATGCCTACCTTGTATTATCCTCATATCCGTATTTCATTTCAGAGATTTCATGTTGGAAGTGAAGCAGCAAAATCCATATCCTCATTTCCGCTAGCCATTTGTTCACAGCTAGCCCAGCAACCTCAGCATAATATTGTTTCCTCATTATTGCTCGTGTCGTTGAATGTGCTAGATGAACAGTGAACACTGAACGCAGTAAGTACCTATACCTACTCCTTGTAAGTTTCATGTTTATTCATTGTATTCCTTAATGAGTCTGTGAAGTAGAAAACCAGAAGGTACAGCAGCACAATATTTTAGTGCACTTTGCACTCTATTTACCTGACACCGAAGAGCTCTATAGTTACAACTGTTCCTTTTACCACAGTTTTTCTGTGCTCATTGCATGTTAAACACAAATTATTTTGAAATTTCTACAAATATCGTACAATTCCAAAAATTAAACAAAACACTCCCATCTCCCATATAGTCTGCTCCATTCCTGTACACCAATCACACACTGTAAAATGAGCAACCGTTTCACCAAAACCGCTACTCCATCTGCTGGACTTCACAAAAGGGCGACTATCTGAACTTAAATAAAACAATACCTAAATAGGATACACGAAAAAAAAGGAATATAACTAAAAAAAAAAGAACAAAACTCTCTAGATTGGCTTTATTCCATCGAAACAGCGCTATGAAATGCAAATTCTAAGCAAATTCCTTTCTCGATAATTAACAGACGCTATATAGCATTGTATCGAACGTGTGCTCCCGCTCATGTACCACTTATAGCTTGATAGTTGCTACACCGTTCGCTACCTTGCTATATCCTTGATATATAGAAATAAGAACACCTAGCTATTGGGTAATGGCACGGTAAAAGTTTTGCAGACATGGTTTCAACAAGTTCCCTTTCCCATTCCCAATCCTTCCGCCCTCCCTATATACGAGTAGTGACTGGCAATGCCCTATAGAAATAGAATATTTTAAAAGCTATCCAACACTTATGCGGTAAAAGGGAAGTGTTGAGTGAGTTGGGCATGGACTGGGCAGGCATAGTGGAGTTCTGTTCATATTTATTTAAATCTTTTAATTCTGCATCAGTCTACACGTCCTGCGAATTGCGAGTGTTGAGCGAGCAGCATGGCTCGAGGAGGATCGAAAGTTTTCAGTCCGAGAGTGTGGTTTTCTCCACTCGTCATTGTAAGTCTTCCTGAGTTAGGTTATTCTCTTATACGGATATCCATAGGTGCGTAGGTAGAATCCTATTTTCTTTTTGTGTTTTGTGTATGTATGTATATGGCCCACTTTTTGGTGCTGTATAGTCATTTCCCTTGACAGTTGGTGTTTTAATGTGTGCTTTAATCCGGTGTAACAAGCATGGCGTATACCAGAGAATTTTTAAGCGCTATTGTCAGGAACAGTTTGTTGTGCGGTTTTATTATTTTAACTAAAAGAAGAAGTGCATGCGATTAAGACCCAAACCTTGCGGCAATTAGAGGAATAAATTCAAGAAAAAATGGGTTCTTAAATACCGAACTCTATGGAAGCTATGAAAAGTGCACAAAAGAATTAAATTTTTTTGTATTATCTCCAGTACCTGTACTTAGTGTAAGAAATTTCCATAAACTTTTAATTAATTTAAATTTTCACACTTGTTCCTCCACTCTGTACTTTCTTCCTTTTCATTTCTTCCGACTGACATTTTTAGTATATTAAAGGAAATATCATTATGGCAAACGTAGAGTTTTTATAACCTTTATTAGCTTGATCCCAAGAAGTTACATGATAGTTTAATTTATATTTGGGAGCGTACTGGTTTTTATAATTCCGTTTTTTTTTTCAAAAGTCTCGAAAAAAAAGTTTTAAAATCCGTTTTTTAAATCCCGCCTTTCAAAATCCTAGTTATTCAAAATCCTGCGTTTTAAAATCCCTGGCTTCCTGGCAATTCTTCCACTAATGATCGACTCTTGTAGTTGGCTGCAAAGGACTATTCAAGAGGGCGCGTGAGACTCGATCGGAAAAGGACCTTGTGATTTCCTGCAACTGATGTAGCCGTCCGACGTCAAATTTCCTCACAGTAGTATCCCATTTTGGCTTTCGTTTAGATATCCGTTGCCTTACCTTGGACAGGGCCGGACACACCATATGTGCAGGATGATCCAATGCACAGGGCTCAAAGTTGTAGGGGCGCATTGTCAAGCCATAATACAAAAAAAAATACTGAATATAGATATTTCCATTCTTCAAATTTAAGCCCGTCTAGCCTGTTACCTATGCCTATGCATTTCTAAAAGTAATCTGAGCGCAATAATTATCTTCCAATAATTTTAATTAAGCAAATTCATCTGTTCACACAAATGACCATTCTCACAATTACACGAGAAACTAATTTAAATAAAGTAAAAAATAAAAAAATCCCATCAGAAAAAAAAACACAAAAAAAAAGAATTCTTTGTTGATGATTTGTCTCATAAAGGAATATTCGCTATTTAATGTTAATATTTAATTACTATCAATATTATACATTTTTAGGTTTTCAAAGTCGCGGGAAAATAAAAAAGGTTTTGTTAAAAGTGTTATTAATTTTTATTAAAAAAAAGAAAATGGAAAAAAAAAACCTTCGGTGGCAGAAAATAGAAATAAGAATAAATCCTCTCGTATTTTTCTAATCGCTCGCAATGTGTTAAAATATTTTAATGATCTAGCTTTCAATTTAGTTATTGCCCTCCAAATTTTAGGCATAATACGGGTAACAGTACCTGCAGGAGAAAATAGTTTTTCTTTACTCAAGATAATAAAGAACAACCATGACAAGAGAAAGGTTGGAAGGGTTGTCTATAATGTCAATAGAAAATGAGTTATAAGAGCCTTTAGACTATGATGATCTTGACTTTTTTTTACCTTTAAAAACTTCCTAAAGTTTCTAATTTGTATATTTGTAAGAATTTAGTTAAGTTTTCTTAATCCTTTATATTTATTTTTCTTATACTTTTTACATAATTTACATTTAATATTTTATATATATGAATGTACATATGTTACTAAGCATTAGTCCTTCCGGAAATACCTCAATAAAATAAAACGCATTGAAAGTCTACCTCTTGGGTAATGTGGAAACGACATTTGCCGCCAAATTTATAGAATGGGGCGCTAAGTGTGGAGCTTGCGCAGGGCACTCATTTGACTCGGACCGGCCCTGACCTTGGATACAACGATGTAGTGGTCCAAGTCAACGTTGGCTCTTTGGAACGTTCGGACTGGAGGAGTGCCTTGCGTCGCTCGCAGTGTGGTCAATCTGATTGGCGGTTCATGGCCAGGAATTAGCTACAACAACGTTTCGCCCTACAAGAAAGTCGATTAACTTAAGTTCGTTATAGGAGGTGGTATCTTCCGATTGAGCCATTTAAGGTGTCTTCTCTTCCTAGTTGGGCATTAAAATCACCCAAGACAATTTTAATGTCATAGCTAGGGCATTGCTCATAGTCGCTTTTCCAGGATCTCGTAGAACGCCACCTTGGTATCGCCATCTTTCTTCTCTGTTAGGGCAAGCACGCATATAAGGCTAATGTTGGTGATGTGCTCGTTCACATAGTTGAAACTCATGATTTCTTGCCTAAGTCTGCCTCTAACTACGCCATATCTCAAACGGCGCTGCCCTTGTGGTCGGTTACAGTTACCGTAGTAGACGGGGCAATAAGTCAAGTCTCTTTTGACCGGCCCATCCCAGCGCAACTCTTGGATGACGTTCGTCAACAGTAAATCCGTCGGTATCCGAGGCTTTTTGTTGCTTTACGTGGCCGATAAATCACCCCGACGACGCGATATGGCACGTACCCCAACTTGGAGGAACAGACCCATACTCCAATAGCAGGGAGCCGGATTAACCGTTCCTTGTAGGCTTGAGTTAAATGACAGTGTTTTGTAATGTATGTACATTGAAAGCTCCCATTGCGGACACCTCACTTAGGCGGACAGTCCCCTTGAGCCGAAAAATTCTCCCGCCCGTGGATCTTGCGTTTAAATTCCATACATTTTATGATCTCTTAAGTGGACACTCCCTTACGTGGACAGGCACATCAGCCACAATTTGGTAAATTTGAATTCTTTTAGGCGGACAAAAAAAAACTTTTTCAGCTACACTTTGATAAAGCCAAATCAACTAACTTAACAAGGAAAACAATAAAATTGCAATGTAGTTAGTGTGTGTGTGTGAGGCCTGTGGTGTATGCGCCGCCATACGGCTGTGAGCTGTGAAGGAATGCATAACGAATTTTATTTCGGCAGTTGTCGTCTGTTGTTGTGTATCTTGTTTCTTGTATCTTCATGTTATTTTGATAAAACTTTTTCAGGATGCCAATAAAACGGAAAGTGTTCAGTTTAAAAGTTCTTTGAAGTTAGACCCAAAAAACTTCTGGAAATTTATAAATTCTAAAAATAAATGTGACGGGTACCCAGTAAACCTCATTTATAATGACGTAATCTTGAATACAACTTCTGAAATCTGTGAGGGATTTGCAAGTAATTTTAGCCAATCCTTCATTCATTCTCCTGTAGTTGTTGACGAAAACTATTTCCATTTTTTTTACGAAATTGTCCTCAAGCATCATTTAACAATATCACAAAAGAGCGTGAAAAAATTTTGAGCCTTTTGTCACATTTAAAAGAGGACTATTCTATTGGACCTGATGGAATACCACCTGCTGTATTAAATAAATGTAGGTCCATTTTAGCTCTTCCTCTGAGTAATATTTTTGAACTATCTTTGAAATTAGGTAAATTTCATTCAGTTTGGAAGAATGCATTTATAACCCCATTATATAAAAAGAGAGATAAAACCAATATTATCAACTATAGACCAATTTCTAAACTCTCTTGCATTCCGAAGTTGTTCGAACAGGTTGTATGTGATAGTTTGACATTTATATGTAAAAATATTATCTGCTACCTTCAACATGGTTTTTTGCAGAAACGGTCTACTGTTACTCCCTAGAAAGTGGTCAAGAAGTTGATTGTGTATACACATACTTCTCGAAAGCTTTTGATCAATTGTATCATGAGATTATCAAGTTTAAACTTATTTCATACGGGTTTCCTCCATCTTTCATCAATTGGATATCCTCGTATCTTGAAGATAGGTTATATCAAGTCAAATTCTGAAAATCTTACTCAAGACCCTTTATTGCCAAATCAGGTGTTCCGCAGGGAAGCCATCTTGGACCATAACTCTTTACATTGGCTATTAATGATGCTCCTCTTTGTGTACGCAATAGCGAAATTCTTATCTTTGCAGACGATATGAAGATTTATAAAAATATATCATCCTCATAGGATCGAACTCTATTGCAAGAGGATATTAACCACTTTGCCTTGTGGTGTGAAAAGAACAGTTTGAATCTAAACCCGACAAAATGTCAAACAATGACATTTTCAAGAAAACGTTCTTCTTCTTCTCATGACTATATTATTTCACGGCACATTTTAACTCGTGTTATAACTGTGCGGGACCTTGGAGTTCTCTTCACGCAAAATTTAGACTTTAATATCATAGTTAACAAGCCCAATTCAATGTTAGGATTTATAAAACGTTGGTCCAAAGAATTTGTTGATCCCAATGTTACCCGTGCTTTATACAACTGCTTGGTTCGTCCCCATCTTGAGTATGCATCGCAGGTTTGGACTCCTCTTTACGATGTTTATATTGAGAGATTGTTCAAAGAAACTTTACTCGTTTCGCATTGAAAGGGCTTCAGTGGAGTGATCCTTCTAATGCCCTCCCTTATGACCAACGTTTATCTATTCTTCAAATCCAAACACTGGCACAGAGAAGAAAAAACAATGATTTGGTATTCTTCCACCAAATAATAACAGGTGTCACAGATGCACCAGACCTACAATGTTCAGTTTTTCTTAATTTTCGGGGTGGAGGTTATAATCTTCGTGGACTTGACTTGATTAAAGTCCAACACATACGACCAACTATGATATGCATGAGCCCTTGATACGTATGGGTAGACTTTTAAATTGGAATTCAAACGTTTTTGATTTCAATATCAGTAAAATTAAATTAAAAAATCTACTCAAAACTAGTGTTCCACGCTCCTAAATGTTTTTTTTATTATATGTTATATTTTCATGTTGTACTTGTGTTAGTGTTATTTGTAATAGAGTTTGCCTACTAACAACTAACACTGCACTAAATGATGAGCCGGTGGTATTACACAGTTTTCTGTGTTGGCAAACACCTGGGGGTCAATTCCCGATCTGTGAAGATGTGAAGTGATAAATTTTATCACGCTTTCACGTTTAATTCGATTCTCGATTCGTGAAAAAGTGAAGTTAAACGCCAAACATTTTTCATATGATAATTTTTTTATCACAGTCAATTGTTTTGTGAAGAAAATGTTTCTAATCGAATATTAAGAAGAAAAACGGGATTTGGCACATGACAACTAAGCAACAATTATATTTATACACAAATTTATTTTGGTAGTAAGTTATATTTGTGTTAATTGGAGTAAATAAAGAAATTGTTAAATCATTTTGTCAAATTGTTAAACAGATTCACAACAGCCGACGCGACGGTGCTCATTTCCGCGACAGATCGTTGGAAACTACCCATTGCAAAAAAATGCAGAGCACTTTACCATATTTAAATGGCTTTGGAGCGCACTTATAAGTTGAGTGTTTTTCAATAATGCTCTCAATTCACGTATTAAATCCATGCATAAATGTTTTGGGAATCTATAAAGTTCAATAAAGTGCTCCTAGTTGTAACTTCGAATAGATTCTGCCCATCTCGAAGGGAAAGCCTCAATATCCTCACATAAAAAAATAATAAATTTTACTCAAAACAAAGATACTATTGAATATAATATAAAACCCACAATTGTTCAGTACGACGCCTTTTATTAATTTATTAAACGAATTATTATTCCGGACATTATTCTTAAGCAAATTTAGAAACTGAAATGAAATATTTACCTTTCCCAATAAAAAATCTAATCAGAAATGACACAATTTATCATTTAGTACTTTTTAGTACAAACTTTATCACAATGAGTTCTAGAATCGCATTAGGCGTGTGCGTGAAGTTGGAAAATGATAAACCTCTGTAAAAACTGAAATGATATTTTTTTTATCACTTCATAATTTCACAGATCGGGAATTGACCCCCTGGTCGCAAGACGGAGCTTGCTATAAGCTCTCTTCGACCAATTCCAATAGTGTAAAAAAAGCAAAAAATTGATGTGCATAACTTTTGAAATAAATTCTTGTTTTTTTTTGTTTTTTTTTTTAAGAATTTAAATTTTGTTACTTTTATCAGTATATATAATATTTACTTATATGCATAACTAATTTTAATTGGTTCTTTAATTTTTTTCCCTTAGACGAACAAAAGTGTGTTTACCGTCGCTGTCCGCCTAAGGGAGTTTTCACTGTATATGACTAACAAATTACAAATTGGAAATTTCTTAATGTAGTCGCTTAGAGAATGCCAATAAAACACAACTAATTATTGTTATCTATTGATAGATTTTATAGCACATAAGCGAAACATGAAAAGTGTACGTTCAGGTTATATTAATAAATTTGATAGGACTTCTGAAATTTCATGAAATCTGATCTGTCACAGAAACAGTAGACTTAAACAGTTTGCAATATAAGCTTAGCTTGTAGGTTCCTGCTACTTGATGAAGGAATTTAAACTTTACTCTTCGCATCGGGATATTGCCCTGAGGCAAATCTTCGCGCGATAGGTACTTTTACATAGACTAAGAAAATAGCACCCCACATCTCTTCACTAACGTGGATGTACGAAGTTAAAGCTGGCAAACTCGTTGTATGTAACCATGTATAGGTTATCCTTTTCGTGAAAATGTAAATTTTCAGCCCTTTTGGGCATAATTCCTTCCCTTCCGTGATTTTATTTGCATTATACCTATTTTTTTATTTTTTTTTTTGTTAAATTTTTCCGGCAGTGTAATTTATGTTTTATCTTTTCGATATAAATTAAGGAATGCTTTGCGGGTGACTGATAAATGTTATTTTTGTGATCAAAAGCGAATGTTTGTGTTTCCACCCGTAGAGTCCCACAGAGATACGAAAACACATATTCGATTGACTATTTTGTGTGTTTGTACATATAATAATGTACACATATTACATACATGAAGTGAAATGGGGGAATATTAAGTTTTCTCTTATTGAAAATCTTGATATTTCTTTCTTGAAAAAACAAATATTTTGAAAATGTTTATTTTCGATAGAATTTAATTTAGCAAATAATTTAAGCTATAATTTAAAATCAATGACTGCTGGCTGAAGCGGTGTGGTGGCGCGAAACGGTGACCTACAGTGGATTACTTAATAATAAAAAGTGAAAAATTCTTATTTTGATTCAAAAGAAAGAAAATTATATGATGAACTCATTCTGAAAAAAAATTTATAAAATTTAGGAACTTCATAACACAGGCAATTAAATCATTAGGGTTTGGTACAGTGTTGCCGAGTCTCATGATTTAACATGATTTTCATGATTTTTCAACTTCATGTCATGAAATCATGAATTTATTGAAAATCTCCTGATTTTTTTATATTTTTCTCAAAAAAAAAAAAAAAAAAAAAACAGATAACTTTCAAAATTTGAAGACAAATGAGGCGAATATTGTATGATATCGACCCATGCAACTGCTTTGTTATAATTAATTTAGGAAGATTCAAACAATTACCTATTCAACATTCATGTAATTTAAATAAAAGTCAAAAGAGAGCGAACAAAATAAAAACAAGAAAATAAAAAAAAAGAATAGCAAACCGTCTACAGTTATTTTTATGTGTTGTTCTTTCGTTTTGATTCTGAATCGGAATTCAGTTTGTTGAAGTAAAACAGTCAATGGACACATTTTTAATTAAAAAGAAAAAAAATATATATCCGAATCCAAAAACCTAAAATCTGGGAACAATTTTGAACAATACAAAGCTTTCAAATTTTCAATGCCGTTGATTGTTTTTCTGAGTTAAAGTTTAGCAAATTTATTCAAGATTTAATATACTCGATTGAGCGGGTGTTAATCACTTGGTGGAAATTTACTTTTGTCAACATTTTTTACTTATAAGAAATTTATAAAATAAATAAAATAAATAAATAAATAAAAAACTTGTTTTTTCCACAAATTTGTAAATTTTTTATTGGCCAACGCGCTTCGTCTTAAGAGTGTCCTGATGATGTCCTCTGAAGACGAAACGCCAAAAAAAATTAACAAATTTATGGAAAAACCAAGTTTTTTTTTATTTATTTATTTATTTTATAAATTTCTCATAAGTAAAAAATGTTGCCAAGATTTAATTTTAACAATAGTGTATTCAAAGATATGGAATCTTTGTCTCCAATGAATGTTGTAAACTAAAAATTCCAATCAATTTTTCCATTATTAAACATTTTCCAAATTTAGTAGCTGAAGATTTTTTTCAGGAAATATATAAAGAGTGGAGAATGCTTGTTAATTCTAACATTAAAGTAAATGACAAAGTAATAAACGGCAAAGAAGAATTCTGGCAATATTTTGGAAAAATTAAACTGGCCGACGAAAGCTTGTCACATCCAATTCTGACGAAATTTGTTTTTGAAATCTTTTCATTGCTACATTCTTCAGCTAATACCGAAAGAATTTCTTCAAAGGTTACTCTTTTCAAACCAAAATAAGAAATCGACTTGAGGTCGATTCAATCATGGGCTTATTAATACAAATGACCTCCTAAAATCATTGATGATTTCGGACAAGTATACGTAAAAAAAATCCCACATGTTAGCAAATCGTCATTTGACCATAGAAAAGGAATAAGACAAAAAGGGGAAAAGTCTATGATCATAAATTTGCAGTGATTTTTGTATCCTCAATGAAGATAAAGCAATCTCATGATTTTTTTGTAATCTCATGAAAAAAATTAGAATATTTTTTTTTTATTTAATCGGCAAAGCTGGTTTGGTATGCGAAAACAACGACCTCTGGTAGAATGATTATAACTTCTTTTCCACACAAGCAATGAAATATAAAAAAAAAAAACACAGTGCTAAAAATCAAATAAATAAAATCCTAGATATCAATTCCACACAAAAAAAAACATTCAAACCATTAAAACAATACTTAAAAAGAATAACTTCCCAAACAGAATTATTGAAGAACTTATGAATAATAAAAGCAATTAAAATAAAATGCACGACTGGACCGTACGAACTTGCTCTGTATCTAACAAATTTAATGTCCGAGAAAGTCGAAAATATGAAAAGTGGTTGTATGGGAAGTAACGTTAATAAGTACGCAAAAAAAGTGTGTTTTCGAGAAATACATTTTTTTCTTAACGGTTTTTTAACATTTGTATGGGATGTACCGTTGTTTTTTAATTTAGAAAAATAGATTTTTCTACCTGTTCAAGATCATGTTAAAAAAATAAGAAATACGAGGTTTCGAAAAAATCGCTTGAATCGTTTTCGAAAATTTGAGCTTTAAAAAAAAAATTAATTTCCAACAAATTTTTTTTGAAAAACTTTGGTTTATAGTGTTTAAACTTTCTAGGAGCTTCTGTGTAAACAATGTCTAAAAAATTAAATTAACCGTTTCCCAGAAAATCGAAAACCAAATAAATGGCTCTACCAGAGGTACCAAAAATTTAATTTAAAAAAAACAAAAAAATATTAAAAGGTACCATTTAACTTCATTAATGCAATGATTATTTATTTTAATCGCTGAAGCTGTTTTTGAGAAATTTAAGATTTTTTATCTTGGCCAAAAAAAATGTATGGGAGCTACTGTTATTTGTCGTCTTAAAAAAATGAAAAAAACTTGTGGGCATACTACCGAAAAATCAATATGTAGCTTGAAGGAAATCCACCGAACAGGGTTAGGCTGCAGACTCGAGGACAGACAGACAGACGGAATTGGAGGACCCACTTTTTTGGTGTTCTCTATGATCGTAATGTCATGTTTGATTGTTAGAAAACGTTTTTTTTTACGAATACATAACTTGCCTTATAATACCTATAATCGCAATTAACAAAACAGTCAACTTAATTTAAAATCGGAAAAAGATGCACTTGGCAACGTTTTCCACTCCACTGTATATATACCTGGCCACTGGCCAGCCAAACAACAAGAGTGGTTCTGCTAAAAGGGGAATATTCTTAGTAAATCTTGGGTAATATGGGCAGAAACCTAAGATAAATTGCATTTTGGTAAGATTTTTGGTATGCGGCCAATCTTTAACAGTGGAAACCTTTTCCCGGTTAATAAGTGGCCCCAGTATTTAACAGCCTTTTGGAAAAGGTGGCATTTTTTTTGTAGAAAGCCTTAAGTCTGCCAAATTAAATCTAGAAAATACTGCTTCTAAACAGTGATTTTTTAAGAGCTTGGTTTTTGAAAATTCAAAAAAACACACAAACTTGTAAAAAGTGAATGAAATTTTTATTTGGATCGATAAATCAATTTCTGCCATTTCCTTTTTAAAAATAATTTCACTTAAATGTTGCCCGCGGCTACGCTTCAGGTGGTCCATTCTGAAGGTCCAATTTTGGCAAACTTTTTCACACATTTCGGCCGGAATCTCACCAATGACGCGTTCAATGTTGGCTTCCAAAGCAGCAATCGTGTTTGGCTTGTCCCGATAGACAATAGAATTAACATAGCCCCACAAAAAATAGTCTAACGGGGTCAAATCACATGATCTTGGTGGACAATTGACTGCGCCAAAACGTGAGATCAACTGCTCACCAAATTCGCCTCTCAATTGATGCATGGTTTCGCGTGCAGTGTGGCATGTGGCACCGTCCTGTTGGAACCACATGTCGACTGAGTTCAATTCTTGCATTTTCGGCAAAAAAAAATCTGTTATCATCGAACGATACCTTTCTCCATTGACCGTAACCCTGCGGCCTTCATCGTCCTTGAAGAAGTACGGCCCAATGATGCCGCCTGCCCATAAACCGCACCAAACAGTGCATTTTTCGGGATGCATTGGTAGCTGCTGAATTGCCTCTGGCTGCTCTTCACTCCAAATACGGCAATTCTGCTTATTCACGTATCCATTTAGCCAAAAATGAGCGGAAAAAAACGGACGTAGCTTGCGAAACACATTTTTCACAGAGCACGAATTTTGATAATAAATTTCAATAATTTGCAAACGTTGTTCAGGCGTAAGTCTATTCATGATGAAATGGCAAACAATACTAAATCGAAATGTCAAATGTTCGTGGAATTTGTCATGTGTGATCTGTAAAAAGTATAAACGTCAAAAACCAAGTAGCAAAAAAATCACCCGTTAGATTTCTTAAGGCTTTCCCAAACGACTGTGGGTGAACGACGATGTCACCTACTTATCTATGGCAAGCAAACGTCTGAAGGAAAACCTTGTAGTATCAGCTCTATTACACGTTGGAAGGTGGCTCCTCCATTTGCTAGTCCATTAGGTTCCATCTCTGCTAAAACTTTCCTCGCTTCCTCTCGTTTGGCGAAAGGCAATCATCTTGCTGACTGCAAATTTTTAAACGCAATTTCTTGCTGCTAATTTAATTCTGAATACCATCTCTCAAAAAGAGCTTGTACCACAGGGTGTAAGTAGTCTTCTTCCAAATGATCTGTTCTTACCTTCAAGATGGAAAATCTTGGAGCAGCAATGGTTACCACTTTTTCTTGCGCCAGAGAGTCCTCCTTGATGAATATATCAGCTGCTTTCACAATAATTTTCTGTTTTATTGAATTACAAATTTCCCCACATCTGACACCAATGTTAATTACTCTCTAGCCAAATAAAAAATAAACGTCTTTTAACTTCAATTTTCTTTATTTTTCTAACCTCCCAAAATCCCAATTTTTTTTCTTTTATTCACATTTATGAAAATTCCAAAAAAAATACGTTGCATCACTCAGCCTTCATTTGCTGAGAGTGCGTTTACTTAACAGTATTATAAAATTGTATTATTTATAATTTTATAAAGATCCAATAAACCATCAGAATTGTTTTAATTCGCATAAAGAAAGATTAATGATTAATAAAGCCCATAATAAAATCAAATACATTTTTTTATTTTTTTAATAAATGCCATATTTCATGATAAAATATTACACTGTCTATTAGCAGACAAGCCTTGGAACTTCTAGAATTTTAAATTTGTACTCACCCACATGCTTTGTGACATGATGATGATGTTCAACTCGCCTATAGAACAAGGGGGCAGTTTTTATGATAAATTCTCCATTCCCACTGGATTATTCAATATGGATTTGCATTTTTATTTGTTTAGATTGTATTTTCACAATTCACGATTATCTTCGAAATTATTAACCATAAACTTCTGCCTTTAAACAGGAAATGCGCTTTGTTAAAATAACAAAATTAACTTAGCGTTTATTTGAAAAAGCAAGCGTTTTTCACTTAGAAAATTCTTTGTGTTTTGTTTTGAAAGTGTAGACAGCGAAGTGGCATTAACGTGAAATAAAACAAGCACAATTACTCGTATACTATTCAGCATACATAGATACACGTTTCAATAGAGAGAATACAGAATTTAGAAGAGGCCATTTGAGTTTATGGCGATATTTTATTACAGCGACTTTTTTATGGCAAGACTTTTGTCTATGATGGGATTGGGAATGGGAAAGGACTATCTAAACTGAAAATGGACTTATTCAACCGATTTTTTCCAAATAAACAATAAAAAAAAATAACAATAAATACAATTACTTGGTCGTTCGTTTTTGTTTTGAAACACCACCCAATGCAATAAAATTTATTTTCCCTTGCTCTGACTGGCCAAGTTTATAAACGCTATATATAATAGTCCTCTTAAAATGAGATTACTTCAAAAGAGCTTAATGTACTTTCATTCTAACACGTTTTTTTTTTCAAATTAAGGTGCGCGCCGGCCGTTAACAGGCAGTATCTGAAGTTCGTGGTTTTGACATAAAAATCCACGCAGATAAAAGGAAGAGAAAAAGATTTAATGATTCATAAAATGGGGAGGAGAAGATAAATGTTGATGTAATTTGTTTGCTTTAAAACGGTACCAGTGTTTCGAGCCCTTTAAGTTATATTTGATTGTCATCTTAGAGTCATTTGTTGTTATTTTTAACTTGTTTTATGGAATTTTTACAAGTGAAATTATATTTAGAGGGGAATTGTAATTGTACAATAAGACATAATAACTACTTTTTGGAAGTACATGCTTAATAAATTTATGTGATTTGTAAGTTAAAACTATACTACTTCCCAAAAAACTAGGCAGTACAGGCAAGATAGGACGTTTGCCTCTCATTCTTGCTACAGTGAATTGCATAGATCCGTCACCCAATAAAGCTCTCACAGAGTTTTTCTAGTGTGCATTTTAAATGAACTCAGATATGAAAGAAAAGTATGTAGGGTTATATAGGAATTTTTATTTAATCGTTTTGCTTATAAAAATTTTATCTTTTTCCACACCACCTTGAGGTAAGATAAAAGATGCCAGTAGGCCAAATCCTTTTGAAATAAAAAAAAAAGTACAAATAAAATATTTATTCATTAGGATTAATAATAAATTAAATAACAAAAGTAAATATAAGTTCATCTTTTAAATAACTACATTTACAAAATATTCAGAAAACTAGTTGGTGCTGGTGGTGCTCCTGCTACTGCTGTTGCTATCTTCACCTAGGCTTATAACAAGATTTTCTACAGAGCGTTCCGAAAAACTGTACATTTCCCACATTTTCGGCTCAACCATCTGCTTGACATGTCGGATGCCATTTTAAATTCACTTCATAATACTCAAATAATGTTCTTCTTCGAAAAAAAAAAAATTAAAATTAAAATTTTGTAACTTCATTTTAACGTATTTTGCACACATTAAAAAAAAGTGTAAAAATGAAAATACTCCACGATAACACTCATCATTCAAAACTTTTTTTAAAGCTCTCAAATCAAAAGCACTTCAACAGAAACCTAAGGAAAAAAAACCGATCGAGTTAACAAATCGACGACACGGGTAACTCTGAAAGCACATCAATGTTTAAAGGGGGTTGAATAGCAGTAGCAGCCACAGGCCACAGCAAACGCAAATCAGTCCACATCACACTCATATGTGCGCTGAGTAGAACGTTGGGTCTGCATCAGATTTTTTTTATTATTTTATATAATTACGGACGGGCAAACTTTTTTTATGGAGAAGTTTTTTCAATTTAGTATGGTGCAAAAATATGACACCCTAATGATTTTGAAAAAGCTTTCCCATAAGAAGTGTACGTAATGATATATAATGCAATTATGCAACAAGTAAAAAATAAATAAATAAACAAATGCCGTTAAGTAATAGAAAACATTAATGTAATAAGTATAATTAATCGAAAAGATAAATAATTAAGTAAAATAAAAAACTGGATGAAAATAAAATACAAATAATAAATAAAATAAAAAAAAAAACGAAACAAATACTTTTTTTAGAAATTCTGAGCAAAATATTGAAAGTATTTTTTTGCGAAGGCATTAGTGTTGCTTAAATGCTTAATATTTGAGGAAATTGCGTTCCACAGTTGAATAGCATGCATAAAAAACTGTCGAGATGTTACAAGAAATCTGTATCTTGGCAAAATTAGTTGAATTAGTTCTATTACTACATGTAAATTGATTAAATCGAAAAGATACTCTTGTTCCTTCGTATGTATTTATAATCTTATGTAATAATAGCAAGGATCTATATTTTAGCAGAGAGGTAAGAGAATAGCCCATTATTTTCTTGGTGTTGGCCGAGATGTGATTATTTCTTCTCAGATTAATAAAATGCACGACTGGATCGTACGAACTTGCTCTTGTAGCTAACAACTTTAGTGTAAAGTAGTAGCTAACCACTGAAGTTGTTAGTGGATATATGTAGTCTAGTTTAGTTATCCTGTGCAGGTTTAAAGCCGAAGTAGGTAAGATTACCTTGATTCTAAATGAATTGTCGAATGCATATGATTAAAGGAATGGTGACATAGGTAACATCCTACAAATGTATATTTAAAAAGATTTTAATTATGTAAATTAGGAGGGTAATGTGCACCTACCTACATAGATGGCGCCTAAGTATGTAAATATATGGACATATTTATGTATATATTTTTTTTTATATTTTTGCACGCGCTCAAGGGATTATGAATACCATTTATATGTTTTTAAGACAGCGCGGGCATCCGGTGAAAGAAGAGAAAGAAGGATAGGAAAGATAAGTGGCGCGATGTTCTGAGACTAGGGCTGGTTGTTGTCTCAGATTTATTTCCAGGGATGGCGGCTGAACTAATGCGGAGAGATATAATGTGTCTTATCTACTTATGACCCTTATAGTTGTTGTTAGTGTTATGCCTTAACAGCATGTAATGAGTGAACCAGAAATTTATTTTATGACAATTTTTAGAATTGGTTTTTAATGGAATATAAGAAGACATAGACAACGGCAGGAATCGAACCTGCAACCACGAGGTTGACAGGCGAGCACACAACTATCGCTCCACGGTCACCCCAAAAATTAAACATACATATATATGTATTATATTGATAGTGAATGGTGTATAGGTGGGTAAAAATCGTGTTTTAAACTGATAAAAAGTGCTAAAACGATCACTTAAATCAGTTTCTTGAAAAAACAAAGAACCCCATTAGATGCCACGGATCAATGAAAATTTTATATAAAAAAGTACCTCGAAAATTTTAGGACGGATTTTGATGAAATATCGTTTTTCATTTTTAGTTTTTTGAAAAAAAAAAATTTTTGCAAATTTTGGTATGCAGTTTTGTAGAGTTTATTAATATACATATGACTGTAAAATTTA
Organism: Philhelius pedissequus; assembly: GCA_910595825.1. NCBI lineage: Eukaryota > Metazoa > Arthropoda > Insecta > Diptera > Syrphidae > Philhelius > Philhelius pedissequus. The sequence goes on along the minus strand of OU343161.1, from coordinate 9,643,492 downwards.
AGGTTATTTTTTTTTATTAGTTTTAAAAATATTCAAATATTAATTTTAATTATATAAAAAATGTTATTTAAAATTTTAATATGCAGAATTAGCTTGGCTACCTAGATCTTCTCAGATATAAAATTTTACGGAAATCCAATGTACAGTTACTGAGAAAGCCAGAAATTTAAAAAACCGTTATATGAAAAGTACCGTTAATAGACTTTTCCCGTAAATTCGATTCATATCAAATTATAGCTATTACCCACAAAAAAATTCTCAAAAATTTTTATCAACATCGTTGGAGCCGTTTTCGAGAAAAATAAGATTTTTCTTCAAGGTCATATGGCAGGTACCGTTATTTTTAGGCCTAAAAATAAAATTTCAATTTCCCCTCTGAGGAATGCCAAAATAATCACAAATGCCAAATTTGAAGGTAATGGCTTAAGTCGTTTACGCTGTAGGCTCATTTATACATACAGACTGACAGACAGAAAATTTTTTGTTGATCACTTTTTTAGGCTTCTCTATTATCGTAATGTCATGTTTTATTGTTAGAATTTTTTTTTTTTTACGAATGCATAACTTACCTTATAGTACCTATAATCGCAAGTTAACATATATCGAGCGCAGATATTATAAGCGACATTTAATTTCCTTTTAGATTCGTGGTCCATGTTAGCAAATATTTCATAGCTACAGAGTATAATAGATAATACAAAAGATTGCACAAGTTTAAGTTTGACATTGGTAGGAAGATATTCGGAAGTTGGACTGAGGCCACGGAGGGTACCATAGATCTTTGACACTGTTTTCCTGATATGCACATCCCAGTTTAAATTTCTGGTAAAATAAACTCCGAGGTTCTTTATGTTGTCAATGAATTCTACTGTGGTTTGTGGTAATTCGTCACATAATCTACTTTTGTCAATAATCAAGGCTTTTGTTTTAGAGGGATTCAGATGCAGCTGGTTGTAAACTGTCCAGGATATTGCTTAGTTTTTGATTCATTTTGTCAACGGCTATTGTTTTTTGGAATGTAGGAAACATAATGTAAATTTGAATATCGTCAGCGTATATATGGTACTCACAAGTCGAAAAGCATTCAACAATGTCATTGGTGAAGCAGGAAAATAGCAGGGGCCTAAGGACGGAACCTTGAGGAACACCTAAGTAAAGACTTCGACAGGATGATTTTCTGTTTTCATAAAAAACATTGTGACCTATTTGAAAGATATGAATCAATTAAACTATAAGCTGATCTATCGAAGAAAAATTTTCTATTAAGTTTTTCAATAAGAATACTATGATTGACACTATGAAATGCCTTAGAAAAATCTAAAAATACTATTAAGCCAAATCAAACGAATGTCCTCGGAAACCTTGATGTGGTGCAGTTATATCTTGTACTAAATCCTGATTGATGACGAGTAATAAGATTATAATGGTTGAGAAAACATTTTATTTGTTTGCTTAATATTGTTTCAAACACTTTGCACAAAAATGGGAGGATTGCAATCGTCCGACTATATAACGGAACCATCTGTTGAAAGTTTTGGTAAAGGCAACACTTTGGATACTTTCCTACAGTCCGAAAAAACGGACGTAATTATTATTGTGTTAAGTGATTGCGTTATATGGGGTAGTAAAGCGGGTAAAAGAATTTTTTATGAAATCAGGTTTTATATCATCGGAACCAACTGCTTTCGATTTTATTAAATCGTGAGACCTACATCAAATTTATCAACTGTTGACAACGAGAAAGCATTTGCATTGGTGCCAGGGTCAGAATGATTAGAGAAATCACTGGTGATAGAGCTGGACGGACGTTAAATAAATTGGCTATTTAGTTCTTCAATGTCCATTTTCCTGGGCATAACCCAGCCTGCCGAACATTTTTCCAAACTGTCAAACAATGTCAATAAATAATTCACTACGAATTTTCAATTTTACAACTATAGAATCAGCGCTTCGCAAGTCAGGTGTAGAAACTTCTAAAATATCAATATTGTTTTCTAGGGGTTGGGGTCAAAATACTATATATGTTATAATACTGTATTTAGAATACTATATCTCAAAATACTGTTGTAAGTGAAAATTCTGTGTTTTAATATTCTGGTTTGTCAAAATTCAGTATTTTAAAATTCTGTATCTCAAAATTCTGTATTTTTTTTTCTTTTTCGTTTTAATTTAATTATATGCCTGTAAGACCTAAGGTCTTATAAGTGCAACCTGAATTGCATGGCACTAGTTTGGCACAGTGGATTTGAGAACCAGGTATTGACTGTCTCATTTTAACCCACGGGCAGCATTCAATTAAAATTGGAGGTATAGAAAAGAATGCGCCTAGCGTGGGGATCGAACCCACACGTCTAAGTTAGCAATCAAGCACTTTATCCACTGCGACATTGCCATTGCCACCCATTGCCTGTAGTGCGCACTTTTTTACATTATCAAAACGATTTTTATTTTCAGCCTTTTCACAGCATTTTGAAAAACAGAATATTAAACATACAGTATTATGACCATACAGTATCATAAAGTATCATACAGAATTTTGACCATACAGTATTTTAAAATACAACATTTCGACCATTTCCCGTTTTTAACAAAGATTGCTATTCTACCGGATGGATATCTCTCATTCTATTCAGCGTATAAATTATAGCCCGGAATCGAATAATTGCATATTTCATGGTTAAAAATCGATATTTCAGATAGAACTATAACATCAGGCAATACTTTAAAAGAATTATGTATGTACTAGCTGACCCAGCGATCTTCGTTCCGCCTAAATTCATTTATGTCAAGAAAATAATAATGCCGAGCAAACATGCACATACACAATGCTGTTTCATGTAATGCGGTCAATTAAAATTCTTTATTCTAATTATTAAATACAAAAAATAACTAAATTAACAATGTCTATGTTTTTAAATCAAATCAAAATGATTTTTACTGAAGTGCTTTATGGTACAAAACATTTTTAGTTATATTTACGGGTGCGTAAACGTACAAAGTGGTAGGTTTGGCGATAATAACATATAATTGACCATGTGAGAAACATGGGAATTCGAGATTTATGCCACAAACTTCCAGCCATTGTCCCTGCGACTTATTGATTGTCATAGCAAAAGAGCGACTCACCGGATATTGTAGACGCTTAAATACGAATCGCAAATCTTTCGCAATAAGCGGAATCCGTGGAATGAGAACACCTTCGCCTTTGAATTTTCGCAAAATCATGGCTTGAATTAGAATTGATTTGATGTTCTTCACATTCAAACGCGTTCCGTTACAAAGTTTTGGTACATTGAGGTTGCGCAGCAAAATTATAACTGAGCCGACTTTCAATTTTAAATTGTGTGGCGGAAAGCCCGGAACATCCAAAGAATTCAAAAAATCCGTGGGTTAGTTGGCTTCGTTTTCATCCATCACGAAGTCCACGAATTTGAATAAATGATTTGACTTTTAATGACAAAATTCAAATGATCGGCATCCTTGTTTTTCGCAGCCAAAATCACTTGTGAACTCAGCCAATCAGAATTAACATAATTTTGAACAATATTCGGGAAAACATTCGCGATGAAATCTTCCGGCGTTGTTAGTTGCAAAAATTCGGCGGAAATTTAATCAGGCCGGTGACTAAGTCCACTGTTATCACGCCATTGTCGATCGCCAATAATTGCCTGGAGAACTCTGCAGGGAACTGGTCATTTCGTAAAGTGATTCACATATTTGTTTTCAATTGCAATTTCTTCACGTAGGCCGATGATTTCAGGCAAGTGTTCAATTCATCTGCCCGAGTTGATCTTGGAATGACAGGCAGAGCTTGCCGAAAATCGCCTGACAGTAAAATCATTCCACTACCTAAACGTCATTTATCATTTCGTAAATCTTTCAACGTACGATTTAAGGCTTCCAATGAACGTTTGTGATCCATTGTGCACTCGTCTCAAATGATAATCTTACATTGCTGCAAAACTTTCGCCATCGCAGAGTTCTTTGAAATGTTGCACGTAGGTTCTTTATTCACTTGCAGGTTCAATGGTATGTTCAATGCAGAATGAGCTGTTCGACCGTCTTCCAACCACGTAGCCGCTATCCCAGAAGAGGCGAGTGCTAAAGCAATCTCAGATCTCGAAAGTATAATAGAAAAAATCAGTGAAATCAGGAATATTTGTCCAGTTTCACCTGGTGCATCGAGGAAAAAAACCATTTCCGTCATCGACTGCCTGCATTAATTCATCGTACAATTGCTTTTGTTTTTGATTCAACATTGGCACATTTGGTCGAAGTATGCGTCACTCTCGCTCTATTTCTCGAATAAATGTGTCATGCAATGGCCGATTTGGTCGTGGCATTCCCAATTTGCACAACAAATTGCCACTCAGAAACAGACACATGTCTTCGATCAAAATCAAAGCTTCGTTGCGCATTTCATCTGACATTTCTATTTCATTATCATTAGTCACAGTGCGAATTCGATCCTGGACTTCAATTTTTTCTGGAAATTTCACGGGATTTTCCTCCAGTATCTTATCTTATGACCTTTCTTGGGCCAGTACGAATTTATTAAGCCCTACAACGTGAAAATCGAACGAACAGTTCCCGAGATATGCCACAAAAAGAGGATGATCCCTGGTTTTCCAATTTTCCTGGAAATTTTTCAAGATTTTCTTCCAGTGTCCTTTGTTCTTCCTTGGGTCAATACGAGTTCATCAAGCACAAAATCATGAAGATGGAATAATCAGTTCTTGAGTTATTCGATATAAGCAAAAGCTATCAAAATTTTTTCTCATACTTCGATTATTTTGACGAATTATAAACAGATCATTTGAGGAAGACTCATAGCTTAAAGCAACAATGGTATTACTTGCACTACAATTATTACTAAGATCAAATAATTCATTATGAGGTAACATTGAAATACTATTATTTATAGAGGAAGAAAAATAAATAATAAATAAATAAAATAATTATTAAAATTTAAATGAAAAAGGACTTCCTACAATCGTATCAAATCCAAAAATATTTGTTTGCCCCCAACCTGATAAATATAGAGCATCCATGCTTGGCAAACCTATTTCTCTGACCTCTGCAAAGTTGGGTATATAAATTTGTTCATAATTATGCCAAATATTTGATTTTATACCATATTCCATTGTTCGCTTATAACAAAGGTATAACTTTCACAAAACAACCATTTTAATATTTAAATTTGATAATTTGAATTAAAATCAATTTAATATTAAAACGCAATCAAAATAAGCTTAGTCTATACCTACGCACTGGAGTCATTAAATATTCACAATATAAATAAATGCTAACAATGAGTTTCTTTCAAATTATTCCAATTTGCTCGTAATCTCACCAAAACCCTATGAATGTCCTTCTTTTGATAAAGTCCATTGAATTTTACTACAGCCCCGAGACGACCGACGACGAAGGACGAACTTTTGTCGTCGTCAATGATTCGACATCGCAAGCTGATAATAATCGTTATTAGGCTATATATTTATGTAAATGAATATTGTGATTGTTTTGTTTGTTGTTTTTGTAGTTGTGGATTTTCAAGTTTTCAATCAGAGATTGGCTAATATTGGGACATCATTATTCTAGCACCAAGATTTTATTATTAACTTTTCCCTAGGAGTTAATTTAATCTTTTTTATATTGACAAATCATTACGGAGACCAATATTATGGTCGTGTCGTTGCCAATATTATCTAGTTATTCAGTGCTTATTTGAACAAATAAATACTTAGAATCATGCCACCCGATCAATCGACTAGCAGTCACCCTATTTCTCGCTGCGATTCCCCATCCTTTCATTATAAATCGAAGCAAATATGTATTTACAACAGCCCCGGGTTCAAAATGTATGTTTTATAATTGATTCCAATAGAGGATTGCAAACATGACTTCGATAAGCTAGGTAAATAGTTCCCCACAAACAAACTCATTTATTTGCCCAATACTAGTTCAGTTGTATTGGAAAAAGGATAATATGTACGTATTTTTAGTGGGTAATAGAGCAATTGAATGGCAGCAGCATCAGGACTATGACAAATACTAGACTAGGGTGGGATTGTATACTTTTCTGAACGATTCATGAGAAGTTGTATGAAGTCGAGGAAGTGTTCTGAATACACACATTGCGTGTGCCTTCTCCAGGGCCAGTCTAATTTAATACGCAAACCAAATGATTGTCAAAGGCGTTCACATATTCACGACTCGTGATAATTAAATAAGATCCGTGCAAGTTATCTTTTCCGAAACGAGATATGATAGCGAAAGAAATTTTCACAATAAATTAAAATAATAAATTTTTTATCTTCAGCGGATCTCATGATTCGCGATATACATACATACATAGTTACAATGGCTTAAGAAAAATATAGGCTGCAGAAATAATGTCTGCAATGATGTCCGAAATAAGTATGGCAAATAGAAATGCGGCCTAAAGAACGCGGAATTGTTGTATCAACTGAAATTGACCGCTATTTGCTAAAACTATGTAGCATTCATATATTTCAATTCGTTAAATCCTAACGTGAACAATATGTTTATAAATAAATACTTAAAACTACTTAACACTAAATTTCCAAGCTATTGTAAAACAATATCTTGAATTTTAAATTTTTAAAATTGTCATTTGGTGAAGCCACTATAAAATTTATTAAATATTTCAACTAATTGATTGAGAGGGCATCAGCACCATAGTTCGATCTACTAAAAATTTGATTCAGTGGTCTTTGAAGTGGTATACTTGAGCGACTAAAACTTAAGACGAAAAGAACCGATGGTGATGATACTGCTCCATTTATTATTGCTGCTATAAAACAAAATTGTAAATATTTGCTATGATTGGCCAAAGAAGGAAGGTTAATTAAAGCAAGTCATTGAGATTAAGGGGACAGAGGGCTTCCACGGAACCAAGGACGAAAACGGAGACAAAAGCGCAAGAACCTCCTCTGAATTGCTTCAATTCTCATTATATGTACAGAATAATAAGGCGCCCACACTACACATGCATACTCAAGAATTGGTCTCACAAATGAAACAAAAAGTAGTTTGAGAACATAAGGGTCACGGAAATCGCGGCCAAATCTCTTAATGAAACCAAGATATGTACTTGCTTTTCTAACTACAAAACTAATATGGTCAGAAAATGTAAGTTCCGAATCTAAAACACCTCCCAAGTCAGAAAAAACAGATACTCTACTTAAAGAACAAGGATCAAACATAAAATCAAAAACAATTGGAACTTTCTTGCATGTTAAACTCATGGTTTTACAGTTGTCAACATTTAAAACGAGACGATTAATATTGCACCATTCCCTAAATAATTTTAAGTCATCTTGCAAAATTAGACAGTCAGATTTAGAATAAATTCTTTTGAAAAGTTTAATGTCATCAGCATATATAAGGACAGACGAATTTTTTATGATCGAAATCATGTCATTTATAAATAAAATAAATAAAATTGGACCTAAATGACTGCCCTGGGGGACACCAGAATTCACTACAAACGGAGTAGAACATTCATTACGAAATATTACTTCATATTTTCTATTTTCTAAGTACGATGAAATCCAATATAAGAAATTGTCGTTAAAACCTTGACGAAACAATTTAAAAATTAGTGTTTTATGACACAACTTACTAAAATCAGTAAATTTACAATCTACTCGTACTTGTTCACGTTTCTCAAAAACATCTAAACAAAATTACGTAAAATTAAACAGATTGGTAACAGTAGAACGCTTTTTCGCAAAACCATGCTGGTTATAATTGAACTACAATGAAAGGAAAGGACACTACATACGATTGACTTAAACAGTTAAGGTATTACGGATAGCTTAGCAATAGGTATATAGTTCAATATTTCATTTTTAGGACCTTTCTTGTGAATTGGTACAATAAATGAGCTTTTCCAAATAGTTGGAAAAAGCGAACTTTTTAAAGACTTGTCAAAGAGAACACTTAAAGGGTATGACAAATAAGAAACGCATTTTTTTAAAATAGAGGATAGCACACCATCAGGACCAGGACTAAAACACTCATCCAGTTTCACTTATATCAAAATTAATATCATTTAAATGCGGAAAGCTTAAAACTGAAGAAGAAGAGTAAGTAGGGTTTATAGTGCTTGAATCATCAAACGCTTCTCTGAAATAGCTTGCAAACATGTTTGCAATAACTTTTGGTTCATGCCTAGATGATGACGAATTTGACATATATTTAGGGTACCCACAAGTTTTTTTCTTACAATTGACAAACTTCCAGAAATTATTTGGGTTAGATTTAAGTTCAGCTTCCATTTTATGAATATACTTATCATATAAAGAGTTTGAATAGTCATTAAATAATTGTTTGAGGATAAGGAACGTTCTAAACGGTGATTTTTTAAGAGCTTGGTTTTTGAAAATTCAAAAAAACACAGAAACTTGTAAAAAGTGAATGAAATTTTTATTTGGATCGATAAATCAATTTCTGCCATTTACTTTTTAAAAATAATTTCACTTAAATAATGCCCGCGGCTACGCTTCAGGTGGTCCATTCTGAAGGTCCAATTTTGGCAAACTTTTTCATACATTTCGGCCGGAATCTCACCAATGACGCGTTCAATGTTGGCTTCCAAGGCAGCAATCGTGTTTGGCTTGTCCCCATAGACAATAGACTTAACATAGCATCACAAAAAATAGTCTAACGGGGTCAAATCACATTATCTTGGTGGCCAATTGACTGCGCCAAAACGTGAGATCAACTGCTTACCAAATTCGCCTCTCAATTGATGCATGGTTTCGCGTGCAGTGTGGCATGTGGCACCGTCCTGTTGGAACCACATGTCGACCGAGTTCAATTCTTGCATTTTCGGCAAAAAAAAATCTGTTATCATCGAACGGTACCTTTCTCCATTGACCGTAACCCTGCGGCCTTCATCGTCCTTGAAGAAGTACGGCCCAATGATGCCGCCTGCCCATAAACCGCACCAAACGGTGCATTTTTCGGGACCATTTAGCCAAAAATGAGCCTCGTCGCTGAAACGGACGTAGCTTGCGAAACACATTTTTCACAGAGCACGAATTTTGATAATAAATTTCAATAATTTGCAAACGTTGTTCAGGCGTAAGTCTATTCATGATGAAATGGCAAACAATACTGAATCGAAATGTCAAATGTTCGTGGAATTTGTCATGTGTGATCTGTCAAAAATATAAACGTCAAAAACCAAGTAGCAAAAAAATACCCTTTATAATCATCATCAGATCTTGTTTGATTATATTTCACCCAAGCTTTGTTTCTTTTATTTTTTAAGTTTTTGAGATGCGAATCGAACCATGGTGGTACATGCCAGTTTTTACGAGATTTTTTAAATGGAATTGTTTTACTGACACAGTCAAAGAGGGTATTATAAAAAAACATTATACATATCATCAATATTCAAATTTAAAAATAATTGGTTAAAGTCTTTGGTACATAATAAATCAAACAAATTTATAAAATTACACTTACTAAAGTTAAATTCAAGTTTGTCAGAAGAATAATTATTAATTGGAGAAGCCATATTTAAATTAAGTGTAATAACTAATGCAGTATGATGTCGATCTTGTTCTATAAGTTTAACAGCAGAAGCTGTTACTGCAGTTTCAGTACGTACTGTGTCGGAGAAAAAAATTAAATCGAGAGTTCTTCCCAAACGATTCTTCGCTCCATTAAACTGGCTAAAACCAGTTCTTTCTGTAGGGGGAAACTTTATTGTCATCTCGTGATAACGTCTTTTGAGTTATTGCGAATAGTTGCTCGCAAATTAACTCGCTCCAAATTATAGATTCTTTTTTTAATGTTGACTCTTGACTAATAAGATTTGCTATGCTAGGTTTGTGTTTTTTCCACTAAATCCCGAAAACAAACCCTATGGAAGAAGTCTAACACAGTAAGATCTGCTAATTTCGCTGGTAAGTCCTACAATCGTAGTCGTTCGTACTTGCTCTTATCTTCGATCATATCGTATGAAGAAGATTAATATTAAGAACCTAAATATATTCTTAAAGTCGTTTTTACTTAATTTTTTTATATACAAAATTTCTTTATTTTTATACATATTTAGCAATATAAACTTAAAAACGAAATTTAAAAAATATCATTAACACGTTTTCGAAATATTAAATTTTCAAAAAAAATTATTTTTTCTTTCAAAAATCCCAAAAAAATATTTTTCGAACATTTTGGTATGCAGTACTAATTTTAATTCGAAGGACCTATTATATAAAAACGTTGATCGACATCCGTCGACCCGCGTATGAGAAAATCCTACATCAAAAAATGTACGGGAGGTACAGCTAGTAACAAAATATTAAAAAAAAAGATTTGACCAAAATGTAGACTATAGCTAAAGTAGCGCACACACTTTTTTAATCAAAATCGTTAGAGCTGTTTTCGAGATAATTAAGATGGTACCGTTATTTTTGGAGCTTGATACAATTGTCAGGAAGACGAAAGGAGAGACTTAAATTAAATTTATCTGAGTACATGCCTCCATAATCGGTTTTATCTATCCTTGTAAAAATGAATCGACACATCGTCTGACAAAGTCACGTCCTCCCATTTGAATCTGGAAGGGATTGCAACTTCTAAGTTTTTGTAGAAATGGAACCATGTGGTGTAGTCAATGATACTTGGAATTGGTCTAAATTAGTTTAGAAAAGTTGAGTGCCATATGTATTGAGTAACTAACTATACATCCACTGAGCGTATTTTCTTAATTAAAATGAGGTTTCCAGCTAAACTTCTTATACATATAAAATAAAACCCAGATATTTTGCTTCGTTGGAGAATGTTGGAATTCCTTTTATAGTTTAGTGATGTATGTGGTAAGTTTTATATTTCCATTCTGTCAAGTTGGTTAATATTTTTTAGGCATTCTGTAAGAGTTCGTTCAAGATAAGGGACGCTTTTCTTATACAGTAATAGCAGCATCATTCGCAAGGGCAATCACGGACATATACCACTGCATAGCCGTGAATACCCCTGCTGACAGACCTTAATGCAGAAAAGTCGCACAGTTTTGAACTGATAATCCAGTTCAACGCAGCATTTAATAAATTAAATGCAAAGTTTCGAAGAAATCGATTAAAGTGTTTTCGAAATATTAAGTTTTCAAAAAAAATTGTTTTTTCTTTTTGTATTTCAAAAATCTTAAATTTTGGCTTACATTAACTTTTGCATGAATAAATTCAAAAAATCAAATATATGGATTATCGAAAACCAAAAAAATGGTTCTTCTACATTTTTTTTTTTCAAAAAAAAAATATATACATACTTACATGTACATTTTCAATTAATTTTTGCTTGCGTTCATATATATGTATGTATGTAGGTACTATGGGACAAGTCTTGCATTTGGAAAAAAAATCGAACTCGAGATTTTAATCAAAATTGAAATTACGATGATAGAAAACACCAAAAAAGTGGGTCCCGCAATTCCGTATGCCTGTCTGTCTGTCTGCAGAACGCTAACCTAAACGGCTGAAGCGATTTTCTTCAGACTTGGTATTTAAGTGTTTTAGGTGATTGTCTAAAATAGATTTTTGAATCGTTTTTTTAGGTCTACCATCTCAATTATATCGAAAACGGCTCTTACGATTTTAATTAAAAAAAAAACTGCGTACACTATTTTGGTTATACCCTACATTCTTGGCAAACATTTTTTTTTAATATTTTGTTATTAACGGTACATGCCATGCAAGCATTTTTTGTATTTTGAACTTTATCATAAACGGCTTGATATGTATTTCGATCAAAATTCGTATACAGGAGGCCATTCGAATTCTAAATAATTCTGCATTTAAAAAATTTAAAAACAGTTTGCGTTTTTGAAAACAAAATATTTTTTTTTTTTTTTTTTGAAAATTCAATATTTCGCAAAAGGGTGGAAGATTTTTTTTAAATTTATATTAATGGGTTATCCATTTTGCGGTTTCAAAAGTAAACGTAAATAAAACACATATTAAATATTTCTTTTTTATTATAAAGCTTGAACGTTGACATTATATGTATGTGAAACACTACATCATTTAAATGACCACCATGCGAATTGTTGCAAGCATCGATTCTTTTGAGGTAATTTTCGACCACTTTTTGACACATATTGGGCGGTATCTCAGCCATAACTTGAAATGTTGGTTTTCAAGTGATCAAGAGTTAAAGGTTTATCTGCATTAATACGGTCTTTCGCGTAGCCCCACAAAAAAAAGTCCAGCCGAGCCGTGTCAAATCGCATGATCTTGGTGGCCAATTGATATCGCCACGATGAGAATTTACGCGGCCAGGAAATGTCTCTTGCAATAAAGCCATATTCGGCCGAATTGTGTGGCATGTGGTACCATCTTGTTGAAACCACATATTCTCCAAGACGTATTCTTCAATAGCAGGCGCCAAAAAAGTCGGTTATCATATGACCATAACGCTCCGAATTGACGATGACAATAGTTCCATCGTCGTTTTCGAAAAGTAAGGTCCAACCACACCTCCGGCTCAAAGAGCGCCCCACACAGTGACTTTTTGTGTATGTAATGGCCTCTCTTCAATTACTTGAGGATTCTCAGAACCCCAAATACGACAATTTTGTTTATTTACATACCCACCGAGTGAGAAATAGGCTTCGTCGCTGAAGAAAATTTTGTTCGAAAAATCGACGTCCACCGCCTGTTGTTCAAGCACCCATTCGACGTACCTACGACGTTGTGAATGTTCAGCTGGCTTCAGTTGTTGTGTGAGCTGGACTTTATATGGATGTAAGTGTAGAACCAAATGCAAAATACGCCATAATGTGCCTTAAGACAGTCATAATTCCTGAGAACGACGAGGAATCGACATATTCTGCTCTTCGGCAACACTTTCACTTACAGCAGTGATATTTTCATATACAACGAAACGATAATGCAAAGGCTTTGCAATATCTTTAACCAATAAAGTCTCTTAAAATTTCGTTTCAATTTTGCCAATTGCTTGCGTTGTTGGACGATTATGTTAACCATAATCTCCTCTTAAAGCACGATATGTGGCTATGGCAGAATCACCATTTTTGTAGTAGGTTTTAACAATTTTTTTGCGTTAAGCGATCCATTTTCGTAAATTTGAGACTCTTAGCTGAAAAAAAAATGGGTTTAACAACTTAGTTTGACAGATGTCGAATTCCAGTCCTATACTTTTGAAACGGCAAAATGGATAACCCTTTTTTTTCAAAATATTTAAAATTTTCTCGATATAGTGAATCTCGTTCGAGTGAACTATCCAATATAGTGAACACCCAAATTTTATACAGGGTACTCTAAATAGTGAATAAGAAAAAAGCCCCAATATAGTGAAATCTAATTTTTATTCTCAGAATTTTCCATCTACAATGCGTCCATAGCTTGTCGATAGGGTTTTACAGTTTAGTTTCATGTCGTTTTAGCCATAAATGCGTTTATATCTGTGTCCTATTTCATCAAAGGATGCAGTTATTTGTATTGATAAGGTCATAGAATGGGCGGTACATAATAATGCAGATTATTCTGGCATTTTAGTTTAAAACATTTACAAAAAAAAGTTGTCCAAAACAATTTAAAATTAAAAAAAGACAAACGAAAGTGACGAATTATTTTTCTACATTTTAATTTTTTGTAATACTAGTACAACAACAACGAGTAACTTTGTACCCGATAGTTAATATTAATTTCCAACAATTTGTTTGTTGTTGTTTCTATGAGTTGTAGAGCTTTATTTTATGTTTTTTTTTGTTAATCACGTGATTAGTTCTGGAATATTTAACTATGAAAAAATTCAAAGCTGAATTTTGGTGGAGAGCTTCATTTTTACGTCCTAAGCTTTTCCTGAAAACTACCCTAAATTTGGAGTGGACCAAAAATTTAAGAAGGGGGGAGGGTTTGAAATTCTCTTTTTCTTCCAAATTACTCGAAAACCATAGGTTTAAGTGTGGAACCGGAAGGGTAATGCTGCCATCATAAAAATAATAATTTATTTTATTTTGTTCAATTACTCCCAAAACCTTTATTTTTCTCAAAATTTTCTAAGAACAACTTAGAGACAGTACAATTTTCTAGAAAATGACATATTAACGACTTTTGTATGTCAATTCCTTCTTAATATAAAGCGTACCATAAAATCTGATTGCTTCAACGAATGAATTTAATATGTCTATTTTTTGAATTTTACCCTCTTTCCCCCTCTCTAAAATTTTTTGCTCTGTTCCAAATTTAGGGTTATTCTTAGAAAATGCTTAGGACATAAAAATGAAGCTCTCCTACTAAATTCAGTTTGACTGAGTTTTTTCGAAGTGAATATCTTGTTTTCCTAGACTAGAAATGAAATGTTCATTTTTTTCTTATATTCATAGAATTTTTTCAAAGAATTTTTAAATATACTTACATATGCTTTTTGTCAAGCCTCACTCTGCCTATTTTTTGTATTTAATGTTTGTAAAATTGCTTATTTACACTAAAGAAATATAACAAGAGTATTTGTACATCACACTACTCAATGTATGTCGTTTTTATTAAATTTTGCTTTGAAAAACTATAAAAATTCTCTCTCGAAATAGTGAACAATTTCGAAATACTGAATATGACTGGTTTTTATTACTTCTCTATATCGCGCGTTTTTTTATATAAAAAATTAAGTGAAGAACGACTTTAAAAATAGGTTTAGCTGTTTCTATTAAAAATATTTTGCATACAATGTGTAGTCGTGCATTTTATTTTCTTATAAAAATCGTTGGAGCCATGTTTGACAAATTAAGCTTTACCTTTGTAACTTTAAAAAATGGCAGTTGCCGTCATTTTTGGCCTTGAAAAAAATGTTGTTTGTCTAAATTTTAATACACAAAAATTTTATGAATTTTTTTAAGAACAATCTTAGAATTGGAACCAACTAATTAACTATGTTAAAATTTAAATTTAAAAACATTATTTTAAAAAAATCGTCTTCTCGTTTTCGAAGCATTAAACATAACTGTGTTTTCAATCATCCAAAAAAATGTGTACATATTATAAAAAAAAATAAAAAAAACCTTCTTAAAATTCAATTCATTTTCGAAAATTTAATATCTCGAAAACAGGTCGGCTATTTCTTTTTAAATTATTTTCATAATTTTTTTATTTATTAATACATTGGCCTATACCAAATTTTCTTCTTTTTTTTAATTTTGAAATCAACGTGTTAGGAAAAACTACGTTTTTGAGACTAAATATTTTAAAAACAACTTCTTTAAACTTGACAAACAGTGGCTTTTGATTACGATTCAGGTAATTTTTTCTTGGAATAAAAATAAACATCATGAATAATTATAAAACCGTCAAGAAAGATCTTCAATTTCTCTCTTTTGCTTACTAAGGATAATGTAGTCATGATCAAATACAATAATTTTCAAACAGTTTTGAAATTAAAATATAAATTGACTAGGTACAAGAAACTGTAACAAATTTGCATAACTTTTTTCATTTCTCACGCGGGACTTGCTGGACAGGGCCCAATAATAACCCGAGCCGGCTATGGTTTCATGTTGCGAACAGATGAAAAGCTTTTGATCCCCTAAGCAAACCTCTTGGTAGCTATGTATATGTATATTGGTATATCATGCGAATAGTTATCGGTACAATGTCTTCTTTCGATTAAATTAAAGCAATTGCAATAAAAATAAAGAAAAGGATCAACAGAAGAAAGGCAGCGACACAAAAAAAAAATAGATAAAATAAAAGGAATTTCGAAAGAACATTTGTGCGATATCCTTATACCTACTATACCCATTCACGAAGCAGTAATGGCTTCTTTTATTGTTCAATATTTGGGATGTTGGGCGATGGCTTGACGATATCATCAGTCTTGAAGTTTATTCAACCGAGGCCCAAACAGGAGCCGATGAGGAGCATAGAAAATATGAAACATTGTTAGGTATACGTGGAAAATGCCCGCGGGCAGGACGAAACTTAATGACACGAAAAGAACATCACCAACATCAAAGACGAGCGCGGCAAGTGACTGAAATTGATTTAGTTGGTATATTCAATAGCCAACACACCCCTTGATGGCTCCCGTTCAGCCCATATTGAAATCACCATATAATAGGACCAACAGTAAAGTGACGAAAAGATAAAACAATTTTTACCCTAATAATGCGAATTAAGGACTCGCCTTTGACAACAAGGCCAAAGAAAGGGAGAACTAATCAACGATTATTGCATTTCCCCTAAAGGAAAGATTTCACTGTTTTTTTCTTCGCGTTCGCTTATGTAGTCCGATTCGAAATGAATACGTAACTCTCGTATACCTAACCAAGTCAATGTTGTAAAAGGCTCGAAGCAGGTACCCCACATAACATAGTACATGAACGAAAAATTACGGTATGTATATTATGATTGGGGGCATTTGGAATAAATGCACACATATAGACATATCTCTTGGTGAAAAAGAAAAAAAAATTATATCCGTGGGTACGTATATCCTTGAATGTCCTTGAAAAAAATGTTACACAATTAAAGTGTTGCTTTAGGTTGCTTACTTGAAAAAATTTTTTTTTTTTGAAAGCAGAATATGTGTTATCCTTGATTGCCTTAGACTGTTATAAGGCAACATCCTAATAGCTAACAACGTGCTAAGAAAATTAGTTTGTCATAAATAATCACGTCGTTGTCGTTGTCGGTATGTCGTAGCTACGCGAACATTATAACATACACAACAAAAAGCGTAATATAGGTACCCAAAAGAGAGTCCTTGGTAATGGGACATCAATCTCTAAAGAAATGGCATGGCTTCCTAGATGCCTCTGAGGGTAGTAATCTGTTTCCCGTTTCTTCGCACGTAATTTGATATTAATGAGTGAGATACTATGTTAAGGTCAAATGAGGGGTATTTTTGCCATATTAGGTATGTTGTACTTGTAACAAAGTTATACACATTGCATTAATATGAATTGGGGTTGAAAAGATAAGGCTTTAGACATTTAGTTAATTGACACTTAATTTGGAGCCGGTTACATGTAGGTAGGTATAATTTCTGTTACGTGAGTTATGCAAGAAGGTACACCTCTATTATTATTAATAATAAAAGTTTTGTTCTTTCAAGATTGACAGACGGTTTGTATTATGGGTATGGACTGGAGTTATGATTAAAGTTTTCACATTATTTTTGTGTCTTAGGTTGGACAGGGGCCCTTAGGGTAGATATCAAAACCTGTCAACGACATAAAATATTTAATTATTCTAAGATGCTGTATGTTGATTATTCCAAGAGGGAAGACACAAAGATAATAATAATGACTTAAACTATACATTATGCCTGTTTGGGTAAAAGTACCTAATAGAAGGATAACAAAATAGTCAAGTTATAATGGCAGATATCTTATCGACTCTTGTGACAATGTGTTGAAGCTTGACGTATTATGAAGCCTGAAGTGAGGATCTAAGAAAGAGTATCCTACAGTAGGCAACCCTTTTATTGTCCTTCTAATCGAAGTACTTCCCACATTCATTAGGTTTCGTGATAGTAAAGTCCGAAAAATACGGGCATATTACACTTTATTTTACAATTCAAGTATATTATGTTTCGGCTTCAGCTTTATCAGGAATCGAATCGTTTAGAGAAAAATATTTTGAAATTATTTCAAATGCATAAGGTAGACCACAGTTCTTGTTTCTCGAACTTTTCTCAAATTTGACTCGCTCTATAGTCTATATGTAAGTAGGACGTATGTATAGCGATGTTAGTGACCCGAAAAATAGAAGATAAGCTTGCATCATTGTTAACCTTTTAATCTATAAATCTTTTAGCTTCTATAAGGTTTGAGTAAGTTCTATTCGATGCTTAAATCATTTATCGAAGCTATATAGAAGCTGACGTTTTTAGTTGGCTATCATTTGGACTTTTTGTGTTTCGTGAGGCGTTAAGACAAAAGAAGTTGTACGAAGCGGTACACTTTTTACTACAGACCTCCGATTTTATAAATTATGTAATCAAATATATCCAATAAGTATGCTACAATTTCAAGATGAAAAAGTAATCCATCGCTTAGGAAGAAAACATTGCATTACATTTAGGCGCAATGTTTTATTTGTTGTCCTAGTTCACATTTGGTTTGTCCACCAATTATAAGATAGGGAAGTCTGAGTTTACGAATACGAACTCTTCGGCGTTCGGCCTTACCTGATGCCGCATACCAACCTAGTGTACTTTGAAGGTAGAATTTCCAAAGTAAACACTACTAGTAGTTACTAAATTTTGGTCCGAAAGATTTTTTTAATTTTTTCTTTCATCCACTTTCTTCTACAGTGATATCCTAGACAGAGACATAGGTTTCCTCTAGTTTTGTGCTATGAACAAAAAGATTAATTTCCAACTATTTATTCCAACTTTTACCCTTCTTCTAAGTATATCGTGGCAGGTTTGTCTCTGTCCAACGCGGGTCAGTTACCTTTTATTCTTATAGATTTTAACTAGAAGCAGCGTTTGCCAACGGCTAGTTCCCACACCAACACTTCTTTTAAGCGTCACGTAAGCCGAGTTCACTATCGTAAGTGACTAACCATTTATTACTCTAGCCTAATGTTAGGGTCCGAAGTCATTTATAGTTGTCTGCTGCTTTTTTCCTTGATCCCCTCCCGCTAATTCTTCTAAATTACTGTAAAAAGCATACATGTATTTAGCGTAGGTATAAACATATATGAAATACTATTTTAAGAAATCAGACTTCTAAAAATTGAGAATTAAATATATTTGCGTAAATAAAAGTAAACTTTTGAACTTTGATCGGAGCTTACTATCATCGCCCTAAGTTTTAATTGCTTTCTTTCGTTTCATCGCCCTAAGTTTTAATTGCTTTCTTTTGGGATCGACACTAGACAGCTATGAGTCTAACCAAGCCTTGACAAAAAAACATCACAAAGTTTTCAGTTTGAATCCTTTAATGCCAAAAAGGTAATATCACTGCTTTTTGCACTCAGAATTTAAATATAATATTCTTTAAAAAAAATGACTTCAATGCATTCGATAAGAAAATTCACATAATTAGTAAAGTCAAACACTACTTTTTCGTCATTTTTTGTCAAAAAATTGTTGTTTTATGTATTTTCGTAGAATGTTTTTTTACATACTGCCACAGTTTCACAGATTGTTATCCTTCCATGCTATTTATTTTCCATATTTTCCTTATCTTCTACACTTTCACATTATCTGCCTTAAACTTCCACACTGTCCACACTAGCTATTTTACCCAATTTTCTATAATTTTTACTGTCCAACTTTCATTCGTTCACATTGGGCTTTTCTACTCTCATACTGTCAATCTTTTCGAATTGTTCTCATTATTTCAAATTACACTGTTTCTCATCAAAGTAACTTTCTTGCTCTCCACATTTCCACACTGTCCAAAATACACCATGTAATAGTGCCTTTTCAGCTCAAACACTGTCGCAACAAGAGTGAATATTTCCAGCAGTCTCTTACACTATCACAATATATCAATGTTAACTGTACGAAAAATCAAAAAATAATGTCACACTGTCAAACTATTGTTATTTCTCTACTCACTGTTCTCTCATGGATAGTTATAAATTGTTAAAAAAAAAATTTTTTCATTGTTCGCAATTTCAAGGGGTTATGACTACCCCTAAATTGTTTAATCTCACTGCGTGTCATTAGGAAAAATTGATAGCATTAGATATTAGATAGCGATGCACATTGGTTTTTGGTTCTAATTGTTTTGACATCGCAATGGGAGGGAGAAACTCGGTCGGATAAAGTATTCCACATTCGTGTTGTGCGGCTAAAGAAGGAATATCTATACTTAAAGGTACGTCCGAAGTTGGGCCCAAAGGTAAGCTGATGAGTATTCATAATGTAACTGTAATAGTAACTGGCTACTTTACCAGAACACTGTGAATAAAAATACCGATAGAACAATGAAAGTTATGATTGCGACTCACGGTGATCGGGAGGAGCAATTGCTTCTGTTATTGTTCCATTGCCTATCATTTTTAAATTTTGGGATTTTGTGCAGTAGACTTATAAGTGATTTATGGGAGCACCACCTAGTTATGAAAGTTGTTATCAAGCTATGGATGAATGTAGGCTTTAAACATTTCAGCCAGATTAGACAGGGAGAAAAATTTCTTGCATCGTCTTGGAAGAACCAAATAAATTACAGTGTTTTTGGCGACATCGAATATTTTGTCATTCCACAAAAAGTTATCGGTGATGCACATACCGTGAAATGAAAGTTGCTTGGTTTCCTCGATGTATGATGAGTAAGACCATTGAATTGATTAGAAATTCCAGATAAGAGATCACAAATAAAAATGAGAAAAAAATGGAGAAAAAACGGATCCCTGAGGCACACTAGAATTTATTTTGTGAATATCAGACTTTAAACCGCTCAATACAACTTATATTGAGCGGACCGAGAGTAAATTTCTAATGCAACGAAGAAGAGATTCATCGATAACAAATGCACCCATCTTTGATAAGGGAGGTTGATGCCAAACTCTATCAAATGCAATGGCAACCCTGGAAACATATTAAGTGACATCTAAATTGTAGTGCTCTATTATACAATTTGATTTATTTTAAAATCAAAAACTCTGTAAACCTAAAAATAATTATAAAATCTTTTAATAGTGTTTTATCATACGAAAATACAAGTTTTTCATAACTACTGTGAATATTGATGTGTAAATGAGTTCAAAAAGACCTCTTGCTTCACCAGAGCAAAATACAGCATCTCCCAAAAGACAACTAAAAACAACAACAGCATCAATCATAACAAACATGGCAGTAGGACAAAAGCCACTAGATGATTTGAAGACTTTTATGGGAAATCTTTTGGATGAAAAAAATGCTAAATTGGCTACAAAAGAAGACGTATCATGTATTCATGAGGATATCCAAGAACTTTGGAGCTCACAACTAAACTGGAGGAGATTCAAGAACAGTCTAAGTCTCTTAAGAAGGAAGTAGATTTTCTGTCTAAGAAAACTTGTGAAAGGAATCTCATCGTACAACTTCCCAAGCAACCAAACATCGATCATCGTGAAGAGGTTAAAAAGTTGTTTACTTCACTTGTACCAAATCAGCCGACTTCTATCAACTCAATGCGTGTGCTAGCTTCAAACTACGAAACCTACAATGTTTTAGTGGAAACTAATTCAAGGGATTATGTCGACGAATTGCTTAAAATGCAAGTCAACTCAAAGGTACTGACAAGTTTATTCACCGAGATTTCCCATTAGAAAAACGAAAAGTGTGGCAGTCACTGCTGCGTGTACGAAAGGCGATTAAAAATTGTAAACGAAAGGAGGTAGTACAAATCAAAGGTGAAACATTGTTTGTGGTTGGCAGGAATTTCAACTGGTGCAGAGAGAGGGGGCTGCTGAATGACAGATCTGACGGCTGTGTGATTCTCGGCAAATTGTTTGCAGGGTTCACGCTTTCAAAAGAAGATCTTTTACGATCTGCAAGAATTGGAGCAAACATCATCGGAAGCGGAGACAACAACAACAACTGGCAAATGATCGTAAATAATTGACCGCCTGGAACTATGCAACGAAATTTAAAAATAAATACTGCGTTAAAAAGAAATAACTTAAATTTAAATATTAAATAACTTAAACAGCAATAACGTAATGTTAATCGGTGATTTTAATGCCAGGTTAGGAGATGCACAAATTGAAAGTGATACGATGTTGTACGATGAGCCATTTAAACTGACAAGACATTCAAAAGACAAAATAATGAACGGAAATGGAAAAAAACTATTAAAACTCTTTCAAAACCTTGATATTTTCATACTAAATGGTTCAATTAACAGAGACATTTTAGGGGAGTTGACATTTATAGGAGGACCAGGTGCCTCGGTTGCAGACTATTGTGGAATAAGTGGTAACTGGACTAAGAAAATATTAGATTTCAATGTGGGTACATTAACTTTCTCGGACCGTATGCCTATAACAGTCTCAATAAATATAAAGAATGTAAAAAGAGAAAACGATATTGTTCTCTTACCCGAACTTTTGTGGAGGGAAAGGGATAAAGAAAATTATCCTGCAAGACTTGATGAAGTTACTTTGCGAACTGATTTTAGTCAAGTCAGCATCAGTCAACAAATTTAACTTTTTATCGATGCTATCAAAAATTCAGCTACCTTAACTGGAAATAAAGTGATAGGAAAGCAAAATTGGTTTGATTTGGAGTGCGAGAAAGCTAGGGTTAAGTCTTTTAAACTTCTGAAACTGGTGAAGATTCAAAATGGGGAGTTTTTTCGAAAATCTTATGTTGAAGCTAACACATATTACAAAAAGAACTTTGCAAAACTAAAAAAGAATACTTTTCGAGAATTGCAAATGATTTAAGCTCTGTAAGAGATTCTTTTCAATTCTGGAAAATTGTTATAGAACTAAATGGAAACAAATTTAAGATAGGCAAAATCTTGGATGCCAATATACTAGCTTATTATTTTAAAAACATTTTAAATACTACACTCGTCTCAGAACCTGTACACTTCGCTGAAAACTTAGTAACGGTAGATGCGATGGATGCGGATATAAACTCAGATAGAGATACGCGTAGTTTTAAATAAAGCCAAGAATAATAAAGCTCCATAGGAGACGACAGAGTGCCTTACGAGTTCTTTAAAAATGCTTCCAATTCGTTTTAAGAAAATTTAGCCAAAAAAAACATAAAATTTTTAAAAAATCAATAGTGTTTCCAATACATAAGAAAGGTGATGTAATAAATGTCGAAAACTATAGAGGCATTTCTTTTATGAATGCTATTGCCAAAATTTTTACAGGCATCATATTAAATAGACTTAAAGTTTGGGTAAAGGAAAACAGATTACAGAACGAGTTTCAAGCTGGTTTCCGTACAGGCTACTCTATGATTGATCACATGTTTGCGCTACAAAACATATTATTTACGATTATTACCTTGAAAACAGAAAAAAATTTTACGCTACTTTTATCGATTTTAGATCTGCATTTGACAGTATAGATCCTGGATCACTTTCTTTTATAAATTGAGTGTATTAGGTATATTGTCAAAAGTTTTGAAGGTTTTAAGAGATTTCTATGATAATACTTTGTCGGCGGCATGGGACGGCAAGAATGGTTTAAAACTATAAGCCGAGTGCGGCAAGTATATTTACTATCCTCATTGCTGTTTTCATTATATATAAATGATATAATTGACGCCTTGCCAAACGGAATTCGTGCAGCAGGACACACAATAAAATGCCGACGATTTAGTTTTATTTGCAGATTCGCCAGAAAGCCTTCAGCTTATGATAATGAAACTGAATATATATTGTAAATTGTGGAATCTGGTGATAAATACATCAAAGTCCAAGGTAATGATTTTTAGATCAGGTGGAGGTAGGCACTGTATGAATGAAAGATGGTTTTCCAATAGAGAAAACATTGAAGTGGTGCATGAGTATAACTTCCTTGGCTTGATAATCACCCCTAACCTTAACCCAAAAAACACTTTGAGATGAAGCTGAGACAATCAATGGCTGCTATAAATTCCACTTGGTAACGTCTATTTAAAAACAAGAACGTGGCGCATAGCGTTAAATTCAAAAGTTTTTTAAGCAGCTTTAAGGTCAATAATGACTTATGGCTCCCATGTTTTTTTTTTTTTTTAAACGTTTGCGCGCACTAAAGGGGTTTTAGGGAAGGATGCAAGAGTAGATACTGATGCACATTGGTTTTGAATTTCTGAATATCAAAATGGTAGGGGAAAATAGAGCCGGGTAAAGTATTCCACATTCGCGTTGTACGGCTAGAGAAAGAATCTCTGTACTTGACAGTGCGTCCGAAGTTGGGCTCAAGGGTAAACTGATGAGCATTCCTAGAAGCGCGAGTATTACGGTTGAAAAATTTAAGGGGAGGAATGCAACTGGCTATTTCGCTGGAACAGTGTTTATAAAAATAGCGATAAAATAATGACAGACATGTAACATTTCGACGGTGTTCTAGAGATGTAAATGTCTCTACTATATTTCTGTCGCCTATCATTCTTAGAGCTCTATTCTGAATTCTATCTAAAAGAATCAATTGTGTTTTGGGAGCTCTTGGCCAAATGTGCGAGTTATACTCCAGCTTTGGACGAATGAAGGCCTTATAGATTACAGCCAGATCAGACGGGGAGAAGAATTTCTTGCACCTTCGAAGAAAGCCCAGACACTTTGCAGCATTTTTGGCGACATCGAATATGTGGTCGTTCCACAAGAGGTGGTCTGTGATGCACATATCCCATGTATGGGGATACCAGAAGTATGACCAAGTGGAAAAGTTACAACGATTTTTCCTTAAAAAAAACTTTTAGATTTACACAGTCAACTCCCTATTACATGCTTCTACTTGAAACCGGTATTCCGCCTATATATCTGTATGCTTTAAGAATACACTTTGAATATGTTACTAAATCACTGTCATATGATGATAGTCGTCTCCCGAAAATATTAGCAAAACATAGCATACATGAAAATATTAGTTGGTTTGAAAAGTGCGGGGTCTCTGTACAATCTTTAGATATTTTCAATATATATCTAAAGGAAAAATTAATTAACATCTTTAATTTAATAGATAATCGGATAAGATCAGATCTAATAGAGGAACTAGCTTTCTCGTCACGTCGATCACTATACCCCACACTTGAATACGATGAAACGATCTAAACTATTTCACTGATGAACTAAGCTTGTTGGAAATTTCTAATATTTTTCGTATAAGAAGCGAGCTCCTTGACTTAAATTAAAGACCATATTTTAATGACCGGAGTACGTTTTGTACTTTGTGCAATTTGCAGGAACAAGAAACATCTTACCACTTTTTATCTGTATGTCCCATTTTAAAAGAATTAAAATTTCTATACTTTCAAAAGTTAGTTTTAAATGAAGCAGATTCGATAAGAATCTTAAATGGAGATAACTGGAAACTTCTTGCCAAGTATTGTATTGAAACTATTAAGTATCGGAAAGATTTTGTTGATTATTAACAGATTGTATACCCTTTAATTTCTGTTTCTTTTAAATTCTATTTGTCTCAGAAATAAACCATTTTTGTTGGAGCAATCAATAGACATGTACATACATAATACTTAGATGCATATAAAAATGTCTATTTAAAACTTAAATTAATAGCATTTGAAATTTATATTCACTTTAAATAAAAATCTTATCTGTATATAAAATTTGTTTATATTATAAAATCAGTTATATATTATTTTTGTTTTTGTATTTTAAATTAAAATAAACAATTTATAAAAAAAAATAAGTTGGCATCTGGCAGACGGTTTCAAACCATCTCCATATTTTATTAATTATGTTCATAAATTGTAAATCGAATTGAAAAAAATAAATACTACTACTTACTACTCTATCAAATGCTTTTGAAATATCAAGCGCAATAATCTTTAATTCTTCAAAACGATGTAAAGATTTGTGCCACTGTTCGGTAAAGTATACCATCAGATCACCAGTGGACCTACTGCTATGAAAGCCATACTGACGGTCATTAAGAAGCTTTGGTTCTTCAAGAAATTTTTTAAGCTGATAATTTATGAGCCTTTCCATGACCTTGGAAATAAGGGACGTAAAGGCAATTGGGCGGTAGTTAGAGGGTGAAGAAAATTCGACTTTTTTAGGAACAGGCAGGACAAATGCTGATTTCCATCCACTCGGAAAACGACCGATAAAGAAGGTCAACTGAAAAAGCAGTTTTTTTGTCAGCGCAGAAGAACACCTTCTCAGGACAATAGCGGAGATACTATCTGGATTTGTGTATGTCGGGACCTTTAAGAACTCTGGCTGCTCTACGAGTATGAAAACAGATACTTCCGATGCAACTATTAACGCCCTCAAATACAGGAGGATTCATAACACTTTATGGAAGCTTAAAATTAGCAGAAAATTTGATTTTTCTGACGAGCTTACTACAGAAGTGTTTTTGGAAATGAGCGTTGCAACCGACGCACGAAGAGGTAAAATTTCGAAGGTTTTTTTTTACAAATGACCAAAAATATTTATTACTTTTGTGATATTGTAGTAGATTTTACTTCCAACCACTCACTCACATTTGTCTTATGCTTATTTTTTACGTTTAAGATGAGTAACTTGACACATGACCTTTTATTGACATACCGAATTGATTCACTCGCCAACTTTTTAAGCCGACTCGCCATAAATAATTCATTCCTCCAATTGAAAAGTGAATATACTGACATCCCTTCAGGGTGAATGACACCCATTGACATTCAATGCTTAATCTCAAACATAATGTGGATTATGGTTTTTTTAGGGATTTTTTCTAATGAAATTGTGTATTATTATTTTTTTTTTTATTTTGATACCCATAAAAGTTTTAAAATCGAAAACAATAAAAAGACAATATAAAATTTTATTACTTTCCCAAAAAAAATCCTCAAAGGACCACAATAACCCCACTTTTATACCAACTCGATTATAAGACTATTAAAACAGACCGAATCTCTTTTTGTAGATTTCAACAAAACTCTTCAAACTGATTTGTATAATTTTAAAGCACTCAGTCTTCATAAAAGAATAATATGCTAAAAGCCCACAAGGTACTTAAAGAGATTTCCATCTCCTGCCATTGCTCACAATCGCGTGCATTTCTGACTTGATGTACGTTATTGTCATAGGGCAAGGGCAAGCTCTAAAATAGACACACACAAAAAAGAACATATCGAACCCACTTTAGAAAAAAAAAAAGAAATCATCCCCTTATCTATTCTGTTGGGGCAGTTTATCATTGGCATATCGAATTTTATTTTCCCGGAATTTCCAAGTTTTTTTTTTCGTTTTTCGGATCGGGAGACAATTTTTGAATTTTTTTTTACTTTCGGAAGAGTCATGTTGTCCTCGTCCTCGGAATTGTCCTCATCGAAGGACAAATAGGGCATTTTCATTTCGCTTAAAAGGAAACAACAACAAAAATAACAAAAGACCCTATATAAGGCTTTGTTTTAAAGATGATGATGATGATGGGGTTTGCAATCGAGAGTTGTGGTTTTTTTCTTGGTATTCGCGCCATGCTCAACCATTTCTCAAATACAATCATAAAAGAATTTCACAGTACAGGGGGATTTTTGATGAAATAAAGATTCCGATTAAGTGATGGGCGTTGGCACAATTCAATTCCATTTTCGTCTAAGAGGCAAACAGAATATTTTTCATGGGCTTAGCTATTTAGCTTTAAAAAAAAACAACAACAATAACAAAAGCCGATAGCAACGGTTTGCCAATATATGAAATAATTCGTGATTCTCTTGTAAGTACCATTTACATCATGAATCGATGTGGAACATATAGTATTATTAATATGTGAGCTTAGGGATTTGAATTAATTTCTCATTCCGATCATGATGATGTCAAGTACAGTGGGGTGGCAAAAGGGAAATATGATTGACTTTATGGGAATGTCCTAGATTTTTAGTGTAAGCAAACTTAGACGACTTTTTAAATTCGAATCTAAATTTGTGGAGTATTCTTGTCCAGCGTTGGGTCCTTAAACTGCAAGGAGAAAATTTGACACACCAAGCTTACCGGCGTAAAATTGAATAAATTGTTAATATCCTATTCGAAATTGAACTTTTCTATTTAAAGAATTAAACTCTTAAAGAAATCACTAGATAAATTTTCAGAGTTCCAATTTTACTAGACCTACAGATCCAGGCCACCTTGGTAAAGTGTTGGTCTAGCAGCCAAAACTGCTCAAAAATTTGAGCATAACACTACTGCCACTTCGAATTCACTCAATGATGTTTTAGCCTACTATCTTTACCATGCAAGTTTCGATCTTATTGACTCAGCTTTCTTTATACAACTCTTAATTTCATATAATTGACAAATGCTTATTGCTTAAGTCATTTGTGCCCATCTTAAGAGAGCCTAAGCTATCTTATCCTCACTTACATGCTTTCGCCAACCACAGCGAGAAAGACACAGCTTGAGGCACTCCTGGAGCTCTTACAAATCGGCAGAATTTCACGATCTTGCAGATAATTGCAGTACCTACCTATTCAATTTTGGTGTGCGTTTTGAAAACTTTAGTTGAAGAAGACAATGTTGAACAATCCAAGTGTTTTCCATATCAAGACATCTTTTCCTTTAACCGGTTTAATAAGAATCCAACAAATCTCCATGTGATGCTTTTTTTGTTTGTTTCATCAAAAGTAGGTCAGAATGTGTCCAGGGTCGAATCGAAGAAAGCAAGAAAAGTCGGTATTTGAAGAGTTCAAAACTCCATTTAAAGACAAAATTTTATTAATCCCTTTCTTATATTCTTATATAACTAACAAATTATTTCATATAACGGGTTATACAATTTTAATTATAATTAAGAAATTACTTTATATAAACAGGCGGTGGGATAAGTTCCCTAGCATTAACTGAAGCTGAGGCAAGACGCAGATGAGTTTGAATCCCTAGTCTTAGTCAACGTTACGCCACGGATAGACGGTGGGATAAATACCCTAGCCTCAACTGGAGCTGGCCAGCCGACCCACGATAGGATTGACTGCCTAACCTAACGCCGTGTCTTGCTTAACCACAGGTACGATTTTGCGGCCGGTACGGTGCCCGAGTGTCAAATTACAACACGATAGTGCGTTTATGCGAGTTACATCCACAGAAACTTCCTAAATAAAAATATTCTCCCAAAAATGGCTTCAGTTTCGGCACGAAAGATTTTCCTATGTGAAAATACTTTCCTAAAATTAAAACTTTTGAGAAATCGAAAAAAGAAATACAACACTAGAGTAAAAACAAGTGTCATATATAGGAACAGACTAGTCTATGGCGAATTTCATCATCTGTACCAGCAATTGCAAGCAGATGAAAACGCATTTCGGGAGTACACAAGAATGTCAACGAAAACATTCGATTATATTTTAAGAAACATACATGATTCTTGTTATCATATCACGACAAATTGCAGTAGAAGAAAGGCTTTTCCTAACATTAAGGTAAGTACACGAAAAATGAAATTATTTCAATCAACATTTGTTTCATCTTCGATAATTTCGATTACATGTTGAAATTGGTTTTGTAGAATGCTGGAAGTTGCTCCATCCATTACAGTTGGTTCAGATAATGTCTGAATAAGCTGTTGATATATCATTTGAGGTTTGTTGAATATTCACTCTTTTCATTTCATCTAGGAAAATATTTTGGAAATTGGTTCTCACTCGAAGTTGTTGTATTGGATTAAATGACCTCATAAAAGGGAGCAGCGACCTAAAAAAAGTGAATTTTCATCCTCCTGCGCTTCAAGCAAAGCCAGTTTTTTTGTTTCTATATCTAGAAGCTCAATCTCATTTTCCTCTTCATGTACTCTTTTTCTTTTTCGACTAGAAGGTGATTGTTTTGAAGGAGTTTGTGTTTCAGTGAAACTTTTTTCTTGATCATGATTTAATTCAATATTTGTCTCATTACTCTCTTCCATTGGAGTTTTATCCTCTGATGACAATGGCAATAAATTTCTATCAGTATTTCTCGGGGTCATTGTATCTTTCAGGAAAAGTAAGCTAGTAAAATATTGCCACTTTGCAGTGTATATTCCTGCCTGATCCTGTGAAGCACGTGATTTTGTCGAATTGCTTCAAACTTGGTATATAGAGTTTTTTAGATATTGCACAAAGGGGAAATTGAAATTTTTTTTAGCTCAAAAAATAACGGTACATGCCATATAACCGTTACGTTCAAACCTATTTTTCTCGGAAACGGCTCTAACGATTTTGATAACAAAAAATCAGTGCGGCTTTTCAGCTGCGACCGATCATATGGTTGAAAAAAAAATTAGAAAAATGTCTAAAAACGGTACTTTCCATAGGACCGTTTTTTTTTTTGCTTTCGACTATCTCATAAATGGCTCAACCGATTCTTTCGAAATTCCACACATATATAGGCTTAGGTTGCCCAAATTATACCGCGTACCAATATTTTTAATTAGTATTTTTTTGTATTTTTAAAATCATTAAAAAAATTTTTGTTTAATTTATATTTCGAAAACTGTTCACTAAATTTTTTTCAAAAATTATATTTATATGTATTTATTGAATACCTATGAATTTGCGTTTTTGATTTTTTTTTTGAAAAATGTTTTCAAAAAGTTTAAAAAAAATGCTTTTTT
Source organism: Philhelius pedissequus (assembly GCA_910595825.1). Classification (NCBI taxonomy): domain Eukaryota; kingdom Metazoa; phylum Arthropoda; class Insecta; order Diptera; family Syrphidae; genus Philhelius; species Philhelius pedissequus. The sequence continues at coordinate 9,613,304 of OU343161.1, read as the reverse complement.
TCTCAAAAACCGCTCCACAGATTTAAAAAAAAAATTTTCTCATAAATTCAAATTTATATAAATTATTAATTTATGTACTTTCTTTTGAGCTTAAATTAGCTTAAGTATTTATTTCAGAATTTTGAATTATTTTTTCTTTGATTAAACCGATTTCATATTTTGTTTTTAAGTTTATATTATAATATTTAAGACTGTCATACCAAATTTTTTTAGAAAAAAAATTAAAGATATTTTGTATATATAAAAAATGAAGTAAAAAACTGCTTTAAATATTTATTTAGATTTTTAACCGAAATCTTTTGCATTTGATGTGATCGAACGAAAGAGCAAGTTCGTGCGGTCCAGACGTGCATTTTATTTTTTAACATCTTCTTCTGAAAGAATAAAAAAATGCTTAATTAAATTTGGTATTTCAGGTACCTATCAACAGGAATATCTTTTAGACAAATTGATTTTTCATTCAGGATATCGAAGTCATCTGTTTCCTTTATAGTACATGAGGTTTGCAAGTATATTTGGGAATTACTTCAGAAGAACCATATGCCAGTAACAACAACTCAACATTTTCACAAAATTTCAAAACATTTTTATAAAAAGTGGAATTTCCATAACTGTTTGGGAAGCATTGATGGAAAACATATAAGACTTAAGTGTCCAGCAAATTCAGGCAGTATGTATTACAATTACAAGGGTTTTTTTAATCGTTCTCTTGGCGGTGGTTGATGATACCGTTGTTTAATCCGTGGATGTGGGCGCTTACGGAAAAGATAGTGATGCTGGAGTTTTGGCGAACTCGGTCATTTATGAAAATATAGAGAACGGAAATTTGGCTACCAAGAGATGAAAAACTGCCCAACTCTGAGCTGGAAGCTCCATTTGTGTTTGTTGGAGATGAGGCATTTCCCTTGAGAACGTATTTAATGCGACCATACCCTGCAAGACGAATTGAAAGCAATCCCGCTGCTGCAGATTTTAATTACCGTTTATCAAGAGCCAGAATGACAATAGAGTGCGCATTCGACATAAAGTTCTGCTAAATTTAGAATTTTGTTAAAAGCAATTGAAACTAATGTTGAAAATGCTGTTCATATAGTTAAAGCTATTTGCATATTACACAACATTATTATTGATATGGAAAAAGAAGACAATTCTAATAACTCTGAATAAAATTCAAGTTATAAAATTTAATGGAAAACCACAATTTACAGTTGTCAGGAACAAATAATCGTCCACCGAGAGAGGCAGAAGTAAAACGAAAACTTTTTTCTGATTACTTTCAAATAAATAAAATATAAAAGCAAAATCATTGTTTACTTACTTGACATTCCTATGTTTTTAGCAATTATGGCCCATTCGATGTCTGCAGCTCTTTTATCTTTATATTGCCATAGGCTTTCATTCCATGTCGCTTTTGAATTTCGGAAATTAGAAATTCCATGTTGCAGTTGCTCAATTGAATTGCCGCAAAATACTGCGTGCGCAAACTCAAACAAGTTTATTTTTAAGCAATGCGTGCGATGCGATGAGGTAGCATTTACCGTAATATCCTGTTGACGTTGGACATCCACATATACCAGTACAGGTTTGATTTTGTTTTGTACTCGTATTCAACGCACCGGATCGCATGTACCCCATTGCACGTGTTTAAGAAGGACACGGCGTAAGTCAGCGTTACGGCACGGATAGACGTTGGGATAAATTCCCTAGCAACGATGCTTAACTACGGCGAAAATGTAGAGTAGAATTAAATCCCTAGCCTTATTGCAATCGGAGCTCGGTCGCATTTGTGGGATTTGATCCCTAGCCTTGAACGAAAGCTTAAGGCGTAGAAAAGGGGAGGAAGGGAAGTTTATTGTTTTACGGGGGTGAAGCCAATATTGTTGTGCAGAAACTTCTGACTGGTGCACTACGTACAAAGCAGCTTGCTTCTTGGAGTATTGTCAGCTTGCAATATGCATACTATGGTCAACACACTGTGTGGATCGAGAAAACACGAAATGAAACACATCACGTGAGCAAAGCATGTACCCAGTAGAAAATTTCCACATCAGTGAATTTTTTTGGTGAATTCATCAATGGATTCATCGACTATTTCCATCGATGAGTAGTATGTTATAATTGCATAAGAAAACGGTTGCGCATGTTTTCATCAGTTAACTAAATTCAAATGAATTGAATGCTTACAATTCACTATATTTTCAGTTACAAAATCATGAACGATGATTACACTGATGAAGAGTAATGTTTAGGTTCATGAGTTCGCAAATGATGTTTGGTTCTCTGTGGTGTGGTGGTTGTTTTGTTTTCTTCTCGAGAGCAAAGAAAATCAAACAAAAAGCCTTAAAAAAAGAGGTTTTATCTGCCATGGGAAGAGTGACGAACATTGCCTTTTTTCTACCTGCAACGAGAAATGCGCTCAGTAATCAGTCTTCGCTGGTCATGACATGAGTTCGTGGGTTTTTTTAGAGAACGTGAAAAAACATATAGACCAGACATTCCAATTTTGATCACGATCATTATCATCAATTAACACAGGAACAAAAGTTTATTTTTTTTTTATCAAAATGTTTTTTTTTTTGTTCAGAAATTGTATTGAGCCAGCTGAAAGGTTTCAATTATTAACCTTTAGATATTTGGCGACTGGTGGGTATTTCTTCGACTTTATTCAACACAAAATTTTAAAATGCCAATATTCCTGTGAAAGTGCAAAACCTACGCAGCAGAATTAACAAAGTGAATTGCTAAGACCGACATCAGATCATATTTAAAAGAATCAAATATTGATAAGGTTTACTTTCCCATCAAGATTTTATCAAGACTACATTCTATTTATTATTAGCTAAACGTAGTTTGTTTTCTTAATTCAATGTTTATATTATTGAATAATCGTCGAAATTTAATAAAATGGTGTTTGGGGGTATAACACACATATACAATGTTTCTGTTTCGGTAAAAAAACATATTTCCTCTTTCACAGAAAACTGACACTTTCATTTTATTTAATGCATACAAAATGAGGAAAAAAGAAGTAGGTACCATATCGGCCTTACCTAGTGATTTCATAATTGAACATTCATGGCATTTTTCATCATATAAAATTCATTTGCGAATTAACGAGTTACATTAACGGAGTGAATTAATGGATGAGCATTCATGCCATTTTTCACCTGCTGAATAAGCAATTCTAAGTCGAATAGTGATTTCACAGCTTACCGTTCATGCCATTTTTCATCACATATAATTTACTTCTGAATAAACTAGTTAACCCTACTTCGTGATTTCACTGTTAAATATTCGCCCCGAAAATCACTTGGTGAATGCCTATGACAGCCGCATGTTAAATTCATCGATGTTTTCATACCAAATTCATGGGGTGTAGCTTCCACTCATTGATGACAAAGTTGGCGATTCATGCATGAATTTTTTGAAATTTCCTACTGGGTAATCGGTTGTGTTCGTATGTACTACATGTGCATACGGCTAACTCAGCTATACTGCTATTGGTGGTGTTATTGGTTGCAGATGTCGAAGGTAACTCGGCATGTCCGTGTGCGGTAGGCTACTTCGGTGTTGATGTTGGTTGTTGCTGATGGCATAACTATATCGGTGTGGTTTGCGGTGGGTAGTTGATATGACAATTGTGTTTTCTATAACTTGCCACATTAATTTAGAGTACTTGCTGGTTGTACAAACTGGCTTGGCTGATGGTCTATTTAAAGCGGCAGTAGGTACGTCAGCTGAGTTTTCTTGTTTAAGGCGGCATAACCGAGTTAAACGCGTACGATTTCTGACTCTATTTAATGAAGAGATTTTTATTAAATATTTTTAAAAAAATATGTGTCATCACTATTTCCCATCACCGATACAAAAAATTGTTTTTTTTTTCTTTTCTTTCTGTTTGATTCTATTTCCGATATTAACTAAATCTTTGTTCAACAGTTAATTACCGGGCAAATGATCTGGTAGATCAGCCACTGAAAACCACTGGCGGCACCAAAGCAGGTGACAAAGGCTCTGATAGATTACCACAGGCACAAAGCCCCTGGTGGCAATTAGGACATTTATATTCAAGGAAGTCATATAGCAAGAAATTGCTGGACAGCCTTGCCTACCTTGTTCTTTGGTATAAGTAGTACTGGTGAGGGGAAGCTTAAGCATATAAGCTAAAACGACCATATCCATGGTCAAAGTAAAATTGATCAATTAAATCAAATTGAACATTAACTAACGACTCCAAGTATGATCGAAAGGGGGACATTTTCGTTCATTATCGCAGGTCCTCATGTATAATTTTCAGTCAATACTGAGTGTGAACTGGAAGTCTGATGAACGAAAATTATAATCGCTTTTAATTTCTGGCATTCAACAGCATTGGCTTTGACGAAAGCATCGTTTCCCATCGATCAGCGAAATCAAGCATCATTGCGAGTGGTTTAGTTGGATGGGGGGACAATCCAAAAAAATCAAACCTCGTGCTGTTGACAAGTGTTTCTTTCTCTCCCTGTTATATTAATGCCTTGCAATAAGCGCAGGGACATAACTCACTTCAGTGGGACATAAATAAGTTCAAAATTTGCATAGAATCTTTAAAAAAAAATACTCGACTTCACAGCAGAGATTGAACACAATGTACACAGGGTGTCTTATATTTGGCACATAAGGTTAACGGCGTATTAATAGTTCGGTGCATAAGGGATGGGGGTGGCATTCTCCCACCCTGAAACCCTCCCTTTTTTGTTATTTAAATTTGATCTCGATTTATTTCGTAAATTTATAATTTCTTCTGGCGATGCACGCGATTTAAGCTTTCAAGCGCTCGGCGGTATTCTAACAACCTCTGGTTTTCTAGCCATATATGACATAGAGCTGAGTTCATCACATATGGTAGCCCTGCTAGTAATAAACTAAGAAAAAACCGGTTATACTTGTTTTTATTATCATCTGAATTTCTTCTAATTGACACTTGGATTAGGAAAAGTTTCAGCTCGTAATAGGTAGATACAGTAATTACCTCGAATAAAACATGTCAAATGGGATATAACTCCAAAATTCTTTTTTTTTTTGGACTTATGTCCCATCAAAGTGGGTAAATAAGAATATATCAAAAAAAAAAACAATTTCAAAATCGGTTTTTTAATAAATTAATTTTTTATGTATAAAATTTTGAAAACATTTTTAGAAATAAAATTTGAAACGCCATTTTGAAGATTTTGTGACTTGTTTTTGAGAAATCGATTATTAAAAAAAAACTTTTATTTATTTTTTAAAAATCGGAAAACTTTTTTTTTTTTTTTGAAAATTTGAGTATGCAGTTTTATTCACAATTTTGGGGAACATTTGAATAAAAAAATTATTTTAATCGGTTCATCAAATATTGAGAAAGTCGAAAATATGGAAAGTGGTTCTATGAAGTACCGCTAAAAAGTACGCAAAAAGAAATATTTTTATACTTAAAAGTGAACTGTACTAATTTAAGAACACACACATTTTTTTATAAAAATTCTTGGAGCCGTTTTCGAGAAATACATTTTTTTCTTAACGGTTTTTTAACATTTGTATGGGAGGTACCGTTGTTTTTTATTTTAGAAAAATGGTTTATTTAACTATTCAAGATAATGTCAAAAAAACCACGAAATACAACGTTTCGAAAAAATCTATTGAGTCGTTTTTGAAATTTTTAATTTTCAGAAAAAATTTTTTTTAAATATTGGTATACAATAGTGTTTAAACTTTCTAGGAGCGTCAGCAAAAAAAAGTTAAAAAAAATTCAGATTAACCGTTGCCGAGAAAATCGAAAACCAAAAAAATGGTTCTACTAGAGGTACCAAGAATAACAATTTTTTCCGAAAAAAAAATTATCGAAAGGTACCCTTTCCCTTCATTAATGAACTGATTTTTTTTATAAAAATCGTTGGAGCCGTCTTGGAGAAAAATTAGATTTTTGTTTTTGGCCAAAAAAAATGTATGGGATCTACTGTTATTTGTCGTGTTAAAAAAATGAAAAAACGTGTGGGCGTATTACCGAAAAAACAATATGTAACAAGTTTGAACCAAATCCACCGAACCATTTAGGCTGCAGACTCGAGGACAGGCAGACAGACTCACAGACAGACAAGCAGACATACGGAATTGGGGGACCCACTTTTTGGTGTTCTCTATGATCGTAATGTCATGTTTGATTGTAAGAAAATAGAATTTTTTTTTACGAATACATAACTTGTACCTATAATCGCAAGTAAAAATGATGTTTGTTTTCTATGATTGACAGTTTTTATGTTTTGCTTTATTTTATGAGAAAATATTTTTTTTTTTTGAATTTTGAAATCAGGTTCTTTGTCTTTTTAATAAAAGAAAAACGGAGTAGAAAGCACTAGTGTTTTTACTTTATCAAAAAAGAAGAATTCTCTCTTGGGGATTTTGTCTTTGGGAATTTTTTTTTGGAGCAAACATCACCAACCCTAATAAAAAAATAATTTTCATGAAATAGTTTATTCACTATTAGTTAAAAATCTTCAATTAAAGCAACTCTTTGTCACCAAAAAATATTAACTTAACTGGAAATACTATCTCTCTCACCAAACCTGACCTTTAGCCCACACATCATTATATCACATTAGCGAATTCATCTCTCAGTTGAGTGTTTTATTCCCTTTATCTCTAGTTTTTCTCAAATATAAAAAAAACTGTCTTAACTTAAATACTTGTTAGTCGACCCATTTTGATTTACTAGTTAATTAACATCAATTAACTCCAATTTCATTTAATTAATAAGATTTCGTGATTAAGTAAAAGGTTAAATATAGTTAACCTTATTAATAGGCCTATATATATGTAGTTACAGCTAAAAAAAAATACCTATATGGTAGCATAGATAGTGACATTAATAAGAACTCGTTAATTGGTTGGGCTGACTACTCATTTGGATCTAGGTTCTAATATTTCAAACTCTCCTCTATTCCTGGGTATGCGTTGTTAACCGACAGGAAAGTACCATTAATTTAAAATACTCGTACTTCAATATTTTGTTAACAAAATTAAATGATGACTTACTTTCTTTACAAGGGATTGTTTATTAGGAATCAATCCATAAAAAGTACCCCAGTCGTACAGTGTACGCTATTGAGTCTTGAGCCGATTGTAGCCAAACAAAATTTCATGAATAATGCCCTATTGCAGTGCCAACAACTTCTTGGCATTCAAACTTACCTGAGAGTACTCCCTCAGCAGAACTGCAGTTTCAACGTTCGTACCAGCATTTTAAAACCTATGTTCTACCATTTTTATCTTAGCGGTTATAGGCTACGCAGATAATGTTGCCTTACTTGCGTCGCCGTCGTCCTGGATTATATAGCTATATAGCTTTTCGCTTTTTGGAGGATTTACACATCTTACTAGTTTTTCTCTTGCATTATCTTTTTTTTCATTTTTATTTATTATATTCCTTTCGTTATCTTTATCTCTTGCTGGATATTCCTTCAGCAGGGAACTATAATTACAATCTAATAGTTGATATGCTTAACCCCTTCCTAAGGAGTTCAACAAGTTCTGAGAAGGGAAAATGTTTAATTAATCTATTTGATAGATTTAAGTATTTTAGAGTTTGTTACAGTTTTCATTTATACTGCGGTTAAATTCAACCTTGGCAACACCAAATGTTAAAGTTTTAATCTGACATTTTGGAAACATATAAATTTTTGACCGTGATTATTTTCAGATTGTTGTGGTTTTAAACCGAGATTAGATTTGTTTACCACATTGAAAGTTTTAGAATTGCAAAAACTTGATATTATGAATTCAATAGCGCTCGCCGTTGGCTTACCGAAGAAATTCGTGAAAGTTGTTGTTACAGAAACGATATCGGGTTGGATCCTCATAATTAGACAATTACTTAGAAGCTACTCGCGTCGATTGGTGCAAGGAAATGTTGAAGAAATTCAATGACAATAGCTTCGAAGGTGAAAATTTGATTTTACTCGAAGCTCTTTGAAACAAATGATACCCCGTTGCTTTGAGAGATCACTCAAAATATTGAATTGATAGGTCAAACCATCCTCATCTGGCGCCCAGTGACTACTTCTTCAGGTAAATCGATTTTTAAATGCACGCCAGTGCGATTGACAATTTAAAATTGAATATTGGACTTTATCGGCATTTTTTGTATAGGTAGGTATGGTGACTTTCAATATTTTAAATATTTTTGAAATATGTTTATTGTGAATGAAACTTTTTGAGCTCGAATCGTTTTTTGTCAGTGTTAAAAAATTCTATCCATCACACAATTTTAGAAAATTGTAATTTTCTAATAATTTTATAACTAAATAAAATGCACGACTGGATCGCACGTACTTGGTCTTATGTTCGATCACATCGTATGCACAAGATTCTTTGTAGAAACAGGTACATCTATTTTTAAAGTAGTTAATTTTTAAAAACAAAAATTCTCTATTTTTACTTTAAAAAAATATTAGTATGGCAAACTTAAGTAGATATTTTTAACAATATAAATTAAATAAAAAAATCGTACATCCGTTTTCGAAGTATAAAATTTTCAATTTCAAAAATCCAAATAAAAACATTCTTCGAAATTCTGGTTGCAGTAGCATTTAGGATTGGAAGAAAGAATCTCATATACCTATGCATTTTTACTTGCGATATAAGTACTATAGGGCAAGTTTTGCATTTGGAAAAAAAATCGAACTCGAGATTTTAATCAAACTTGACAGGGGACACAAAAAAGTGGGTCCTTTTTTTTGAAATTCAATATGTATTTAGAAAACGGGTGGACGATTTTTTTGTAAATTTTGTTTTTAAGTTTATATTATTAAATATTTAATTTTTTTTTACAAAAAATCTAAGATTTTTTTATACAGACAATTAAGTAAAAAATGAATTTAAAAATATATTTAGCCATTTCTATTAAGAGTCTTTTGTATACAATATGATACTTAACTTAAGAGCAGGTACGTGCGATCCAGTCGTGCATTTCATTTACTTTGGAACAAATTTAAAATATAATTTAAAAAATACTTCCATTACAAACACGTATATAGGTAAACTGTAATTTTCAACGAAATCCATTCAGTAGTTTTGGAAAACTAATTCTTTATTAAGAGCAAATAATTACTAAAAAAAAAGCAACATCGTAATTATATTAAATTTAAGACTAAATCTATTCTACTGTAGATGTGTATGTAGTCTTGACAATTATGGTCAAACTTTTTTCTTAACAACACTGTATTTCCAACGCCCACCTACGTGTATGTTTGTTTTTCATGAGAGAGGTCTTTAGGGCTATGATGCATCAAAAATATTAGAATAATAATACATTGGCTATAGGAAGGAATGTATATGGTTACTTATGGAATGGCAGATGTTTCATGCAAATTAGATTCAAAATATTTCAAATCAATGAATGAATAATGATGCAAATTTATTGGTATACAAATACCGCTTCAATAGGTTATTCAAGTAAAATTAATGCCGACAATGACATGCAATGTAATAAATATATGTATTGTCGGTATATTTTTAAGCCAACAAGTATAGCTTCTTTGATAGGGGAGGAACGTTGGCTGGAGTCCAATCCTCCCGATTTCTTCGAGGTGGTATATAGACAAATTCTACACAAAAAATTATTGCGTTATTTTTTGTTTGTACTTTTTTTTCAATTTAAATGATAATTTTATAATGTATAACATGACTTATGCTGATATCTTGTCTGCATCCAAAATATAAACAAAAATATCACACGATATCGGAATCAATTATGAACACAAAAATTAATAGCCAATGTTTAAGGTTCGCATTTTAAAGTTTAATTTAATTTGAGTGTCGAGACACCTTCAATGTCTCCGAAAGAATAAGTCCAATTTCTCAGTTAAAAGAAGGCATTTGATTAGGTTCAAATTGATAAATGAATATATTTTTTATATTCTACCTACGAAATATATATATCTACGTATTTCTTATTTACACTTAATAAAAAGGAGCTAAATGACAATATATGTAACTAACATTAATAAGTAGTTTTTTTTAAACTGAAAATAAATGCCTACAAAATTAGCCAGCCCTCTTACTCATGAGGTGACTAAGATAACTACAGATACATCAGTCTCATTACCATCGCCTACAAGGCTCTCTTCTACCTTACTTTGCGACCACCTGAGGTTCTTCGCCAATAGTCTGATAGGCCCATATTATTTTAAATTTTTTTTTTTAATTTTTAACTATATGCCTGTAAGACCTTAGGTCTTTTAAATGCAACTTGAATTGTACGGCACTAGTTTGCCACAGTGGATTTGAGAACCAGTTATTGACTGTCTCATTTTCAACCCATGGGCGGCATCCAATTAAAATTGGAGGTATAGAAAAGAATGCGCCTAGCGTGGGGATCGAACCCATACGTCTAAGTTAGCAATCAAGCACTTTATCCACTGCGCCATTGCCACCCACTTATTATCAGGAAAGAAAGAGGAACTTCAAATCGACGATTACCACCCATTTATCGATTTCAAGGAGCGACAAGGATCTCGCCAGTACTTTTGTTTTCAGAAAATAGTTTTATAGATAAGTATAGATTCTAGTGGGCTATAGGCCAATAACTATAGTTCTTATTTAATGCAACGTTTCGAGCATTAATATCCTCTTCATCAGGCCTTTATTCGTTAACAAAAAAATAAAATGGAAAAAAATACAATAACATATAAACTTTTTAAAATATATTATGACATCAACGTTACTTAAAAATCCTATTCAAAGAATTTTGTGTACGGTTTTTTTATAAACTTAACTATATTTCCATTTTTTATTTATAAATCTTACGAGTATATATAAAGAACAATCCAAATTATGTTTGTGCGCTATCTTCTTTTTTGCGGCTCGATCGATTTGAATGAAATTTTCAGGAGATGTTAGGACGTATTTGGAGAGTGCAGATAAGAAATCTGTTTGCCGTTCGATGTCTAGAACCGGAGTTATAACCAAAAATGTCACTAATATGTTTATTATAGCTAAATTAGTATAAATAATGGCGCAAAATTTTAAACAACCCATTGTTAAGGGTTTAACATTTTACTAGTTAGCAATTTCCTAAGTGCTTATTGATTGAATAACTATTTCAAAATTTTTAAACCTTTTCTAAACTAGCAAATTGGTAATTATGCAGAAAGCTGAGCATTTGTAGGGTTTGAATTTTGATGAACACAATTATTGTATAAGAAGTTTTTTTTTTTTTTAATAATACAAATTCTATGTACTACTGAAATACATCAGCCAAGTAGAAGACTTAGCACTATATTATTTGGACTTGTTGAATTATTGATTCAAAATAGCTTTCAACGGCCTTTAGCCCAACAAAAATTGGCGTTTCGTCCCGGCGATCTCACATGGACTCATCAGTTGACTAGTGAGGACCTTTGTCAATACGCAATTTTTGCCAAGTACAATTATCGTTGTTATGCGTTGTAAATTAATTATATGTTGATGAAAGCCCAACATGTGCTCTAAGAAGGTATTAGTTATTTCTATTTTCATCATTTTAACTTCATTATTTACAAAAAAAAAAAAAAAAAAAATTGTGCACCAGCATGACTCGAACCTGGGCACCCCACGTTCAAGGCTGATATACTATCAGATTCCATAATGGATTTAGTAAATTGCTAAAAGTTAAAGTAGCCATTCCGTGATTTTAACTTTAGTAAAATGTTGAATCTTTTAAAATTAGCTCAATCATCTTTTTAGCTTAGTAAATTTCTAAAAGTGGCTTTAACATTTTACTAAATCGTTTAAAATTTTGCGCCAATGTGTTTTTTTTTTGTATACGAACACCTCATCTTGGCTGCCCTTTGTTTGCCGCGCGTGTATGCACACAACTACAGCATTTGATTCGCATTAAATGTATTTCGATATTTTATTGTGTCGGTTGTCTAGAATGTTCCATGGATTCAATGGACGACTTAGAGGTGGGAAATTCGTTGTGAAGCTTGGCAAATTTCGGTGAAATTCATTGTGATAGAAGAAGTTTTGCGTTCATTTTGGGGGAGAGGCTTATGAGATATATGTATATTAGATGACGCTGTGCTGCGATCAATGCCACAACCCGATAGATTGCGTTATACATTGACTTAGGCTGTGCGCAATTTGACAGGTGTCTTTTCACATTACAATTTTCTATTCAGAAAATTGATTCGAGTTTTGCGTTTTATTACACAGATTCCGATCTAACCTCAGATGACGTACACGTCTTACAATAATTAACTGAATGTCGGTGATAATCCAATGCAAGAGTTACGTTCAGAAGAAATAAATGGAGACGTGCCTATAATGCACAGCTTCAAACCGCATAATCACCACCACAAATTCGACTAAAGGTTATTACAAGAGGAAAAGTGGTAAACGTAGACTTTAATCGCGCTGCTTTGGAATACGATTCCACAATCGCATTCACTTTCTCAATGATGATGGGATATGTAAGACATTCATTACTTAGTTGATTCTAGCAACAATTGGGCCAACATCTCTTTCGTTGCCTGTTGCATCCTATGTATATATGGCATTGCTGCCACATTCCAATCTGAAATTTTCTCACGGTTGACAAGCCAATAACTTGCAAAATGGCCAAGAATTCGGCGACATAGAAATTGATTCGAGAATGCAAAATCATAATTTGGAATGAGTTCAAGATGGGCACATAAACGATATTATTTATTTCAAGAAGTTGAAATTGACCACAAATGTGAGAGTGTCATTGCAGAACTACCCATGGGCTTCTGAATTCCCACAACAACTGCTGGCCCTTGGCAATGCCAAATTTCTGTTGATTTCTCGACTGGGTTGATATCATTCCCGGCAAATTTTTGGGAATTAACAACGTCGAAGGAGAAACTCATCACCAAAGTAAAGTGTTCCCCGGCATTGCAAAAAATTATAAAAATCTCGATTGGATTTGTGAACGCGAGAAAAAAAGACGTCATTGACAACTTGGTAAACGGTCTTTATTGTTTGTTTTTGCACCGGAAAACAAATGGAAAAACACTGTTTTTCATATAACTCTCTCCTTATTTTTATTCTATTTAAATAAATCACATTGAAATTTAAGCTATCTGTGTTTTATTATAGCTCTGCAGTTGATTTGAAGGCGTTAAATTGGGGCGAGAAGAAGTTCGGCTGGTCCGCTAGTATACATATATGATTATAAATATATAAATATCTAGCGGACCAGGCGAACTTCTTCTCGTCCCAATTTAAAGCCTTGAAATTAACTGCAGATCTAAATTAAACACAGATAGTTCAATTTTCAAAATGATTTAGTTGAATGGAATAAAAATAATGAGAGAGTGATATGATAAACAATTTTTTTCGATTTGTTTTCTGTTGCAAGCACAAACAACAAAGACCGTTTACCAAGCTATCGACGACGTCCTTTTTCTTCACTGTTAGTATTGCCCGTCCACAAATCCAATCGAGATTCTTATAATTTTTTGCAATGCCGGGGAACACTTTACTTTGGTCATGAGTTTCTCCTTCGACGTTGTTAACTCGCAAAAATTTGTCGGGAATGACATCAATCCAATCGAGACATCGACAGAAATTTGGCGATTGCCAACCGCCAGCAGTTGTCTTGAGAATTCAGCGGCCGATGGGTCGTTCTGCAATGCCACTCATGCGTGTGGTCAATTTCAACTTATTGACATGTCGGCACAAAGACGACGATTTTAAGCATCCATTAAGTTCATCGGCAGCAGTAGATTTCAGGATGACGGAAAGCGTTTGAAGAAGATCTCCTCTGACCAATATCATATCCCCACCAAATCATCTCGAATCACCTTGTACATCCTTCATTTTTAGTTCAACTGCCTCCAAAGCTCGTTTATCCATCATGCATTCATCCCAAATTATGATTTTGCATTCTCGCATCAATTTCCCTGTCGCCGAATTCTTGGTCATTGTACACGTTATTGGCTTGTCAACCGTAAGAAAATTTATCGCCAGCTACAAATCGGAATGTGCAGTTCGACCGCCTGTGGCAGCAATGTCTCAGATGCTATAGGGTGCAACAGGCAACGAAATTTGAGATCTTGGCCCAATTGTTGCTAGAATCAACTAAATGAAGAATGTATTGCATGTCCCACACGGAGCATCGAGAAAGTAAATATCATTGCGGAATCGTATTCCGAAGCAGCTTGATTGAAGTCCACATTTACCACTGTTCTTCTTCTACTAACTTTTTTCGAATTTGTGGTGATGATTGTGCAGCTTAAAGCTGTGCAATATGGACACGTCTCCATTTATATCTTCTGCATGCACCTCTTGCGTTTGATTACCATGGACGTTCTGATTCATTATTGCAAGACGTATACATCATCCAAGTTTATATCGGAATCAGTGTAATAATATGCAAAACTCGAATCAATTGCAGCAAGAAAAATAGCACATTTGCTGAATAGCAAATGATAAAGTGAAATGGACACCTGTCAAATCGCGCACAGCCTAAGTCAATGTATAACGCAATCTATTGGGTTGTGACATTGACCACAGCACAGCGTCATCTAATATATATCTCGTAAGCTTCTCCACCCAAAATACACACAAAACGTCTTCTATCACAATGAATTTCACAATTAACAGAAATTTTCCAAGCTTTCACAACGAATTTTCCACCTTTAAATCGTCCAAAAAATCCATAGTCAATTTCCTAGGTTTCGTTTTCGGAAAGTGCAGTTTCTGGATATCAATTTGTTTGGGAATTTTCGTTGGAGCTCCGCCATAACTTGTGCGGCTACGTGTGCACTTGCTCCATCTTGTTGAAACCAAATCCTGCTGAAACGGATACTTCTTCGGCGAAGTTCTGGGTAAAAAAACACCTTCAACATCTTTAAATAACGGTCCCGATTGACAGTTTATGTTACACCGTTTTCTTTAAAGAAGTATGCCCCACAATACACCTTGATGAAGCTGCGCACCACAGAGTGACTCGTCCTGGGCGCAGTTCCCTCGCATGGAGCACTTCTGGATTAGATTCACTCCATATTAGGCAATTTTGTTTGCTAACATTGCCGTTTAAGTCAAAATGGGCCTCATCAGACATAAACAAACAATTTATCAATGATGTGTTGTCTTCTTCGGCCATTGCAATTATTTTTCGGCAAAATTCCAGGCAAACAGGCAACTCCTGAGGGTTTAACTTGCTTGTAATTTGGGCTTTGTACTGAAACAAGTTTAAGTCATCATGAAGTATTCGTTGTAATGTCTGCTAACTACAATTTGGCCCGATAAGTTTCGAATCGAAAAACTTGGATTTGCCTGTATTGCCGATGCAATAGCACCGATTGTATCCTGAACCCGAACATTGGGATCTCAATGATACGGTCTTCGTTCGATGCTTCCAGAATCGGCAAACATGTCCACCAGCCTCATAATGAAACATCTACTCGGGGGAGTACCGCCAAAATCCAGCCTAAATTCCGTTTGGACGGAAATGACGGACTGCAAAGAATGGTATCGCTGCACTATCCAAATCCATTTTTCAGTATCCCAAGCATTCATTTTGATAAATCTAAATAGTTGCCTATAAAATAAAAAAAAAATAAGCCGATTACTCACACGATTCGTGTGCCACCCTGTATGTATTATCTTCTAATAGGCTTCTTTAATTCCTTAACTTTACTTATCTACCTTTCCGATAATACGATTAAATATGTTTTAAATCCAAGAAATGGCTTCGAGCTTTCAGGCTGCTAGGTATTAATTGATTTCATAATGAAAATGTCTGCATTCTCAGAAGCCTTATTTCCTTTAAATTATTAAAAATTTTATTCAATCTCTCAACGATATTAAAGAATGTTACCTCTCAAAGGCAATTAGCTGTACTTATAATCAGATGAACCAACCTGAAAGCCTTTGAACATATTAAAAAAACCAAAACAAAAGTATGACTTAAGCGTAGGTGTAATTCTGAAATTAAAATGTTCCACAAAATGAAAAAAAAGTCCAACAAAATTACAGAAAGAGTCCTTGAATTGCTCTTAACGATATAATAGTCTTTTTAGTACTTCAAACTGACAACCATAAATTAATCATTTTAAATTAAACTTTTCTCAGTCAAAGTAATATCCCCAAAGGCAAATAATTTAATTTGATTAAAAGCGAAAATTCACTAGCTCTAAACCAAAACCAACCAACCACCCCAAAATCAAAACCTAACCCCTCCTTTTTACATCCATGACGATGTAGGATATTTTGCAATATGCTTCTCAACTAAAACCAAAATATGCCCATCATAATTCTAAATAATTCGCCTAATCCCTAACCAAACAAAATCATTCAAAATGTCGCGGTTGGTTGATATGGAACATCCCATCTGGGAACGAATAAGCAACAGGAGCATTTTATACAATCACCACCACCAAGGACTTCATCAGTATTCCAGTTAACCACAAATATGTCAACACATGTCTCCTTTAAGGGGATTTATTTATGAAAATGAATTTTGGCGGTATTTGGCAGTCGACCCTATTTGAATATACAGGACCGTTATTTCCAACCCAGATAACACGCTAAATAGGACAAATGTCGGTATTATTCTAAGGATAACACTCCTTCAAATGGGATTACACCATACTTTCTGACAAAATCGAAGGAACTATTCAAATATATGCGGAAATGTAAGGTCAAAATTAAAAAAAAAATATAGCTTCCAATTCGAGGAATCAGAAAAGGTTGGTGTTCAGCCCAGCCCAGGTTGGTGTACAGACCTTACTGCCCTAGTCGGGTACCTTTGAGCATATTCTTTGCTATGACTATTTTTGCACTGTGCTGTTCGCTGTTCTATGTTAGCCAAGTGGAGTGGAAAATTAGATGTCTGCCTGGCTGAATGACTGACTGCTGACTACCATCGTTGTCGTCGTCGTCCACCATACCGTAGCAGTGGGTGAGGTGAGTTGAGTTGAATTGGATAGCATTGCCAAGTTTTGCTTAATTTTGCATGCTTGACTTATTGACGGGAAATAAGCTCCCGGATCTTCCTATTTCTAATATATTCTTTCCCTTTTGCCACTGCATTGTTGTTGCTGTTCTTGTGACTTATATTCCTGCTGAAATGCAATTTAAAAACATACAACAACAAAAAACAAAAAACAAAAAAGGAAGGAAATCCTTATGACGAAATGAAATACGAGCTTTGCTGATTTGCTTGTCTATGTTCGCTTCTTTTGCTGATGGTGCTTAAGTTAAGGAAACCGGGCTACCAGCAGCAGAAGAACGAGCACAAACAAAAACAAGAAAGCAGCTGCTTTGCTATATCATGGAACACTACTGGGCTGGAAGAACTCTGGAGTAATAGGAATAGGAATTATGGCTTCCGCCTTTTGTGCAGACATTTTTTTTTTTTTTTTTTTTGATTTACCATCATAGTATATAGTACCTATACTAATATAGGTTCTATGCTTTCGGAACGGATTCAAATATTTCATGGTTCTTCTATTTTACATAAGTATAATCGTCTATGACTGACGTTGTGATTTTTAATGTTCGGAGTGGGTGGTGGGCAAAGCGGATGATTCCCATCCAAGTAAGACAGCTAAAAAGTCAGGAGTTGATTTAATTTTATTTTTATATTTTCTCAATGGTCGTTGTCATTGCTCTTCTTTTGCTTTTGTTTACTCTTTATACGAGATGGGCGTCTATTTTGATGTACTTGTACTCGTATGTGGATATTTGAAAATTTTAAAGGGGGAATTCGGGTATGTTTTGTGGATCTGCCGTTTAAGCACACCTACGTATTTTTTTGTTTCAAAAAGGATGAAGCGAATGGTTGGGAGGGAAGGTGTGTTTCTTTTTGTGAAGGATTTCACAGAAATGTTTTGTTTTTATTTTCGATTTTTCAGAGAGTTTCCGAATAACAATTTCAAAAGATGCTGAATAATATGTATTTTATGGAGGGACGTTTTCGGGGTAATTGGTTATAAAAGTTGGCAAAATACATTACATGTGTGGGGGATAAATAGAAAACGATATACTGGAGTTTGATTTTGCTTATGGATGAATTTAAAATCTTTAAGATAAATATTTCCGAAAATTCCCCATTCTCGATTTTTAGTATGTATATCCAAGAAAATCTTTATGCAGGTTGATTCGCAAAAGCTGTGACTAAGAGCTATAGTGTGTAGGCTTATAAGTCGAGACAATAATAAACAAATTTATTGGGCGGGATATTTGCCTCCCTCCCCGGCTTTTTCGATGGGATGTGCGAATTTTCTGAAAATTGATTGAAAGCAGAAAGTATGCTTAAAACTTAACTAAAATATTTCATGTAACTTTAAAATAAAATAAAATAAAATAAAATAAAATAAAATAAAATAAAATAAAATAAAATAAAATAAAATAAAATAAAATAAAATAAAATAAAATAAAATAAAATAAAATAAAATAAAATAAAATAAAATAAAATAAAATAAAATAAAATAAAATAAAATAAAATAAAATAAAATAAAATAATAAAATGGGAAAAAAAATTTGAAGTGAAAACATCTTTAGCCGGTATTGTGCAATTTTTTGGGATGGGTAAAAAATGTTAAACTCGCGTCAGGAAACGTGGCCTTATCGACAATTCGTAAGACGGATGGAGAGTAGACGGCTCGGCATGGGAGAGGAAATAATATCCCCTTCTCTTTCTACCTCACGGCGAAAATGGAAAATGAATGTCTCTTCCTGTAGTTTCGCTTAAGCGCCGCAGGGGCTTGCGCGACTGTGCGTGTGGGTTTTGATTACAGTCTGCTACGCGCATATATGGATAGTGACTGCTGATGGCTAGACCGTCTATGTTCTCGTAAGATTCGTGTATATAAAGAGTGTGTTTCTTTATTTATTCCGGAAAAGAAAAGAAGGAATAGAAAAGACGTAATGTTTATCCAGAATATCCAGAATGGAATGAATAAAAAAACAAAAATACTATCCGGAATAGAAAAGAGAAATGGTAAAAATTAAATATTATTGATTCACTAATTAATGGAAACTCAAATTTAATTATTGATTAGTAGTAGTAGTAATAGTATATTTGTTTCAATAATAAAAATATAAAAAATGTTTGGTAATCCATCTTGTTTACTTGATTGGTTTCCGTCTATGGTTGGTGTCATTTTTGTTTGCTTGTTTAACATTTACATGAGGGGTGTTATGTTCCGAGAATATTCTATTCATTCCGTGCTTCAAGGAATAAAAAAAAGGCATTCCAAACGTTCCAGAATAAAGAAAGAAACTACAAAATAGTTTTTCCGCAATATTCCGTGGAATAAAGTAACGCATAAATGGTATTCTGAATATTCTGGATTCTGGACATCCCAGAATGAAGAAAGAAACACACTGAAAGTGTTTGAAATATGGAAATTGAACAAAGTGCATCTATTAATGAAAAAAGTGGCAATGAAATAGTGAACAAAAATTATCGAGTACTTTATAAATATACTAGATGAAAATCCGGCTTTGCTCGGAAGAAATGTGACTCATAACACATGTAGGTACAAAATGTAGGTAGATATTTCAATAGTTATCGGTTTTCAAGGAATATTAAAGGCAAAACAAGGCATAGATTTATATAGTATCATTCATTGTGTTTAATAAATATAGGAAACTAAAACTGCAAAAGTCAAGATAAAAAATCCCTAATGTTAAAGTTCAAGGTTTCACTTCAGCCGGCACTCCCGGAGTGCAACCAGTCGTTTTTTACATATTTTGTTATTAACGTTACCTGCCACGCAATCTTTCTCTTTTTTTGATTTTAGACTTTTCCATAAACGGCTTAAAGGATTTTTTCAAAATTTTTATCCTAGAGGTTCTTCGAAATCTTAATAATTCTGCATTTAAAATTTTTCGAAAAACTGTTTTTTTTTTGGAATTTTGAAAAAAAAATATTTTATAAACGGGTGGACGATTTTTTCTGAAATTTGGTTTATTAAAGTTTATTAAATTAAATATTTAAAATTGTCATACCAATTATTTTTTGGAAAAAATTTAAGAAATGTTGTATATACAAAATTAAGTAAAAAAACAACTTTGAAAATATAGTTAGCCCTTTCTATTAAGAATCTTTTGCATACAATGTGATCTAACATAAGAGCCAGGAAGTCCGTGCGATCCAGTAGTGCATTTTATTTTATTGTATTAACCCAACCTACACGCTCCAGCTTTTTGTCACATATATGAATTGGAAGCGATAGTTCATATATTTATTTGAAAAAAATTAACTTTTTTGAATTCGTGGTTTTAAGAAGAAATTCCACCAAGAAGGCGTCATTTTTACAATGCCACGTGCTTATATGTCGACTTCGGAACAATGAACACTATTTGTCATGATCAAACTGATACCACCAAGAAGATCCACAGGTATCATTGTTAACTGATAGAATCAATGCTTGCATTGTTTTTCAAGTAGTTATGACCCATGGAGAAATGGAAAAATCCGGTTTAATTTATGCAGTGATCGCACTGCAATTATTTTGTTTCGATTCACTCAAACACATAGAAAGACCATACTGATTGAATTCCTCTTGGAAGAATTGAGTAACTAGTATTCAAAGCTGTTTATAGGGACATTAAATTAATTTAAAAGTATATAGATGTCAAGTATACGCCCGAGTGACCTGAGTTATATAAAATTTGATTTTGAATGTAGATTATGTACTTGTAACCCTGTTGAATTTTGATCCAGCTGAAGTATTCTTAGTGCAATCTGAATTGCAAATAGGACCTAGTTCGAAGGAATTTAGAAATAAGAAAATATATGGAATAGATTGAGAGTTAAATGTATGTTATCTCATTATATTCCACATGTGGCTCCCAGAATGCTATCTAAATTAGGTCATTAATATCTTAGCATAGTTTAGTTCCAGGTATTATGCATTAGGTTGCTAACGTTAAGGCCTACATTTTCATTAGAATCGTGACGGGCAATAAATTCTTAAGTTTCCTTTAGAATTTCAATTGTATGTGTAAGTAGCCCAACTAACTTACTCTCCAGAGCTAAGCTCCCGAAATCTGAAAAACAATCTTGTAAGCCTCTTTTAGGTCCCATTACTATCCTTAGAGTTAATTTCTTGTTACGAAACTTAAATTATTCTCATATGCGATATAGGTACTATAGGGCAAGTTTGCATTTGGAAAAAAATCGAACTCGAGATTTTAATCAAATTTGACATTACAATGACAGAGAACACCAAACAAGTGGGTCTCGCAATTCCGTCTGTCTGTCTTTCTGTAGAACGATCTACAGCCTAAACCCCTCAAACGATTTTGTTCAAACGTGTTGCTTAGGCGTTTTAGGTGATTGTCTAAAACAGATTTTTGAATCGTTGTCTTAGCCCCAGAAATATTCGTATTTGCCATGCAAATGTTTCTAGCATCTTAATTATCTCGAAAACGGCTCCAAAGATTTTGATAAAAATTAGTGTGTGTACTGCTTTGGACATGGTCTTCATTTTGGCCAAAAACAAATTTCAAAAAATTTGTTATTAACGGTACCTGCCATCCAATCATTTTATTGATTTCGATCAAAATTTGTATACGGAAGTTATTTCAAATTCTAAGTAAAGGCATTTCAAAATTTTCGAATCATAGTTTTTTTTCGATTTTTGAAAAATTCAAAATTTCGAAAACAGCTGGACGATTTTTTCTAAAATTTTGTTTTTGATTTTATATTATTAAATATTTAAAATTTTCATACCATTTTTTTTTTTGGAAAAAAATTAAGTATTTTTATATATAAAAATTTAAGTGAAAAACGACTTTAAAAATACATTTAGCTGTTTCTGTCGTGCATTTTATTTTATAAGATCTTAGCTCTCTACGATTTTCAAATAATTTAAATCCTACACTTAAAACAAATTTCCCTCCTTTAACAAGATTCCAAGAACTTCACCCAAATTAATAGACATGGACTACGGAAGGTTTAGGACTTATTCCGTGGACTTAGTGCGAAATACTATTAATAAAACACAATTCCTGGTATTTGATGTTTACCAACATAGTCCTTCGGTAGACCATCGAAGACGGTGGTCTAGCGATGGACTAAGAATTGACATTTAAAAACATCGAGCTGATCTACCACAAATCTGTAGTTTATGTAACACAAGAGAAAACGAAGTTGTCCACCACTTCATTGCGGCCTGCCGTATTTTGCAGGAAATCCGCCGCTTATACTTCGAAGAGAGCTTTTTGTCTCCAAACCGACTCCATGAAATATTGAACGGAGCATTAGGATGGTCAATTTTGCAAAAGTATTGCCAACATGCGCTAAACTTTCGTAACAGTTTCTTATAATACAACGAAAAATTCAACCAGTTACTCCAGTTTACGACTACCTATGTATCTATTTTGTGTTTCAAATCATATTTAAATTGATATTTTTCTTTTGTGTTTCAAATCATGTCAAAATTGTTAAAAAAGGAAAAAAATATATAATCATTAAAATTTTCTTTTTAATTATTTTACTTTCATTCATTATTTAATTTGATACTTTTTATGTTTCAAATCATGCCAAAATTGTTGAAAAATTAACATCTTAGCATTAATTACACTTTTTAAGTTTTTAATTCTTTCTTTTGTACTTTTTTTTTTTATAAATTAAATGAAATGTCATATCAGGCAGACGGCAGAATAGCCAAGACCTTATTCTTAGGATAATAATATTGTTAACCATTTCATAATAAAATAAAGAATTTTAATAATAATAATAATAATAATAATACTAATAATATCAGACATTTGACATCGAGTAACATAATTTTCTTTTAACTTTGACATTCTGGCAAAAACAAAATCGACACTGGCAGACTGACTTACTGACAGACTGACAGACTGACAGACTGACAGACTGACAGACTGACAGACTGACAGACTGACAGACTGACAGACTGACAGACTGACAGACTGACAGACTGACAGACTGACAGACTGACAGACTGACAGACTGACAGACTGACAGACTGACAGACTGACAGACTGACAGACTGACAGACTGACAGACTGACAGACTGACAGACTGACAGACTGACAGACTGACAGACTGACAGACTGACAGACTGACAGACTGACAGACTGACAGACTGACAGACTGACAGACTGACAGACTGACAGACTGACAGACTGACAGACTGACAGACTGACAGACTGACAGACTGACAGACTGACAGACTGACAGACTGACAGACTGACAGACTGACAGACTGACAGACAGACAGACATTTTTTGGCGATCACTTTTTTAGGCTTCTCTATGATCGTAATGTCAGGTTTGATTGTTAGAATTTTTTTTTACGAATGCATAACTTGCCTTATAGTACTCGTACATATATAATCGCAAGTAAAAATTGTCAATTCTAATGCGCACATAAGAATAAAAGAATAAAAGAAGTTAAAATTATTGCAAGGCTTGCGCCATTTTTTTTTTTTTTTTTTTTTTTTTGTTTTTAACTTTTAGCAACTCGGGCAAATTTCCTCGCGAATAACTAAAATCTCATACCTATAATTAGAGTCGGTATGAAAGAGCAGCGTAAGTGGCTTTTTAAATAATTGGAAAAGTATTTTTATTAATGTGGGGGTCGCCAAAATCCTTATATGAACAACAAAAATGTTGGCTTATAAACGAGTAAGGAGAAAATAAGAGAGAACCCGAATAAACAACAACAAACTTGTGTGGCTAATAAAAGCGCTAGTCGTTTCAATGCAATTGATAAACAGAAAAACCTGTATTATGTTGGATTATGTGGGTTTGGTGGCGTGATGCGAATTGCGTTGGCTACTAAGCGGCTGGTCATGGTTCAATACACGATGAAGGTACAAGAAGTTTTTCAATTAAAAATGAAAAAGTAGACCAGCACCACTAGGAATCTGATGATCGAACTTGGCAGGTCGTGAAATAGCTATAATTCCAGGCAAAAATAATTGAGATAAAACTTGGTGGTAGCACACTCAAGTTGTTGTTGGGCATTCAAAGTCATCAAACAAAATCTGTTAACTCTCAAAGGGGTCGCGTATTCGCAAAGTTTGAAAAACACTGATTTAGACGAATGTAAAAATTTGCAGGTATGCCAACAGTTAACCCTTCACTTATAACCGTTATTTTATATAACTTTGTAAGAACTTGCTTAGAAATAAAACAGTTTGAAACTCAAACAAAATAAAATTCATGAAGCTACAGCAATTTCAAAAGTAAACGTAAATAAAACACATATAAAATATTTTTTTTCATGATATTTCTTATTTATTATAAAGTTTGAACATTGACATTATGTGTGAATCACTACATCACGCGAATTGTTGCAAACATCGATTCCATTCTTTTGAGGTAATTTTCGACCACCTTTTGACACATATTGGGCGGTATCTCAGCCATAACTTGAAGAATGTTGGTTTTCAAGTGCTCAAGAGTTAAAGGTTTATCTGCGGTATTTATGTAATTCGCGTAGCCCTACAAAAAAAAGTCCAGTGGTGTTAAATCGCATGATCTAGGTGGCCAGTTGATATCGCCACGACGAGAAATTACGCGGCCAGTAAATGTCTCTTGCAATAAAGCCATATTCGCTCGAGTTGTGTGGCATGTGGCACCGTCCTGTTGAAATCACATATTCTCCAAGTCGTATTCTTCAATAGCAGGAAAAAAAGTCGGTTATCATATGACCATAACGCTCCGAATTGAAGGTGAACGTCGTTCAATCGTCGTTTTCGAAGAAGTAAGATTCAATCACACCTCCGGACCAAAGAGCGCCAAAACTATGACTTTTTGTGGATGTAATGTAATGACCTCTCTTCAATTACTTGATGATGATTCTCAGAACCCCAAATACGACAATTTTGTTTATTAACATACCCACCGAGTGAGAAATGTGCTTCGCCTGTTGTTCAAGCACCCATTTGACGTATCTACGACGTTGTGAATGGTCAGCTGGCTTTTGGTGTTGTGTACTGGACTTTGTATGGATGTAGGTGTAGATCCAAATGCAAAATCCGACATAATGTGCCGTAAGACAGTCCTGATTCCTGAGAACGACGAGGAATCGACACATTCGGCTCTTCACTTACAGCAGCGATATTTTCAGTGGTACGAGCGAAACTATAATGCACAGGCCTTACAATATCTGTAACCAATCCAATCTCTTTAAATTTCTTCACAATTTTGCCAATTGCTTGCATAGTTAGACGATTATGTAAACCATAATCTCCTCTTAAAGCACGATATGTGTCTGTGGCAGAATCACCATTTTTGTAGTAGGTTTTAACAATTTTTATGGGTTGTGCGATAGTTAGGCGGATCCATTTTCGTAAATGTCAGACTTTCAACTGAAAAAAAATTAGTTTAACAACTTAGTTTGATAGATGTCGGATTCCAGCCCTATAATTTTGAAACCGCAAAATGGATAACCCTTTATTATACTCAAGTGGGATGGTCATAACACATACAAATGCAAAAGTTACAACATCGCTTTTTATAAAATTAAAATAAAATGGTTTCTTCTACAAGAAAACGTAGTGGCTATTACTATGACTTTCACATCCAAATTGGACATCTCTAAGCTTTAATTTTTCATATAAAAAAAACTCTTAACTTTTCCAATGGTATACTCTACCTAGAATACTGTTTGAAGATATTATTAGTGCGAAGATCTGTTGGGCTAAGGAAAGAGATTGATTTTTTTTTTCATAAAAAGTCAATTGATTTTTCTTTCACCATACATTTACAAGGCTGACAATAGGATTGCATAAAATTCTATTAGCAAAGCTTAAGGCAATACTCTGAACTGGATTTATCGCAGCAATGTCAATCAATCTCAATTTCATGACTTTGACGACTCAAATCCTTGTGATATGATTTGGCGCCCTCTGTTAAAGGGTCCCACATCAATGGTAGGATACTAATGGTTTATGCACACTTTACAACCTGTGTACATACATTTACGGGTATATACATGCTTAGATGCCTCTGAAAATACTTTTCATTTTGTTGGAACCTACCCGCCAAACTTCATGTTGTACAAGGAGGATATTTCTTGGAATTGACTTAGTATCCCTCTCGTAATTTTAAACGTACTAAACAGCAGCTGCTACATGCTACTTAAATCTGTTTAAGTTTTCTGAAAGGTTCACTTAAATATCGCTATCTCATTTTAAAGGAGTTTGCATAATTTATAAGCTCACTGTGCTACATTTTTAATCGTGTTTTTTTTAACCTGTCGATTCCTTAGGGTATTTTATTTTTAGTTGGGTAAAAAATATGAGTTTTGGACTATCCAATATTTTTATTAAATGAACGTTTAGTAGATTTTCAAGAACAATGTTTACATTTAGTTGTGAAACGTGTTGGAGGGCTTTAATGTATACTATGGCAATTTTGATAGTTAGCTTAGAATGCCCATATAATTTTAAATGGTATAATATTATGTACTAGTATTTGAAAAACCGTAGCATTATTGTACTCTTTATAAGCACAAGTTACACAAACTTAATTAGAATTCAGTATCGTAAGTCAAATTCATGTTATTCTTAGTGTTATTCTGAAATTAGTGTTTTTAATGGATGGCAATGGCGCAGTGGGTATGGAGCTGGTCTGCTAACTTAGACGTGTATGTTCGATCCCCACGCATTTTTTTCTACACCTCATTCTAAAATGAGATAGTAAATACCTAATTCTCAAATCCACTGTGCCACCAAAAATTTTAAGAATTTTCATTAAGAGAATTTTGGATGTTGGGCAGTATTTCCCACCAAATTGCACCTCATTTAATTGACTTTCCCGCTCAGTTGCAAGTCTTATTATATTAATTCACGTTTCAAGAACGCCAAACTCAAACTTGAACAATTGCCCACAAAAAGTATGGACCATGCATCTTTTAAACTCTATGTCACCCTGGAAATCTTCAATCACCTGCTTGATAAAAAATATTGGCCTGACGGCATCACCCTTCACGAATTTTTGAACAAAAGAAATACTGTTTGTAATCCTTTTCGGAAAGGATTGACAAGACAAACAATTCGACGCAATTAATTAACTTATTTCAAAACGTAAGGGGACTTCGGACGAAGACCAACCGCCGTTGTCTATGTCTTCTTATATTCCAATCAAAACCAATTCTAAAAATTGTCATAAAATAAGTCGTTGCTTTGCTCATTACATGCTGTTTAGACATAACACTAACAACATGTGATTGAGTAAACTAGCATACCCATAAAATATGACAACGAAATAAATAAAATAATGCAAATTATAAGGGACATCGATAAATAAGACACGGAAATTTCTCCGCATTAGTTCAGCTGCCATCCCTGGAGATAAACTTGTCTCAGAACATCGCGCCACACATTTTTCATATCCTTTTTCTCTTCTTCCACCGGATGCCGCGCTGTGTTAAGAAAAACATATAATGGGTATTCATAATCCCTATAAAAAAAAGGTCTTCTATACTCATCATCTATTTGCTCTTTTGATATCATTTAACGTTTTTAGACGTGATAGATACTCTAATCCTAATATTGAAACTGTGGGAGGTGGAATTTTAATTGCTGTAAAGTCTTGCTTCATAGCTAGTCTAGTGAATGTTCTTGTAGCGCTTGACAAAGAATTTATCTGCATTAAAGTGATTTTAAAAGATAGAAATGTATATACCGTCACGCTGCTTATTGTTCCTGGATGCCCGTACGATGTCTTTGCTAAAGCTTTCGTGAACGAAGTAATGGATTATCAGGACGAAATTATTTCTTTAGGCGACGGCAATATTACTGACGTTGCATGGTATCGCTGCCCTGATACTAATCTAATGTGGCCAACTGGAAATCTTAAGTTTGATGATTCAAAACTACTTGATGATTTAACTTCTCTTGGACTTCATCAATTTAATGACGTTTAAAATACCAATGGCAAGTTGTATGATCTAGTATTTACTTCCATTGATGACGGTATTACTCTTGAAAAATCAATTAAGCCTCTAGTAAATGAAGACAACCATCATCCAGCGCTTACTTTTACTCTTCCTCTAAACTCATATAATTTTGAAATGAAAATTGTGATAATTCGTATAATTTTAATTTTAAAAAGACCGACTTTATTAAACTAAATACGTTGTTATCATAAGTTGACTGGTCTTGTCTAAATAATTGTTTAAATGTTAACTCTATGGTCTTTGCGTTCAATAATATTTTGTTTGATTGTTTTCTTAATTCAGTACCTCTTGCTATTGTAAAATCAGGATCTTCAGTTCCAAATTGGTGTGATAGTGCAATAAAAAGCCTTAAGAATCGAAGAAACAAATTATGGGCCAAATACACAATTTCTCCAAGAGAAACAAATTTCAATAGTTACTATAAAGCAAGAGATGAACTTAACAAAATCTCAAGTTTAAAGTATTTGAATTATATTCAGAAAGTGCAAGGCAATCTCAAAATTAATCCAAAGCAGTTTTGGAACTTTATAAATAGTAAAAGAAAATTTTGACCTTACCTGTTTGTACTCAAGTCAAATGACATTTGAAGCCATGATCCTCGGGTCATAACACAACTTTTTTCGGACTTCTTTCAATGCGCTTTCAACTTTGATACACAAAATTGTGATATTTTAAACTGTGATATTTCGAACTGTGATACATTTGTAGAAAAGCGTTGATCTTTTAAAACCATTTACTTACTTGGATGATATAAGCTTTAATATAACTACTGACGGAATTGTAAACATTATATCTAATCTTGCCGATAGTTGTGTACCGGGCCCTGATGGTATACTTTCTACTACCTTGAAAAACTGTGTCAGTCACTTGTCCCTGCCATTGTCAGTTTTATTTAACTATTCAATGTCTTCTTGTATATTTCCATCAGTTTGGAAAAATTCTTTCATAATCCTCTTCACAAGAAAGGTAAAAAAGTCAAAATTAAAAATTATAGACCTATAGCTAGATTATCGGTAATTCCTAAACTATTCGAAGCTATTATTTGTGAATCACTGTGTTTTTATGTTCCATCAATTATTGTTTCAAATCAACATGGGTTTACAAGAGGCCGATCTACAGTAACTTTTTTAATGGAATTGATGGAAAATTGTATTGACTCATCTAAAACAAAAAACAAATAGATTGTCTTCACCGACTTTTGTTAAGCGTTTGATAAATTTTCACAGTTTTGTTATTTAAATTAAAGAAGCTAGGATTTAGCGAGCATTTTATTATGTGGCTCCAATTGTACTTATTGGTTAGATCTTACTCTGTTCTTTTCAACGGGTTCGAATCAAATAAGCTTACCGTAAATTCCAGAATACCAAAGGGTAGCCATTTAGGCACTGTTCTTTTCATCATAATTTATAAATGTGTTCAAGTCTTAAAACTGCCTTATGCAGAAGATTTTTCAATTTTCAAAATTATTTCAAAAATACTCGCGATTATGAAGAGTTGCAGTGTGATCTTAATTCGTTTTTTGACCGGTGCACAGCGGTGTGACCGTAACTGTTTATACCTTAACACTGATAAATGTAAGACTATTAGTTTTACAAGAAAGTTATCTGTTACTTCTTTTAATTATTCGTTAAATGGAGTTTATTTTATCACGCGAAAGCTATATGTCTGTCCTTGGTATCTTATTTGATCAAAAACTTGAATTTATATCACACATAAACTTAATAAGTAATAAAACTAATTCAATTCTTGGTTGGATAAAATGGATAAAAGGAGCATCAAGAAAATTTTCCGATCCTTTTGTTACAAAACAGCTTTTTATAACTTTTGTTCGTCCGATTCATGAATATGCTTGTCAAGTATGATCTCCCCACTATGAGTGTCATAAAGCTAGACTAGAACAGGTACAAAAAAGATTCCTTTGGTTTGCGCTCAGAGGTTTAGGCTGGGCTTATCCTTACGATCTCCCACCTTACCATAATAGACTGAAACTTATTTTAGTCTTGAGAGCAGACGTTCTTATTTGTGTTTTGCCTTTATTCTGTGTGTATTTAATGTGTTCCATAATATATATATAAACTTGCTTAATCAAATTGTAAATTTTTCTAAAAAATTTAAATCAACTTTTTTTTCAATCACATAAATTGTAAATAAAACTTTTATGCTAGTAATTATAGATGTGAAAGTTTGAATGGGTGGGTGGATGGATGTTTGTTACTCAATCACGCTAGAACGGCTTAACGGATCTGGATGAAATTTGGCACAGAGATAGAATATAGTATGGAATAGCACATATGGTTTTTATCCCGGTAAAAGTATGGTTCCCGTGGGATAGATTTATTTTATTTTTATTTTATTTTATGTAACATATCTGCTCATTCTACAAATAGCCAACATAGCTTTTATTCACAAAAAGCCAAGAAAAACACACACACAACATACAGCTGCCATTACAGTATCCAATACAGTATTCCAGTCAACCAAATGAACACGAAAGCTCTTCACCAAATCAGTAGTACAGAGTACAGACAAGCAAACTGTGGGGCGCTGCTAGTAGAATCATAAGTATTTTGTGTCAATGAATTCTATTTGTTTTTTATACATAGAATATAACAAAGGCTGCATGATACACAACATTTTGTCGTTTTTTGCTCCGGAGTGCAAATGAAGATTAAGGATAGTTTCCTAATTCGGAAGCACGCCATATACATTTGGGCTTGTCAAAGAAATGATATAGCTAGATTTATGCAGCACACTTCCAGTGACTGGCCTTGTGACTTGTTTATGATCATCGCAAATGTTAGCTTCGTTGGGAACTGAACGCGTTTAAACTAGAACGCCAAATCTGTTAAATTCAAGAGCGAATTAGCGGAATTAAGTATTTTTCTTTCACCAACTGCCTTTTCAAAATTCTTGCCACTATCACATTGTTCATTAAGTTCGCCACTATCGGTCGGGTTCCATTGCACATAGGCTTGAGTAGTTTGTGAAAGAACTAGTTTAATGGACTGGTTTAGTTAAGTGAACTGGTGAACTTAGTTCAATGTTTCTAGTTTAATAGTTCACTTTATATTCTTTGGATACAAAAAAATTCTAGTGTACATTCAAATCCCTATTTTATACATTCCACTGGACTGTTAAATATACAAGGGAATGAGTTGCCAAACACACTGACGTTTAGTGAAATGCCATCTTTCCAGTTCGCGAAACTATCTGACAACTACAGAAAAAGTATATGAATTTGTATTTGTTTGGAATTTTTAGTGATCGGAACTAAATTAAATTGAAATAAATGAACGAGTTTAGTAACATGATTTGAATTAAATTGAACCATCACTCAAATGATATATTGCACAGTTTTGGGCGACGAATATATCTTAGTTAAACAAGGACATATCCAAGCTTAAGACGGAAGCGATGAGGCGGCATGACTATAAATCTAAAGAATTAAGGAATACGACTGTAGAATTGACGACTTCTTGAATCGTCAAAATCAAGTCATTGAAATCAATATTTTTCATTGCTGAAATTATTTATGTAAGAAAAATGCGGGGTGTGAAGTCTTTTGTCGAATAAAGCAAAATTTTAATTTTGTAGAGGTATTTTAATCCATTTAAATCAGCGCCATCATTTAATCGATTTTGATATTTCATGGCTCCACAGGTGGGCAACATACTATGTTTTGACGTTTAGATAATATTTTTTTCCTAATACCACCCAAAAGGCTTAACATCAACTTTTTCTTGAGGGGAAAACCAAGTTTGAAAAGTGAGCGATTTCTTATTCAACCACATGCATACATAAATTTCGGAGACCGGGACCGAGACGAAACCAAGCCAAGTCTCGTCTCACGTAAAAGCCTGAAACGGGCACGAGTATTTTGGTTTAGATTGTCATGCAATTCTATTTTATTACGTCGCTGGGATTTCTAAAATGACATGCTATAAATAGTCAATGACTCAAATACCGGTATATTAGCTTGCTCCAACAAATATATACACGACATTTTATTTCTCACACTAAAGTCCAATTTATTCACTATCCATTAAATTTAAAATCTCTGTTAATAATACGAAATTCACCACACATTTATGAATTTTTAAGAATTTCCCTTCTTTAAAAAAAATAGATTAGTCTGTAAATCTTAACCTAATAATAATTGAAAATTCAACTCTCAATTTTAAGGTATTGAAACTAATTGATTGAAATGCTTTCTTAACACGCGTTAGCTTTTAAATTCTTATTCTAATTCAATTCTATACCTAACTAAAATCCACTTCATATATTGCAATGATTTTTTAATTTCCGAGAGGCGAGAAATAAATATATTCATGTTGTTTAAGCAGAATTCTTTTTTAGGTGAAATTGTATTCCACAGAGAATTAACTGTCTCTAATGAAACAATTTCCCACTAAAATTGGTTTTAAATTCTAATGTGCCAAGTAATTATATACACCGTTCGTACTTAACTAATAACATGTTATCCTAAAATATGTATTTCGTCTTCATTATATTGCTCAAGTAGCATAAAACAATTCCCAACTCTGGGGGATCCTTTTTATTTTTTTTTTGTTGGGCGCCATTTAAGTATGGCTTTTCACACTTCTCCGTGTGTCAAAAGATTTTCATTTCCTTTCACACCCACTACTCAAACAACATCCATAGGGATCATATTCTCAAAGGAGTGTCCTTTTAAATTGCTCTCGCCGCCGTTGGCATAAGCGACATAAATTTTTCATAAAAAAAATTATATTCATGTATTACAACAGGCATTGCATAACAATTCCAAAATCCTAAAGTCGTAATAAATAAACACTACCTCTGTTAAACTAACACACATCCACATAAGCCTGCAGCAATATCATTCCAAATGAAGTGCTTTTCAGCTCCCGAAAAAGGGAAGGAAGTTTTGTACTTTTTTTATGTATACATACTAGTAAATCCTTCTCAGCCTGTTTTTTTCACTGATGAATATATACATGTACATATGTATGTATTTCGGTTTAACCCGATGTAGCTTATAAATAAATAAATAAATAATATCTTAACCGCATTATTATCTGTGCATTATCCATTTTCGGCTACTTGCTCAGGGTATACATTTTAATTTCCCCTGAGCGGTTCCCAGCACCTGCTACATATCACCCTAAAGAAATGAGCCCACAATACGAGCACCGGGTGTTAAAAAGAGTTGACATATAGGTACAATATAGGGTTCCTTATAATTTTTTTTTTAAGAAAAAAAGAACAAAAAAAACGAATCAGTTCCACAATGTGAGCCCATAGCTGGTATGCAGAATCAGATACTAAATTGCACAAGTGTACAGCACTACTAGGTACAGGTTAAGGTATACAATCATCGAGTCTTATTATTGTACGCCTTTGTTCCTCCTCGGCGAACATATTCAAAGCCCTCGGCAGGTTTATGTAACTGCTACAATGTTCATGAAAATTCATGCATTCATGTGAAGGGGGGTACCTACATATATGTAGTGGCATCAGGACATGTGTTAGTACGTATGTGTTGGCAGAACAACTTTATAATTTCGATTAATAGCAGTCTGGCCGTGACATTATTGCTGGGTCGTTCCCATCGCCCACTGCCGTCGTCGCCGTTGCCCGCCCGCGCCATGCCGTACGCCCTCTACCCGGTATTACATTCATACATGAGCTTTGGTGCAAATAAAGGACGAACGCAAAAGTGGAGCACAATTATTACATGCAAAAAAAAAAAAAAAACTAAAAGGAAAACACATTAAAAGGACTTCAGTGAACATGCAATGGGAGGGGGACTTTACACAAAAGTGTATAACATTGAGTGAGTTTGAAGGCTGGCAAACGGCCTTCAGAGACCGGTGCTGAAATATCATCGTCGTCGTCGACAGAGCCACTTAAATGAAAATCAGGAGCAGACTACCCTTAAAGTGGATGTCGCCATGCGAAGGTCCGTCCTCTCATCGTTATCGTCAACGTTGCTTTCGTTGTCGCTGGCTGTCGCTGTCGCCGCAACGAATCATGGTTGTGTGTAAGTAATTACCCCTAGAGTACACAGTGGAACAATCCCCTTCGCCACCTGTAATCCCACGTAATTACAACTTCTCAGCTGATTTCCTTCAACAGCTCAATTATGCAGAATCAATGATGGAACAAAGGTCCGAGGAACATACTCAATGGACACTTTGATATTACTTTCGACTTTCTTTTTTCCTTTACAATTTTTTTTTTTTTTTTTTTTTTTGTAAAAACACTTTATAAGCAGCCACACCTTAGAACGAAACATTAATAAATTTTCGAGCGAATAAAAACATGTGGTTGGATAAGATTTCAGGAAAGATTTATTACATCGCTAATTGCTTGCCAGTTTTTTTAGGTAATTTTTTTTTTCTTAGGGGAGGTCCTTGTTATTACAAAAAAAATCTGGTATTTATCTCGAAGCTAGGTTAGGGGTACATATCATGTAACGTGTGTTTTTTTTAGAAGTATAGAACTTAAAATTGGCAACACTGTTTTCAGCCATTTTGTAATCGGTCATGTGATTTATCTGTTGTTTAGTTTGGCTCGAAACGAGATTGGTGTTGATCTCGATCTTACAAGAACATTTTGTTCAGCGAATAAGCTCATTTTTGGTTGAATTGCTTGGCGAAATAGCAACACTGTCGCATTCAGTGGCGGATCCAGGATTTGGTCAAGGCGGGGTTTCAAACGATTCAAAAGTTTAGACTTTCATAAATTTTACCGAGCTAACTTGTCACGGTAAAATTTATCGTGACAAAAACTATTCTTTTAGTATTCCGAATCCTTGTTCCTGCCTTGGATTTACTGTGAGATAGTAGGGCAGACATGGGCCATCAGTCATTGGCACTCTCTCGCAGTATATTTAAGAAACCAAAAATCGATGCAACTGGCGCGTTAAATGGAATAGCGTAATGCTTTTCTAACGCCATGATGACAGACGGGGGGTCTGTTCGAACCACTTCCCAAAAGAAAAGCGCGGTAGATATTTGGTCCCAGTCCGCTAGATGTTACTCTTTTTGAGAATGGCTTCATGTATAAGATGAAACGTTATCGACGTGTCCCTAATTTCACAAAATCTAACAAAAACTCACCGAAGTAGGTTACTTTTTATCGCGAGTAGAAGATACTTTCCAATTTACCTTTCCGAATTTTAAGATACTAGTTGTTGGTCTTCGCTTTTTTTGTCACTTTCGGGTTCGGGTTTTGGAAAGTTGGAGGGGAAAAATGTTTTCACAATTTACTCCGAAATTAGTTTGTTCGATTTTTAATGCTTTCATCTGGTTTCTCTCAAACAGTTAGAAAAAAGTGGGAAAATGGTTGAATGAGTTCATCGTGTTCGCGCGCTCCTGGAATAGATGACTTGCGAAAACTAGGGTTTATGTGCGAGTAGGTAGGACGGCTCGATTTCGTCAACGGTGGCACTGTTCTACAAAATAGCTGACATTTGCTCACAAGTAAACGAGACAAAAGTTCGCGCGCTCCAATTGGCTGAAAGAACAGGGAAAAAAGAGAAAAATAGAAGGTTCCATAAGACGAAAAAGTTTGCTGGAAGTTCTTCTGGTCGGAAAAAAATAATTAAGTCAATTTTTGAGAGATCCCATTGAAGGATAGTCAGAAAATCGAAGGAATTAATTTGGAGTGATTTTTTTAAAGAACAAAAAAATTAATTTTAGTAATATTTTGGGAGAAATATAATTAAAAACATAAAACGTGCAAGGAGAACCTGAAGAGAACAAAATTAGAGAAAGAGATACAGGAAAGGAAATTTACAGATGAGAGTTTTTTTTAAGTTTTCAATTTGATATTAAATTTTATATATATTTCGTTATTTGTGGGCAAAATTGGGCACATTCTTTTGGTGAAACTCGGTTAGTTTTTCTTCCGTTGTTTTGTCCTGAAATTGCAGGACTCGTGACCCCGTTATTAAAATCCGCTTTAGTTCTTTCGGGACAAAGGGATAACGTTGCATCTTCTTTGTTCTATTTTGAATTTGTAGAATCAATTTAAAAGATCTTGGGTTTTAGCCCTCCGTTTGCAAGGTTTCCCAAGCAAAATAATCAATAAAAACATTCATCATGTGTAATTATAATTTTCATTCTTTTAATTAAAAATTTTCTTTCACCATCGCTCTCCGCTTCAAAAGGTTTGCAATTTCCTTTGTGTCAAAAAAAATTGCTGATGCCCTCTTTTTATTATTTTCAGGTCTACGGCAATGTGGCAATAACAAATTATTAAATTAATTCAATTCTGAACATAGCTGCGGTGGCAGCACTTTCTATTTTCGCTGCTAATTACAACTTTTAATTCGCCTATCTCAACTTCTCGTCTTGAAGTTTAGTTTGACATTTCATTTTCTTAATATTTTCATTAAATAAAGTAAATTCTGCCGGTCGTGTTGCTTTCGTTTCTTATTTTATTGAAATTACATTGTTTAATTAAATATATAATTTAATAGATTCGCGAATTCGAGTGTAATAAACTAAATAGTTTTTTTGTAATAAACTTTTAGTTTTTATTACGTTAACTGTGGAGCTATTTTGTCTGAAACCAATCCTATGAAAAATAGATTGTGCAACGACATCAACAAAAAATATTTGAAAAAACTTTTTAATAACAAAAATAATAAAGAATACATGATATGATATCACAATTGATTTCCGTCACTTGGTGACAAAAATGCATAAAAAAAAATCAGAAACAAAAACAAACGTGGGGTGAACTAACCTATGCAATAAATATATAATAAAATAATAAATTCCCTTTCCCGCCTACGCTTTCTAAAACTAAATACTTACCATACCTGACCGCAAGCTCCAATTGCACACCCCCCACGCGACAGTACATCTTCAACTGATTGCTTATCAATCAGTCGAAGTCGAAGTACTAAATTCACCACACCACGAAGAGTAGCTGATAATAAACATCCAGTGTGGTGAATAAGGCAAATGCATAAGAGCTTATTAGCCCGATCTTCACTGGAAACAACAACTGGGCAACAACGTTGCCAAAGTGACACGATGCTTTTGGTACTTTTTAATTTAAATGGCACTCAAACGCTTCAAATGGCACCCTAAGAATCGACTAGCAATCGAATCGACTTTTAGTTTTACCTCATAACGTGCATCAGCTGAAAGGGTTTTTCATGCTTAAATAACATTAAAACCCAGAATTTCGTTTATTGGAATAATAAAGGCCAGCACTTCTTACCACCTAAAGACTTATACATATTACTAATTTAGTTTAGCCGCAAATCGATTTTAAAGATATTTATTATTTTATTTTTAAACGGAAAATGACAAAAAAATGTCAACTTTCTTTTCTTTTATCTATTAATTTATTATTTATTAATATTGTATTTACAGTAGACACCCGATATAGTGAAGTAATAAAAACCAGGCATGTTCACTATTTCGAGATTGTTCACTATTTCGAGAGAGAATTTTTATTAGTTTTTCAAAGTTAAATTTAATAAAAACTACATATATTGAGTAGTGTGATGTACACACAACTTTTGTTTTAATTCTTTAGGTAAGTAAGCAATTTTACAAACATTAAATAAAATACATAGGCAGAATGAGACTTGACAAAAACCATATGTAAGTACGTATATATTTAAATTTTCTTTGAAAAATATTTCATCACAATAACAAATAAAATGCACGACTGGATCGCACGAACTTGCTCTAATGTTCGATCACATTGAATGCAAAAGATTTCTATTAAAAATCTAAATATATTTTTAAAGTCATTTTTAACTCAATTTTGTATATGCATATACAAAATTTCATTAATTTTGTTCTAAAATAAATTGGTATGACAATATTAAATATTTAATAATATAAACTTAAAAACAAAAGATTAAATCTGTTTAATTAAAGAAAAAATAATTCAAAATTCTGAAATAAATACCTAAACTAATTTGAGCTCAAAAAAAGTACGCCATTTATTTCTTGGATAAATTTGAATTTATGGAAAAAAAAATTTAAAAATCTGTGAAGCGGTTTTTGAGAAAAGAGTTTTTTTTAAAAACTTTTTGAAAATATTAAAAAAAAAATTCAAAAACGCCAATTCATAGGTATTCAGAAAATACAAATAAATATAATTTTTGAAATTAGCAGTTTTCGAAAAATTATTAAAATTTTTTTTTTTAAATGATTCTAAAAATACAAAAAAATATTGATTAAAAATATTGGTACGCGGTATGATTTGGGAAACCTAAACCTATATTTTTGTGAAATTTCGAAAGAATCGGTTAAGCCATTTATGAGATAGTCGAAAGCAAACAAAACGGTCCTATGGAAAGTACCGTTTTTAGACATTTTTCTATTTTTTTTTTCAACTATATGATCGGTCGTAGCAAAAAACCCACACTGATTTTTTCTATCAAAATCGTTGGAGCCGCTTCCGAGAAAAATAGGTTTGAACGTAACGGTTATATGGCAGGCATTGTTATTTTTTGAGCTAAAAAAATATCAATTTCCCCTCTGTACAATACCTAAAAAACTCTATATACCAAGTTTGAAGCAATTCGGCCCACCCGTTTGGGCTGTAGGTGTCTATACATACATACAGACAGACTGACACACTGCAAGACTGACAGACAGACATACAGACGGACAGAATTTTTAGACCATCTGTTTTCGCCTTCGCTATCATCGTAATGTCATGTTTGATTGTTATCTCACAACTTTTTTTTCGACGATTGCATAACTTGCCTTATAGTACTCGTACCTATAATCGCAAGTAAAAAGGAACATTTCATATCTAGTCCAGGAAAATAAGATATTCACTTCGAAAAAATTCCCACAAAGCTGAAGTTTGTAGGAGAGATTCATACCCTTAAGTACCCTAAATTTGAAGAAGGGTTGAAATGGGGTAAAATAATTTTTTTTTTCTAAATGAAAGCCATAAGTTTTTTTGAAAAAAGTTGTTGGTACACAAATTTGAATTGTTCGTCAAAATGGATATATAGATTAAATTCATTCGTTAAAGCAACCAGGCTTAATAAAGCTCCCATTTTGACGAACAATTAAACTTTGGTACGCTATCACTTAAGAGCGAATTGACATACAGAAGTCGTTAATATGTCATCTTGTAGAAAATTGTATTGTCTATAAGATGTTTTTAGAAAATTTTGAGAACAATAAGGGTTTTGATAGTTATTGAACAAAATTATATTTATGATGGCAGCATTTCCCTTCCGGTTCCACAATTAAAACTTGGTTTCTTTAATAGAATATAGTTTTCCAAACATATCTTTAAATAAAAAATTTCCTCACTCAAAACATAAATTTATTACTTTTTTTGAAAAAATGTACTACAACCCAATGTTTTCGACCATTTTTCTCTATCAATTATAGGGTGATTTTTTAAGAGCTTGGTTTTTGAAAATTCAAAAAAACACAGAAACTTGTAAAAAGTGAATGAAATTTTTATTTGGATCGATAAACCAATTTCTGCCATTTACTTTTTAAAAATAATTTCACTTAAATGTTGCCCGCGGCTATGCTTCAGGTGGCCCATTCTGAAGGTCCAATTTTGGCAAACTTTTTCACACATTTCGGCCGGAATCTCACCAATGACGCGTTCAATGTTGGCTTCCAAGGCAGCAATCGTGTTTGGCTTGTCCCCATAGACAATAGACTTAACATAGCCCCACAAAAAATAGTCTAACGAGGTCAAATCACATGATCTTGGTGGCCAATTGACTGCGCCAAAACGTGAGATCAACTGCTCACCAAATTCGCATCTCAATTGATGCATGGTTTCGCGTGCAGTGTGGCATGTGGCACCGTCCTGTTGGAACCACATGTCGACCGAGTTCAATTCTTGCATTTTCGGCAAAAAAAAATCTGTTATCATCGCACGGTACCTTTCTCCATTGACCGTAACCCTGCGGCCTTCATCGTCCTTGAAGAAGTACGGCCCAATGATGCCGCCTGCCCATAAACCGCAGCAAACAGTGCATTTTTCGGGATGTATTGGTAGCTGCTGAATTGCCTCTGGCTGCTCTTCACTCCAAATACGGCAATTCTGCTTATTCACGTATCCATTTAGCCAAAAATGAGCCTCGTCGCTGAAGACAATTTTGCGATAAAACATTGCGAAACACATTTTTCACAGAGCACGAATTTTGATAATAAATTTCAATAATTTGCAAACGTTGTTCAGGCATAAGTATATTCATGATGAAATGGCAAACAATGCTGAATCGAAATGTCGAATGTTCGTGGAATTTATCATGTGTGATCTGTCAAAAATATAAACGTCAAAAACCAAGTAGCAAAAAAATCACTACAATAAAAAGTGTCTTAATCTTTTTTGTGTAGAATGGCATGGTCTACAATGTGTATCAACAATTTTTATCAAAAAAGCCTATAGTTTTCGAGTAATTTGAAAAAAAAATTATACTATCGGGTACCAAGGTAGAAATAAAGTTTTGTACACGTATAAAAAAAAATTAAAATGTGGAAAAATAATTCGTCACTTTCGTTTGTGTCTTTCTTTATTTTAAAATTGTTTTCAACAGCTTATTTTGTAAATGTTTTAAAACTAAAATGTCAGATTAATCTGCACTATTATGTACCGCCCATTCAATGACCTTATCAATACAAATAAATGCATCCTTTGATGAAATAGAACACAGATACAAA
This sequence comes from Philhelius pedissequus, assembly GCA_910595825.1. Taxonomy (NCBI): domain Eukaryota; kingdom Metazoa; phylum Arthropoda; class Insecta; order Diptera; family Syrphidae; genus Philhelius; species Philhelius pedissequus. The sequence continues at coordinate 9,572,720 of OU343161.1, read as the reverse complement.
CGCATTTGAAGTTATGTTTAAAACGACATGAAACTGAACTCTGTAAAACCCTATCCACAAGCTATGGACGCATTGTAGATGGAAAATTCTGAGAAAAAAATCAGTTTTCACTATATCGAGATTTTTCTTGTTCACTATTTAGAGTACCCTGTATAAAATGTTAGGTGTTCACTATATTGGATAGTTCACTCGAACGAGATTCACTATATCGAGCGTCTACTGTATTTATTTTTATTATTCCTTAAGTTTTGAGGTGCAATAATAATTTTTGTTGGTGGCACTAAGTGGCCTTAAATGGCACTTTCTGTTGTCAGCATTGGCGCTTACAAAACTTTTTTTCCGGCAAAGCTGCTGGGCAACGAACAAGGGACCTTGATGGTGAATTACAGAACTCTTGCTAGACATACCATCTGTTCCCTCGCTATAGTAATGCTGTACACATAATGTACCAGAAATAAATTAAATTTTAATATTAGGTAAGCGTTGACGTGGTGCATAGCGCAACAAGTCACAAGAAATTAAACATTGAGACGATACAGTTCACACATGCTTTTATGGAAGAATATGATAAATAGAGTGGATAGAATGCTCCAATGCAAAGATCAGTCTGCCAGCAGCCATCGACCCGGACAGAAGTCACCAATATGGGATCCGTAAAAATACGTAAACCTTAAACTTTTAAGACTACCCCCACCAGTGGCAAGGAGTCTTTTGTTTGCCACGAAAGCTGCTTGATTGCCGACGTAAGTCGTTTGATTGCCGATGAAAGCCGTTCTATTGCCAATGCAAACCGTTTGATTGCCAGCAAAAGCTGTTTGATTGCCGCTGAAAACCGTTTGATTGCCAGCGAAAGATGTTTGATTGCCGACGCAGGTCATTTTATTGCCATAGGATTGCTGCCGCAGAATAATAAATTGCTGAGAACATAAGCATTTACCGCACCATCAGTGAATATCGAAGGATAAATCATTCAGTGCTTAAATCCGAGAAGAGAGTATGATATAATGAGGACATCAAATGAAGTCTAGGCCTTTGCAACCGCAGCAGAATATTTCCACGAGAATAATCTGAACATTTAATTATAAGAATATAAACCATAATAAAAGAGCAAAGAATAAACACCTTTTAAACTAAAGCTTTTTGTACTTACTTTAGATAGAACCCTGGAATCCGACAAGCGAAACCTCAGCAACCTTGATAGCAATTACAACTTTTAAAAAGAAGATATACTCTTGAACGGTTTGTATGCACCTTGTGAATTCCTGCAATCATTTAACTATTACTTCACTCATTACTTCCCAAGCAATGTGTAAAACCAATATCAAAAAAAAGATGGCGAATAAACTAACCTTTAGATTTCAATTTAATTTAGAATGTTCGTCGAGTAATTCCGTACGATTTTATGATTTACTTTGAATTGATTTTTTTTTCCTTAAGGGCAATCCAGCTTAAATAAGAAAACGTTTATGCTTTAGCGTTCTAAAAATAAAGCTTAATGTTCATTTCCTTACGACCTGCTCTTGTGGTTTTTTTTTTTTAAACATATTGTACCATCAGGATTCCAGGCTTCAGGTGTGTTAAAACGAAAGGATACACAAAAGCTTTTACGTAAACAATTATATTTTGGATATATTTATTCCATTTTGGAGTATAGGACGTTAAATTTTTAATTACACAGATATATTATTGTAGCCCCTTTGTGCAGGCCCACGTTATCGCTTGGCAAATAAATTAAGATCTGAAAAGCTGTGGGTGAAATTCCTTTGATTAAGCAGGTGTTGATATTTGTTCTAAAGGAGCATGTTCATTTCAGAGAAATAAAAAATTAAATGCACACTTTCTTGTGGATCAATGCTAAAAGGTATTAAAGAATTAAAGACACATAGGTTTACTTTATTAGTAAAATTCCTTACGTATATGTTTTTGACCGAAGGGTATAAAAAAAAGACAAAGTATCTATTATGAAGAAAACTGATTGAGCCATTGACGAGATATCATAAACATAGAAAATTTTCACAAAAAAACGTTAAAACCCACTGTTTTACTACAACAACAAAGTTTGGGAATATTAAAAAAAACTTAAACAGAATTTGTTAATGTCATCAGCTCCCGTTTAGATGAGATTGTTAAGATGCTACTTCAAAGAAAAATAAATTAAAAACAAAAACACTACAACTGATGACTTATGAGTGGGTGGTGTATCGACTAGATCCAATAGGTTCCCTCCTTTGGCTAAGCGCGGAAACTCTATAAAATATTTTATTTACGTATTAGTTAAGGTTATGGTCCGGTGACTCTTATCATAATTTAATTCGAGCTTTAACTTCGGCTAAAGCCGAGGAAGGCAATTTATTAAAATGCGAAGCACAACCCAACTACTGCGTCAATTTCAATCACCTCTCTTCGCCAAGTTACCAGAGGTATTATCGTTGACGCTGCCGTTGAAAATGTGGTTCGATTTGTTTATTTTGTCTCACTGTTTGGAAAACACTTTGCTTAAAGTAAATATTCAGTTCGTATACTCACACCCTCTAAAAGCCTTTACAGATTAAGCAGTACCCACATTTTGAATTTTCCGCGTCCTCAGTGAAGTGTTTGAATTGTATGTATTTGGTTTGTATCAACTGTTGTTGACGGACTACAGTGTACACAAGTCAAGAGGCTTCAGATTAACATACTGTGCGTACAGGCATAGCTAGGGGGAAGAGATTTATATATATACTACGAGTAATTTTATAGAAAACGTTTCTTGTAGAACATCTTTCCTTTTTTGAGAAATATGATTAATCCAAAGCGATGGCACCTCTGACAGATGTTGGTTAATTTATCAATCGAGATAAAATATATTAAGGACGAAGATTCGGTAAATATGAGTTGACACAGAGATGTGTTGATGGGCCAATGGTTAACTCTCAAGCCATGACGACCGACAGTGATATATCAATTCAAATTTAACGACACAAACTGCTGACCTTAAAGTACGTGACACTCATACAAAAAATATATGAAAAGCATGAAAAGCTTTTAAGGGTTTTAATGAAGAACTAAGTTGACGTATGGTGGTATATGTTGAAGGAAATTTGTAAGGAGCACATTCATTTTGAAGGCAAACCTATAGAGTTCATGATAGGACACAATAAACACGTGTTGGTTAAAGGTATGTACTCTTTTATACAAATCCTATACCTACCATCATTACCGTATTTATGTAAAATCTTAATGGAAGACACGTCTTTCATTCCTGTTATAGGTATACCTATTTAAATTCCAAGTTTGTACAGTTATCAAAATATGTATATATAAATTTTACTTGTTGTCAAATTGAGCTCATTAAGATTTCTTCGCCAATTTGTGTTATGACTTTAAAGTAAATGGTAAATAGCAGCATTTTTACTATTTTACAGGGTGTTTTTTTTGTGTGTTCGTTTAATCCTGAAAAATCATTATTCATAAGTTTTATTTTTTTTTTCCGCAATAAAACACCCATATGACCAACACAGCCCTAAGCTGATGAATTTTATCCGAGAGAGAAAGTTGTCGACCATTTTGTGGCCTTATGTACATGCAATTTCATACAGACGACATTTTACCACATAGATTTTAACCCTGTAGCACAAACGGAGATCCCAACATGGGATAGCTGGAAGCAGGGTTGGCCGAACTGTCACTTTTTTGGATAAACTACATTATCTACGTCTGCTACGTAGTCAATGTAGTTAAATGTAGTTAATGTAGTAAATGAAACAAATTGTAGCAGACGTAGTTTCAAATGTCAAATCGTGTGAAATGTCATTGCATTTTGAAGTTTGAATACATATTAATTTATCATAACTTTTGTATTTGGCGACTCGTGAACAAATTGAAGTTTTTATCATAATAAAAGGAATAAAAATGCGAGATTATAACAGTTTTTTGGTTGTTTTCAAGTTTTTCTAGCACTGGTCTTTTGTGCACACTATAAGGCTGGGCGCGCACATGCAACTTTCAGATTTGCAACAGTTTGGTTGCTAAAGTGAATACATGGACATATGAGAGTGCCCGCACATGCAAAAACTATTCAGTCGGCGATTCGAGCAACTTAAAAGTTTGTGTTTTGGCACAAATCGAACGAGTTCTTCAGTTTGCATCACACCGAACTATATGTAACTGCGCTCACATTAAATCAAAATATTGTCTGTGTGTTGGTTTATCTCGTTGATTGATTTTTAAGTTGCTTATGTGCGCGACCATCGTACAACTAGTGATTAAACTATTTCGTTCCGGAAAAATTACATATGCGCGCCTAGCCTAAGAAACCAACTTGGGCAACAAAAATCCAAAAAACTTGTTCACATTCACTATTTTATACGTGAAAATGTATGATAAAAATAAATGGAATGATTATTTGGATTTGAATAAAATGCACGACTGGATCGCACGTACTTACTCCTATGTTCGATCACATTATATACAAAAGATTCTTAATGGAAACGGCTAAAAGTATTTTGGAAGTCGTTTTTCACTTATTTTTTATGTATAAAGTTTTTTTAATTTTTTCTACAAAATATTGGTATAAACATTTTAAATATTTAATAATATAAACTTAAAAACTAAATTACAGAAAAAATTGCCCACCCGTTTTCCAAATATTGAATTTTCAAAAAAAAAATATTTTTTTTTTCAAAAATAGAAAAAAACTATTTTTCGAAAATTTTGAAATGCAATATTATTTAGAATTTGAACGAAATCCTGTATATATATTTTGATCGAAATCCGTTGAGCCGTTTATGAGAAAGTCGAAAATCAATTAAATGGTTGTATAGCAGGTACCGTTAATAACAAAATATTTTTAAATTTTTTTCGGTCCAAATGTAGGCCATACTCAAATTAGTACACACACCAATTTTTATCAAAATCGTTATAGCCGTTTTCGAAATAATTAAGATGTTACAAAAATGTGTGCGGCTAAAACAACGATTCAAAAATCTATTTTGGACAATCACCTAAAACGCCTAACCGCCAAGTTCTAACAAAATCGGCTCAGCCGCTAAGGCTGTAGATCGTTCTACAGACAGACAGACATAAAGACCGACAGACGGAATTGCCGGACCCACTTCATTGGTGTTCTCTACATTGTAATGTCAACTTTGATTAAAATCTCGAGTTCGATTTTTTTTCCAAATGCAAAACTTGCCCAATAGCACCTATATCGCAAGTAAAAAGGCATATTAAATATGGGACAGAAAAAAAATTTGGGATACCCCTATTTCCCTACCTATGTCTATACATTTCTATTGGTCGGAATCGTGTTTCATTGATCTTGGGTCATTGGGATATTGAGCTATTGTTTTATTCAAAATTTTGGAATTTGTTTCTATCCGGTTGAAGTTGTATTGATTTTCTTATTTAGTACGTTAATGTAGCAGACGAAGCAAATTGTAATAAATAAGCCGCGTAGTTTATTCCATTTACTACGCGTAGTTTTTGATGTAGAATATAGAATGTAGTTAACTCGGCCAACTGTGGCTGGAAGGAAAACCGGGTCATCGATATAAATCATGTTTCTGACTTTACGGACGGATCTGGGACAGAAATAAGGGTCTCTTCAGAAAATCCTTCCCTAACCAAATAATATAGACTTCCAAAATGTTGCTCAGTTTTTCAGGCGGAAGTACTCGCAATTAGTGACGCGGCTAAACATCTTTCCGCATATAAGCTGGTCAATAAGAACAAAGAAATCTTAGTAGACAGCCAGAGCCAGGCCGCAATCAAATATCAAATTCATTTCCTCAATTGTCACAAAGTCAAAACTAGTAGATCGATACCGCAACGAATTAAAATTTCTAAGCGAAATTGACCGAATTTGGTTAAATTTTCAAAAAAACATTTAATCTTATTTTGCCCCATGTGACATTTAGCGAGTTAAATTATATAGATTTTAGCCTGACCAATAGAGCTGGATGATTTATAATGACATGGTTTGTAACAAAAAAAAAATAGGAAACACACATGCCGGGTAATGTAATTAAGTTAAATGTTTATCTCGGTTGGTGTTGTGTTTGAAGTTTCGTTAAAAATATTGTGCTTTAAATACATTCTAGTATATGAAGGTTCATTGGAAAAAGCCACATGTCAACATTTTTACATTTTTTATGAAAATAAAACTAAATTATTCATTAATGAAAGTAACGTCAAATTATTTATGACTTTTTTTGTAAAATACTTTAAGAGCATTAAGAGCCCTTTAAGGTCTATATCGTTAATGTGATGGGGTGGGTTAATAGAAAAAAACTATTTTTCGAAAATTTTGAAATGCAATATTATTTAGAATTTGAACGAAATCCTGTATATATATTTTGATCGAAATCCGTTGAGCCGTTTATGAGAAAGTCGAAAATCAATTAAATGGTTGTATAGCAGGTACCGTTAATAACAAAATATTTTTAAATTTTTTTCGGTCCAAATGTAGGCCATACTCAAATTAGTACACACACCAATTTTTATCAAAATCGTTATAGCCGTTTTCGAAATAATTAAGATGTTACAAAAATGTGTGCGGCTAAAACAACGATTCAAAAATCTATTTTGGACAATCACCTAAAACGCCTAACCGCCAAGTTCTAACAAAATCGGCTCAGCCGCTAAGGCTGTAGATCGTTCTACAGACAGACAGACATAAAGACCGACAGACGGAATTGCCGGACCCACTTCATTGGTGTTCTCTACATTGTAATGTCAACTTTGATTAAAATCTCGAGTTCGATTTTTTTTCCAAATGCAAAACTTGCCCAATAGCACCTATATCGCAAGTAAAAAGGCATATTAAATATGGGACAGAAAAAAAATTTGGGATACCCCTATTTCCCTACCTATGTCTATACATTTCTATTGGTCGGAATCGTGTTTCATTGATCTTGGGTCATTGGGATATTGAGCTATTGTTTTATTCAAAATTTTGGAATTTGTTTCTATCCGGTTGAAGTTGTATTGATTTTCTTATTTAGTACGTTAATGTAGCAGACGAAGCAAATTGTAGTAAATAAGCCGCGTAGTTTATTCCATTTACTACGCGTAGTTTTTGATGTAGAATATAGAATGTAGTTAACTCGGCCAACTGTGGCTGGAAGGAAAACCGGGTCATCGATATAAATCATGTTTCTGTCTTACGGACAGAAATAAGGGTCTCTTCAGAAAATCCTTCCCTAACCAAATAATATAGACTTCCAAAATGTTGCTCAGTTTTTCAGGCGGAAGTACTCGCAATTAGTGACGCGGCTAAACATCTTTCCGCATATAAGCTGGTCAATAAGAACAAAGAAATCTTAGTAGACAGCCAGAGCCAGGCCGCAATCAAATATCAAATTCATTTCCTCAATTGTCACAAAGTCAAAACTAGTAGATCGATACCGCAACGAATTAAAATTTCTAAGCGAAATTGACCGAATTTGGTTAAATTTTCAAAAAAACATTTAATCTTATTTTGCCCCATGTGACATTTAGCGAGTTAAATTATATAGATTTTAGCCTGACCAATAGAGCTGGATGATTTATAATGACATGGTTTGTAACAAAAAAAAAATAGGAAACACACATGCCGGGTAATATAATTAAGTTAAATGGTAAAAAAAAATATATATATGTTTATCTCGGTTGGTGTTGTGTTTGAAGGTTCGTTGAAAATATTGTGCTTTAAATACATTCTAGTATATGATGGTTCATTGGAAAAAGCCACATGTCAACATTTTTACATTTTTTATGAAAATAAAACTAAATTATTCATTAATGAAAGTAACGTCAAATTATTTATGACTTTTTTTGTAAAATACTTTAAGAGCATTAAGAGCCCTTTAGGGTCTATATCGTTAATGTGATGGGGTGGGTTAATAGAAAAAAACTATTTTTCGAAAATTTTGAAATGCAATATTATTTAGAATTTGAACGAAATCCTGTATATATATTTTGATCGAAATCCGTTGAGCCGTTTATGAGAAAGTCGAAAATCAATTAAATGGTTGTATAGCAGGTACCGTTAATAACAAAATATTTTTAAATTTTTTTCGGTCCAAATGTAGGCCATACTCAAATTAGTACACACACCAATTTTTATCAAAATCGTTATAGCCGTTTTCGAAATAATTAAGATGTTACAAAAATGTGTGCGGCTAAAACAACGATTCAAAAATCTATTTTGGACAATCACCTAAAACGCCTAACCGCCAAGTTCTAACAAAATCGGCTCAGCCGCTAAGGCTGTAGATCGTTCTACAGACAGACAGACATAAAGACCGACAGACGGAATTGCCGGACCCACTTCATTGGTGTTCTCTACATTGTAATGTCAACTTTGATTAAAATCTCGAGTTCGATTTTTTTTCCAAATGCAAAACTTGCCCAATAGCACCTATATCGCAAGTAAAAAGGCATATTAAATATGGGACAGAAAAAAAATTTGGGATACCCCTATTTCCCTACCTATGTGTATACATTTCTATTGGTCGGAATCGTGTTTCATTGATCTTGGGTCATTGGGATATTGAGCTATTGTTTTATTCAAAATTTTGGAATTTGTTTCTATCCGGTTGAAGTTGTATTGATTTTCTTATTTAGTACGTTAATGTAGCAGACGAAGCAAATTGTAGTAAATAAACCGCGTAGTTTATTCCATTTACTACGCGTAGTTTTTGATGTAGAAAATAGAATGTAGTTAACTCGGCCAATTGTGGCTGGAAGGAAAACCGGGTCATCGATATAAATCATGTTTCTGTCTTACGGACAGAAATAAGGGTCTCTTCAGAAAATCCTTCCCTAACCAAATAATATAGACTTCCAAAATGTTGCTCAGTTTTTCAGGCGGAAGTGCTCGCAATTAGTGAGGCGGCTAAACATCTTTCCGCTTATAAGCTGGTCAATAAGAACATAGAAATCTTAGTAGACAGCCAGAGCCAGGCCGCAATCAAATATCAAATTCATTTCCTCAATTGTCACAAAGTCAAAACTAGTAGATCGATACCGCAACGAATTAAAATTTCTAAGCGAAGCGAACTTATTCACCCTAATTTGGAACCCAGGACGTATAGTGACATATAAAGTAATGAAATATTTAATTCTCAGAGTACAGACATCACAAAAACAAACAAGTAATAAAAAAAAGAAATAGTGTCGGAGACAAAACGGAACCCTGGGGCACACGAACATTTTTTTTTTTTTTTGAGATTCGAGATGATTTGAAAATAAGAGGTTGTTTCTAATCCCATAAAGTAGCGATATCAAATGCACGCCTTTTCCATAAAATATTGCAAATTATATATGAAATACCTATGTTCACACAGTGGTTTTGTCAGCGTCGAAAACACCTCTTCAAAAATGTGTCAGCTGATTTGTCTATATCGAGGTCCTTAAGAACTGAACTACACGAGTGCGAAAAAATATTCGTCCTATGGACCATTTATCTTCTCAAGTAAGGGAGTAGTCATAACATATTTTGATAGCGTCGAATTTGTAGCGAACTGCGCAGCAAGCAAATTTGCTTTTTCACGTGATCTGATAACAGGGATGTCATTGAGTACGTGCCCTGGAACCGAAAACAAAGTTGTATTTCGTATAATTTTGTAAATTTGAGTTAAAAATTTTACTGTTCTTTTTGAACATTGTAGAATGTTGTACGGCAATTATTGATCAAGCTCATATTTGGCTCGATTAATATGAACATTGCAAGTTTTTATACCTTCTTTGAACTAATTCTAGATTTTCTGAGTGGGGTTGATCCTATAATTCCTGAAACTTACTCCGCTAACACTAATAACCTTTTTAAGGCAATTTTTTTTGTTTGCAAAGCTATCATGAAATGAGAGATATAAAGTTCGCATATACACCCTGAAGAAGGACAAGCCAACAGTGTGATACTTTCGTCAGTCAGTAAGTTACAGTTTTTGTGCTTTTTGAGGCCTTATATCTCAAGAACCATTTGTGCTAAAAAGCTAAAATTTAGTGAGGCGCTTGTGCAAACTAGCTGATCAAATATTTGCAGTTTCTTCATTGGTACTGAAGATAAAGGGGGTCGAAATCCGCCCAAATTTGAACCTGTGAAAGAATGTAGTGTTAGAAGTTGGCTGGACAGTGTTGTGCCCTTTGATACACACTGCACAGCGACAGTGTAATACATTGGGCGTGTGGACATTTTGTATGTGGCGCTGCTGGAAGTATTCAGTTTTTAGTGCTACAGTGCTAAGTTTGAAAATGTGACATTATGTATTTTGTTTTAAGGGTTACAGTGTGGTAGTGTGAAGCGCAAAAAAGGAAGTGTAAAGTGGAACGGTGAATAGATAGTTTCAAAGAGAGACAGTGTCAAATATAGAAAGTGTGGAATGATAGCTAGTGCGAAGGTATGATTGTGTTACAGTGTGAAATAAACATACTAAAAAAAATTGGAATATAGAGAGTGTGAAACCATTGACATACTAGATATGGACTGCTAGGAGCCACCTCCACAATGGTACCTTTTGAAAAAACACCACCAGCGACCATTTCAGTTCTTGCGGCAGTTAAGAATATTATCAAGTCAAACCAGTGCTTAAGGGATTTTTTTCAAGGAAATCCCTACTCGAATTCAAAAATTACCATTTCTCTATTTTCTAAAGAAGACAATAAACCTATATTAATGTTCTTTGCGGATGAACGAAATACGATTAAAGCTAGATCAAATATCAATTTAGATTTTGTTTACTTTTCGACTAAGCGAATAAAATTGAAATTACATTTCATTTTTTGTTTCAACTTTTCGACGAAAGAATAATATAGATAGATAATTTGATTTATTTTTTTTTTAAATCATACTTTTAAAATTATTAAGATTTTTATGTCATATATAACTATGAATTAAAAAGCCGTGTACCAGAGTTTGGTTATTTTTTGTACAATATGAAAAAAAATATGATGAAAATGAAACGAATAAATTTTATAGAATTTAACGCAAAATACTGGGTAATATAAGTTTAAATTAAAAAACTTGCATTTGAATATTTGCCACGTGACCAACAACAACGTATTTTGCAGGGTTAAAATGTATTCTATTTATTTCGAATGTAACTCTAAAAGTAATCTTGTAGATATGAGCTAAAAGAAAAAAGGAATTTTTCTTATTGTCCCAAAGCACTTCATCAATAGTTAACTTTCTGACAAACACTAGATGACAGGGCTTCTTATACTATGTGCCAATAGATGGCTCTAGTTTCTTTGCCTTAAATTTGTAGGAAGATAATATCAACAACAGATGGTGCTCAATTTATTTTTTCTTTTCGCCGCTTGGCCTGAAATAGTCGCTGAAAGCAAGGATCCATATTTTTTGCAAATATTGTATGGAAATGAATCACAACTAGCAGTCCATATCTAAACTTATATTACTCAGTATTTTGTGTTAAATTCTATAAAATTTATTCGTTTCGTTTTTATCATATTTTTTTTTTCATATTGTACAAAAAAAATAACCAAACTCTGTCAGACGGCTTTTAAATTCATAGTTATATATGATTTAAAAATCTTAATAATTGTTAAAGTATGATTTAAAAAAAAAATAAATCAAATTATCTATCTATCTTATTCTTTCGTCGAAAAGTTGAAACAAAAAATGAAATGTAATTTCATTACGCAGTGTGTGTTAAATTTTATTCGGTTAGTCGAAAAGTAAACTAAATTGATATTTGATCTAGATTTAATCGTATTTTTATCATCCGCAAAGAACAATAATATATGTAGTTGTTTATTGTTTTCTGTAGAAAGTAGAGAAGAGGAAATTTTTGGATTCGTGTAGGGATTTCCTTGAAAAAAAAATCCCTTAAGCACAGGTTTGACTTGATAATATTCTTGACTACCGCAAGGACTGAAATGGTCGCTGGTGATGCTTTTTACAAAAGGAACCATCGTGAAGTTGGCTCCTAGCAGTCCATAGCTAGTATGTCAATGGTGTGAAAGTGTAAAAGTGTAAAAGGGAGACAGTGCGAAAATAAAAATGTGGCAGTGTAAAATACATAATATATATAATCTATAGTGTGGAAAGTTAGACAGTGTTAAAGTGTTAAAATGTGAAAGTAGAGAAGTATATGAAAATACAACGGTGTGAACTGTCAAAGTGTAGCACTGCAAAATTGTAAAATTGTGTAATCTTACTCTTAAAAACCTGAATTTTCCGAGTTTCTTACAGCCATTAAAAAAAGTAATTTTTGGACAAATTGGTGAGATACAGAACGGAATACACTTCCTCGTATAAAATATAGTAGCTATGTCACCCATCCGTCTAGCCATTAAGCCCGAAAGTGTCATACGGTCACACTCAAAACAGAAGAAACGCGACACACTCTAGTCATGTCCCCACAAGAAATATAAATAGATAGGGTGAAACCGTGATTATTCCACCACACGGCACAATAATTGATGACTTTTGTGTACTTCAAAACGTGAGGAATGGGTGGGCGGGGCCGTCTTCGGGAATTTGCTGATGGTGAGTGATGGATGCAGGACCTGCATAGTTACGCTAACCCACCCCATCACATTAACGATATAGACCCTAAAGGGCTCTTAATGCTCTTAAAGTATTTTACAAAAAAAGTCATAAATAATTTGACGTTACTTTCATTAATGAATAATTTAGTTTTATTTTCATAAAAAATGTAAAAATGTTGACATGTGGCTTTTTCCAATGAACCATCATATACTAGAATGTATTTAAAGCACAATATTTTTAACGAAACTTCAAACACAACACCAACCGAGATAAACATTTAACTTAATTACATTACCCGGCATGTGTGTTTCCTATTTTTTTTTTGTTACAAACCATGTCATTATAAATCATCCAGCTCTATTGGTCAGGCTAAAATCTATATAATTTAACTCGCTAAATGTCACATGGGGCAAAATAAGATTAAATGTTTTTTTGAAAATTTAACCAAATTCGGTCAATGGCTAAACTTATAACGACAACTTACTGTTAATATATCATCATATACACTGATTAATAAATTAGATTACTCCCGACATGATTTTGATTATATTTCCAGAGGGAACCATCTTCCTAAGCTTTATATGTAGTTAAACAAAACGTCATTAGGCTTGTGTTATATTTTACGGCTATCAACGTAATAATAATTTTGTTTTGTTTGCGTTTGCATTTTCATATAGCCAAAAGTTTATGAAATATGAAATAATAATTTTGGATTTTGTATCTGGCGTTGTTTACTCTTTTGGTGTATTGTGTGGTGTTTGATTGTTAAATTTTTACTTACCACACAAAATATTTTGCGGAAGGCATTGGTGCGTTGTGAATTTACAATGATAAAATTTACATATAAATGAGGGTTCGGTGGAAATTTTAGATTGTTTTAACTTGAGTTATATTCCTAAAGCCGACGAGACTTCCTGAAATTGAAAAATGTCAAGTTCCATTTGAGTGGTTGTTTAAAGGCTCAAAACAATTATTCAAAGATATGCAGTGACGATGTGGCAATAAAGTGTTTTAAACTGTGTTTCGTCTACCCTATCAATAGGTTAGGGTATAAGGGATGATGATACAGAAAGTGGCAACAACTCACTTAATGGGTACATAATTTAGGGATAAAAGATGTAAAGATGTAAGGAAGAAAGTGAGTGAAAGGTTTTGGAATGGAAAGTCTAAATCTCCCTCAAGCAACCCGAATTCTAAAAGAATTTTTGGATGTTCCTTAATTTCAAACTATTGTAGACAGTAGAGGCTTGGCGTTCTTTTCGTCAAAATAGGGTTCTATTTATGTCGTTAATAAGGAAATTACTTTGAAACTTTCTAATCCCTCATGTGGGTCTCCTTTGATGTAACCAATTTAACCGTTTGGGTCGTATACGTTCTTGGATAATTTATATGCCATACATTTTGCTGGACAAATTGAAAGGAAACTGGAAGTACTCTTAGCTCTAGGACGAAATGGCCTTAATCGCGTGCTGGGTATATTGATATACATATCGATACATTTATTGTGATTTTTTCACATGCTTCAAAAGATTAGTTGCGGCCTCACAAACTGCAAAGCACTTTACTTACGTCTTTATTTATCTTGGAATGAATCTTGAGTGGATTTTTGGGTGACATGAAATAAAGTCCAAAACCAAAACGGTCTTGGCTTTGTAAAGAAGCGTTACATGCTACCTACCTTTTTCTGAAAATGAGAATTTAATCATAATTATTTGTTGCCGGCAATACCCACGCTGGAGGTCTGATATACAGATAATATTGTAATTCGACTCTATATGATTCGCCGTCAGAGTACGCATGTGACGTCACCGAAAAATACTAAAATTAATTTATTTTGTTTCCGATTTCCGTTCATCATATTACAATTCACACTCGGTTCTTACCGAAAACATTATAAGAGGTCAGGTCATCATAAGCTTTGTTGCTCTAGGTTTCCCCCCAGCCGTGGTAAGTTGTTTCGTTGTAAGTAAGGTAATTGCCACTAGGGGCTTCGGTACCTGCTGATCTACCAGAGCTTCAGCCTGCTGTGTCGAGTGCCACCAGGGGCCTTATACCTGCTGATCTACCAAAGCTTCGGCCTGCTGTGTCGAGTGCCACCAGTGGTGTTAGACCTGCTCATCTACCAGAGATTCGGCCTACCGTGTCGAGTGTTACCAGGAGCCTTATACCTGTTGAGCTACCAGAGCTTCAGCCTGCTGTGTCGAGTGCCGCCAGGGGCCTTATACCTGTTGAGCTACCAGAGCTTCGGCCTGCTGTGTCGAGTCCCGCCAGGGGCCTAGTACCTGCTGATTCGTTCCAGTCTAAGCCGTAGTACCTCACCTGCCAAGCAAGGGCTTGATAAAACTACGACGTGCGAACGTCATCAGAAATCCAGGAATCCAGAAAGCAGTACCAGATCCAGAAGCCACGCTAAGGCCTACTTAAGGCTAGGATATAAATACATCTTTAACGAGGAAGTTCCTCCACCGCCGCTATATAACCAGAATACCAGTATACCAGACCGTATACCTGCAGTAATTAAAGAGCTCTTTTTAATAAGGATTTTTGCAATAAGGTTTGAAAGGCCTTTATTTGGAGTTTCGTGATTTCTTCATTTCGACCCTGGCGATCCGACGAGCAAAACCTCGGCTGGAAACCAAAAAGTACATCACAGACTTTATTACACAAGTAAAAGTGTAATAAAGCCATTTGACTTTATTTCATTCGGGAATTTCTGAAGAAAACTAAAGCGAAAGACGTACTTTTATAAATGACATATTTTTATTTATTTTTCTATTGGTGCCGTGAAATAAGGTAGAAGTCAATAAGGTCGAATCGGTTTTATTTCCCAAGAAAATGGAAATAGAGGTGAATTTGTTTTTCGAGTCGATTTCCTACAAAAATGGCAATAATGTCGATCAGTATTCGACATTATTTCCAGTCAGAACACAAACAAATTTTTTTGATGTTATTTCCATTTGAAAAAAGAAAGAAAAGAAAGAAAAAAAAGACAATTCTATATTATTACCATAGAAATTCATATTTAAAATTCATCTATGAAAAGCTCGGCGCGTATCGGGGGCATGCTGGCCCTCTGCAACCCCCTGCTGGACATAGTTATTGGAGTTGGGTTGGGGTCCAATTTGTGTATATACAAAGTTTTTCTGATAATTAAAAACGGGAAATAGACATTTTTTACTTTCAACTTAAGCTAAAGCCTATTCTTACTATTTTGTCTATAGTGCAATAAAGTCCAAAATTTGGTTCAGCAATTCTGATTTAGCGATTTCCGTAGATAAGCTCAGGTTCATCGATGGCTTAAGCATTTATTTGTCTGTTATCACATGCTTGAACCTTGAACCATCGCATCGTAGAATAGCAGGTAATCCGCCAAAACCGCGTTAAAATTGCCCAAACACCCAATCAAATATTTAAACAACGTGTTTTCTAACTGGCTTTTGTTTAAATTATAAATGCTTTCGAGAACCACTTAGACTTTGAACACCAATATTCACCGCAATTACGAAATTCGTATTACTAACTATTACTATGCTGTCGTATGTTGATCTTGTGGTTTTCTTGGTGGTCTAATGTCATCTTCTTCGTTATTATTTATTTATTTATTTTATTACTTAAGCAAGCAAGCAGTCTATACTAACATACCCTTCCACTTGCACAACACTTCAAACACATACAATAGTATTATTATATAAAATCAATATTTAGGACAGCACCATGAATGAATGAATACAAGATTACGACACTTCTATTTTTTCGGTTTATTGTTGTAATTTTTGACAACTCGTGTGACGTCACATGAGATTTAAAATGAAAACGAGAAAAGCGAAAAAGTTTGAAATTGAAAAGTTTGGATTTTTTTTTTGAAATTTTATATTTTGTTTTTTTTTTTTTGTGAAATAGCTTAAAAATGTGGTGTGATTGATGTTTGTAGGTGGAATAATAACAAAAATAAAAACAATAAGAACAACAACAAGACATTAAGGAGAGATGATGTGTTATACTACACTTTCTCAAAAGTTCCAGTACTGTTGAAAATTTGGATTCGTTTTTGTAAACGAAAGGATGCTTTTAATCTTTAATGCAAAAATAGCTAGAATCTAGTGACCACTTTGCTGCAGACGACATATAACCGATAACTTCTAATTTGTATTGGGTAAGTGCATTTGAATTGCTTTATAATAAATAAATTAAAAATATATTCTATCGTCATAGGCTGCATGGATAAAAAAAAAACCTCGCCTTAAACCTGGTTACATATCAAGAGTCTACAAAGCAACGGAAAACGCTGATTTATCTGGCCGGTCAACAAGGGTTTTGGCAGGGACAATACAATAATAGCAGTAACCCAGTTAGACGCAACTACTTATGTACTGGACAGTGAAGAAGTGTGCCTTGAGACTATTATTTATTCAAGAAGATGCCACAGAATCTGTTGATTTATTCGGTTGCGAAAACTGTGTTTCTTTTAAGGCACAATGGACATAATTCGCCTTGAAATGTAAGTTTTTTTTTAATTTTACTTGAATTTGGTTAATTTATTTAAGTAGTAGGAGGCCTCTATGATCATCCTGATAGAGAGGAATTCGCTTAAGGTTAAGGTCCCACATTTTAGGACACAACGAGGGTGTTATTTCAGCAAATGTAAGCTTTGACGATACCCCACATTTGGAAGCGCCATTGACCGGTTTGCAGACATTGCTTTTGCTTATAGAAACAAATAATCTTAAATATATTTTTAGGTACTATATTTCAAAGCATTGCTTGGGAACCAGAAGATGTTAACACAGATGGCAACAAAGACGATGTAGATTTGGCCACTTTAGATAGTGATGGCCTAGAAAATATGGCCGGATACATATGCAATAAGCTAATACACAAAATTCCAGCTGAAGAAATGTTCGTATCGTATTCATGGGTGTACCATCTAAGTTAAGGCGGCTTGTCAAAGCTATTATCAAGGATGTTGAATGACTTGATGAACTTGGACAAAATCTTTAAGTCCTTCAACAGAGAAAACTTAGTAATTTGTCCAGACTGCCAAACAAATCTACTTGAATTGGCCAATGACATTGATGTGGAAATAAAAAAAACTTTTTTCGCAAGCGAGGATGTATTTTAGAATAAGAACGAACCATTGTAGACTTTTCAAAATGCAAAAAACTATGAAAATACAATAAAATTACAACACAATTAAAACATTTTCCATTTTTTTAATCCACAAATATCTGCACAAATTGTTGTGTTTTGCCTAATTTAAGTTAAATCTTCGATATCCATTTAGCACTCCGACTTTTTTTTATTCTTGATTTTATCGCAATTATTTTAAATTCAATTAAAGTGAATTTAATTCAACAATATTTAATTATTTAAACAAATTGTATGTTTATATTATTCGCGCAGATTTTTTAATCTCGCGTGACGTTAGCAAAAAAAGACAAAAAAGAAGTATCGTAATCTTGTTTTCTTTGATTCATATGACAGCACATATGTAACGGAAAACTTAAGTTTTTGTTATTTGTCACTTCTTAATGTTATATTTTTTTTTTCATTTTTTTTAAAGCTTTGAAATATCTGCTGAACCGATTTTTTGGTAAGTTTGACTGTGAATATATTTAATTAATTTGATTATTAAATAATCACACCAAGCATCAACACTTCTTCTCCTTTGGTTGAATTATTTGTTTTCAAAAACTCTAAACAAGAAGCATGAATTCTGAAAGCTCTTTAACAAAAAATCTAAGAAAGTTTTAACTACGAGCAGTTCCATCGACGCAGGAAAGGGAATGGTAATTGATTCAATAAGAATGGCTGATCGCGAATCAAATAACAAATGCGGCAGATTGGCCATTATGGAAATTTTTTTTTTTTTTTTTTTTTTTTTGTAAACACAGTTTTTGGCACACGAGCTTTGTTATGATTTTTGTTTATGTTGGTGTACCCTCATAAAATATATATAACAGTTTTGTTTCTATCACATCCAGTTTTCTTGTGACAGTTACATTTTCATTTCTGACCTCCTATACGTTTCTTTGTTTAAATAACTAAACTAAGTTGACTGTCTTACTATTGTGTTTGCTAAAATACAGTTTAGTTGCGTTAGTTAAATCGTAAATATGCCACGAGAGTGTTTGAATAACCTGGACAGTTTTTGTTACGTGTGTGGAGAATTAATTTTTAAATCTCAGCGTCGAAATTTCACGTCACTAATTGAACAGTGCTATTGGACTATTTTGGTTTTCCTGTGAAAAATCAAGGCAAACCCTGGGTTCCACATAAATGTTGTGTAACATGTGTGAGGCTCCTATTATGTTGGGCGAAACAAGAACCTAGACATTTGTCATTTGCTATACCAATGATTTGGATGGAACCAAAGGATCATGTAAGTGATTGTTATTTTTGTTTGACTCTAACAAAAGGCATTACTACCAAATCCAAACACAATATCCAGTACCCAAACTTGTTTTCGGCCAAGAGACCCATCCTACATAGTGCCGAACTGCCTGTGCCGATGCCTCCAAGTCGATCAAAAAGTGAGGATTCTAGTCCGGAATTTGTTCTTAGTCAGCATGATACGGTATCTCAAGATAGTGATCCAAGTTATGAACCGTCACCTTCAAAAAACCGCATTTATTGACACAACGTGATTTAAACGATTTAGTACGTGATTTGAATTTGTCTAAAAAACAGGCTGAGCTTTTGGGGTCTAGATTAAACGACTGGAACTTACTTTCTCCTGATACAAAGATTTCATATTTTCGACATCGTGACGATGAAATAAACCCTTACTTTTCTGCAGCAGGTGATTTAGTCTATTGTAATAACGTTCCTCTTGTGATGAATTTATTAAATTTTGAATATGATCCAAGTCATTGGCGACTGTTTATTGACTCTTCAAAAACTAGTTTGAAAGCAGTGTTACTGCATAACGGAAACAAACTTCCTTCAGTGCCGGTTGCTAATGGTTCTAGTATGAAAGAGACATACGAAAATATGAGATTTATACTTGAACAAATTGAATACAGTAAACACGCTTGGAAAGTTTGTGCCGATTTTAAAGTCATTGCAGTTTTACTTGGACAACAGCTTGGTTACACAAAATTTTGCTGTCTTATTTGTGAATGCGACAGCAGAGACAGAAAAAGTCATTATACAAAGAAAGTGTGGCCCAAGCGTGAAAAATTTTGCTGTCTTATTTGTGAATGCGACAGCAGAGACAGAAAAAGTCATTATACAAAGAAAGTGTGGCCCAAGCGTGAATCACTAACTCCAGGCCATACAAATGTTAAAAATGATACTTTAGTGAACCCTGATGACATACTTTTACCACCGTTGCACATAAAGCTTGGCCTGATGAAAAAATTGTAAAAGCTATGCCTAAAGATGGTGATGGATTTTTATATCTAAAAGAGAAATTCCCCAAAACTCAGCGAGGCGAAAATCAAAGAGGGAATATTTGTGGGTCCACAATTACGACAATTGATAAAGGATAAGAGCTTTGAAGAAAAATTGAATGAACACGAAAGATTCGCCTGGAAATGTTTTGTGAATGTTGTTCAAAATTTTCTAGGTAACCATAAAGCGGAAAATTACAAAGATTTAATAAATGAACTTATGATATCATATAAAGCTTTGGGGTGTAATATGTCCTTAAAAATACATATGCTGGACTCGCATCTGGATTCCTTTCCTGAAAATTTGGGTGCTGTGAGTGACGAACAAGGTGAGAGGTTTCATCAGGACATTTCCTTAATGGAGAAGCACTATCAAGGGAAATGGAGTCCAAGAATGCTAGCAGACTATTGTTGGAGACTTAAAAGGGACCTACCAAAAGCCAAATATTCAAGAAAATCATAAGTATTTATTAGATATTAGGAAATAATTCTGTAAGTGTGGCTGATTTTTTTGTACTTTTTACGAAAATATATGTTTTAATGTCACAAGAAAACCTGATGTGTGCATTTTTATTCATTGATATATTATTGTTTCGTGGCCCCACTATATTCAAAATTTGATATAAGTTTGCATGTGACAAAAAAAAATTACAAATTTGTTGACCAGAATCGGTCGAGTAGTTAAGTAGTTTCTTTAGTTACTAAAATCTCTATTCATTAAACAATTTAAGCTTTTCCGACAGTCAATTTAATTTCACATTCATTGTCACCTTAAGTTGTTTCGTTTTAAACAAGAAAACTTTTATTTAAGTGCTTCCAATATACATAGCTGCGCCCCGCTGTGGTTGTATGGATATGCGCGTGCGTGCCTGAACTTACCCAGTAGGAAATTTCGACACCAATGAATTTTTTTGGTGAATTCATCAATGGATTCATCGACTATTTCCCTCGGTGAGTAGTATGTTATGATTTCTTAAGAAAACGGTTGCGCATTTTTTCATCAGTTAACTAAATTCAAATGAATTGAATGCTTACAATTCACTACATTTTCAGTTACAAAATCATATACGATGATTCCACTGATGAAGAGTAATGTATAGGTTCTTGAGGTCGCAAATGATGTTTGGTGCGGTGTGGTTGTTGTTTTGTTTTCTTCCCGAGAACATAAAAAATGCAAACAAAAAACCATAAAAAAAGGTTTTTATTTGCCATGGGAGGGAAGAATGACGAGCATTGCCGTTTTCTACCTGCCCCGAGAAATGCGCTCAGTAGTCAGTCTTTGCTGGTCATGACATGAGTTCGTGGGTTTTTTTAAGAGAAAGTGAAAAAACAACATATAAACCAGAAATTCCAGTTTTGTTCGCGATCATTATCATTATTTAACACTGAAACAAAAGTTTATTCTTTTTATCAAAATGTTTTTTTGTTTGTTCAGAAATTGTATTGAGCCAGCTGAAAGGTTTCAATTATTAACTTTAAGATATTTGGGGACTGGTGGGTATTTCTTCGACCTTATTCAAAATAAAATTTAAAAAAGCCAATATTTCTTTTAGCGCATTATACCTACTCAATACGTAATGCTGGCTACTGGAAGTGCAAAACCCACGCAGCAGAATTAACAAAATAAATTGCTAAGACCGACATCAGATCAAATTTAAAAGAATCAATTATTGATAAGGTTTACTTTCGCATCAAGATTTTATGAAGACTACATTTTAATTATTATTAGAAAAACCTATTTTTTTTTTAATTGAATGTTTATAATATTGAATAATCGTCGAATTAAATTAATAAAATGATGTTTGGGGGTATAATATATATATACAATGTTTCTGTTTCCTCAAAAAAACATATTTCCTCCTTCACAGAAAACTGACACTTTCATGTTATTTAATGCATACAAAATGAGGAAAAAAAAGAAGTAGGTATCATACGGGCTTTATCTAGTGATTTCATAATTGAACATTCATGGCATTTTTCATCATATAAAATTCATATGCGAATTAACGAGTTGCATTAACAGAGTAAATTAATGGATGAGCATTCATGCCATTTTTCACCTGCCGAATAAGCAACTCTAAGTCAACTAGTGATTTCACAGCTTACCATTCATGCCATTTTACATCACATATAATTTGCTTATGAATAAACTATTTAGTTACCCCTACTTCGTGATTTCACTGGTAAATGTGCACCTCGAAAATCACTTGGTGAACGCCTATGACAGCCCCATGTTAAATTCATCGATGTTTTCATACCAAATTCATGGGGTGGAGCTTTCACTCATTGATGAAAAAGTTGGTGATTCACGCATGAATCGTTTGAAATTTCCTACTGGGTAACAGTAACAGCTTATTGCTTGCCTGTACCCTGTACCTTGAATTTGGTTCAGAGCTTTTGCGTTGCTTTGGTTTACTGGAACACTTGATTGGATACTGGAACGGAAGCTGCAAATTGTGTATGTGTATGAGTGTCTGTGTGTGTTTTTAGGCTTCTTGTGAATAAAAGCTAATATTTTAAAATATTTTGTTATTAACGGTGCCTGCCATACAACCATTTTATTAATTTTCGACTTTTTCATAAACGACTTAACGGATTTCGATCAAAATTTGTATACAGGATCTCCTTCAAATTTTAAATAATACTGCATTTCAAAACTTTCGGAAATATTTCTTTTGGATTTTTGAAAAAAAAGTGCATTTCCTACTGGGATCAGTAGAATGAGCAGATGTTATATGTGCTCTATGCAAAATTAAAACAAGTTTATCCCACAGAAACCATACATTTTACCGGAATAACAAATAGCCTATGAGCTATTCCAGATTATAATCTATAGCTGTGCTAAATTTCATCCACATCCGTTAAGCCGTTCTGGCGTGATTGAGTAACAAACATCCATTCATCCAAACTTTCGAATTTATAATATTAGTTTCAAGGGATTTCTTATTTTCTTTCAATTATTTGGGTAAAGGTATGCCTTAACGTCAGTGGTGGAAATTTTTCTTGAGAGTATAACTCAAATCATATAAACGAAATCCATATGGCATACAAGAACTGCACAAGCATATGCCTACTGAACTTCGGGTACAATATCATATCCCACGTACATAATGATGTTAAACAAAGTCATTTTGTTTTCAAATTTGAGGTTGAAACATTTTTTTTCAAATTCTTTCCATAAAAAATTCCCTGACTATTTCATGACATTGTGTAGGTGCTGTTGCCGTTGTGTTACATATTTTTTCTCAGAAAATTGCTAAGACCATAAGGATTTTTTCTTTCTTCAACCTTATTAAATACTCTAGAGTTTGTATCCATCTTACACAAAGCATCATGTATAATGAAGTACCTAAGGAACCACGATTAACATAATTTGAAACATTCCCTACTCGAAAACAGGGTGAGAATAAACGTTTCATTTCAACATGCAAATTCACACATTTGAAGTAATTTCTTTTTCGATATTAAGAATGCCAAAATTACATAAACATACATAATATGTATGTAATGCTTCCATTTAATAAAAAAAAATTGTTGTGTACGAAATTTAACTTCAAGTTAAGTATTTCTCTCAATTTTGAATTTGCAGCAAGGAACATGACAAAAATCCATTAGACCGAATTATCTTGTCGTAATGAACTCTGCTGCACGTAATTTATAAAAGATTTGAAAATTGTTGTCATTGAATTAAATTTCCACGTTGAAAACAATAAATTTTCAGCAAAATAATAAATCAAAATGAATCTGCGTTCTCGGATCCGATGTCTGTCTACCTAAAGAAAATAAAACGTATTGTGTTTCGTGCTTAAGTGATTTAAGGCGTTTCTATTTCCGTTTTGTAACTTATTTGCCTAAGAAAAAAAATCATCGTCTGGCTTGCAGGAAAGAGGCCAATAACTATGATGGTTTCTAACGCGTCGAATTTTGAAGTGGAAAGCCCCTGTAAGATTTTGTAAGATTTAAAATGCTGTCATTTAAACAATTTTTCATGCCCGAAATAACATAAATCACTTCAACTTAAAAGTCGCTCGAATTTTATCTATCGCTTTGCAACAGAAGCCATTTCTGCAAATTTACTGCTCAGCTTCCTGAGCCTTGTTGAAGACATCTAACCCCTTTCTGAAAAACCATCTATCAAGCTATATGCTTACCAACTTCAATTGATTATTAATCAACTTGTGTCATAATAAATCATTTATACTTGCGACATTGTGTCAAATAAATTGAAATGGTTGAAGTTCTCCAAACTAGCAGTTGCACCATTTAAAACGTGCAAATTTATTTATTAAAAAAAAAAACACACACACCTATCTTTTATGCCTCTAGGCTATAGAGAACAAATTGTGGAAATATGCAAATCATGTACATTTAATTTATAGGCAACCCAAGATTAATCCGAATCGAATTGTAAAATAATTCCATTTTTTTGTTTTCTTTTTTTACGTTGTTTTTTTTTTATTTTATTTAAGTTTTTATTGAATCGAAGAATAAAAGGCGATTTGGAATCAGCAATAATGCCCAACATCGTGCTCTGTTTTTTTTTCAAAATGGTTGCTGATTTTATTGAATATCCTATCAGTGCGGATTTCATTTGCGGGAAATTTCATTTCCTTCATGTACCAATGTAGTTCCGTTCTACAGAGACCAACTAACAAAACCCCACAATCGTATCTACCCCCAGCACATCACCTAGTCAAAACTGGGAGCTTAAACTCTCATTCATGGCAATACATTGCCATCAGCGTTGACACTTTTTATTTTGTTAAACGGAGTAGAATTTTTTTTTACAGTTTTCAGAAAAGTCTGCAATCTAAATTTAAAAACTTTTTTAATTAAAATTTTTTTCATTAAAATCATTTGTTAAACAACCGAAGGCGTTGTTGGGGCAACGATGGAATGCAAATGATGGAAGGGCATTAATAAGAACTTAATAGATAAACATAACACAAAACCGATTGACCAGTACAGTGGATATGTTTCAATAAAGTTGGTACGAAATTTCAGTTTTGTCTTTCTCTCTAGAGGAGTTTTTTTTTTCGGGTAAAACTAAGTTCTGAGGTTTTAATGATGTTGTATTAAAAAATAAAATGTTTATCATCATATACCGGCGGAGGTACCGAACACATCTGGGTAGTTTTGTACGAAAACAGGGTATTATTATTATTTTTGTAGGAAATTCAATAGAAATTTTCTAGAGGAAAATTGAAGTTAATTTTCTCAAACAGATGATTCTGAAGCAACAATAGTGTAACTTCGGGCATTATTACGTAGGGGCACTTCGAGGTTACTATACTTCTGATTCAAAAAAAAAAAAAATAGATGAGAAAACTTTGGTTTTCTTTGGCACGATTTATTATATGCGATTTCTCACCATTTTTAAGTTTTACCTCTTTTTCTTGAATTGATTAACTTTTGAAAAGGATAGATTGTCACAAAAAATATATGACTTTTTTACTCTTTTGTACTAATGAATTTTCTCTTGGAGAATGCGCCATCATCGCCAAAATGCCTTATATAGCTTTTATTAAAAAAAAACCTTATTATTGCTTTTTTTTATTTTGTTTAGTAATTATTTTGTTAGAAATGAAAAATTTCGGTAAAAATGGTCTTCGAGTAGCATGAAAGAAAATCGATTTAGTTCTTTTTTTCTCGAATTACGAAAGAAATAGGAAATGCAATTGACAATTCGGGCTTAAAGAATAAAGTAAGAAATAGTAAATCACCTTATTTTACAGGAATTATTACAAGAAGGTTATTTTACACATGTGATCCGCAATATTGGTACTTTTTTATTCAATAGAAATAGCTTACAGCTTATAATAAACTTTTTACGTCTATTAATATCTAACTCATAACTATGCTAATGGTTTCTAGTTCGTCCCTAGTTCGTCTAGTTTGAAAACTGTTTTAATTACTTTATATCAGAAATAAAACAGGAATGAGCAAGTGCTAAAAATACAAAAAAAAAAACGATTTCTATTTAGAGTAATTTGGGGCAATATAATCAAGCGACTAATAGCCTTTTCACACAAAACCCAAAACACGGTTTTCGCGAAATTATCGGTTTTGGCTGAAAACACAAGTTTTGCCATACATTTTTGATAAACCACTCGTTTTGATAAACTACAAGTTTTAAATAAAACCTGTCGAAAACATGTTGGATTTGCAAGATGAACTAAACAAACATTCAGTACTCAATTAATCGTCGCATAAATAGCTGATTGGTTGCTGCCAGTAAAAACGAAAAAAAACAGCTGTCTGGGGTAATTTCTATTTTAATTCACAGCGTATTTGTTGTTTACTGTGGTGCCAAAATAATTGGAATGTCAAACGAAAACTTGTAAATTTTAATGACATTCCCAACAACAACTTGAGGTTGCTACCACCAAGTTTTTCTCAATTATTTTTCGCTGGAATTATAGCTATTTCACGACTTGCCAAGGTCGATCATGATTCCTTGCTATAGTGGTGCTGGTCTACTTTTTCATTTCAATTCAAAAACTTCTTGTGCCTTTATCGTTTATTGAACCATGACCAGCTGCTTAGCAAGCCAACGCACTACGCATCACGCCACCGAGCCGACATGATCAGATCCAACCTAATTCAGGTTTTTCTCTTTATCATGGAAACGACTAGCGCTTTTATTAGCCACACAAGTTTGTTTTTGTTTATTCATATTCTTTCTTATTTTCTGCTTACTCGTTTATAAGCCAACATTTTTGTTGTTCATATAAGGAGGGAGATTTGCTATGTGAAATATTTTGACACTGGTCATTTTTATTTGTATTATATTCAGTTTTTGTATGAAAAAACTTGTAAATGTTCAGTGTGAACGGTTTTCGAGTTTTCGTAAACTTTTACCTGAAAACCCGGTTTTGGGTTTGGTGCGAAAAGCCTATAAGACTCCTTGCACTTTTTCCATTTTTGAAGAGCACCAATAGTATGCTTTATCATTCAGCGCTTTACAACGCTATATCGTATGCTTACATTGACGACATTGTTTCTTAAAGGTCTTCAGAAGAAATAAGAAAAAAACAAGTTTTTTTCTACTAAAAAAATGTACGGGTTCTTATTAAACTCCTTTCAACTGTTGTACAGAAAATTCGTTTAAAACAATTTATATTTATATGTATTTTTTTTAATCCCGTTTTCGCCCTTTATACAACGATGTATTTACCTTAGGGCCAAGAGGGCCATGGCCCGGGGCGGCAGCCTACGAGGGGCGGTGCAACTGTCAATTTTTGTTTTTTTTTTAATAATTATATATTTATACACATTTTTATATACATATTTGTCGTAATTGATAGGGACAAAACTTAGTGTTTTAGTTTTATTTAATGGGTGGCAATGGCGCAGAGGATAAAGTGCTTGATTGCTAACTTAGACGTGTGGGTTCGATCCCCACGCTAGGTGCATTCTTTTCTATACCTCCAATTTTAATTGAATGCCGCACATGGACTGTGCCACTGTGCCAACAAAAAATTCTTTCCTATCATTGTCTTTCTTTTAACTAGTGCCGTGCAATTCATATTGCATTTAAAAGACCTTAAGTCTTACAGGCATATAGTTAAATTTAAAAAAAAGTAGATATCTACATAATGAACCTACGTGTATTGAGTGAAAATGTCAACATATTATAATACTCATCTTTCCTTATCACCTAACCTAACTAAATCTCAATATATCTTGGCAGTATATTACCGTACAAGCAAAGATTAAAAATGTCAGTATACATCGTACTTACCTACGCTGCAGATTCGTTGAACTTGATTGGATCATCCGCAGCCGAATCTTGCCCTGAAGCTGCCAAATGTGTCAGTTTGTTTCAAAATATATTTTCCTTTTTTCCACAGCCTCAACGAAACGTACAAAATTTTTGCAATTCTTTTTGACTGAACCAAATGTTACTGTAAAAAATCTATCAAATACGCAATGGTCAGCGAGGAACGATACCTGTTCCAGATATAATAAAGATTGGAATCAGGTAATAGCTGCTATTGATGCGATTCAAAGTGATGCTCATGAAAAGGCCTTGGTAAAAAATTAAGCTACAGGACTTTTAACTCAACTAAAACGTACTGCGTATGACGCAGTAACCACCAATTTCACATTCTTATGTTAACTGAACCTGATGTCTGAACCACTTTTTTGGTGTTCTCTGTGTTTGATTGTTATAAAAATTTTTTTTTTTTTGCGAATACATAACTATAGTACCTATAATCACAATTAAAAAATTGAATCATTTGGAATTCTGCTTAATACTCTCTATTATTTCAACTTTTTTGTCAAAGATGTTATTAAATTAAAGTTATTATTTAATGTTTTTTTATCGAATTCCCTACAAACGAACATTCGATTTTTCGAACACAATAATATTATATCTAAACAAAATCAATTTTCTAACGTCAAAATAAATCTTGCATTTCTAACTAGATTTTACCGCTCACTATCAAGATCTGTCATTTCTTTTACGTCAAATTAAAAAGTAATGTTACATTACTTTGCATTCTAATTGTTGTTCTTTCCTTAAACTGTAAACACTCACAAATTAAAAAAAAAATCGTTTTTTTTTCAAATTCCTTACAACAAACAAAATTTGGAAGAATTCGATAAGAAATGGATGTAAGGAATTTGATATTAGCACAAATAATTTATATTGGAAAAATTTAATTATTTGAATTTTATAAGACGAAAATCCGAAGTGGTTTATTTTGATATTTGTGACATATGTATAGGTATTTATTATTAAAATCATAATTTTGGTTTGACAAAAAGTAGTAGTAGTAGTAGTGGTCATAAATTACAGGATGTAAATTGCAAAAGTTTGGCCACACTGATCCTGTTAGGAATGTCTAAATTCCATTTGTAGGTTAATACGGAACACCCCAAAATTTAATAAAACATTTATCTACATAAACTACAGACTCTACTAGCTTATTTATCGATATTAGATTGCAGACTTATTGAAGCTCGTTGTACTCCAAACGGAAATTTTGCTGCTCTGTCTACTAACTTCCAAATAAAACAAAACTATAATGATATAAACTATAATAATAGTAATTAATTTGTTTTTTTTTTCTAGTCAAGTCGTTGAATATATAATATAGATACATTTATAATCAAATTGAGTCCTTGCTTCACTGACCAACTCAGATTTTCATGTGCTTGCAAAGTTTTAGTTATATCCGTAGTATCACGTATAAGGATGCAAATACTGCAGGGAGCTTAATATTGCTAAGTTTAAATCAATCTATATTTCCCATAAATGCAAAAAAAACATAATCCTAGCATCCACATTCTCCGCATAACCCATAACTACCGTTCAGGCGACACGCGACCTTGGCATATTATGTGGCCGCAAGTTCATCTTCCTTACACATACCGTCGTCGTTGTCTTTTTTTTTTTTTTTTTTTTATAATCTACACGCGCTCAAGGGATTATGAATACCCTTTAAATGTTTCAACACAGCGCGGGCGTGAGGGTGAGGTTAAGGAAGAGAAAGGATGATAGGAAAGATGTGTGGCGTGATATTCGGAGACTGTAGGTGGTTGTTGTGTCAGATTTTATCTCCAGGGATGGCGGCTGAACTAATGCGGAGAAATTTCCGTGTCTTATTTATCGATGTCCCTTATAATTCGCATTAATTTTTTTATCCTTTTGTCATATTTTATCGGTATACTAGTTTTACTCAATCACATGTTGTTAGTGTTATGCCTAAACAGCATGTAATGAGTAAACCAGCAACTCATTGTATGACAATTATTTTTAGAATTGGTTTTAATGGAAAATAAGAAGACATAGACTACGGCAAGGATCGAACCTGTTACCATGACGTTGACAGGCGAACACACAACTATCGCGCCACGGCCACCCCCACGGTCAGTCGATATAATACTATCCGAAAGCCAATTCAGCACTTGGCTTTGTGAAACGATGGTCTACAGATTTCTCACACATCTACGTGACCCAACCCAGTTCCACATGACATACCCCTCCTCGGATAATACTGTCAAGTGTGTGGTTTCCTTGCCAACATATTTACATTTCCAGAATTGAGAGCATGCAATGTCCTTTCATACGATTTGATATTCAAAGTCTTTTTAGGGTCAATCCTTTGATGCATACTTCCCTATAAAGACCACCTTAAACTAATCAACTTGAATAGTCGATACGACGTTCACTTCATTCATTCATCAACTCTTTCCAGCTTCGTATATTGATGAAGTTTTGTGCAGGAGAAGATTAAACATCATGCTAAACATCAGTGACATCATTCTGTTAAACAAAAAAAAATAAAATACAAGAATTTAGGTTGTTGCCTTTTAACTGGAAGAGTCTTGTCTTGGTAGAATTACTTTGTAATTCTCTATTGAAAATATTATCAGGCCAAAAAAAAACATAAATGTTGAAAAGATCCAAGTTCTTGAATACCCTGGGAAAAGTAGTGAAATCTAAAAGTACGACGAGTTCTTACTTCATAAAGTTTTAATACCAAATATTTAAAGTAGAATAATATTGAAATAACTACAAGTCTTATCGAATACTTAATTAATTTTGTTGGGTTTGCTGGTCAAGTTTTTAAACCCGTTCGAATTGGGCTTAATAAAAATAAAACCTGCCAAGTAAGCCCGATAAAATTTAGTCAGTATTCATTAAACAATAAAATTTATCTTTGAAATTTCTTCCTTATTTAAAGAAACTTTGAAGCTAAGAAATGTCTAATAAGAACCGAAATGTAAACATTTCCTTTCAACCCCTGGATACGGCTTTCAATAATATCTACTTAGATAAATTTGAAATATAAAATATTATCTACATACAAAATTACATCTCCTATACTACCATTTCCAAAGATACTAAGAAATAATAAAATGCGTCGCAATAAGCGGATCTTACTTAATCTAATTTTTAATTTATTTTCTCGAACATAAGAACAAATTATAAAAATTTCATCCAGATCGTTAGAACCGTTTCCCAGATTTGTTAGATCAAACTTTAATTTTTTTTCTAAATCGTTAGAGTTGTTTTCCAAAAAAACCAAGAAATGATAAAGGTAGGCGGATTAACACAATCTAATTTTTAATTTATGATTATAAGAGCAAACTATCAAAATTTCATCGGCTAGAGCCGTTTCCAAGAAAACAAGAAATTATATAAAGGTGGGCGTGCCAGTGGGCGGATTTTGTTAAATCAAACTTTAATTTTTTTCTTATTTAAGGAAAAAAATAAACTGGAAAAGTTATTTAAAATTGTCTTAGTCGTTTCTAGGAAACTAAGAAATTAGATAAGTGGGCGTGACAGAGAGCGGATCTTAATTAAAATACTTTTGATTAGTTAAAATTGTGATCTGTTATTTTGATTAAATAAATACATAAATTCTTATATGGCAGGCTTATACTTCAGTAGTTTCCGAATGCAAGTAAAACTATTCCATTTGTTTCGAAGTTTCATTTTCCAACTTTTTCAAGAGATTAGGATTATTTAATTTTACATTGATCGTAATTTATATTTAGATATCACTCTTGACATTGAACATTAATAATTATTAATTAAATGAAACTTATCTTTTGAAAAAGTTGGAAAGCCCCAAACGTCGAGGAAGAATGCAATAGTTTTATTTACATTCGGAAACTACTGATCTGTAAGCCTGTCATATAAAAATTCATTTATTTATTAAACATTTTTGGCTTGCACTTAAAACCGAACCATTAGATGGTCTTTCCAATCATTAGACTTGCATACAAGAAATCAAAAAAAAATATAAAAATGGCGTGGTAATATGATGGATTTAAGTACATTTTTTTATTTTTTTTCTCACCCATATGAGCAAACAGTGAAAAATTCATCCCATCCCAAACACCATTCCAGAGAACCTAAAAATATATAAAATAGTAGGCATGGCAGTGGGCGAATTTTGTTAAATGAAACTTTCATATGATTTACTGGAAAAGTTATTTGAAATTAGAAGTTTCTGAGAAACTAAGAAATTAAATAAGTGGGCGCTGTAGCGATCGGATCCTTTAATTAAAACATTTTCAAAATGTTTTTCTTCTTCAAAAGTTTGTTTTTAAATGTTTTTTAGATGTTCTTCTCAATCGTTAGAGCTTTATCCAAAAAAAAAAATGATAAAAGTGGGCGTGGCAGTAAGTGGACTTTACTTAAACCAAATTCTTAATTTTCGTCGGTCATACAAATAAACTACTGACATTTCATTAAAATCATTTAAGTTGTATTCGAAAAACTAAACAATATTTTCTGAATTTTCTTTTTGCTCATAAAAACAAACTCTGAAATTTGTATCCCAAAAGTTTTAATTTTTTTTCCGCGAAACGAAGAAATGATAAATGTAGGTGTGCTGGTGGGCGGATTTTACTAAAATATTTTTTTTCAATATTTGTTTGGCACAAAAGAATAAACTCTGAAAATGCCATAAAAATCATTTGAATAATCTCCAAGAAATAGAGCGATCTCCTAGTAACCATGAAATAAAATAGTGGGCGTGGCAGTGGGTGGAATTAAATAAATCTTTTTTTCTTGTTTCTCGCTCATAGGAGAAAACTATGAAAATTTCATCCAAATCATTAGATATATGTATACAAGCTTAGCTCGTTAGGCCCAGTTTTTCAGAAGTGAGTTAAGCCAGAGTTGGCTAAGCTTGCAAATTTAATGATCCTTAGCTTTCTCACAAATCAATATTTTACAGGGGTATGAATGGAGAAAAGCCTTAAAAACTTAAAAAAATAACGTTTTTTTTAGTTAATCCAAGGTTAACCCATCATATTTCGTTAGTTAACTCGGGTTTAACTTTAATCTCACACTGAAAAACTGGGCCTTAAATTAATAAGATAAAATTCAGCTCTAAGGGTTCAGCAATTGATCGAATTTTCATAATTTAAAAAAATCGAATATGCAGAAATGTATTTTTTCATTTCAACATCATAAATCAACCACCTAAAGTGTCAGCCTTGAAACTTAAACAATATCTCACTCATTTCTTGATTACAATCATGGTAAGAAAAAAAAACTGTATAAATTATACAAATTCAGAAGAGTAATCTCAACTTAACTTCAAGGAACTCGAATTTAGATTCGACTTTTTCGGTTTTCGAGTGATGTCTTTGCTCTAATCAAAATAATTGTCATCTTTTTTTATCTACAGAGAAAAGTTTTGATAAATCCCATTGAGTATGTAAGTATGTGTATAGAAGTGAAAATTTGAATACGCATCATCGCGTCGTATATGCATATGCTCTTCCAATACATCATAAAGTGTGTAGATACAGATATGTCCTTTGAAAAACACACAAATGAATCCGATTTATAGATACTTAATGCAAACTGAATTCAATATTCAAACTGAATGCGGTCGTAATCAGATTTCGGCTGTTGGAGCAATCCAATATGCTATCAACGACCACAATGTCGAACGGAGTTTGTTGGTCCAAACCAAGACAGTTCGGGACTAATGGTCTCATTCGATAACGTCCATAGTGGATGTGAATGTATGGATGTTGATGTCGATGCCCGATGGAATTGTAGGTATGTGCAGCTGCTCTGAAGATTGGCTCAGGCGTTTTCAATCAATTCTACTTATCGACTATACTGTAAGGACATTTTGTGAAATTCTTCCATTTATTGAACCACAAAGATTCAAACTGGCCCCAATAGGAATACCTAGTTTAACTAACCTAATGCGAATGGAAAACTCGAAACTCCAGTGCTCCTCCGCTCTGGCACAAGGGATTACTTTTGAATAGAAGAGTTTCGGGTAATTGGAAACAAGTATAGTGGTGTATAAAGTGTAGATAAGGTACAAACATATGTACACATATATACTATACTGTGCAATGTATAAGGTACACAATATGGATCTTCGTTTCGCACAAAAGCAAAAGGATTCTACATTTTGTATATGATAACTAGGACACTTTAATGTGCGGTATGCAGTTATGAACAAGGTCGAGAATATTCCGGTTCGGTAAGTTGTGTATAACGTTATTTATGTTAATATGAAAAAACGAGCTTTCACGAGGGAATCCTGGTTAATGTGAAAATCGGAATTTTTGAGGCGAACAAATGTACAAATACTTTAACATAGCCTACATATATTCGTATAGATATTAGGTTCTAAAGTAATGTTCACTGGTATGTTTATCCGCCTTAAGGATCAAGATATGCATTCATTGAATTTTTGCAGTAAAAATAATTTGTTCCTGCGAACATCACGAACTCGAGGTTGAACTTGGTTCTATTTATTCCAAATGCTTATGTTAGCTTAACATCATTTTTTTTTTCTAGTTTGACGACAGAGTTTGAAAAGTTATTTTATTTCTTTTTTCATACGGAAAATTCATCTAAGTAAATAGATATAATATGGATAGTGGTATAGTCACGAATATTATCTATCTAACTTACGTCTCAATACTCGTAGTTGAAGTAAAATAAAATAATCTGAAATTATAAAATTGAAAACTTTGAACCAAGTAAACTTTCCATTAAATTCTAAGGATTTTCTAGTGAAATGATGTTTAGATGATGTTAATATCTTTGAGTAGATATGGCTTTCAAATATACACTTTTAAAATATAAACCCACCTGTAAAAAAAAATAAAGTATGTATGAAAAGTTGAGTTTTTTTAACACTAAGATTCATTCTATTCATTTTATTTTCCAACCTGATTTAAAATCAGAAGTTGCACGTGAAATTAAAAATTGGTTTTATTCATTATTTTAAGGGCTTTAATTTTCGAGCATTCTTAAGTTCATAAGTGTTGAAGGTTATGAAATATTTCTTGAGTTAGGTATTAGAGGTCTGCGTGAATACATTCAGTTGCCTTCCCTTACCAAGCACAGTACTTTGCTGTATTCTGTTCGCTACATGCATAGAAAATAGTGTACACTGAAAAGAGACACCCGAGAAGCCTCGGATAACGACCCCTCTCAAATGGCAACCAGACCTGGAAAGAAACTGGACTACGACCTACGAGTATGCACCTGGAATATAAGGACACTCTATACGCCAGGTGCTACTCAAAAACTTGATTCTGTCCTCTCGCGGTACAAGGCAGACATTACCGCGATCCAGGAGATACGATGAATAGGATCAGGAATAACAAAAAGAAAAGATTGCGACATTTATTACAGCTGCCATCAAAGAATGCACATGTTGGGATGCAGATTCGTCGTGGGAAATCGACTCAGTTCAATAGTCATCGATTTTAAGCCGAACCACTTTACTATGATCTTGAGCTTAAACGGGTGAACCGTTTTGCTTCAAATTTACTTACTATATATACTCCTAAAATAAGCTTTCTATAAAAATTATCTAGAAAGCTATTGTGGAATAAAGAAAATTGTTTTGATTATTGTCCAAAATCTAGCCTAAGATTTTCACTTTCTTTACTCACCTTAACCTTGATAAAAAATTGACACATCTCAAACGTTCTTTACTTTTTTTGTATCACGCCAGCAGTTTCCCAAAGACTCTTTAGTGAGTGATGAACAACTTTTTTTTGTTCAGCTATACATGCTGTAATAATTGAAAGTTCTCAGTTCGCTTCGTGTGTTAGTACATGATTTGGTGTATTCGGTGTATTCGGTGTATTCGATGTCTTCGATGTCTTCGATATAAACTCGCTGTGTTCGATGCATTTGAGAAAAAATATCAAATGGTGTATTCGTTTCGAGTAAATACACGGTTCTATTATTTTGGTATGAGGTGATGATGCATTTGTTTTGTTTTTCAAAATGTGAATGCAGCGAATAGTGTATTTGAAAAAATATAGAACGGCTTGGGAGTGCTTTCAAGCCATTCGTTGCAGATATCTATTAGTTGTTTTTCGAATGCTTTAAATCAACCCAGTGGCAAATTTTCAATTTTTCACCAAGGAATCACCACGAGATTCACCAAGGAACAGAGCCTTCGCCCATGAATTTGTTGGTGACTCATTTGGTGAAATTAACATTGGGATGTCATTGGAGTTCACACTTCTTAGTGAAAATTTATAGGTGAAATCATTGAATATGAGTATGCTGCGTTTTAATTTGTTTTGTTACTTAGGTGAAACATACAATGAAAGGTTACTGATGAATTCACCTCTTTTTTGGAAGTTGAATTTTCAACAACATTTATTCATGAAGAAATATAACATGAAAACGCAGCTATGAAATCATTGATTAACAGTATTTGCCCCTTTCAACCATGAACACTATTTGGTGAAAACTTCGATGAAAATAATTAAGAAAATCACGTGCAGCAAATTCTTTGTAGAAAAATGTCATGAAATATGTCCAGTGCTCTCACCAAATGGAAATATCAGAATAAATTTATTTAAAAAAGTTTTTTCAACCGTCTTCGACAAAGATCTCGCAGGCACTGATTAAATTAAGGAACAAAACATTTCTTAACGATCGCAGAAGGAAGAACATAGCCAATAAAAAAAAACAGAATAAAACTTGCTGCGCTAATAGAGAATTTTTTTTGTTTCGTTTTGTTCTTCTTCTAATGAAAGCAACACACTGTGTTCAATACTACTTGCGGGCTCGTGAAGCTGTGCAGGACTTTTCCTCACTGAAATCACAATGTATTTGCATGCGAAAATGTACCGAGGAAAAAGGGCATTACTTTGACCATAGGAAATCATTACTTTATTTTCCGATATAAAAGTAAGGAATGAATTCATTCCTCATGTTTTCACCAAAATTTTTCATCGAGGAAAAATTTGCCACTGGGAAGATGGAGATATCTGGAAGCAGAAGTGTCAGTAAAGGGAAGATAGGGTATTCGTTTATCAATTTGATTGATAGGGTAGGCACAGTTTAAAATATTAATCGGCTAACATTAAAAGACAACGTAAAATATACCATAGAGTAAGTTAGGGCATTATGGCGCACCTAACGTCAATCTGAAATAACTACTACGAATAACATTTATAATTGAGCATTTTTTTTATAAAATTAGAGAAAAAGTTACATAAGTAAATTAAATAAAAATAATAATTCCAGACTTTTAACAAAAAATTAATTAATTTAAAAAGAGTTTTAAAAAACCATATTGCCATTCCTACGAGCAATTAGGCGCACCCCTGAGGGCAATATGGCGGGGACTTTTAATTTTTTATTTGAACGCCCATATCCATTGCAGGTGTTTTAAGATGCAGGAGGTACATGGGATCACTGTCCACAAAGGACACACTGCATACACTCGTAATGTTTGGTTCTAGTGGAGTAATCCTCACCACATCCTGCATAAATGATCTCTCCGAAATCTTCTGGCCCATCCGAATGGTCTGCCAGCTGTATAACTTATTAAAAATAATATTTTTACAATGGATAATTGTAAAATATGCATCACATAACATATCTAAATAACTATGTTATACAAAATTATAAAAACGTGAAGAAATGAAGAGACATTAGCTATATGACACTATAATTTACATGAAAACTTCAGAGTGTCTGTGCCATATTACACAAAAAAACTTTTTTCACAACACGTTGAAAGAACTAAGTTCTCTTTTCGTTTCAAATATTTCCCGTGACACAACACCAACACCACTGAAACTGTATTCTACAATATAATGTTCACACGGAACACCAGCGATTTATACTTACGTACCTTGAAACAGGAACATAAACACAAAGCAAAATTATAGTTTGAAAAAAACACAAGAACTCTGTAAATTTTTTATAATGGTTATTTATTCAGTGAAACTTGTCGTATCGAAAACCGATTTTTACTGACACGTATTCGGCACAGATTGAAGTTTTTGTATTGTTTTTATTTTAATTAGAATTTCGGAAGGCGAGGTGCACCATAATACCCGAACTTACCCTATATTTTGTTATAGCAGACCCAGCCGCTCTTTGTTGAAACTTTATTGTATTGTATTCAATTATTAGATATTAATAATGGTAACCAGTAATTAAGAACTAAATAAAGAAAAATATTTCTCGATAATCTGTCTTTTGTTAAAACAAATAAATTTTATGGTTTTTCAACGTGTGAGCATGCAACATAGAGCTGCAAGTGGGAGAAACACGAATTCTCCAAGTCCAAGCCACAAATTGAAATTGTCTGTCTTACAGACACATTTTTGTATTATAGAGGGACATGGTTCTTTTTTTCAACATTCATGTTTTATGGTTTGATAAATTTTAGTACATTTTTTAATTAATTATGGTGGTTTTACGAATTGTCTACAATATTTTCATTGTTAATTGTATACATCGAATTGTCTTCGTGTAGACAGTACAAAAAGGGTAGTTGTTGCTTTTTATGATTGAAAATGCAAATGTATTCTGACTTGTGTGGTTCAATCAGTTCATATCAGTGTTCAGAGCTCGCTCTGTTCGGAACAAGTTCAGTGCATAATCTATGTATTCGAACTCTGCTCAGTGCTCTGCTCTGAATGAAAAAAGAAAAATGCCTAATGTGGAAACAAATTTATCAAAATGTTAAAATATAGTTTGTTGCCTACTTATCAAGTTATGAAAAATCCATTACAAAATCCATTGAAGAATGGCTAGGATTTAAATGGATTAAAAAACCTCTACAAAATTCAAATTTCATCTTGGAAATACGCAGCTCTTCAAAAGTGTTTGATAACCTTACCTTACAGCCTATGTTTTATGTTACCATACACCTGTGAAAACTAAATTCGCACAAAATTCGGAGCTCTTTCATACGCAACTAATTAATTTCTCAGATAACGCTACTCTATCTTTTCAATCTGATCACGCGTCTTATCTTACATCTTTTTTCTATCAAAAACCTCGAATAAAACCTAGTGATTTCAGTTTCTAGTTTGTCGAAGATGAGCGAAATTAAACTGGTGTTTTGCTTCTGAATTACAAGGGAAACCACAGTCCTTCTGTAGAATGCTAAAAATTTGGAATCCGAAAGTTCTAATTGTTTAGCAGCAAAGAACAAACGGTTCTGAAAATTGTTCTCAAGGTATGGGTGTTCCCAAAACCTTCCTAATATTCTTTTTCTCCTACTTACTTACTTATGCGGCGGTTGCGGTCCCTCGCACGCTCCCTCCAGTCGTCAAGACCCAGCGCTCTTGCGTCTGTAACCGCATGTGGTCCCTGTAGCGGAGGTTCGGTCTTCCTGGTCATCTCGAAAATGTGGGCTGGGATTTGAAGATTTTCTTGGCTGGAGCGTTGGTGTCCATTAGCGCGATATGGCCGAGCCAGTGTAGTCGACGCACTTTGGCTCTTTGGACTACATCCACATATTGGTACAGCTCGTACAATTCTCGATTGAATTTTCTCCTCCATTCGCCCTCTTCGCATATAAATATCCTCCGAAGAATTTTTTCTTTCGAAAATGCCCAGTTTCAATTCCGCTTTTTTACTTATCGTCCAGCATTGGGCACCGTAGAGTAGAACTGGTAAAATTAGCGTTTTGTATAGCGTTCACTTTGTCTTTCGAGGCAGGAGTTTTGAACCCATTTTTTTGGTCCAACCGAAATAGCAGCGGTTCGCTAGGGTAATTCTTCGACGGATTTCCACTAAGGTGTCGTTCGTGGAATTGACGTTTGTTCCGAGGTGAACTCCTTGACTACCTGGAAATTACTGTTACCAACAGTGTCGTTTTGTGCTAGGGGATGGACAGATGAGGCTTTGTTTGTTGATAGTATATACTTGGTTTTGTCCTAATTCACTTCAAGACCAACGCTTTTCGCCTGTTCATCAATAGCTGTGAATGCTTCAAGTACAGCTCGCTTGGAGCGGCCGATGATATCAATGTCGTCCGCATAACCAAGCAGTTGGGAAGACCTGTTGAAGATAGTGCCTTCCAGATTAACACCATTCTTGCGTACTATCTGCTCCAGGACTATGTTAAAGAAGTCACATGATAGCGCATCTCCTTGTCTGCACCCTGTACTCGTCTGGAAAAGCTCAGATGAGCTGTTTCCCATTTGCACGTTGCACCACGTATTTTGTAACGTCATGCGGCATTGCTGGATCAGTTTTTTCGGCATCCCGAGTTCCGACACCGCCAATAGAAGCTCTTGGTGACTTATCTATCATATGCGGCTTTGAAGTCCATAAAAAGGTGGTGCGTCTCGACTTGAAATTCGTTGGTATTTTGCAGGATTTTCCGCAATGTAAAGATTTGGTCTATCGTTGATCTGCCTGGCCTGAAGCCACACTGGTAGGTGCCGATGATAGTGTTGCAGAAAGACACTCACATAGTATGTTGGATAGGATCTTGTAGGCAACATTAAACAGGGATATGCCACTGTAGTTTTTGCAGGACATAGGATCGCCTTTTTTGGCGGTGCAAGATTGCTCAAGATACCTGAGCTGAGAGGCTGCGTATGCTCTTTTCTTTCTTCGCAGGGTTTTTTTCTCGTCCCTTCTCTTTTCACGGTACTCCTCCCTTGCTGCTCTTGTTTTCCGTTGCAGCATTTGCATTCGTGCATTTCCGGTCTCCTGCTTCAATACCGCGCATTCATCATCATACCACGGGTTCTTTTTCGTGGGTGGATGTCGCCATACTAGTTCGACTGGTCATTGACGCTTGTGGCTGGGGGTACGGCAGAGAGTTTCCCGGCTGACTGTAGTCTCTGGCTTTCTAAGATGTGCTAAGGCAGGCGATGTTGAATTTCTTCCTTCGTTTTCTTTTCGTTGGACAGTCGGGCTCTGAACTTTGTCACAACAAGAAAGTGGTTAGAGTCCACGTTTGCACCTCGGAAGGTTCGCATGTCCAAGATGTTAGATGGGTGCTTTGGTTGGCGGTTCGACCATCTGGAGATCGCCAGGTTGCTGTGTGTATCCTTCGCCTGGTGAACCTAGTGTTACTAATCAACGTTTTACGGTGTCCTCTTACTGATATAATAATACAACATGATGGTTTCATCATCGCTCAAGCCTTCCGACGACACTTCACGCCCGGTATCAATGACGACACTGATCGAACTATAGAGATTTGGATTGGTGATGAGTTTCCTCGTGTGTGGAGTCAAGTCGCCGTTGAGTCTTTAACTGGTTTGTAATTCGAGTTGCAAAACGGTTTAGTTTTTTTCGGGTTGCTACGTATGCATTGGGCCTTACTTATAATGCGTGATGATAGACTAATAGCAGGTTTACAATGCCGCCTAGGGCGTCGCTTTGACAGATCTTTCTCATAACGCTAAATGTAAAAAACATTCAACGCGACGCCCAACGCGCCATTATAAATCAGCCATAAAGTTTTTGATTAGCAACTGTATTGTAGAGATTTCTCAATTGCCAAGTAAATACTCTGATATCATTTACCTTTTTCGTTCCCAGTATGGTTGACTTTGGTAATTTATATTCGAAGCTATTTGGTTTTTACTCCTATCTCACAACTGTTGCGTTCTACCTTGTAGGGATACACAACCCCCTCATAATTCGTTTTGCTTTATATATGACAGCAAGTAGTATACTCCGATGCCGCAATAACACATAACGAGTTGCGAGAGTTGCCATTAGGCAATGAACGGTTCATTATCATCCGCCACATCTCTTATTCAGTAGATTGGTCAGTAATTAATATCTTTATACTGACTTCAGCTCCTGGTTTGCCAGAATAACTTGTCTGTCATCCAAATTGATAAGGAGTCGCTTGAGCCCTGTGCGAGTGAGAATGATTTGCGCGACATGTTCAAGTTCATTTTACTTGTCTGGAAATATTGAAGCTCAGGGAAAATGGTTTCTTCGTGTGCGATGTTGCTTCGTAGCATATTTAGTCGCACCATGTTCAAGCGCCTCCAGGGCACTTTATTGACACCGTTGATTAACTGAATTGAATTCATCCGTGCGTCGTAGGTAATTACACCATTCTTCTGATATACTTGCAGATGACCTTAGCCTTATTTCAGCCAGATATTTCCGACAGAAAATTATGGTGTACAACTATGGATAGAATCGGCATGTTTATGCTAATTACAGCTTTTCCGGTACAACTACTTTTAGATTTAATTAATTAAATGCTATTCAAAAACCTTGTAACGTATGAAAATTTATTAAAGAAAATAGTCAATGCAATATGTACAAACAAATTCAAAATCAAGCTCGCCAAATATTTTGACCTTTTCTCCTTTACCATTATTTGTTATTATGTCAAATTCTAAAATTGAGCTTAAAGTACGTACATGTGAAATGTAGTCAAAATAGAGATGAAAAATCTTTCTTAGAATTTTTCAAAATCTCTTATAAATTGAATCCTAATTCTCCCTATATTTTTTTAACCCTAATTAGGTATATCCAATACGAAAAACCAGCTTTTAACCAGTTCAAGTATTTATTTCACTAAAATGACAATGACAAAAGAAATATTATATCTATACAAAATGTATCTCAAGGCAAAATCCAAATTAAATAAATTTTTTTATAAACCAAGCACTTCAGTTGAACATGGTGACTTTTCTTTTATATCGAATATACCAAAGTTCAATTAGGACCAATAACAGAAAATATTTCACTTTGAATAGAAGCAGCAAATATAACATTTGCCAAGCATCTTTGAATGGATAGAAGTCCTTAGCAAAGCTCCTCGTCTCACTGCATCATAATAGAGCATAAAATCAAGTTAATAACACAAATGGTTCTGGTCAATGGAGAAGATTAGTCTTTGACAACAAATACAACCCAATCCATAACCAACTCAACCCACATACAATGATGAACTGAAAATCCGCATTGAGTTAATGATGTGTTTTGTAGGATAAGAAGGTTATTTCGCATTCGCATCCCTTGATGCCATATTAATGGGTGCTCTCGAGTCCCTTTTTAATATAATTTATTGCAATTTATTTGCCACATTCCCGTTATATGTATTTATATTCCTCTTAAATTAAATAATGTGAATATACCACAAATTAACGTCAACGGATAAAAAATATAAGATTATTCCAAAACTCAGTGGTATTTTGATACTGATGATGGCAGGGGCGGACACTGGAGGAGGTTGCCTGAGACTGAGAGAATTGATTTATCAGAAGATAGTGTTTTCTTCTAATTTAGAGTAAATACTGGTTAAATATCCAACTGCACTAAATGTATATTGAACTAGTATGAACGTTAATTACTAGGCTTCGAGTAATTCGAGTAATTCATTTTTTGAACATTTTAAGGAATTTATTAGTCATTATTTTTATTTGCGAAGGTATTACAGTGTTGTTCATCTACTTGTCGACTTTAATTGTCTACATTTCAACGTAGAAAATCAGTCGACAATGTAGACAATAAGTCGACAATGTATACAATAAGACGACAACGTAGACAATATTCCTTTATTTGGGCGATATTTCTATTTTTGGGTGTTCTTTTTATTTGAATTTTCATATTTAAATTTTGGGCGCTTTGTCCTTTAAAAAAGAGAAAGAAAAGAAATAACCCCCAAAAGGTGCAAAAAATACACCAACAATTTGCTCAAATTTTTTTTTAAAGATATATTTCCAAAACGATTTGCGCGATATTGCCAAACGCCATTTTTGATTAAAAAAAAAGGGTTTTTTCTTTCTTTTTTCGACGTAACAGAAATGGAGTTTACATTAAAATTTAATTTTTAGAAACTTTGGGACTTACTTATAATTTGAAGTTCATATTTAGTATAACGGTAAAAACTGAAAACTGGAGATTTTAGATTCTCAGAGTTTTCTCAGATTTTTGTATAAATTATAAGAAGTACTTTCAGGTAGGATGATGGTCTTTAAACTTTAGAGGTGTTCCAGTTCATAGGGAATCGAAATATTGAAAATTTGATAATTTTAAAAGCCATGCCATTCAGCCATTTTATCAGAGCGAAAACAATCTCTGGAAAAAGCATTGAAAACGGACCAACAAAAGTAAACAACTCCAAATAATGTGAATATCAATTAATTTCTGAACCAAATTTGCAAGGTTTACTGGAATGTTTTAGTTTTATTAAAATTTCCCCCAGTAGTAAACCAGTGAAATGATTCAGTGAACTTTTATCATAACATAAATATTTGAAACTAAAACCTTATAAACATAGAACTTGGTTCTTTTTTTTAACATTTATGTATTGTGGTTTGATCCATTTTAGTAGAACATAAGCTATGAATTATGATGGTTTTACGAATTGTCTACATTGTCGACAAATTTATGTCGACAATTGTGAGTTGTCTACATCGAATTGTCTACATGTAGACAATCATGTAGTCTACATTTTTATAGTCTACATGGCACAACAATGCTATAGGGCAAGTTATGCATTTGGAAAAAAAATCGAATTCGATATTTTAATCCAAGTTGATATAACGATGATAATGAAACCGTAAAAGTGGGTCCCGCAATTCCGTCTGTCTGTGTGTCTGTAGAACGATCTACAGCCTAAGCGGCTCAACCGATTTTGTTTAAACTTTGTTCTTAGGCGTTTTAGGTGATTGTCCAACATAGAATCGTTGTGTTACCCCAGAAATAACGGTACTAGCACACTTTTTCTACCATATTAAATATCTCGAAAACGGCTCTAACGACTTTGATAAAAATTAGTGTGTGTACAACTTTAAGTATGGTCCCTATTTAAGCCAATTTTTTTTTAAATATTTTGTTATTAACGGTACCTGCCATACAACCATTTTATTGATTTTCGACTTTCTCATAAACGGCTCAACGGATTACGATCAAAATGTTAGTACAGGAGCTCCTTCGAATCCTAAATAATACTGCATTTCAAAATTTTCGAAAAATAGTTTTTTGGATTTTTGAATAAAAAATATTTTTCTTTTTTTTGTGAAATTCAATATTTCGAAAACGAGTGGACGATTTTTTCTGAAATTGTGTTTTTAAATTTATATTATTAATTATTTAAAATATTGATACCAATTTTTTTTGAAAAATTTAAGAATTTTTATACACAAAAAGTTAAGTGAAAAACGACTTTAAAAATACATTTAGCCGTTTCTACTAAAAATCTTTTGCATATAATGTGATCGAACATAGGAGCAAGTCGGTGCGATCCAGTCGTGCATTTTATTTTTTTTTTTTGGTTT
Organism: Philhelius pedissequus; assembly: GCA_910595825.1. Taxonomy (NCBI): domain Eukaryota; kingdom Metazoa; phylum Arthropoda; class Insecta; order Diptera; family Syrphidae; genus Philhelius; species Philhelius pedissequus. Next base: position 9,527,861 of record OU343161.1, on the reverse strand, counting down.
TTAGTTTTATAATAATGGTATTCCTGCACAGTTGTCGCAGCAATGAAAATGTTTTATGCAAAGTTAAATGAAGCAAATATATATAAATTATGATGAACAGTTAACTTTCATTCATATGAAATAAAAATATTAGAAACCTACTAATATTGATTTATATTTCAAATAATTTTTTCTATTGTCTTCTTTTGCAATTGTAACTTCGAACATTCCTTTTCAATTAATAGAAAGGAAATTATAAGTGGCGGGGTTTGTTCGTAGACTATGGTCAAAGTAAGAAGGCGTCCAGAGACTGTATTCTTGCTTTTAATGGAAATCAAATTTGTCGAAGTTGGAAAAGAACTTTAACTGGCCACTATGCTTCCTCGGCACTGACATAATAGACTCCAGCAGATATGATAACAAGTTTAATTCTTCACGGAAAAACAAATTGTATCACGAATAGGATGAAATCTATCACATCTAAAGAAAATGCATGGTTTATTTGAGTTGTAAATAGGTTATTAGGGTTAAAGACGTGTTGGTTTCCGGAATTCTAAAACCCTACTGAAGAAAACTGCAATAAGATTCAACAATCTAGAATCTAGATAGACTTGCAACTTTCAAATTCAGAAAACCAAATTTTTTCATGACCAAAAATCAAGGTAAAAAAATCCCAAAAGTAGTAAACATATTTGGCCATTTATAAAAATAGATTCGATATTCAATTCGTCTTTGGTTCCAACGCTCGTATTTAATGACAGCCCTTTTGTTAGCTCACGTGAAAAAGACAATTTGCTTGCAGCACAATTCGCAGTTAGTACGACAGTGCCATAAAGTGTTTTGACTTCTCAAGTAACTGACAGCGTAAATGATGTCATGGGACGCATCTGCTTTCGCAATCGTACAGTTGGTAGAGTCTGTAAGGACCTTGATATAATATATATAAATATAAAAGGCGAATCTTTGTCACTCTTTAATTACCGTCGAATTGCACTTACGAAATATCTAGATCGGCAATATAGCTTTCGTAGCAATACGAATACAAGCTCTCTAATCGAAAATGCGTGCATTTGGTATCGATGAACTTCTCTTCTTTGTTGCATCATAAAATACCTTTCGTACAGCTCAATACAAGTTGTATTGGACGGTTTCAAGTCTGATATTTATAAAATAAATGCTGGTATTCCCCAGGGATCGGTTTTGTCTCAACCTCTTTTTCTCATTTTCATTAAAGATGTCTTGTCTAGAACTTCTAATCCACAAAATTGTTTTGATGGCGACAGTGCTATCAGATTTTCATATTCGTTTGCAGATTCACCTGCTTGTACTTCTGGTGTGGAGCTGCAAGGGCAGCGAATGATAAGCTCAACAAATAAGAAACCGCGTAGATTTTAATGCTTCAAAAACCCAGTATTGTCTTCTGTCGTTAAAGCAGAACCCAACCACATGCCGCTTTCCATGGGCGGCACTTGCAATGAAGAAACAGATTACCTTTCAGTCCTTGGTATGTGCATCGACGAACACCTTTTGTGGAATGTCGCCGAGAATGCTGCAAGATGTTTGAGGTTTTTCGAGGATGCCAGAAAATTCTTCCCTCTTTTGGATGTGGCTGTAATCTATAAAGCTTAAGTTCGTCCAAAACTTGAGTATAACTTTCACATCATTGCTGGAAAACTCATTTAAATCTCTTGGACAGAATTCAAAATATAGAGCTCTAAAAATAATAGCCGATAGAACTATAATGGAAACATTTTTACATCTTTCAAAAAGTGTTGAAATTTATCATATCTTTCATTATTTTATCACAATTTTGTTAAAAAATGTTTTAGCGAAATAGCCAATTGCATTCATTCCTTTAAACTATACAACCGTGATACTCGTGTTTCTAGGAATACTCGTCAGCTTACCCTTGGTTCCAGCTTCGGACGTACTTTTAAGTACAAAGATTATTTATTTATATTTTTTTATAACAAACCCGGCTTATCTATTTACGGAAATTATAACCAATACAAAATTTTAATACAAACCCAAAATTAGCCTTAATTAGTACAAAATGATGGGTCAGATTAATTGATTAATTTTTTTCAGAATGGAAATCGATTTTTTTTAAGATTTATCAATAATTGACGTTTGTGGTAGCAGGGGGTACAAAACTGCAGATAAGTGGAATTTTAGACATGCGCCAGCAAATACCTTAGCACATAAATATATAACTCACTTACTTTTTAATAGTAAAATTGAAAAACTTTGGAGAGGAACAGCTTTTATAAAGGGTTATCCATTTTGCGGTTTCAAAAGTATAGGCCTGGAATTCAACATCTGTCAAACTAAGTTGTTAAACCAATTTTTTTTTATTCAGTCGAAAGTCTGACATTTACGAAAATGGATCGCTTAACTATCGCACAACGCATTAAGATTTTTAAAACCTACTAATGGTGATTCTGCCACAGCCACATATTGTGCTTTAAGAGCGAATATGGCTTTATTGCAAGAGACATTTCCTGGCCGCGTAATTTCTCATCGTGGCGACATCAACTGGCTACCAAGATCATGCGATTTGACACCACTGGACTTTTTTTGTGGGGCTACGCGAAAGACCGTGTTTACGCAGATAAACCTTTAACTCGTCAACACTTGAAAACCAACATTCGCCAAATTATGGCTGAGATACCGCCCAATATGTGTGAAAAAGTGGTCGAAAATTACCTCAAAAGAATCTATGCTTGCAACAATTCGCGTGGTGGTCATTTAAATGATGTAGGGTTTCACACATAATGTCAACGTTCAAACTTTATAATAAAAAAGAAATATCATGAAAAAAAATATTTTGCATGTGTTTTATTTACGTTTACTTTTGAAACCGCAAAATGGATAACCCTTTATTTATTAATAAATTGAGTTATCTGACAAGTTAAAAATATAAACTAGTCAACTAAAAAAAAAAAGAAATATTAAAAGGATCGATTTGTCTGTCCAACAGAAATTATCCATGAACGCATCCATTGATATTCAATGCAACTAGCAATCGGACCAACAAAACTAATAATAACCGTGTTCTATTGGGAAATTTATCCATCGTAAATGTATCCGTCGTAGGATTTTACATACAATTTGCTACAGTCGATAAAAAGTTAAAGTAGAATGATACATTGGATGGCTAGTTGACGTTTATTCGTGTCTCGAATTTGATTTTGTTAGTTTTTGTTGGTACGATTGATAATTGGATTGAATCTCGATGGATGTGTTCATGGAGCACTTATAATTATTAATTTCCATTTATAAGACAAATCGAACTTTTTGATTGTTTTTTTATTTATTTTGTTTGTAGTTCGCCTGTTTATATTTCTAAAATCTAAGATAACTCCATTTTTTAATAAATATTTAAGGTGTTCTTCTGAAGTTTCTAACTTTTACTATTAAAAAGTGTCAGCAAGTTTTTGCATTCCTTGTTCAATTATTTTCTGGAGCACGTCTAAAATTCCACCTATATCTGCAATTTTGTACACCCCTAACGTCAATTAGTCAATTTTAACAAATTTCGATTTCCATTGTGAAAAAAATATCAATCTCTATTGAATAAATTCCGTTTTACTTTTATTTTTAACTAACTAAGACCAATATTCGTGTTATGTTCAATTTGTATTGGTAGTTATAAATAAACGGAGTTTGGTGGAAAAAAAATCATCTTTTTATTTGGATCTACAAAAAAACAATTTGACAAGTTTGGATAGGTGGAAATATTGATTTAAGGTAGAACCGCACTGGGTGGAATAATTGAACTACAGAGTAACTGCTCGACACTGCTCTGCAGAATATTTATTCGTATGAAATTCTAAGTGTCAACTTAGCTTCACAAAATTTGCTTTTTGTTCACTACTTAATGGACGTTGGCCATTGACGGACTGCGCTTCACTACATGGACTTATCGTACATTTTTGTGAAACCCATTCACTTTTATTATTTCCTTTGTATTGATGCAAAATTAATGTTCGAATATAAAATTGAAAATGGAGAAAAAAGGCAAACAAAAAATGTTTTTCAAGCATTATCTAATATTAGTCCGCTTTTCTACTTTCTATTTTATATATTAAAAGTAAATTATTGGTCAACATTTTGATATTTGCTTAATTATTCTTTGCACAAAACTCTTTAATTGCTTGTGATAACTGTGCAGAGGTACCATTCTTACAAAACTAAAAGAAAGGCTACGGTCGATGCGTTTTTTTGGGAATTACTTACTGTACAATGGATAGATTCCCAATAAAACACGTCTAATATCAAATCCGAGACTCGAATAGATGTCAAAAATCCATCGACAGTAGGATTCTCCTTTAGATTATTATCGACCTTAGATCTGCTAGGGATCCTACTATAGCTAGATTTACAATACACAACTGAAGAGCCCAACTGTAGTACCTGGGCAAAATGTATTTTGGACTACAGGTCATAAAAATATTCATTTTGGCTTTAATGCACACAGTCCACAAAAACAAAAATAATATTAGCATGTTGTTTGCGTTTTCTCCAATAGATTTACAATGGATAGATTTCTAAATAAAACACGTCTATTGTATAGTTACGTTTCTTGTCGATATTTTCAATATACATAATCAAGTTTAATAACCACTAATTAATTGATTAATAAATAAATAAAGCTCAAGAAAATAGCAAGCAACTCCCCCCTGTAGTTCGAAATCATTTAAACACTAACACCTAAATTAATAAACATGGAATAGGAAAGGTTTAGGACTTCTTCCGTGGACTAAGTGCGAAATACTATTCATAAAACACAATTTCTGGCATTTGACGTTTAACAACTTAGTCCTTCGCTAGGCCATCGAAGACGGTGGTCTAGCCATGGACTACGAATTGACATTTAACAACAAAATTTACAGGGACATAGAATAAAAAGAGGTACAGTTGATACTTATTGCAGTAGATTTTGTTCGATTTTTTTATTAATAGGAAATTTTAGTCCTTGGTCTAACTCTTATTCTATGGTCTTATAAGTCCATGGACTAAATGTGGACTAAGCGGTTTTTTATTAATTAGGCTGTGAAAGTTTATCTCTTAAAATTGAAATCACAATAATGTCACAAAAACTATATGTAACCCTTGATGCGCTATTGAATGCAAACTAAACACGACCCTGGATATTGAAACGAACTCGCAGCTATGCATTTTTACTCTACAACGTTAGTTAGCAGCGTGCAAATGTCAGTTTCAGTTTTGGTAACGAGACCGATGTCAATTAGCAGATAATTGAATGGCGTAATTCGACAAGGATAACAATGGCATCAGTGGCCACTTGCGACCCATCTCTTAAAAAGAGAGTCTCTTCCGTCGTAAAATGGCCATTTATTAATTTTGTACTCGAGTTTAATTTAACCTTCTTCGGTCCAGCAATCCATAGTTCCGCCGCGCCGCGCGCCGTTGTCATCGAAAGGGATTTGGTTTTGTGTACCAATACTCTTTTATAATGCAGAGGGATGAATAGGAGGAAATTTGCCCTAGGAGATTTGTGTACAAAAAAAAAGAGAAGAAGGTGTGCCAAAGTCATTTCTCGTTCTCTTTAGGGATTTGGATTAAACCAAATGCGCTCAATGACACTTTGAGGCATCACGTTTTGCTTTGTTTTAGAGAAATTAAAATCTGATGCAAAGCAACAGGATACATTTTTCTCAAAGGCCATAGGTACGAGTACTAGGATCCAGGACGATAATTCTTTGGAGGAATATAGGTGTCAGCCGGTTAATTAAAAGTTGGGCGATATAACGAAAACGAAGACGTTCCCCGTCTGCTGCATTATAGGTACCAAAGGACAGACGAAATCGAGAGGAAGTTCGTCCGCGATATGTACAGAATTTTAATTAAGAAAATGATAGAAAAAAAAAACGTTAACACTGCTAATATTTACGGTCCCGTGCTTTCAAAGTCGGTAAACTTTTCTTTGGGTATAGTTTTTTTGTTGTTTGTTTTTGGCTTTCTTTAATATTGTTGGCATTTAAATGATGTTTCCCAAGTCCCTTTATTAATATATATGTATATATGTACGTTTGACTTGCTTGCTGGTATCTAAACTTGATGGGTTGGACGCAGGACAGGGACCAATACCAATGCGCGAATGCCAGATCCGGATCCTGGTGACTGTGTGTGCAGGGTATTTCGCGGAAAGTTTTATTAAAATGATAATTAATATACGTGTTTAAGAAGACTGACTTTATATAGGACTGGGTTATTGCGACAATTTAAGGAGACACAGCGCTCGCTATTTCGTCGACAGTCAGAGATAGAGGTGGGTATAATCCTAATTGGGGTTGTGATCCTCTTGATTATTTCCCACTTAAAATATTCACATTCTAACAAAAGCGATTATTTGTTGCCTTGTTGGAAGGTAGAGATTTCGGGTCTCATAAATTGTCCTCGTCATTAAAATCTACCTTTTATGAGCAATGTAATATAGCTTATAATATACCTTCACTGTATACCTTAGAAATACAAGTTGAGGTGCCTTAATATAGAGACAAGGGAAACGATATAGGCGAGGTTGTTTAATTATATTATTATACTTGCATCTTTACACAAGCTTAATTAAAATTAGGGTTTGTGGACTTTTGTATCGTCTGATGGCAATCTTTTAAGTGATTTAGAGTGTTTGCTCTCGGGTATATATCTTGCAATCAATAAATTGATTTGAAAAATATAAAATTTGATGATGGATTTTTTTAACGCATTATTTGTTTTAGAATAATTAGGAGTTGAAACTACATAGCAGTGCTGGGATATCATGGGGGAAAATTCCCTTTTTATGAGAATTTCGACCTCAAAAGGGATAAAGGAAAAACTAACTGATTTTGTGGGAATTTCTGCTTTTATATAAATTTATTTAAAATGGTTATATACTTACTTACTTTTTGCCCCATATAATTTATTCAATATTGGCCCTCACATCAAATACTGCAGTAAGTATTATCCTATGTTGTTTTATTCTATAATAATTAATGGAATGTATTAAATTTATTAAAAAATTGTATCTTGTGTGGGAAATAAGAAGAGAAAAAAGAAACTATTTGTGGGAAAAAAGGATTTTCTATTTTTTTTTTTATTTTCTAGTATTGGTAAAAGGGATTTCTCTTTAAAATGCCTCCCAGCACTGATACAGAGAGTATTACTTTTTGTGACAGTTATTCATGCAAAGAGGAATTCATAAATAACTATTTTTAATTAAAATTAAATGCATGCATACTTGTGTGCAGCAATATTTTAATTTCAGTGATTTATATCCAAAAACATTTTTTCTGACTTTTCACACTATATATATACTTACCTACGTTAAATGGCGGTCAAGAGCGAGCTCATATCTTAGACCTGATTAGCGCTGGAAAGCGTCGTTTTAATACCAAGAACTCTAACGGACCTGAATAAAAAGACAATTTTTAGGGGAAAAACAAGCGATAAACCGCTTTAGCGAAGCGTCGCTAGAACCGTTTCGTACCACACTAACATTGAGGAAAGAGATTAGGTTCTTGATTTTTCTATCAGATTTCAGATAGTCTTTTACACCCAAATTATAATAAACGTGGACTAGGGAAGGTTTAGGACATATTCCGTGGACTAAGTGCGAAATGCTATTAGGTTAGGTTGAAGAGGCCGTCAGGAAAACAACTGACACACTTAGATCTTAGATATGTCCATTGTGATACCACATGAAGAGAAATTTACTCTTTAATCAAACCAGTTGGAGCCTCTAATAAATCGGTGTAGCCGGTGAATCTCTATCAGCACTATTAATAAAAAACGCTTAGTCCACCTTTAGTCCATTGACTTACAAAACCATGGAATAAGAGTTATACCATGGACTAAAATTTCCTATTAATAAGAAATCGAACAAAATCTAGTATCAACTCTACCTCTTTTTATTCTATGGCCCTGTAAATTTTGACCTTAAATGTTAATTCTTAGTCCATCGTTAGACCACCGTCTTCGATGGTCTGGCGAAGGACTAAGTTGGTAAACGTCAAATATTAGAAATTGTGTTTTATTAATAGAAATTCGCACTTAGTCCACGGAATAAGTCCTATCCTTCCCTAGTCCATGTTTTTTAATTTGGGTTTATGTGCCTAAGATCACTGGTGTCGTCGAAAAAGTATTCCCCCAGGTGTAATCTATGTCCATGAGCAAATAAGATGGGAGATGTTCTCTTCTTCCTCCTCATCCATACAGCTTCTTGAAAAATCATTGGAGAAAACGCGAAGTTTTTTGGCGTGTCTGCCAATTACACAGTGTCCTGTTACAACATCTATTACGGAGCCAAGGTGTTTCCCGCTCAAAGGAGTAGACCTTTTGAGCGTCTTGGGTCTATTACTGGCCAGATTTGTCTGGTAGCCCGGCAAGCAGTGATGTTTGACCATCTTAAATTTATTTGTTTTGTGGAGTTTTGATGTAACAAGAGTTTGCTTGTAGCGATAGGCATACCGATTTCTTCCATTTTCGGTAGAATAGGTACTTAGGTTCCTTTTCTGGCGAGTTCATCGGCTTTGCAGTTTCCCAAAATATCGCTTTGTCTCGGCACCCAAATCAGGTGAATGTTAAACTGTTCTGCTATCTCCGTGAGAGATGATCGACAGTTGCGGGCAGTTATAAAGTTTGTGGAAACAGCGCCAAGTGATTTGAGGACTGCTTGACGTCAGAGAATAAACGGATATCCGATGTAGATATCACGTTTTCCCTTAGCCAGAATAACACCACTTTAATCGCCAGAATTTCAACTTGGAACACGCTACAATGGTCAGGAGACGAAAAGAGAGACTAAGATTTAGTCTGGCTGAGTACACAGCACCACGCACTCCCTCTTCGGTTTTCGAACCGTCTGTATAAAAGTGGGCTGACTCATCTTTTAAGAACCTCACATCCTCCCAATCTCATCTTGGTGGGATGGTAACTTGGAAGTTCTTGTCGAAGATTAGTTGGTGTATGGTGTAGTCGGAACGTCCTAATATTGGTCCGAATTTGTTCAGAATATAAGATTGCCCTATCGAATTGCTAGTCCATTGAGAGATGGATTTGAGACGAATAGCTATACTCGCAGCCACTTGTTTGCTAAAAATGTCGAGGGGTGTAAGGTTAAGTAGTATGTCAAGGGCAGCCGAGGGTGTAGAGCAGAGTGATCCACTGATACATAATCTGGCTGACCTAATTTGTCACAAAATATGACTTTGTCCAATGCAGTCCACCATACTCTACCCCATAATTAAGTATCGGTCTGACGACCGTTGTGTACAACTATGGGTAATCTGTGGGGATAAGCCCCATTTATTTCCAATGGCTTTTTTGCAAGAAAAGAGTGCAACTGTTGCTTTTCTTACTATTTCTTGTATATTGGATTTCCAACTTAGCTTTTTGTCTAGTATGAGATCTTTAGATATTTGGCTTCATCTGAGAAAGTCAGTGGTGTACCATTTATTGATGGCGGTATAAGTTGAGCAATTTTATATTTCCTAGTAAAGAGGACAAGTTCTGTCTTGCCCGGGTTAATAGCCAGACTACATTTGGTTGCCCAAATTTTTGTCGTTTGAGAGCACTTTGCATTAAGTCTACTAGAGTTGGAGCGTGCTTACCTGTTACAACAATGGCAACATCATCGGCATATGCTATTACCTTATATCCCTCTGATTCCATATCTATCAGCATTTCGTTTACCACTGCGTTCCATAGAAGTGGGTATAAAACACCACCTTGTGGAGTCCCCCTGCTGACATACCTTCTTTCTTAGTAGTCCCCCAGGGTTGAGTTTATTAATCTGCTGCCTAACATGAGACTAATCAGCTCTGTCAATGAGTCGGATACCTTAATGTTTCTCAGCGCTGTGATTATTGCCATATTTCTAACGTTGTTGAAATAAGCACCCTCAATATCTAGGAATGCTACCAGAGTGTACTCTTTTTGATGCAATGAATATTCTATGTTTTGTACCAGCGTGTGAAAGGCGGTTTCAACCGATTTTCCTTACAGTATGCGTTTTGAGCAGTAGAAATGAGATTGGGGTTTATTGTACTGCGTAAATGAATTTGTATCAGTGTTTCTAGAGTTTTTAAAAGGAATGAAGATAAACAGATCGGTCTGACGTCGTTCGGATTTACATGGGTACTTTTGCCTACTTTGAGGATAAATATGACCTTAACTTCTCTCCAGAGTAAGGGGATGTACGTGAGGTCAAGGTACCCATTTAGAATAACATCCAGGATAGGTAAAATTATATCTGAGGTTATCTGGAGTTCGGCAGGTATTATGCAGTCTGGTCCCGCCGACTTATAAGGATCGAAGCTTTTAATTGCCCAAAGTAGCTTTTTCCTTGTAACCAGACCGAGATTGTTATTATTTTTATAGCCTGTCCTTGATTGTTCAGTGCTACAAATATTTGGTGAGCTACCCGGGAAATGAGTATCTAGTAGCAGTGATAGCGACTCTTCGCTTGAGTTGGTCTATACCCCGCTAACTGTTTCTAAAGAGCTGGGCATCGTGGAATTTTTCTTAGTCGAGAAGCTTGAGAAGTGTCTTTAATGCTTTCACAGAAGTTTCTCCTTGAAGTTCTTTTGATCTTCCTTGCTATTAATAAAACAGAATTTCTGATATTTGACGTTTGCCAACTTAATCCTTCGCTAGACCATCGAAGACTGTGGTCTAGTGAAGGACTAAGAATTGACATTTAATAACAAAATTTACAGGGAGTTGATACTTATTATAGTAGATTTTGTTCGATTTTTTATTAATATGAAATTTAAGTCCCTGGTCTAACATCTAACTCTTATTCCATGGTTTTTTTATTAATAGGGCTTTTACAATTTAAATAAGAGAGGAAAGATTTCCAAATGACTTCAGTCTTAGTCTGGCCAGAAGATGACACTTTCAGAGAAAGTGAAGCACTGTTTCATTTTCCAACTGGTTTTTACAGCTGCGGCAATTAGGTGTTGTGGGCAATACCCAGCTTTGCTGCGTGCTCATCCAAAGGCCTCTCGTCTCTGTCTGCAAATGAGATCTTTTGTGCGGGATTTATAGTAGGTGGGACGTATCATTTTCTATATCATACAGTCGATTAGATGGTTTCATTGTTCCATATTCTATTCGATTCCGGAAACAAAATTGAAAGAATTTTGCCCTTCATAACATCAAGTGGGAGAGGAAGGCTCTCCGCAAGGCGTCAAGGAGCTATGAAGGACTGATCCGTTTTGGGATAGTTCTACTGGCCGTTCATTTCCCTCAATGTCACTGTGTCCTGCAACCCAGATTAAGTTGACTCTGTTGTTAATGTCCATGCTATTAAGCTCATTTCCGCATTGTTGTACAGTTTTGAACATATTTTTGTCGAATTTACGGCTTTCAACAAGAAGATTTTGAGTAGCAAAGTCGGGCAGTCGGGAATATCTAAAGAGTTTTAGTGGCTGAGAAAATTCCTGCTCCTTTACCGCATTGCATTTTAGATCCGACGATAAAAATGTTAACGTCTAAGTCTTTCGACACTTCGTCATCTTGGCAATTTTCCTGGATGGGAATATAACTTTAAAACTTTTGCTGAGACTCAGAGTATGCAGTGGTCAGTGTTTGTCGACAGAATATCTGGTGGAATCAAATTTGTTGCATTGATGTGGCCATACGGCTTGGCAGACCAGCAGTTTTACTAGTCTTAGCGCGCTGAAAGATACCAGATGCTTAGTGTGGAGGTCAAGATGTATGGAAGATATAAAATAACACTTAAGGCTTCCGTTGAACAAGATCTTAAAGCTCCTGCGGCGCCAACGGTTCTCTGATTTTGTTAGATTTATTAATGTTCCATTTTTTGCTTAAAGCGGGCCACCAGACAATCGAACTGTAGGACAGGATTACCGTTATGTATGCTTCACAACATTAATAATCTAAAGATTACTGCCAGCGCTGAAGTGAAGAAACATTTCTTGCATCTTCTTAGAAAATCTAAACCCTTAGCAGCATATTTTTGTCAATTTAGAATATGTGATCATTTCAAAAAACCTGGTCTGTGATATACATGCCTTATTTGAAATTTGTCCAATTTCCCTAGTTCGGCTCATGTATCAGAATTAAATAAGCTTATTTTAAGATGTATTTATAGTTCAACATCCGAAGAAGAAGGAGGGGAATTCGAAAAACATATGAAATGCTAAGACCCGAAGTCTTCAGAAAAACATTTAATTAATTAGAAGTTCCGAATAGAAGAAAACTAGGAAAGAGTGTCGGAGAGAAAACGGAGCCTTTGGGTACACCAGCAATTATTTTTGGATTTTAGACATGAAGCCGTTCAATACCACTTATATTGATCGATCCCTAAGGCAATTTCTAATCCAACGAAGGAGAGATTTATCGATACTAAATGCACGCTTTTCCGATAAGAAAGCTTGAAGCCAAACTATGTTAAATGCTTTTAAAATATCAAGGGTAAAATCTAACGTTCTCTAGAACTAAATAAAAATGTTTGCCACTATTGGGTGAGATATGCCATCAGATCGATTGCTATAAAAGATATTTTGTCGGCCCTTAAAGAAATTTCGTTCTTCAGAAGATATTTCTGAACTGTAAATTTATCAATGTTCCCGTTACCTTGGAAAGAAGAGATGTAAGAACAGTTGATAGCGGCCATGTTGTTGAACCTAGATGTGTCAAATTGACAGTCATTTATTCCGTCTGTTTTGCCAAATCACCATGGACGGATGATATAGTGTTCAACAACACGTGCAAATAAAAATATTGTTTTATCAAAATTGGTGTTTTTTTTATGTGGCGCTGGGTGCCACACAGCTCAGGACACATTAGAAACTCTACACAAGCACTTATTTTTATTTATTAGAAATACATAACTCGAGTTTTATTTATTATTTACAATATACATACATATACATATTTTACATTTTGTTAAAAACTCGCCCAAAAATAAATTCTGGAATTATATCAAAATCGGTTGAGTTTTTAAATTTGTATGAAATGTTTGATCGCTTTCCCAGAGTACCATGATGCGTCACCTGAAAAGCATGTCGTAATAAATGCATCATAAAGGATGTTTACTAGAGGTATATAGAACTATAAAATAAAATAAATGGCAAATGAATTGTATTATTAATTGCCAAAAAAAAATTGACTTCAATAATACTAATTCCCCGCCATTTTTACTTGAATATGATATCTGGCACATGGCCACCGCGGCTGGATCGGATGTAGTCCAATTTTGAGATCCAATTTTCCATCACTCTTTGCAGAAATAATATTGGCAATGATGGAAAATGTTGTTTCCTAAGTTGGCAATGGCGCAGTGGATAAAGTGCTTGATTGCTAACTAGGACGTGTGGGTTCGATCCCCACACTAGGAACTTGTTAAAGGAGACAGTCAATACCTGGTTCTCAAATCCACTGTGCAAAAAACTAGTGCCGTGCAATTCAGGTTGCATTTAAAAGACCTTAGATTTACAGGCCTATTAGGTTTACAGGCCATTTAAAATTATTATTATTATTATTAAGTTGGCAAACGTGACTTCACGTAATTCATTCACATAAAATAGTCTAACGATGTTAAATCGAACGATTTTGGAGGCCAACAACTGACATGTCCAAGACGCAAAATTAACCGCTCAACAAACGTTTCCTTCAGCAAATCAATTGTTGCAGGGGCTGTGTGACATGTTGCACCGTCTTGCTGAAACCATAGTTACCAACATCCAGGCGATGTTGCCGCTCTTAACGGTCTCCGTTGCGACTTTAGCGTTTAACCCTCTGGCTGGCATCGTTTTTAAAGACGTATGGACCAATGATTCCACTAGCACATAACGCACACCAAACTGTCAGTTTTTCTCGATCTAACGGCATCTAAAAAATGGCTCGAGGATTATTGACACATCAATTACTGCAGTTTTGCTTATTAAAGTAGCCATTCATCCATAAATGAGCTTCATTGCTGAACAAAATTTGTGAAAATAGCGATCAACAGCAATCTCATATCGAGCCCATTCGCCGAATTCAAGCCTGGAAAACCAAACGACAGATAATTCTGCTTTCACATAAGCAAACTGAGTTGCCGGCAACTGGGAGTTTGTATGCGAGAAGGGCAAGAAGTAAGGGGAATGAAAAAATCTCCCCGGTCAACGATTTAAAGAGTTTTTTTTAACGTTTTGCTTTGCATTCCAATTAGCCCAACATAATCTTCCCAGTTTTCTCCTCAGTTTCCTAGTGCCAGTTTCTTCTTGTGAAAGCTACAAGGCAATGAAAGGAAAACGTCAAAAAAATCTCCAGCAACTGGTTTCCCTGTATGACAGGGGACTAAATGGCAAACGACAAAAATGAAAACAGTGCTGCCAGGTTTTATACCTCCACAAAAACACACTACCAGGAACCCCGTATAGTCAATCACCCCGATTTAAAACACTGTTATCCAATGTAACAACTGAGGCTTATAATTACGAACACTTAAGGCTGAAGTTACCAGTTTTTTCATTGGTATCAACTCAATCATAAGGCTCTTATTTGGTGGTGGTGCATTTATTTTGTTTTTTATATAAAATGTCTGGATTTGAACACAGACTAAGTGTCTTCAATAACCAATTCCCTACGCATAACATACCGAGACTTAACAAATCCCTCTCTCCAATCATTAATATGCTGAAGCAGTTAATCTACAGGAGCGTAAATTTGGTCTGCACTTTAACAATGGCTGCCAGAGTAGTGTTCGCCTTATTAACTTTTCAGCATCACATCACTTTAATGCAGCATGCACATTATTATAGACACCATTACAACAATTCTGATGCTCATAACACTTAAGCATTTATATGCATGAGTGCTTCTGTATTGCAAAGGACTAAAGTTATGCTCGCAAACAAGGTACAATTTAAGATAATAGAAGCCTTCAGTCAATTGCAATTGACCTAATGCAAAAGCACTCCTGCTCAAACTGAATACATATCAAACATTAAACCTTTCGAGGTTTCCTTTATCTAAGCAACCTTCCAACCTCATTCGAACGATGTGGTAAGCTGCCCCATGAAATCATGAGAATAATTGCTTTGTGCACATAAGTTCCCAAATTGCTACACTTTACAATATACTAGGGTACAAAAGCTTAAGCATTATTCTCAATAATCACAACCAAAAACAAGTTACTTCCTGAAAGAAGTATTGCAAACACAAGTCTCGAACAAAACTAGCTTCCTACCGCTGCCAAATCAAAACACTTCTCTTCAAATTTAACACGCAATAGGCATGTTCTTCAATTCCAGCGCCAGCCAGACCCTTCCCATCAAATTCACCCTAAATTTCATACTAATTTAACTTTTAATCGTGAAACTTGGGCAATTAAAGTGATTCGAATGCTCCCGATGAATACAAACATTTCTGTAACGCATCAATCAAGCCGACCCACCCACGAATGGCGACAGCCGACCCAAGACCCAACTTGACCAATCTGAGGAGTAACTCTGACCTTTCATCCCTTCTCACAGAATTAGGGATTGGGTACGTCTGGCTAAACATTTGGTCACAGCTGAGCGCCAAAATTTTATTTTAAAAAAAAAATCATCTTTAATGGGAATGGCTGAACGTGAACTCCCACGTTCCGCCATTCAAACCGAATGCCCGTAAATACTGGTGGTTATTAGAAGGACCGAATGAACTTAGGTCGTGTGCGACAAGTCTTAAAAAGCTTTGCGCCAATTGGACTATGTGCTATGTCTATTGGGAATGGTAAGCATAAGCTTAATTCAAAGTGAGAGTGACCCACTTTAAATGTAGAATAGAGAAAGTTCATTTCTCCCATTCTCATCGCCAAGAACCGCTTAATTTTCTTTGAGGGGAAATTTGTTCCGATTCAACCCCAACTTTAATGGCTGTCAAGCCATCGCCATCACGCCATGCCGGCGAGCGGTAAAATAGATTACAAAGCTCTGGGGATCCATTTCTAATAGGAATTTGAATGTGGAAATGTGTAAGACGTGTGGAAATGTTCGTTTATGGGCATGAATTGAATTCCGTTGATTGCTTAACTGTGAGGTTCAATATGCTTCCGCCTTTATCCGGGGTCCATGGCAAAGGTTGCCATCACAGTCGTAAAAAAAGGACTAAATAGTGTTTGCATTTTGAATTGTCGCCTGGGGGCCATATTGAGCTTTTTTTCTATTTTCATTTGTTTCCCTTCCACTATGGCATTGGCATTACTGACGAACGAAACTAATCACCTCGTCAATTCAGTTTTGCGAGCTATAGCAAAGCTTTTTGGATGGAGACTTCTTCCCCACTTAGGAGCCCACAACCGACAATGATGATGATTTGGGATTTATCATAGTTAAAATTTAGATCAGCATGTGATAGCCAGCTATAAAGTTGACGGCAACATTAAGGGTTTGTAATTTTGTGGAATACTCCGACCCGCCGCGCCGCTATCAACAAGCTTAATGAATTGAGGTTCTGTTTTTGGGGAGCGCATTCACTTAAGTGCATCTGGTACTTGGGCGTAACGGACTTTAGAACTTTAGTGTTTTTAAATTCAGTTCAGTTTATTTTTTTTTATTATTTTTTTTTAAACAAGAGTGTCATGGCCGATGGGGTAGTGGATTGTTGTACATAGTTTGTGTGGTTGTATAAAAATTTATAGAGTTAAAACAGGTGGTGTTTTTAAGTGCATGTTTTTGAATGAACAGAGGACGGGATTTTAGCTTTTTTCATATTACATATTGTTGTTTTTTGTAACTTCTCTCGATTAACTGATAACTTTTAATAGGATTTATTAACTAGCTTCTAAAGTTATCCTGCCATCAATTATTTTTTCAGGACCATATATACTTACTCTACATTTTTCAGAAAAGTGAATATTTTGGCAGATTTAAAAGTTTAACTAAAAAAACACAGCAAACAAATGAATAGGATTAATGCGCAATGCCTGATTGTGTTTAAAATATTTAAATTTAATAGTTTTGTAATTAAAAATAAATAAAAGGGAACAAAAAGTTTGAAAAAGTAAACAGGGTCGTCAAGAGAAATGTTGGGCCCGAGACGAATAATCAAGGGCCCCCATAAAATATTAGTATTAGTGGTGGGTTAATATATCATTAATTCGTAGGAATAATACTAAGTGTTATTATGTACATGTGGACTCTTTGTTTGTTTTTATCTTTAAAATTGCTACATTACCAAACATTTTTATGGTAATTAAACAAAGCTTGTTGCATCATTAGGATTATTCACGATCCGGCGCAACTGGTATAGTATCATTGTAAAAATACAAAAGTTCAACTTTTTTTTGCACCACAACAACAACTTACAATGACTAAGATTTTACAACACTTTTGCACTTTTGCTATACCCTAACCCCATTGCAACAGAAAAATACAATGGTGCAAAATTTGTCTGGTGTCGTTGCCAAGCTGTCAAAAATGTTTGTGTTCAAACTGATCTTGCATTTTTGCTCCAGAGTTGTAATAGAATAGAAAAGGTGCGTTCACGATTTACAGAAAAAAAATAAAAATTCGCAATTATACACCTTTTTGTTGCATCGGATCGTGAATGTCCCCATTGTGAATTTGAGTTTCGTCCATATTGGTGAACATTTTGATCAACATTTTTGATGGAATTGACTCGACAGGTCCGACGCGATATGAGAAATTCCAGCAATAATTGAATAAATAGATTTGCTGGGGACACCCGCAAACCTAGAAACTTTTCTTTCGTTTGCCCCACTTGATCTATTTACGAAAGAATTCGGTTTCATGTTTCGATCTTTACGGACGGATCTAAGACAGAAATGGGGGGTCGGTTCAGGAATCTTTTCAGAAAATCCTTCCTTAACTAAATCATTACAGGCTTCCAATGTCTTGCTGAGTTTTGCAGGCGGAGGTGTCCGCAATTATATAGATATCATCGTAAACGCTGCCACCTCAATCGTCACACAGTCTAAGCTAGTAGACCGCTGCCGCAACGCATTAAAATTGCTAAGCGAATCGAATTTAATCGCTCTAATCTGGGAGCCAGGAGAACGTTAAATATAAGGTAATAAAATCGCAGACGAACTGGCCAAAACCGGATCATCACTTGAACCGAGCTAAATCGTTTCCGGGATTCTTGTGCCACTGTAGCAAGACAATTTTAGAATTCAACAAACTTACCTCAAAACCACAAACGACAAACGATAAACGGTCAGTTTTCGGCATTGGCCGATCAAAGATTTGATTAATGGGGGGGATCCAATGATTCATAAATTTTACCGAGCTAACTAAATAGTTTTTATTACTTTAACTGGAGCTATTTTGTCTCAAACCAATCCTATGCAAAATCGATTGAAAACAATGTGAGGTGAACTACGGCACTCGGTGACAATGTGTGCAAGAGAGATAGGATAAGGAAATGCGGAATATCATACCAGTATTTTTTACACCTTGCAACTTAAACTTTTTCTTGTACTAAAGCTACAACTTCAATTGTAGCCATTTGATACGGTTCAGCTTCACCTTTGTGTCCAAGCAATGACAAATCGAAGCCGAAGGTCGGGAACCGAGAAATCAGATAAAGATAAAGAGAAACACACATAGCCGAGAACTCTAGGCGTTAGTAATTGTTTGAATATACAAACACTCCTCGCCACTTTAATAGGACACCCCTTAGTTCTGTTTTCTGTCATTCATTGCTCCTAAACCAAATACTATGTTCAATTTATATTTTCAGTACAGGTCTTATAGGAGAACTTTTTCAAACACGCTGGTGCCTGTCGCTGAAATTCCCACTGAAAATAACCACTGAGTTACATACAAATTATTTTTGCAATCTTGTTAAAACCAGCGTATATCCCACCATCACCACCTAATGCACATCCAATTACACTTGTGCTACTTGTGTGCCTTTTTCATGTGCTCAACCCTCGTTGTGTGCTTTCAAAATAAACGTATGTGGTTTTCCATTGGTACAAGAATCAAATTCGTTTTTGATACGAATCTATCAAAACATGGATATTCCATTGGGCCACAAAAATTAATATTTTTTTTGATTTTGAATCAAATTCGCAGAACCGTATTTTTTGTCGAATCTACCCCTCTTTTACTAACACTACAAGTACAATTGAAAGCATTTATTTGACAGCTACCAGTTTCACAGACGCGAATATAAGCCAACACCTTAACAAAAAAAATTAAATCCAAATAACATTCCACTCGCCACGAAAAAAATCAAAATTCCGCATCAAATTCTCCATTTACCAATGGAAAGCCACATTATTGAACCAGATCTACCACTGCTACGTTTGTGATAATTAAGTATGCTAATTGCTACAAACCTGTAAGAGCTTTAAAACAGTACGGTCTTAATTGCAACTCTATCAGTTAGAGTGAAAGGCAAATATCCTATATTCCTTTCTGAACAAACTATAGAGACTTAATTTTTTTTTCTAATCTAAGTTACAATTGTTAATTGTTGATATTTTACCAGAAAATAACTAATAACTTACCAAACATCCATCGAAGAGAAACTGACCGTCATATTATCATATTAATAGTTAACTAAGTTAACGTTTCCAATACTCAAGGGGGGTCAGGACCCGAAAACATCCCCCGTGAATCCGCCAGTGGTTATCGGGTTTCGAGGAATCTTCGACCAGATATTTTTAAACAAAGAAAAAACAGAATACTTACTGGGGCTTAACAGACCTAACTACATATGTCTCCTGATGGACGTCCTAACGGTCACGGTCACGTCTCAATGGGAACCCACATGACCTGAATGGGCATCGGTACATAGGTTGTATGGACGATGAGGCGAAAGAGGGCTCATATTATTTCCTTTGTGAATTCCCCAGCCCAGCTCGAAGCAGGAAAGCAGCCCTTAGAGAATGATGCTTCTTCTATGAACTGGACGATGTCTCTAATAAATCATTTAAACATATCTTGACGAGAACATATCCTCAAATGTCAAGATTATATTTACTTACTTACCCCCTTCTGTTTATCTCCTCCTTAAACTTTACTGCCCTATGGACCGCAATGCATCCAATGAAATCCGAGTGGGGTAAGGCGACTTGCCGTTTCACCACCCCTTCTAACCTTACCTAGGGTAGACTTGCCATAAAGCGTTTTTTTTGTTAAACCTAAACTTACGGTGGTGAACAAAGTCTTTGCGTGCTGAGACTGGAGGTTTTTAGCTGGGGCGACTTAAGGAACCTGTGTGAAAATCACATGAGTCAGGAAAAAAACGCATGGGTTAACCCCGGTTAAGGTTCCACAAACGAACCAATTAATTATTACATGTAACTGGAATTGAAAATAAATGCAATCGAAAATGTTAAAACAAAACGTAAAAAAATTCAAACAAACTCGAATTCTTGTTTACAAAATAACGTCGAACTCCTAACAACCATTCAAAATCGATTTCAGATGTCGATGGACTCTTGCTAAAAATGCAAGATTTGTTTTGACAGCTCGATTTAAGAAATAATTTGACTGTGTTCATAAAATAGTCGAATGTGTGGTTGTAAGGAATTCGACATAAAATAATCACAAATTTGCACTTGAAATTCTCTCTCATGTCAAACTTCAGAATCGAGAATCTAGTTTAACCCGTTTGGTTGGGATCCCTATCCCGGATGAGAAATTTCTTTATAATTATCAATCGAAAGCGATATGATTTTGAATTTAAGCTTCATAGGGTCGTCGAATTTTACTCGGCTCTATCACAGAATCCACCGTAATCGAATCCAGAAAAATCTATCATAGATTCGTAGTAGAAAATCTGCTACGAATTTCGAAATTCTAAGATTTGGTATCACTGAATCTTAATGAAACGGAAATAATGGGTTATCCATTTTGCAGTTTCAAAAGTAAACGTAAATAAAACACATATAAAATAGTTTTTTCATGGTATTTCTTTTTTTTTTATAAAGCCTGAACGTTGACATTATGTGTGAAACACTACATCATTTAAATGACAACCACGCGAATTGTTGCAAGCATCGGTTCTTTTGAGCTAATTTTCGACCACTTTTTGACACATATTGGGCGGTATCTCAGCCATAACTTAACGAATGTTGGTTTTCAAGTGCTCAAGAGTTAAAGGTTTATCTGCATAAACACGGTCCTTCGCGTAGCCCCACAAAAAAAAGTCCAGCGGTGTCAAATCGCATGATCTTGGTGGCCAGTTGATATCGCCACGACGAGAAATTACGCGGCCAGGAAATTTCGCTTGCAATAAAGCCATATTTGTTCGAGTTGTGTGGCATGTGGCACCGTCTTGTTGAAACCACATATTCTCCAAGTCGTATTCTTCAATAGCAGGCAAAAAAAAGTCGGTTATCATATGACCATAACGCTCAGAATTGACGGTGACAGTCGTTCCATCGTCGTTTTCGAAGAAGTAAGATCCACACCCCCGGAATAAAGAGCGCCCCAAATAGTGACTTTTTGTGGATGTAATGGTCTCTCTTCAATTACTTGAGGATTCTCAGAACCCCAAATACGACAATTTTGTTTATCAACATACCCACCGAGTGAGAAATGTGCTTCGTCGCTGAAGAAAATTTTGTTCGAAAAATCGCCATGTACCGCCTGATGGTCAAGCAACCATTCGACGTATCTACGGTATTGTGAATTGTCAGCTGGCTTCAGTTTCTGTGTGAGCTGGACTTTATATGGATGTAGGTATAGATCCAAATGCAAAATACGCCTAATTCCTGAGAACGACGAGGAATCGACACATTCGGGTCTCCGGCAACACTTTCACTTACAGCAGCGATATTTTCAGTGGTACGAGAGAAACGATGATGCACAGGCCTTACAATATCTGTAACCAATCCAGTTTCTTCAAATTTCTTCACAATTTTGCCAATTGCTTGCGTAGTTGGACGATTATGTAAACCATAATTTCCTCTTAAAGCACGATGGCTGTGGCAGAATCACCATTTTTGTAGTAGGTTTTAACAATTTTTATGCGTTGTGCGATAGTAAAGCGATCCGTTTTCGTAAATGTCAGACTTTTAACTGAAAAAACAAAACTGGCTTAACAACTTAGTTTGACAGATGTCGAATTTCAGCCCTATACTTTTGAAACCGCAAAATGGATAACCCTTTATTTTATCATTCTCTACAACAAATTGTTCTTCTCGTAGTCAGGTGGAAAACGGTTGCCTTAGTAAAATTGCATGTATTTTTTATGAAATTTTATTAAAATAACAAAATGTAGACTGACCATGCTAACTTCAGAATCCTTACCAGCACCAAGTTGGTTCACCCAAACATCTCAGCGCAGCAGCCAGTCGACAAACGAAGTTTATTCATGAGGAAAATCTCACTTCTTCAAGCTCCTGTTGCAGCTCCTATAAAGCGTACTTAAACGCTTTTGTTCAGTCGGAAATTTCATATAAAACTGAAAAAGTTTCGATTTATGAAATTATTTTAAAATTTGTTGATTCAAATCTATAAGTACAAGTTTTTATCCATATCAAATGGATTGTATGCATCTCTCAGCTGTTTTTTTTTTTGACTTTATGCTTTGCCTTTGCCATCAGCATCGTTATTAGCAGCAATAACAATAATAAAAACTAAGCTGTCGGCCCTAATCTGTTATCCGATTGGATCGAATGTTTGGATTCACGTGAATATTTCACTCAATTGTTCACTATTATTTTTTTTTTGTTTAATTCTTAAGAGAGTATAATTGTTAAAATGTATTTTTGATCAAAATTTATATACTTTTAGCAATAAGTTTTTTCCATCGGATACCAGAATACAAATATTCACGCGTGAACGTTTAATGAAAGAGCTCGGGTGACATACTGTATCGCACAAGCGATCAAACATTTTCGTGCGTGCGAACGATTTGCTTCATGTAGCTGCAAAAACGATAAGATTTATTCGCACGTGCGAAAGAAATAATACGACATCAAATTACTTGAAGTTTTTTTTAATATTGGGTAGCAAAATTCGATGTTCTAGTTCAAACCGACTAAACAAAATTAATTAATATTGAATCTGACATGATATTAATAAAAAGCGTTAATTTTTAAAAATCAATAGTTAATACACAAAAAAGAAACATCAATATAACGATTGCACAAGGGACCTAGAGATGGGCGCCCTTCACACACCTCGTATTTGCACCACACATTACCTCTTATGAAATGCTAACACATATAAAATAAAAAATGATTGTTTTGTTTATTAATCAACTATATTAAGTCCGAACATGAAACTTAATTATTTTCTAAATTTGTTGTGAAATTTTTGTTCAAGTTGTACATAATTTTGCATTATAAATTACATATTTATTTACACTCTTCTTTGACTATTCGACCATTTTTCATTGTCCGGCTATTCACCATCCCAGTATAACTCATCCATAACCCAATTCATCAATAAATAAAATGCACGACTGGATCGCACGAACTTGCTCCTATGTTCGATCACATCGTATGCAAAAGATTTCTATTAAAAATCTAAATCTAAATATATTTTTAAAGTCATTTTTAACTCGATTTAGTATATGCATATACAAAATTTCATTAATTTTGTTCTAAAATAAATTGGTAAGACAATATTAAATATTTAATAATATAAACTTAAATCTGTTTAATTAAAGAAAAAATATTATATTATTTCTTGGATAAATTTGAATTTATGAAAAAAAATTTTAAATCTGTGGAGCGGTTTTTGAGAAAAAAAGTTTTCTTTTTAAACTTTTTGAAAATATTAAAAAAAAATTTAAAAACGCCAATTCAGAATATACAAATAAATATAATTTTTGAAAAAAAATAGTTTTGGAATAATACATTTTTTTAATTTTTTTTTTAAATGATTTTAAAAATACAAAAAAATATTAATTAAAAATATTGGTGAGTGGTATAATTTGGGCAACCTAAACCTATATTTTTGTGAAATTTCGAAAGAATCGGTTAAGCCATTTATGAGTTAGTTGAAAGCAAAAAAAAAGGTCCTATGGAAAGTACCGTTTTTAGACATTTTTCAATTTTTTTTTCAACTATATGATCGGTCGTAGCTAAAAACCCACACTGATTTCAAAATCGTTAGAGCCGTGTCCGAGAAAAAATAGGTTTCAAAGTAACGGTTGTATGGCAGGTACCGTTATTTTTTGAGCTAAAAAAAAAATTTCAATTTCCCCTCTGTACAATACCTAAAAAACTCTATATACCAAGTTTGAAGCAATTCGGCCCACCCGTTTGGGCTGTAGGTGTCTATACATACATACAGACAGACTGACAGACAGACATACAGACGGACAGAATTTTAGACCATCTTTTTTCGTCTTCGCTATCATCGTAATGTCATGTTTGATTGTTATCTCACAACTTTTTTTTTCGACGAATGCATAACTTGCCTTATAGTACCTTACCTATAATCGAAAGTAAAAATTATGCAATAAGTGACACCTTAAGGTATGCAATATACAATATCTCAAACCTAAGCGAAAGAAATAAAATAAGCGAAATGCGATACAAGGCGTTTTTTAGTTCAGAGCAGAGTCTGAGTTGTCAAAAAATTTGTTTGTGTTTCTTTTTAACTCAGAGCATGCAGAGCTCCAAATATGTGTTTCTTTTTTCTTCCTGAACATGTGTAGATCGCACTCGACGTGCTCGAACATAATTGACTAAGCATGTGAGTAAATTGCTGAATGCACCAAATGCCATGTTGACACACAAGGAAAGGAAATGTGAACGAAAAATAATCAGATACAATTGAGTTGGCGAAAGAAGGTGACTTTCAGTATCTGGTGTGTTTCTGTGTACCAAAAAGGGTAGTTTTAGGTTATATTGCTTTTTATGGTTAAAATGAAAATGAATTCTGATTTCTGTGGTTCAAGTGCGTTTAAAAATCATATCAGTGTTCAGAGCTCACTCTGTTTGGAACAAGCTCAGTGCATAATCTATGTGTTCGAATTCTCTTCAGTGCTCTGCTCTGAACGAAAAAAGAAAAACGCCTACAGAATGAGAACTTTCGCTTTTGCACAATTTCTTTCGCTTTTGAAAAACGGACGATCGCGTTTGTTTCGTTTATTACAATCTGGCCCCAGGGGTATATTAACAATTGATATGAAGAACTGAAATATTTTGTTTCTTTATAATAGAGGCATAATTCCTAAACGCAAGATTTGCAAAGCAAGTCTCATGCTAAGTAAATGCACGAACCCATTAAAAATTGAAAAGCAAGTGAAGTGCGTAACACAAATTTAAATTTGCACAATTGCATTGAAGTTTGTGCAAGAAAAAAGAATGAACTGCGTTTTGGGACAGTGTGCTTAACAGAGATTTTTCTGTTTACGTTTAGGTACAGTTTGCTTAGCATATTATGCGCAAGATTTGCGTTTAAGAATTTGCCCGGCGATTTGACGTTACACAGTTGAAATTGAGTGGGAGCGTTCAATGAGGCAATGATTTTTTCGATTCCCTTCTGATTCTTTGAACACAATTTTTCGGGATTCGAACCGTATAAGCGTAAAAATCCGTTCAGAGATTTGTTACGATGGAATCTGTGATGTGATGATATATTTAAAAAAACATGATGTAATTTGCTGTCGTTTTATTTCTTTTTCGCACATGCGAATGAATCTTAGGCCGCGACTACATTAAAAATATTTATTTCGGCCATTATTGCAGACACTACGACTAAAAATTTATATTTCTTTGATATGTGGGCAAAAATAAATTATGAAATTTCATTATTCTCCAAGAAGCGCTTTATGTACTTTAGAATAGGTGTAATCTGTTTTTTTTTTTGTAATGAATTGTTGGAATTTAGCATGAAAATAAGCAAACTATGAACAAGATTCAATGTTTTGTGAGAAAATTGTGCACGATTAATGTGGGATGTCATGAAACGTCAAATTTAATTTCTCCGTTTATTTCTTCTGAGAAGACAAGAAATAAATACAGATTATTATGTCTAAAAATAAAAACAATCCAGGCATAAGGGGCCTCCAAAAGAAATATTGACTACATGACACATTTCTTGTAATCATTTATTTCAAGTGAAGGCCTAAGGTTATCGTTTTAGCAGTTACATGAAGCAAACCGTTTACACACTCGAAAACGTTTGATAGTATATGCGACACAGAATGTCACCCATGAATTAAGACAATACAATTTTCAATAACAAAGCCCGATGTTCATAGTTTCGGAATTTTTTTATTTGTTTCAGAAATTTACCACAACAGATTGTTGTCCCTTTATCATATAGAAAATAAAACACCTTGGAACATTTTTGATTTCAACAAATTGTAATAATGTATGTATACTTTATTGTTTTTCTTCAAAACTCATAATATTTAATATCTTTTTTACACATATACAATTATACATTTCTATTTCTATTATTGATATTAAGTAAAAATTACGGATTTTTGTAAGACATTATAATGTTGATCATTTTTTTTTATCCGAAAATTGATTATTTTTTATATAAGTTCTCAACGAGCGAGCTTTTCTTAAAATTTAGCTAGTTGAAAAGAATACTTTAACTGCTTCCGCTTAAATATTGCATGGGCAATATTCAACCGGTAAGCAAATGAATACACACAAAAATTATATATATATAACAGAAATAACAAAGAAAAAAAAACACTTAAAAGAAATTGGTGTTGTTGTTGTCGTTGTGAACTAAAAATTTTAACAATTACAAATTGGGGTGTACAATTTTTTTTAAATTTTACTTTATATTGCATACTACTTGGAATGCCTTTTTTATGGTTTTCGTAGTTTTTTTTTTGTTCTTTTGAAAATAACAAGAGATAGAGAAATAACATTTTTTTTATTCGTTTATTTTTAAACACAAAAATAAGGAAACATTTCTTTTAATATTTTTTTTATATCTTAAATTCTAGGTTTATAAGCGACAGCGACTACTGGCGGAATACCCCATCACCCAGCTGATGACAGACAGTGGTGTTTTTCTGATGTTGAAGTTTTTATTTTCTCTTCGAGGTTTACCTTTAACGGGATTAAAATAATTAAATTGTATTGTCTTTGGATGTGTGACACGGAGGACGAGAGAAAGCTAGAGTTGGATAATCCGCTGCTGTGCGCAAATATATGTATTTAAACTACTTTCTTTTGTTCCTCGAAAAAAATTGCATTAACATGGCTTATTACACTGTAATTAAATTTATTCCGCTTGTTATAATTACACAGTTATTAATTATATATATTTTTTATTAATGGTAGGATTTTTTTTTAGAATAAAAAGTATGTATTGTTGTTTTATTTTTAATTTACAGCAACTTTAACAAGAGGAGAATGGTTGCAAAGTGGAGGGGCTTTGTGCTGGCCTTAGTGACGGGAGTCTCTGGGGTAGAATTCCGCGAGGATGGAAGCTGGGATTCGCTTAAGCATTTCCTTGGGGAAGATACGCAGCAACTGCCAGCCGATATCGAGTGACTCGAATACTGTGCGGTTTTCATAATTACCCTGTAAAAATAAATACAAAATAAAAAAATGTTAATTTTATTTTAATTAGAATAAAAAATTTAATATTGGGCAAAAGTTCGAAATCAATATGAAGTCCAGAACAAAAAGCCATAGGGATTGTTTTTTTCTCTTCTCCATCACCTATGTACATATTTCAATTTTTTTTTATCTTCCTATAGTTCAACGTACAAACTTAAAATGACCAAAATAAAATGAAATTTTACATTTCGGACATGAAACGTAACAATTTCATGTTTCATACATATATTTTATTCTTATAGATTTGAACAATAAAATACAATATTAGGTTCGTTTTTTTTACTTTTGCCCAGGGTCAACCAAGGCCCGAGGGCCATTCATTTTATGATGCATTTAATAATTAAAGTTCAAAATAGGGGTTATCGTGAATAAACATTTCTCTTAAAATGTTTCTCCAATTCGAATCTTGGGAATGTGAATGATGTTCTAAAGTATCGGAAATAAACTTTCCCAGAGAATTTTCCTGCCATTTCAAACGATTTTTTGTTCGAGGGAAATTTTATTCCGTGGGAGATTCACGATCGCAGGAAAAATTTCCAGGGAAAAAATATTCCGTGGGAAACGAAATTCCTTGGGAGATTCCCGATAGGGCCCAATATGTTTAAATTTCATTTAATAGTGCCTTTGCTTTGGCGCTATGCACAATCCACAACTTCAAAGGTTTCTATTTCTTTGTATGGAAATAAATTTGAATATTCTTTTAATTTCCATTTTATACATTACAAATTGGATACAAAATGAAAATTCTCAAGAAAACAAATGCCTATACAGATTAGGGATGTTATCGATATTAACGAAACAGTGACAAATCGATGCTTCAATATCGATGATGAAGGAAGAATAAATGAAATTCGTTAAAAACATCGATATTTTTAATTCGATAATTATTAACATCTATGAGTGAATGAGTGTTCGATGTTTTTCTTAATATAGTACTTCAGATATCATGTCACTTCGACAGTTTATTTACCTCAGTTAAAAACCTAGATCTAGTTCAGGGCGACACTTGGTTTCATTGGTTTCAAAAACCACAGAATTTGTTTACCAGGGTGACTTCAGGTTTGTTAAAACCGCTTTAGGGCGACCCTAGGGGCGACTTTTGGGCCTAAAGAACAAACATGTTATAACTATGTATTTACTATAGTTTTTTTTTGTATGTTCATCATAAATGTCGAATTTCTTCTAAAAAAAAAAGACTTGTACTGTATTATTTATTATTTAAAAAAAATATATAATTGTAATCATACAAAACAAAATTCTAAATCGCACTTCTTGTTTTTTTTTCTCACAAATCTGTGAGATTAGATTCATCAAATTTTGAAAAAACAAGGCTGAAATAATGTTAGTGTTTTATTTGGACATGAGAAAAGTGGTGTAAATTAAACCTTTTCTTAAATTTGCCGGGTAATGGTAACCATACCCTAATTCATGTCATTACTTTGATTTCGTAAGTCGCTTTCATTAGATTCTCAAACAAATTGACTTATGTTTTTTTGTATGTTAAAATGGTGACAATGGCGTAGTGGATATAGTGCTCGACTTCTAACTTAGACGTGTGGGTTCGATACCCACGCTAGGCCGCATTCTTTTCTATACCTCCAATTTTAATTGAATACCGCCCGTGGGTTAAAATGAGATAGGGAATGCCCAATTCTCAAATCCTCTGTGGCAATAAAAAATTCTTTCCTATTTTTCTATTCCTTTTAACTAATGCCGTGCAATTTAGGTTGCATTTAAAAGACCTTATGTCTTACAGGCACATAGTTAAATTATTATTAATATTATTATTAAATGGGAGGTGTATTTAGGGTCGACTATTGTGATATTTGTGGGCTTAGGAAACATTTCTGTGCCACGTACATATGTTCAGGCTGTAAAAAACAGCCCAACAGTTTTGGCACTGAGTGAAATCCAAATAGTTTAAAATTCTGATCAATCGGATATAGCTTAATGCCATGATTCTTTTCCCACCTTGGTCTCGCCGTATACATAAGAAATGATGTTGTGTACCAATTTCAACCATAATATGGTTTGTGCTCAAACTCAAATTTTAATTTCATGTGGTTAAAATTTTCGTTAAACAAGCGCATCATACACACATGTTTTAACTTTTAAGGAATTTGATACTTTGTCCGACTCCATTCAAGGAATTGTTTCCAATTATCCTCGCACTCAAATCGTAACTACGGCCAATTTCAATGCACACAATTCTAGCTGACTCCACGCAACACCTGAATGAAGGTATGTTAAGGTCTTTGCTGAATTTAACCAACTGATTCAGCTTGTTGACGAGCCAACTCGAATCCCTGACGTTGCAGGTCAAACCGCCAACACTCTAGACTTGTTTCTTACCTCTAACTCTGACAAATACACTGTAAGTTTAGATGTGCCTCTTGGCACATCAGACCATTGTGTCATATCTGCCAATTTCTCATGGCAACAACACTCAGTTATAGAAAAATCATCTAAGAGAAAATTTTGGCAATATGAGTAAACCATCTGGGACGGTCTCAATAATTTCATCAGGAACTTTAACTGGTCACTATGCTTCCTCGTTAATGACGTGGACTCCAGCGTGAAAAGGGTGAATAGGGGTGAAATCTACCCAACCAAAAAAAAAATCATGGTTTGATTTGAGCTGTAAAGAGGTTATTAGGGTTAGAGAAGTAAGTTTCCCGAAATATAAAGCCAACATAATTGAGGAAACCCGGAGGAAGCTAGAACGATTTGCAACGTTCACATTCAAGGAACCAAATTGTTGCATGACCAAAAAAGTAAGGCAAAAAATACTACAATATCCCAAAGGTAGTACAAATTTTCCAAAGCTCGCCTGCAACGGTCGCCTTTAATGACACCCATTTTGCCATCTCAAGCGAAAAAGCAAGTTTGCTGCGCAGCGCAGTTCGCTGTTAATTCGACGCTGCCAGAAAGTGTTATGATTCCTCCAGTTTTAAAGAGCGTAAATGATTTCATGGGACGAATCTTTTTTCTGTCCTTTGTCGCTTAAGCCGCTATCAATGAGCGGCTGTTGCATTGAAAAAATTGATCAGCTTTCAGTCCTTGGTATGTGCATAACAGACCACCTCTTGTGCAATAACCATATATTCAATTTCGTCCAAAACGCTCAAAAGTGTTTGGGTTTTCTACAAAGATGCATGAAATTCTTCTAAACGTCTGCTTTGGTTGTAATCTATAAGGCCTTCATTCATCCAAAGCGCTTTTGTGATTGAGCTTAAAAACTCCTTTGCATCTTTTGGATAAAATTCAAAATAGAGTTCTAAAAATGATAGGCGATAGAACTAACATGGAAGCATTTCCATCTCCAGAACACGGTAGAAAGATTACAATGTTCTAGCGCAATAGCGAGTTGCATTCCTCCCCTAAAACTATTAAGCCGTAATACTCGCGCTTCCAGGAATGCTCATCAGTTTACCCTTGAACACAACTTCGGACGTACTGTTAAGTACAGAGATTCCAATAATGATGCCAATAATGATTTCTGTGCGATCAAATGACAAAAAACAATCTGCATTGAATTTTCTAAATGAATAAGCAAATCTTAAATATAAATTTAATGAAAACAGAAAATATCTTCAAATGAAATATCGAGTTCACAGAAAAGCATTGTATTAACAAAACATTCAGACTACACTTATCTACTGCACCGTTGTCATCGAATTGTTCTTTTTGGTAAATGCGTACTAACGACAGCATTTTGTAATTAGCGGTATTTTAACACAAAAAAGGAATTGATAACAATCATTAAAAAAATAAATGTTTTTTAGAAGAAAAGAATTTGTTATCGCTCAGAACATATGTATATGCAAATAGTTGACAAGGGGAGTGCTCTCTGAATATAATAATGAATCACCATTAACCATCTTACCAATATTTACTTTCACAAAACGAGAAAAACGATTAAATAGAATAAAATGTCATGCAAATAGCACATAAGATAAGAGAGGGTTTTGCTCCAAGCTAAACCAAGAAGTACTTAGTACGTCTCAGGAAAGAATTTCGGTGCTTGACAGTACGGTTATGGATAAATTGATGAGCATTTCTAGAATCTCGAAAGGATTTAGGAGAAGACTACAATCGGTTATAATAAGAATTTTGTCTGTTTGTCTGTCATCGAGTCTGCAGCCTAAACGGTTCGGTGGATTTGATTCAAACTTGGTACATATTGTTTTTTCGGTAATACGCCCACACGTTTTTTTCATTTTCTTTTTTTAAGACGACAAATAACAGTAGCTCCCATACATTTATTTGCCAAAATAAAAATCATATTTTTCTCAAAAACGGCTCCAACGATTTTATAAAAAAAAATTATTTCATTAACGAAGGTAGCTTTTGATAATTTATTTTTTGGAAAAAAATTGTTATTTTTGGTACCTCTAGTAGAACCATTTTTTTGGTTTTCGATTTTCTCGGAAACGGTTTGTTTGATTTCTTTTTTGAAATTTTTTACGCAGAAGCTCCTAAACAATTTAAACACTATTTTGAAAACTCAAAATTTCGAAAACGACTCAATAGATTTTTTTCAAAACTTCGTATTTGGTGGTTTTTGACATTATCTTAAGTAGTTAAAAAAAACTACATTTCTAAAATAAAAAAAACAACGGTACCTTCCATACAAATGTTAAAAAACCGCTACGAAAAAAAATTGCTTTCTCGAAAACGGCTCCAAGAATTTTTATAAAAAAATGTGTGTGTCCTTAAATTAGTACAGTTCAGTTTTAAGTATAAAAATATTTTTTTTGCGTACTTTAACGGTACTTCCCATAGAACCACTTTTCATATTTTCGACTTTCTCTATATTGGATGAATTGTTAAAGAGACTGCGTACTCAAATTTTCAAAAAAAAAAAAAACTTTTTCGATTTTTAAAAATTATTAACAATTTTTCTTTGAAAAATCGATTTTTCAAAAACAAGTCACAGAATTTTTTTTAAATTTGAATTTTATATGTATACATATTAATAATATCTTCAAAATGGCGTTTAAAATTTTTTTTCTAAAAATGTTTTCAAAATTTTATACATAAAAAAATAATTTATTAAAAAACCACTCCAACGATTTTTTGATTTTTTTTTCTATATATTCTTATTTATTTGAATTCATTCAAATGGCATCATTGTTTTCCCTCAAACTATAACGACTAAGCAATATAAAAACATTTAAGTATGTGTATTATCCATTTATTCTACCTTATTATTATTATTCCCTTTTTACGAATTTTCGCGTACGTCGCTGAATACTAAATACAATGAAGGCCCTCATACATTTATAAATACATGTGTGTTTTAAAAATCACATGAATCTTATGTATGCATATTGCACCATAATTATGAAGTTGTATGTGATTTTTTTGCTACTTGGTTTTTGACCTTTATATTTTTGACAGATCACACATGACAAATTCCACGAACATTTGACATTTCGATTCAGTATTGTTTGCCATTTCATCATGAATAGACTTACGCCTGAACAACGTTTGCAAATTATTGAAATTTATTATCAAAATTCGTGCTCTGTGAAAAATGTGTTTCGCAAGCTACGTCCGTTTTTTTTTCCGCTCATTTTTGGCTAAATGGATACGTGAATAAGCAGAATTGCCGTATTTGAAGTGAAAAGCAGCCAGAGGCAATTCAGCAGCTACCAATGCATCCCGCAAAATGCACTGTTTGGTGCGGTTTATGGGCAGGCGGCATCATTGGGCTGTACTTCTTCAAGGACGATGAAGGCCGCAGGGTTACGGTCAATGGAGAAAGGTACCGTTCGATGATAACAGATTTTTTTTGCCGAAAATGCAAGAATTGAACTCGGTCGACATGTGGTTCCAACAGGACGGTGCCACATGCCACACTGCACGCGAAACCATGCATCAATTGAGAGGCGAATTTGGTGAGCAGTTGATCTCACGTTTTGGCGCAGTCAATTGGCCACCAAGATCATGTGATTTGATCCCGTTAGACTATTTTTTGTGGGGCTATGTTAAGTCTATTGTCTATGGGGACAAGCCAAACACGATTGCTGCCTTGGAAGCCAACATTGAACGCGTCATTGGTGAGATTCCGGCCGAAATGTGTGAAAAAGTTTGCCAAAATTGGACCTTCAGAATGGACCACCTGAAGCGTAGCCGCGGGCAACATTTTAGTGAAATTATTTTTAAAAAGTAAATGGCAGAAATTGATTTATCGATCCAAATAAAAATTTCATTCACTTTTTACAAGTTTCTGTGTTTTTTTTGAATTTTCAAAAACCAAGCTCTTAAAAAATCACCGTTTATATAGCTACCTACCCACCTACATCCTTCATTTTCATTATTATGTGTACATGTTTACATTCTTGGGTTCCATCAATATGTATATATATGTACATATGAAGATACATTTTACTCTCCTAACTTACATAAAGATTGTTCAGTGACGAAAAAGTTAGAACAGAATAGAACAGAACAGGACAGTACAGAACAGATTTGTGAGAAACTTCAGAACAAGATAGAACAACTTAGAACAGTCAGTCATCTGCCATAGAATATAAAAAAATTATTGTTGTTTACCTACAATTCAAGTTCGTTTATTTTTGCATTAAAAATGATCTGAAATGGAGTTGAATTTATTTATTTTTTTCATGAAATTCAGATGATTCCGACACGGAAAATGATTTATCAACTAAATCTAACACCGAAATATTTCTTTTTAACAACAACAATTTTGGTTTTGATAGTTCTCACAAATTTGTTCTAACCTGTTCTACCTAAAAAGCAAGTGCAGAAAATCCTGTCCGAAAGTGTTCTAATCTGTTCCGAACAGCCTCATTGAACACACATATAATTAAACTCCATTACTTAGATTTAAATATGCATTTGTAGGTAGGTACCTATGTAAGTAACTATTCCTTGAATCATTCATTCCACAATTCATTATACTAAGAATCAAGTTAATCTTACCTACATAGGCTTTAAACTTACATAGGATAACTACACCTAACCAACTAAACCTCAATGGTTAGCTACATTAAAGTTGTTAGCTACAAGAGCAAGTTCGTGCGATCCAGTCGTGCATTTTATTTTAAGACACAATAAGACAATAACACGTTACAGTAGACTGAAAGCGTTTTGAGTTCAACGTATGTAAATATCGACACATTCTACTCTCTGCCATCACCCAAAAATGTATTTGCAGTCTGTCACCAAACCGTAAATGTGTGGATCGAAAAATGCATGACAATCACAAGGCATGTTTGGTATTAAAGCAAAAGCATAATTTGAATCATACTTATTTAGCATCATTATGTATCTTTTTATAAGGTTTTGATATCCTTTCTTTAAATAATTTATAATTAAAATTTAAATCTGGCGCTCAAATTACACCAGTCGCCATAATTTTAATTATTTGAATGAATTCGCCCTAAAATCTAACGTAATCTCTCTTTCGAAATTAACGAAATTAACTTGAAATTATGTATAAATACGCTCTATGAAATAAAATAAAGAATTCTTATTGTATCAAAACCTTTAGGGGAAAATCTCTGTCTTTTACTCCTCAATTTTTTCGCTTTTTCGCACGCTTTCATGGTCTATATTCGTTAGTCATTGAAAGTCATTTTGGCTTTAAACAATTAATTAATTTGTTCGGTTTTATCGCAACCCTTGATATTGGTCAACGCATCAGCCAGGATCGATTCTATTCCTAACAAAGGAAACTAATAGAGATCGCCGGTTGACGGTCAAAGTTCGTGATCGTACAGTTGGAAAGATTTTGATGCCATTTTTACGTGAGGGAGTCAACGCTTAGACCGTATAATTATGACTTAATGATTCCTATCAGCACAATTCTAAGTGAAAATGAAAAATTTATTTGTTCGTCTCCTATACTGGGCAAAGAGAAATCTATGTTGTAAATATAGGAAATATGTACAGTTGTGTTCAAAATAATAGGAGTTTGCACGACAGCCTTACATCTTTGGTATATACATTAGGTATACAATTACAAATTTAATTTCCCTCATGTTTCAAATTTTAACGGTTCATTCTAAACAAATCTCATGTAATGTTTATAAGAAAGCGTATTTATTACAAGGGTTGTCAGTCAACTTTGAGATTTCTGTTTAATTAGAGGTGTTCAAAATAATAGTAGTGTAAGTTAATTTTCAGAAATTCAAAAGCTGTTGACAAATTTTACTAATTTTTTTGTTGATAAGCAGAAAGCAGAACATTCATTTCATAAAAGTAACAAAATAAAACGAGTATTTCCTATTTGATAAAGTGGGCAGAGAAAAGCATTGCACAACTGAAAAAAGAGAACTCGTACTAAAATTGAGAAAATGGGGCAAAACATGTTCAGAAATCCAAACCTTAATAGGCTGTACAGCTCCAATGATATCGAATGCCATAAAGTTTAGCGAAAGAACCGAAACCCGCTACAGAAAGAGAAAAACGACCGCCATGGACGACAGGCGCATTGTCCGGTATAGCAAACTTCAGCCTTTTCCTTCGTCGTTTGAGATCCAAAATGGCTTAAATTTAGATATTAGTGCAGTGACTATTCGCAGAAGACTTCTAGATAAAGGTCTACATGCACGAAGCCCCCATAAAGTAACGCTATTGACGAAGAAACATACCAAAAAGCGCCTACAGTTTGCCAAAGATCATATAAACTGGCCGGTGGAGAAATCGCGTAACATATTATGGACAGATGAAGTAAATTTGTTCTTCTTGGTGGTACTGAATCCCGGCAGTAAGTCCGTCGTCCCCCAACACCGAATATCAGCAAAAATATATTAGAAAAACGGTCAAACATGGAGGGTAAAAAATACATAGGGCCTATATATCTCATCGACTGGATCATGGATCAGCATGTCTATGTGGATATTTTAGATAGGATTATGCTGCGCTACGCTGAGTATCATATACCTTTAAAATACCAAGTGAGCGTTGCGAGTGTTTAGTGGATTCCATGCACCGTGTCGGTGTCAGGCCGTTATTGATGATAAAGGGTACACAACAAAATATTAACCTAAATTTAATTTTGTCATACATTTTTTCGCAAATTTTTTGACTGTTCTATCATTTTCGTCTAAGTCTTTCGAATACTACTATTTTTTTTTAACAGTGTTTCATGAGTTAATTTAGTTTTAAGGTTGTTTTATTTTTCTTTGAAATAAAAGCAAATAATATAATATCTTTAAAATATGAAAGGACGTCTACGGTTTCTATTAAAATAAAATTTATCCATAGTTAGCTCAACTTAACACTTTTATAAACCTTTTTACCATTCATTCAAAGGTACTCTTATTTTTTTGAACACGCAGCTGATATAAAAACATGAAAGCTGAAAATATGTGAATGATAAGAATAAACTCTTTTGTAAAAGAAATCAAAATTTAAAACATCTATACAAAAGAAATAAAAAAAAGAGCACAACAGAATACCATAAGAAATGTTTAATTATATTTTTGTTGTTAGTACATTTTCAGTTAGATATATGAAAAATTGGACGATTTTGTCGACGTCTTCTAATTGCATAGATTACAGCGCCGATTATAAAAATTATAAGCAAGCAACCGGATACAACGGCACAAATAAGAGCAGTTTGTATCATTTTAGGGCACACAAAATACTAAAACTATTTCAACTCAACTACTCTAAACCAATTTCAAACTAAAGACTGATTGAATCTGTAGTACAACAATATCCAACGAAAGAACCAATCAAAAGAAAAGATAAGATAAAGTATTTAACACGGTGTTTTACAGTCTAAAACATTAGAGATTTCAAAGAAAAAAGAAAAAGTACAGTATTGTGCAAAATAAAAACACTAAACTGTTTTCCTAATTCATAAGTATGATCTATGCTTAAATGTGCAGCTTATTACAAAAAAAAAAAAAAACTCGAAGCAAATTTAAAGAAAATTTGAATCACCCTTTAATCGATTGAAATTGCCCCAGATCTATATAATTTTTTCGAAGAATCAGAAGCAAATACAAATTTAACAAAACTAACAAGGACAAAATTACTTGTTCAAAATGCACATGAATTACAATTGTTGTCCCCAAAATAATTATATCATCAAAAAACTATTTGCATACAAAAAAAACCTGATATGCAACCTTAAAATACTTAAGTGGTGTAGCTAAGTGTGTTTTTTTTTAAATATTGAATTGATTTAAGATGTGTTTGGTTGCTTTTACAAATGCATGATTTCTTTGATTACATGCGAAGTGATGCATAATCACATTATTTCAATAATCGAGATATTAGTATACGAGTGATCAATTTAATCAAATAATCATTCGAATCATGAAGGAGTGAGAAAATTGGAATAATTTACTCCAAAGTAATACCTTAAAAGGTATGCATTTAGAAAGGTCACGAATAGGAATAATGTTAAGTACTCATTTTTCAATAGATACTAAAATCTTTAAATTTAAACTACATACAGATGCGGTAAAAAAATAACACCATTACGAAAACCAGATTTCGTTTAAAAATTAAGTTTAAGATAATCTGCCCTATCGAGGTAACCGTCGGAGCGGAATTCTCTCCGATTTACTACGAATCGGAGACATTTTGCTTCGAGGTAATTCTCCGATCGGCTGATCGGAAATTCTGTCCGACGAAATTCAACGCATGCCATTTGTATGCGATGAAGTACTTTTAATGGTTTTATTTATGAGAGATACAAACAAAATATTCTCCGAAGTCTTCCGACAAGTTCTTGTTGCAGAAAGCAATTTCTTTTTAAAGAAATTGTTTATTAAAATGTAAGTAATGAAGAAATTAACCTTATGTACGTCAACTTGTGGGCTTTTTGTTTTTACGCATAACGAAAAAAACAAGTTCACAGCAATATGAGCGGATGATAAATCTGCCCAGCGAATATCCCGATATTGCATATCTAAAATTACACAAGAAGGACACCAGAAGTTGTGGCTGTGTTTTAGTTTTCAATACATCAAATATTTTTTAAAGTTTTGGAGTGACACCATTATACCGATAATTTGTTTTGTATTTGTGTTGAATCTGCTCCAAAACGAATGTAAACGCATTTTTATTTAGGCGAAAGTTTTTTCTTCAATCTTGAAGGGAATTATAGAATTAGAGTTGTGTCAGGTAGTCAGCGTATATTGTTTTCGTTCTTGCAATGTTCTTTTATTTTCTAAATAAATAATATTGAATTTCAAGTTTTTTTTTTCAAATTATTGTTATGTTGATAGTTCAAACGCAAACAAAACATGTGTTTGGAAAAAGGGAGGGGACTTTATTCGATAGTTTAGATTTTAAAATCGGTGCATCTAATTACATTTCTTAAAAACTCTAGCGCATTATAATTGAACAAAATTCTTTCTAAATATAAACAATAAATTACACTCTCGCCAATTTTACATAGTTTAAAACGTTTTTAGTGTTTATTTAATAAAAAAAACTATCAAAATATATCGCGTTTTAGATATATCATTTAAGTTGCTCATCTCTGCCTGAAGTTTATATCCATCGCAATGCGTCGTCGTATGTCTTTAAAATTTCTTCCGATGACAGCTACTTCGAACTGAAATTGAATTTCCGACGAAGATGCGTTGCGGAGAAAACTCCGCTCCGACGGTTACCTCGATAGGGCAGAATATTTTGAGGGACATTTTGAATATGCGAAAAGCTTATATTAAGTAAAAAATTCACATTTAAAAAATAATTCCAAATTTTATTTATCAACTTATTAAAAAAAAATAATTTTGTTTTATTGAAAATTTCAAATAAATAAGCGGTAAGAAAATAGCAGCATTGCTTCATCATACAATTTAAAACTAAAACATTACAAATAAAAATCTTTTTCTATGATTTTATTCTTTTCTGGATTACCCAGCAAAATTAGTATTTCGTTGAATAGCCTTTGCTGGCTATTACTGCTTCACAACATTTGGTAATTGAATTTACCAAATTTTGACCCTTTCTACCGGAATATTCTCCCAGGAGACCTTTATGGCACCCCAGCGTTGTGTTAAAAATAAATCGCTTTACGCCGCTGACTGCAATAAAGCATGTTTTGCTGAAATAAATAGCATGTTTTGAGTTTAACCTAGTGATGAAACTGTCTGCAGGTAATGGCGGTCAGACCGAACCCACATCTTAAATACTATGCACATGAGAGCAACCAACGAATTAACGAATATTCGCCCATTTTGACATTTCGGTCACATGGCATTAATTTAATTCGTCACGAATATAAGTTGAAAGTCTGATTTTGAGTTTAGATGCGCGCGAACAAATTAGTCCCGTTTACTGATACGAATCATAAATATTTATGTTCAACTTGAAACGCTTACGGGCTACTTTTTCATCTGCGTAAACTGTTACATAAGTGCTTAAGTAGAACTTAAATGCTTAAGGTGTGTATCAGCAAACGGGCATTAATCGAAGGGTGGATGGTATGTGGAACGCCAATAGAGTTTGACTATTCGTAACACTCAGTTGCAATTCGCTACTACCAATATTGTTTTCTCAAATTTACATCGCTCTCCTGTAAATAGTCCTTTAGACGCAAGTAGCGTGGATGCCAAAAACTGGTACCGACCTGAATAAAGACTATTTTTAGCGGAAAACGAAAGGAAACCCGCTCAAGCGGAGTGTCGCAAGAGCCATTTCGTACTGTTGAGGAAAGAGATAAGGTTTTTGATTTTTGTATCAGACATTTCTTTTAGATCAGAATGGAAAGCTTTTCCAATCATTCTCAGTCTGGCAAAAGCGGGACACTAGCACAGGAAGTGAAGCACTGTTTCCTATTCCAAAGGATTTTTATAGGTACGGCAGCAAGTGTTATGGGCAAAAACCAGCTTTGTTCGCAAATGAGAGTGTCAAGTGCAAATAGCGACTACCTTTGCTTTTTGTGCGGGATTTATAGTAAGTAGACCATATCATTTTAGATATCCTACAGTCGACTGTTTGCTGAAACCCAGATTAAGGTGAATATGTGGTTAATGCCCAGGCTATTAAACTCATTTCAGCATTGTTCGACCAGTTTTGCCGCTTGGCTGTCTGTAATTATTGCAGAGTTTAGATTTTGATTTAATTTAAAAATTAAAAATTAAAAAGTGGATAAATATTCTACGGTTAGACTCTAAATTATGCAAGCAATTATGAACACAGAATATAATCAGTCTCTTAGAAAAATTAATTAAGCATGTAGGGTCCAACATAATGAGTTTACCATGTTTTTAATTCCATAGTTTTGGAATTGAAGGCATCATGGAATAACTTATGTCGCTAAAATGAGTCTTTCAGCAAGACAACGACCCATCACATAAGAATAAACTTCCGAAGCAATTGTTCGAGTCAAAAAGTATTAATGTGAATGCGGATTCAGTCTCCAGACCTCAGTGGGATGTTAAGAACTACGTTTCTAGTTTTAAGGCAAACAACGAATAACAAAGCCCTTTGCACATCTATACTAATCGTTTATGTCGATATTCGTAGAAAAGAAAAGGTGTGAACACCTGGTAAGTTCGATGCAAAGTCGTTATGTTGCTTTTATTTCCAACAAGGGACATGCTAAATTAAATATTGCTTTAAGGTTCAGCTGCGCAACAAATTCATCTGAAATAAATTTCCATTAACTTTCCTTCTTTGTAATATTTAATTTTTGGACCGCAGTTTTGGAAAACATATGCTAGGACAGCCTCGTCCATTGTGTATGCGATCTTTTAAATATCGACATCCCATGTCAATGACCACTTTTAAAGTTAGAAGACCCTCAAACGAATGAAGAAAAATGTGAATTTCAGTCGGAACTAAATTATAGGCATGTTGTACAACGTTATTGACCCAGGTCACGGTTTAAGGCTTTAGCAACCGTATCGTATAAAATTGTCACATACAAGAGCATGTGTATCCTTAAATGTATGATTTGCGTAGTATGCATGTGTATGCGTAGCTCTAAATACAATATAAAAAAAAAAACAGAAAATCCCCAGGTACATTAACAAGACCAACAA
The DNA here is from genome assembly GCA_910595825.1 of Philhelius pedissequus. Taxonomy (NCBI): domain Eukaryota; kingdom Metazoa; phylum Arthropoda; class Insecta; order Diptera; family Syrphidae; genus Philhelius; species Philhelius pedissequus. The sequence goes on along the minus strand of OU343161.1, from coordinate 9,486,419 downwards.
AAATCCAGATAAAATTTTACTGAAATCATTTAATCGCAATTCTGTCAAATAAACAAGATTACACTAATAATTGCCTTGAACAGATTCCATGTTCGTTTTTGTATTGAGTGAATTCACAATATTTGCTTTAATACAACACTTACCATGTTCACAGTTTTAAATATAAGTTTATTAAAAATACATATGCACCACCGGGCCTTTCTTTCGATTACAACGATAAACACAACATAAAATTATACTTAATAGAATAGCAAATAAAACTCCGAAAAAAATGAACATCAATGCATCTTCCGTCATTTTAAATGAAGGTATTTATTATTTTTTTTTTGTTGCTTAGGAATATTTCCAAGCTAAATCTTTCAGCCACGACGACGTCAGGCGGGCTACTGAACGATTTTTTTTTAAATAATTAAATGATTAACGTTCTAGTAAAGATAAGATAAAAAAGCAGTCGGAGATTACAGGCGCTAATAGCCGAATAATATAATTTAGGGACTTTCAACTAACTACATGATAATAAATAGAGAACTGTATTACTTGTCAGAAAATATTATTGGCTGTTATTTAACGGTGACAATCGTGCATGGGATCACATCATTGTGATAGGGGAAAATGATTAATTGACACATTTTATGAAAGCACACATTTCTTTGCATATCAACATTCAATCTGAATCATTTTTTTAGTTCCGTTCATTTTGTTTTTAAAAAAATAAAATCAGCCAGAAGATGACGATTTAGAATTTAACTATTTATCTGTATTGCACCCAAATATGTATGTCCTTCATATTGATAATAGAATGTAGTTAATTTGAAATCAACTTACCTGAGAAATAAAGTTCTTTTCGAATTTACTCAAAAATTCCAAATATAACAGATCATCAGGTGTAAGAGCTTCCTCACCGACGACAGCCTTCATGGCTTGCACATCTTTACCGATAGCATAACAAGCATACAATTGATTCGATACATCAGAGTGATCCTTCCTAGTCATACCCTCACCAATGGCAGACTTCATCAAACGTGATAGGGATGGCAACACATTTACTGGTGGGTAGATCTGTCTGTTGTGCAATTGACGATCGACGTAAATTTGTCCTTCGGTAATATATCCAGTTAAATCAGGAATTGGATGGGTAATATCATCGTTGGGCATAGTAAGAATGGGAATTTGAGTGATCGATCCATTACGACCTTCAACACGTCCAGCACGCTCATAGATGGTGGCTAAATCTGTGTACATGTAACCGGGGAAACCACGACGACCGGGCACTTCTTCACGGGCAGCGGACACCTCACGCAAAGCTTCGGCGTACGATGACATGTCGGTAAGGATGACCAACACGTGCTTCTCGCACTGGTAAGCCAAGAATTCGGCAGCAGTAAGAGCCAAACGTGGAGTAATGATACGTTCAATGGTTGGATCGTTGGCCAAGTTCAAGAACAAACACACGTTCTCCATGGAACCGTTCTCTTCGAAGTCCTGCTTGAAGAAACGAGCGGTTTCCATGTTAACACCCATAGCTGCAAACACAATAGCAAAGTTATCCTCGTGGTCATCGAGCACTGACTTGCCGGGGGTTTTAACCAAACCAGCTTGACGACAGATCTGAGCGGCAATTTCGTTGTGGGGCAAACCAGCAGCAGAGAAAATGGGAATCTTTTGACCACGAGCAATCGAGTTCATCACATCGATAGCAGAAATACCAGTTTGGATCATTTCCTCGGGGTAAATACGCGACCATGGGTTAATGGGTTGGCCTTGGATGTCAAGGAAATCCTCAGCTAAAATTGGGGGTCCCTTGTCGATTGGCTTACCCGAACCGTTGAACACACGTCCCAACATATCTTCTGACACTGGCGTACGCAAAATATCACCAGTGAATTCACACAAAGTGTTCTTGGCATCGATACCCGAAGTACCTTCGAATACTTGGACGACGGCTTTAGAGCCGCTGACTTCAAGCACCTGTCCTGACCGAACAGTTCCATCATTCAAACGAAGTTGCACAATTTCGGCAAACTTGGGGAATTTTACCTCATCCAAAATGACCAAAGGTCCGTTCACACCAGACACAGTTTTGTAAGCTGGAAAAAAATAATAAAATCAGTCGTGAATATTATGTCATTTTTTATTTGGATCTATTTCTAGTCTAAACAATTATAATTAGATTAGCAACAAAAAACATTGCATTACACTAAAGTTTAGTTATAAGTTTGAGTAGGAGTGGAGTGGGTTTACATTGGCAGCAGCACAAGCTCAATTAGTCTTCATCCAATAGTCGACATTCGATCATATAACATCACAAGAAAATCAGATAACTTAATTTTTTTTTGTATCTTTTTTTAGCTCCACAAATAACGGTACCTGTCATACAATTTTTTGGCGCAAAAATGGCATATCTCAATTATGTCGAAAATGGATATAACGATTTTGATAAAAAAAAAACAAATTCATTGCACCATTATAGTAGTCTACATTTTGGTCAATAAATTTTTTTAATTGAAATGCTATTAACGGTACCTGCCACATAACCGTTTTTTCGATTTTCGATCATCTGATGAATGGATCAATGTATTTCGATTAAAATTTTCGAAAAATATTTTTTTGGATTTTTGAAAAAAAAAAACAATTTCTTTTAATTCAATATTTCGAAAACAAATGGATGATTTTTTTAAAAATTATGTTCTTAAGTTTATATTATTAAATACTTAAAAATTTCCATACCACTTTTTTAGAAAAAAAAATTAAAGAAATTTTGTACAAAAAAATGTAGAAAAAAGGACTTTAAGAATATACAGTGCCGGTAAAAAAATAGCACCACTGGTACAAGTTTCATTTTAACTTCTCTAAATGAGTGAATAGAAAAATATTTACAGCCTCTACTATTATTATGTTATTACTTGAACTAGCACCTCCTCTATTGCATATCTCTGGTGTTGAATTGGTAACGGTTCTTTTCGTACGAGGCCATAATGGCGAGGCCATTTTTTGTGCGGTAAAAATAATAGCACTGATCGCAGTTTTCTTTACAAAAAAATATATTTTCTTGTACATATTTCAAGGTTAAGACGGTCATGTTGTTAGAATTTGCTTAATTTAATTGGTATTTTCATTTAAAATAAATAATTTACAGTTTTTCAAAGAAAATTGGTCGTGGAAACATTGTAAAACGGGAAATTATTAAAAAAAAAATGATCTATGAAGAACTTATGGAGAAGTTCGACCGTTTGTTGGCTTTTCCAACAAAATGATTCGAAATGCAAAAACATACACACCTTAAACCTAATCCCGCGGACGAAAACCTGTTATGACGACAACTGTCATCAGGCGCCTAGTCCGAGAAAACCATAAAAATCCATTTAAGCCTGCAACTGAGCTAAAAAAAAAAAGAGCTGACTATACCGCTACCATGGAAACCGTTCGCCACAGATTGAGGGAACATAATTTAACTGCTTGTAGTGCACGAAAAGTCCCTCTTTTAACTGCAAAACATGCTAAAGTGTTTAATATTTGCCAGACAGCATTTGAATTTGCCAATAGAGAAATTGTGCAACATTCTATGGACAGATGAAAGTAAAATCGTATTGTTTGGTGGTAAAGGATCTCGTTCCTACGTAAGAAGACCTCCGAAAACGGAATATACGCTTAAAAATAAGCACAGAGGTTCAAGCATAATGGTGTGTGCTTGTTTTTCCTACTATGGAGTTGGGCCCGTATATTGGATTTAAACCCATCATGGATCAACACGTTTACGTTAGTATACTCGAAAACGTTCCTTTTGTGGGTCTTCCAACAGGGCAATGACCCCAAGCACACCAGTAAGAATGCTAAAAATTGGTTTGGAAATCATTCAATTAATGTAATGGAGTGGCCACCGCAATCGCCTGACCCAAATCCAATTGAAAATTTGTGGGCTGACGTGACGGAAGCAGTCTCTGAAATCAAACCGATTAGTAACACAGCACTCTGGAGTGTAGTAAAGGTCTCGTGAGAAAATATTCCGGTAGAAACATTTGGTAAATTCATTTACCAGGCGTTGTCAAGCAGTAATAGCTAAAAAAGGCTATCCAATGATATACTAATTTTGCTGGAATACCCCTAAAAAATAAAATCATAGAAAAGGATTTTTTATTTTTATTATGTTTTAGTTTTAAGTTGTGTGATGAAGTAATGGTGCTATTTTTTTTTACCGCAGCTGTATGTATATAAATATTCAAAGTATATAAAAGCGTAAAAATGAAATATAATTATTTAATAAATGGATGATACAGATAATTAAATCTTTTTAGATTGCCTAGTTGTTAAAGTTTGACGGAAAAAAATGCAATTTGAATTGTGGGACAAATATGAAAATCATTGAAAAATCGATTTTTCAAAAAAAAAAAAATATTTATTTTTTAAAAATCAAAAAACCCTTTTTTTTAAAATTTGGCTATACAGTTTATTCATTTCTAGAAAGCATTTGCATAAAAAAATTATTTTAATCGGTTCATCCAATAGTGAGAAAGCCGAAAATATGAAAAGTTAATAAGTATGCAAAATAATATATTTTTATAGTGAGGACCTTTGTCAATACGCAATTTTTGCCAAGTTCAGTTCATCTTACATAGATTTCGTGAAGAACATCTAGTGTGAACTATATCCAACAAGACTAGAATTCCTAATCATTAAATTGGAAATTTTTGTTTTTTGCCCATGGCCTGGCATTATTTATATAGGAAGTTTTTTTTTTAATAATACAAATTCTATATACCACTGAAATACATCAGCCAAGTAGAAGACTTAGCACTATAATATTTGGACTTGTTGAATTATTGATTCAAAATAGCTTTTAACGGCCTTTAGTCCAACAAAAATTGGCGTTTCGTCCCGGCGATCTCACATGGACTCATCAGTTGACTAGTGAGGACCTTTGTCAATACGCAATTTTTGCCAAGTTCAGTTCATCTTACATAGATTTCGTGAAGAACATCTAGTGTGAACTATATCCAACAAGACTAGAATTCCTAATCATTAAATTGGAAATTTTTGTTTTTTGCCCATGGCCTGGCATTGTTTATATAGGAAGTTTTTTTTTTTAATAATACAAATTCTATATACCACTGAAATACATCAGCCAAGTAGAAGACTTAGCACTATAATATTTGGACTAGATGTTCTTCACGAAATCTATGTAAGATGAACTGAACTTGGCAAAAATTGCGTATTGACAAAGGTCCTCACTAGTCAACTGATGAGTCCATGTGAGATCGCCGGGACGAAACGCCAATTTTTGTTGGACTAAAGGCCGTTAAAAGCTATTTTGAATCAATAATTCAACAAGTCCAAATATTATAGTGCTAAGTCTTCTACTTGGCTGATGTATTTCAGTGGTATATAGAATTTGTATTATTAAAAAAAAAACTTCCTATATATTTTTATACTTAAAAGTGAACTGTACTAATTTAATAACACACATTTTTGATAAAAATTCTTCGACACGTTTTTGAAAAATACATTTTTTGCTTAACGTATTTTCTATGGGAGGTACCATTTGTTTTTTATTTTGGGAATAGTTTTTTTTTTTAAACGTCAAAAACCTATTCGACGTTTGGAAAAAAATTACTGAGTCGTTTTCGAAATATTGAGTTTACTAAAAAGATTGTTTTTATAATTACAAATATAAATGTTAGACTTTCTAGGAGATTTTGTATAAAACATTTCAAAAAAATCAAATGAACCGTTTTCAAGAAAATCAAAAACTGCGCGGGTGGCAATGGCGCAGTGGATATAGTGCGAATGTTAACTTAGACGTGTGGGTTCAATCCCCATTTTAGGCAGCATTCTTTTCTATAACTCCAATTTAAATTGGATGTCGCCCGTGTGTTAATATGAGATGGGAAATACCTTATTCTCAAATAAACTGTGCCAACAAAAAAATCTTTCCTATCTTTTCTTTCTTTCCTTTTATGCTGTTCAGGCATAAAACTAACAACATGTGATTGAGTAAACTAGTACACCCATAAATAGACAACGAAATAAATAAAATAATGCGAATTATAAGAGACAAATAAATAAGACATGTTAATTTTCTCCGCATTAGTTCAGCCGCCATCCCTGGAGATAAATTTGAAACAACAACCAGCTCTAGTCTAAGAACATCGCGCCACACATCTTTCCTACCCTTCTTTCGCTTCTTTCACCGGATACCCACGCTGTGTTAAAAACATATGAAGGGTATTCATAATCCCTTGTGCGCGTGCAAAATTATAAAAAAAAAATCTTGTGGAAGCGAATACCACACTTCTTGGACAATTATCCAGATATTCGTTTTGTTGCAAGGTTTATGCTTACTAACCTCAATCTTCAGCTCATTCCAGAAGTTCTCAATATAGGATTAAGGTCCGGTGATTGAGAATGCCAATCCATAACTTCCAATTTGTTTCGCTGAAACCAGAGATTTGTTGACTTTGCTGTATGCTTAGGGTCGTTGTCTTGCTGGAAAAGTAATTTAAGAGGCATATTTTAATCAGCCCAAGAAAGCATAACATTTTCCAGTATGTCCACATACGACTCCTTTGTCATTATGCCGTCTAGAACAAATATTGGAGCAACGCCCTACCAAGGAAAACAACCCCATAACATTATGCATTTTGGCAAAAAAGATCCGCTTCTGGGCGTGTATTTTTTATTAAAAGGGTACCTTCCTTGGAGATCGCGCGTGAAGGTGAGCATCTTGCAAGATACGACGAATAGTTGTAGAACTGACTGACGTCTCTATTTTTCGCTGCGGAACTTTTGAGGACATAAACGGATTCGTTTTAGCTTTTCTCACTAATGTAGCTTTGTCTTTTACTGTCATTTTAGATGGACACCCTCTGGTTTCTTCAAATTTTTTGGAGTTTATAGAATTCCACACCATCTTGCAGAGCGCTCTCTCTCATAGATCCACCGTTGTTATGCAGCACTAAAATGGCTTCGTATTGGCCTTCAGTGCAGTTCTTGGCTCTTCCCATTTCTATATGGCATATTAAAAAAAAATATGCCTAAAATTTCAAAATTATTCTCAGATAAAAAAATGTCACAAAAATCTTGACTTCTTTAAGCTAAATACAAATTTTTTTAAGCTTTTATTCAAATTTCTATTTTTTTGAACATCAAATTTTGTAGTTGCAATCCACTTAGTGCATAATATTGCAAATACCTTTTGTTTAATCACAAGATCATATATTGAATAGATTGACAATATATAAAACGGTACAATAACACACCAATTTGTTAACATGTTCGCCTAATTAAAGTCCAAGACACAGTATTACCTTAAAGTAAGGAGCGTTCCTATTATTTTGTGCATGTCTTTATGTACACATGTATATTGCAAGTAAAAAAGGTTTTACATTTTTTTCAACGGCAGCTCATTAAATTATTTTAATTTTGACAGCATAAATGCTTCAAAAATCCAATACTGTCCCCTGTCGTCCCTCCCCAATTCCGTTGTCTGTCAGCGCTGCGCTTCCATTGAAGAAACCGAGCAACTTTCAGTTTTCGTAATGTTCATATCTCTCGCGACGATAAATAATATTAAAATTGGAGATAATGTAGGTCCTTACTTTAGAACGATTTTCTCTTCACCATGCCCTAAAATTATTATTGAAAAATTAATTGACACCCTGTATAAGGTCAATTTGGCTTTTATTTTCGATTGCATCAACAAATAAAATGCACGACTGAATCGCACGAACTTGCTCTTATGTTCGATCACATTGTATGCAAAAGATTTCTATTTAAAATCTAAATATATTTTTAAAGTCATTTTTTACTTTATTTTCCATACACAATGTTTCTTTAATTTTTTTGTAAAAAAAATTGGTATGACAATCTTAAATATTTATTAATATAAACTTAAAAACAAAAAAATAAATCGGGTTAATCAAAGAGAAAATAATTCAAAATTCCGAAATAAATACTTAAACTAATTTGAGCTAAAAAAAGTACGCCATTTTATTTCTTGAATAAATTCGTATTTATGAAAAAAAAAAATTTTAAATCTGTGAAGCGGTTTTTTAGAAAAAATGTTTTTTTTTTAAACTTTTTGAAAAAAAAATTTAAAAAACAATCACAAAGGCCAATTCATAGGTATTCAGCAAATACATATAACTATAATTTTTGAAAAAAAATTATTGAGCAGTTTTCAAAATATAGATTAAAAAAAAAAATTTTTTTTAATTCTTTTTAAAATACGAAAAAATATTTATTAAAAATATTGGTACGCAGTATAAATTGGGCAACCTAAACCTACATACGTGTGAAATTTCCAAAGAATCGGTCGAGCCATTTAAGACAGTCGAAATAAAAAAAACGGTCCTATGGAAAGTACCGTTTTTAGACATTTAAAATTTTTTTTTCAATCATATGATCAGTCGTACTTAAAAAGCTGCACTGATTTTTTTAAATAAAAATCGTTAGAGCCGTTTCCGAGAAAAATAGGCTTTAACGTAGTGGTTATATGGCAGGTACAGTTATTTTTTGAGCTAAAAAAAAATTTTAATTTCCCCTGTGTACAATACCTAAAAAACTCTAAATACCAAGTTTGAAGCAATTCGGCCCACCCGTTTGGGCTGTAAAGGTGTCTATACATACATACATACAGACAGACTGACAGACAGACATACAGACGCAGAAAATTGTTAGACCATATTTTTTCGTCTTCGCTATCATCGTAATGTCATGTTTGATAGTTATCTCAAAACTTTTTTTTCGACGAATGCATAACTTGCCTTATAGTACCTATAATCGCAAGTAAAAATAATGAGCAACGTTAAAGTTGCAGCTAACTAATGAGTCCAACTGTAGTACCTGGGCGAAACGCATATTTATTTGGACTAAAGGTAGCAAAAAAACTCAATTAAAGTTAAATTTGTACTTATGTAGATTGATGTAGATTTGATTTTTGTTTCTATTAAAAATATTACCAAATAAATTTATTCATTTATTTAACTTCCGGCATCCAGGTTCCTTCAGGAACAATAATTTATGCCAAAGGAAACCTAAGGCTAGAAAATAACAAATATATTAACAAATAATTTGATAAACCATGACTATTAGAGTAAGATCCCTGGGTCGGCAGACATACGTCATTTTATCATAGCTGAATTTTTTTCTGTGAATAGATACCAAAGTAGATAAGAACGAATAGACATTCCGAATTTTCAAAGTTGGAGCTTTTCGGAGATAAGCTTTTTTAACAGTGCATACTCAACTACGTTATTTTATCAAATGTTTGATATGTTTAAGGGGAAACTTGTCAAACACCTACAGTGGGGGGTTTCGTCTGGCAGACACATTTGATATGTTTGATGGGTTTCGTCTGGCAGACACCTTTAAGATGACATCTTAAAGGTGTCTGCCAGACAAAACGCCCTACAGTAGCTGTTTGACAAGAGTGTCAAACAAAGTTGGAGACACATCCCCTTAAGCATATCACAAAATCAGTTTTGATAAAACAACGTAGTTGGGTATGCACTTTTAACACTGCATATCTCCGAAAAGCCCCAGCTTTGAAAATTCGGAATGATAGATAGATAGATAGATAGATAATTTCTTTATTTAAAAAATATAAATTATTTACATTATTTTTTCTTTAAGAATAAGGACATGGCTATTCTGCCGTCTGCCTGAACGACATTTTATAACAAAATACAGTTTATATATAAAGAAGTTAAATTCAAATAATAAACATAACATAAGTTAATTAACTATAGAAAGTTTAATTTAATAATTTATTAAAGCATCAATAGCGTTTTCAACAATTTTGAGATGATTCAAAAACACAAAAATAGATGTATCAATGATTTGAAACAACAAATTATATCAATTTTGAAATGATTTGAAACACAAAATAATAATTTATCAATTTTATAATGATTTGAAACATAAAAAATTAGTAAGTATTTAGAAACATTGTTTGAAACTTCAAATTGCAATAACTGGTTGTAGAGCTATAGAAAACTATTGCGATAATTAAGAGCATGTTTGCAGTATCTATAAAATTCGGAATGTTCATCAGTGTTGCTGATTAAATAAAAAAAATATCATAATTTTTTTCATGAGATTACAAAAAAAATTATGAGATTACAAAAAAGTCATGATATTACCTTTTCTTCATTGAGCATACAAAAATCTCTGCAAACTTATGATCATAGATTTTTCCCCTTTTTGTCTTATTCCTCTTCTATGGTCAAATGACGATTTGCTAACATGTGGGCATTTTTTACGCATACTTGTCCGAAATCATCAATGATTTGACAACTCAGCTTGGGGGCATTATACAAAGAAGCCACATCTCCCTCTTTATAATAATTTCTCTGTGCTTATGATTCACACAAATTAGACAATTTTTAAGTAAAAAAAATTACTAATAAGATTCTATTTTATTTCTATTAAGCTTCAAAAATAAAATAAATTATTTATTCAAATAATATTATATAGGTATATTATATAAATAGAAAAATAATATTAAAAAGTTTACTGATTGTAAACTTTGCTAAGATAATTGTCAGTCAAGGGCTTAGTAACTTTATAATCAAAACAGTCCTGATTTTTGAGGTCATTTGTATGAATAAGGTTTTGAGAAGCGTAACCTTTGAAAAAATTCATTCAGTATTAGCTGAAGAATTTGGCAATGTAAAGATTTCAAAGATAAATTTCGTCAGAATTGGATGTGCCAAGCTATCGTCGGCTAGTTTAATTTTTCCAACATATTGCCAGAATTCTTCTGTCGTTTATTACTTTGTCATTTACTTTAATGTTAGAATTAACAAGCATTCTTTACTGTTTATATATTTCCTGAAAAAAACCTTCAGCTACTAAATTTGGAAAATGTTTCATAGTGGAAAAATTGATTGGAATTTTTAGTTTACAACTTTCATTGGAGACAAAGATTCCATATCTTTGAAGACACTATTGTTAAAATTAAATCTTAAGTAAATTTGTTTAACTTTAACTAAGAAAGACAAACAAAGGCATTGAACATTTGAAACCCTTGTATTGTTCAAAATTTTTTTTATTTTGTCAGTTCAGTTATCAGTTCAGTTGTCAGTTCAGCTGTCAGTTCAGCTGTCAGTTCAGTTAAAAAAGGCAGTGTATTTAGACATCAGTCTGGTGTTCAGTTGAGCTTTCATTTTACTTATGAGCAGTCTAAAGTCTGAAGATAAATTTCAATGAAATCGACCATAATATCATTCCGTTTCGACTTATTCAGCCTTATCAAGAATTTTACCGTAATCGGAAACTTGTCATGAATCTTGAAAAAATCTATAGCAGAATCCATCGTAGTGGAAATGCTCATACAAATTGTCATTACTAATGAATTCTGCGATAACTTTTTTCGGGATTCGTAAGACTTTCCGATTACGATGGAACTCATGATAGGGCTGATTGAAACAAAAAAACTGTTGATTCACCGCCAAGAATCAAGAAATATCTTGAAGAACGAAAGGTCCTTTATGGCCGGCAGTATGGCTTTCGTAGCAATAGGTCCACTGGTGATCTTATATCTCACCGAACAGTAAGAAATGAAAAGGCACAAATCTTTACATCGTTTTGGAGAAAGTCAGATTATTGCGCTTGATATTTCGAAAGCATTTGATAGAGTTTGGCACCAAGCTCTCTTATCGAAAATGCGTGTATTTGGTATCGACGAATCTCTTCTTCGTTGGATTAGAAATTACCTCTCGGACCGCTCAATACAAGTTGTGTTGGACGGTTTCAAGTCTTAAATATTTATAAAATAAATGCTGGTGTGTCCCAGAGATCCTCTTCATCTCCGACCATTTTTCTCATTTTCAATATTGATCTCTTATCTGGACCTTCTAATCCACTAAATTGTTTTGCTGACGATAGTATTCTCAGCTTTTTATATTCGTTTGCATATTCACCTCCTTGTTCTTCGGATGTGGAACTGCAACGGCACCCTATGATAAGCTCATTAAATTCTGATCTCGACAGCATTGTCCAATGGGGAATAAGAAACCGTGTAGAATTTAATGCTCCAAAAAAAAGTGCTGCCTTCTGTCATCAAAGCATAACCCACCCTCCATGCCACTATCCATGAGCGGCACTTGCATTGAAGAAAACGATCAGCTTTAGCATGTGCATCACATGCCACCTTTTGTGGAATGACCACATATTCTATGTCGCCAAAAACGCTGCAAAGTGTTTGGGATTTCTTCGAAGATGCAAGAAATTCTTCTCCCCGTCTGAGCTGGCTGTAATCTGTAAGGCTTTATTCGTCCAAAGCTGGAGTATAACTCTCACATTTGGGCATGAGCCCCTATAACTCACTTGAAGCTCTTAGATAGAATGCAAAACAGAGCTCTAAGAATGATAGGCGATATAAATATAATTGAAACATTTTCATCTCTCGAACACCGGCCAAATGTGTCATGTCTTTCATTGTTGTATCGCTATTTTTATAAAAAACAATGTTCCAGCGAAATAGCCAATTGCATTCCTCCCCTCAAACTATTCAACCGTAATACTCGCGCTTCTAGAATTGCTCATCAGTTTATCCTTGAGCCCAACTTCGGACGTACTGTCAAGTAAGGAGATTCTTTCTTTAGCCGTACAACACGAATGTGGAATGCGTTACCGTGCTCTATTTTTCCCACTCATTTTGATATTCTGAACTTTAAAACCAATGCACATCGGTATCTGCTTTTAAATTCTTCCCTATTTTCTTAACGCTCGCGCTGTGCTTAAACATATTAAGGGTAGTCAAAATCCCTTTGGTGCGCGCACAATTATAAAAAAAAAACTGGAATCGAAATGACGACTGAACTGAGAACTGAGCTGAAACGCATTTACATATCAGTTTAACTGATGACTGAACGGCCAACTTATGGGAATTCCATCAGTTTCAGTTTCAGTTAAACGCTTCAGTTTTTGTGTTTAGGCATCAGTTTAACTGAAAGCTTAACTGATAGCTCAACTGAAACTGAAACTGAAATGATCATATAAATGGGCCCTAAAGGTTTTCCGTTCTTTTTTTTTTTTTTGATTTTCTTGTTTTTATTTTCTTCGTTTTCTTTTGACTTTCATTTGAGTTACATGAATGTTGAATTGTTTGAATCTTCTGGAATTAATTATAGCAAAGGAGTTACATGGGTCGATATCATACAATATTCGCCTCATTCAATTCAATTCAGATTTATGGCCTTTTCGATTGGTCGTCCGGAAGGCTTCCGAATGCTTTTGAAACTGTTCGATTGGTATCAAATGACAGTTCTTCTCCTGAATAGAAGAGACATTTCCTTCTGGATTTGAAGTCAGAATCAAAACCAGAAGCACACACACACTCACACACTAAATTTCAAATTCAAATTAATTTATTCCCTTCAATAACTGTAATTACGCATATTCATCAGGAAAAACTTAGAAATCTTCTAAATTTGTGTCAGCCACGTCTTACACATACTCTCAAATAAATTTTCAGAATCTAGAATCTAGTGTTTACTTGTTCGATTGGAATCCCGGATCGGAGAGTTCTTCCGGATTAGGACAGAAAAGGACATTATTGAATTGGTCTTGCTTAACATTTTGTGGAGAATAAAAAGAAGTGGACGTATTTCTTCTTTTTGTAATAATTTAGGAAACGGCTAGTTACATAAGATTGTATTGTTGCTCAGGCACTTATTCATTTAGTACTTTTTTTTATTTTTTGTTTTTATTTATTTTTTGCTTAGAACTAGATAAAACTTAAAACTAGGGAACAACATAGGAGACTTCAGTCGAGTCAGCCGGAGAGAAGACTCCGCTCCGGAAAGATTCAGCCTTTGCCCCATATCTTTGTACATACATAGATATTCTTTTGATTTTGGTGGTTACATAGAATTTTTTGTTATATCTCTAATTTTTATATAAAGATTAAATTTGGTTGTTTCTTTTTGTTAATTTTGAATTATTTACGTTGTAATTTTATATATGTAGTACATATTTAATTATGAATCAATGTATATGTCTAAGAAGAAGAAGCCCGGGGTCGAACCGAACCCACAATTCCCCAGAGCTATGCTCCGAAAAGTTATATGTTCACTCCAATCCCGACAGCGACACTTTTTTTGTTTACATAAGCTTTAGTTAGCTTCTATATATGTTGGGACTACCCCTCCCGTAGAAGCCAGAGAGGAATTCGCTGCCTGGAATTGATAGAATCCGTGTCGCTAATGGATTAGCTAAACTAATAGGAGATGCGTAGTACCTTTCGTCAACAGCAAAGTTAATATTCGTTGTGTAAATATTTTTGATAAGAGGGTTTATTTGAAAATTGTAAGTATGAATTTTTTTAATGGCTAATTCTGATAAGTATGCTAAGAGTGGTTTAATTTTTGATTCGTTGTAAATTGTCAAATTACTGAACTACTTACCTCCAGGTCTTTTGAATTTACTTATGCACGATCTTAATATATATCATTCGAATATTTGTATCTCTTTGGCTACAGTTGGTGATATTTTGAACCATGTCAAGAATGCGTATGAGATCACTGGTCTAATAAGTGTTTTGTATATAAGGATTTTCATGTTTTTCTCAACAAATGCCGATGGAAATAGAAATTTTAATTGAGCTGCTGCTGCCTTGTCCTTGTTTAAAGAAAGTCGGGCATGAGGGTTCATTCTGAGTCTTTCGTGAAGGTTGATTCCTAAATATTTAATCTATTTTTTAAGGGGGATTGTGTGACTGTTGATTTCAAGTTTTAAGAGTTTACTCTTTCTAACCGCCAGATGTTGGCCTCTTGGCGAAGCATTCCTGAAACATATAAATTCGCATTTTTGAAGGTTTATTGAAGTTCCCCAGTGGCTGAAATAGTTTAGTAAGTGTTCGGCATGAGCTTTAATTGCAATAAGTGCTATGTGTGGCCTTTCATGTGCAGCAAAAATTAAAGTGTCATCCGCATATTGAATGCTCTTGGATGGACAGAAGGAAGAAGGTAAGTCGTGAGTAAAGATATTATATAGAAAAGGACTCAAGAATGATCCTTGGGGAATGCCGGTGCAGATATTCTCGAAATCAGATTAAGAGGTGCCTATTTTAACGTTAAAATGTCTATTCGATAGGAAACTGACGATTATTTTTATTGAATTGTACGGAAAATTAAGTGTGATCTTGGTGGAAATAAGGCCGTCCCATTGCAATATATAAAAAATCAACAATTTTACCGGTACTTTTTAGTGATTGGAAATGCATCATAAATATATATATTTTATAAATCCAAAGAAATCATTTGGAATTGTGATTTGGTACAAACGTTACAGAGCGGTAAACTTTGACTAAGTAATTTTTTTTCGCAATCTTGAATTACAAGTGTTTTTTGATATAAATTAAATTTATTGTCAGTTTTAAATATTATACGTATAAATAAAACTACATCATGTATATAATAGTGATCAAGGTATAGAAAATCATATTTTAATATAGAAAAATGTGTTTGTTTCGTATTTTTATGTATTATGACGTTTCAAGTGCAAGTCTAATTGGAAAATTTAAAATTTTGTAATTTTTGTGTTTAGCTTAGATTTTTTAAAATACATCAAAAAGCGTCTTTGAGATTTTTGATGTTTTGTGATGTTCTAAAAGGTGATTTTTTAAGAGCTTGGTTTTTGAAAATTCAAAAAAACACAGAAACTTGTAAAAAGTGAATGAAATTTTTATTTGGATCGATAAACCAATTTCTGCCATTTACTTTTTAAAAATAATTTCACTTAAATGTTGCCCGCGGCTACGCTTCAGGTGGTCCATTCTGAAGGTCCAATTTTGGCAAACTTTTTTACACATTTCGGCCGGAATCTCACCAATGACGCGTTCAATGTTGGCTAGGCAGCAATCGTGCTTGGCTTGTCCCCATAGACAATAGACTTAACATAGCCCCACAAAAAATAGTATAACGGGGTCAAATCACATGATCTTGGTGGCCAATTGACTGCGCCAAAACGTGAGATCAACTGCTCACCAAATTCGCCTCTCAATTGATGCATGGTTTCGCTGCAGTGTGGCAAACACATTTTTCACAGAGCACGAATTTTGATAATAAATTTCAATAATTTGCAAACGTTGTTCAGGCGTAAGTCTATTCATGATGAAATGGCAAACAATACTGAATCGAAATGTCAAATGTTCGTGGAATTTGTCATGTGTGATCTGTAAAAAATATAAACGTCAAAAACCAAGAGCAAAAAAATCACCCTATATAAATCTATTGATCATATCCATAAGCGAAATTTTGGGCAAATTTGCGCGTCTACAATTTTTTGATGTTTTTGTAGGCTTAACTCCATCAATGAAAAACGGTGACCTTTTCCAAACATGGATTGAGAGTGAGAAACCAGTGAAGATAATTGCTGTTGCTGAAAAATTAAGTGAATTACTGGGTCTAGAAGGGTCATATGAAAATATTGAACCTGAAATTCAAAAAGTTTCGAAGTATTTTTGTTTGGAATTAAAGAGAAAATGGGAAAATTGCCAAAGAAAGCGAAATAAATTTCTGCAATCTAATGAAAGCTGGCCAAACCATAATTTGAGATTGCCAGCAAATATTTTAACTCATTGGAGAAATGAAAATAGTTTAAATGCACCAAGCACGAGCAGAGGTAGACCGTCAAAAAGATTTGAGGAATGCAGTGAACGCACGTAAAAGACGTCGGGTTCATGTATTAGCTACACAGCACAGTTCAGAGGAACTAAGCTATGCTGCTAACATTTCTAATCGGTTTTCAAAGTCTCCACAAAAATCGAATAAGACATTAACTCTGCAACAAACGCTAGAATTGTATTTAGATTTGGATTTGTCTAAGAGAAAATACGCTCTTCTACGATCTGTTGTTAATGGCCTTTACACAGAATGTTTTCCCAGTTACTATAAATTGAAAAAATATAAATCTGAACTATTACCTGATATTGCTGTTGCGTCGGAAACAATTGCTGAAGTTAACCTCCAATCGCTTTTAAATAAAACTGCAAAAAGCATTGTCGATATAACTAAAGAAAAGCTTCCAACTTTGAACACAAGTTATTCATTCAATCTTTTATGCAAGTGGGGCTTTGATGGCAGCTCCGGACACAGCAAACAAACAAACATTTCTAAACAGTGAGCATACGGATAGTTTCTTGTTCGTTACTGCTTTCGTGGATAACATAAATGGCAAAGAAGTTTGGATAAACTCCAGACCAGGGTCAATCTATTTCTGTAGACCTATGAAATTAGTATTCCAGAAAGAGGATAGTACTCTTATTCTGTCCGAACAAAGCCACTTAGAAGAATTAATGGAAACATCTTAAACAGTGCGAAGTCAATATTGACGGCAGAAACATGAACATCAATTTTACTATAATAAGCATATTATGACAATGCTTGATGGCAGTGCAATAAATACCTTAAGTGGAACTAATGCTGCTCAAAATTGTTTTATCTGCGGAGCCAAACCTTCCCAATTGAATCTACCTTCTGTAGAAAATCGGACATCAAACACAGATAATTATAAATTTGGCCTTTCATCTTTACATTGTTGGATCAGATGTTTCGAATGCTTGCTGTACATCTCATACAGATTACCTTTTAAAACTTGGTAAATACGTGGTCAAGAAAACAAAACTGCATTTGCAGAAAGAAACAAAGAGATTCAAGAAAATGTTAGGCTCAAAATGGGATTACTTGTCGATATCCCTAAACCAGGATACGGAACCAGCAATTACGGAAATACGGCTCGACGCTTTTTCGCAAATCTTGAATTGAGTTCAGACATTACAGGAATTGACAAGGAACTCATAAGCAATTTCGGAATAATATTAAGAACGATTGCAACTGGTCGTGAAATCAATGTCAAAAGATTCGCGAAGCTATTGGAAGATACTAAAACTATGTATCTTTCCAAATACAGCTGGTACTACATGCCTAGCAGCGTTCACAAGCTTCTTGTTCATGCAAAGGACATAATTTCATTTTTCGATTTGCCTATAGGTGCCCTTTCAGAAGAAGCTTTAGAAGCTAGGTATAAGGAAATTCGAAAGGCCAGACTAGATCACAGTCGAAAGTGTTTTAGAATAGATTCAATAACTGATTTAATGAATCACTTATTAATTATTTTGGATCTTCTCATTTCAAATATAAGATTCAAAAGCTCATATATGCCTAAAATAGATCCAGATATTGAACATTATCTACTTCAAAATGATGCAGAAGGTTTTACGCTACCAATAGACTTGCCCGATATAGGTGGAACATCATCATTGGAGAGCGATAGCCATTAATAATTAACATACATATGCAAATATTTGTTTTTTTTTCAAATTAATTTAGTATACCTGTACATAATTATTTTATATTAATGTTTTTAAGTTTATTAAACTATAAAATTGTTAACATACTAAAATTTTTAAATAAGTTTGAAAAAACATGCGCACGCTTAGAAAATAAATTTTGAGTTCGCTGCTCAACTCTTTTTTTGTTAAGAAGCTGGACAGGCCATTTTTGCAGGTTGATACCTTTTTTTAGGTCGTTGCATATATATCAAATGTAAACAGAGATTAAATACAAAATATCCATATTTTAGTTACTAAAACCAGAGATATTAATTTTGCCGTTTTTCCCATAGACTCGCCCCACTGTGCGTCGTGCCAAACCGAATCGAATGCCTTTTTGAGGTCTAAGGCGCATGTAACTGTGCATTCCTTGTTTCTAAGGTTTTTAAGTAATATGTCGAAATGAGTGTTAGGTATAATGTTATTGTCTTCGCAATGTAATTAAATTTTTTTGAATGTTGGTCTGTCAAGTATTTTACCAAGATTTGAGAGAAGAGAAGTGGGTCTAAAATTTTCAACTTCGTTACTAGAACCTTTCTTTTTAATTGGTAGAAGAATAGCTTTTTTTCAGATTTTAGGGAAGTAGGAATTGTGTTAGAAAAAGTGGTGTTAAAATTGGTTGTAGACATTTTTTGATAAAATAGTTAGATATTTTGTCCGGCGCGGCAGATTTTTTGTTATTTAAGTTTAAAATTGTAGACTTTATGAAATCAGTTGACACAAATGTACTTGTAGAAGCCTGATTTGATTGGTTGAGAGGGGAGAAAGAGGTAATTGTTGGGTTATTATTCAAAGCATAGAATGTATTTTTTTGATGAAGCAATTTCATTGGGTTAATTAAGTTATTTTGATGAGAGTATATTCCACCATAGAATTTTTGGAAACCAGTGACTTTTTCTAAGTCAGTGAAAAGATAAGTGTTTCTGAATATGATTGGGATTAGAGATGGATCTGATTTTTTTTTCCTTCCAGTGATTTTATTGATTTCCCCTAAAAACCATAGGCGGAGGTCTAAGGTTGCGCAATCTACTTTGAAGATTGTTGTTAAGATCAATTCTAATTTTGTCTTTAATAATTTTACTTAGACATGAAATATGCGAAGATAGTTCAGTATAGTTTGGGCCTATTCTGTTACCATTTGCATGGAATATTCGTTTAAGTTGAGTTTTCCAATTTTTTCTCAATTTCATAAGGTCGAGTGTGTTTGAAGAAATGTTTTTATAAGAACTTTAATTCTTTTGAGTGATTTAACATGCAAGTCATTATTGGGTTGGTGAGAAAGTCTATATGGTTGTCAATTTCGCAATTTGAAAGGTTTGTATCATTTGGAGGTAGGTTGTTACTTGTTAAAGTATCAAGATTTCTGTAACAGTGAATCCAATTTGTGTCTTTGATTGATCTGGGATGTTCTCGAAAACTAGGGATTGGGTTGAAGTCGATAATTTCAATATTCGCCTCATTTGTCTTGAAATTTTAACAAAGTTATGTTTTTTTTTTTTAGAACAAAAAAAAATTATGAGATTTTCAATGAATTCATGATTTCATGAGATGAGGGTGAAAGATCATGAAAATCATGATAAATCATGAGATTCGGCAACACTGATGTCCAGTCGTTCTTATCTACTTTGGTACTTATTCACAGAAAAAAATTCAGCTATGATAAAATGACGTACTGATTCAAAATAGCTTTTAACGGCCTTTAGTCCACAAAATTTGCGTTTCATCCCGGCAATCTCAGTTGGAATCATCAGTTGGTTAGTGAGCGCCTTACCAATCGCAATTTTTGTTAAGTTCAGTTCAACTTACTTGCATTTTTTGACAAAAAAGCAATGTGAACTATATCCAACAAGATTAAAATTGTAATCATTAAAATTGGAAGATTTTGTCCTTGGCCAGACAGTTATTAAGAAGGTGTTTTTTTTTATAATACAATTCTATATAATACTGAAATTACTCAGCCAAGTAGAAGACTTAGTATTATATTTAATTGGACTTGTTGAATTGCCGGGATGAAACGCAAATTTTGTGGACTAAATGCCGTTAAAAGCTATTTTGAATCAATAATTCAACAAGTCCAATTAAATATAAGCATAAGTCTTCTACTTGGCTGAGTAATTTCAGTAGTAAAGGGTCCGCCATCTAACGTTTTTTTTTCAACTAGTGCTTATTTCGTTAATGGTAACACTTAGCTCATGTCTGATTTGTCAGATAATTAGTTTTATCCTTCCGCTGAACGAATATGGTTGTGTATACGCTTGAACAACGCTGGGAAATATTGCGACATTACTTTGAAAATCATGGTGATGTTGCAGAATGTGTGCGAAAATTGCGTACGGATTTTGGAAGAAGAGAAGCACCGTCAGCTCCGTATGTTCGTTATCTTGTGAAAAAAGTGAAAGAAACTGGCATCCTCATCGATAAACCAAAGCGTGACAAAAACAGTTCGTTCACCCGAGAATATTGCTGCTGTGGCAGAAAGTGTGCGTGAAGCGCCATCAACAATTACTCACCGTCGTTCCCAACAATTGAACATTTCGGAGACATCATTGAGACGAATTTTGCATCAAGACCTTGGTATGACGCCATACAAAGTCCAATTGGTTCAGGAGTTGAAGCCAACTGACCTTCCAATGCGTTTTCGCTTCGCTAAGTGGACCTGCGATCGACTTAGAGAAGATGCCGATTTTGCCAAAAAAAATCATTTTTTTATATGAAGCTCATTTTGATCTTGGCGGGTATGTAAACAAGCAAAATTGTCGCATTTGGGGCACAGAAAACCCGCACGCATACATTGAAAAGCCGATACACCTAAAACGAGTCACTGTTTGGTGCGGATTTTGGTCCAGAGGCATAATTCGAAAATGAGCAAGGAGTGGCCGTTACTTTATTTTTGTTCACAAAAATTGAAGAGGAGGATATTGGCAATATTTGTTTTCAACAGGGTGGCGCTACGTGCCACACAGCCGAAGCTACACTCGATGTTTTGCGCCCTGTTTTTGAAGATCGCATTATCAGCCGCAGAGCTCATGTCGTTTGGCCACCTCGGAGCTGCGATTTGACACCGTTGGACTATTATTTGTGGGGTGCCGTAAAAGATAAGTGCTACGCCGACAAGCCAGAGACAATTGACGCTTTAAAGGACAATATTCGTGAAGCCATTGGTGAAATACAGCTGCACACAATCGATAATGTGCTTAAAAATTAGACCGATCGTGTAGGCTACTGCATGGCCAGCCAAGGCAGCCATTTGAATGAAGTTATTTTACATTATTAACCGGAAGGATTGTGCTTTCAAATAAAAAAAGAAATTTGAGAAAATATTCAGTAGTTTTTTTTTTATAGCATTTTCAAAAAAAAAAAAAAAGTAAGTTGGCGGACCCTTTATATAAAATTGTATTATAAAAAAAAAAAAAAAAAAAAACAACTTATAAAATGACGTATGTCTGCCGGCCATGGGATCTTAGTCTATATGTATCTACATAATTTGTTGACAAATAAAACTAATTTAAATAACTAGCTAATTAAAATGAATAGTAAACGTCATCAAAGAGTAAAAATCAAGTTTACGAGAATTTGAGTTTATGTAACTTTTTATCAGAAAAGGGATGCGACGATTAATCAAACCCAAAACGCAACTACAACTCTACTCGCTTAATTATGGTTTGTATTTAATTTCAGATAAAACAAAAAAAAATCGCAAATAACAAAAAAAAAAGAACACAATTTTGATACAATTTTGGCTTTATGGGAACTTTTTGCGCATCGAAAAAACATTTGAGTTTACCTACAGATTTGTGTCACCTGAAACTAAAAGCCAATGAATAATATAGCACAACTATATTTTTACTAAACACAATTATTCATGAAATATAGTTAATTAAAATGAGCTAAGAATAAGTAGATAAAAAAATATTGGAAAGGGGGTCAGGTGGTGGGTGCAATACAATAGTGTCACATGACTGTAAAAATTAAAAGCGAAAGTTTCTGGGTCTAAAATTCAGTACAAAGCATTAAAATATTGCAATTAGAAAGCCTTGTAATATTCTTAATGATAAAATACTTAAAATTGAGCATAATATGAAAGAATTTCCGTGGTTTTTGATGAAAATATAAAAAAAAAATAGATATAAATCGATCGATTAAACCAACTGTCATGGCTGCCGTTCTTCGTAGTACATTTTTTTTTCAATGCAAATCTGCCTCCGAATTCACAGTCCTCTCACTTAAATTCAAATTATACTTAATTTACTGTAAAATTAAATAAACTTACTCAATCGTGGCTGAGAGATAAAATCACGAGAAACAGCAAGGACATGTTCCTTGTTAGCTTGTTGGGCGTTGAGACGAGACATTTCGGTTGGTAATTTTTTTGTATTCTTATTAGAAATTTATTATGAAGCTTTCCAACTCGTTCAAAACACAAACTAGAATAATGGACAGTTAAATTATATTTTAGTATTAGTCACAATTAAGAAATTGTTTTTGTTGAACAAGCAACTGTATTTAATATATAATTTTTTTTACCAGAATAATTTATTTTTTCGCCAGTCAGCTAAATAAAAGAAGACGAAGACGAAGAACGATGAAGATTTTACAACCGACTGAAAAATTCAATGACATCTCACGTGCTGTCATGTGATCAATAGATTCCACAAATTTTTCTTCTTCGTTGAAATTTTCAATCCACAAAGTGTACATCGGATATTTTTTGGGTGAGTTCATAAGGTATTGTTAGCTCTAGATAAAAAGCGTTTTTTTTTTGTTGTTTTTTATTGGATATTCAAACAAACACTTTTACCAATGATTTTTCTGCTTGACAACACGTCACACATAAAAGCCATACTCCCGAGCAAGAGTATTTGGGTCTATTCGGCGAGATCTTTTATTCTGTTATTCTGCTATTCTGTTATGAATTTTCATAAAAAAGTTTAAGCTATCAAGAAATCTTTTATGAATTATAATTTTGGTATTCTGCATGCTAAATCTGCTATGAAATCTGTTAAGAAATCTGCTAATGCCCTGTCAAAACTTCGAAATTCTTAACAATTTTTTTCCGAACTGCATTTATGGTATTCAGCATGCCACAATTTGTTATGGTATCTTTTATGAATCATAACAGAATAAAAGACTCATTTTGGTTACTTTTATCATAAAAGATTTAAATATATGTAGTAAAAACTTTTATTTCGCTAATGAATTGTTCTTAAAAGGAAACAGATATAACAAAAAATAATTAAAATGCATAATAACAAACTCAAATATGTAAATAATTTGAAAACTAAATTATTTCAATACACTAAAGCACAGAACACATTTGATGGATGAAGCATAAGAAATTAGTCGCTTATCTTGCCGGTGTGCATTTTGTACAACTTTTTATAATGGATATATTAAATTCACGAACTGTTATGGAAAAATTACAGAAAACAAAAATGTATCTTCGCGAAACAAAATACGATCATTCCACAGGTTAATTTATTGTTTTTCGTCAGTGCCGACTGCCGAGAATTTTTATTTACTACAGCTGATAATTTGATAGCAGATTTTAGGTCTGTTCTTTTTCGAAGTTCCATAACAGACTTTTATAAAAGACCGAACTCCTGAATACCAATTATAAAATATCTTTTATGGTGGAGATCTGTTATGCATCATAACAGAAAATTCATAGCAGGATAACAGATGTGGCAGAATAAGCCTAATTATTCAATTCCATTTTAACAACAGCCATGTGGCAAACAAAAAAAAATATGACAGCATAAAGCAGGCAATACTTAATAGCCGCAGTCTAACATTATATTGCAACCGAATAAGTTCACAAATGTAAAACCAGTTTATATGAGTCTCAATAAAGAAAATCAAAATCAAATGATTTTTCTCCAAAAAAGTTCGAATAGTTGTTCCAAGTAATTTATAGAGTATGTTTCTGTTTTCGATTTCATATGAGAGTATAGTCGAACACTCATACAAAATTTTTTGTACGAATGTTTTATAATAAATAGAAAACCGTTGTTGTAAAGATTATTGAAACGTTGTTCAGAAATGTTGATTTCCGAAATTGGAGGATTAATATGCATGTATACGCAC
This sequence comes from Philhelius pedissequus, assembly GCA_910595825.1. NCBI lineage: Eukaryota > Metazoa > Arthropoda > Insecta > Diptera > Syrphidae > Philhelius > Philhelius pedissequus. The sequence continues at coordinate 9,462,004 of OU343161.1, read as the reverse complement.
GCTTACCTTGTGTGTACATAGAGAAACAAACGTTTGTGGAATTGAACACTAGCTTGGTTGATTTACATATGTTCTGAAAAATATACATGTAATTTAATTTAATTTAACTATAGACCTAAGGTCTTTTAAATGCAACCTGAATTTCACGGCACTAGTTTGGCAAAGTTTATTTGAGAACCAGGTATTGGCTGTCTCATTTTAACCCATGGGCGGCATCCAATTAAAATTGGAGGTATAGAAAAGAATGTGGCTAGCGTGGAAATCGAACCCACATGTCTAAGTTAGCAATCAAGCACTTTATCCACTGCGCCATTGCCACCCTCAAACATGTAGTTATGAGAACTTTACTTTTGTCGAAAGGAAAGTATATAGAGAAACCCCAAATGTGTGAATATATTCACATACATATTTCTAAAATTTTATGGTGTGCTAAAAAAATTTACATATTCCAAATTAGATTTCAAAAAAAAAATTCAAATCCCTGATATGATGTATTAATTTTTCCTATCACCTTTGCTTACCGCCTTAAGGCTCGAATCAAGCCATGAGTTTAGAAGAAACAGTAGCTAAATTCTGAATTCTCTTACAAAAATTATATTATATAAAGGGTATTCGTGGAACGAGATAATTTTCCGCTTTGCGAAATAACTTTCTGTATGAACACCGTCTTAAAAATACTTGCGTAAATGTGGGACATAATCAAATATTCGTTGGACAAACCTTATGAGGTTTGCTTCTGCTCTTTCTTCATCAAATCTGTGAGAAAAATTTATCTGCTTTGTAAAATATTTTTCAATTCTGCGGAGATAAAATTATCTAGTTTCTGAGATTTATCCGGGTTTTCCTCCGGTGCATGAATACCATATATCATAGATTTCGAGGCAATTGAGTAACACACGCGAGAAGAACAACAAAATATTAAGCGATACTTCGTTTGAACTAAATTAATTAATATGCAATTAAAATTGCTGTGTCTTAGGCTAGGTGCGCTCATGCAACTTTCAGTTTTGTTGCTAAAGTGAATACCATGCACTTATATGAGAGTGTGCGCACATGCAAAAACTTTTCAGTCCGCGATTCAAGCAACTAAAAAGTTTGTATTTTGTCACAAATTGAATGATCGCCCCAAAAAAGTTCTTCAGTTTGTATCACACCGAACTATGTGTAACTTCGCGCACATTAAATCAAAATATTGTCTGTGTGTTGGTTTATCTCGTTGATTATTTTTAAGTTGCTGCTGTGAGCGATTATCGTTCAAATAGTGATTAAACTATTCGTTTTGGATAAATTGCAAGTGCACGCCTAGCAATTATTAGACTGGTATTACACCTCGACATATAAGTCGCGACTCTTCTTCGAATTCTTCTTTGAAATTTCGTACGCTGAGAAGCGCGCTATTACACACATGACTTTAGAGTCGAGGGTCAAATTTGACAGTTTTCTTTTACTTCGAATTTCGTTTTATTTTTGTTTGAAATTAGCATTTATAATAATTGTCAAAAATATTTATAGAATCAGATAAATTAATTTCGGGATGATTGTGAGTAAAAGTAAATAAATACTAATTTGTATTATATTATCTATAATGTGACATTGATATCACCACAAATGAGTAACTGAAAGATGGCGAATTTCGGCATACATTTTGGTTTGCCTGACAAGCTAAGAACCATTTTATTTCAAATCTATTTATGGTAACTAAAGTCAAATTTCCAATGCAACATTGTGTAGGAATGGGTTTAAGAGGGTGAAACGAACGAAAGTTTCCCATTTTTGTATAGCTCATCTGTGGATATTACCAGCACACGCCAAGATAGGAAATAAAGCGTATGCTTCAATAACAAATGAGTGTAAAGAGAAACGTCAAAAGTGCGTCGCCGAAATCTTGGCCCGCGACTCACAGGGCAATTTTCTTCCGTCTCGATTTTTTTCTCTTTCGCACTCATTATGTTCGAAAAGAGTCGCGACTCATAAGTCGTCGTGTAATACAAGTCTTATCAACGATACTATATTATAAGGGTCTGGTTCCACAATATAAAAGTGGTCACAGTTAAGCTACTTGCAAGCTATAATCAGCAGATAAAATTCTAATTAGTGTTTCACAATAACTGAGTAGGTCTTACTAGAAGTTAATCTGTCAAGTAAATTTTAGGGCTTATGAAGTACCAAATAAAGCAGATAACTGATTATGTTATAACAGAATCAAAAGTACTGAAGAGCACCGATATTCGAAATTTACTTTTTTATTTAAATAGATGTCCTTTTTGATACATTAGATGATGATAATTCGATGAGCTCTTTTTCCACGTTATGGAGCCACCAAGAAATCTCGTATTCCGATTGAAAACAATTCATAGAATCTCTGGACGAAGTCGATTTTAGATCGCATTTTCGTTTGAAAAAAGAACCTGTGAGCTATGTATTATCTCTAATACAATATTTTATATTGTTTTAAAAAATCCAAGTTTGAAATTTAAAGTACAACACCAGACACAATGAAAGATTTTACGTTTTTTTTTCTTAGTTTCCATTTTGTTTACATTTTTCTAATTGAAAAATTGGAATAACTAACAAGTATAATTATCCGAACACATAAGCGCACAATTCGCTAACAGGAGGATTTAACTGTGAAGTAATTTAAGTGGTGGGTAACTACTTAGAACTTTACTTTTACATTGTGAAACAGGCCCTAAATGTAAAAAATGTAGAAGTTGCATATATTGAAGTTGATTCATAAATGTGTCTACTGCGAATGTTGGCGCTGTAATTACAGCTTCCTATTGTGGCACTGTATATAATTGTCATATATTTCAGTTTAGACAATACTAGGCTATTACTGCACCTGCCCAATTGAGTTTGCCCAGCAAATTTTAATTTAAACACATATTTTCCAACGATGAATACTGTCGAACATGGTGTTCCATGTATACCGCCGTTTTCCTTCAAAAAACCTACAATTTCATACCTTTTGAACACAGCTAACAAATATCTTTCAATGGGGGTGTTCGGTGTGGCGCTCAGCTTTCCTGTGCAATACGTTCGTTGTTGTTGTAATACGTGTTAAATGGCCTCATTCAAATGTCGGTACGATAGCCTATCTAATATAAGTTAGTATCCACTGAAGTTCCTGAACAACCAACATCAAATAGGTTAAATTTGTATGGGGGTTTGTTCATGTTTTTGACATATTCATGGAATACAAATGTATCCCAAAGTTTTTCGGATAGCTAAGATTTTTTTTTCGGCAGCAGTTGTTTTGTCAGCAGCTGTATTCTTACATGGGAATACAATAACAGCAACCTATCCAGATCACTATAGGTCGGTTATTGAATGAGGCCAATAACACGCCATTAACAACTGACGACCATGACAACGAACAAAACATATGATTTCCAAATCGAAGCCAAGCTAGCGCTAAATTTCTGGTATACTTATGTACTGTAGTGCACAGCAGACTACGAAGTCAGCTGTGTTTTTAATTGTTGTTTTTGAACTTTAAATACGTGCCTAATACATTATCTTTTTCTTTTGAAACATTTGTGGTCTTACTTCCTGATTCATTTAAGATTTATATTTTACCCAACAAATGTATTTTTAATTCACTTTGAGCTAAGGCGTAATCGTAAGCAATTAGTTTTTTCTCTGTTTTGACTTTTGACAGAAAAGGTTACCAATTGGGTTTTATACGTTCACAAACGCACCGTTATTTTTCAGTAAAACCCAGTACGCAGATAGTGAAAAACTAAATTACAATCACTTGGCAAAAGCCGCGCAAAATTTTGAAGTTGGAGAAATAAGAGGAACTGTCAAGTAGCTGTCAATCAAGAATTTCTAAAAAGGACACAAAATTTGCTGAGTTACACTCTATTTATTAAACACATTAAATGAATGCAAAACAATGGGTTTTCACAAGGTTTTTCACAAACGTATCGCGGGTAATTCTTCGAATTTCAATTATAACTTGAATTGGATTCGGCATCACATCATGGCTCTAGACGGTCTAAGCTTCATGATATGAATTCATATCTTTTCTTAGTTGGTTGTGAGCCAAGCATTTCGCCAGCATTTTAACTAAAAATTAAAAATGTAAAATAGTTATAATTGTCTTTTTAATTTGAGTCCTAACCTGCACGTTATTGTAATCTTTTTCCTCGATCTTAAAACCTTCTATGTCCAGTTGAAGCTTGAAGGAATCTGCTTCGATTTTCATGTTGTTTTCTTTTTCATTATAAGCAAAGTAAAATACCAGTAAAGAAAAGATTCGGCTTTAATTTTGATTTGGCCCGGCCGTAGCGAAAATTAATAAAAATATCAGAAAGATGTGCAACACCGAACGCCCCCAATTTTAAATGGCCCTAAAAACTTTCATACAGCGGCTTCTTAGAAAAGCAGAAAAAAAACTATTGAAATTTTCAAAAACAAAATGTCAAAACTGAACTCATCAGAAAAGAATACAAGGCTGTAAATTGTTGCTCCTGTTTACATTTTTCAAATTCGTAATTTGAATTAAGAAAACTGACAAAATGAGTTCATCGGATTTGCCTACTTGCTCCAAGCTTGTAAAATCAAAGAGCATTAATAACAAAATAATCGACTATTATCTAAAATATGCAAAAGACCGTGACATCGAGAAGTTCATGAGGTTCAACACCAGCAGTAGTAGCAGCTGTCCATGTCCATCCAAGTCATCTTCAGAAAGTGATGATAACAATTTGGTAAGTGAGGAAATAATTCTAGCATTCCAACCAAGTGACAAGAAATCCAAGGTCGTTAGTCATCCGGATAAGGAGAATTGCAGTAGAGAAGCTAACAAAACTGCCTTAGGAGATCAAACTCCTGCCAAAAATGTGGACCATGTCCCAGATTCGGTAACAAAAATTGATAAAAAACTCGAATGGGACTCACTGGGTGATGTTGGTTACAAAAAGGCCAGTTCAACTGGCAATCTCAGTTCCCTGGAGCGTTCGGTGTTAAAGGAACTATTCGGCGAGAGCCCATCAGTGCCAAATATCGCGCACCAACGCTCGGACGAGATCAAAGTCTCTTCCAGCCATTCAATGAGTGCAGAAACCCGTCGTGAAAAATGGCGCCAAACTCTAGAAAGTCTAGGAAAAAAGTATTCCTCGCGTTCGACGACCCACAACACCCAAGAGTTCATGGAACTCCCACAGAGCACCCCGAAAATTGTCCCCAACACAGACAAATCCTGTCAAACTACTTTCGAAAAGTCTAAACCTTTGGTAAAAACCAAAACAAATCATTCCTGTCAAACCAGCTTCGATCGGAGCAAAGTTCAGGACTTATTGTGTCAATTAAAATCCCAAGAAACTCAAGCGGATCTTTCAAGTCGTGCAGAGAGCTTTGGAACCCAATCGAGCTTTGAGTATCATGCTGGCGAAAGTCGAGATGGCAAATCATCTTCATCGACGAAGTCGTCGACCAGAAGAAGCATTCTCAGCGAGAAAAATGCCAAATCCCAATCGACATCTGGGCCAGCCAAAGAAACCCAACTGACAAAGAAAACAAACTGTTCAAAGACCGAAGTTGACTTGGGCATCAAACTCCTTTGTTCTCTGATAGATGCGAAAAATCTCACCCAAACGCAAAAGAAGAATTTAGCTAAGAAAATCTTCGAGAAAATAACAAAACAGTCGACTGGAGCTGGTGGAGGTGCATCAATGAGTTCATCATCTGCGTCAAGTGCATTTAGCGTTCGTTCGCTAATTGAGTGTTCTCCGCTGTGCGAAGATAAAACAGAAATCGCGACCCAAACCTCTGAAAACAAAATCACCATCCAACAAATGACAGAGGAAACTCAGACCGATGAGACGCCGAAGGCGGCAGACGATCAGAATCGCCCACAATCTTCGCCATCTGTCGAAGAACCAGTCACCATGCGTGAATGGCTGCATCCACTTACCCGCTCTGAAAAAGACTACGAAAAGAAGTTGAAACATAAGTCTCCAGCGGTCCCGTCAGCTCAAGTGAGCGAACGTACCAAACAACTGACCTGGATTGAAATGGAAATTAATCGTTTGGAAGGTCTCAAGAATCTCATATTGCAAGACTGTTCTTCGAAGAGCCGATCGCTTTCTTCATCGTCAACTATCAAGTCCTCTAAAAGCAAGTCTGAGATAATTTATGAAGAAACGGCTGAAGACATGGTTAATGAGGAGGATCAGTACAAACGCTCCCTGCGGAGGACTTCTAAAAATGTTGTCATCTATGATGAACCCACTGTGGACAAGCAGCAACATACAGAAAAAATCGAAGGCAAATCCTTACCCCCAGATCATTCTGCATCGTCCTCGGGATCGCTTCAGAAGAATCATCGTTCGAAATTGGAAACACCCAGTAGCAGTCCGAGCACAGAACGTGAGAGTGTTGGAGCTTTTGCCGATCAACTCCAAAAGCAATTCATGGACAACTACTCCAAGAAAAAGCACGCAATGTCAATGGAGCACTACTCTGAACCCCGAATTTGTGGCAAACCGATTCTCACCAGAAATCCTTCATACACCTCAGTTGCATCGTCGGCTTTCTGTATGTCCTCAGAGATGTCAATTCCAATCGTTGAGAGCACGTCCACTTCAACAACCACCCATCACTACGATAGTAACGGCTGTGACAGCATTGAAGGTGTCGCCATACAAACCTCCTACTCTGTCATCAAGACTGATCCGATCTTCGGGCCGAGATGCAGATGCATCTGCACTTGTGGCAAACAGTGTAAATGCTCGTGTCCCAGACCGACGGTTCGGGTCTCTGGGAAGGCCTTTCATCAGACGGTTCAAGTGAAGCCAAAGGCTTTGGCGTATGTGATTCGTTTTAGTGAGACTTCCAATGGACAGGGAAACAAACTAACCGAGGATGGTGTGTCTTTGCAGAAACGTCTGGAAATGAAAAATCCAGATTTTTGCTCAAAAGCAAATGAACGTCGCGAGATTTTGAAGAAGCTGCATGCTCTACGGCAGGAACGAGAGGAGAAAATAAGAGAAATTGCTGATAGTTCTAGTGTTTCATCGATTTCGAGGAAGCTCGGTGAACTTCCTCCTCCTCCTATAAGTAAGTTGGTCATAAACTATTCAAAATTATTAACAATGATGTATCCATTTTTTTTAAAGAACAAATAAGAATCTGTCCAAGTAGAGAAATGAAAGGAATGACAAAGAAACGTTACTGCAAACTACCCGAAGTGGTGGCCAAACAAGAACGTGAAAAGTTGGAACGCAGGAAGAAGACAACACGAGTAATAACGAACATTTTTAATAAGGTTTGCCTGAATTTGAAAGAAAATTTGGAATAAGATTTCAATTACATACTTTGGTATTTTTTTTCTTTTAGAAACTGCAACGTATGGTACATAAAGGAAAACTTTCACTAGAAAATAGTCGCACTGTTATATGAAAGGAAGTGGGACAATCCAGACGTGTTGATAGTTTTTATTTATGTATTTTGATACGAAATATACATAATACAATATATTTTTTTAAAGATCAAGAATCGATGAAGTAAGACTTCTTTAGACTTCGGGTGGTTGGGGTTGCATGGAGGGGCAATCATAATTTAATAAAAATCTTGTGATTTTGATGAATCATTATCCACAGAATGGTCGGTATAAATATTTTGACAAAACAAAAATCTTCGTATAATTCATTCATAAAACATTTTAAGATAAAATTAAATGCACTGCTGCATGGCAAGAAGTTGCTCTTGTAGCTAACAAACTTACATTGACGCTGTTAGTAGAAGGTAGGCTAATCAGTTAGATGCTATTGTACCCTTCTAAGACGCAATATTCTTTGGTCTCTTATAAAATTTACAGCATTACACTGCATATTATATTTTTTAGGTGAATTTGGTTAAATTCGATGTAAATTTTATAAAAGTCAGAAATCATCGACCAAAAATGATTGCGTCTTAGAAGACTATCGTGCATGGGCGAAACGCATTTTTATCTTCAATTTGGTAAAAAAAAATATTTTAATCGGTTCATCCAATGTTGAGAAAGTCGAAAGTATGAAAAGTGGTTCAAGGAGACTACAGTTAATAAATACACAAACATAAAATATGTTTATGCTTAAAAGTGGACTGTACTAATTTAAGAACACACACATTTTTTATGAAAATTCTTGGAGAAGTTTTTGAGAAATACATTTTTTCTGAACGGTGTTTTAAAATTTGTATGGGTACCGTTGTTTTTTTTTTTTATTAAAATAGAATTTTGAACTATTCAAGATCGTTTTCGAAATTTTAAGTTTTCAAAAAAAAAGTTTTTTTTTAATTTCCTTGAAAATTTATCGTTTATAGTGTTAAAAGTTTCTGCTTCTGCGCAAAAAATATCAAAAAAATCGAATTAAGAAAAACATAGGCTGTAAGTCTTGTACTAAAAAAATAAAATAAAACAACATTCTTTTGTGAGACGAGTGTGACTGTTTATTTTTTAACAAATGTTAAAATCTTGGTTTTATCTTCGAGACATTAACATATAAATCATTTTCCAAGTCGACTCGATATTTCCTTTCTTAGCTTTAATATCTACCATTGAAAAGAACGTGAGTTCACGTAGGTATGAAGTGGCGAATAAAACTCACAATTTGCCAGCTGGATATTCACCTCTTCTCCTTATCCAGAAATTATCAATGGTTTTTAAATTGAATTCCATTCTTGCATACTATCTTCAGCTAAATCTAAAACTATTAGATTTTCAATCATCTTCGCCGATGGTAGATCGGCGAGTTAAACCGGCATATTCCAAAAAGGATTTAGTATCCATCTTTGTCATTCCCACCTTCAGAATCCAGTTGTGGAAAGTAACTTAACAGTTTCTCCTCCAAATTATGCAAACTCTGTACCATGAGAGTAATGTGAGACCTTACTGATGTCGACTCATCTGATAAAATTTATTCGAGAATCTTTTGAACACAGGGAAAAGAATCATACATATATTTTTTTCAAAGACTGAGCACACACTTAGTTTTCCGAGGAATCCGTTGATTTTGTCTTTTGCAGATAATATGTTTTATTCTCCTCCCTTGGGGGCTATTATTCAAGATGTTTAAGTGGTCAAAAAGATTAGCGAGAAATTGTATTTTTATAGCCAAGTGCGATCAGAAAAATGATTTCAATTTCCAGATTTTGAATATTTTAATAACATCAATAATTCAGATTTTAATTCCATAACTCGATACATAATTAGACTGGGTATGAAAGGGGATCAGTGTATGTCACTTTCGCCAAAATGTTTTTGCTATAAAGGGGGTCGCGTACTCAAAAAGTTTGAAAAACACTGTACTAGAGGTACAAAATATAACCATTTTTTTTCCAAAAAAAAAAAATACCAAAAGGTACCTTTTCCCTTCACCAATGATTCTGACTGATTCTTTTTTATAAAAATCGTAGGACCCGTTTTTGAGAAAAACAAGATTTTTGTTTTTGACAAAAAAAAATGTTAATTTGATAGTGGAGATTTTTAACGTGTTTCTTATTATAAATTAAAGATTTTATTTTTAACAACTTAAAACACAAATTATTTAAAAGCAAAAATAAATAATTTGTGTTTTAAGTTGTTAAAAATAAAATCTTAAAAAAAAATGTATGGGAGCTACTGTTATTTGTCGTCTTAAAATAAAAATCGAGGACATTCCCCCTTTTTTGTGTTCTCTATGATCGTAATGTCATGATTGTTAGAAAAAACAAAATTACGAATGCATAACTTGCCTTATAGTAACTATAATCGCACGACTTTAAAAAATATTTAGCTGCTCCTACTGAGAATCTTGTGATTACGATCTAATCGGGCATAAGGGCAAGTACACATATGGGACCCAGTCCTGCATTTTAAATTCTATGTAGGGAAATTATCAATTTAAATTTAAAAAAAACTTAGGCCGTATGTCAATAACATTAAAGTTTATATTAAAGATCCAGCATTATTTTAATCTTTCTTTACTGGTTATAATAGCTTTAATTTATTTTGCTCTGTGAACTTAAGTGTGTTTTTAGCTATTTATTTCCATTCCATTTATAGTAGAACTTGTCTGTGTTCCCTTTTTTTGTGTATCTATTTAAACTTTTTTGTAAAAATAAAACCAAGAAAACTTATTCTGGGACAAGTTCACGATAATTAGAATTATTTTGAGGGCACGAAAACTAACCTTTGAGATTACCGATAAGAAACAAAAACTAATAAGTTTTATAGACACTTGTAAAACTTATCCAAATCGAATGTAAATATAAAATACCAGCCCTGAGGAAAATTGATTATCTTGATTATGCAAATGCTGATTGAAAAAAAAAAAATAAAAACATGACAGAACTGAATGCAAACAATGATATCGGTGCCGAACAAATTGAGCAGTAATTGGAAGCAGGCATTTTTGGAACATTATAAAAGTAGTTAAAAATAAAAAGGTTTATATCCCTTTTTTAAAGGTAGGTGCCTCTATCTTAATGTCCAACGAAGAAAAAGCCAACGCATTAGTGCTAGTGCTAACAGTTAAGTTGCTAGCAACAACGCAATCAATAATCACATATAGAATGAATTGTTAATCAATCTACACAATTACTTAAATGAAAGTGTCCTTGAAGTAACCGGGAATATTGTACATACTAGGTAAAAAACATTAAATTTTCCGCATTTGACGGAATAAAAAGCCTGTTTTTCAAAAATCTTCCAATAGTATGTATAATATACCTCAGAAACTTATTTAACATTTGATTTAAAACAGGATACTTTCCGAAGGAGTAGAAGACGGCTAAGGTCATTCCAATACATAAACCAGGAAAAAATGCAGGTGACCTTTCTAGCTACATACCAATAAGTGTGTTGAGTTCATTAAGTAAATGTCTAGAAAAACTAGTAAAAAACAAACTAGCTTTGCACGTTGATCATTTTGATATCTTGCCACCAGAACAATTTGGCTTTAGGAGGATTTCATAGTGCAACTTACGAAATTAACAGAATAACAAAGTATGTTTAAAATTATTTTAAACAGTCTGATGTTAAGGACTAAGCATGATACTACTCAACAGTTTGCTAATACTAAAGCACTTTAGTAATATTTTCCTAATTTTAAACACTTTTTAACTACCACCATACTAAATATATTTTCTTAATAAACTACAACTAAACACTCCGAAAATAGTGCTAAAAATTAATGTCGTTTTTATTTGGCAATCCGGAAGTCTTCCGGACCCTTCTGAAAGCGTTTACTTGGAAAAAAGTGACAGTTATAATTCTGAAAAGAAGAGAATTTTGCTTCTGGATTTGAAATCAGAATCAGAACCAGAAGCACTCACACATTCATACACTTGAACGTTAAACTCGACTGTTGTCATTTCTTGTATCATAATTGTGCGACAAATATTTTTTTTGAATTTGAATATTCTCACGTACACAATTATTTTGACACATACGATCTCATTAAAATTCAGAATCACACAAAAGTGTTCAGTTGGGATCCCGGATCGGAGAAGAATTCCGGATTGCCAAATAAAAACGCCATAAGAGAATAACTTTTTGACGTTTGTAAATGTCAAAGTGGCATATGGATTTAGTACAATACTAATGGGGGTTTCGTTTGGTAAATTTATATTTTGATCTATAAATTAATTTTTTTCTTAACGATTCGAATACGTTTTCAGATTGATTTTCATTTGCTATAGTATTGGTGTATATTTGTGTCTGTGAACCAGCTATCGGTATGATATGTCTTGTCAAACTGATGGCTGTCAATTATAATGCATAGTGGTGTTAGTAAAAGAGGGGTAGATCTTCCGAAAAATCCAGATCTGTAAAATTGATTTAAAATCAAAAAAATAAATCAATTTATTTGGCCAATCGAAGACAAAAATTGTCAAAATCAGTATTTTGACAGGTTATAAATCAAAAATAAATTGATCTTTTTTGTTACCAAACGATAACCACATAAATAAAATGCATGACTGGATCGCACGAACTTGCTCTTATGTTCGATCACATCGTATGCAAAATATTTCTGTTAAAAATCTAAATATACATATATTTAAAGCAGTTTTTTACTTAATTTTTATGTATACAAAATATCTTAATTTTTTTCTAAAAAAATTGGTATGACAGTCTTAAATATTATAATATAAACTTAAAAACAAAATATTAAATCGGCTTAATCAAAGAAAAAATAATTCAAAATTCTGAAATAAATACTTAAACTAATTTAGGTTAAAAAAAAGTACGCCATTTTATTTGTTAGATAAATTTGAATTTATGAGAATATGTGGAGCGGTTTTTTAGAAAAAAAAGTTTGTTTAAAAACTTTTTGAAAACAAATTTCAATAAAAATTCAAAAACGCCAATTCATAGATATTCAATAAATACATTTAAATATAATTTTTGAAAAAAACTTAATGAGCAGTTTTCGAAATATAAATTAATATAATTTTTTTTTTAAATACAAAAAAATACTAATTAAAAATATTGCTACGCGGTATAATTTGGGTAACTTAAACCTACATATGTGTGAATTTTCGAAAGAATTGGTTGAGCCGTTTATGAGATAGTCGAAAGCAAAAAACAAACGGTCCTATGGAAAGTACCGTTCTTAGATTTTTCTTTCAATCATATGATCGGTCGTAGCTAAAAAGCCGCACTGATTTTTTTAATCAAAATCGTTAGAGCCGTTTCCGAGAAAAATTGGTTTAAGCGTAACGGTTATATGGCAGGTACCGTTATTTTTTGAGCTAAAAAAAAATTTCAATTTCCCCTCTGTACAATACCTGAAAAACTCTATATACCAAGTTTGAAGCAATTCGGCCCAGCCATTTGGGCTGTAGGTGCCTGTACATCCATACAGACAGACTGACAGACTGACAGACAGACCTACAGGCAGACAGAATTTTTAGACCATCGTTTTTCGTCTTCGCTATCATCGTAATGTCATGTTAGATTGTTATCTCAAAACTTTTTTTTTCGACGAATGCATAACTTGCCTTATAGTACCTATAATCGCAAGTAAAACATAAAGTGGCCATTTTGTGATTTTAGCTTTAGTAAAATGTTAAGAAAATAGTACGATACTTAACTGGTTTAAAATTAGCAAAATCCTCTTTTTAGCCTAGTATCATACTAAAAATAATTTAACATATTACTAAACCGCCTAAAATTTTGCGGTTCTCAAAAAACCAACGAGGGCCATTAATTTTATGCTGTAGAAGAGCAAGTTAAGTCATTTAATAATTAAAACTTGAAATATGTTAAATTTAGATTCTTAGTACATTTTTTTCGCCCTATGCACAATCCACAACTTCAAAGGTTTCCATTTTGCATGTCTGTGTCTGAAAATTAATTTAAAAATTCTTTTATTTCCATTTTAAAAATAACAAATCAAATTAGATCTTATGTAACTTTGACGTTTATTCATTTACCTCAACTTGCCCCAGCTAAAAACCTAGATCTACTTCTGGGCGACCCTAGGTTCCAAAAAACACAGAATTTGTTTATCAGGATGACTTCAGGTTTTTCAAAAAACGCTTAGGGCGACCCAGGGGTGACTTCAGGGTTCAACGAACAAACCTATTGTCCCACGATACAGATAATTAGGTATGCTCATTAGATACACCCATTTCTCCATCTTACTTATGATGTGAAGTCATCGTGTTCTGCTAGTTTGGCAAGCGAGGTCATTAATTGTAATTTATCAATTGGCTTATTTTATTTTCTTTGTTGTCGCGTTTAAAAAGTGAATTTTAAAATGGTTGTGTGTGCTGTTTTGGGGTGTAATAATTCACCGGACAAAAAAACAATGAAATAAAATAAAAATTTCACTATATCTCCCGAAAGACGCTAAAATGTGCAAATTGTGGATCAGTGCTTGTGGTAATAAAACATATTATTCTTTTAAAAGAAGAACATTTTGTTGAAAGCGACTATGCACTTAAAGATATGATTTTAAATCTTCGAGAGACAAAATACAAGAAATAAGAGAAAACAAAAGGATAATGAATGTCTAGCTGCTTTCGAAAAGTAATAATTTGAAATAAACTGTCCTATATTATATAGTTAACCATGTTTAATACCTATAGTTGTCACAAACCCCCGACAAGTAACTTTGTCCCCGAAAGTCCACAAGAGGAAGAATTTTGTGGAGACCATGACCAAACAGAGTAAGATAAGATATACTTGGAAATCATTAAGTTACCTAAAATAATATCTTATTAGCAATGAACTAAGAATCAAATGGAAAGGCAAGTCAGCAGATTGAAGAGCAATCTGAAGCGGAAGAATCAGCAGGCACAAAATGATGAGGCTATGAGGTCATCTTTAAGAGGGATATTTACATCTACCCACGCAGAACAATTGGAGCATCCCAATAAAAAGGTACGCTGGAAAGCTGAGGATATTTTTTCAGCAATGTCCCTATATTCTGCTGGTGCCAGATCCTATAGGCTGTTTGGGTGGATGAAAAGTCGGAAGGTGGACTTAATAAACCAAGCGATACATTCCTTGAAAATGTTAGACTTTTGGAAAATATTTTTACTAAACACAATAAGGAACATCTATACACAGAAGGCAAGTTCCTGTAGAAACATTTTAAAAATGCTGAAGCTGTGCCTCTAGATAAAAGTGTAAAAAAACTATTTGTTAAGTGCAGACGGTATTTTAGAATTAAACATTTAAACAAATAATTTTTAAGTGAAATTAACTGTAAGAATAGAAATATAATAAAAACAATGCAATGAAATGGTATTCTTTTCTTTCATCTTATATCCGAACCACTTGACGATGACGTCACACCACAGCTGGCAAAACAATGAGTATACCTTATTATCTGTTTATCGTTTATTGTCCTTTCTGTCAAATCGAACATTTAAAATCTGTGTTGACAAATGACAACTGGTACACCGAAGAAAATAATATCGCTTCGGTTGTCCGCCAAGGATCAGTTCTAGTTCCATTTTTATATAACATAATTTGGGCTATCGAGGTAACCGTCGGAGCGGAGTTTTATCCGCAACGCATCTATGTCGGAAATTCAATTTCATTTCGAAGTAGCTTTCATCGGAAGAAATTTTAAGGAAATACGGCGACGCATTGCGTTTGATATAAACTTCAAGCACATATGTGCAACTTAACTGATATATCGAAAATGCGATATATTTTCGATAGTTTTTTATCAAATAAACACTAAAAACGTTTTAAACCATGGGAAATTGGCGAGAGAGTGTAATTTATTGTTTATAGAAAGCATTTTTTTTTCAATTATAATGCGCTAGCGTTTTTAAGAAATGTAATTAGATGCACCGATTTTAAAATCAAAACTATTGAATAAAGTCCCTCTCTATTACCAAACATATGTGTTTTGTTTCTGTTTGAACTGTCAACACAAGAATAATGTCGATTTCGTTTCAATAATTAGGATTCGCTACTAAAACCAATACTTTTTGGCTTTGAAAAGAACGATTACGGACCGAATCTCTTTTTGGGACTGTGTGTGTTGCTTGGCAGCTCCAAAAAAAAAATCTTCAATTCGTTAAAACATCATTATTTCGTTTTAATTTCCCGATTCCGACGCGGGGGAGTTCCTAAACCCACTTGCACTTTTTTAATATTTGTTTCCAAGAAGTTTTTAACAATTTTTTTTATTTTTTAATATATTAATTTACTTTTTCTGTACACTGCCACAAAATAAAAATTAATTCACAACACAACAATTGAGAAACGTCAAAACAAATATTGTAGTGTGTGTACGAATCTGTGCACAAATCCGTTTTGAATCCGTCTCCAAAAAGAGATTCAATACGGATCTGTTTTTCCAGAAAAATATTGGTTTTAATTTGAAACGAATTTGATTTTCAGAAAAAAATTGACAGCGGATCGACGGCAAGTCGATGTTTTTGTTGAAACGAAATCGACATAATTTAAAAAAAACCTTTAGAAATACAATATTATTTATTTAGAAAATAAAAGAACATTGCGAAACGTAAGCAATATACGCGAACTACCTGACGCGGTTCTAACTCTATAATTCCCTTCAAGATTGAAGAAAAACTTTCGCCTAAATAAAAATGCGTTTGCTTTTGTTTTGGACCAGATTCAACACATACAAAACAAATTATCGGTATAATGGTGTCACTATAAACCTAAAAAATATTTGATGTATTCAAAACTAAAACACAGCCACAACTTCTGGTGTCCTTCTTGTGTAATTTTAGATATGCAATATCGGGATATTCGCTGGGCAGATTTATCATCCGCTCATATTGCTGTGAACTTGTTTTTTCGTTCTGCCTAAAAACAAAAAGCCCACAAGTTGACGTATATAAGGTTTATTTCTTCATTACTTACATATTAATGGGGCGCATTAACTGATGGGGGTGCGGATGCACCCCAAGATAAAACCAACATTAACAACAACAATTCGATAGCAGGCATGGATGCGTTGCCACCTGCACAAGTCGGCCAACGAGCGAGCTCAGGACTCCAACTACAGGTCGAACCCTGTGACCGGTTTCCTGAGCGTATTGAAAAATGGAATGTTAAATTCTCAGGTGAGCAGGTGAGCTCATCTGTGAATTGCTTTATTGAAAGGGTAGAAGAACTTAGGGAATTGCGAGGAGTTTCGGAGGAAAGGGTTTTTAGGTCGGCAGTAGATCTTCTTTGGTTTAGGGCGGTTAGGGATTCGATTACAACATGGAAAGAATTGGTTAGGGAGTTGAAATTGGAGTTTTTACCCTCCAATTATGATGATCTCTTGTTGGATGAGGTCAGGCGGCGAACCCAGGGTAGGGATGAGACAATGGGTATGTACATTGCTCTCATGCAAACCCTATTTAAAAGATTCTCAGATAGTCTAAGTGAGAATAGGAAATTAACTATTCTCATGAAGAATATAGCTCTTTTTTACCAGACGCAATTGGGATTGGCTGATATTAAATCAGTCAATGAACTGATTGCGTTGGGTAGGAAGCTGGAGACAATTAGGGCTAATGTGGAGTCTTTTGTTCCTCCTCCTACAGGTCGTAACAGGCAGGCTTTGGAGCCTGATGTGGCGTACGTTGCTTCAGTTCAGGAAGCAACGGTTGCAGTTGAACGTAATCCACCCCCCAATAGAAATAGGCCATTCGTTGTTTCAACTGCAATAGGGAAGGTCATTTTTCAAGTAACTGTTCCACTCCTAGGCACTGTTTTGGATGTGGTACTTTAGGTATATCACAACGGAATTATAGACTATGTTCGGGAAACGGGCAACGGACTTTTGGGCCAGCAGGTCAAGAGCACCGTCGCAATTAGTTAGGTCGCCTGCTGACGACCAGTTGGCAAATCAGGTAAGGTTAGGTTTCACTTTGGATAGTAGTGGAAATGATATAAGGCCATTTTTAGGAGTAAATATTTACGGTATTAAATTTTAAGGACTGTTAAAATCGCGAACGATTATTTGTAGGGATGTTTGAAGGGTCTTGAAAGATTAAGGGTTACATATAGGCAATTCGAATGTTAGGCAAGTTCAGTTAGTAGATGGTGCAGGTGTAGGAGTTTTAGGAGTTGTTGATTTACCAATTGTTGTTCAGAATAAATCAGTTTTATTAGAGTGTTTAGTTATACCCTCCTTACCACATGCATTGATACTTGGTGCAGATTTTTGGGCACTGTCGGGAATTGTCCCGGATCTTCGTTCAGGCATATGGAGTTTTTCGAGCCAGGAAATGGTGGCTTCGATACAAACTTCATCTATCACGGAGGAATCTGAGCTAGATGAGGATCAAAGGGAGAAACTTGATTCTCTTATTGAAAATCGTTTTAGGAACATGCCAGAAGGGCTAGGAGTGACAACAATGGTAGAGCAACCTATAAAGCAGGGGTACTATCCGGTGTCACCAGCTATACAGGTGGACATCGATAAGGCTCTTAACGAGATGTTAGAAGAGGGGGTGATTGAGAAGTCCAATAGTCCATGGGCTTCTCCAATTGTTTTAATCAAGAAGAAAGATGGTACCTTAAGGTTTTGTGTCGACTATAGGAAACTTAATAGTGTTACAGAAAGGGATGCTTATCCACTTCCGATCATTTCAGCCATTTTAGATAAACTTAGGAACGCGAAATTTTTAACATCGCTTGACATAAGATCAGCGTATTGGCAAATTCCGATGGTGGCGGAATCTCGCAAGTTTACTGCATTTACAGTACCGGGTAGACGACTTTTTCATGTGAAAAATGTACATGATAAAAAAAAAGTTCAGTTTCTTTTCGGTTTTTCAAAACTTTCTTTTAAAACAGCTTAGTGGGTGAAATTAGGTGGCTGAATGCACTCTTTGAATTGCCGCCCACTGGAAGTCCTGCCAGAGTTCGACAAATTCGAAGATGACTAAGCATGACGCTGGGGTTTAAAGTGCGAGTAGGAAGGGCTACTGGATCTCAACTGCGTTTGCTCCCTCCCGCAAATATACGGAGGGTATCTGAATGAGAATGCTATCGAAATCCACGCTCGCTGAGTTGCCGAAAGCACTTGGGATTTGGAAGAAAGAAGAGGTCATCCAGCGAAAGTAAAAGGCTGGAAAATCAGTTCTTACCCGTTTAGATAGCGAACAGGAGGTTCTTGAAAAAAAAAGGAAAAATACAAAAATAAAAGGAAGGTTCTGAAAATTAAAACGTAAAGAAATTGAAACTATAAAACGAAAATAAGAAAGGAGATTTGAAAAAGGAGATTGAGTCGAGCAAGCTAAGGTGGAAAAATAATTTCCTAGGAAGGAGAGGTAGCAGCAGGAAAACCTAAGTATAGTGTTAATTTTTCATTAATTTTTTTTTTCTTTGTCGAAAGATATATACATATAGATATAATTATTCGTTTTTATTCTCTTCAATTTAATTAATTCGTTTTTTTTTTTTTAATTCAAAATTATTTATTTCGTTTCATTATTTCGTTTGGCTTTTGTTTGGAAAATTTTCCGGTAAAGCGGAACTCGCGACCCGTAATTAACGTACCTTTGTTCTTTCGGGACCGAGCATTAACGGTCCATCTTCATTTTAAGTCTTCAATCTTGTTATCTTTGTTTTAAAAGATCTGCATAAAAGCATATAAATCGTATTTTGTTTTGTCGTCGATCGTTGTCTAATTCGTCGGGATTTTAATAGTAATTAAATAAACTTAAAATAGTGTTTTCGAGTCGGTTCGTGACGAAAAAGTGCAACAATTTCTTTAAATAAAAATTACTTTCTGCAACAAGAACTTGTCGGAAGACTTCGGAGAATATTTTGTTTGTATCTGCCATAAATAAAACCATTAAAAGTGCTTCATCGCATACAAATGGCATGCGTTGAATTTCGTCGGTTAGAATTTCCGATCAGCTGATCGGAGAATTACCTCGAAGCAAAATGTCTTCGTTTCGTAGTAAATTTGAGAGAATTCCGTTCCGACGGTTACCTCGATAGGGCAGAATAAATAACTATAGGTTCGTTCGTTGAACTTTACCTAGGGTCGACCCAGGTTTTTTTGACAACCCCAAGAGTTGTCAAAAAAACTGGGGTTTTCGGTTTCCAAAAAACACCAGAGGGCCAACCAGACTTATGTCATGTAATAATTAAAACTTAAAATATGTTAAATTTAAGTTCTTAGTACATTTTTGTGAACCTATGCACAATCCTCAACTTCAAAGCTCTCCATTTTTCGTGTCTGTGTCTGAAAATTTATTTGAGTATTGTTTTATTTCCATTTTAAAAATAATAATTTGCATACAAAACGAGAATTCACAACAAAACAAATGCTTCAGATTAGGGATGATGGTTTTACTAACCCTTTCGGTAAATCAATTAAAATTGGAAATATGTTAATTTCTAGTTGTAATAAAAAAAAAAGTAACTCTACCCATAGATTAGAAATACCTGTTTCCAAACCCCTAAAACAACTTTCTAATTCTAACTGGTCTTTTAAAACCCACATCATGCCTAACTTCGTTCCCCCCATCCAAATACCCTGTATCCCCCAGCATGCCCCAGTCCCGCAACCCAAGCCCCATAAATCAATCCAATCCAAAATCAAAGACAAAGTCGCCACTTATCCATCCAAGCCTCTTCCTAAAAGGGTGTCGTTTAATATCGAAACTACTCCTTCCAAATCATCTGTATCACCAAACCCACAAATCTCTGACTCTTTTTCAAGCTTCGACATGACGTCCGGAGCAAAATACCCTAATTTTGTCAGTTCTCACACACTTAATCCAATCACCCAGCCTCCCTTAGGAGCATCCTCCTACATTGACCCGCTCTTACCCCCCGCAGTCAAACTTACTCAGCAAAACATTGATTCAACAGAATCGCGATACGCTCTCTCTAGACTTAGAGACAAAAAAACCTTTGAGAACATACGCATCTTTTTGTCTTATCTTCACGACAAATCGGACTCCGTTTGCTATGAGGGAAAGACTAGGACAAGCGTTATGGTCTCTATTCAACAGGAAGGACTTCCCACTGACGTCACCAGTCTCAAAAACCTCTATGTCAAATACCATGAGTATTTTAATTTGCCTCCTCAAAAAGTTGAGAGTGATCTATTTGCTTTCGGACAATACATTCACTCAAAACGAATTTCTCACCTTCAACGTAGCAGAGCCGACCATCAAAAGTTTTTTCGTCGATAATTCAGCCTCTCAGAACCTACCTCTTATGTTTTATTACCAAAACGTAAGAGGACTTCGCTCAAAAACAAGAGCTGTCCTTCAACAATCCCACGCTCTTCCCTTTGAAGTATATGCCCTGACTGAAACTAATCTTATCCCTAGCATACACACCCAGGAATTGTTCCCATCTACTTTCAATGTTTATCGAGATGACGACCAAGTCCACGACAGTGATGACTCCCCTTGCCGAGGCGTCCTACTAGCTGTCACTAAAACATTGGACTCATCCCTTCTCTCAATATCCTCCTCCCCAAGCCTTGACTATGTTTCAATCAAAATAGCACTACCTCATAAGTCGCTTTACATTATCTGCGTTTACATATTACCATCGCAACCACTCGAATCTTATGAACTCGCAATCGAAACGATTGACAACATTTCAGATTTGTGCAAATCCCATGATGAGATCCTAATTTTCGGTGACTTCAACCTGCCATATCTTAAATGGACCTTGTCAGACGACCAATCGTTTTACATTGCCTCTAACCCCACCTCTGCCAAAGAATGTCTCTTTGTTGATAGCCTAGCCGACTCTTGCCTCTGCCAAGTAAGTGGAATTTCAAACTACATGGGTAGGCAACTTGACCTTGTGTTTACAACAGATCCCATCAATTCCGCAATCTCACTTTCTCCCCTGCCTCTTTCAACCATTGATAATTACCATCCACCCCTCCTTCTCTCATTTTTTCTCCAGTCTTCAACTCCGCTTAACCCCCCTTTACCACCAGCTTCATACGATTTCCACAAAGCAAACTTCCGCAAAATTAATGAATATCTCAATAGAATTAATTTTAATTTTGAAAATTTATCTGTAGAAGATGCCACATCCGCATTCTACAGAGAAATACATTATGCTATATCCCTATATGTTCCCCTTTCTAGACGTAAAACTTCTTCCACTTCTCCACCTTGGTATAATCACAGGCTCCGTACTCTAAGAAATAAAAGAAACAAATTGTGGGCAATCTACCTTCGCACTCGATCTCCTTATAACTATTCATCTTACCTTGGTTCTTATCTACACTTCCGCGAGCTTTTCAACACCCTTTACCAACGCTATTTAATCGAAATGCAATCTAACATTATTAATGACCCTTAGTTTTTATCAATTTGTCAACCACAAGAGAAAATCTGACGGATACCCATCCTCCCTTTCTTTCAATAATGAAACTTCATCTGAAGCGCTCCCTATAGCAAATTATTTCGCAAGTTACTTTAAACAATCCTTCACGGTCGATTCTTTTGTTCCAGACACTGCTTATTTCTCGTTTTTACCGCATTTCTCTTTTAGTCCATTCCTCCCGCGTTTTTTTGAAACCTATCATATTGAAGAAAAGTTAAATCATTTAAATGATGAGTATATTCCTGGCCCCGATGGTATCCCTGCCATACTTCTAAAGAAATGCTCCTCCACTCTTTCTTTTCCCCTCTCCAAAATCTTCAGTTTGTCCATATCACAAGGACATTTCCCTCAAGTATGGAAAACGGCGTTTATAACCCCTATTCACAAAAAAGGTCCTAAGTGTGACGTGAAAAACTATCGTCCCATCGCTAAACTATCGCATATACCCAAAATATTCGAAAGCATTTTGTATGAAAACTTAAGTTTTCATTGCAGGTCTCTCATTTCCCCTAGACAACACGGGTTCCTCAAAGGCAGGTCAACAACAACAAACCTCGTTGACTTTGTTTCATTTTCCCTCTCAGCCTTGGAGAATGGAAAAGAGGTCGATGTTATTTCAACAGATTTTAGTAAAGCATTCGATAAAATCTCCCACAAACTTATTCTTTTTAAACTTTCCACCCTCGGCTTTGAACCGGTTCTGTTGAGATGGATGTCTTCTTATTTAGAAAACCGTTTTTACAGCGTTCGGTTCAGATCCGTCTTATCAAGCCGTTTTTTAGCTACATCCGGTGTCCCCCAAGGCAGCCATCTAGGCCCTCTCCTCTTTATTCTAAGCATCAATGACATTGAAATGATAGTCAAACATTCCTCCCTTTCACTCTACGCAGACGATACTAAGTTTTACAAGGTAATTTCTTCTCCTGAAGACTCTTCCCACCTCCAAGACGATATCGACAATTTTTCAATATGGTGCTCCAAAAACTGCTTGGAGCTTAATATTTCCAAGTGCCAATCAATTACCTTCTCACGTAAACGCATCAAATATCCTCCCCGTCTCTATCTTCTACACAGTCAAACCATTCCCCCCGTTCAGGTGATCCGTGACCTTGGGATTATTTGCGACAATGAGCTGAATTTTCTCAAACATATCGACGATATAATCCTTAAGGCAAATTCAGCACTTGGCTTTGTGAAACGTTGGTCCAAGGAATTTGCTGACCCCTACGTTACCCGATCCCTTTACATATCATTTGTTCGTCCGCTTCTTGAATACGCTTGTCAAGTCTGGTCGCCTTACCAACAAGTTCACATTGCCAGAATTGAGAGCATACAACGCCGCTTCGTTCGATTTGCTCTTCGAGGTCTTAATTGGAATAATCATTTAATATTACCTCCTTATCAAGACAGAATCAAACTGCTCAATCTGAATTCGCTGAAAGATCGAAGAGAAATATTTGACATTCTCTTCATTCACCGAATGTTTTCTGGTTCCATTGATTGCACAGCCCTTATTAATTCCATCTTTCTAAATACTAACCCTCGTAACACTCGTAATCCTCGTCTATTCTATCTTCCCACCCATCGAACCTCTTATGGCTCCAACGAACCCATCTCCCGAATGCTGAGAAGCGTCAATTCCAACGCTTCTTGTTTTGACTTTAGCATCAGTACTCCCTGCCTAAAGCTTCGTCTCCTAAGCCTCCCTACGAGTTAATTTTAGTCTTAGCTATTAAGTTTCTTAGTTTTTAAGTTAGATTAAGAAAATAGCTTGTATTAAGCCAAATAAATGGGGGCTTTGCCCCCACCAAAATTAACCAAAATTAAGTCCATCTATGTTGTTGAAATATCGATATTAAAACAAAAAATCGATGATTTAATATCGATGTTGAAAGAAGAATAAGGAAAAACCCTTCAACACATCGATGTTTTCGATTCGATAACTATTAATATTTATAATGAAGTGTTCATCCTACTTACAAATGAAGTGCTCATCCTGCTCTTTGCTTTAAGTTTCGTGTTTGGGTTTAAGTAGGGTAGGGTTGGACATCATGGGTTTTGCGATTATAGGGATAAAATTTGTGTCAGAAAAAAAACACGATTTTGGACTCAAAAACATGATTTGGGTCTAAAAAACATGAAAATCATGATTTCTAGCAGCAATGGTAATGTCAAACAAGATTTTAAAAATTGACCTTCCACGGCATTAGTCTACAGAAGAACTTCATAGAAAGGCAAATATTGAAAAGTTTTCAGTAAGAATTTTGATTACAAGACAATTACAAGACCGTTAATTGTGCAATAGTTGGGATAGTAATTTAATCTTAAACTCAGCTTAAGGTGCTAAGATTATTAGTTTTTTTCTCACTTTATGTTATATTATATGTTATTTATTTATTTGTTTATTTATATATTTATATATTTATATACTTATTTATTTTTTTGTTTTTATTTATTTTTTCTATTTATTAATTTATTTGTTTGTTTATATATATATTTATTGATTCAAAATAGCTTTTAACGGCCTTTAGTCCAACAAAAATTGGCGTTTCGTCCCGGCGATCTCACATGGACTCATCAGTTGACTAGTGAGGACCTTTGTCAATACGCAATTTTTGCCAAGTTCAGTTCATCTTACATAGATTTCGTGAAGAACATCTAGTGTGAACTATATCCAACAAGACTAGAATTCCTAATCATTAAATTGGAAATTTAAGCCAAGTCTTCTACTTGGCTGATGTATTTCGGTAGTATATAGAATATTATTAAAAAAAACTTCTTATATATATATTTATTTGTTTGTTAATTTATTTATTTATTTAATTATATTATTATCTTATTTTATAAATATTTATTTAAGAATCTATTTATTTATTATTTATCAATATATTTTTTTCTTCTGTGATACACAAATGAACAAATTAAGTCAGTTTTCTGCTCCCCACTTCTCTCCCACTCTCTATGGAAACATTTTAAATGTATATTTAACTAGCAGAAAGTCCCCGGCATTGCCCGGGCACCCGAGGCAAAATTCTTTTCATGCAATATCTTGCAAATAAAATTAAAAATTAAGAAAAAAAAATTGTAAGAAAAATGATTTTTCATTCATTTTGTCGTTCTGTAACTTTCCAATCGATAATAATAGTCGAGAAGCAAAAAACAAAAAAAAATTGTTTGTTTTGGTTTTAAGATGTCAAAATGACACTTCAATTTATCGTCTTTCATTGGAAATAATAACATAACATAATAACCACCTGTAAGTAAGGAAATGTTATTGGCTGAGTTCATGAAGATAGGTACAGCATTAGTTTTCTTATTTTTTTTTAACAAACGAACTTTTCTTCATTTTGGGACTCTTCGCTTTCCGGAGGCTGTTTTTTTGCTTACAATATGTAAATATAATTAAAGGCAAGTTCTGCATTCGTCGAAAAAAAAATTTTGAGATAACAATTAAACATGACATTACGATGATAGCTAAGACAAAAAAAATGGTCTAAAAATTCTGTTCGTCTGTATGTTAGTATAGCCACTTACAGTCCAAAAGGGTGGTCCGAATACCTCCAAACTTGGTATAGAGTTTTTTTTTTGTGAAACTGCCATTATGTTAAAGCTCATTTTTCTCGAAAATGGTTCTAACGATTTTGATTTTAAAAAATCAGGGTATTTTTTTCAGTATGAATTATTATATGGTTGGAAAACAAATTACCAATAATAGCTAAGAACGGTAAAATATTTTTTTGCAAAACTTAGCTTTTTTTAGGGTGAAATAGGCTAAGCGCAAATAAACAGTACTTGTGAAAGTAAAAATTTCGGGACTCTGAAAGTTTACACACTGGCCACTGACGCTAGGGAATCCTTGCAGATATAAGCTCAGTTAATAGTCTAATTTCAATATTCTCAACAAACTATTCATTTACAACATGGTGCCAAAAACACGCGACTTTACGCTGAAACGGAAGGAATATTGCATGAATTAACCGGCGCCTGTAACAGTGAAAATACAAGATTTCGCGATTGTATGTGTTTACCCACTAAAATAAATTTTCCTTGCAAACTTGAAAAAATTGATAGGTCAGTACGAAACCTAAGCAACCTTTTTGCTTTCATGGAAATGGCGACGGTCAATTCATGTATGAGTATAAGCCCCGCATAAATTACAGAAAAGGAACACGTCGATTGTCAAATTTCTTTCATCGAAATCTTCGGAATTTTTTATGCTGGGGCCCTGTTAGCGTGAAACTCAAAATGTCGGGTCTTTAAAGGTTTAAAGTAAGACCGCACTAATGCGACACTCTCCGACACTATGCATAATTTTTTTCAATCCGCACTGGAATTTCAGCGTATTTCGTCTTCGCTATCACCGTAATGTCATGTTTGATTATTATCTCAATTTTTTTTCTTCAAAGAATACATAACTTGCCTTATATTGTACTAACTATAATCGCATGTAAAATAAAATGCACGACTGGATCGCACGAACTTGCTCCTATGTTTGATCACATTATATGTAAGATTCTTAATAAAACGGCTAAAGATTTTCACTTAATTTTTTGTACATAAAAATTCTTAAACTTTTCTAAAAAAAAATTGGTATGAACATTTTAAACATTGTAATATAAATTCAAAAACTAAATTTCAGAAAAAATTGTCCACCCGTTTTCGAAATATTGAATTTTCAAAAATCAAAAAAAAAACAATTTTTTGAAATTTTTTAAATGCAATCATATTTAGGACTTGAAGGAGCTCTTGTATAAAATTTTGTATCCAAATCCGCTTAGTCGTTTATGAGAAAGTCGAAAATCAATAACATGGTTGTATGGCATGTACCATTAATAACAAAATATTTTAAAAACTTTTTTGGCCAAAATGTACAACATACCCAAAGTAGTACAAACACCAATTTTTATCAAGATGGTAGAAAAATTTGTATGGCAAGTACCGTTATTTTTGGGACTAAAACAACGATTCAAAAATGTATTTTTGACAATCACCTAAAACGCCTAAGTACCAAGTTTGAACCAAATCAGTTCCGCCGTTTAGGCTGTAGATCGTTCTACAGACAGGCAAACAGACAGACGGAATCGCGGGACCGACTTTTTGGTGTTCTCTATGATAATGTCATGTTTGATTGTTAGAAAAAAAAATTCTTTTTTTACGAATACATAACTTGCCTTATAGTACCTTGGCTGTTGCCAAAACAGCAATAAATACAATGTGGACAAATTTTTTTACAAATAGCCATGTAGACCCTATGGCAAAATTCAAAGTATTTGAAGCCACGATAAACAGTTGTTTTTGTTATGGTAATGAAGTGTACGGATACCAATGGTTGGAGGAGTGTGAAACAGTTGAAAGATATTTTTTAAAAAGAATATTTAGACTACCTTCGAACACTCCCAACTATGCGATTTATGTTGAGTCCGGTTTACCGCTAATTTATGTTAGAAATCTGAATGCTAATGCTGATTTTTTGTCTAAAATTATGAAAAGGCCTGATAGCAACTTACATAAAAGAATATTACTTGTTTCTCTTCAGTGCGGCTACATTCCTTTTAGGAACTGGCAAGAACTAGCTCTGGTCCATCACTTTACTTTGAATTTGAGTTCTGAGAATGTAACAGATTGGCAAAATATTTTGTATAACTGTATCGCAGTTGTAGACAAGCGAATGTATCAGAGATACCTTGATAGGGCTAGGGGATCAAACTCTAGGGCTATATATAGAAATTTATATTTCAGTCTGGGCGAGAACAATTATTTCAGAAATGATCTCAATGTTTTAGATATGAGTCTAATCTTTAAAATCAGAACTGAAATTATTGAACCTAATTTCAGACCATATCACACAGACATTAACCCTCTTTGTTCTCTGTGCAATTTAAACCAAAACGAAGACGTCTAACATTTTTTAGGGGTTTGTCCTATACTGCAAGAAATCCGCAGACTTTTCTATAGCAAGAGTTATTTGACGTTCGAAGAATGCATCAGTGTTCTGAATGGGGAATGTATTTATAAATTTTGTTTTAGCTAAACTAAAAGCCCATTTTCACTTTTGAAATTATTCAAAACCCTATTTTTTTTGGCTAAACTAAAAGGCGCTTTCATAATTGAAATAAACTAGAACCCCATTTTTGTTTTAGCTAAACTTAAAGCCTATTAAAGATGTTGCAGTTTTTTCACTTAACTCATTTTAAATATTTATATTCCGTAAATCTGTTAAATTGTAATCTTTAATTTATGTAGCATGTATTATCTATATCTATATTTCCTTTCATCAGAAATAATAAAAAATAAAAAATCTGATCTTTTGCAGCTTAAACTTATTACAATCTTGCTTTCGCATGTTTCTTAAAATAAAAATCCAATGTTTAAGATCATTTTTTTCTCTTTTTTTTTAAATAAAATTTTGTTTCTTTATCTATTTAAATTTTTTTATAAACAAAAGTATTTCAAAAAATTTTACTAATTTCATTATTCTTATCTGATTTAATTGTGTAAGCTCTCAAAAGTCAAATTAAAAAATCCGCAGACGGCTTATAGCCATGCTTTAAAATATTTATAAGAATTGTATATATGTATTATTTTATAATCAATAAAAAAATTAATTTAATGTAATCTAATCTAATCTAATAATCGCAAGTAAAAACGAAGGCGAAGGGTATCAGAATGAAGAATAGTTCGCTTGTAAACAAAAATACAAATAATAAATCTTCTTTGTTAAATTTAATAAGAAAACTAATCCTGGTTAAATAAGCGACAAAATAAATGATACATCCTTTTCCTTACAAATTTTGTTTCTCAATTTTTTATTTCACTTGGAAGATATTGCATTAAAAGACTTTTGCCTCGGATGCCCGGGCAACACCGGGGACTTTCTTCTAGTTTGGAAATAAAATCCATAATAGCAGCGGAAGTAAAGAAAACAAAAACCAATTTGGATATAAAATCCATGGAAACAGCAAAACGTAAACAAATAAAATATAAATTTGGATATTTTATTTCAAAATCAGGGTAAATTTAAGAGGCAAGTGCAAATATTTGTGAATTAAGCATATAAAACATAGCTTATATATTAAATTTAATAGCCTATAAGCTGGCCAAATGACAACAAAAGATGATACAATCATTTTATGGCGTGTCAAATGGTAAGTCGTCAGTTTATCTGTCATATACAGACAAACTCACATCGAAACAAAATCACACTTTTATATATTAGTATTGGAGTAGAGTTGAAGGCTTTTTATAGTAACACTTTTCCTTCATAATGTTAAAAAAAATCTGTGATATAAATTGAATACTAGTTATGATATTTCCAGCAGTTAAAAGGTAGGATATAACCCACCATATCTCTGTAAATTGTGCAATGAAGAAAAAAGAGTATGTGTACTTATGTACACGCGCTAGAAGTGAAACTTCCCTAATCTGAAACAATTTTTTCTTTCATAATTCTATATCAGCTAAAACATATTTCCGTTTACTGCGGGCCAGTTGTACACATGTTGTTTAAATATTTGAACAGTGATTCTGGAATTTTATCTTCTCAATCCAAATCAGTTCAATGATAATTCCAGATGCAAGTATGTAAAAGAAGTCTCATACATTTTAACTCATCGTTGAACCGCAGTTCATCCACCAAAATCGGCAGTTAAATTTACTGAACCACTGATCAAATATTTGAACCACGTTTGTAAGTGGACCTGTCACAAAAATTTACTAGTTATATAATCGTTACACAAGTGACAATGGCCGAAAAATGTATCGGAGATTTGGCAAAAGAAATGATTCACAATGCCCAAGAAAGTAAGACGAGATTCACTGTAACCATTTCGAAATTCAATGGGATGAATCTTTTCACAACGAGATTTAAGAAAATAATATTGATGCTAACTGATTTTCAATTACTTTATCTATTAATTAAACGTAACGTGACGACATGAATTGTGTATACTCCTCATAGTTGGACAACATGAATCATAGAAAACAAGATTACGACATTTATTTTTTGTTTTATTTAATGACGTCACCCGGGAAAAAAATCCATTAATCCACATCTGAGAAACAACAACCATTTCTAATTTTTTTTTTTCACATGTCGTAATCTTGTTTTCTTTGATTCATGGTTTGACACAATCGTATCGTTTTCATATCACATCCATTGTGGTTAAAAAATAAACAATTCTTCCAAATGCATGGGAGTACTGTTTCGGATTTGACAGCGGACTTAGGATTTTATGTATAAGGCAATACTGGTCTACGGTTGTCAACATGACAGTTTAATTTATTTGTTTTTTCTAGTTTGTATTTTTATTTGAGTTAATTTGTTTGTTCAATTTAATAGTAATTAATAATGAAAACGTTTAATTTAAAAAGTTCCAAGTGATATTTGGAACAGTGTTTCTTGTTTTACTAAAAAAAAATTTAAGAATTAGACTGTTTGTGTGTTTTTTTAATGTTTTTTAAAATTAATGATGTTTGCCTTTCCGAAATTTTTTACCCCCGGTAAAGAAGTGTCACTTCAAAAAATATAAGAATTTAGTATCCAAATCTATGCAATAAACTTAACATTTTAAAACTGTTATACCTCATAAACTGTTAAATTTAAATTCCGATAGCCAATTAAATATAGAAATACATATTTTTCTATTTTTAATAAAATCAGAATGGTTCCATATTTAACAAGCCACCCTATGCATCAAATTTAGAATGTACACTAATGCTCAAAAATTCTCAACAACAGAAATTTGCCTTTATCAACATCTAAATTATTCAAGTATCTGCCTATTTGTTTCAATCCAATCAGATATTTGAATTTTTATATTTTGTTTGGATTGAAGTGGAATTGGAATTTGAATTTCGAGAATGTATCTGTGTGTGATGTTTAATTTGTATACCTTGTCCCATATAGTTACACGCTACACTTCAATAGAGTACGAGAGCCGAATCAGCAAATATAGAAATCCATCATAATGAATCGGAGATGGTTGTAGCTTTCGCAACGACAAAACAAAAAAACTTATTAAACTCTGATATTGAAAATTGAATTTGTTTGTTTGTTCAAATTAATTTCAACAACAAAACTTTCAGTTATAGATACTTCTTATATATAATGTTCCTAAATACATACGTGTATGAAGGTGCTTATTGTATCATTTTCGATACCTGTTCTATCTACTAATACTTTTGCAACATTTGTTTCTTGGTGATTTGGATTTCATTATTTGCTCACGTGTAACTTAACATTACCAGAAATAAGCAATACCAGAGAAGCAAGATTTGCATTTCAGCTAGTATGGTTACCAGTCGGTGGAAAATGTATGTATACAACAAAAAATTTAAGTATTTTTTTTTTGTATTGAATATTCAAGGAATGATAATAAATTAAATTAAAGTTTGTTTTTATAAAATATGGCCATACAAAAATAACGATAGATATTATTGAAAAAAATAAATAAATATTTTCTTTAATAATCAAGCAACTGATAAAAATGTTACATTTTTTCCGAGGAACCGAAAGCCTCAATTTTCGGGAACCAATGGAATTTCGTTTCCCACGGAATATTTTCTTCCCCCGAAATTTTTCTTTCGATCGTGAGTCTCTCACAGAATAAATTTTTCTCGAGAAAAAAATCGTACGAAATGACAGTTAAATTCCTTGGAAAAGTATATTCCTGATGCCAATAAATTCCGAGGGAAACTTTTGAGCATCATTCAACATCCCAGGATTCAAATGAGAGAAAAATTTCCAGGGAAATTTTTATTCACGATAACCCCAATTTTTGCCTTTAAGGAAATTACAAACCTACTGAAACGGATTCGACCGACGCACGGTTAAAACAATTTGCAAAAATACGTCTAAATTTATAATGCCGCATTGGGGATCTTTTCAATTATATTAACAGAGGCTTTATATACCTCTATATATAGCTAAATCTTACCCGAATGAACAAAGAAATGAAACTATCGGGATCGCGAGTACTACAATTTCAGGAAAATTCAAATAAATCAAAAGCTACCTGAATTTTCTATTAAGAGGAAGACAACCATCAATTAAATAAAAAAGATACCCAGAAAAATAAAACACTATTTATATTTCTTGTTTTCGGAACAGAACTACCGATCGCCTCATTTGACAGCTACATAATATATTCAGCTATGTGGCTGAACAGTGTCCCCGTTGATGAAATCCGACGATCATACTTAGGTACTTGCCCGCATTACCCAGGCTATACTTTTTTATCATGAATTCGTTGACCGCTAGTTTCACTACCAGGGGCAGCGAATACGATGAACGCATCCAGCCATTTTCCTCCTTTTTTCTATAATTTTTAAGAGAAGGTAAAAAGAAAACAGAAAGTGGCAGAAATTAAGAAAATTTAATTTCGTAAGAACAAATCATATATGTCCCTTCCAAATTACTAATAAAAACCCAATAAAATAAAAAGGAAGTATCGACAAGCGGAAAAGAGTAAAATTGACCGTTATTTCCCTACGGTTGATTACGTACAAAAGAACTTCGTGGGCTTTCGTCAAAATAAAAAGGAAATGGGAATAAGAAGTTAGCGTTCAATTTTTTATAGTCAATCCTAAAAAATATGTATAAGGGGCGCTTGGCCATTCTCTATAGAGCGATATGTTCTCCGAACTTTTCGTTGTTGGATGTTTGCAAGCGTTTCACACCACCTCTCTGATTACTCCATGATTCGACTTCAGTACAGTCGGTTCACGGTCTGTCATAGGTTTTCGCTATGGATCAACCATCAACTTCCGTAATTAAATGTGTTTCTGCTAAGTACTGAGAGAGCGTACCGATGCGATGGCTGATGGACCCTACTATCTCTCAGTAAATTGACGAAAATACCTGTATAGAGGTAATAAAAGGTAAAACAAGGAACACGGATTAGAAAACAATTTGGGCCACATTAAATTTTTCGTGACAAATAGTCGTCGTGAATTATTGAGAATTCAATAAAATGAAGACGAGAATGTAATTCAGAGTGAAGCACTTTTAAATGAACTCCAAATTATTTCTTTTGAAATATAGTTCCTCAAACAAAACACACCAGTCTTCAAAAACAAAAATAATATAAGCATATTGTTTGCGTTTTCTTCAATTATAATTTCTTAAGCTCTTGTCGAATCCATGAGATTTTTGCTTATTTTGCTCATAAACTAATAAACTTAAAGACCCGAAACCTCTGCTTTCATTTGAAATTTGCTTACAAGCTGAAGCACGCACACAAATAACTTTTCTGTTCCTCTTCCAATAGACACATTGATAAAACCGCACACAAGGATCTTTTCTGTTCCTCTTCCTATAGACAGCCCTAGTAATTTGTTTTTGTTTTGTTTTTCGATTTCACATCTATTCATGGATAGAGTTTCAAAGGTACAAATACATCAATGTAAACAAATGGGTTTTAGGTGGTGAAACGTACGAAGGTTTCCGATCTTAGTATGGCTTATTTGTGATTTTGCTGATTGACTCACTTTTAAATTTGTCGTGCTCGTGATGTTAATGTAATTAGGGAAAATGTTTTCCTTTTTGCATGCGGTATTAAACCAAATATGGTTGCACGTTCACTTGAACTGTAGAAGTCGTTTGTATAGCATAATTAACTTGTGTGTATCTGCAGTTTATATATACTCAATACATATAACATATTTACAAATGTCAAAAAGTAATGTTCACTTTAGTTTTTTGCACTCTTTTGGGCGTGTTCAGCTGCAGTTTATCCAGAAAATAGTTTTAGTATGGTCCTAATTAAAATTTTTTTTAAATTAGTAAAATTTTAGTAAAGTGTTTTAATATTAGCAAACTGTTCAGTAGTATCATGCTAATAAATTAATATCAGGCCGTTTAAAATTTTGCGCCAATATTGTTTATAAATTAAGAAGATAATCTATGCGCTGGATAAACTTACACTACACTTTTTTTGTAAATATTCAAAGGATAAGTTTTATATCCTTGGAAATATTTTTTCCCACAGATGTACAGAATCCAATAATTATGGCTCTAGAAAGTTAGTGGAATTTGTTGAGATCATTGGCTCTTATATCTAATGGCGTGGCTTAAATGCCTGAAATTATTAATTTTAATACCTACTACATACATTAGATTTTTAATGATAAATATTATTCATCGCGGTTTTTGATGACAAATTTGAATTCCTAACTTAACGTAGGTAAATCGGAGAGTAGGTATCATTGTCACATACGTAATAAGAGAAACAAATTAATGAAAAACTTCTGTATGTAGTTTTATATGTGCAAACTCCAACTTTACCTGTTTAAAAGATAATCTGATCGTCCAGACGAAAACGTTTTAAACAAAAAGCAATTAATTATATTGTATTTCCCAAGTATTAGTTACAAAACATGTACATATGTTAATGAGTAAATATATAAATTTAGGTAGATATATAAAAACAAACTGAACAAACTAAAGAATTCCAACAGAAATCCACAATAGTGGTAACCATGATTTAAGTTGAAGTATAGTAGAGTAGGGTTAGCGGGCAAGTTTCAATCTTTTCTTTCGTCAGTCGTGCCGAGGTAGTTCTTCCATTCGAAAGTATCTGTTGGATGCACTCGTGCTGTGCTCACGATCACGATCACTGAAGTAGAAACTCCTTCCTGGCTGTGGCTGGGTAGCTAGTAGCTGGTAGTTTCATAGTGAAATGAAACATTCGATCGGAATGGGATTAAGAGTGTTGGCACTGTTATTTGAATTTTGCTGACGCATATTCAGTGAAAGTAAAGCTTTTTTTTTGTTCAACTTCACCAAATCGTGAATAATTCAAATTGAAAAGTATCTCTCATCTAAGTGATTTTGTTTTATTGTTGTTTGATAAGATCGAACAAAAAGGGTGTAAATTTGTGTCAGCAGCTGCACGCGTATTGGTGTGTTTTTACCTATAATAACCACTCAACGAGTTTCCCTTTGTGTGTGGTTTTAAATGTGAAATTTTGTATCGCAACTTCTGTCGAGTCGATCGATACTGCTGTGTTGTGCTTGTGCGATCGTTTACGGCTTAGCACCTGAGTGTAATTCTTTATTGACGATCGTCTGTCTGTCCCAGGTAAACGCAGACCTACACAGTCAAAGTTACTTTTCACCTTTCTGCGATAAAATTAACTCATACCAGTGCAATTGTGTTCGTATCAGAATCGGTTGTGTGTCGCAAACCTGGTTTTTCTTTAAAGTGATCGATAAATTTGAAAACGAAAAACAGTATTTTTCCTTAAAGATATAACGCATTGAACTGCAATTCGGTGACTAACAAAAAAAAGACTACTTTCTTACTTTGTGACGTTCCTACAGGTGTTCATATTTTGCAACCTAGTGCCGCATACTACCTACCTAGTATCTGGTTATATAAGGTATATAATATAAGTCGGTCATTATATTCGCCGCATACATTTACAAAACAGCATTTTGTTTTATTTATTTTACATCTACATCATTCCAAAGGATACGCGCCTGATCATAACAACGACAATTACCAACAATAAGAACAAAAAAGAAACAAAATGCTTAAAGCCAAAACAACTTCGGACAAGGGCGATACTCTTCTTGGGAAGAGTCTGGTCCCAATCATTGACCTCGCGCACTGTGGTGAGTTGGAGTATTCTTTAAATACTTATTAAGAGTAAATTCATGTAACTTTCCATAGTTTGTTTGTAGTGACTTAGTTCGTGAAGTTTTTCTTGTTTTACATATATTTTGAGGGAAAATACAAAACTGAAAGGAACACGATCACAAACTATATATAAAACGTGACACCCCTATTATTTGTATTCCAATAAATGAAAAGAAAAATACCTACTAGCTACTATCTTCCTACCCATGTCAACATTTATCAATTTTATTATAATTCAAGAAGGGTTTATGCAATTATTTGAGTACATATATGTGTATGTATGAATGCAAAAAGGCGCCGCAACCGATAGGTGTTGTATGTACAGTGCTGTTTGTTATTTTTTTTTTTTAATTATTATTTCGTCGAATTTTTTTGACAAATTATTTGAAATCCACGGACCATTGCCCATTCAACAAAAAAAAAAAAGCGATGACTCGAATTTGGCTTTCTTCGCTTTAGGTTATTTTCTTTTGAAACATGGCGGAAAATATGCTTCCAGTTTTTTACTAGGGCAAGTTTTGCATTAGAAAAAAATCGAACACAATATTTTAATCAAACTTGACATTGCGATTATAGGGAAGACTAAAAAAGTAGGTCGAAAACGGCTCTAACTATTTTCATAAAAAAATCTGTCCACTAATATGGGTATAGTATAATCTGCATTTTGGTTAAAACATTTTTTTTGCATATTTTGTTATTAACGGTGTATGCCATACAACCACTTTCTTGATTTTCTACTTTCTCAAAAACGACTTGGCGGATTTCGATAAGAATGTTTATATATAATGTCCTTCGACTCCTAAATAATACTGCATACCAACATTTCCAAAAAATAATTTTTTGGTTTTTGAAAATTCAATATTTGGAATTTTTTAAATTCGGTTTTTAAATTTATATTGTAAGATACTTAAAATTATCTTACCAGTATTTTTTGAGAAAAAAATTATTCTGCATATAAAAAAAATAAATAAAAATCGTCTTTAGAAATATATTTAGTTGTTTTTACTAAAAAATATTGTGCCTGCGATGTGTCGAACCTGAAACATAAGACCAAGTAAGTGCGATCCATCAGTCGTGCATTTTATTTTAAATTAATAGCGACAAAATCTAAAGGTAATACCCATTTTTACTCCAAGTCTTCGTATTACCATATTAGGGTGATTAAAAACATTTAATGGAGTTGTGTTTTTATTTTGGTTATCATTTTGTTTGTTTTCAAATGTTAATTTTTAGGTATTTTGTTGAAAATCACTTTCATTTTTTTGGAATGCAAATTCTGGAATGGGGTCAGATACGAAGTTTATTGTAATTTATGTAAATTAACCTCTTAACATCAAAATTAAACGCAAACTTCTTAAGAGATAAAGACCGCATACAAAAGTATGTCAATATCTTGTCAGGATAAGGATAAGCTGCATTAAAAAAAAATGCACAAATGGTTCGCACGTACTTGTCATCACATCATAAGAACAATCAGCTCTATCACAAATTCCATCGTAATAATTCCCCGCACGGACAGTTACGCCCCGATCTACGACAAACAGCTTTCACAAAATCCGAGTGGAATATTCTTATTTTCGAAATCAGCGGTGTATGCCAAAATGAAGGGATAAATAGCAATACCGTGCTATTTTCAATTTTAATTAAGCTTATACACATGATTATGTGAACATTTAAAACAATCTTGTAGTCCAAGGTTGCCTTTTACAATTTCCCAGAAATTTTCAATTTCTTATTTTTCCAGTTTCTTACAGCCTTGGGAGGCCAGGTCGCCTATATTGCTAATTAGAGACTTTCATATTGAAATTCAAAATCAAATATTATTCATAAAACCATAGAATTTGTAAAAATACTTACATTTTTCTTTAAAATAACTGTTAACGACGCATTACTTTCAGTGTCCGACACAAATAGTTGGTCGTAGAAAAAGTCTGTTTCATTTCATTCCATTCGAATTCAGTGATACCAATTTCTACTAACTTCGAAAATCGTAAGCGAATTTTTCACTCCGAATCCACTACGATGGAGTTTGTGATAGGGCTGAATATTTTTAGTACAAACAGCCAAATATTTTTAAAGATGATATTTTTATACAGAATTTCTTAATTTTTTTTCGAAAACAAAACGTTGGTAGGCAATTCTAATACATATATTAAATACTCATTATTAATTTATTATTAAAATATTTACAAAATTTGAAGAAAAAAAATTGTTCACAGTAATATTGAGTTTTCAAAAAAAAAAATAATAATAATTGTTTGTTTTTCAAAAATCCAAAAATATATTTTTCGAAAATTTTGGTACACAGTATAATTTATAATTAGTAGGACCTCCTAAATATAAATATTTCAATAGAAATCCATTGAACCGCTAATGAAAATTCGAAAATCAAAAAATGGTTCTATTTCAGGTTCCTTTAATAACAAAACATTTAGAGCCGATTTTTCGATCACCAGATAAACATCCAGTTAGTTCCCAGAGGAATAAACTTACTTTACTCTTAAACAGCCAGATAACAACATCGAAGTTTTCAATCAAGAAAAAACAATCTAAAGAATAATTTAATTTGAACGTCACTTTTATTTGGAATATCGAACTGTTCATAGAAATTAATTTCTGTTTAACGTTTATTTCAAAGCAATAATTTTTCAAAGTGTTTTTGACATCGAAAATAGCTATTTATTTTATTCCTCAGATAACTCTTTATTCCGTTCTAAAATGAGCAGATAACTTTATTCCTAGATTAAGTTGTATCTGACTGTTGAAAAACTGATTTTTGCTCATCTCGAGAATATGTACTAAATGACTGCTTAACTGAATATTGAAAAATTGGCCCTTAAACAATTTGTTAAAAGAATTGTTGGAGCCGTTTTCGGACAACGAATAAAGTAATACGATTTATAAGGGACACAAAAAAATAAGGCACACCATTTATTATTTGGGTGTGGCCGTGGCGAGATAGTTGTGTGCTCGCCTGCCAACCTCTTGGTCGCAGGTTCGATTCCTGCCGTTGTCCGTGTCTTCTTATATTTCATTAAAAACCAATTCTCAAAAATTGTCATAAAGTGAGTTACTGGCTTACTCATTACATGCTGTTCAGGCATAACACTAACAACATGTGATTGAGTAAACTAGTATACTTATAAATATGAGAGCGTAACAAATAAAATAATGCAAATTATAAGAGACATAAATAAATAAGACATGGTAATTTTCTCCGCATTAGTTTAGCCGCCATCACTGCAGATAAATTTGAGACAACAACCAGCTCTAGTCTCAGAACATCGCGCCACACATCTTTCCTATCTTTCTTTCTCTGCTTTCACTGGGTGCCCGCGCTGTGTTAAAAACATATAAAGGGTATTCATAATCCCTTGAGCGCGTGCAAAGTTATAAAAAAAAAACAAAAAAAATCCGCATTAGTTTAGCCGCCATCCTTGGATATACAAATTTAAGACAACCATCCCCCAGCGTCTCAGAACATCGTGCCACACATCTTTCCTATCCTTCTTTCTCTTCCTTCACTTCACGACCACGCTGTGTTGAAACATTTAAAAGGGTAATCGTAATCCCTTGAAGGGCGTGTAGATTATTAAGAAAAAAACAAATGAATTGTGTGCGAAAACAGATTGCAAATAATCTGCTACATTAGCGTAATTAGCGTACTTGATTTGAGCATTGAAAACCGTATTCAAAAATCATTTGAAAACAATTTATGTTATGCTACGTTTCAACCAACAACTTAACTGAAATCTAAATATATTTGCTATATACAAATGTATATTTCGTTATCCTTATTTTACAAATTATTCTTATATAATCTTCATAGGATTACAAATCGATATTCTTGCTGAACGCGTTCATTGGTTTGATTTGTTTCACACAAATGTGTCACATTAACTGAGAATTGTAAAACCAATACCAAATGAAGATAACTCATTGGTCAACAATCAATAAAGTTGTTTTATGTTTGACTATACCTATATTCTAAACTAAGGGTGTTAATAGGGTTGTTCGTTGAACTTTACCCAGGATCCACCTATGTTTTTTTTTGACAACCCCAAGAGCTGTCCAAAAAAAACCTGGTGTTTCGGTTCTCAAAAAACAGCCGAGGGTCTCGTGGGCCATAATGTTTACGTTATTGAAAAGCAAGTTATGTAATCCAATAATTAAAACTTAAGATATGTTTAAATTTAATTCCTCAGCTTAGCATTTGCTTTGGCCCTATGCACAATACACAACTTCAAACGTCTCTATTTTCTATGAAAATAAATTTGAGTATGCTTTAAATTTTCATTTTAGAAATAACAAATTGCATTAAAAACGCTAATCCCCAACAAAACATATGTTTCATATTAGCGATGAGCAATGTTAACAAAACATCGATGTTAAAACAAAAAATCGATGCTTCAATATCGATGTTAAAGGAAGGAATTAAGGAAATTCGTTAAAAACACACATGTTTTCGATTCTATAATTATTAACATAAGATAATTATTTTCTCAATATCTATCATCCCTACTTCAGATCTCATGTGACTTTGACAGTTTATTCATTTCTCTCAACTTGCCCGCCCAAAAACCTATATCGACTTAAGGGTAATTTCAGGGCGACCCTAGGTTCCAAAACCCACAGAATTTGTTTACCTGGGTGCCTTCAGGTTTGTCAAAAACGCTTAAGGGTGACCCTGGGACGACTTAAGGGCTCAACGAACAAACCTAGTACTACTTTTTCTCTGGCCGGTAATCTCGTAAACAGATTATCGCTTTTAAATATAAAACAAAACAAGCAAATATAAAACAAAACAGCAAATGATGTATCATTTTCTCGTATAATGAATGATTTAAATGATATTCATTTGATTACATTTAAATTTGTATGGAAAATCTTTAAGATTTATAGGAGATTTAGTTAAATATCTGCTTAGTGCACTATAACATTCCGTTGTGAACGAAGTTCTAAAAGATATCGTAGCTCAGTCCATCACTATTCTTTAACTAAAAACCAATCACAACAAAACAATAAAGAACCTTCACAACAATAAATAAAA
Source organism: Philhelius pedissequus (assembly GCA_910595825.1). NCBI lineage: Eukaryota > Metazoa > Arthropoda > Insecta > Diptera > Syrphidae > Philhelius > Philhelius pedissequus. Next base: position 9,421,542 of record OU343161.1, on the reverse strand, counting down.
CACAAGATTTAAAGTGGAAAAAATATTAAAAAACCACTGTCCTTATTTTACCATCACCCTTCTCGACCATCTCTCTTAGTCGACTGAATATAAAAATTAATACAAAAGCTCTTTCCGATAAGTTTCTTTCGTTAGGTTTGTATACCTATTATATAACAAGCTCTATACATCGACCACAGAGTTACAAATACTCATGCGGTTCGATACAAAGATTATGACGAATATTCGTTCATTTTGACCTTTCGTTCACATTGATTTTTCTTATTTGTTAGGAATGTAATGTCGTTTTTGGTTGGTCGTCCGGAGACTTCCGAATGCTTCCGAGCTCTCCTGAAAGTGTTCGATTGGTATCAAATAACAGTTCTTCTAATGGAAATATAGAAATTCGATTATGGTTGTGAAGTCAGAATTAAAACCAGAATCACGCACACACTCATCCATATTAAATGTCAAAATCGAATTCAATGTCGTGTCGCAAGTGTTGTCAAAATAAATTAAAACAAATGTGCGTTTAAAATTTCCCGCCTTACACATCCACGCATACTAGGGCTTCCAATCCATCAAAACCCGGATCTCGGTATTCCGAGATCCCGCGGTCATTTTCCTGTTCCGCATTGTGTGGAATTATGGGTACGGGATCCCGCGGGAATTACGGGACCGTGAAAAAAGAATGTATATATACGCAGTCGAAGTCTTGTGTCGTCAAGACGCTAATCTCATTACCACTTTACCACTTAAGCTACGCTCAATTTTATGATCAAAAAAATTGAAGATAATCATTCAGCGTTAGCTTTAGAACTAGTTTCATCCTTGTGTTGACATATTTCACAACGTAAAACAAACACTTCTGATTTATCTCCAAAATACGTCTCCCAGCGAAACATTTAAACAGAAAAGAAATTAAACGACTTTACACTGACATGACAATGAAGTTCTGCATTTTAAATTCATTTGATACTGAGAGCAATGATAACGAAAAGTCTGTTCCAGTTGCAAACGACAATGAAGAGGTGTCGTCATCTGATTCCGATGTGACGTTGCAACAGTAGTTGGAGTTAACTACGAGTATAGCATCAGCATGCCTTAAAAGGAATACCGCCAACTAGTGTGGAAGATGAAAGAGCCTTTTCTGCCGCTGGGGCTATATATCTTTGGTGCCTGGTCGAAAGGGGTTAAGTCAGAAATAATTGTTTTCCGCAAAATGAGATCTAAGATTGAATATTTATTTGTAAATTCACATATTGCTTTTTCAAAACTGCAGAATAATCATCAAAGCGGTATTCTGTAATAACATTAAGCTACTGGCAACAAAATATGAGTACCCGATTTTCTGATGACTTATCTCCTTAGAGCCATCTCGTTTTTGTGTACCTGTTTAAATTACGTTTTTTCTAGGGGCTTAAGTCAAGAAAACAAATCTTTATGTACATAAATAACACAATTTAATTTAAAAATATACTTTAAAACAATAAATAATAAGTATTAACATTTCATTCTGGTCATCTTTTAACAAATCCGAATTATTATCTGGTGCCTCTTCCGAAGTTGCTAAATATTTGTAAAAGTCATAAAAAACAGGTGGAACTAAGGTTAAAAGTGAACACAAATTCATTTTGGATTTGAACTCGTATTTTTTTAGGACATTTACGAAATTTATTATTATTATCTTTTGTTAAACTTAGAAATGTGTATCCTTTCTATCGCAACCGACTATACTAGATGACTTAAGCCCTTAGGGGCAACAAAATTTTTGAATTATAAGATAACTTAAGATTTTAAAATAATTAAATACAAGGGACTTAAGTCCACTTACACCTTTTATACCAAACAAATCTGAAAACGTTCTGACTTAGACCCTTTGTACCGAAATATTTCTAAAGGAAGGAGTAACGCTAGGCTTTTGCCGGTACGACCAATTGATATAGAAAAAAATATGACTTAAGTCCAATAAAAACCGAAAAACCGAGTTTTTTGGCTTAACCCCTTTCAATTTTCAATTGAATGCTGACCAAAACACTAAAAATTAAATAAATTAATTTGAAAACACTGTTTATGTTTCATATCTCTATAAATTAAAGGTGTAATTTGATAATAAAACTAAAATAAAAGTGGAGGTGTGTTGATTCAGTCATAGTTTTATTTACCTTTAATTTCTATAAGCGGGGTCCCGTAATTATCGGGCTCCCGCGGGATTGAAAATTCCGATTCCCGCAAATATACCCATATTGAATATAGGCTGCGGGATTGAAAGCCCTAACTCATACGTTAAACTTCAGAATAGCGAATATAGTGCGCGAACAATTTATTCGTTGAATTGTGGATGGTATGTGGAACGCGAATAGAGTTTGACTGTTCGTAATAATCAGATGCAATTTGCGTCGACTAATATTAGGGGTATTCACAATTCGGTGCAACTGGTCTAGTATCATTGTAAAATTGCAAAAGTGCAACTTTATTTTGCACCACAACAACAACTTACACTGACTAAGATTTTACAACAATTTTGCACTTTTGCTATGCCCTAACCCTATTGCAATAGAAAAATACAATGGTGCAAAATTTGGTGTCGTTGACAGTTTGACAGCTGTTATTTTCTGTCAGAAATGGTTGTGTTCAAACTGATTTTGCATTTTTACTCCAGAGTTGCAATGGAATAGAAAAGGTGCGTTCACGATTTATAGAAAAAAATTAAATTTCGCAATTTTACACCTTTTGTTGCACCGGATCGTGAATACCCCTATTTTTTTCACAAATATTTTTGAAAAAAGGTTGTTTCATAAATTCTGTGCACACCACTGTTTATAACGAACATAATGCCATTTGGAATAGGTGTGCCATTTGACGGCTATTGTGTTAATTGATCGAATCAAAAGTTTATTTTCAAATTAGGTATAGCGGTTGGAATTTACGTGATAAGAAAATAAGCCTCGCTTTAGTAAAAAAAAAAAAAAAAAAATAAAAACAACAATATCAAAATAACGTGCTTAAAATTCTACAAGATCCAAGATAATTTATATTAGATGGAAGTACAAGCACACATTCATTCATCATGATTTTTGTTTTTATTTACCTACAACTGGGAGCTGTGTTAAAAAAAATCTACCGACTTTTGCCAAAGTCGAATAAGGGCAACATTGAGTAAATTATACATATTTTATTTATATAGGTACCTAACTATCTAAATACTGGCAGGTGGCATGGACATCACATATGAATTATTTTAAAAAGATTTGTTTATCTATAATTAAACTCAATAATTAGAAGTATATAAGTACCTGCTATCTTCTAACACGAGTTTCGATGTATTTATGTGTGTGTGGATACCTATAGTTAAGTTATACAAAAGATATAAAAAATCTACTTACCTACATAGGTACCTAACTTACCTACATACATAATAGTTCTAAGTATTGTGGAACTGCAATTTGCGGCGGGTATTTTTAGCCTTATAACTGCCTTAATAAGAATTTTAAAAATTAGTCACTAAAGTGGTTGTCGCAATGATTATTTTTTTCTTTGGTTCATAAAAAATTCTTGCAATTATTACTGACTATTTATAGCCGTTTTTATAATAAAAGGTCTTGTAAAAGTAAATACCGCAATTTTTTTTCCTGATGTTGCAATGATGTTGATAATGGATTCAATGGAAAAGAAGAGTCTTCAGTTTGTTAATAAAAAATAATAAGTAGATTATGAAAGGGTTATATGTATAGGTACTTTATTTATTTCCTTCATGACCTTTTTAGCTTAATATGGACTAATCAGTGTGATTTAGGTCTTTTCTTGCTTAATTTAATTTGAAGGCATTTCTTTCGTGTTTATGAACGTATTGCTTTGGATCAAAAAAATCAAATAAGTGTACAAAAAAATGTGTCTTATAATTAAAAAATTGAAATCCTTTCTTAAATTAATTAAGGGCTATATTTAATTTAGGATATACAGTAATACCCGGATATTTACCTCTTGCATATGAACTTTTATTTCTTGAGAATCATAATGTTGAAGAGGTTTGCATAAAAACCTTACACTTAACTACTTTTCCCGCTTAATTGCCTCAAAAAGTATTGGCGTTTCCATACAAACTAGCGATAGCAATAAGTCAAATCGCGCCTATAACACATTCTCCGCAATAAGCTTTAAGCGATGAAATTCCTTTTTTCTGAGCTTAAAAAAACACGATGTTGATGATGACGCCTACTTCTTATGAGCTTATTGAGGGAATTTATCAGGCAGGTGTCAAATTGATTTTTTTTGTATTTAATGTTATTGACGCATAATTTAAGACGATTTAATACGATCTTAAAGTATTTTCAGGCACTTGAAAAATCTTAGTAAAGTGCTTTAACGTTAGGAAACTGTTGAGTATTTTTAAAATTTTTGGGCCATTGCATTAAAAAACGTCCTTAAACTTAGTACCTACAACCTTTTGAAATAAAAAAAAATTAAATCTTCATTAATTTAATAACAATTATTATATTTCCAATTCAAATTTAATTTAACTTGCCTTGAAGATTGATAAAATAGATCTATTTATATCTGCCCACTGCCACGCCCACTTAAGTATTTCACGGCTTCTCGGAAATGAATCTATTTCTTAGAAACGATTCAAATAATTTGGATGACATATTGAGTGTGTTCTCTTGTGCAAGAGAAAAGTAAAACAAAAAAAAGCCGCTCACCACCACGCCAACTTTTATTATTTCTTGGCTTCTCGGAAACGTTCTTTAAAGATTTTGATGAAAATTTACGATTTTGTTCTTATGGGCACAAAAAATATTCAAAAATTGGGGCTGGTAACAACACCGAGATTAGGCACTCATTTTTCAGACTTTGTTTCCCCATCCGGAAAAAGGTGACATTTTTAATACTTTTAGTTAACAAAAATATTATCGAAACTTCAAAATCTAGTTTGTTGCCTACCTATGAAGCCATGAACTAAGAAGAATGTATCGAAGGCTGGCTCCGATTTAAATGGATTAAAAAACCTCTACAAAATTAAAATGTTCCCTCAGAAAATTCAAAATTTTTCCGAATTTTTTTTATTGATTCGGAAAAAGTGTACACATTTAGCGACACGTCTTCCAACTCGAGTCGTTTGGCTAGTGTTCACATTTAACGGCCGTCGTACTAGGGCTGGTAAAGAGACGAGACCGATACGAGACTGAAAAGTCTCTTTCGTTGCCAGGACTATCAAAAATGTTTTAAGTAAAATCCACCTGCTGACATGACCATTTATGAAATGTCTTAGTTTCTTGAAAACGTCTCAAACGACTTTAAAGAATTTTTCAATTTTTAATTTCGTAAGATTCGCTCAGTGCCATTTTATCATTTCTTGGTTTCTTGGAAACAGCTCTAACCATTTTGATTAAGTGTTCATAGTGTGGTCTTATTATTGAGGAAATTAGTTAAATCCGTCCACTGTCACGCTTAATTTTATTAATTTTTAGTATGTTTGGAAATGAGACCATTTCCAAATTTGAATGAATAGGTATAATATTTTACAGTTTCAAGTTTATCTAATTAGGTATAATTCAGGGTCTTATCCAAAGGTTTCCAAGAAATTTTGGTTTTTCGCTTTTGATTAGACGCTTCTGATCTTCAAAGTTTTCCGAAAAAACAAGTAGATTTTGACTGATTCCAGTCTATTCTTGGTATTTGCACATACGATACAAAATATTATAAGAGAGAGTTCCATAAACTCCCCCTACAAGGTACAAACAAAGAAGTGGGAAGTTTAGATGTAAAACATGTCAATCACTGTTGAAAAATCTACTCTGATTTAACGTCAGCACAGAGAGTTATTCTATAGAAAATTTGGGAGTCTGTTTTAGTATGAATAATACGTTAAAAATCATAGTAAACGATTGAAGTTTCAGTAAGTTAAGATAAGATGTGTGTTGGGTTGGTTTGGTCAACATAGTATCTGAAAAAAATGTTGCGTTACTCTAATTCCGACAGCCAAATGACACACGAAAATGTATTTGCAGTTCTTTTTTTTTATAAATCTTAAAAAAGTTAATTTGTTTAACTTATATTTAATTATTAGAAGCACCCTTTTCGGAGTCAAAACTTGTACCTAATTAAATGCGTTGATAACTTTCTTAAAACTTAATATTGCCGAAAAAACATTAATTGTTAAATTTGTTTTTTTCCCTTTGATTCAAATTTATATCAATCGTAAATTTGCATATATATCCAACTCGTTTTCTGGAAAAAAAATTGGGGTTATCGTGAACCCTGAGTAGTTTCCTTCAATTCGAATCTTGGGAACGTGAATGATGCTCAAAAAATTCCCTGGGAGATTACAGATAGGGCTAATTAAGTGATTAAATAACTAAAAATTGGATTTTCTAAATGTTCAACTAAGAGCCGATTTTTCAATCTTCAGATAAACATCCAGTTAGTTACCAGAGAAATAAACTTACTTTACTTTTTAACAGCCAGATAAAAACATCGAATTTTTCAATCAAGAAAAAAACAATCTAAAGAATAATTTAATTTGAACGTCACTTTTATTTCGAGTATCGAACTGTTCATAGAAATTAATTTGTGTTTAACGTTTATTTTAAAGCAATAATTTTTCAAAGTGTTTTTGAAATGGAAAATAGCTATTTATTTTAATCCTCAAATAGCTTCTTATTCTGTTCTCATATGAGCACCTAACTTTATTCCTAGATTAAGTTGTATCTGACTGTTGAAAAACTGATTTTTGCTCTATCTGGAGAATATGTACTAACTGACTATTGAAAAATTGGTCCTAAATTAACAATACGTACGAAATAAAATTAAGTATTGAAAGGCCATTAGCCTGCTTTGAACTGTGGCAATTAATGAAACAAAATCACGTTTCGCAATCACCAATTTAAAAATAAGTTGCGTAAACATACACTATACTAAGTACAAAGTGGCATTAAATCAATTTGATAGCTGATTTTTTTTTATTTCTAAATAAAACAATATATTTTTAGAAGATTTAAATTTGAAAAAGAAAAACCAAACATACTGTAATGGCATTGCTTTCCTATTTTGAATGCGAAAACACATAATTATGCCTTTTCAAAAAAAAAAACGATTGTGTGAAACGAAAATGCTTAGAAAATCGAAAAATGACTCTCGCAGCTTTACAATAAATTATAATCCTTTAAAAAGTTACTACGTACTTGATCCTAGGCAGTTTTAGAAACATTTAATTACATTAATAAAGAGCTGAATATTGAATACCAATTAGAATAGAATAAGAGCTTCGAATATCCCTATAAGAATTAAAGCAGTATTACCAAATAACATTCTGTTTCTTGTGAATCGACTCATCAGTAAGCCAAATTAGTTTATCGTTTAATTTACTAACAGGCGATAACGTTGACCATTGAGAATTTGTTTTGAAAAGCGCTAAGAGCTGATCAAGGTGGTGTTAAATAGGATCATTCAAAATATAATTTTTCAGCCAAAGGGCGATTTCTTAAAATCTTGACGACAAAAGAAAAACGATACAGAGAATTGGCGACCTCATCACGGAAAAAACTGACAGAAACTATCGATAACATAGGAGTAATTCATCCACCGGAAACACAATATTGTTATGTAAGCTATTGCAATTACTATTTAGTATTGTTGAAGTTGAGGTCGTTGTCATACCTAAATCAGGTAAATGCTCCAATGTTAATCCGAAAGATCTCAAGCATGCTTGTTAGTGATTGATTCTTCTGTAGTTTGTGACGAAAACTATTTTCATTTTTTAAAAAATTGTCCTCAAAGTATCATTTAACAATATTACAATAGACATGAAAAAATGTTGACTATTCTATTGGACCTGATGGAATACCACCTGTTGTATAAGAAAAAATGTGTGTCCATTTTAACTCTTCCTCTGAGAAATATTTTTGAACTATCTTTGAAATTGGAAGAATGCATTTATAACCACAGTATTTAAAAAGGGAGATAAAACTAATATTATCAACTATAGACCAATTTCTAAGCTTTCTTGCATTCCACAGTTGTTCGAACAAGTTGATTGTGATAGTTTGACATTCATATGTAAAAATATTATCTGCAACCAACAACATGGTTTTATGCAGAAACGTTCTACTGTTACCAATCTAGTTGTCTTTTTGAATAAATGTTTAAACTCCTTAGAAAGTGGTCAGAAGTTGATTGTGTATACACAGACTTTTCGAAAGCTTTTGATCAATTGTCTCATGATATTATCAAGTTTAAATTTAATTCAAACAGTTTCCTCCATCTTTCATCAAGTGGATATCCTCGTATCTTGAAGATAGGTTATATCAAGTCACATTCAGAAATTCTTACTCAAGACCCTTTATTGCCAAATCACGTGTTCCGCAGAGAATCCATCTTGGGCCATTACTCTTTACGTTGGCTATTATTGATGCTCCTCTTTGTGTACGCAATAGCGAAATTCTTATCTTTGCCGACGATATGAAGATTTATAAAAATATATCATCTCCAAAGGATCGAGGATATTAACCACTTTGCCTTGTGGTGTGAAAAGAACAGTTTGAATCTTAACCCGACAAAATGTCAAAAAATGACATTTTCAAAAAAAACGTTCTCCTTCTTCTCATGACTATGTTATCTCACGGCACATTTTAACTCGTGTTATAACTGTAAGGGACCTTGGAGTTCTCTTTACGCCCAATATAGATTTTTCTGCCCATATTAATATCATCCTTAACAAAGCCAATTCAATGTTAGGTTTTATGAAGCGTTGGCCCAAGGAATTTGTTGATCCAAATGTTACCCGTGCTTTATACAACTGCTTGGTTCGTCCCCATCTTGAGTACGCATCGCAGGTTTGGACTCCTTTTTACGATATTCATATTGAGAGATTAGAATCTGTTCAAAGATACTTTACTCGTTTCGCATTGAAAGGGCTTCAGTACAGTGATCCTTCTAATGGCCTCCCCTATGACCAACCTTTATCTATTCTTCAAATGCAAACACTTTCACAGAGAAGATCTAACAATGATTTGGTAATCTTCCACCAAATAATAACTGGCGTCATAGATGCACCAGCCCTACTATGTTTAGTTTTTTTTTAATTATCGGGGAGGAGGTTATAATCTCCGTAGCCTCGACTTGATAAAAGTCCGAACACATAAGACCAACTATGGGATGCATGAGCCCTTGACACGTATGGGTAGACTTTTAAATTGGAATTCAAACATTCTTGATTTCAATATCAGTAAAATTAAATTTAAAAATATACTCAAAACCAGTGCTCCACGCTCCTAAATGTTTTTGTTTCATATTATGTTCTTGTTTTGTTTTTGACGTAATATTATTTGTTTATATTTTATTTTGTACTTGTGTACGTGTTATTTGTAAGAGTTTGCAACACTGCACTAAATGATGAGCCGGTGGTATAACACAGTTTTCTGTGTTGGCAAACGATTGGTCGGACGACGGAGCTTGCTATAAGTTCTCTTCAGTCAATTCTGATAGTGTGTTAACAAAAAAAATCAATCCTTCTGAAAACTTTTGAAAGACTGATCGATTCGATATCGATTTGCATATATACAAGTATTCATCCATATTTTTATATTTGAACAAATAGCTAATTCGATAGAATATATTTATTCATTCGAATGACCTTTGTTTATTTTGACATATGAAATAATAAAGGGGATGTTCACTCAATTATTCTCAGCAATCTGGAATAATTTTCTGTTGTTGTAATGTGTGCAAAAGCACATCTGATAAAAAAAAACAGCTTTTCTCATGAAAGCTAACTTGTGTTATCCCAATGGAATAACTCCCAGAACAAATGTATAGAACAGCTGACTGCAAAAGTCATTTCGTATATGTTTTGTTCTGATTTCTTGACAGCTTTCAGTTAGCCTATCTGATTCGTTAACAGATATACTCCGATAGCTTGGTATCAGAGATAACATATCTAATAAGTGAGTGAACGCCCATAATATTTAACGATTGTACAAAATGAACTTGAATGAATCTATTTTTCAAAGTCAGCTGTTTGAACTATTCGACTTAGTATGACCAAAGTGTTTTTTTTCGTACAATTTTCTTTACTAAAACTTGGGTCGGAAAATAAATCCTTATTATTATAGAAACATAAATTAAAGTAAAGTTATGTTTTATGCTAAAATTTAAGTATTAAAACAGAAACATCAATAAAAAGTTCATTTTTATGCATTCGTAAAAAAAAAAATCTAACAATCAAACATGACATTACGATCATAGAGAAGCCTTAAAAAGTGATCGGCAAAAAATGTCTGTCTGTCCGTCTGTATGTATAACGAGCTCAGCCTAAACGGCTTAAGCGATTACCTTCAAATTTGGTATGTGTGATTCTTTTGGCATTCCTCAGAGGGGAAATCGAAATTTTATTTTTAGGCGTAAAAATAACGGTACCTGCCATATGACCGTTTATGAAAATCTTATTTTTCTCGAAAACAGCTCCAACGAATTTGATGAAAATTTTTGAGAATTTTTTTTTTGTGTTTTCTATTAACGGTATTTTTCATATAACGTTTTTTTTAATTGTTGGATTTCTTGGTAACGGTACATTGGATTTCTTTTAAATTTTATATCTGCCAAATTTTATAGCAGCCAAACTAATTCTCCATACCAAAATTTCTAATTAGTTTTTTTTCTAATTAAAATTATTTTTTAAACTTTTTTTTTTCAAAAATCAATATTTTAAAAACTAATCAAAAAAAAATTGATAATACATAGCATGTATTTTAATAAACTCTAAAAAAGTGTATACCAAAATTTCACAAAAAATTTGTTGTCGAAAAACTAAAAATAAAAAATAGAATTTCATCAAAATCCGTCCTACAATCTAATGGCGTTCTTCGTTTTTTCGAGAAACTGATGGTTTTGGCAGTTTTTATAAGTTGAAAAAACGATTTTTACCCACCCATACACCACTCACTTTCATTATATACAATATGTGTAATTATGTATGTACTTATTTACATTGTTACACTCATAATTTACATAATTAAAATCCATTTAAATATACATTAGTAGGTAGGTAACTATTCGACAATTCATTATACATACTAAAAATCAAGGTAATCTTACCTACATCGGCTTTAGATCTGTATAGGATAACTATAGGCTAGCTGCCTACCAACAGCGTCAGTAAGTAACACTAAAGTTGTTAGCTACAAGAGCAAGTTTGTACGATCCAGTCGTGCATTTTATTTTATTTTGATTTAGGAAATAATGGTCAGTTTATTGATATGAAAAACAATCAACACAACTATACAACTTTTGTAGAATAAAATACTAGATTTTTGCACACACCTGGTAACACTTGTTAATTGTCAAAACAAAAGTGAAGTCGCTTCCCGACACAATTGTTAATTCGTCGAAATATTATTAAATAAGTTGAAGATACGCCGATTGCCATTGTTTTGTGTATGAACTGTGAAGATGGGGAGGAGCATCTAATTAGGGAAAGAATAATGGATGCAACTAATCCATTTATACTTCTTTTTCTAATTAGCCGTCTTTAGAAGGATGTCTATTCAGCTTCTGCGCAGCATCTTTCCAAATTAATTTTAGCCCGGTTTATCCCTTGGCTATCTAAAGGATTTTCATTCATCAATCTGATGAGAAATTTTTCTGCTCCCGGTTAGACCAATTGGAATGCGTTTGCGACATTTATTTAAAAAAGCTGACAAATAACTCATAAAATTAATTTAGTTCTATCTTTTGGTCTTTTTAACAATTGTAGCATGTTCAAGGCTGAACTTTTGGCTATAAAGGAATTTTTATTTTGGCTTAAAGGAAACTTAATATCGACTCATGATATTCGCATCTTCTAACATAGTTATAAAATGTTATAAAATCTCTGGACTCTGTCTCTAGAAACTCTATAACAGCCCGAAACACAGCATTTAAATATTCACTATTGTTGGTTGGCGGCCTATATGGACTTTCCAAAGAATCGTATGGGTTGCATAACTGAAACTGTATACTGTCTTTAAGTTAAGCCCTGAACGCGTATGGACGAAAAAGAAAGCATGTCCTATTGCAAAGACATATGCTCCATCTGGGAGATTTCTTCTACAAAGATTAGAGTAATCTAGTTAGTAGTCTCGCGCGCTTCATAAGAAGTCACAACTGGCCTTAATGAGTTGGTAGGAAATCTCCAGATTCACGTGATATCACAATCGACCAATTTATGGTCCAACTGTGTCAGTATTTTTCTGCTGGACAACCACTTCCACCTAACTTTACCTAAGCAAGTGTACATTTTGATTTCAAAATTACTTTTCTTCACATAACTGCGCGCCATTTAAAATTAAAATTCTATTATGTATTGTTGTTGATTTTATTTTTATATTTATCTTTAAGTACAATAAATTTTATCTAAAATTAAAGAGTGAGTAATCGCGGGCAACAAGTGAAACTTCAACGGAGTATTGTTTATCGATGCAAATGATTAAAAATAATTACTTTTTTGTATCTTAGTACGTCACGACGCGACGCGTGGTCGATCATTCGAGCAATATAGATTCTTGGATCTGAAAAACCCTTTATCTTTTTACAGTTCTAGATTTTTCATTATTGTAAATTTTAAAATACTAGATTATGATAAATTTAGAAGGCAAGTCATGGGGGTTTCTAATAAGTCCCACACAAATTCGACTATCGTTTTGCTTCAGTTTTGATTATCAATTAGAATTAAAACTAACGAAATTGCCATCAAAATATTATATCGTTTCACAAGAATTCGTTATACGAGTATTACTGACTCGACTGTTTAATGTCACCGTTTGTCAATCGTCGCCAGCTTTTCGGCTATTAGGGGGTTTTATAAAAACTGGAAATTCAATTAATATCATTGTATAGGTAGTAGTTACATACTTTTATGATTATTTTTTTTATTTATTATTCACGTTGTTTGTGGAACTAGTTAACATCATTTTTCTTTAAAAACAAAAACAAATTCGTACACACATACAATGTGCTTTAGATTATTATTGATTATTTGAGGAAATACCTAATAATCATACATTTATTCATTAAGGAATTGCAAAATGAAATGAAACTAGGTACACTTTTTATGGGAAAATATATGTATGTAGTTTGTTGTTTTAAAAATTATTATTAACAGTGTTCATTATAAATTGATCGATTTTTATATATAGAAATATTTCGAAATGTATTTACATCTACTCCTCTTACTCCAAAAATGTTCGATTTGCTGTTCCGAGTAAGTTTCTCGAGTAAAAATAGATGTACATGGTACATAGCGTAAGCGATACAGTAATTGACACTCGTAAGGATTTTTTTTTAGTTGACACACCTGGCAAATATATTCGATATGGATATATGAAACTCTACATTTCTAAATATACTATTCAATTGATTTCCATGCTATTTGTATTAAAAGCGAGTAAGAGTTTCGTGATATTGTTAAATTTTAATATTTCTAAAACCCTATTAAAATATATAGTAATGTACACTTATGTAACACTATTGACACCATATATTTGTACAATTATTGACATATCTTTGAATAGACAGTAAAGAATGAAAATAGCGATCGTTTGGTTGAAGTTGGCTTAAATCATATTTTTAAACCTTTGCTTTATTATTAAATTTTAAAAAACAAAAAATATAAAACTTAAAAAAAAAATAAAATAAAGCTGCCAATGGGCTTTTGGTTTTCGGCCCTATTAAAAACTCTGGTAGCATCGCTAAAATGGCCAATCTATTCTTCTCCTCAAGATGTTTTTCTTTTAAAATAAACCACGATTATTTGAAGTCTGGTAATCCAACGGTTGCACTGACCGATGTAACCGGATCTGGTGCTCTAAACTTATTGAAGGGTATCGGCTCAAAAACGCCTTCAACCAGCTATTCCCTGAAATGTTTTGTGGCCCAAAAGGATGTCTTCTACAAGAAAATCCTTGACGACATGAATCCTTTTTTCTCTTCGGGAAAACTTTTCGCTGGGATGTGGTTATCCATTGTTCCAAACACTCTTCTTCTATAGGGGACACAATAAATTGTGTACTAGTCCTTGCTTTAACGAACTTAGAACTCAATCGAAATGATAAGTGTAGTTCTTAAAGTTTTAACTATAATATGCCTGCAAGATGTAAGGTCTTTCAAATGCAACCTGAATTGTACTAGTTAGGAGGAATAGAAAGATAGGAAAGAATTTTTATTGGCAAGTGTAGTTCGAGGAATATTATTAAATTTCGCTGCAGCTTTTTTGGACATCTTTTGTGTCCTCACAGCTTCAAGCGCTTTCTCGAGGTCCTTTTCGGTATATTTCGGTACAGTTAGGCAGTTTTCCAGCTAAACATTAATTTAAAAGAATAATATAATTATTGACACTATATATAAGTACAACTATAGTCACAGTGTCAACGTTTGTACTCCTATAGAAGACAGTTATTGACACAGAGGTGTCAATTATAGGAATTGTTAAAATCTTAACACAATAGTTGATACCCCATTTTATTAAATATAAACCAACAGAAAAACAATAAAATATAAGGTAAATCCTCCTCCAGGGCAGTATATTTCTTTATAATAAACTAATATGTATTAAATATAATAAAATTATCTATTACCATGTTCGGATTTCTTAACAAAATACAGAGTTTTTTTCACAAATTACACAGTCGCGTAACAATCATGTTTAGGTTTCGGAATTCACTGATTAGGAATGAATTATGTCAAGAACGGATGGGTCGAATACATTTTCGATTAAAGTTGACATTTTGACTAAGTAAGGGTATTTGCCATACAATTTATTCGACCATCTTACTTATCTCGAAAACTGCTCTAACGATTTTGATAAAAATAAATGTGGACTAAAAAACTTTTTTTACATATTTTATTATTAACGGTATCTGGCATACAACCATTTTTTGGATTTTCGACTTTCTCATAAACGCCTTTTTTTTTTCTTTTTTTTTTTATAATCTACGCGCGCTCAAGGGAGTATGAATACCCTTTAAATGTTTCAACACAGCGCGGACGTGGGGGTGAGGTTAAGGAAGAGAAAGAATGATAGGAAAGATTTCGATCACAATGTTTAAATAAGAGGTCCTTCGAATTATAAATAATACTGCATACTAAAATTTTCGAAAAACATTTTTTTTTAGTAAAAACATAAGAATTTTTTTATATAAAAAAATTAAGTGAAAAACTACTTTAAAAATATATTTGGATCTTAAATAGAAGTCTTTTGAAAATGCTGTGATCGAACTTGATAACAGCAAGTACATGCAATCCAGTCGTGCATTTTATTTTTGTATGCTTCAAGTGTTAAAATTAGTGGTGAATGTGATGCCTTATGAGATAATACTACGAGTAACTAAACTGTGTTAACTTACAGCCAGATTCTCCCCCTTGTGACAAATCACAAGTCACAAGCCCTTGTGACCATAAATCAAAGAAAACAGGATAACGACACTTCTTTGTTTTTCTTATTTTTTTGACGTCATATGTTAATCAAAATCCACTAATCCACAAACAACAAACCACAACAATTTGGAGATTTTGTTTCACATATGACGTCAATAAAATAAGCAGAACATAGCAGTGTCGTTATCTTGTTTTCTTAGATTCATGCCTTGTGACTATTCGTTTTAAGGATTATTGTGACTTGATAACATTTATCGAATTCTCCCCTAATCGTCACAAGAAAACTTACAACGAAACTCACCACATCTAAAGGTGAATTGTGTAGTGGCATAATTGGAACAGCTGAATATTAAAAACAAAAAAAAAATTGAAATTGATTCGGATTAGGTACTTATTATAAATTTAAAATTACTCCTGACTGAATATGTATACATGTATTTATTTTTGTTTAAACAAAATATAAACAACTATATCAAAGAGAATCTGTTTTCAGTGTTTCATCAATTTTCAAACAAGAAAATGTAAAAGGATTTATATTTGATGCGAATGTTATAAAATGAACAGAATCACCTACAGATTATCACACTATTGTGTATTTCCTGATAAAGTAGAGTTTATGTAGGATGATCTCTCCCTTTTCCCTTCTCCATGGTCATCGCTAGTGAATTCTTTATTTCAAATTAAAGTTTCATTGACGTTTACTTCATGTTGAAGTATAAAAAAAATTGTTTTAGAATTATTGTGAAACTTGGGGCCTTATCATAAATATTGAAAAATCAAAAATTTTAATGTTCGCCCATGACAAGTAACAACGAAAAATTGGTTCTTAAATGCCAGCAGAATTGAGGTTGCTAAAGAATACAAGTACTTGCGACTGAAATTAAATTCGACTCTGGATTTCAAGAAGCACCTACAAGAAAAATCAAAAACAGCACAAAGTTTGGTCAATATTACATGCCGGAAAATATTTAGAAATGAAAACGTCACTCTTTCAACTAAATACAAAATATTAGATTGTGTTGTTAAGTCAACACTATGTAACGCTGCCCAAGTGTAGGGAACTGATGATTTCGAAGAGGTTGAAAAATTTTAAAGAAACTTTCTGAAAAAAAAAAACTGTTTAATCTGCCTAGAAATACTCCAAACTATTGGAAAATGGTCTAAGTAAAATTTTAACCTACTCGTACACTCTCAAACTACAAGCAGACTATATTTTAGAAATCCCTTCGCATCCAAATACTCGTCTTACGAAAAAAATGCTCCTCTATGAAGGAAGAAATCAGGATTGGTGGATGATGAAATGGCAGAATATTGCTTCTTTTAACAATAAGGATTTGCAATGGAACTTCAGTAACTTAGATCTTCTAAAGGAACAACTTTACACCGTCAATCAAGATGCGAGCTGCTCTACTTAAATGGTACCCCTTACAACGGCAGTTTTAATCGATTTTGCACGCTGTGCAACATGCATGCCAAAGAAGACAACTTTCACCTTATTAGTATTTGCATTTCAAGGAAAAGAAAGATTTACGATGTTGGAGACTATGGACATTTTAAACGAAACTAATTGGAAAGCATTATATTGCTTTTTAAAATCTATTTATAAATACAGATATTTGATAATAACTGAATATATTTATTTTGTTGTATGTATATATGTATATTTATTCAAATAATGACTGCCACTTGAGCTGACAGCTTAGCCAATGCTTTACAATTCATAGTTAATTTATAACTATGTGATATATAATGTCTAAATAAAATGAATGAATAATTGTTTCACAAAATAAAGTAGTATATCGAATACTGAATCGAAATGTCAAAATTCAAACTATTTGTGAGTTGTGACCTGCTCGAAAGTTGATCACAATTTCGATTGTTTTTATGGCTCTCACAAGTTGTGACTTTGGGGGAGAATCCGAAAAAGTCACAAAATAAATTTCACCTCTTCTTGTGATTTGTGATGTATCAGTCAAGTTGGTGAGAATCGGGCTGTTATCTCACAAAAGTGATACATTTTTTTCGAAGGTCAGGATTTAAATTAGCGTTTTGAATGATTGAATAGATACATTTTTAAAAATGATCGGTTAAACGC
The DNA here is from genome assembly GCA_910595825.1 of Philhelius pedissequus. Lineage (NCBI taxonomy): Eukaryota > Metazoa > Arthropoda > Insecta > Diptera > Syrphidae > Philhelius > Philhelius pedissequus. Next base: position 9,404,063 of record OU343161.1, on the reverse strand, counting down.
TGGCCTCCATAATCCATTGATCATCTAATTTTAAAAATATTGTAGTGTTATCATAACCCTAAATACAATTAGAAGTCAATGCCTTAGATTCGACAGGTAAGGATTATTAAACTACGAGTAGTACCTAAAATGTATAATTTCCCAAAACCACAATTTTATCCTGAACAGTTTTTGAATAATTAAATTTTGCTAAGCACATGATTTTTGATTTCCATAGCAGTACATATCTAATCTATGCGGACCTTCCCCTAAAAAGCGTTAAAGGAGTTCGCTCAATGAAGAGTTTTAATGTAGTTGGAAATTAATTTATAAACTATAGAATTTGAAATTATTAACAGAACATTTGAATTTATATTTTCCTTTGATATTTAATTTTTTATTCAAATATACATACATATATGTATTAATGTACAGTTCTTAACTTTTCAACATTGTATAAATGTCTTCAACATAATAAACCACCAAATAACCACCACAACCAACATAAATCCATTATTAATCTGTATTTGAAATGAAATTGAATTCACAGCACACAGTTTAATTGAGTGCCTCAATCAGGTCGATTGCCATGAAGGGTTATATTATTTCCAATGAAATCCCCAGATAAAACTTTTCGATTGTAACACCCCTAAGCGACGATAGTTCATGTGTCACGCAAACTTTATACAGCTTAATGCCCACTTACATGATTCAAGTGTGTTCATTTTGCAGTGAAATCAAATTGAAATCGGTTTTTTGTAAAACGTCATTATAGGGTGTCAGTAGTCAGTATAAAGCTTACTAACTCAAACTGGTTAATTCCTAATTGTGCCTCAATTTCAATCAAGTATAAATGTCCCATACATTCCGTTTTGATATATTTTATTTTTATTTGTTTGTTGGCTGTGTTGAGCAAATAGCAATTACCAGTAAACTGAAATTCCTTGTTTCACCAACATGATGTGTGGTTATGGTGATTCACCGCATAACTTTGGTCAGAGCATTATTCTTGAAATTAATTGCTGCTCGCTTTGTTTTTTTTTTGTAATTTTTCGTTTTCTTAATTTAAAATTTGTATCACATAATTTGTCCTCATTGATGGATTAAGTTGTGAGTTGCGCCCGGGAAGGACAATACAAGTATTGATAGGGGTTCTGTACTGATCAACTTATATTTTCATTAGGTCTTACTGTGGTTCTCCATAGGTACAAGAACTCAATTCCTTTTTGATGCAAATCTGTCAAAACACGGAGTTTGACAATTAAATTCATCTAATATCCAAACTGAAATACTTCTTGTTTTGATTGTGAATGACCTCTATTTTAATTACATTTCTAAACACTAGTACAATTGGGGGAATTTAGTTTGACGAGAAAAATTATTTCAAATCACGAAAAAAAAGCAAATTACTTATTCAATTTTGAATTTACCAATGGAAAAGCCTATACGAGAATTACCATTATGGAAAGATTTTCAATGGCATTTCAGTGAATAAATTGACATTAAAACCCTAAATTTTAGTGACAGGATCTAAGCTTCAACTAAAAGTTACTTTTCTAAGAGTATAAATATAAACTAAGACATTTGGTCACTTCGTTTTTTGAACTTATTTGGTACAATGAAACTCGCTTAAGCGAAACGACAAAAAATAAGAATTTTTTTCAGTTAAGCGGATTTCGGATAAGTGAATAATATTATTTCACTTAAACGGGTCTCGGATAACTGGACAAATATTTCAGGAAAGCAGAAATCATTTTACAAAACAATTTTTACTACATATATCGAACTTAAATAGCTGAAAAACAACCTGCGTTAATTATAATTTTCTTACGGTTATGAAACTTAGCTCTTACACGTGTCATATGAATGGAAGTGGTGGAGGTGAACGTATAAAAAAAGCAGTCATTAATTAAGTGCAAAACTAGCCCAATATCATTTAAATATATTTTCTGACAAATTTACTATAATTATCGAATGTTGTTTCGGGTAAGTCCAGAATAAAAAAAGTACAATTAAAACTGAGAACAACATTTGTGATAGAAAAACCAGAGAGGTTAGACTGCAACTTAAATATCTGGAATCAATAACTTAAAATTTTAAGTATGATGTCAGATAACATATCGTATGCAAAAGATATCTTTTAGGAATTGAAATATATTTTGAAAGTCGTTTTATACTTAATTTATTATATGCACAATTTCTTTAATTTTTTTCTAAAAAAATTGATATGATAATTTAAAATTTGTAATAATAAAAACTTTAAAATAAAATTTAAAAAACAAGCATCCACCCGTTTTCGTTCAAAAATCCAAAAAATATTTATCGAAAATTTTGGTATGCAGCATAATTTATAATTCAAGGAACCTCCTACGCAAACATTTTGATCGAAATACAATGAGCCGTTTATGAGAAAGTCGAAAATCAAAAAAATGGTACGGTTAATAACAAATTATTAAAAAAAAGTTGAGAAAGTTGAGCAAAATGAATACTATACCCAAAGTAGTGCACACACTTTTTGTAACAAAATAATTAGAGCTTTTTTCTAGATAATTAAGATGGTATGACAAGTACCGTTATTTTTGGGGCTAAAAAAAGATCCAAAAATCTATTGGAGACAATCATCTATAACACTTATGTGCCAAGTTTGAAGAAAATCGATTCAGCCGCTTAGGTTGTAGATCGATCTATAGATAGACAGACGGAATTACGGGATGCGTAATATCAAGTTTGATTAAAATCTAGAAAAATAGAATTGGTAATATTTAAAATTATGTTTTGACGAACAAAAATTGTAATCCAGATGTCGGTTCAGCTTTTGTAAAAAAATATTTCAAAATTAATCTAATATTTTTATTTTGATTCTGTATTCAGAGCGGAATCTAGACAGAAGCTCCTGCCATCTGAACTACAAGGAAAAACGAAGCGAGGGCTTTTTTCTCCAGTAAACAATACCCCCACTTTATTTTTGCATAAAATGTAATTCGTAGTGTAAACATTGTGTGGCGATTAACTAAATAAATACTAGTGTGCCTCAGGGCTCTGTTTTATCTCCGACACTCTTTCTTATTTTTGCACTGGATTTTTGTCTGGAAATTTTAATCCATTAAATTGCTGCGCTCTCAGCATTTCATATTCGTTTATAAATTTAAGTTCTTGTGTTTTGGATGTATAAGTAAAAAGCAGTGTATGATAAGTTAATTAAATTGAAGTTCTGATCTCACTAGCATTGTCCAATGGAGAATATAAAGTTGCGTTGAATTTCGTACTTTCAAAATTGGATCCATACTCAATTCAGATATTCATGGGCGGCACTTGCATCGAAGAAACCAAGCACATTTCAGTTCTCGGTGTATACATCACAGACCGTCTTTTGTGGAATGATCATGTATTCGACGATGTAGGAAATTCTTCTTCCTTTCTGACTTGACTATAAATCTATTAAGTCTTCATCTAAAGCTTTAGTTTAATTTTTAAATCTGGATAGCTGCTCCTAAGACTCACCTGAATCCTTTAGACATAATATAAAATAGAGCCTTGAAGGTGATGGAATTTTAACCAAAACATTTAATATTCTCTACCATCTGTTATGCCCAGTTGCATTCATCCCACTAAACAATTCAACCGTATTATTCTTAAGCCAAACCTCAACTTAGGTATAGATAATTTTTCTTTAATTTTAAAATTTGAAGATTTCACTTCTTCGGCTTTTTTGGCCGTGATAATTTATTAATCAAAGATATTGATTATTTTCGACTGAGTTTTCAGTTTCTTCAGGGGCAAATTATATGAACGAAACTATTATTATCAAATTACATATATATATATAAAAATTAAAAAAATGACAGTTTTGTGATTGAATATTTAAATTAAAAACACTTCTTCTTAGTTAGAAGTTTAGTCAACAACTCAATTACAAACTTAAATATTCAATCCCAAAACTGTCATTTTTTAAATTTTTATATATAACGGGTGATTTTTTTCCTACTTGGTTTTTGACGTTTATATTTTTGACTGATCACACATGACAAATTCCACGAACATTTGACATTTCGATTCAGTATTGTTTGCCATTTCATCATGAATAGACTTACACCTGAACAACGTTTGCAAATTATTGAAATTTATTATCAAAATTAGTGCTCTGTGAAAAATGTGTTTGCCACACTGCACGCAAAACCATGCATCAGTTGAGAGGCGAATTTGGTGAGCAGTTGATTTCACGTTTTAGAGCAATCAATTGGCCACCAAGATCATGTGATTTGACCCCGTTAGACTATTTTTTGTGGGGCTATGTTATCTCTATTGTCTATGGGGACAAGCAAAACACGATTGCTGCCTTGGAAGCCAACATTGAACGCGTCATTGGTGAGATTCCGGCCGAAATGTGTGAAAAAGTTTGCCAAAATTGGACCTTCAGAATGGACCACCTGAAGCGTAGCCGCGGGCAACATTTAAGTGAAATTATTTTTAAAAAGTAAATGGCAGAAATTGATTTATCGATATAAATAAAAATTTCATTCACTTTTTACAAGTTTCTGTGTTTTTTTGAATTTTCAAAAACCAAGCTCTTAAAAAATCACAGTTTACATATGTAATTTGATAATAATAGTTTCGTTCATATAATTTGCCCCTGAAGAAGACTGAAAACTCAGTCGAAGCGTTGGGAAAACTAATGAATATCTTTCATTAATAAATTATCATGACGAAAAAAGCCGAAGAAGTGAAATCTTCAAATTTTAAAATTGAACATATCGAATTGGTCAAAACACTTTTAATTAAATATTTTTTCTTTAGCCGTACAGCAAGAATGTGGAATGTTTTATGTGGCTCTATTTTTCCCTCCATTTTTGATATACACAATTCTTCCCAAAAACCTTCCTTCTATTCCTAACGATGACTGGGCTTGTTCACTTTAAGGGTACCTGGTCAAAACCCCTGTAGTGCGAAAATTGTTTAATTATACTCGTAATTCATATGAAGAGGAAGAATTATCCAAAAACGAAAATGTAGGGCTTAGTTCTTCAAATTTCATTTTAGCGAAAATTTCACCCGAAAGCACTTTCAAATTGTTGTTCTTTCAACCTCGGCCACTCATAGTGTGAACGTGGTGCTATTAAACCCTCTTAAACCGAACACAAATCCGCCTCTGGCGCTCTAAATATACTATACTCATTGAGTCGCTTGTTTTCTTCTGATTGTGTTACAATCCCAGACGCAACATAAACGGAAACCAAACACACGCCTTTTAATAATTTTTTTTGTACACTTTCAGTTCCATCGATATCAGCTTTAGTTTTTTGATCACAAACATGTCGTGTCGGTTCCGTATCCGATTGCTATTTCGTAGCCAGTAAAAAATAAAACATAAACAGCAAAAAACACAAACAACGCGTTAACTGATAAATCATTTTTTAAGCGAATGTCAAGCATGCAAAAGACTTGTTCACATGAATTGAAAGCGGCTTAATTTGTGTTGGATTGTCTGTTTGTATTGAATTATACATATTATGATACATTCTTTGTTCACATAAATATGCATTTTGTTTCATATTGTTTACTTATTATTATTAATTTGAACAAACGAATATCCTCTTATTTTAATTGACTCTATCACATCGAAACAGATCACGGAAATGACATTAAGTAGCTACTTATCGATAATAATAATCATTTGCAATTAATTAAACAAATATTTATATTTTTTTTGTCATCATCGATCATCAATTTAATAAATAACTATATAAGCTGCTTCACAATATTCTGAATAGAGCATTGAACAATCGTTCAAGTTCGACGAGCTATCACGCTCTCGAAGGTTTTTGCGTCACTGGGAAATCGATCCATTTCCGCAAAACAAGCCGGCAATATTCTTGTAAAAAAATGCCTGCTGGAAACAATAATGGCTTTAATAGTCGAGGCAATAGTCTGAGGGGTAGAGTTGTATTTCCTGCAACTTCAACTTATTCACTGGGAAGTTTTTAAGTGCATAACTTGTTTTTGAAAAAAATTGTGCGCAATGCAAAAACTTAAATGGTTTATACAAATATTAGAGTGAAACCATTCGGAGTCAGTGGATATCCAATTCTTTCACCCAGTAAGGAACAAAATGTAGACAGATTTGGCTATTAAAAAGTTATTCAATTACAAAGGTTTATTATTGTTAGTCATAGTCAGCTTGTCTTAAATCATAAACCTACTGCAATAAGACTATCGAGAAATATCTATCCCTATCCCCATTTAAGACCCTATCCAATGTACTATGTACGTGATCATCTTAAGTTATTGCGCAACACTAAAATTGTCGTGTATGGAGTGAATTCGCAGTGTTTAAAAGCTGTAAATTTTATTTGTGTCGGTAGCCATCGACTAATACAGGGTGGCCCACGAATCGTTCTACAATAAGAAATTTAAATAACTTTTATTTTAATCGATGTATTTCATTAATTTTTTTTATTGAATTAAAAATTAAATTTTATTTTAAATAACTAATTGTTTTTTATGATGATAGACCGCAAATGACTTCCACGCTTATCCACGTATATGCGGCACCTGATCAGAAAATTGTTCATTGCGGCCTGAAGGGTTGAAATTGGGATCGCCTCAATTATTGTCTTAATGGACTGCTTCAATTCAGTCAAATTCCTGGGTTTCGTTTTGTACACTTCATGCTTGCAATAACCCCATAAAAAAGAGTCTGGTGCAGTCAGGTCCCAAGGTCACGTGACCTGACTGCACCAGACGGAAAGTGCAGTTTCTGGATATCAATTTGTTTGGGAATTTTCGTTGGAGCTCCGCCATAACTTGTGTGGCTACGTGTGCACTTGCTCCATCTTGTTGAAACAAAATCCTGCTGTAAGGGATACGTCTTCGGCGAAGTTCCGGGTAAAAAAACTCCTTCAACTGCACACTACAAATTGACTCGTTCTGGGTGCAGTTTCGTCTCATGGAGCATTTCTGGATTAGATTCACTCCATATACGGCAATTTTGCTTGCTCAAAATGGGCCTCATCAGAAATAAACAAACAATTTTATCAATGTGTTGTCTTCTTCGTCCATTGCAATCATTTTTCGGCAAAATTCCAGGCGAACAAGCAAATCCTGAGGGTTTAACTTGCTTGTAATTTGGACTTTGTACGGAAACAAGCTTAAGTCATCCTGAAGTATCCGTTGTAATGACCGTCTGCTAACTCCAATTTGGTCCGATAAGTTGCGAGTCGAAACACTTGGAATTGCCTGTATTGCCGATGCTACAGCCACGATTGTATCCTGAACTCGAACATTGTGATCTCGATGATACGGTCTTCGTTAGACCCGTTTTCGAGATAATTAAGATGGTAGAAAATATTGTATGGCAGGTACCGTTAGTTTTGGATCTAAAAACGATTTACAAATCTTTTTTGTGTTTTCTTTCATTGTAATATCAAGATTGATTAAAATCTCGAGTTCGATTATTTTCCAAATACAAAACTTGACATATAGTACCTACATACATACATATGTATAATGCAAGTAAAAATCATTGTATTATTATAGACATTTTTTTCTTCATTGTTACCTATTGATATATTCTACATATATAAAAAAAATGTTGTCAAAAACGTATGACGCTAATGATCTCAGTTGGCATTCGACCATTTTCAACTTACTTTTTTTTACTTGCGACATATGTAAGTACTATAGGGAATGTTTTGCAATTCGAAGAAAATTGAACTCGAGATTTTAATCAAACTTGACATTACGATGATGGAGAAGACCAAAAAAGTACAACTCTCTATAGCCTAAACGGCTGAAGCGATTTTCTTCAAACTTGGTATCTAAGCGTTTTAGGTGAATGTCCAAAATTGTTTTTTGAATTGTAGTTTTAGCCCCAAAAATAACGGTACTTCCCATATAAATTTTTCTACCATCTTAATTATCTCGAAAACGGCCCTAACGATTTTGATAAAAATTGGTTTCTGTACTACTTTGGGTATGGTCTACATTTTGGCCAAATTTTTAAAATAATATTTTGTTACTAACGGTACCTGCCATACAACCATTTTATGGATTTTCGACTTTCTTATAAACGGTTTAACGGATTTCGATCAAAATTTTTGTGCAGGAGCTCCTTCAAATTCTAAATAATACTCCGTTTCAAAATTTTCGAAAAATATTTTTTTGGATTTTTGAATATTAATTCAATATTTCGAAAACGGGTGGACGACTTTTTCTGAAATTTTGTTTTTGAATTTATATTATTAAATATGTAAAATGTTCATACCCAACAAGTTTACGAGATATATATTAGATGACGCTGTGCTGCGATCAATGCCACAACCCGATACATTGCGTTATACATTGACATAGGCTGTGCACGATTTGACAGTTGTCCTTTTCAGATTATCATTTTCTATTCAGCAAATGTGTTATTTTTGAATTTTTGAGTATTATTATACTGATTCCGATACAACCTTGGACGACGTAACGTCTAGCAATAATTAATCATAATGTCCGTGATAATCAAACGCAAGATGTGCGTGCAGAAGATATAAATGGAGACCTACCCATATTTCAGCTGCACAATCGCCTCCACAAACTCGACACAAAGTAATTAGCAGAAGAAAAGTGGTGAATGTAGACTTCAATCGCGCTGGTTTTGAATACGATTCCGCAGTCGCATTTAATTTCTCGAATCTTCCGGTGGGACATACAAGACATTCGTCATTTAATTGATTCTAGCAACAATTCGGCCAAGATCTCAAATCTTGTTGCATGTTTCATCATATGGCATCTATGGCATTGCTGCCACCCTGTTTGAAGGCGGTCGACCCCCACATTCCGCCTTGAAGCTTACGATGAATTTTCTCACGGTTGACAAGCCAAAAACGTGCACAATGACCAAGAATTCGGCGACAGCGAAATTGATGCGAGAATGCAAAATAATAATTTGGGATAAATGCACGATGGTGTATAAACGAGCTTTGGAGGCACTTGACTGAACAATGAAGGATTTACGAGGTGATTCGAGATGATTTGGCGGGGATATGATTTTGCTCAGTGGATATTTTCGTCGAAGGCTTTCCGTCCTCCCGAAATCTACTGCTGTCAATGAATTTAATGCATGCTTGAAATCGTGGTCTTTGTGCCGGCATGTCAAGAAGTTGAAATTGACCAAATTCTTGCTAGTTAACAACGTCGAAGGAGAAACTCATCACCAAAGTAAAGTGTTGAAAATCTCAATTGGATTTGTGAACGTGCAATATTAGAAGCGAAGAAAAAAGGACGTCGTTGATAGCTTGGTAAATGGTCTTTGTTGTTTGTTTTTGCGCCGGAAAATAAATTGAAAAACATTGTTTATCATATCACTCTCTCCTTATTTTTAATCCATTCAAATAAATCACATTGGTAAATTTGAACTATTTGTGTTTTATTATATCTCTGCAGTTCATTTGTAGGCGTTTATTTGGGGGGAGAGAAAGTTCGCCTGCTCCGCTAGTATTCTATATTTTGGGGTAAAAAAATTTATTACATTCCATAATTTTCGAAAAATAATTTATTGGATTTTTGAAAAAAAAAAAATATCTTATTTATTTTGAATATTCAATATTTTGAAAACGAGTGGACGTTTTTTTTTTTGAAATTATATTTCTAAATATACACTGCTTAGGCCCGTTTGCTGATACACAACTTAAGCATTTAAGTTCTACTTAAGCACTTATGTGACAGTTTACGCAGAGGAAAAAGTAGGCCCTAAGCGTTTTAAGTTGAACATAAATATTTATGATAGATTTGCCATGCAAACGTTTTTTGTTACAAAAAAAAATCAAGTTGAAAATGACTTTAAAAATATATTTAGCCGTTACTACTAAGAATCTGGTGCTAACGATCGATCGAAGATGAGAGCAAGTAGGTGCGATGCAGTCATGCATTTTATTTAATATAGCTTCAATTATTTTTTATTTTCCTCTTTTGCCTTTCGATTATTAGAACATAAATAAATAATAATTAAGAAATAAAATAAATTCCGAGCAGATTCTTCCAGTAGAAATTAGTAGTAAGCGTTATTAATAATAATAATTTTAACTATACTTAATTTTACATAGCATTTATCGGAATTTATTATTTAAATTATCTCATTATGATTGTTTGAGAACTTGCAGCACTTTATCTCAAACTATTATTGTTTATTATGTTTATAATTGCTTTGTATTATTTACATAATGTTATACAAAATTAAAAATGCCCTATTTAGACTATTTTTATGCAATGATAACTTCCAAATGTTTTTTTTTTTAATTTCTAACTTTGCTCTATTAAATTGTTTGGTTTTGACAAATTATTGGATTATTTCTTGAACGCTATTTATTTTATCATTTTATGAGTTTATGTATATTATTATGCTTTTTTTATTTTATTTGGTGCTTTTTATTTGGTGCAGACATTAAATATAAAATCGACTGTTCTTGAATTTGTGATGTGCTAAGCAGTAAATCTTGTAAACCCTCTTATTGTTTTTTTAACGAAGATGTATCCTTTTACACTTAGGCCTGTTTGTTGAAACGACCCATAAATATTTATATTCAACTTAAAACATTTATGGTCTATTACTCCTCTGTTTAATCTGCCACATAAAAACTTATTTCAAATTTAAATGCGTAAGTTCTGTTACAGTAAACGTGCATTATGTGCATTTTTGATGAACGAATGAAGAACAATTAATTTGTAAGTTGCCAAAAAATATCATAAAAAATTATCCTTATATACATTGAGATACATTTAATTCTTAGGCTGGTAGGTGTGTCCATGACAACTCGTTGCCAAAACTTTTTGTTGCTTCGAGTAAGCATGATGATATTAAGTTTTTAAATCAATTAAGTACTTTTAATCGATCGCATGTCACTTAGCTTACACAAGCTATAAATTATCATTAGACTAATTTGTCTAGAACATATTGTTCTGTTGCCTTACCTAGTTCTAAGAAATACAATTCATTTTATGTTTATTTTTTATTATTATACATAAATTAACACCCACTTAATACATTTTGATGTTAATAACACAGCGCTACCATCTAATAGTTATGAAGTTATGTCGGATGTATGACTGGGACGGGTCAATCAAAATAAATCATATACTACATTCGTGAAGTACGACTTAAGAAACAATTTCTATATTTTACAGTATGTTCGAACCAGGGCTTAAGGAAAAATTGATGAACATGAGTATTAATGTCAATTGTTAATAATGTTAATTGGCAGCCATTTTGTCAGAATTGAGAAGTAAACATTTTTTTCATCTCTCAAGTTCCGCTACGGCATTTTGAGTAGTTCTCGCACACATGTGGTTCAAAACTGGCGATATCTCCAAACTAATCTTCTAAGTTTACACGGTTTTCTCCAAATTAAGATGTCTGGCACAGTTATACAGTTTGAATGGGACATCGCACTGCTCGGAAATTGGTGTTTTAAAATTTTCAACAATTCAGTAACCTTAGGCCAAAAAAATCGGTCTAAACCGTTCGTTGTTTGTCTTGTTTATATTTGTAGATTCTCTCGGAAGTTACACGCGACGATCAGCAAAACACTTATGTGTTAGCAAATAAGCTTATTTTTGTCAAATAAGAATAATAAAAAAAGCCGTACTTATGTGTAGTACCGCGTTGATCAGGTGTGATTTGTTGAATGGCTTATTGTATAAATCAAATGACAAAGCACTATGTAAATTGAGGCCATTTGCAAAAAAATATGGCACATTCACACCGTAAAATGAAGCGTAAAACAAATTGAAACAGGAAACATTTTGATAATCTTTAACGTCTAGTTTTTTAGTGGACATTAAAATTAAACCCGAGTTAACTCACCAAATATGTTGGGTTAAACTTGGATTAACTGGAAAAAATTGACGTTTTCTTATCATATAAGTTTTTAGGCCTTCCTGCATTCATACCTCTCTAAAATATTGCTAAATAAGTTGGCAGTGCATTATTTAATTTGCCGCATTAGCTGACTCTGGATTAACTCACCACCATTAAAAACTGGACCTAAAACAAACAATAGTTTTCTTTATAGATATGTTTCCTGATAATTTCTGAGCTCTGTTATTAATATTCTATGCTATAAAAGCACGCTCATTTTATGAGAATTACACTCATTGTATAAGAATTACACTCTCCGTTACTTGAATAAGTCCAGTGACCGGACTTATTCAAGTGACGGGTTGGGTTTTTTTCGAACCCTGCGGTAATACCTTTTTCAAACGAACAAGATTTTGAAGTCAGCTTTATAGATAATTAGCTTTATAGATAAATCAAAACTCTAATAAATACCATTCCTTAAAACACACATTTATTTTAGCTTGAATATTAAATTATGCTAATTTAATAACGGATTATTTTTTGTAATAATAAATAAATATAAATGTTGATAACTACATTGTTATACAATTTTTAATAACAAGTACTTCCACCTTAATTAATAGCAACATCATTAAGTCTATTTGGTAATGAATCATGTAGCTTGGGCAAAAATAGATCATAGATCCTGCGCGTCATCCAAATCCAAACATTTTAAATGATATTCAGGTTAGAAGAGTATTGGGCCGCTCAAGTAAGGAAACATTTTAACCTTTTATCCACTCTTTAATCTTTCACTTTGAATAGGAGTATTTGTAGTTCGTGGGAATTAGCCGAGATAATAGACACCATTCCTGAGACTCCTTTTTTAAATAATGTGCTAGAAGTGCAGAGTACTTTCAAGTTTAAATATGTTTCGTTACATGAATTAAAACAAACTATAAATGATATGAAAAATAAGCGTGATTTTCAGTTCATGAACCCCTGTATCTACTTAGACCAATTCAAGATGGTGGGTTCAATTTTATGTAAAATAATTAACGGTTCACTTGAGACAGGCGAGTTCCCAGAATCCTGGAAAGAATCTTTAATAACACCAATAGTAAAAGTTGAAAATACAGTGACATGTGAAGAATTCAGATCAGTAAATGCTATGCAGCTTTGTGAAAAGATTTTTGAAAAAGTGATATTTAAACAACTGTATCGGTATTTTGAATGTAACCATTTGATAATGGGATTTCGAAAAGGTTACTCATTGTTGTAACATCGTGGAAAGAGGAGTTGGCAAAAAAAAAGTATTTTTTGTGTTTTTTTGGATTTAAAACGTGTATTTGAGACTGTGAGTAGAGTTATCTTATTAAATAAAATGCTAAAATATGGGGTGAAAAGCAATGAAATATTGTGGGTTGAATCGTATTTAAAAAACAGAACTCAAAGAGTTAAAGCAAACAATGAAATATGGATGTGGCCGTGGCGCGATAGTTGTGTGCTCGCCTGTCAGCCTCGTGGGCGCAGGTTCGATTCCAGCTCTTGTCTATGTTTTCTTATATTTCATTAAAAACCTATTCTAAAAATTGTCATAAAATGAGTTGCTGGTTTACTCATTTCATGCTGTTCAGGCATAACACTAACAACATGTAATTGAGTAAACTACTCATTAATAATTCAACGAAATAAATAAAATAATGCGAAATATAAGAGAGATAAATAAATAAGACTCCGTAATTTTCTCCGCATTATTTCAGCCGCCATCCCTGGAGATAAAATCTGAGACAACAACCACCGTCTCAATACATCACGCCACACATCTTTCATATCCTTCTTTCTCTTCTTTCACCGGATGGCGGCGCTGTGTTAAAAAAAATATAAAGGGTATTCATAATCCCTTGACCGCGTGCAAAATTATAAAAAAAAAAAAAATCTGATTCGATCGAAGAAGACTACGGTGTCCCTCAAGGGTCGGTGTTAGGAACTATGTTGTTTACCATATATATAAATGATCTTAAAAGTGTAATAAAATACTGCAAATTGGCTTTGTTTGCGGATGGCGCAGTAATTTACATATCTGATAATAATAAAATTGACAGTAAAAATAAATTACAAGAAGATTTAGACTCTATAAATCAGTGGCTAATGCAAACTAAACTTAAACTGAACATTGGAAAAGCAAAATTAATGGTGCTGAATGAGAGAAGCGGTGATAACAACAATGATATAAAGATTGATGGTGTTTCAATTGAAAAAATTAATGAAACAAAATATTTAGGTTAGTATTAGATCAAAATCTTTCGTTTGGAAATCATATTGAGTACATTTGTAAAAAAAATGCTAAAAAAATAGGATTTATGAAAAGAATAAGAAATAAAATTTCAACAATAAGTGCAATAAATATATATAATGTCATTATAAAACCTCATTTTGAGTATTGTTCAAGTATTTTGTTTTTATGTAATGAGAGTAAGATTGTAAGACCGCAAAAATTGCAAAATAAAGCAATGAGATGTATTTTAAAGTGCAATAGATGTATGTCAATTCGTTTTATGTTGAACTCCTTGAAGTGGTTATCGGTAAAGCAAAGAGTTTTTATGAACGTTTTAGTTTTTGTATTTAAAATAATAAACAATTTAATGTCAAATTATTTATTTGACTATATAAAATTTATAAGAGACTCACAACCACATGCACTGAGAAATGGAGATGATCTAAGGCTTCCTAATTTTCTTACTGCGAATACACAAAATTCAAAAAAATATAAAGGGTTATCCATTTTGCGGTTTTAAAAGTATAGGGCTGGAATTCGACATCTGTCAAACTAAGTTTTTAAACCAATTTTGTGTTCAGTTGAAAGTCTGACATTTACGAAAATGGATCGCTTAACTATTGCACAACTCATAAAAATTGTTAAAACCTAATACAAAAAAGGTGATTCTGCCACAGCCACATATCGTGCTTTAAGATGAGATTATGGTTTACATAATCGTCCAACTTTGCAAGCAATTGGCAAAATTGTGAAGAAATTTGAAGAGACTATATTGGTTACAGATATTTTAAGGCCTGAGCATCAACGTTTCGCTCGTACCACTGAAAATATCGCTGCTGTAAGTGAAAGTGTTGCCGAAGACCCGAATATGTCGATTCCTCGTCGTTTTCAGGAATTAGGTGTATTTTGCATTTGGATCTACACCTACATCCATATAAAGTCCAGCTCACACATCAACTGAAGCCAGCTGACCATTCACAACGTCGTAGATACGTCGAATGGGTGCTTGAACAACAGGCGGTGGACGGCGATTTTTCGAACAAAATTTTCTTCAGCGACGAAGCACATTTCTCACTCGGTGGGTATGTTAATAAACAAAAATGTCGTATTAGGGGTTCTGAGAATCCTCAAGTAATTGAAGAGAGGCCATTACATCCACAAAGAGTCTCTGTTTGGGGCGCTCTTTGGTCCGGAGGTGTGATTGGACCTTACTTCTTCGAAAACGACGATGGAACGACTGTCACTCTCAATTCGGAGCGTTATGGTCATATGATAACCGTTTTTTTTTTGCTTGCTATTAAAGCATACGACTTGGAGAATATGTGGTTTCAACAAGACGTTGCCACATGCCACACAACTCGAGCGAATATGGCTTTATTGCAATAGACATTTCCTGGCCGCGTAATTTCTCGTCGTGGCGATATCAACTGGCCACCAAGATCATGCGATTTGACACCACTGGACTTTTTTTGTGGGGCTACGCAAAGACCGTATTTATGCAGTAAACCTTTAACTCTTGAGCACTTGAAAACCAACATTTCAAGTTATGGCTGAGATACCGCCCAAGAAGTGGTCGAAAATTACCTCAAAAGAATCGATGATTGCAACAATTCGCGTGGTGGTCATTTAAATGACGTAGTGTTTCACACGTAATGTCAACGTTCAAACTTTATAACAAAAGAAAAATATCATGAAAAAATATATTTTATATGTGTTTTATTAACGTTTACTTTTGAAACCGCAAAATGGATAACCCATTATAAAGGATTCAAATTATACACTAGTTTAAACACTGATACCAAAAATGAAAACAACTTAAATATATATAAAAGAAGGATTATCGAATTTTTAAAATCTCAATATTGAAAAAAAAAATCAATTATATACATATAAATTTCGTAAAATAGTTAAATTAAACTAAATAAATGAACTTAAACTTAAACTTTAAAAGAAGCATAGACCATTAATATTACCAATATTACTTTTATTAATTTATTATTATTATTATTTTTTTCATTTTAATGAAAACTCGCTGAAAACAAAAGTATTATTAAGTAAAACAAACTTAAGCAAAGAAAAATAAAATGTATTAAATACATTCAATGTGAACAAATAAAAAAAAAAATTTTAATAAATACACCTGGGAAAAATGCATTCAGCATTTGGCAATACTGTGAGGTATACAAATTAAGGAACCAATAAATTTGTTAAATGCGCTAAACATAGGTTCACCAAGAAAATTTTTAGTTTCGAATAGATTTTGCAAGAACTCTTCCAAGCTCAAATAATTGAAGGATTCGCTGTTGTTCAAGATCCTTCATTTTCATCTAGTTCCTCAGATTTATTACCCGTTAAAAGATTTGGAAATATTTATATAAGAATAACTAGAGAACGACTTAAATATACAATTTGCACAAACGAAAGTGATTGAAATGAACTTCAAAAAGTGCACCAATCATTATCAATTTTAAAGATGTTTTTGTATTTTCATTCATGTCGGTAAATAAATTTCCCGCATATTTTTGCAAAAAAAAAATAAATTTTAGTAGTTGTTCGATTTTGTATGCTAACAGAAAGGACATCCGAGCATTTAGTAGGTAACGCATTCTTTTACAAAAATATGAATGAATACCTTTAGACTATTTCAAGGTTGAACGCATCCGATGAAATCGGAAATGCCATATTAAATGAATGTTTTCCAATGTTTTGAATATTTTCGAAGGGAGTACAGTGAATGGCCGGGGGGGTGTACGATTACTCCCTTAGTACTCACTTCGGCAGCGCTGGTATCAATAGGAGCATTGTCTTGTTGCTACGTCCACGGCAAATCTTGAAAAATGTTAGAGAAATGTGGAAATGCCTTTTTCAACCAACCAACAAATAAACTGTAGTTTTGGATCTCCATAAAATGAGCTAACTCCCGAAACCATCACTCCACGATCGCATCTGCAGAGTTCAAGTGGTTTTTTTCTTTTCTGGAATCGTAATAATAATAATAAGAATTATAATCCTTTAAGTTGAATTTTTTTCATTAAAAAAAAAAACAAACGAAAACACATAATATGTTTGCGAAAAAAATTAGACTTGTTGTTAGGGGGAGTATTTTGCAGTTTTCGTCTCCTCAGATGATCAGCTCTCCCTATGACACGTTTCACGGTAGAAAGACTAGCTGCAACTTTCGATCTTACCTCAATTTTGGCAGCACCTCCTCCTCCCGATTACAAATAAGTTGAAACTTATCTAGCAATTTATTTTTAACGAATTTAATTAAAGTGATGCAGGTAACTATCCGGTGATAGTTCCTGCTTATACCGTGAATTTAAAGCGGATTCTCGTTTAGTGCACCAGATCGGAAGGCTTAGTCCTTAGCAGGCGACGCACTAATTTAATTTAGTTTAATTTAATTTTAATTTTTTAATTTAATTTTTCTTAATTTTTAAAATTTTTAATTTTAACTATATGCCTGTAAGACCTAAGGTCTTTTAAATGCAACCTGAATTGCACGGCACTAGTTGGCACAGTGGATTTGAGAACCAGGTATTGACTGTCTCATTTTAACCCATGGGCGGCATCCAATTAAAATTGGAGGTATAGAAAAGAATGCACCTAGCGTGGGGATCGAACCCACACGTCTAAGTTAACAATCAAGCACTTTATCCACTGCGCCATTGCCACCCACAAATTCGTCTCATTGATAATTTCGATTATACTACTATTACTGTGTTGAAATAGCCGTTTTCTATGATTTCGCGCAAAATCTTTTATTTCATCGCGTTTACAAACGATCTTAGCAGTTTATTTGCAAATGTTTGTAAGGTATTTAAATTAGAATCTCGCGTACAACCCCAGAGTTGTATACGGTAAGTCCAGACATCCTTAAGTACCTGCGCAAAATTAGCTTGTTTTCGATACCGAGCTAAGAGTGTTTCCGAGCAACCAGTATATATCTCCGAGTTTGATATTTAACTCTTCGCATTTCTTTTTAACATGCGGTTTCCATTTTAATTTGGCGTCTAGAGTCATTCCGAGATATTTTACTTCATTAGCAAACTGTATTAACAAATACCGGTAATTTATTCATTTTCTTATGCGTAGAATCTACATGGGCTGATTTTACTTCTTTGAGCGATATCAGCCTAGTTTTTGTCCAATCATTGACATTATTCAGAGATTTTTGTAATTTTGCCGTAGAATCAGTTATCGTTTGGCCCACTGCTAGTATTGCAGTGTCATCAGCAAACGTGGCTACGATAGATGAGGTCTATCACGTGTAAATAATAGGTACAATATTGGACCTAGAACACTTTCTTGTGGTACCCAAGCCACTATTTCTTTGACATCGTTCCCATGTCTTACTCTAAAAAGTCTATATTTTCTAGATATGCTTTTAGAAGCGTATAAAGTGCTTCAGGCAAAATTTGATTTAATTTAAAATTAAGGCCTTCGTGCCACACCTTATTGAAAGCTTGCGACACGTCTAGCAAGACCGCCGAACAGTTTTTCTTTTCTTCAAGAGTTTTCTCAATGACGTCAGTGATCCTATGCAGTTGGTCAATTGTCGAATGCTTGCTTCTAAATCCGAACTGATGTTCAGGTATTTGGCGCTTTTCTTCTATTATTGGATGCAGGCGCATAAGTAATATTCTTTCAAAGACCTTAGATATTACGGGCGGAAGGGAAATAGGTCTATAAGATTTCTTATCATGTGATGGTTGTCCTGGTTTGAGAACCATTATAAATTCCGCAACCTTCCATTGTCTCGGAACTTACTCTAGCCTTAGAGTGGCATTTATTATATAAAGAAGATTAATTAACCCTTTGCGAGGAAGCATTTTGAGAACTTCGGCCGTAATTAGGTCACATCCCGTAGCTTTCTTATACTTAAACTTTATTATTTCTCTACTTAATTCGGCAAGGGTAACATTTCTTTTTATGTAAGGACTTGGTAAGTTCCGCCGATCAAGTGTTTTGCCGTAGCCGGAGACGTTCTTGAAATAAACTCTTAATAACACTATAGCGTCTTCCAAGTTTTTCTGCTATTTTGCGGTAAGATAGTCCAGATTCTCTGAAAGCTTGCACTTTGCTTATATCTACTAGAATCAAAGCTTAATTTGGCCCATTTTTTTACTTTCGCATAGTAACAAAATAAAAGTAATAACAATTCCGTTTCCAACACCAATGAGATTTTGAATGTTTGTATTTTACTGAGCCGAAGTGAATGGTATTAAGCAGGCAGCTAATTTGTTCAATGGTTAAAATAGAGTAATATAACTTAAAAACGTAAGTGCTTTGAAACAGGTTTTACCATTCCGTTCGGAGAATGGTAGCGAGACGAGAGTTTATGTATAACATAAAAAAAAAACTTATAAAATTATAATATAAAATAAGATTTTTTAATCAATACTATTCATAAGAGGTCTTATCAAATTAAATTTCGCTAGTGGTCTAGGAGCCTTAGTTTAGCCAGAAATCGAGTTTAAATGATAAAAATGTCCGGATTTTTTAAAATTGGTTTTTCGTATTAGACACGTCACATTGATTGAAAGGCGGCACTTCCAAGATCACGAATATATAATTTTTAAGTCGCTAGGACAAGTAGTTAAGCCGCAAATCTAATTTTAAGGTACACAAAAAGTGTAAAGCTTAATGGGTCTAGGAGGCTTAGTTTAGCCAGACCCTAGTGTACATTGTCTTTGATTTTCAAATTCTAAATAATGGAGCACATCGATGCGGCCGTACAGTACACTTAAATTACTCCAGATGATGATTAATCATTATCATTATCTTTAATGAACGAAATTTCAAAATCTCGTGAGAATTATTCCAAAAATAGAAAAAAAAATCTTAAATTAGACTGACAGCTAATAGCTCTTAATCAAACCAAGCATTTCCGGTATAAGACACTATCGCCGCCAGCTGTTGACGGTTTTTATCTATTTTTTTTTTGTTTTTTTAAACATCTAAAGGTTAACAACATTCTTAATATTTGCAAATTATTTTTGACATGGCATTGTATGGCCTTCAGGAGATAAGTATTCTTTTTTTTTTTCGTTGAAAATGATAGAAGATAAAAATTATTGTTTTTGAAGACAAAAGAATTAACAAAATTAATTTAGTAAACAATAAAAAGGGGCATTCAGTCTTTGTTTAATTTTAATTTAAATTGTTTAATATTTTTTTATTTATTCGTATTTTAATATTTATATTGTTTATTAATTTTTTTAGGCACAGAAGAATGTCCCGTCAAATCGGTTGTGAATCGCGTTGCTCAACAGCTTGGGAAAGCGCTCTCCGAAAAAGGAATGGCTCTCTTAGTCAACCATGGCATTTCCGATGAAAAGGTAAACATTAACATTGCTTTTTGACATTTATTAAAAAATTATTTAAAATTAAAATTTCAGCTTAAAACAGCTTGGGATCATTTAGATGATTTTTGTGAGCTCTCAACAGAAGTCAAAGAGCATTATATCCGTTCTGGAGAAACAAAACATGGCTACGTTCAGCCATTACGTAGAAAATCAGATGGCAATACCCCCGAACTGAGACATGCCTTTAACATTTGCACATTGAACAGTAAGAATCTACCCGAAGAACCATTGCCCGGATTTGCAGATCACATATCTACATTGGCAACAGAATTCAAGGCATTGGCCAGATTCGTATTGCAATCATTGGCAGTGTCTTTAGGTAATCGAAATTATACGTTGCTTCTAAATTTTCTTAATTCGGTGTCAAAATGTCAGAAATTCCACAAACATTCTTCCTTGAGAAACACTCACATATGCTCTCGGGAGAAAATGATAATGAAACGATATTACGTCTCCTCTACTATCCGCCCATCATAGAGGAGGATGACAAAGATGAACACATCAAAGGTCGATGTAAGTATACATACCAGAAATGCCTTGCCGAGACACCAGATTTCAAGCCAGAAGACGATCCGCGTGAGCAGAGAAAAGAAAGTCTCGAAAAAGAGGCACACAATAAAGACGTTCCTGATACCGCCAGTACTAGTAAAGAGTTTCTAAATGGTCATGTTACCAGATCAAATGCACACACCGACTATGGAACATTTACCCTACTTGTCCAAGATTCAGAAGGTGGCTTGGAAGTGCAGTTGCCTGGTAGTGAAAAATGGCAGCGTGTTGGACATTTACCGGGAGCTATTCTTATATTTTGTGGAGAGATTCTTTCTATTTGGACACAAGAGCGATACTCTGCTTTGGTAAATATATATTAAAAACAATACTCAATATTATATCAAAGAAAATTCAATTTCGACAAATTTCAGCAACACCGAGTTGTGATACCAGAACAAGAACATCTCAGAATCAGAGGCCGACATTCCATTGCATTCTTCTGTCATCCAGGTAATAATAAATTTTATACTAAAAAGTCCCAAAGATATTCATTCAACTTATGTCATTTTAGATAACGTTACAATGATATCACCAAATGATTTACCACAAAATGCTGTGGCAGAGAATACCACCACCAAAAAAACTAGAAAGAAATCCTTCAAAGCTGCCAAAGAAAGGTTGTGCATGATTTTATAAATTTTGTAGAAAAAAAAATTGTTTTAATTCTTGTTTTTATTTCGACAGGGTTTATAATGCCTACCAGATGATACAGAAAAGAATCAAAGACTCATATAGCTCTTAAAACCTACATAATGAGATACAACACAAACAACTTCAAAGGCTTTCCGTTTACGGTTTCAAGAGAATACATCAAAAGCTACTATTTTCTTATTGATTTAAAATTCGCTATTTAATATTTTTTTTCCCCTTTTAAGTGTAAAATATTTATAATGTGAATTAAATATATGTATGTGTACAACTTTTTAAAAAAAATTATGCTGTTTCAAGAATAATTAAATAGATTTCCAGAATATCACAATTTCATATGCATCCACTGATTGGAAAAGTAAATTATAAAAAATTCACATTATTCATGTCATAAAAAACAAATTTGTTACATCATTAGCTTCTTAAAAAGTTTCAAAAACCAGCGAAATAAATTTAAACAAAAAAATTGAATAAAGAAACAAAATAAATAAATGAGCTTAAAAGAATTCAATTGGGTAATTTATTCGAAGAGTATACTCTTGCACGTCGATGTTCAGTGGCGTAGCGTGGATTTATGCCGCCCGGGGCGAAACCAATTTTTGCCGCCACTGATTAGTTTTTTTGGTGCACTGTTACCCGCGTCAAATAAATTTATATGTATAGCAGCCGCTAATTTAACCTTTTTATGAAATATGTATTTGTAACTCATAGATTAATTTTGTATTCATACATTTGTTGACTAACCCTGTGCTGATTAATGCAAAATTAATTACAACTCTTTTCCAAATATTAACCTACAAGGGCACTTACCACCACATCTTATCTGAGATCGAACGTTGCAATTGTTTTGACATAACCATTTTAGTAAAGGAGTCACCAATACAAAGTTAGAAAGAACTTTCCGTTTTTAACGAAAAACTGTATCTTTTTCTTCTTGTTTATGAACATACTTTCTGCTTCATTAATTTTGACCAGCAACCAGAATTTCGCAATTTAAGCCGCCATGACCAGTAGATCGTATAACTCCAGAAAGTTTGCGAACACTTTTAGAAAGTCAAACACCCAAAGCTAATTCATATTTCATTGAAAACAGAATTTAATTCAGTTTTTTTTTTTTTGGACAATAATTTTTTTAATTCACTTTTATAAATCAATCATGTTAAATAAATTTCATTCACCCTTATTGCAATAGGCGTTTTTCTTAAGCGACTATTGTCACCTTTTGTGTCGAGTCACTTTTTGGCGTTTTAGAGTCGGTATTTCGATGTTTAAACGCTATTTATTTTCAAGCCACACACAATCCACATGAACAGCTGATTTTGACAATTTGAAGAAATTCATTTTTAAATTCAAATTCAGTGTGTACTAAGAGTTCCAAATATGAATAGCATTGTACTATTTATTTTACTAAATAATGCTACCAGCCAGCGTAAGCAATGAAGAAGAGACGGTAGGGGATAGAAAAAAAAATAGAATTAATCAGAGAAAAGAGAAGGATCAGGTCCAATTCAAATCCATCAGATTTACCGTATACCAAGTATATTTTAAGAACATTTTGCTGGACAAATCATTCAATTTTCTACATTTCCAGATTTGTCATGTTTTTTTAGGTTGAATAAAGAAGCGTATATTTACCTTTTAAATGAACTGCAAGATAAAGTTCCGAGACGGAAAAGCAAATTATCGGTGCCATTCATTTTAAAGCTAGCAGGTACATTACGATTTTTTGCTGAAGGCAGTTACCAAAAGGGCGTAGGCAATGATTATAATTTGGGTATTGCACAACCAACAATTAGCATTATTCTGAAAGAGATGCTTGATATAATGGAAATGCACCTTTGCCCTCATTGAATAAACGCTAATTATTCAGATGAAGAAAAAAGAGAAGCTAAGGATTATTTTTACCAGAAGGCTAGAATTCCAGGTATAATTGGATTAGTAGACGGCAGCCACATCAAAATCCAAGCGCTAAAAAAAGGATCAACAGCATCGGTTCTACAACCGGAAAGGGTTTTTTTTAGCCCAAATACCATGTTTGTAAGTTATTATTGCTTTTGTAGATATAATTTTGTCTATATAAAACTAATTTAAGGTTTGTGATCACAAAATGCGGATCAGATATGTAGATGCCAGACATGCTGGAGCTAGCCACGATTCATTTATCTGAAACTCTAGTGAGCTTCGGGGTGTTCTCCAAAGGAATTTCGACAGCGGAGATTGTAACACTTTGTTACTAGGTAAACACAAAATTTTCTAAAAAAAAAAAAACTTATTTCGAAAATTATTATAATTGAGTTAACCTCATCTCGTTTTTCTTCATTTGCTGCTATTCTTCACGTTCAATCTTTAGTTTGTACAATTTCAATTTTTCTTTAAATGAAATTGCTTTCTTTCATACCTAGCACATTCTTAAAGATGTTCTTTAATTTTTGTTAGAGATAACTTAACCTCTAGATACAGAGCTTCTAGGACTTTAGTTTGGATTTCCAACATTTGGATGAAATTCATTCCAGTTGTATTGCCTTCAAATTCTTCACTGCTCATATTTTGTTCTTCCCTTATTTCTTCAATTTAAATAGTATTGGCAGTCTCATCAGTGGTGAATATTTGCACTGGTGATGTTAAAGGAACGTCATGAATTTAGTTGATGGTGGTTGGGTTCATCGTTACCAAAGATTGATTTGGTCTAGAACCACCGAATACATTTCCCTCTGGGTCAACAATGTTATTTAATTGAAGAAGATCGGCAATAATCTTGTCAGTCTCATTTAAATTTTTTTGTTTGAATGGACTTTCACCAGTTACCTCTATTTCTTTGTGATTATACAGCAGTTTTTGTTTCACCTTAAGCTTAGCATCAAACCAAACCTGGAAATATATTTACAAGAAATAGGTATGCAATTCATTGGATTCGTTTTAATTATCACCTTTTGCCACTCTTTTTTCGTTCTAACCGGAGGCCCCAGACAATTGAGGATTTTTGCAATCGACTCCCATCTGCTTTTATTGCCCTCCGGTTGCGGAGTACCTCTTCTAAAATTCTTTGCAAGTGAAGGATTTTGTTCCATAAATTCTATTAGTTGTTTCATCTGATCTGGATTCGTTACTTTCACCCTTTGGTAAGTAAAAATGGTTCACACTAATAAAAAACAATAAAATAAATGAAAAAACTTACATTTTTATTTAAAAAAAGGCGTTCACAAGGCGTTCAAATTTGTTGTCGCCACAAAGTACCGTTTTGATTGTCGTATAAAGCAACTAAAACGACAGCTACAATAATGGGAGAGTGACATTTGTCGAACAAGAATTTACATTCCACTAAACGCCAAATGTCACATATGGTAACGCTAAGTAAAACGACTATCGCAATACAAATTTCATTTGTCATTTAAATAAAACGCCTATTACAATAAGGGTGATTAATTGAATCAGTTTAAGCATAAATAAATACATACAAAATTCTTCACAAAAATAGCTTATACGTTAAGGAAAAAATAATTGTGTTCAATCTATTTTTTTTAATTAACGTACATATAAACAAAAGAAAACTTATTCAAATTTGTCTTCGAGTTTACATTAACGTAAAATCCTTGACTATACCTTCAGTGTCGATGGATTAGGTTCTCCTTGCTTTATAGCCAGAATACCCCTAAATATGTTAACCTGTGTGCTCAACGTGGACCTTAAATAATTTTGAATGAGTTTTAATTAATAAGCTTCTCTCACATCCTGCATTTCTAATTTTTTTTTCATTAAGGGCGGGTCGATTTTAAAATTAAAACAAGTTGTGTATGAGATATCAATACGGTTTTAATTTTATTTGATAGGCCTATCAATGACATTATGTGTGAAAGATGACATCGTTCAAATGACCGCCGCGGATTCGCTGGGTGGCGCCCACTCGAAAGGTCCAGTTTTCTATGACTGGCGCATAAATCAGGCTGGATTTTACCGATGGTATCGATTATGTTGTCTTTGAGGGCCGCGGTGTGCGGCTTATTCGCATAGACCTGCGACTTAAGAAAGCCTCACAAGAAAAGTCTAAAGGGGTCAAGTCACACGATCTTGGTGGCCAATTCACGTCGCCTCGGCTCGAGTTAACCATGAATTAAAATGCTCGTGTAGAATATTGATTGTGTCTTGAGCTGTGGAAACCATGGGTGCTTTCATAAATGCATGGTTGCTTTGTTTACATGCGATCAGTTGCAATCATGTTAACGTCAGAAAAACTATATGCGCATGTATTTTAATATGTGTTTATGAATACTCTGATCTGCTTCATTTTCCTGTGGACCAGAAACAATTGTGATGTGTATTTTAATTTTCAGTGCAAATTTGAATTTTCTAGCGGAAATTTGGCCAGATGTGAACAGTAAGAAAAGGTGTACCACTGTTTACATCATACTGTCTCTTTCTTTAAGAACAACAATCGGAATGCATGTGAAATTTTATATTTGCGCATTTGCGCTGCAAATATTTGCGTTTTACATTTATGAAACTCTGACATTTATCATTTGCATTTATGAATGCTATGCATTCGTCGGACTTTCGCAACCATGTATTTATGAAAGCACCCCATATGTCTTTGGTGTCCATATCATCCAATTCAGGCCACAAGGAGTTGGTGATCATCAACCTATAGGGATTTTCGAAAAAGTACGACCAACATCTATACCAAACAGTAACTTTATTTGGATGCATTGGCACCTCGTGAATCTCGCGTGGATGGTGTGTCGTATCAAATCCGACAATTTTGCTCATACAAGTACCCATTCATCCCAAAATGTGCCTCATCGCTAAAGAGGCGATCAGATCAAAAATAACCCGTCCCTTAGAAAACCCTTTGATTATATTTGGCAGATTTACTTGTAGCCTACACTGCATGATATTTTTAATTAATTCAAGTTAGCTGGTATTCATTAAATTATTTTGTTTGTCTGATGAACATTCAAAAGCCCTTAGCCGTTCGTGTTCGATTTTAAATTCTTGTTTATTAACTTCATGCTAATACGTTGCAGGATTTCCATATTGCAGTCATATTTAATATCCAGTAGTTTGGCCAACGTAGGAAAGTCAAAACTGTTGGCTAAATTCTGTAGCTGATGAAACCTTTCCTGAATTTTAACGTTGAAAGAGCTGAGTTTCTATTTCCATAATCAAAAACGTGTGTTTTTATTTTCTCAAAAATTGCCGCATCAACAAAGTGCCGCCCGGGGCCTGTGCCCCCTGCCCCCGCCCCGCAACGCCACTGTCGGTGGTTAAGAGATTTTAATTTTTAACGAACAGACAACACAATTTTCTCTTTTAGTGTAACGTCTTTTGAGAACGACAAATTAATTTATCTATGTTCATTGAGTATTAACCTCTTTGGAAATTTTAAGGAAACTTTTTAAGTCAATTACAGCAAGTTTCCTTAAAGAATCTTCACTGGTTGTATGTAGTTCTGAATAGGTATACCTGCAAAAATTATTAACAAACTGTAAAGTAATGTCTATTGGTTTCCGTGGATTTATATAATTCACATGGTTACAATAAGTACATACATACATTTCGTATTTGTACTATTAAATTGTGGGCAATATCCTAAGCCTTTTCAGATTAATTACAATAATTGATTAAGTTTTAAAACACGAGAGATTTGTGGTCTTAAGCCCAAAATTCATTTTTCAAGTAAATGTATTAAAAACTAAGTCATTGAGAACTTTTGAACGAATTAGATAAAATTCAATTAATAAATCTCTATTACCCTTTTTAATCGATAAGGTTTTATGCTCGTGTGAAAAGGAGATATACCGACACAGTCAGTGTGTTTCTTTATTCATTCTCGGATGTCCAGAATATTCGGAATACCAGTTTTGCGTTTATTTATTCCACCGAATATTCCGGATAAGCTATTTTGTTGTTTCTTTATTCATTCCGGAACGTTTAGAATGCATTCTTTTTATTCCATGTTAAACACGGAATGAAAAGAATATTCTCAGAATAACCCTTTCATATGAAAGCAAAACAAATGACAGCAGCCAAAGACGAAAACCAAGTAAGTTAACAAAATGGATGACCAAACATTGTTTTATTTTTATTATTGAAATAAATATATAAATAACAATTAAATGTGACTTTTCATAAATTAATAAATTAATAATAATTTATTTTTACTATTTTCCATAGAGATATCTATTTTCTTGTCATCATCACAACACTTTAAAAGAGCTGATTGATGTCATCTCTTTTCTTTTCTATTCCGGAGAGAATTTTTGTTTCTTTATTCATTCCATTCTGGATATTCTAGATAAACATTTCGTCTTTTCCATTTATTCTATTCCTTATCCGGAATAAATAAAGAAACACACTCAGTATTTCGATAAATATTGTTTCGGTATAGTGTGCCGACATGCCATGTAAAAAGTTCGGACATCGGAATGGTTTACCAATGCGGTTTGATGTTTTGTTTTTGTAATTTGCCTGTTGCTCATTATTTTGCAATGAGAGTGAATGCATGTTGGCTGAAAACGATAAATGTATCTGGTTTCAACCAGAAGTAACTATTCTGCTGGAAATGATTAAAGATCATAACGTGAAAATCTATTCAAAATAGTATCCAATGAGTTGTAAGACAGAAACAATTTTAAATCTTCGTCCATGTTCACTCCAACAATTTGTTTTTTGTTAATTTTTGACAATTGAATTTTGACAGCCCCACACCGGCATACATGGTGTGTAAATGTCCGTACAGAATCGGTCTGGTAGAAAGGGGTTAAGTCAGAAATACTAGTTTTCCGCAACATGAAATTTAAGATTGAATATTTATTTGTAAATCCAGAAATTGATTTTTCAAAACATACATGACGCAGAATAATGTAATAACATTAAGCTATTGACAATAAAATATGAGTACCTATCCGATTTTCTGATTACTTATCACTAGAGTCACCTGTTTTTTGTGTATATGTTTAAATTAATTTTTTTCTAGGTTCAAGAAAGAAGTCAAGAAAAAAATCTTTTTGATTTCTGAATTTAATTGAAAAATAAACTTTAAAACACTAAATTAATTCAAATGAATAATAAGTATTGAAATATTATATCTGGTCATCTTCTAACAAATGTAAGTCATTATCTGGTGCGTCATCCAAAGTTGCGAACATTTTTGTAAAAGTTATGGAAAACTGGTGGAATTTAGGTTAAAAGTGAGCACATATTCCTCATTTTTTCAGCGGATATAGGATTTGAATCCTTGTATTTTTTTTTTCAGGACATTTACCAAATTTTCTATTATTATCTCTTGTTAAACTTAGAAATGTGTATACTTTCTATCGCAAATGAGTGTTTGAATTCTACTTGGTACTAAAGGCACAAGATGACTTAAGTCCTCTTACACCCTTTATACCAAACAAATCTGAAAACTTCCTGACTTACACCCTTTGTACCAAAATATTTCAATAGGAAGGAGTAACGCCAGACTTACGCCGATAGGTTCAAACGATATAGAAAAAAAATATGACTCAAGTGCAATAAAAATCCAAAAACCGATTTTTTGACTTAACCGCTTTCTACCAGACACCAGAGATAGTTGTTCGGTTTTATAAGATATTAATGATTTACGAATTGAATGAAAATCAGTTCAAAATTAAAAAAAAATATTTAATCTATAAACTTTTTAGGTTAGGTACATCATTAAGCTTGGTTGAAATGCGAAATCAAAATCAAATTTAATTATTGATCTCGCTTAAAACATTTCAAAAAAAAAAAAAAAAAAATAATAATGTGCTCGGTTCCAATTAAGTCAATTGCTTCGAAATTTGTTTTCTTTGCCATGAAAACAATTGCATTTAATTGAATATTTCATGCCTATGAAATAAAAATTCGCTTTCCTTTGATGTAACGGGTTATCCATTTTGCGGTTTCAAAAGTAAACGTAAATAAAACACATATAAAATATTTTTTTTATGATGTTTCTTTTTTATTATAAACTTTGAACGTTGACATTATGAGTGAAACACTAATCATTTAAATGAATACCACGCGAATTGTTGCAAGCATCGATTCTTTTGAGGTAATTTTCGAACACTTTTTGACACATATTGGGCGATCTCCCATCCATAACTTGACGAATGTTGGTTTTCAAGAGTTAAAGGTTTATCTGAATAAACACGGTCTTTCGCGTAGCCCCGCAAGAAAAGTCCAGCGGTGTCAAATCGCACGATCTTGGTGGCCAGTTGATATCGCTACGACGAGAAATTACGCGGCCAGGAAATGTCTCTTTCAATAAAGCCATATTCGCTCGAGTTGTGTGGCATGTGGCACCGTATTGTTGAAACAGTGACTTTTGTGGATGTAATGGCCTCTCTTCAATTACTTGAGGATTCTCAGAACCCCAAATACGACAATTTTGTTTATTAACATACCCACCGAGTGAGAAATATGCTTCGTCGCTGAAGAAAATTTTGTTCGAAAAATCGCCGTCCACCGCCTGTTGTTCAAGCACCCATTCGTCATATATACGACGTTGAGAATGGTCAGCTGGCTTCAGTTGTTGTGTGAGCTGGACTTTATATGGATGAAGGTGTAGATCTTAATGCAAAATACGCCAAAATGTGCTGTAAGACAGTCCTAATTCTTAAGAGAACGACGAGGAATCGACACATTCGGGTCTTCGGCAACACTTTCACTTATTACAGCAGCGATATTTTCAGTGGTACGAGCGCAACGATGATGCACAGGCCTTACAATACTTGTAACCAATCCGGTCTCTTCAAATTTCTTCACAATGTTGCCAATTGCTTGCTTAGTTGGACGATTATGTAAACCATAATCTCCTCTTAAAGCACGATATGTGGCTGTGGCAGAATCACCAGTTTTGTAGTAGGTTTTAACAATTTTTAAGCGTTGTGCGATAGTTAAGCGATCCGTTTTCGTAAATGGCACACTTTCAACTGAAAAAAAAATTGGTTTAAAAGCTTAGTTTGACAGATGTCGAATTCCAGCCCTATACTTTTGAAACCCCAAAATGGATAACCCTATATATAGATAACATGAGCTACAATGCGTACCTACAACTGTTTTCAAAAGAGCCTATAGTTTTGAAGTAATTTGAAAAAAAAAAATGAATTTTTCGCCCTCCCCCTAAAAATGTTGGTTTCGATTTAGAGTACTTTTTAGGAAATACTAATTACGTAAAAATGAAGCTCTCCACTAAAATTCAGCTTTGTCGGATTTTTTTCGATGTGAATGTCTTATTTTCCTGGACTATACGCTTTAATTTCGAGTTTTATAGAGTTAGATTTTTTACGAATCCAAAACTCTCGTATATATCACAAGTGTAAAGGGCAATATATTATAAAAACAATTTTTGTTTGTTTATGAATTAAATGTATTGTGATCCAACTTTCACTTACTGATGCCGTTTTCGTTTACTATTCGGAATTATTATTTTCTAAACGTCCTTGTCTAGAGATATTAGAGGTGAATGATATTGATCCTACAGTACAGCCTTTTCTCCAGGATTGTTCCCTTTAAAAGCAGTACCTAACCTACTAGTATTTTTAGAGATTGTATAGTTTTTGTAATTATGGCGATAAGTATCAGCTGCTAAGCATGACAATTTCGTATATTTAAACATTCTACAACTTTTTTTTTAAACAAGTAATAATTATGTACACGTTTTATTAATAACATTTATTTAAAATACATATTTCCGTTCCACTCAGCACACATTTGTAACATTCTATAAAAATGTTGCATCAACTAGGTAACTGGTAGTTATTTTTTTTGTTTTATACTAATAATACAATAATATTCTCATTTTATAATTTAAACTTAATCTCTATACATTTTGTAATCAGTCATTAATAGTATTGGCATTGTTATAAGCTTACTTTTTGTTGTAAGATTTGTATGTTTTGTTTTTTTTTTCTTTTCTTGATTTTTGTATGTGTTGTTACTTTGGGGCCTCTCTCGTTACATAAATATATTTACTATACATAACTATAACTTTTTAACTTAAGTTTAATTGTTTTTTTT
The DNA here is from genome assembly GCA_910595825.1 of Philhelius pedissequus. Classification (NCBI taxonomy): domain Eukaryota; kingdom Metazoa; phylum Arthropoda; class Insecta; order Diptera; family Syrphidae; genus Philhelius; species Philhelius pedissequus. The sequence goes on along the minus strand of OU343161.1, from coordinate 9,372,409 downwards.
TTTTTTAATTTAGTAATACTTTTCTTGTTTGTCTTAAAAATTAACTTTAGATAGTGTGTCATTTTTATAATTAAACTAAATAAAATTTACAATAAACTTATCGACAGAAGTAGGTTACCTACAATTAATCTATATGTAAATATTATTTACGTTACGTATAGAATGCAATATATGTATGAATTTAGTATGTTATGTGTGAAACAGACGATTGTCTAGCAGGAATAGAAAATTGTGCTTCCATACAGTTCTTCTAAGTGTCCTAAGATATTTCTACTAATAGATGCTTTTTTTTTTGAGTCTAGTTAGTACATTGATTGAAATTGTTGTGAAGAATTGAAGTTCCTTGACCGAAGGATGTTCATATGGATCTCTGAGGAAGCTGTTGAATGAATATACGGTGGAAGATCTGCTCCGTCACTGACGCGGCACTGGAGTATCGCTTGTGGGCAGCAGGACTGATATTGGATATTGAAAAATATTTTTGTTTTGATTTTACTTACATATAAAGTAAAGACTATACAGCTAGGATTTAACTGTTCTATTCTATTGTATATGTATATTGCACTAGTTAAGAGTCAGAAGCCGATAGAAAGAGAAGCTGAAAGGTTACCTGAAGCGTTTTTTTAAAGGCGACTCTGAATTCTCGATTGAAGTACGCATAGATGATTGGATTGAGTGCCGAGTTAAAGTAGCCTATCCAAAATAGGATGCAAACTACTATTCTGGGTGTATTGCAACTATCGCAAAGGGACGAAGTTATGTACCTTTTGTAAAAAAAAAAAAAATATAAATTGATTTTATTTTTTGTAATTTTAATATTATTACCATAAGAAAAATGGCAGCCAACACACAAGAAACGCACTCATGATTATTCCTAATGTCCTGGCAGCTTTCTTCTCTCTTCGCATTGTCGTTATGGAAGTTTGCTCGACGTGAATACTGGGCCTTGGGACGGGTATGTGATTTATCTGCAGATGTTTATCCAGCAACAGTGCTGCCACCTTTGATCTGTGAAATAGACAATCCGAAAATTATTTCTTTTTTTTGAATATGCTGCAAAAATCGGATTAGATATACACAATACACAACATCCATAAATATGAATAGCATCCTGAAAATGTATAGAATTAACATATATATGGATATCCCGATTTTTTTAATCAATGCTGTGAAATAGCTAAATCCAATAAATTATAGTAAACAAGTGGAATTCTGCTAGATTGTTTTTTTTTACCAATAAATTTCATACCGTACTAAAATTGACGTAGGTTTGGCAATAAAAGTATCGCAATTTAGCTTGACATGTACATAACTACAAACATTTTCTGAGTCAAATGTTGGTATATAACTGAAAATATATAGTGTGTGTGAACAATTTTTCAAACATTTTTAGTATGAGTCAGCATAGTATTTTAACGACTATATACATTACGAATAAGGTTTAATTTTTTTCTATCATAAAAAAAGATACGAGTTCATTACGCCATTTTAGTTTTCGAAATTTTACTTAACGTTCAGTGATTTTAGCAATACAATGTCGCTCATCTGAATAGGTTCACTACCATTATTCTCACAAGGTAGCTAGATTAAATGCATTCATAAAAATCGTTAAAAGGGTTGTATAGAATAAATTCATTTGTTAAAGCAACCAGACATAATATAGCTCCCATTTTGACGAACAATTAAGCTTTGGTACGCTATAACTTAAAAAAGAAATTTTGAAAAAAATATAAAGGTTTTGGGAGTTATTGAACAAAATAAAATAAATTATTATTTTTAAGATAGCAGAATTTCCCTTCCGGTTCCATACTTAAAACTTGTTTTTTTTGAAAGAACATGTTTTTCCAAACATAACGAAAAGCAAAAAATTTCCCCACTCAAAAACTTAATTTTTTTTTTTAAATGTACTACACCCCAATGTTTTCGACCCTTTTTCTCCTAATCTATCAATAGTACTATAAAAAGTGTCTTAACCTTTTTTGTGTAGAATGACAAGATCTACAATGTGTTCAACAACTTTTTCCAAAAAAAACCTATTGATTTCGAGTAATTTGGAAAAAACTAAATTTTACCCAGTTTCCCCCCCGTAAAATATTTTTCTCCGCTCCAAATTAAGGGTACTTTTTAGAAAATGCTTACGACGTATAAATGAAGCTCTCCACCAAAATTCAGTTTTGTCGGAATTTTTTGATGTGAATATCTTATCTTCCTTGTATAATAAGTAAGATTATGATTTTTATTCTCCATTGGAGAATGCTGTCGAGATCAGAATTTGATGAGCTTATCATACGCTGCCGTTCAAGTTCGACATCCCCAGAATATGGGTGTGGATCTAACGGGTGATTTTTTTGCTAATTGGTTTTTGACGTTTATATTTTTGACAGATCACACATGACAAATTCCACGAACATTTGACATTTCGATTCAGTATTGTTTGCCATTTCATCATGAATAGACTTACACCTGAACAACGTTTGCAAATTATTGAAATTTATTATCAAAATTAGTGCTCTGTGAAAAATGTGTTTGCCACACTGCACGCAAAACCATGCATCAATTGAGAGGCGAATTTGGTGAGCAGTTGATCTCCCGTTTTAGCGCAGTCAATTGGCCACCAAGATCATGTGATTTGACCCCGTTAGACTATTTTTTGTGGGGCTATGTGAAGTCTATTGTCTATGGGGACAAGCCAAACACGATTGCTGCCTTGGAAGCCAACATTGAACGCGTCATTGGTGAGATTCCGGCCGAAATGTGTGAACAAGTTTGCAAAATTGGACCTTCAGAATGGACCACCTGAAGCGTAGCCGCGGGCAACATTTAAGTGAAATTATTTTTAAAAAGTAAATGGCAGAAATTGATTTATCGATCCAAATAAAAATTTCATTCACTTTTTACAAGTTTCTGTGTTTTTTTGAATTTTCAAAAACCAAGCTCTTAAAAAATCACCTTTTACAATATTGTAACGAATTGTACTATCTAATTATTTTTGAATTCCTAACGGATTATTTTTAACTGAATATATTACCTGAAAGTATGCTACAAACTCTAATCAATACAAAAACTGAAAGTATGCTTCAAACTCTAAATAAAACAACAACTGAATTATGTCAGGTATTACCCAGCGCGTGACTAACGCGCAAGGCTTGGTTATTTTCTTTTGAACTTCTAATCGATAATACGCGCGTTATTACACGAAGCCCTTTTCTCATTTTTAGTACTGCGCGTTTATTTGACAGCTATCTTTCATTTTATTTTCTTTGCCCAGTGCAGATATTGAACAAAAAATAATTTTTAAAAGAAAAATGGAAGGCAAAGTTATTTATATAGGTATTCCGGATGAAAAAGACAAGTATTGTAGACAATTTGGTTCATTTGGTAATTTAGAATAAGAATAATTTTCTTTGCTCCATTTAAATTCGTCAGCCATTTGGATTGGTGTTTATTCATCTACAGCGAAAATTAAATAAAGAAAATCCGAAAAAGAAAGAAACAGTAGAAAGAGAAACGTCAAAAACACGCAAGGAAAATCCTACCCGCGAGTGTTCAGATATTATTTCTGTTTCATCTTTTCGTTATTTCTTTCTCTTTCGCACTTCCTTCACACAGGGGTAAACACGCGCTGTGTAATACCGGACTATGCTACAAACTACATACCTATTCCCTTTGGTGGAGAATTTTCATCCAATAGTAGAAGACGCAAAACCAATAATGCATTGAAAAGGAACTTGCTGGAACAGTTTGGCGAGAACTTTCCTGGTATATCTAGAAAGCTTAAACAAGTATAAATACCGGTTTACTAACTGCGCAACGGGACAGTTTATTTTTGAAAGCGCAAGTGTAAAGTTGGATATAAGTTTGTAATTGGTATACTTTTATTATATGTGGAATAATAAAGCGTTCAGTGTGTTATAGGATTTTCACACGAAACCCAAAACCGGGTTTTCAGCTAAAAGTTTACGAAAACTCGAAAAACGTTCACAGTGAACACTTACAAGTTTTCGTTTGACATTTCAATTATTTTGGCACCACAGACAACAACAAATACGTTGTGAATTGAAATTGAAATTACCCTAGACAGCTGTTTTTCTTTGTTTTTCCTGGCAGTAACCCGTCAGCTATTTATGTGACGATTAATTGAGTACTGAATGTTTCACAAGGTGTGTTTGTTTAGTTCATCTTGCGGATCCAATATGTTTTCGACAGGTTTTATTTAAAACTTGTAGCTTATCAGAACGAGTGGTTTATCACAAATATATGAGAAAACTTGTGTTAGGTTTTCAGCCAAAACCGATATTTTCGTGAAAACCGTGTTTTGGGCTATTAGAAAGAAAAGTGGTGTTTAATTTATTCTGAAGTAAATAATTTAAAGTCGCTAAGGTTTTATTTGTGAGCCCGTGTGAAAATACAACAATATGTAAAATATGAAAAGCTGAGGGTATAGTGAGGGTGTAGTCGTCAAAACAATATATTGGATTAGAAGTTTGAGACAAGAGATCATTAATGAAAATGAGAATGAGAGTCCAATAGAGAATGGAGACCTAGGATACACCAGCATTTATCTTATGCATATCAGCATTGATACCGTATTGAGCGGTCCGAAAGGTAATTTGTGATTCAACGAAGAAAACATTCATCGATACCAAATGCAAGCATTTTCGATAAGAGAGCTTGATTCCAAGCTCTAGCAAATGCCTTTGAAATATCAAGCGCAATAATCTTACTTTCTCCAAAACGATGTAAAAATTTGTACCACTGGCCATATTTCTGGGAAAGCCGTATTGCCCTTCAATAAGGAGTTTTCGTTCTTCAAGATATGTCTTAAGCTGATAATTAAACAGCGTTTCCGTGACCTTTTAAACAAGGGACTTAAGTGCAATTGGCCGGTAGTTAGAGGATGAAGAAGATTCGCCTCCTTTAGGGACAGTCTGGACAAATGCTGTTTTCCAACCACTCGGAAAGATACCAATAGAGTAAGACAGATGGATGGCTTAAACAATGGATTTGACAGTGTTGAAGAGCACTTGTTCGGAAGAGTAGGAGAGATCCTATTTGGGCCAGCGGATTTGTGAATGTCTAGATCTTTAAGAACTCTGGAAATTGTACGAGTACAAAAGAAGATACGTCCCATGAAACTGTTTATGCTCTCAAGTACAGGAGGTGTCATGACACTTTGTGCAATCGTAGAATTAGCTGCTAGCAAATTTGATTTTTCTTGTGCGCACAGGAGTGTTATTGGAAACGAGCGTTGCAACCGACGAGGATGTGTAGAAATCCGTACGTCTTTCACCAATGGCCAACAATTTTTAATAACTTTGGGACATTGTAGTATTTCTTGCCTTAATTTTTGCTCATTTAATAATTTGGTATGTGAAATATGACTATTACAGGTATTTTTAGAGTTTCTGAAACCATTCCGGTTTTCCTCGCTTAGGTTGGCCTTATAGGATCAGAAACTTACCTCCCTCAACTTGATAACCTCTCAATAGCTCAAATCAAAGCATGAGTTTTCTCTTGATCTGATGCGTTTAGTTCTGTTCGGTATAAAAGCTTTCATCCCCTTAAGAATTACGTTTGTAATTATACCAACTCTGGAGTCAGGGTCACTGTCGAGGAAGCATAGTGACAGGTTAAAGATTCTGAAAAAAATTATTGAGACCGTCCCTCTTGGATTTCTCGTATTGCCATACGGTCCTCTTATGAATATTTGCTTTTACTGAGAAATTTGAGCACGAGAAATTGGCTGATATGATACAATGGTCCGATGTGCCTAGAGGCGATAACACACTAATAGTGTGTTTACCAGATTCAGAGATAAGGAACAAGCCTAGGGTGTTGGCGGAGTAACCTGCAACGTCAGTTATTCTTGTTGCCTCAGTAACAGTAACCAGCAGCTGAGTCAGATTATTCACCTCAGCAAAGAGCTCCACATACCATCCTACGGGAGTTGTCTATCCAGAATAGCGTAGCCACTTGGAGTTGTATACATTGAAATCGCCCGTAATAATAATTTCACTGTGTGAATTACTGTCCAAACTAGGGCTACGATAAATAAATCATGTGCGAATGATGTGTTTACTCAGGATGAATTTAATTCACATGAAGATAAAATTTGTACGTAAACAAGGGCTATATTGTGGTTGAAGCTGATAAGCAACATCATATCGGATATAGCTTAGAGCCATCTAAGTTAAATTCTGAAGGGCCAGAATCTTCAACTACTTGGTTTTCAATTTGTGGAAAAACAGCTTACCTGCTGTTCATAGGAATAATGGAATAAACTTGCGCAATGTTGTGGTATGCAGCTAAACTTAATGAATGGAGACCTAAACTATATAAGTTAATTGCTTTGGTTGATGAGAAGCTTCAAGAGTATTTTAGCGAAAAAGCCACCAGCTCTGTCCATAAGGTGGTTTATAGACGACTTGTTATAACATATGACCAAAAAACTACTTCCGAGATGAAAATAGTATAGATCATATCTCGACTCTCGAGACTTCTTGCCGAGCCTCTACAATACATTAAGTTAAATTTTCCGTCAAAAATGGATATATAGATTAAATTCATTCGTTAAAGCAACCGGACTTAACATGGTTGTAAAATTGAGCAATATACCACCTGCATTCATCTCATCACAATAGCATCTCTTAAGAGTCTATCCCCAGGTACAAGTGTGGCTTGATAATGAGTTAAGCCCTGAAGACTGGGAATGAAAAATGGAACAAAACTTACACTTGAACCCATTAAATACATCATGCCACCAGCTCCGGAACAGCTTGTCAGCAATATATTTTGGAATAAATTTCTTTAAAGGATCTAACAAATGCTGTTGTTGTAGAAAAATTAGCCTACGATGCTCTTTAGCATGCGGGCAACCATGTTCAAACGCCACTGAGATTGAAGAATACGACTCCAATGAAAATAATGATAAACAAATTTAAATCCGTCTGGAAAATGAATTCACTTTATAATAATTATTATTATTTTACAATATGCCTAAGCTATGTTTTATTTTATTAGTTTTTAATTTTTAAAGGTGGAAAATGATTTTAGTTTTGCTTGTAATAATTTTGCACAAGGTACCAAAAACTCGCCCAGTATCTTACCTCTGCGGTATGGTGTGAAAAAAGGTAACAGATATTGCTAAGTTTACTTACTCAGCGTGTAATTTGGCGTTGAATTAACGGTACACCATTCATCCGATATTAATGACACAAAACTAATTTTGAAGCAAAAAGCAACAACAAGCGTTACCGAAACAAAAACAATAAAGAAAAAAGGTAGATATCTCACAAACAGTCCTTAAAGCTCACATTTTGACCAACAATTAAATTTTGAATTGCTATAACTTCAGAACAAATTGACATAGAGAGTAAATATGTCATTTTGCAGATAATTGTACTATTTGCAAGTTTTCCTTAGGACATTTTGAGAAAAAGGAAAGGTTTTGGGAGTTGTTGAACCAAATAGCTACATTAAATTAGGATTTTTAAAATGGCAGCATTTCCCTTCCGGTTCCACACTTAAAACTTAGTTTTTTTTTTAATAAAACATGTTTTTCCAAACATAACTAAGAACAAAAAATTTCCCCACTAAAAACACTATAAAAAGTGTCTTAATATTTTTTGTGTAGAATGATTTGATCTACAATAAGTACCAACAACTTTTTTCAAAAAAAATATGGTTTTCGAGTAATTTGAAAAAAAAAATAATTTTACCCCCTTTCAACCCCTCTAAAATTTTTTGCTCCACTCCAAATTTGGGGTACTTTTAAGGAAATACTTTGAACGTAAAAATGAAGGTCGCCACCAAAATTCAGCTTTGTCGGATTTTTTTTCGAAGTGAATAAGATATTCCTAAACTATAACTAATTTCAAAGATTTTTTTCATTTAAATTTGTTTATTAGGAAATATTTGTAATTTCGTCCTGTCTTAAAATATTTCTCAAAGAAAAAAAAACCTTTTCAAATAAAAGTAATAACAAGCACGAATTTCCTGGACCAAAGTTTATACAGGATAAAGCAAGGGTGCAGATTCATATTGAATTTATCTTCTAGTACCTACATAGAAATTTTAATTGCCACACTATTTTTAATGAATGCAACACAGGCTATCACCCTTGATGTCGTGGCTCCCAGTAAAATATTATAATGTCTATTAAATATGGTAGCCATGGTAGTTAATGTGTTAAATGTATTCTAATTGGATTTCTTTTAATTGGATTAACATCAGAGCCAAAGGTCCATAAAATTTTACAAATTATTTTAACAACTTAATGTACAACAAATTTACTCAAAATTAAAAAAAAAATAAATAATGTTTCTAATTATATCAAGGTAATTTTTAATACAAATAGCACCACCTCATCAATTTTATGATCAAACGAGTGCTATATATAACTACCTACTACTAATTCTCTACAAAAATTGAATTCTCATAAAATAAGAATTTAAGAATTTCCAGGAAAAAAAAGATGAAAATTATTTCCCTTCCTTAATTTCTGGGGGCTGGTAGAGGTGTATAAAGTGATGCTTGAGTAGTGCGAATATTTAAGAGGTAGGAGTCGACAAAATAATATGACTTTTTCTTTTGGGAAAATGGCTTAAAAGCTTAGAGATTTTATAAAGCTGTACATTACAAATATTTTGTACTTGGTCTGTTGGACTTCATTTGAAGTCTAAATACCGTTGAATACTGGCGACATTGAATTTTGTTGACCACTAAGTAGCTTATGTGGATCACTTTAAAATGACTCGAACAATACGTGGCATAAGTGCTTTGAAAGTCATGGTGTACGAAGAAATCGATACGATGATATTATACTATCTGAGCTGTTAGCGGGCATATACGAATACTCCGTTTAGGGTAGATGTACGAAAAGTTAATAACAAATTGGAAAATGTCGCGCATTTGTATGTTTTTTAACCACCGACATTTGCGAATAATCATCAAAGCGAGATTAGAGAAATACCCAGTTTAAGAAACTTACAACAGTTCTATTTTTTTTTTTTATAATCTACACGCGCTCAAGGGATTATGAATACCCTTTAAATGTTTCCACACAGCGCGGGCGTGAGGTTCAGGTTAAGGAAGAGACTGAATCATAGGAAAGATGTGTGGCGCGATATTCGGAGACTGTAGGTGGTTGTTGTCTCAGATTTTATCTCCAGGGATGGCGCCTGAACTAATGCGGAGAAATTTCCGTGTCTTATTTATCGATGTCAATTATAATTCGCATTAATTTTTTTATTCTTTATCATATTTTATCGGTATACTAGTTTTACTCAATCACATGTTGTTAGTTCTATGCCTAAACAGCATGTAATGATCCCTGTTAATTTCGAAGATTGAGCTCCAGCTCATCTTTGATACACTAAAGAAAAAGAAATCAGCAGGAGTCGATGGTATATCCAACGTTGTACTACGACATTTGCCTCAAGAAGCAGTTGACATATATACCACATTGTTTAACAACGCGCTGAATAATGCATATTATCCAGTGCGGTGGAAGACAGCAGTGGTGCATCCTCTCCCTTAAAAGGGAAAGGACAATTCCAATCCGGCGAATCTCAGGTCGATAAGTCTTCTTCCGAGTATCAGCAAAGTATTTGAAAAGGTTATTAATAGGGCTCTGCTCAAGTGGGCGGAGGACAACAAAAGCATACCGGATAATCAGTTCAGTCTTAAGACGGGACATGACACAATTCATGCCGCGTCTAAACTCGTTTCTGATGTCCAATGGAACAAATCTAAAAAGCAGTGTACGGGTGCCTGTCTGGTTGATTTGGAGAAGGCCTTCGATACCGTATGGTTAGAGGGTCTCTATCTAAAGCTTGCCAGACTTGGTATAAGTAAACCGCTATTGTACATGCTTTATGACATGCTAAATGGTAGAAAGTTTGTTGTTAAGTGTGGCAATGTAACTTCTACCACAGGTTGTAATATTAACAATGGTCTTCAGCAGGGAGCGGTTAACTCGCCGATTCTCTTCAGCATTTACACCAGCGACCTGTTAGGTAGTCTAACTCAGGCAATTGCGTACGCTGACGATCTAATTGCGTACAGAACAGCTCCAACAGTTGAGGTCATCAAAATTCTCTTGCAGCGTGACTTCGACAAGATTCAGCGATATTGTGATGACTGGAAGTTGAAAATCAATTTCCAGAAATCAGAAACAATTCTGTTTAGGACTTCGTTGTTTAGCGCCTCAAGGGATACGAGAAAAAACTGGCGCAAGCTGGTGATCGTAGGACCACGTGGACATCCACTGGCGAGTAAAAGTGTAGTAAAATACCTTTGCATCTGGTTGGATCAGTACTTGTATTTCGACAGACATATAGGTGCTGCTCTGGCCAATGCTAGGGGAGCCTTTGCCCTGACAAAACGATTGTTTTTTAGCAGTCGTCTTGCAGCAGGGTGAAGGTGATTTGCTACATGGCCCTCATCAGGCCGATGATTGCCTATGGATGCCCGGTGTGGTTCAAAGTTGCCCCATCTCAAATGGAAAAGATTCGATTGTTTGAGAGGCAGTGTCTTCGACGTTGCCTTGGATTACACAGAACACCAGAGTAGGAGTACAAACGATATTATTCCAACCAGGTTCTATACAACGGAGCCAACATAAACAGAATAGATAATTTTTTGTTTAAGCTGATTCGGGGGCACGTTGCAAGAGCGATGTCCTCAACTAACAACTTAATTTTTGGGGCGTATTACCCCAATAACGAATATTTCGAGAGGGCGCGGTTAAGTGGCAACATCCCTCCCGAGGCATTCCTCTATTTAGACAGTCGAGGGCTGATACAGGATGGAGGGGCGGTTCCGCTCATCTACCACGTCAGCCGGAAAACTGTGGATAGGCGACTCCTGTATGGTCGAGACGTCATCGCTCAAGGTGGAGAAGAGCGCCTTCGGTTCAGTAGGACTGTGTCCGATCGGGACCTGAGGGATAGGGCGAAACAGGAGAACCAGTTCTGGTGGCTCTCTGAACAGCATCGTGATATTTAAAGTCGATGAAGATGGTATATCTTGGCCGACTTACATAGATTTAGGCAATTAGGTATAGCGAACAGTCGGGGTGGCACCAAAAAAAAATTAAAAATATGTATGTATGCGGGGACATACGTGCATGTATCTGCGTGTCTGTACATGTAATGTGCGTACGTATATGTATGTGCGTATGTACATGCATGGGTGGGTTGCATGTTGTTGTGTGTCTACATGCATATAAAAAATAAACAAAAAAAAATTAAAAAACGAAAAAAAAAATGCTGCTGTGGCTGTTCTAATTTTTAAGTAGTTTTAAGTATTATTAGGTATTTTAAGTAGTTTAATTTATTTTTAGTTAGTATAAGTTAGTTTTATTTAGTTTTAATTATTTTTAATATATATTTAGGTTTAGTTTATAAGTAAAAAAAAATATAAAAATATAAAAATAAAAAAAAAAATTAAAAAAAAAAATTATAAGTTTTTTTGTAAAAGTTTCCTTGAAATATAAAATAAAATAAAAAAAAAATAGATTTAATTAAAATGGTTTTTAGGTCGAAAGACATTAGTTCTAAGAGTTATTGTTTAATTTAGAGCGGCCGTAAAGGCCCAGTAAATTAGTTGTAATTTATTGATAATTAGGCTAGTTTTAAACATTTTTGCCTAGCTTTAAGATAGTTATAAGTTAATATGAAATAAAAATTAATTTATAAAAAAACAGCATGTAATGAGTAAACCAGCAACTCATTGTATGACATTTATTTTTAGAATTGGTTTTTAATGTAAAAATAAGAGGACATAGACTACGGCAGGGATCGAACCTGTGAGGTTGACAGGCGAACACACAACTATCGCGGCATGGCCACCCCCAGTGTTTTGCCATTAAAAGCGTTAAATATTCATAGCGCTTCGAGCGGGGCTGCAATTGAGATATCTGGAGTCACTTCCTAATCCTATAAGTCACTAATGCCCAGATTTACACGAGTGACAAATTGCTATTAATTCATGCCATTAAAATGGCAAAATAATGGTAAAATCAAATCATAAATGACAATCATTTCCACGGGCCAAAATAATGACTGTTTGATTGATAATGACAATCTGCCACAAAAGAATGAGCAAGTTCATTCTTCCTCGCGGTGTGCCATTATTTAAATTACACCATTTTAATGGCAATATTTAATGCCAGTTTTCCTTGCCATTTTTTTAATGACGAAAATAATGACAAATTTTCAAACCATTTAGACGATTTTGTCATTAATGTCAATTAAATGGAAGAAGTAATTGCAATTTGTCACCCGTGTGAATCAGGCATAACAAATAAAATAATGTCGAACGAATTTTTTAGTGCCTATTGCGTCCTAATGTAATGAATTGTGGACTTATACGAATGACAGTTCAAATAAACATGTTAAGAGTATTTATACAATGAGATAAGTTTAAGCAAAAGGTTGCATGAACACCCTTTTTATAATTTTTTTTGGGTAAATATTGTATATTTGAAAAACAGATGTTCGTTAAAAATGTCAAATACATATATGACAATTAAGTCTGTGTTTGTATCAGATGGGCGCATTTAGATTTTCCAGTTATTTTTAAATGGAGAACCGCCCCTAAATCAATTCTTTGTTTATACCCCTGTTGAATTGAATATGAAAACGATATCGGTGCAAAAAATTTACGCAAAGTAGCTTTCGTAATTATTGCCAAATAATCTCGGTTCAATATAATTACAGAGCACGGGAATAGAATATAAACACCCAATTCCAAAAGTCACACTGACGTTTGGATAAGTTTATCCAAATAAATTTGTATAAGTTTCCTTAGATAATTGTATCCAATTTACGTAAATCATTTTCCATCCATATAAAATTTGACAGTTTATTTGCGAAAAGATCAAAGGTCAGGGTAGCGCCCAGCCAAGTTCTGACACTAAACCCTTTTTACAGGAACAAACTCAGGCTTTTCGACCCCCCTCTAACTTCAGTACCAATAAAGTCAGGAACTTCAAAATCTCAGCACTTGCTAACCTCATTATATCTGGACAACTCACCAAATTTAAATTCTTTAGCTTTTGTGGTTCCCGAGATATACGACTACAAGAATCGCAAAAACCGTAACTGACTGACTCACTCGCTCATTCACTCACTCACTGACAGATCATCAAAATTTAGAATCTTGTAATTTCGCACAACGGTAGGCCTTGTGCTGTATACCTACAAAGGAAAAAATCAAAAATTGAAGATTCTCCATACAGGGGGCGTGGTACCCGCCCATTTTCATCGAATTGATAGGAATTATTTGGAGTACTTCTGATTATCGAAAAATTGATGAAATTTGGTACAACGTTCAGCTTTCATGCAAACAAAGGAAAAATTAAAAAAATTAGTTATTACATTGAGTATAAGCGTGGCAACCACCCATTTTCAAAGAATTAATATTAAATAAAATTGAGAGCACTTCCGATTAGTGCTGGATTATAAAATTTGGTAGAGCGTTCAGCTTTCAGGTGTATGCAAAGAAAAAGTTGAAATTATGAAATTTTTCATGCAGTGGCGATGCATCCACCCACTTCTAATCAATTATTATCATTTCTATGGACCACTTATAGTGCAAACAAAAGGCATACATTAAAAACTTACGTTTCCTTATGAGACTCTCATTGAGCGTTTTTTGCAACCACATTTACTGATCTTTGCAAAAAGTCGTGCCATCACACCAAAAACATAAATGTTTAAAAAGTAGCCAAGTTCTTCTATATAAGGGGTTTTCCAATAAGATGTGTTATTTTGAATAGCCCGCTAATTCGGTAGCTGTCACTTTTGAAGCTGTCATTTTTTGACATTTGACAAGTAGAAACTACGCTATTAATAAAAATGGAACGATACACGCTTCAACAACGCATTTATTTTTTTTGAATATCAAAATAACACCTCTTATTCGAAAACCCATTACAAAAACATTTGCGTAACAAGTCAGCCGCAAAAAATAGTGATATCTTAGCTTATTAATGTTAAATATAAAATATTTTAAGTAAAGTAATATGGAAGAACCTAAAAATAATCAGAGAAATCTGGCATTTTATGATTACTTCACATTACGATAATAAGAACACGAACAAAGTGGTTCCTGCAATTCGTCTGTCTGTCTGTTGACCGGATGAAGTATTTGCTTTACACTTGGGATTGTCTCAAATAGATTTTTAAATATTTTTTTAGCTCGACAAATAACAGTACCTGCCGTACAACCATATAAATAAAAATACTACAAGGTATGCCAAAAGTCTAACAAATTAACTCTTATTTTCATAGATATTTTTGAGTTATTTATTTTACGAGTATGTATAATTTTTTGTGAGTTATTTTTGTCACCCATAAGACGTGTGCGTACTGCACTAGTGTAAAGCGAGCAAAAATTAAGTATATTTTTATTATTGGAGATACCGCTAACCCCCGGTGAGTTTTTTTTTTATTATTAATCATTATCCTCATCTTATTAACTATAACATTTGATAAATCTTAGGATTGCTCTTACAAAATTTACGATAGTGATTTTAAGAGAGAACAGTTAGTGACATTGGTATTTCATAAAAATAGAGATAATGTCACTTCATAGTACAAAAATTCATCGTGGGATGTACAATATAAGAAAGTTAAGTTAAAATTTAAAAACAGGATTAAATTAAAATGCATATTCAAAGGAAAAAATGAGATAACATAAATTCAAATTCATTGACAGTATATAAATTGAATTAACCAATTAAACAATATAGCTCAACAAAACTTCGATTTCATTATGATCGAAATCAAGAAGCCACAGTTTTACTTTTTTCAAAAAGGCGAATAGAGTTGGTAGGTTGCGTAGGCTAGCTGGGAGGCGGTTATACAATTTGCAGGAGACAACATGATACGAGTTTCTAAAGCTTGTAGTACGAAAGGAAGGTATGGCAACTAGGGATTGGTAATTACTGCGTAAGATGTAGCCTTCAGATATTGGACTCTGCAAGTACTCACCTCTAATAAAGAAAATCTTGAGAACCTTGTACTAAAATAACTGTCTCACAGGCAAAATCTTTGTACGTCTAAAAAGCTCCATGGAATGAGAGAAACGGGATGAGTTACAAACTTTTCTTATAGCGCATTTTTGCAGCACAAGTAGCGGCCTCATTTTGTTCTGATAAGCATCTCCCCAACAGCTTATACCGTATTGCATTTGAGAATGCAGACAATACTTTCTTAGGCGAAAAAAACAACGGATTGTTGAAAGGAAATATCGTTTAAGCCCTAAAATATGATCAGACCAGCTCAAATTTCTATCGATGAGAACACCCAGGTATTTAAAACAGTTAACGTTTTCAATTTGAAAGCAGTTGGCGTCGCAAGAAACATAGCATTAAAATAGTGATACGAAGTTTGAAAGGAACTCAAGTGTAAAATATACCTTGCACAGTTCGATGAGTGGAATATAACATTAACGTCTGGAGTCACGTTAGAGCTAAGGGAAAAAAACATAAGTTTAGTTTTGTTGCTTACTAGAAGTTTATGTGCATCGAACCAGACTCTCAATAAGCGCACATCATGATTTAAGTCAGGTACTAGGTTCAATAAACTAACGGATCTGTATGCAATTGCCAAATCATTTGCAAACGCCCTTACTTCTCCAATAAAAGGTTGTTCAAAAATAGAATTAATATATATTAAGAAAATGATCGGGCCAAGAACAGATCCCTGCGGGACTTCAAGATTTATAACCTTGGAGTTACTCAGACAGCTGCAGAGTTTGACCTTTTGTTCGCTGTTCTTCAGATAAGATGCAAACCACTCATAAATAAATCCACGGAAGCCCGCATAGTATAATTTGTCCAAAAGAATATTGTGGTCCACCATATCAAAGGCTTTCGTAATATCCGCAAAAAGCCCGCTACAAAACCTTTGACCATCCAATCCTTTATGAACAAAAGAGCAAAAGTCCAATAAAGCATCCTCAATTGAGAGCCCAGTCCTAAATGCAAACTGTTTTGAACTAAGAAAATTGGAATTTTTGAGAAAGTTCAAAACCCTACATTTAATTACTTTTTCAAATATTTTTGAAATACAAGGCAACAACGAAATTAGTCTATAGTTATTTTTGTCTTTTTTACTCCCTTTTTCAAACAGAGGTATCACAATGGCGCATTTAAGTTCATCAGGAAAGTTTCCAGAGAAAATACTCAAATTAAAAATATAAGCCAAAATATCCACAATATTCAGCGATTTTTTTTAACACAATGTTAGAAATACCATCATTACCATACGATTTGGAGTTATTCAGAGAGTTTATGACTTTCAATATCTCAAGACCAGATGTTTGTTTTTTCTTTTTTTGGGTTTCATTCCGATCAATTTTTTGTTCGCAAATTAAACAATGCATTTTAAATTAATTTTAAATTAATGATGAGAAATGAAATTTAATAACTAAACTGTGTAGTACTTTAGTGAAATTACAAAAAGCGCGCACCCCACGACACTTTCAGTTACACTTTTTGACGAGACTTGAATGGCTACCTTAATCGGCTGTTGATAGGAAAGATATAAAATCGACTTTTGCCCCACCCTGTATAGTACCCTTATTTGTTGTAAAAATTACTTTTAAATTATTGCACTTCATTTCTTTCCTTTCCACGTAACAAATTACAGTTGCACTAGCTTGATCGTTGCGGTTAGTGTGTGGAGCTTACTTATTAAGTTATTAAAACGCCAGATCGAAAATTGTCTGTTTTTTTTCTAGTTAACCAGGGGCGGAACAATGCAATTTTTTCAATTAGGCATAACACTAGTGAAAAATTTTCTATTTGAAAATTAAAATTGGGAACTCAAGTAAGCTTTATTTTTTTAGAAAATTGTCAGACTTGCGTTTTCGCTGGTTCCTTAATATTTTAATGGTTGTTAGATTTAGAGTAGATTAAAGCAATATTCGTGGGCTTAGGAAGAATTTTTTTTCCGCATACGTTCCTACCATTCAACCCAATGTATATCCGTATCTCCTCTTACATCCTTCCCTATTTTTCCAACGCTCGCACAGTGCTTGATCATTTTAAGGGTAGTCAAAAGCCTTAAGGCGCCAGTTATAGCTTGAAATACATCATTGAAACACAAATCAGTGAAACCGTCGAATTTTTTTTTGCAAGTCGGTCATAGCTATCATTGAAACTTATGGTTGTCATCAAAAAGATCTTTTTATAGCCAAATTTAATTTTGAGGTAAGATTTGATCACTGAAAGAAAAACTGCAGTATGAGAATACGAAAAAATGGAAACACAAATCATAGGAACGATTGTGTTCCACTTTTGGGAACCAAATGTGAGCTAATTAATTGAAATTTGTGATCTGGGGTTGCGATTAAATAAATAAATGAATTTTTTATAAGACAGATTATAAGACACCCTTACTGTGGAGTCTTGTAGTGGATGAATTACTAGAACATCTTACTTCCCAAGGCATATGATGTATCGGCTTTGCCGATGATATTGTAATAACAGCATTTGGGTAGTTTGAGGAGACCCTTTGTGATATAATCCAAGGACTATCAATAACAAGGAAATGGTGTCTCTCCGTTGGACTAAATATTAACCCCACTAAGCCAACGATAGTGCCATTCACCAAGAAGAGGCTTCTGCCACGTATGATTGGCAGGGAAAGTAATCACGTACCAGAACTAAGTTAAATATATAGGAATTACACTAGATAGTAAACTCCTCTGAAATAAACACCTTGAGGTAACAGTTTGGAATGCCACAAAGGCCCTCATGATATGCAAAAGACTTGCAGGTAAAACATGGGGCTTTAAGCCAAGCATCCTGAGATGGATGTACACTATGAAGGTAAGACCCATAATCACTTATGGGGCGGTTGCATGGCGTACAACAACCGAACTAATCACAACTAGGAAATCCCTAGGAAAAATACAAAGGCTATCATGCTTATGCATTACCGGAGCAATGAAAACATGCCCCACAGCAGCAATGGAGGTAATTCTTCAATTGTCACTTCCCTTGTAGCTATAGAAAGTGCAGCTCGGGAAAGCGCATTGGTCTTAGGGAAAGAAATTCGATCTGCAAGTCCACGGTAACAGACTTACTTGATATCCCAATAGATGGTATGATTAAAAAGTATAACTTCGAAAAAGCTTTCAAACAGAGTTAAGTAACAAGAAAGAAAGGTACGTGAAGCAGTGAACTACACCATTAAACCAAATGCCATCAAGTGGTACACTGTTGAATCGAGAACAATCGAAGGGACTGGGGCAGGAATTTTTGGGCCACGAACCAAACTTTCCTTAATGATGGGACAGTCTACTAGCATTTTCCAGGCAGAAATTAATGCAATTGAAAAATGGGCAGAAAGAAACCCAAAATTGGCATTATGTCGGACATCCAAGCCGAAACAAAATAACACTCTATTGGGTACCAGGTCACGTTGGTGTTCAAAGCAATGAAGAGGCAGACTCCTTAGCTAAAATTGGGGCAACAACACCCCTAGTAGGACCAGTTAATGTGCGGTAAGACAGTACTAATTCCAGACAACGTCGAAGAATCGACACATTCGGGTCTTCGGCAGCACTTTCACTTACAGCAACGATATTTTCAGTGGTACGAGCACAACGATGATGCACAGGCCTTACAATACTTGTAACCAATCCAGTCTCTTCAAATTTCTTCACAATTTTGCCAATTGCTTGCGTAGTTGGACGATTATGTAAACCATAATCTCCTCTTAAAGCACGATATGTGGCTGTGGCAGAATCACCATTTTTGTAGTAGGTTTTAAGAATTTTTATGTGTTGTGCGATAGTTAAGCGATCCGTTTTCGTAAATGTCAGCCTTGCAACTGAACAAAAAAAAATTGGTTTAACAACTTAGTTTGACAGATGTCGAATTCCAGCCCTATACTTTTGAAACCGTAAAATGGATAACCCTTTATATTATATATACCAGCTCGCCAGCAGATTTATTTCCGAAAGCGTGAAAATAAAGTATTCTTCATCTTTTTACAGAAAGATTTTTTGCAATGAAATTTTTGATTGGATTCTTAGTTAGATCAAAATCTGAAATGTTCTCCCGCAGGTTTGATTTAGCTCGTAACATAAAAACATACTTTATAAAGTGCTATTTACAAAAACAACAATGATTTTTTAATCGGAAATATAGAATCCAAGTTAAATTTCTGAGTATTCATCAAGTATTATAAATGTAATTCTCTCAGCAGCCTTTTCAGGTGCATTTTTTTTATTGAGAAATTGAAAATACGTATTATTTGGTTTTTTTGTGGGTGACTAAATTTAATAAAATACTGCCGGACTTTATTAAGGTAAAGTTATTTTGGTAGAAGAATGGTAAGCATCGGAACCCGACAAACCTGAATGAATTTCAGATACAAATGATTTAGGTTAACTCCTTTAACAAATGCGTCAGGCTTAGTCATGCAGAAATTATATCAAATATGACCACAGATTTAGTCTTCGGGCATCTTCTTAGTTATACTCTTACTCTAGCATCAAAAATCAAACTGAAGGGTTCTCTTATATTTTTTCCCAATTATTTTATTTTTTTTTTTTTTGGTATCTTTTATAAAAGGTTCATCCATTCAACTCAGCTGTGATGCTACATACTCGTACTTCTCTTTTGATTGTTTGATTTTTTTTTTAAAATTAAATTTTATCCTAGTGGCAATTTAATATCAAATTTCACCTCCTTCTATCTGTGATATTAACCTTCTTCAACTTTAAAGTTTTTTTTAAATTATTTCCTATATCCCCTTAGTCTGTAAGTCTTTTAAATTACAAAATTAAAAGCTACAATTAAGGGCTTCAACAAACAATTGGAAAAACGTTATTTATTTTAAATTTGATTGTTTATCAAAATAAAAAAAAACAAACGTCGAATGCCTAAACAAATAGCCATTTTGTGGTTTAAAAACGTCAATCCAACAAAAAGTAAAAAAGTTAAAATAAAGATAGACCACATCTTCTTGGTTAAATTTTCAAGATGGGAAAAAGGTCATATTTTATTTATAAAATCACCAGAAAGCAATCAAACCAATCAAATGAAAACTGTGTCGAATCTTTTGTGAAAATTTGTAATTTTTAATGAGACAAAAAGTTTACCATATATATTAAAAATAACAAGAGCATTTTTTCAAATATGTAAATCGGCTTAGATACAAATTTATATTTTAGTCAATTTTTTTCGTCAATAAATTAAAGGAAGAAAATTGAGAACAAAAAAAAAATGAAGTAGGGGAGGTCGTAAATCCATTTGAGTTTGATTGTATGAAATTGTTTTTATTGAATCCTGGAAATGATTTAAAAAACAAATCAATACAAATTGTGTTGATTTCTTTATTGATTTTTGTTTTATATTTTTTTTTATTTACCTGTATAAAAGTCGTTCCTGTCTGTCGGCTTCTCTATAGATCTTATAATATGTAAATATCATCACGATGCCTGGTATCCAGAAGCTTACGGATGAACTTATGATTGCATACGATTTATTCACCTTAAACTGGCAGATCTGGAACGAAAAAAAAAATATTGAAATGCTCCTTTTTTTTTACTTGATTTACAACCCTATGTTTATTTTCCAAGTTGATGATGATGGTGGGAAGTAGGTATTTAGAGAGGAGATATTGCTGGTGTTGATTATATGTACCTTCGTTTTGTTCTCATTTTTCGAGAGAAAGTACTTTTTGGCATGCTTTTATATGGTAGTTGAAAAAAATAGGTCAAGGGCAGAAGTTCATGATAGGTGGTGTGCCAGTGGAGGTAGGTTGTTGGCAAGAGATAAATTTGGCGTCTTAAGTGATTAATATCTCTTTTAGGAAATCACACAAAACAAAAAGCAATTCTTTATGCGAAGTTTGAAGTGTAATATACAAAATAACACACTAATTAGAAAAGCAATGATTGAGACAGAAAACGAAATAAGAAATAAATCAATAAGTTTGTGGCGCAACAGTTGTTTATGGAGGACTAATAGGGACTAGTGGTAGGCTGTGATTGGAGCTTCAGGCGTATGGTGATACAAGGTGCGTTTTTTTGCAATCCCCGGGGGAATTGGTTGAAAAAAACGACCAAGGCGCTTAGTGAAATACTTGGTAGCACTATTAATTTGCAAGATGACATTTGAAGAACAGCTGTAATGCAAATAAAAAATAAACATCACTGTTTGCGTCATCCTCATTCTGCTAAAAATCATCGGGTTGATTTGTTTTGTGTAATTTCGATATATTTATTGAATTTAAACTACTTTTCTATTAAAATAACATAAAAAGAACCAAGTTAATTATTATTTATACAAAAAAATGTGAATCAAGTAATTTGAAAATTGAAATAAAGTATTTTGGAAATTGTTTTTAGCCGATGTGATTTTTTTTAAATTTAATTTTCACAAATACAGTGGTACATAGAATTCAACTTCTTGAAAACTACCCCATTCGTCGGTCACTGGTGACATGATATTAGTGGACGAGTTGCTTATTCGGGCGGTATGATCAGTTCCAATGTCATTAGGAATATAGGTCTGAGCTAGAGCGGACGATCAAGAAGGTTGAAGTATGCCAAGGATGTAGCAGAGAATCTGTATTGGGTTGCTCCCGTGTACAACAAAACACAGCCGAAAATCATCTTCTTGTTTTCTTTTTTTTTTTTTTTTTATAATCTACATGCGCTCAAGGGATTATGAATACCCTTTAAATGTTTCAACACAGCGCGGGCGTGGGGGTGAGGTTAAGGAAGAGAAAGAATGATAGGAAAGATGTGTGGCGCGATATTCGGAGACTGTAGGTGGTTTTTGTCTCAGATTTTATCTCCAGGGATGGCGGCTGAACTAATGCGGAGAAATTTCCGTGTCTTATTTATCTATTTCCCTTACAATTCGCATTAATTTTTTTATTATTTGTCATATTTTATCGGTATACTAGTTTTACTCAATCACATGTTGTTAGTTCTATGCCTAAACAGCATGTAATGAGTAAACCAGCAACTCATTGTATGATATTTATTTTTAGAATTGGTTTTTAATGGAAAAATAAGAACACATAGACTACGGCAGGGATCGAACCTGTGACCATGAGGTTGACAGGCGAACACACAACTATCGCGCCATGGCCACCCCCCTTCTCAGAAAAACCTTTGTTTTGTTGTTCATTCAATTCTTGTTAATTGTACGAATATCAACTTCAGGAAATGCTTTTTTATTTAACAATAATTTTACAGTTAAGTTTTAATATACCTATAATAAAAATAAACGCAAAAATGAAAATCGCTGTAGAAGGTTGTGTTCATGGTGAGGTGGAAAAAACCATAGAGGCAATACAAAAGCCAAAAATGTTAAAATTCATTTCTTTGTTGTGTTGCGGAATGTATATTAAAATGTAGGTTAGGTTAGGTTGACATGGCCCTCAGGAAAACAACTGACACACTTAGACCAAATGCTCAACCAAACCAAACAAAATTCATAATTATCTGACATGTCAGTTTTGAAGTTTCTATACATTTTATCGATAACTTAGTGAAAAAGTTTTTGGTAGCACAGTTTTTATCCTCTCCAATAGCTAAGCCCCGAGAATTCTCTGGGTTTCAGCTAAGTACCCCCGGGGATTAGTTGTTGTTGGATTTAACATGCAAATTGTTAATCCTACTCATCGTTTTTTTCGTCCAATTTCCCCGGAGCTTAGAAAAAAACACGCCTATAGTCAATTTTTTCAGTTGCAATTTCATTAAATAGAAATTTGAAGTTTGAGTTAAAATATTGTTAACAGTTGAAACAAAAATTATGAAAAAAAAAAAAATAAAATAAAAAACAAGAAAATTATCGTATACTGAATTGGCATATCAAATCGTGTTATCAGATATGAATAAATGGCCATCGCAAGCAGTAGCGGATCTAGGATTTGAAAGTGAAGGGACTTTGAGCTGGAGTTTGAGATAAACATTTTATATGACTACGACTTCTTTGCAAAAATTAAAAAAGTAATTTTTCACTTGCGATAAAGGTACTAGAGGGCAAGTTTTGCATTTGAAAAAAAAATCGAACTCGAGATCTTAATCAAAGTTGACATTAAGATGATAGAGAACACCTAAAAAGTGATTCCAGCAATTCCACTGTATGTCTGTCTGTCTATCTATCTGTCTGTCTGTCTGTCTGACTGTAGAACATCTACAGCCTAAACGGCTGAACCGATTTTATTCAAGCTTGGTGGTAAGGCGTTTTAGGTAATTGTCCAAAACAGATTTTTGAATCGTTGTTTTAGACCCAAAAATAACGGTACTTGCCATACAAACGTTTCTCTTATATTAATTATCTCGAAAGAGACTCCAACGATTTTGATAAAAATTGGTGTATGCACTAACTTGAGTATGGTCTACGATCTGGCCAAAAAAAATTAAAAATATTTTGTTATTAACGGTACCTGCCATACAACCATTTTATTGATTTTCGACTTTCTCATAAACGGCTCAACGGATTTGTATTAAAATTTGCATGCAGGATCTCCTTCAAGTTCTAAATAATACTGCAAGCCAAAATTTTCGAAAAATAGTTTTTTTTGGATTTAAAAAAAAAAAAATTATTTTAATTTATGAAAATTCAATATTTCGAAAACAAGTGGGCGATTTTTTCTAAAATTGTGTTTTTAAATTTATATAACTAAATATTTAAAATGTTCATACCAGTTTTTTTTTAGAAAAATTTTAAGAATTTTTATATATAAAGAATTAAGTGAAAAACGACTTTAAAAATAAATTGTTTTCCATTATGCGGTATCAAATGTATAGGGCTGGAATTCAACATCTGTCAAACTAAGTTGTTAAACCAATGTTTTTGTTCAGATGAGAGACTGACATTTACGAAAATGGATCGCTTCACTATCGCACAACGCATAA
This sequence comes from Philhelius pedissequus, assembly GCA_910595825.1. Taxonomy (NCBI): domain Eukaryota; kingdom Metazoa; phylum Arthropoda; class Insecta; order Diptera; family Syrphidae; genus Philhelius; species Philhelius pedissequus. The sequence goes on along the minus strand of OU343161.1, from coordinate 9,348,505 downwards.
AAATTGTTAAAACCTACTACAAAAATAGTGATTCTGCCACAGCCACATATCGTGCTTTAAGAGGAGATTATTGCTTACATAATCGTCCAACTACGCAAGCAATTGGCAAAATTGTGAAGAAATTTGAAGAGACTGGATTAGCTACAGATATTGTAAGGCCTGTGCATCATCGTTTCGCTCGTACCACTGAAAATATCGCTGTTGTAGGTGAAAGTGTTGCGAAGACACGAATGTGTTGATTCCTCGTCGTTCTCAGGAATTAGGACTGTCTTAGGGCATATTCTGGAGTAGTTTGCATTTGCATGTAGACCTACATCCATATAAAGTCCAGCTCACACAAAAACTGAAGCCGGTTGACCATTCACAACGTCGTAGATAAGTCGAATGTGTGCTCGAACAACAGGCGGTGGACGGCGATTTTTCGCACAAGATTTTCTTCAGAAACGAAGCACATTTCTCACTCGGTGGGTATGTTAATAAACAAAATTGTCGTATTTGGGGTTCTGAGAATCCTCAAGTAATTGAAGAGAGGCCATTACATCCACAAAAAGTCACTTCTTGGGGCGCTGTTTGGTCCGGAGGTGTGAATGGACCTTACTTCTTCGAAAACGACAATAGAACGACTGTCACCGTCAATTCGGAGCGTTATAGTCATATGATAACCGACTTTTTTTTTACCTGCTATTGAAGAATACGACTTGCAGAATATGTGGTTTCAACAAGACGGTGCCACATGCCACACAACTCGAGCGAATATGGCTTTATTGCAAAAGGCATTTCCTGGCCGCGTAATTTCTCGACGTGGCGATATCAACTGGCCACCAAGATCATGCGATTTGATACCGCTGGACCATTTTTTTTGTAGGGCTACGCGAAAAACCGTGTTTAGCACTTGAAAACCAACATTCGTCAAGTTATGGCTGAGATACCGCCCAATATGTGTCCAAAAGTGGTCGAAAATTACCTCAAAAGAATCGATGCTCGCAACAATTCGCGTGGTGGTCATTTAAATGATGTAGTGTTTGACACATAATGCCAACCTTCAAACTTTATAATAAAAAAGAAAAAAATATTTTATGTGTGTTTTATTTACGTTTACTTTTAAGGCCGCAAAATGGATAACCCACTACTTTTACCCGTTTGTATTGAAAATTTTGCTCCGCTCCAAATTTAAGGTACTTTTTACAAAATGCTTAGGGCGTAAAAATGAAGCTCTCCACAAAAATTCAGCTTTGTCGGAATTCTTTCGAAGTGAATATCTTATTTTCCTGGACTGAATTGCAATTCTTTTAAATGAAACTGTCACAATCGCAATCACATATGAATACATGTGCCATATGTATTTTCATTACTCTCTAAGCTTATTAGATAAACGCTATGAACGCCGCTGGATAGAGGGTTAAGAATTAAAAACTAATAGGCAATTTGTATTTAGTATGAAAATTGTGCGCCCTGGGGCGTATACGCAATGTTTTAATTTTTCTTGCTCACTAATGAGAGTGTGTCATTTTCAGATGCACATCTGGCTAGGATCTAGTTAAATACTAATAAATTAGAAGATAATACATATTAATGAGAATATCAAAACTATATTTCTGCCAAGCCCTTCGTGGGATATAGTCTAGACGGATAACCAGATCAGACGTGGAGAAATATTTCTCGGAAAGCCGAGGAGTTTGACTGCGGTATTTTATAAAGAAAATGTTTAGGCTTCCAAAATGCACATCTACATAAATTCCTTATTAAGGAATTGTGCTGCCTCCAGGATATATTTTCTTATATCTTAAAAGCACTGGAAATGTAAGACAGCGACTACAGAGAAAGACTGACTCTGAGAACTAATTTTGATCGAAAATTATAAGCTTAACAAAGTTAATCCAGATTAAAATATAAGCTGCTTAATAATGATCTTGAAGAAATAAATTATTTTCAGGATCGATACAATTTAGACGTAATATAAACGTATTCAAGGCCAGAGGTAAAACTGAAACTATTGGAATTCTTCAACTCTATACAGTTTTCCAATAAAAAATAAACCATGATCGTTATGAGCTTGCTTGCGTAGCCTTGTACTTAGCGGAATATTATCTTTAAACACTTATATAACTTGTTCGTTTATTAACGCGATTTGGAAACTAGAGGGATCCATGTAATAAACACTATTCCTCCGGATGTCTCAAACATCTTGTTAAAATGTGAAATCATCGATAGACTGAAAGTCTCTATATTGATAAGAAATATCTGAACCTTCAAATGTCATGTTAATAAAGTTATGCCGTGAAAAACCTGGTGCTGAAAATTGATTTTTAAATAGTACACTATTAATGTCACACATAAAGGACATCATCATGGTGTTAACTGGGAATAGGTCGAACATTAGAATTCCATCGACTAAAATTCTGTCAACTAAAAGGTAACTGTTAAAGTCATCAAATATAATTATCTTGGAATATTGAATATACATGCATATATATCTCATTAACCAATTGAAAAAAATATTGACAGGTAGATATTTTTGGTTTATATACAGTTCCGACCAGTAACTTAGCAGCAGGTATATTCGTTTCGAAAATCCCAAGCCCTTTCCCAACGTGTATGGCAACATCGAATATGTGATGTGCTCATTGCACAGAAGGTAGTCTGTAATGCATATATTGAGAGCTGAAAGTTGTTCGATTTTCCTGATGTAAATGACTGTGACGCTCATGGACAACGGCATTGGTGGGGTATTTCGCTTTAATGACAGATGATAGCCTTAACTTTTAAGGCATTAAATTCAACACGGGTATTCATCCCACACTTGACAACGTTATCAAGATCAGACTGAACTTATCTTACGCTGCCGTTGCAAGATGTGAAAACGAAAATAAAAACCTGAGACTAGATATTAGTCAACAAAACATTTTAGTGGATTAAAAGTTCCAGATGAGAGATCATTAATGAAAATGCGAAAGGAAGGCGAAGACAAAACGGAGCCTTGGGGCGCACCAGCTATTTATTTTATAAATTTTAGACTTGAAACCGTCCAAAACGACTTCTATTGAGCGGCCGGAAAGGTAATTTCTACTCCAACGAAGTAGAGATTCATCGATACCAAATATACGTTTTTTCCATAATAGAGCTTTATGACAGACTTTTTCTCTTAAGGGATCTCAAGATTTGTGCAACTCTTCGGTGAGATACACCATCAGATTACCATGACCTATTGCTACGAAAACCATACTTTCGTCGGTCCTTAAGGAGCTTTCGCTCTTAAAGAAATTTCTTAAGCTGATAATAATTAATTAGAATTTCCATGACTTTGAATAAAATGTTTTGTTTAACGACTAGTATTTTACAACTTAATTAAATACATACACGTGAATAAGCATCGTTTTAAACAAAATAATTGCAAAAGATTTGTCGTAAGCATTTTTGCTTAGGGTGTTCTTATTTGCCTTATTGCTTTACGATTTTGAATACCACAGCTACATTCAAGTGAACGAATTCTATAGCTTTCTTTTGGCAAAATTTTACAATATTTGTACCAACACCTAAGCTGTAGAAAATTCTAATTTCTGTTGCACTATCGTTAAAAAAGGAACCTTAATTTATTTTGCAATACCAAATGCGGAAGAAAATAATCTTCAAGTCAATTTGCCTAAAATAACAATACACATTTGAAAAAGATTTACTTTGAATTTGAACCTCACTACTATACTCGGTTCAATTGATATACTGAAACTACAGGGAAAATAGGATATTTGCCTTTCAACCTTACAATTATTATATTCAATAAGCTATCTCTATTTCTATAAAGCTTTTCCATTTTCCATAGTTGCCGTAGTGAGCATTATAAATTTACATATTTCTCTCACAAATGTCGGTAGGGTTACCAATTGTTAATGAAGATTTCATGAACAGAAATATGTACTTACATCGTAAACTAAATCCAAATAAAAATAAATCTATCTTTCACCACACCACCAAGAAGTAAGATATGAGGCGTTTTTTAAGAGTTCCGCAGAAGGCCTTATCTATTTTAACGTGTAAATAAATGACAGAAAAAACGTAAAATAAAGTATAATAAGGAACATCTGTCCTTCGGAGAACTTGAAGCCATTTTAAATGTAAATAAGCACAGCACAAAAATAATAATCAGCTCAAATTGCACCGCACTATTTTAAATATTATATTTATATACACGAAACCATATTCATGTTATTTCTATTTTCATGAACAAAAATTATTTGGTAATTTAATGTTGCAATTAATTAATGAACCGAACTCCATCAAAAACTTGATCAAATAGTAATTTTTTTCTCAAAACAATACCCAACAAATAATATATAGCTGCATTTTAACAGTTTTCCAAAAAGAAAAGATGTTAGCAGAGTAGCACGCACCGACCACACCTTTTCACTTAAACTGGAAATATATGCTCTCAAAAGCTCTAAGAAAGCTTCGATTCTGAAAGCTCCGTAGCGAAAACCAAAGAAAAAGGAATTACAATTTCCATAAACGGACCAATGGTAACTCTTAATCAATGTGTTTATTTTTTTAATAAACACTATAATAAGCGAAACTCAAATTGGCGATCAGTCTCCTGTCTCCTCTCAGCCGGGGAGCAGACAGGTCATAGTGGGATGTACGGGGGCTTATGGAATATTTTAGTGGCAATTTCTTAAGTTGTGTGCCATGCAAACACCTGACGGCACCAGTGTGTTTGAAAAAGCTCTTCCATAAGGTCTGTACTGAAAATATAAATTGAACAGAGTATAAGTTTTGCAAAAGTGCAACCTAGTTTTTAAAATTATATACCACTTATATTTTCGTAATTTTATTACAAAAAAAAATTAAAGCTTTGACATCTGCCCATCAAACAAATTAATCAAAAAACCTTGCTACCATTAAAGTAATATATTATAATGAATCTGGTCCTATCAGTGCGCGACCTGCAAAAAATGTGTGCGTTTTTGCGTTTACTCTCCTCAGGTGCTTCTGTCGACACATAAGGAACCTAATTGAAATTAATGGTTGTATATTATTATGCTCTTCAATCAACCCTTAAAATTATCACACTCCTTATTTATTATTGTTAAGATCCTTTAGCCAAACATTTGCTAAGGATTTAAAACAATTTCACATGCCAGACAAATGACGAGAGATTTTCAAAAAGCTAATGAATTATCAAGTCTTGTGTTAAGTATTCAAGTGATTAATATTAATAAAGGATATTAATTTTTTTTAATGAGTTACACAAGAAATTCAGTAATTTACTTCAAGTGCACGTGTTAGCTTAAAGAACATTTTATCATATTTCTATGGAATGGCAAAAGGTTTCCTTTTTTTGTGTGTGTGTTTTTTTTTTCGGATTAAAAATATTAGAGACATAAATGTCAATCGGGGCTTATAAAAAATTGTACATTTTGACATATACTCTTGTATCATAATGTTTTCATTAATCTTTTAAAATGTGTAAGCATTGTGTGGGGCGGTATGGCATTTAAAAAGCTGTGGTTGATTATGAATAACTCAAGACTCAATTTATTTATTTCGAAGCAGATGCTCCATCTGATATGAATAAAATACCAGAGTACATCTACTCTAAGTTAGATTAGTATAACTGCACAATGTGAGTACATATTTCATTGTATGGCGTGCCGTGGACCAAACAAGTTATATCTCGTCAAGACCAGCAGGCCGTCTTAATTAATCTATACGTATTGTAAAAAAGTTACAATTTTAATCCAACAATCATTTTTCCAATATCCACCACACACCACCAATTACATTCATCTACGAGCTAACTGCTACTTCAACTCATAACAGATGTACAGATATCATCAAGCAAACAGACACGTGACCATACGATTTGTAATGAAAACAGACCATTATCACCCAATCAAACGTCTCGCCATATGAATTACATGGGATAAGTTTTTCTGTGCTTACGATGCACACTTTCTTCTTACGGGGAATCATTGGTAGCATTGGGGTAAAAACGAATGGACTTCTGCAATTAGTGTTGTATGTACCAATCCGGAGTAAAAAAGGGAAGTACCTAGGAGCACACTACTGAGTGCGTGGTGCATTAGTTAGGAGTTTCGTAATTATTTGGCCTTTTGACGTAAATTTTGTCGCTTTGGGTTGGTCCAGGGCCGGCGACTCTATCCCACCGCACTTTGTGAATATGGTTTCGACCAGGGCCTGTGACTCTATCCCACAGGACTTTGTGCCTTTGGTTTCGACCAGCGCCGGGGACTCTATCCCACCGAACTTTGTGCCTTTGGTTTCGACCAGGGCCAGGGACTCTATCCCACCGAACTTTGTGCCTTTGGTTTCGACCAGGGCCGGGGCTCTATCCTACAGGACTTTGTGCCTTTGGTTTCGACCAGGGCTGGGGACTCTATCCCACGAACTTTGTGCGTTTGGTTTCGACCAAGAACGGGGACTCTATCCCACCGAACTCTGTGCCTTTGGTTTCGACCAGGGCCTGGGACTCTATCCCACCGAACGTTGCGCCTTTGGTTTCGAACAGGTCCAGGGACTCTATCCCACGAACTTTGTGCCTTTGGTTTCGACCAGGACCGGGATTCTATTTTTATATCAAGTAAAATGTATGCATAGTTTTTAAAAAATCTAGGCTTTAACCCAAAATTTGGGAATAAAAAGTTAAAAAAAATGTGAAGTGTAATTTTTCAAATTTTAAAATTTTATAGTACTTAAATTCGTTTTTTTTTATAATGATGCGCGCACTAAAAGGGTTTTGACTACCCTTAACATTAACAAGCACAGTGCAACCGTTACGAAATTAGGGAAGAATGTAAAGGGAGATATCGATGCATATTGGTTTTAAATTTCTGGATATCAAAATGGGATAATAGAGCGGGGTGAAGTATTCCACATTCGCGTTGTACGACTAAGGAAAGAATCTCTGTATTTGACAGTATATCTACAGTTGGGCTCAAGGGTAAACTGACGAGAATTTCTAGAAGCGCGAGTATTACGGTTGATAAATTTAGAGGATGATTACAACTGGCTATTTCGCTCGAACATTGCTTATAGAAATAGCGATAAGATAATGAGAGACTTATAATATTTCGACGGTGTTGTAAAGATGACAATGTTTCCATTTTAGTTCTATCGCTCTTAGAGCCCTATTTTGAACTCTATCTAAGAGACTAAAATTAATTTCAGGAGCTCCTGCCCAAATGTAAGAGTTATACTCCCGCGTTGGACAAATGAATGCTTTATAGATTACATAGCCAGATCAGAAAGGGAGAAGAATTTCTTGCATATTCGCAGAAAGCCCAAACATTTTGCAGGGTTTTTGGCAGCATGGTCATTTCCTAAGAGGTGGTATGTGACGCACTTCCGAAGGACTGTAAGTTCATTGGTTTCTTTCAATGAAAGTGTCGCTCGTGTAAAGTGGCATGGGAGGTGGGCCATGCTTTAACATGAAGAACTCAGTTATTGAATTTTGAAGCATTACATTTTACTCGGTTTTTTATTCCCTATTCGACAATTATGTCATGATCAGAATTCAATTAGCTTATCATACGCTGCCGTTGCAGTTCCGCATCCGAAGTCCAACGAGGTGAATCTTAAAAGAAATATGAAAAGCTGAGAGTACTATCGTCAGCAAAACGAATTAGTGGATTAGAAGTTCCGGATAAAAACTGAGCCATGTGGCACACCAGCATTTATTTTATGAATTTCAGACTTTAAACCGTCCAATACGCATGAAGCGTTCCGAAAGGTAATTTTTAATTCAACGAAGAAGATATTAATCGATAACAAATGTACGCATAGAGGTCTTGATGACAAACAAGAAGAATGACATCCGAACACTATGTCCATAGATCAGAAATACCAAGATAGGGATCTTTCGTACGTTTCACCCTCCAAGAACCCCATTTGTTTGAATCGTTGTATTTGTAAGTTTGACATTCCATCCATGGTTAGATGTGAAATCGAATATCAAAAACAAAAAAATATACAAAGGCTGTGTTCAGAAATTAAAATTTTCATGGCGTTGGCATACTTTATTTGTGGGAAAAATTTGTCTGCATGAAAAAGATCTGTGGAAGTGTTACCAGAATTGTTTTCGTTCTGTGGTAGTTTACAAATTTGCCAATAGGATTTTGATCTTCTATTGCGGATCTTATATGCAAAAACAACGAAATCATTTTCTTGTATGAGTATGCAGAATAAACAAAACCGTTTGGCCAATTAAGCTTTACTTTGTCCGCTTAACAGAATATCAACTCAAATTTTTATATTTTTTTTGTGTACTTTAAGCCTACCACTACAAAATTTCATCGCTCTGGAGCAATCGGAAATTTGAAGTTTTCGACTTCATTGGCACTGAAGATAAATGAATCGAACCTCGCCTGAGTTTGGTCCTGTAAAAACTGTGTAATGCCAGAATTTGATATTACCGCCTGCACTGGGTCAAGACCTTTGGTTTGTGTACAAGCGCGTTTTTTATGTAAAAATCTGGATCTGTGTTTTTGATTCCGAAAAGAACGCGAAAAATGGTCCGGGATCAAAAACTCCATGGGGGATCGATTTTTTGTTTGAAATGAAAACGGCATTATCCAAAAATAGGTAATTTTAAAAATTCAATCTGAATTTTTCTAATTTTAACTCCTATGAAGTGTTGTATAATTATACCCAAACCCATATAAAAAAAGCCGACTTATGGACGGTTTATCTCTAACAAGTAGACTAAGTACAAAATGTCATTAATAAAACCTAATTTCTGCTATTTGACGTCTACAAATTTTGCTGTTGATTTTGTTCGTGAATTTTCGATTTTTTACTAACTGAAAATTTTAATCTGCATATTAACTTCTATTCCATGGTTTAGTAAAGTCATAGATTAGAGTTGGAATAATCATTTTTACCTGCGATTATAGGAGAAGGCAAGTTATGTATTCGAAAAAAAAAAATTTTTTTAACAATCAAACATGACATTACGATCATAGAGAACACCAAATAAGTGGATCCCCGAATTCCGTCTGTCTGTTTGTCTGGCCTCGAGTCTGCAGCCTAAACGGTTCGGTGGATTTGATTCAAACTTGGTACATATTGTTTTTTTCGGTAATATGCCCACACGATTTTTTAAATTTTTTATTTAAGACGGCAAATAACTGTAGCTCCCATAATTTTTTTTTGGCCAAAAACAAAAATCTTATTTTTCTCAAAAACGGCTCCAAAGATTTTTATAAAAAAGAATCAATTAATTAATAAGGGAAAGGTACCTTATGATAATTTTTTTATTTTTATTTTTGGTATCTCTAGTAGAACCATTTTTTTTCTTGGCTTTCGATTTTCTCGGAAACGGTTAATTTGATTTTGTTTAAATTTTTTGCGCAGAAGATCCTAGAAAGTTTAAACACTATTGTATACCAACATTTTTCAAAACAAATTTTTTTTGGAAATTAATTTTTTTTTTCTGAAAACTCAAAATTTCGAAAACGATTTAATAAATTTTTTAAAAACTTCATATTTGGTGATTTTTTGAAATTATCTTGAATAGTTAAAAAAAACTATTTTTCTAAAATAAAAAATAACGGTAACTCCCATACAAATGTTAAAAAACCGTTAAGAAAAAAAATTATTTCTCGAAAACGACTCCAAGGATTTTTATAAAAAAAAATTGTGTGTTCTCAGATTAGTACAGTTTAGTCTTGTTCACTTTCCCATAGAACCACTTTTCATATTTTCGACTTTCTTAATATTGGATAAACCGATTAAAATAAATTTGTTTATACGAGTACAAATGCTCCCTGAAAAGTTTTCAAAAAAAAAGTTTTTGATTTTTAAAAAATAAATAATATTTTTTTTTTTTGAAAAATCGATTTTTCAAAAAGCAGTCAAAGATTTTTCTTTAATTTGAATTTTATATGTATATTATATATCTTCAAAATGGCGTTTCAATTTTTTTTTTCGAAAAATGTTTTCAAAATTTAATACATAAAAAATTAATTTAATAAAAAACCGCTCCAACGATTTTTGAATTTTACATTATATTTAGTATTCAATAGTGTACGCAAGAATTAGTAATTCCCGTATTCCCTTTTACGAATTCTTGCGTATACACCACTGAATACTAAATATAATGTAGGCCCTAGACATATGTATATATATACATAATATGTGTCTTTAAAAATAACATGAATCTTATTATGAAGCTGTATGCATACAGCTACCTACCCACCTACTTCCTTCATTTTCATTATTATATGTACATACATGTTTGCATACTTAGGTTCCATCAATATGTATATATATGTAGATACATTTTACTCTCCTAACTTTAATTTGCGCAAAAAATTCCAAAAAAATCAAATTAATCATTTCCCATAAAATCGAAAACCAAAATCGTTGAAACCGTTTTTCAGAAAAATAAAATTTAGAAAAAATGTAACGGATCTACTGTTATTTGTCGTCTTAAAAAAATACATTAAAAAAACATCTGGGCATGTTACCGAAAAAACAATATGTACCAAGTTTAGGCTGCAAACTCGAGTACAGACAGACAGACAGACAGAATCGGGACACAAACTGTTTTTGGTGTTCTCTATGATCGTAATGTCATGTTTGATTGTTAGAATTTTTTTTTGCACAAAAATTCTAGAATAGGATGTCATACAATAAGTTGCTGGTTTACTCATTACATGCTGTTTAGGCATAGCACTAACAACATGTGATTGAGTAAAACTAGTACGCCGATAAAATAAGAAGACGAATAGAAAATAATGCGAATTATAAGGGACATAGATAAATAAGTCACGGAAATTTTTCCGCCTTAGTTCAGCCGTCATCCCTGGAGATAAAATCTGAGACAACAACCACCTGCAATCTCAGAACATCGCACCACACATCTTTCCTATCCTTCTTTCTTTTCCTTAACTCACGCCCGCGCTGTGTTTTAACATCTAAAGGGTAGTATAATCTGTTGACCGCGTGTAGATTATAAAAAAATAAAATTTAACGTAAGGTTAGCACTAAGCAAAAGTTAATTACATTTTCATAGTTTTCGAACATACCCACCGATTTCAGCATACATGATTAATGAGATTATAAAAAAATGGCTGGCAGTCTGATGACACTCTGAGTGTGTTTCTTTATTTATTCCGGATAAGGAATATAATGGATGGAAAAGACGAAATGTTTATCCAGAATGGATAAAGATGAAAAAAGATGACATCAATCAGCTCTTTTAAAGTGTTGTGATGATGACAAGAAAATAGATATCTCTATGGAAAATAGTAAAAATAATTTATTATTAATTTAATAATTCATGAAAAGTCACATTTAATTGTTATTTATATATTTATTTCAATAATAAAAATATAAACAATGTTTGGTCATCCATTTTGTTTACTTGGTTTTCGTCTTTGGTTGCTGTCATTTGTTTTGCTTTCATATGAAAGGGTTATTCCGAGAATATTCTTTTCATTCCGTGTTTAACATGGAATAAAAAGAATGCATTCCAAACGTTCCGGAATGAATAAAGAAACAACAAAATATTTTATCCGGAATATTCCATGAATGAATAAAGAAACACAATCTCTATGTGTGAGTTGTATAGGCATAATTTTGAGCGTTACCAGCATGAACTAATAACGTAAAGACCAGAAACCTCTGCTTTCATTTGACATTTGCCTACAAGCTGAAACACGCACACAAATAACATTTCTGTTCCTCTTCCAAGAGACAAATTGATAAAAACGCACACAAGAATCTTTTCCGTTCCTCTTCCTATAGACACATAGACAACACAGCCCTAGTAATTTGTTTTTGTTTTGCTTTTCGATTTCCCATCTATTCATGGATAGAGTTTCAAAGCTACAAATACAACAATGTAAACAGATGGGTTTTGGGGGGTGAAACGTACGAAGGTTTCCGATCTTAGTATGGCTTATTTGTGGTTACCAGCTTACAGGTAAACCTGTTTGACAGCCGAAGATTTCCATCTTGATATTTCTCATCTATTTATATGTATAATATACTAACGAGAGGCGCTTGACAGAAGAATGTGGAGAAGTCTGGTGGAGACTTATGCTCAAGTTACATAATAATTTACGGCAAATGGACTTACACAAATTATCAAGGCTTATTAATAATTAATTTCTTTATAATATTTATTTAAGAATTTTATAATAAAATGAAAAATGTTTATCCTTCTCCCCTTTTGATTCTCATACTTTCTTGCCAACATTAAAAGTGTTAGTCTGGAAAATTGAAGGAAAGTTTTTGCACGATTTTTTTTTCATTGAATGGTGTCACGTTTTGCTCAAATTTCTTCTTCTTTTTCTAACACTCTCTCACATATTTAGCGACATAATGATATCATCTTATCCCTTAAAAGTTTCTTTTTTTCCCTGAAATTTGACTTTGAAATTTTACTCGAAAAAGTTTCATTTTAAAATAACTGCGTGGGAATTTTAAATTTCTGAATTTAAATAACATTTTTTTTCATTCATAGACAGTTCAAATTTGTTAAAGAGCAACTAGTATGTACATAAAGTATCAACACAAAATTTCTATCGATTTTATTTATTTTGTTTTTAAAATAGATACGAGTACTTGTCTACATCATTTAAAATCATATCGCAAACTGTCTCGTTTCGGAATTATTAAAAGCATTAATAAGCTTGATTTATGTTTCAATTTATCGTTTTGTGTTTCGAAAATATCTTAACATTTTCTGACACACATTAACCTATAAGGGGTATGATGTATGTTTGTAACAAAACAATGTCCTTTTGCGTAGGTAGTACAAGGACTGAACTCACTGAGTCGAATGTAATACAAAACATCTGGGCTTTTAAAAATATTAGTTCGAATAAACCTTTCCGTACCTTCTTCATTTACTCTGACATGTAACTACCGACCTACATATACATATAAACATAATGTAAAAAATAATTGAATGAATGTGCATTATTATTATGGATGTATGATATTTAGATAATAAAAGAAGGATGCCAAAGTCCTGATAGAAGACTTTGTAGTCAAGATGTTGGTATAAAGCCAGAAGTGTATATAGCTATCTCCAAGCCGGAAAATAACAACTTTAAAAAAATGTTTTAATATTTTTCTTTTCCTTCATTTTATTATGGATTTCAAATACTCTTTATGTCTTTTTTATTTCATAGAATGTTTTTATGTGTAAAGAGTCGTTATAAAAAAAGGACATGAAAAAAAATTTCTCAATAGGTGATCGAACTCAAAAAGAAGAGGATTTTCAGTTGACAATTTTATATTGGTGGTTGTCATACTTGAAAAAGGTTTTCGTCAAAAATGTCATCGGCGACTATTGGATGGTTTCAGGAATGACAAAAAAGTACCCGGATAAATATATATTTCGGTGGGAGTTCATTTTATACGGGAGGATTTAACTGCGGGGGTTATTACTGCTAAGGACATATATATGTAGTATGTACAAACGCGATAGTACTTACATTTGCCTATGTAGACTATATTCTCAGGAGGTAGGAATTCTTTGAAAACAAAACTGTAAAAGGTAAAAAAGGGAATTTCATTTTTCTCTCGAGGCATTTTCACAATCGCAATAGGGTATATGGATATGAATTATATTTAGCACAATGAAGCCACCCAGGAGTTGAATTACACACTCGAAGAAAAGCAAAGCCCTTTTTTGGCAGACTTCCACGGATAACCAAAAATATACTTAACTTTAAAGCAGAAATGTACATTTGTATGAAGGTGTGTTACTTATTTAATGAGACCAAAAATATGCCAATTTATAGAAGTTATAACAGTATTTAAGCCAAACGAACTACGTATTTATTTTATTTTTATTGTATTTTGATGCTTTGCTACTGTTGTGCCAAAAAAAATATTTGATGAACAAAAAAGATATTGAAAATACATATTATTCGTGTAAGAACTCTAATAAAAATGAAAAAAAAAAAATAAATATTTTTTAATTTTTGGAGATTAATGTTGCAAATTCTAGTGTTATTTTCCAGTATAATTTTTTGTATTTATTGTTTGGGAATTCGAGATTTAGCTGAGAATGACAACATGATCCCCACAAAATTTTCATGTGAACACTATTTTTTCGATTGACATTTTGAACGCCAAAAATATACTTCAAAAGTTGGGAATTTGGTTGGTTGAAAGTTTCGTGCGAATTGGGTCGTGTGGAGATTTTGCAAGAAGCAGCAGTAGTTGTTAGTTCCACCGGGTGTAACCGCTAAATGATGAATTGAAGTGAATTGAAACAACAATTTGAAACCCAATTTCATTGGGTAATATGATCTCCTTTGACTTGAATTGAACTGAAATTTTTTCAGTGGTTGTCAGGAAAACTGTTAGTCGTCACATAGACCTCAGGCAGGTCTATTGTAATACCACTTGAATAGATAATATCTCTTTATTAAAACCAATTGGATCCACTAACGAAACGATGTAGCTGCTAAAACTCTATGCGTCTTAGACTACTGGGGTAATGCAAGAAGTATTCTCCCAGGTATAATCTTCGTCCTTGGGATAGAAATAGACAGGAGATGAGCAAAGAAGATGGGAGATAGTCTCCTCTTCATCGTTATCCTTCAATTTCTGTTGAATTAGTATTAGGGTTTCATTTCAGGCGAGTTCATCGGCTTTGAAGTTTCCCAAGATATTCATATGTCGCGGCACCCAAATCAGGTGAATGTTTAACTGTTCTGCCATCTCCTTCAGAGATGGATCGACAGTTGCGGGTAGTAATAGAGTTTGTGGAAACAGCACCAAGTGATTTGAGGGCTGCTTGACTGTCTTCATAAGAACGAATATCCGATGTAGATATTATGTTTTCTCTAAGCCAGGATAGAACCTCTTTCATCAATGGGGCTGGCCGTAGCGCGATAGTTGTGTACTCGCCTGTCAACCCCGTGGTCGCAGGTTCGATTCCTGCCGTTGTCTATGTCTTCTTATATTCCATTAAAAACCAATTCTAGAAATTGTCATAAATGAGTTGCTAATTTACTCATTACATGCTGTTCAGGCATAACACTAACAACTTGTGATTGAGTAAACTAGTATACCCATAAAATATGACAACGAAATAAATAAAATAATGCGAATTATAAGAGACATAAATAAAAAAGACACGGTAATTTTCTCCGCATTAGATCAGCCGACATGCCTGGAGATAAATCTGGGACAACAACCAGCTCTAGTCTCAGAACATCGCGCCATACATTTTTCCTATCCTTCTTTCTCTTCTTTCACCAGATGCCCACGCTGTGTTAAAAACATATAGAGGGTATTCATAATACCTTGAAATTATAAAAAAAAAAACAGAATTTCCGCTTGGAATATTCTACAATGGTCAGGGAGACGAAAAGAGAAAAATAAGATTTAATATGTCTGAGTACATAAAGTGAGTTGATTCATCTTTTAAGAACCTCTCATCATCGCAAGCGGATATTGGTGGGATGTTAACTTGGAAGTTATTGTCGAAGATTAACTGGTGTGTGGTATTTACAAAGCACAGGGGTGTAAGGTTGTGTAGTATGATGTTTAGGACAGCTGAGCGTGTAGTAGATCAGAGTGCTCCACTGATACATTCTCTGGCTGGCCTTCAGACCTTATTTAATTTGTCACAATATGTGACACTTTGTCCAATATAGACCACCATACTGCTACCCCATAAGTAAGTATCAGTGTGACAACCGTTGTGTATAAGTAGTGGGTAATCTCTAGGGATAAGCCCTTTTTATTCCCAATGGCTTTCTTGTAAGAGTGCAACTGTTGAACATTTTGCATTATGCCTGTTAGAGTTGGAGCGTGCTTTTCTGATACAACAATGGCAATATGATCGCCATAAGCTTTTACCTTTTGTCCCTCTGCTTCCAGGTGTATCAATATTTCGTTTCCTACTGTGTTTCATAGAAGTGGGGATAAAACTCCACCCTGCGGAGTCCTTCTGCTGACATATCTTCCTTCTGAGTAGTCGCCCAGGGTTGAGTTGTATATTCTGTTGCCTAGCGTGAGACTAATCAACT
Source organism: Philhelius pedissequus (assembly GCA_910595825.1). Taxonomy (NCBI): domain Eukaryota; kingdom Metazoa; phylum Arthropoda; class Insecta; order Diptera; family Syrphidae; genus Philhelius; species Philhelius pedissequus. The sequence goes on along the minus strand of OU343161.1, from coordinate 9,332,492 downwards.
CTGTCAATAAATCAGACACCTTAAGGTTTCTCAGCACTGATGTGATTATTTTAACTTAACATTGTTGAAAGCACCTTCAATGTCAATAAATGCTACCAGAGTGTACTCCTTATGATGCAATGAATATATTAGCAAGGGGGTTTCAAACTTGCAACTCTTAAAAAATAACTTGGAAGAAGAAATCTTAATGTTATAGTGGGATTACTTCCAAACAATTTATAGGGATTAATTCCAAACAATCGAATGTTATAATATAAATATTTTATTATAAAACGATTACATTAAACCAAATTAAAGATTTTACAAAATTGAGTTCTTTTCTATGTTTTTTGCTCTTTCTTATATGCGTCCGGTCAGCTGGTAGTGGTAAAAATAACCAGCTTGTCTACTAGTTAATTTTACCAAAGTGAACATAGTTACGATACTGAGGATGGCTGCATTCGAGTTTTTTTAAATGATGGTTGCGTTCGGTTAGCGAACCCAGTTTGCGTTCTTTTTATTATCTGTACTATGCCGGCGCGTTCACACTTCCTACGAAACTAGGCGGTGTGTCAACCTCAGCATTTGACAGCTGGTTGCTGTTGCCGCCACAATATCTTTCAGATTATACATGTAAAAATTCAAAATGCCGTATAGCAAGCTCAATACAGTCTAATCTTTTTTCAAACCTTGTACTTAAGTATCTTAGGCAATTCCCGTCGGGAATTGCAATGTTTCGTTAACGCCAAAAAAGCGTATTAGGTAGATTGTCCACGGTTTGATAAACAACATAGTTAACATGCTAGTAAAATATTAACGGCACCTGGCCTTCAAGAAAATGGTTTAGTGTTTATTTTCGACTTTTTAATTTACGGTCGGATTTCTATTAAATATTTTATATAAGAGGTCCTTCCAATTCTAATCAAAACTGCATACCAAAATTTTCAAAAAACTATTTTTTTTATTGGAAAGTAAATAATTTGAAAAACCAGTTTGAATGAAAAGTAAATACCATTAACAATTGAAATAATATAGTAGATGTGTTTTGTTGAGAATATAATACAGTGAAGTAGAAAAAATCAAGTAAACGATCCACAGCTAATGCCTTTCTTCTTGTTTAGGAATTTAAAGGTTGGTGCTTCTGCTTGTTGTTGGTTTGACATAAAGATTTGTTAGATTCTTGAGCATTTCTAACGTATCAATTTTGGTCTAAGGCTAACCTCACACTTTTGTTTATCTTTGTATAGATTTAAAAAATGTGGTCTCGAAATGGCTGTCCATTGACGTTCATTTATGAGTATTTTTTACGATCTTACATGCATAGAAAAGAGAAGTGTATATTACCAGTAAGATCATAAAAAAATTGCCACAGTTACACGGTGTCTCCACCTTCTATGTTTATTAGTATACTACCTGTCATTTTGAAAGAAAGAAAGAAAAATAGAATGCTACAAAATTTGGCATTGGCAATACTATTTCAATTGCACAAATGTCGCGAAGGAATACGTATCGCTGTGTTCTTGCTCTAGTAGCATTACAGGTCTTAAAAAACATTCAACAGAAGGAATTATGCCGGATTTATACGAGTGGAAAATTGCCATTAATTCATGCCATTAAACTGGCAAAATAATGGTAAAATCAAATCAATAATGATAAGCGTTTACACGGGGTAAAATAATGACTGTTTGATTCACAATGGCAATCTGCCATTAAAGAATGAGCAATTTCATTCTTCCTCGCGGTATGCCATAATTTTCAAAATGGCATCATTGTGGATTTGCATAACTCCATTATAATGGCAATATTTAATGCCAGTCCTCCCTGCCATTTTTTTAATGACGAAAATAATGACAAATTTTCAAAACATTTACACGATTTTGTCAGTAATGTCAATAAAATGGAAGAAATAATGACAATTTGTCACTCGTGTAAATCCGGCATTAAACAAAAAAGAAAAACAAGGAACTATAACAATACACACACCACAAACGTTAACCAGCCACAAGCACTAACCTCAAAGTGAAAATGGCAGCCAAATAGTATACTATGGATAGAATGATATGAGCTGTGCAATGTCTAGTATGAAATTTTTCATAGAATGCTATTCGTAGTCTCCATGAGCAATTTTCATAGAATGCGACCTAGCTTACTAGAAAATCTTGATTGTGGAGACCCCGTGTTAAGCTCTAGTGTGGACGGACAGGTACAAATGGATTAAAAATGATGAACCTTGGAAGTACCTTGTCGATGTTTAATGATTCAAACGTAAAAACAACCACTTGACAAACATGTTGTTTGATATTTAAAACTTTCTGGACTTGGATGCTTTTCGATACATACAAATACAACCTATGTTAATAAATGTTGGTCACGTCTTTTTTATTTTTCACATCTTGTGCAGTAAATTCTATGGAGCTTTTTCCAAGATAGGTATTGAAGTTTTAAAATGAAATTTATAAAAATATGAATTCAACATAAACAATCCGTCCGTTGCGTTAGTCAATTGACGTTTCTTACTAACACTATAAATTAGAACCTGATTGCACGATTCGTTCGTTTCGTTATTCTTCATTTTGACAGTCACTTACAGGTTGGCCCACGAATCGTGCTACAAAAATAAAACGTAATAACTTTTTTTCAGTGTGAGTAATCGGCTTATTTTTTTTTTGTATTTTATAGGCTTCTATTAAGATTTATCAAAATGAATGCTTGGGATACTGAAAAAAGGATTTGGATAGTGCAGCGATACCATTCTTTGCAGTCCGTCATTTCCGTCCAAAGAGAATTTAGGCTGGAGTTTGGCGGTACTTCCCCGAGTAGATGGATCATTATGAGGCTGGTGAACATGTTTGCCGAATCTGGAAGCATCGAACGAAGACCGTATCATCGATATCCCAATGTTCGGGTTCAGGATAAAATCGTGGCTGTTGCATCGGCAACACAGGCAAATCCAAGTGTTTCGACTCGAAACTTTTCGGGTCAAATTGGAGTTAGCAGACGGTCATTACAACGGATACTTCATGATGACTTAAACTTTCCATACAAAGTCCAAATTACAAGCAAGTTAAACCCTCAGGATTTGCCTGTTCGCCTGGAATTTTGCCGAAAAATTATTGCAATGGCTGAAGAAGACAACTTCGCTGGAGACGTGTCCCTTTCAGAAGGATTTGGTTTCAACAAGATGGAGCAAGTGCACACGTAGCCACACAAGTTATGGCGGAGCTCCAATTAAAATTCCCAAACAAATTGATATCCAGAAACTGCACTTTCCGCTGGCCCCCAAGGTCACCTGACTGCACCAGACTTTTTCTTATGGGGTTATGTCAAGCAGAAATTGTACAAAACGAAATCCTGGAATTTGACTAAATTGAAGCAGTCCATAAAGACAATAATTGAGGCGATCCCAATTTCAACCCTTCAAGCCGCAATGAACAATTTCCTGATCAGGTGCCGCATATTAGTGGATGAGCGTGGAGGTTATTTGCGGTCTATCATCTCTAAAAACCATTAGTTATTTAAAATAAAATTTAATTTTTAATCCAATAAAAAAAAAAATAATGAAATACATCGATTAGAAGAAAAGTTATTTAAATTTCTTATTGTAGCACGATTTGTGGGCCACCCTGTACGTTCGTGATTACCCCATTCTTGAAAATATGTATGTTATTTCGTTCGTTATTTCGTATGACGTTCACAAAATTTGTACTTGTTTTATTTAAAAATAAACTATTGTAATCATAAAAAATATACTTGAATCACTGCTTTCGCATATACTATATATATGTAACCATTAAATTGTGAAAAAAAAATTATCCACTCAATAATTTGTATTTAAACCGAGGAGCATTGCGGTTGTCGAATCAGAAACATCAAAGTTCAACCAGAAAAAGGGTTCGGATTTGTATTCGTATCTTCCCGCGCTCGACATTTCTACACACCTCACCAATCTGTCGAAAAGACGAAACAACCGTAAAAAGGAATCCTGTACTCGGGCTTCATCTCATAAATATAATACAATACCATCTACTTCTATCCCTTTTTCCTTGTGTGTATTTATTTTTCTTGTAAATTTAGTTTCTTTTCTTTGCATTATACTACCATTCCCAGAACTGCATGAAACGTGATCTCGATAGTGGACAAGAACTTTTGTAATGCATTTTAATAATAAATAATATGTTTAATTCTAATAATAAGAAACGGCTAATGTCGTGCAACATGAAATTAGATTTGAATCCCCCAATGGAAATGATTTAACTCAAAATAACCATTTTTTAAATTCCGCTTTAAAACTGCACGTGTGTGACAAGCCTAAAGATCAAAAATCGAACACATCTATTAAGTAGGGTACATATTATCGAACCTGCGTGGCTGTTGGATGTCAAACATGAATGGAAAGTTTTGGGTACACATTTATCAGTTTTGTTGGCCGTTCGCAAAACAAAATTCTCATTTTCAATACAAGATCTAGCTCAATAAACACATCAAAAAATTATTTTTCTTATTCACTACTGCCAAAGATTCAAAAATTAAGTAACTAACAACAAAAATACTTATTGAATGTTGTTCGATAAATGATTTGCATACACATCATCGGTCAAGAACGCAGCCTGACAGGCAATATAAAAAAAAAATTGTGAGCAGTCATTCATGGGTGTCATGCCACCATGCAAGTGTACAAATTTTCGATAGCGAGTAAAACTCACGCATATTCTATAATTTGTACCATACCTACCTTATAATTTATTATAATAGTCGTGTTTTGGTGAGAAAAAGAAACTCAGTCAGTCAAAATGTAACAAGAGATACAATAACAGAAACCCACTGGGATCTACTTTACCTTTTCATTCCAGTGAAATGTTACTTGACATTATTCGTTTGTGCTCTTCAAACTTAGAGGGCTCTGATATAATTTTGTGTATTTGCTATGTTGGTAAGCCTGATAATAGATTACAATAGATGTGTTCGATTTTTGATCTTTAGGCTTGTGACTCACGTGACTTTTTAAAGCGGAGTTTATAAAATAGTTATTTAGAGTTAAATCATTTTCCATTGAGGGGTTCACATGTAATATCATTTTGTACAACATTAGTCGTTTTGTATTATCAGAATTGAACCATATTATGGATTATCAGGAAACATGCATTACAAAAGATCTTGCACTCTATCGAGATCACGTTTCATGATCCAAAAATGTAGTTCTGAGGATGGTAGAGTAGGGCAAAGAAAAGAAACAGTGTCATTCAACACTTGTCACTCTGATATGTATTGTTTTATTTTCATGAGATGGAGCCCGATTTGTTTCGTCTTTATGAGAAAGAAACGAAAGCACGAATGAAAATTTCAACACTTTTTATGGTTGAACTTGAATGCATGTATATTTTTATTGAGATTTTCTTTCATTTACATAGACCTTTTTACATTTTTTTTACTTAACTATAGATATATCTATTTGCCAACTTTGAATTGGCCGCGCTACACAAATCTTATTTTTACTGTTTTTTTTTTCTTTCAATTTACCAACTTCAAGTAGTGTATTTTTATATTATATTAAACTGAATAATATTTTTTGCGTCCACTCGATGGTTGAACTTTGATGTTTCTGATTTGAAATGATCCTCGATGTAAGTTTAAATTATTGAGTTGGTAATTTTTTTTCACAATTAAATGGTATATATTTGTGAAAGAAGTAATTCAAATACATTTTTAATGATTACTTTAATTTATTTTTACACAAAACAACAACAAATTTTATAAACGAAATAACATAATATTTCCAGGAACGGTGTAATCACGGACGTATGTGCCCGTCAAAATGACGAATAACGAAACGAACGAATGGTGTTATCAGGCTCATGGTCCATATGGATCATTAGCGACAATGAAATGCGGCAATGGTCTAACGGAACGGACGGATTGTTGATGGTGAAATTAATTTTCATTATTTAATTCATATTTTTAATAATTTAATTTTAAAACTTGTTAATATTGCAAAACGCATTACAATTTACTGCACGAGATGTGAAAAATAAAAAAGACGTGACCAACATCTGTTCACATAAGTTGTATGTCTTGAAAAGCCTCCAAGCTCAAAAAGTTATGAAAGTCAAACAACACTTTTGTCAGGTGGTTGTTTTAATGCTCGAATCATCAAACATCGACAAGGTACTTCCAATATTTATCAGTTTTAATCCATTTGTACCCGTCCACACTAGAGTTTAACTATTACGATTTTTTTACGATCTTACATGCGTGAAAAAGAAACAGGCAATCTGCCCTTCTCTTTTCTACGAATGTAAGATCGTAAAAAATCCTCATAGTGATCAGCCACTTTGAGACTATATTTTTTTAATCTAACTTAAAAAAAAGTGTGAGGTTAACCTTAGACCAAAATTGGTAAATTAGGAATGCTCAAGAATCGAACAAATCTTTATGTCAAATGAACAACAAGCAGAGGCACCAACCTTAAATAGCTAACCAAGTAGAAAGACATTTGCTGTGGATCGTGTTCTTGAATTTGTTTTACTTCTAATACACTCGTGGGTTGTAATTCAGTTATATATTTAATTATAGTCCATGTAAACTTACAATAACTTATATGTAGATATATTAGATATATATATTTAAGATATGACGTTGTTTGAGGCTTGTGATGGCGGTGTAAAACGATGATGATGGTTGTCCACGAGGATAGCCAAAAAGTAAGTCAGATTCTTCGTTGGCGGAAAAGCCCGTCAAACGTCAAGTGTCAATATGGTGGATCACGACGGATATAATATCGGAACGACATCTGGATGTTGAATACTTCTTTGACAGCTCCATCTCGTAGACACAACAGTTTCCTCCCGACTTATTTAGAATTTATCCTGACTAGCTCTCGCTTCTTCTTTAAACTACTGGAACGTCTTAACTCAGATGAACTAGGAAGAGAGCTAAATCGGACTCGTTTGTTCTTTAAGCGTTCCGAGCACCTACGCATGGTTGAAGTAGGAACATTTGAAACTTGCGTACGTTCTGGAATCGAACGATCTGCTTCGAGACTTCTAGTGGAATTAGAGCAGGATGGTACCACTGGTGAAATGAGCTCAATCACAGGGGGGGGGGGGGGGGGTGTGAAAGATGCGTTTCTATGACCGAATTCTCTCTATTCATTGGTGAAGATACATGTGGTGGCTCTTCGTGGAACGGATTTGTTTGTGTTGGTTGTATATCATCTGGATTGTAAAAAACTGGATTAGTAAATTGTAATGGTTTACTTGCCTGAATTCTTGAAGGAGTTTTGTCATTCTCAGGGAATATTCTTGATCGAATTTGGTTTTGATGACGACGCCAAATAGTACTAAGTTCAGTTTCAACCTTGTACATTCTCCTTCCCAACAATTCTAGAATGACTGCTTTAACCCATTTAACTTTGTGTAGGTATTGTCGGACAAGAACAGTTTGACTTCTTGCAAATTTAGCTGACACTACCTTTCTATACTTCTTGGTGGTATTTGGATCTGGACACATGGAAGATAAAACGTTTCGATGACAGCGTCCATGAAGCTTTTCTGCGGGTGACTTGCCATCGGTGCCTGGTGTTGACCGATACGTGGACAAAAATACTTGCCAAGCATCATCGGATCGAGAGGTGTCGCAGAGGATTTTCGAAAATGCTGTCTTGAGTGTTCGTACCATGCGTTCAGCGGCTCCGTTCGACTCCGGATTGAAAGGAGCGGAAGTGATGTGTTCAATCGAAAATCGGCTACAAAATTGTTGAAAGTCAACTGATTTGAATTGAGTACCGTTGTCGGATACTATGGTTTTAGGTAAACCCTCCAGAGCAAACACGGAGCGTAGGGCGCTTATGGTTGTTTTCGATGTGGTAGAAGCCATTTTGATGATGACAGGAAAATTCAAGAATGAGTCGACCACTATCAACCACATGTGTTTCTCAAAAGGGCCCGCAAAATCTACGTGGATGCGTTCCCAGGCTTCTTCCGTGCGTGGCCAACTGGAATATTGCTTTGGAGACTGGCTTGCGTTAAGCTGACACGACGAACATTGGCTGACGGTTTGGTGAATTGCGTCATCAATTCCAGGCCACCAACAATACCGACGAGCCATTTGTTTCATCTTGGATTCTCCCCAGTGACCTTCATGATGTAAGGAAAGTAATCGTGATTGAAGCCTTTGCGGAACGACTACTCTAGTGTGCTCTGTCTGTAATAAAACAATGTTAGTACATATACTCAAGCTTAACCTGCGTCTAAAAAAAGGAATTAATCGGATTCTGCTTCGGCCAACCATTTTGGATGTACCATACTACCCTACTCAAAAATGGATCCTTTTTAGAATTATCGGCAATAGCTGTGGTGTTGATTGGAAAATCATCTATTGCTGTCTCGTATATACTATCAATAGTATGACACGCTTCCGATTTGCCAAAATCCTCGTCCGGTCCGACTGGTAAACGCGAAAGACAATCAGCATTACCGTGCTGCCTTGTCGGTCGATAGCGTATAGTATACGTATAACCCATTAATGTTATTGCCCAACGCTGTAGCCTCTGAATAGTCATTTGGGGTAATTTTTTACTTGGATTAAAGATCGTCACGAGGGGCTGATTGTCAGTGATGTTTTCGAACTGACGCCCATACAAGTACTGATTAAATTTCTTCACGCCATATATGATCGACAGTGCCTCCTTTTCGATCTGGCTATAGTTTTTTTGAGAATCTGTCATAGTCTTTGAGGCAAAAGCTATAGGCCTTTCTGATCCATCGGGGAACGTATGTGATATGACGGCGCCAATGCCGTGAGACGACGCATCTGTCGCCAAGGAGATAGGCAAATCCTCTCTGTAATGGACCAGCTTGGTTTCGCACATAACTTTTCCTTTCAAAGTACCGAACGATTGTTGTTGGTCTTTGCCCCATATGAATCTCACGTTTTTTGATCGCAGCTTGTTCAGTGGGCCTGCAATTTGTGCAAAGTTATCGATGAATTGATGATAATAGTTTATCTTTCCAAGAAAAGCTTCTAAGTCTTTCAGATTTTTTGGTGTGGGCAAATCTCTTAGAGCTCGTAGCCGTGTCTCTGACGGGCGAATTCCGTTGGCATCTATAATGTGACCCAAATATTCTACCTCCTTTTGAGCAAATTGACATTTAGCGAGGTTACACTTAAGACCGTGTGTTTCGAACCGTTCTACTATCTTCAGGTTTTGCAGATGTTCAGCTGGGGATTTACCTGAAACGATAACATCGTCAATATATGCGGCGCAACAATTTAAATCACATGTCAACTGGTCTATAAATCTCTGAAAAATTCCAGTGGAGCTGGATGTGCCGAAAGGCAGTCTTTGAAGTTCGAACAGCCCGAATTCGGTTGAGATAACACAAATTTTCTTAGATTCATCGTCTAAGGGGATTTGTAAATAAGACTCAGACATGTCAATTTTTGTAAAATATTCTCCCCCTTGGATACGATGAAAAAGTTCTTCTTTTTTTGGCATTGGATGGCGGTCGACTTCCAGTTGTGGATTTACAGTCACTTTATAGTCTCCGCAAATGCGAATAGACCCGTTCGCTTTGCCAACCACAACAATCGGTGTCGCCCATTGACTTGTCTCTACAGGGCGCAGAATACCGATTTGAACCATTCGCTGTATTTCTGCTTTCACGATCGGCTTCTGAGCATATGGAACTGGACGAAAAGGTACGTATACGGGGTGAGAACCTGCTTTTAATTTCAAATGGGCTTCGTATTGAGTGCTGCGTCCTAGACCTGGACTGAAAACGGATTTATAAGATTCGCAAGGTAATTTTGCTTTGACGGCAAGCTCCTGCCTACCTTCGTGACCAACTTGTAAATCAAGCTCTTCTGTTGAATTACTAAGAGAAACCTTAAATGCCTGTAACCAATCTAAACCCATAATATTGCAACCCTGCTCATTCTCTACGACTAGCAATGGCAGCAATAGTGTCTTTTGTTTCCAAGTAACGCTAACATGGACTATGCCTTTGACCGGTATTTCAAGATCTCCGTAGGCTCGTAGTTTCTTATCTGTACGCTGGCAAGCCGGTTGACCTAGATTTCTATAACCTTGCATGCCAATTAATGAGCAAGACGCCCCTGTGTCTAGTTGAAAATCTAACGGGCAGTTATTTACCGAAAGCAAAACCATCAATTTTTTATTTTCAGAATTTTCTATTGTCCCTGAAAGCGTGCCAACTTCTGACTGGTCCAGCTGATGGAATGAGCAGTTTCATTTGTGTTTCGGGAATGATAGTTTTTGGTCGAATTTTGACGGGAATTTGTGTGAGCCTGTGAGTGCGTTGAGCTAGGGCGAGCGTACTCGCGTCTCTTAGAACAATCTCTACTACGACGTCGAGAACGTGAACCTGAATGTGAGGTGTATAATTTTCTCTAATTTGCCATGCATACTCTTTGTATGTGCCCCCTACGCTTACATTTATCACAAATTGAATCTTGATGCCTACATTTACTGCGTTCATGGCTCACGTGACAATCAGGGCAAGATTTGCGATTTAAAATATTTTGAATAGACTTACTTGCTTTTTGATATATAGCGTTGACCTCTCCCGTGGCTGCTGCGGCTCGGTATCCAGTGGCTTCTGAGCTTTTATCGCTGTCTTTTAAGATTGATGAAGCAAGTTGTGATGTCTCAAATCCTACAATGATTTCTTGCATCTTCTCTAACGTTGGATCTTTGCTTTGAGTCGCTACCAGTCGGACCTGTTAATGTGGGGTATAAAACGCGATCATATCCCGAATCATGTAGTCTGCGTATGTTTGGTTACATCCATCTTTTTTACAGACAAATCCGCAGTCCTTTGCGATTCCTCTTAAATCAGCAATCCAGTCACTATAGTTTTGATCTGGTGACTTTTTGTGGCGGAGAAATTTGCATCTCGACGCAAGTATATGTTGATTAGATTGGAAATGTTGGGTTAGACACGAGGTTAGCTTAGAATATGTACATGTACTTACGTCCATTGTCTCGCACAGCTTTTTTAGCAGGTCCAACAGGTAATCGCCGCACGATGATAAGAAATATGATTTCTTTATGTTGTCATCTGTGATGGCATGAGCATTAAAATGCTGTTGGAGTTGAAAATGATAGTTCTCCCAATTCGTCTTGGCTGGGTCGTAGGCTTCAAACCTTGGGATGCTGGAGGTGGTCGATGTACTTGCACGATTGAAACTTTTAACTAGTTCTTGCATGCTTTCCATATTCTTTTTCATCATATGTGAAAACCACTCTTGCTGCTGTTTTATTAATGTATCTGCCTCCATCCTCGTCGCCAATTAATACACTCGTGGGTTGTAATTCAGTTATATATTTAATTATAGTCCATGTAAACTTACAATAACTTATATGTAAATATATATATTTAAGATATGACGTTGTTTGAGGCTTGTGATGGCGGTGTAAAACGATGATGATGATTGTCCACGAGGATAGCCAAAAATTAAGTCAGATTCTTCGTTGGCGGAAAAGCCCTTCAAACGTCAAGTGTCAATATGGTGGATCACGACGGATATAATATCGGAACGACATCTGGAAGTTGAATACTTCTTTGACAGCTCCATCTCGTAGACATAACAACTTCACTGTGCTATATTCACAACAAAACACACCTAATGTTTACCACCATAGCAAATGCAAAAAATTAGATCAGCGCCCTCTGATTTTGAGTAGCACAAACGAATAATATTAAGTAACATTTCACCGAAAAAATGTAAAGTAGATCCCAGTGGGTTTTTGTTCTTGTATCTCTTGTTACATTTCGACTAATTGAGTCTATTTTTCTCAACAAAACACGCCGATACTTAAACCCAACCATTGCCACACCCACTTTTTTATTTGTTGATGTTTTCTCGTATATGGTTTTATTTCTAAGAGATGACTTAAATGATTTGGATGACATTTATAAAGTTCATTAACATACGCTGAAAACAAAAGAGGCCCAAGAATAGACCCCTCAAGTACACCAGTGATATTCGGAAGGAAATTGGAAATACTGTCAGCAACTTGCACTAATTGTCTTCTTTTATCTACTAAAGTAGGAATAAATCAATTTTGTTGCACGCGCTGAGAAATTGAAGTTATGTGTAAGTTTTGTCGTCTCAGTCGTACTACCTATCAACTGAGAAATACTATATTTATTAGTTTTTCTTTCACTTATAAGGTTCTATGACAAAAACTTCACAATCGAACTAATGTCAGACCAGCATCATTTGACAAAAGCTTGAGTGTATGCCTACGAAATTCCAAGAAAATTTCCGATATTATGTTCTTCTTTTATCCATCAATTATTGCTTTTATTTACATTCACTCAAGCGGGCTTACTAAGAAACCAAATAATTAAAAAAAAGAAAAACATTAAAACAAAAATTCAACCTCGCGAACTTTATTCCTACAAGGGAACTTTTTTTTGGGATTTTCCCTTGGGGAATCATTTAACACGATTCTTGTCCAGATGTTCTTTTTTACTCAACGTTTTTCTGCGGTTTTTTTTAAGGCTCTGGGGATTTCCTTTTTGTAAATACGAGTACATATTTATGTCATTTGAGGCAAGCATCAATAACCATTACCTCAAGATATTGTTAAACTTCTCTTGTAATAATGATTATCTTATTTAAATGTGAGTATAAATGAACATTTGAAATGAGTGTTGCTTGTAAGAAGAAAAAAGTGTTTGGTAGTCACTTTCGTTGAAACCATTGGCATAATACACTTACAGTTATGAATTTCGTAACTCAAACGACAAACTGACAGAACACAATCTTGAAATTCCCGGCTGACAAATTGCCATACATTTCTGAACTTGATCGTCTAAATGTTTTTAAAACTTACACGTTTTTGTATCTTAAAAATATAAACAATATAAAATATTAAAACCATACTCTTACCGTGTTAATGTTTTGTTGTTGTGACACCATTTTCAAAATTATGACAGATCACAAGAAATACTGAAATATCTCATAATATTATGGGAATTTGCCAAATTAGGTTCATGAGTAAGTAGGCCATCGCAGATTATTACCATTGGTTCAAAGCACAGTAATCATCATCGTCTCGTCATCCATCGTAATCAATTATTATCATAACATATATGTAAGCATAGTATAACATTAAAATCAGGCGAGAGATTATTGTTGTAATTTGGTATAAGCTGTTCACCCAAAATTTCGCAGTTACAATAACACTAAGTTGGTTGTTGAAATATTTTTTTTTTATTTCTCACTTAAATTATATACATACACTGCTGCTCATTTGAATAGGCTAAAAATGATAAATGATTGGTATACACAAAATGTGCATATTATCTTTCTGGGCTCGGATAGTTTTCGAGGAACCAACCACCACGCAAGCTTCCGGATATTTGTTAAAATGGATAGATTCAGTGCTTCAAACTTAAATTAGGACATTCACAATTATTCTACAGGGGACATATTGTCTTCCGGTCGTTAACATATTGGTTAAACTAAATCTAAGTAGTGTCAAATTCCTGGCTTATGCTCGCCGATGATATTGATCTTAATAATAGCCTCGGTCTTATCAGAACGTTAAGAACAGGCGCCTGGATATTTGGAAACCTGCATTGCGAACTTCATTTTTGTTCACAAAAGAAATGGCGCCCATTAGTACTCTACGACTTAATCATAGACAAACTAGGAAGGTGCCATTTCGTTTGGAACTGAGCTTTACTGACATAGTTCTGTTCACAAAGACTACAGCATAACATATATTGGCGCAAAATCTTAAACGATTTAGTAATATGTTAAATCTCTTTTAGTATGATACTATGCTAAAAAGACGATTTTGATAATTTTAAACCAATTTAGTATCGTACAATTTTCTTAACATTTTACTAAAGTTAAAATCACAAAATGGCTACTTTGTTTTTTTAGTATCGTACTAAATCCATATGCCACTTTGACATTTACAAACGTCTAAAAGTTATGTTCGCTTACTTTTTTGCAATATTTTAGACGTGTTTAGTTGTAGTTTATTAAGAAAATAGATTTAGTATGGTGTTAGTTTAAAAGAGTTTAAAACTAGGAAAGTACTTTGGTATTAGCAACTTGTTAAGTAGTATCATCTTGCGCCATTTAACAGATATTTGTAGGATGGATTTCTAGATTGAAAACCAGGTGATAAATAAGAATCATGTGTATATCGATTTTTACAAGAGTTAGGTCGGTCTTTTTAGATAATCCCCTTTAATTAGGTAAATAAGGTTTTCGAATAGATATCTGCAATGTCTGTGAAAACTAGAGCATCCTTGCCGTAATGAGTTTAGAAAATGAAATATAAAATAAACTAACCAAAAACGGGACATCACTTCAATTAAAATGGATGACTGGCTCGCATATACTGACTCATGTTCGATTACATATTATCCACAAGTTTCTTAGTAGAACCCCGATAAATAATATATTTAAAAACGTTTTTGAAGTAAAACTTCTTTTGCGGCGTTGGCGGTGAAAAATTTTCTATGGAACTGTCAAATCGACCGACATCTGGCGTGATCCGACATCTGACGTGATCCATAACATATGCCATGTTTGTTCGTTTTGTGGATTCCATTGATGAGTGCAGATATATATGTATCTATGTATCTGGATTGTGTGTATTCGCTGAGTTTTTTTTTATTGGTACGTCTTGTGGATTCTCATTCCGTAGCAACCTACATGAATTATGTGCATTCAACTTATGCCGGTCGTCCACTTAGTGCGCAACAAGCTCAACCAACGTCATTCAACTTTTCATTCAACTCCATCGTTGGATGTCAAAATTAACAACCTCTTACAATAGTGCACAAACTTGAGTTCTTCACGTGGAGCAACGAAGCCTCGTACACATAGTTGACAAACTTGGTGAAATGTTGAATAACCTCGTACACTAAGTTGATCAACTCGTTCAATTGTTGGAGAACTCCGTACACCTAGTTGATCAACGTATTCAATTGTTGAATAGCTTCGTACATATAGTTGACAAACTTACTCAAAAGCAGAATAACCTCGTACACTAGTTAATAAACTTTTTCGATTTTGACAAAGAAAAAGTTTTTCAAGTTGATCAACTGCGTTTTTGATATGGTTGTTCAACAAGTTGATGGACGTGTTGATACCTTCGTACGTACACCTAACCAAGACGCACTCGTTGAGGAACGCGTTCAACGCAGGCACTATTACTGCTCAGATATTGATGACATAATTTTTACCTGTAAACATTTTTAATGTCAGTGTCACACACATCTTTGTTGGCAAATATTGAAATTAAACTTTGTCTAGATTAATAATGATTTCCTCTCAAAGAAAAAAAAAAGTTGTTGCCATATTAATAATATTGGAAAATTAACTACCAAAAAAAGATAAAAGACGATGACGAAAAACCAAAACACAATGAACAACACTGTTCCAATTTTCAAGTTGATTTCATAACAATACTTCATCTCATGCACGCGCACAACAAATATTTTCACGTCAACGGCAACCAACACAAAACAAAATTAAAAAAAGTTGATCAACGAGTTGAACAAATAATGTTCAACACATTATCTTGAAAAAGTTGCTCAACGCGTTGAACCCCCATTTTCAACGAGCAACACGAGCATGTACATTAGCCGTACACTTGTTGAACAATTCGTTGAGCAACGATCTTCAACCGGATTAAACTCGTTGGTTGAATGGAATTGAGGACATCGTACATTAGAGTTGAATGTGTTGAACTTGAAATTTGTGCGTTGAATGCCTAGTGGACGACCGGCATTTTTTTTTCATTATTTTTCATTGGTTCGTTTTGTTGATAGGATTAAATGAGTGCGTATTGTCTGTATTTGACGGCTATTTTTGTTTGTTTGTTTTGTTGAATATTATTACACAATACACTTTTATTAAAAGCCGTGTTCTCGTGACAAGCAAGTACAGAAAAGTAAAAATTTTACAATGAAAACAACAATAAGAACATACTGGCAATTACTTTTCCTTTTCATCGGAGGAATAATTGAGTTCCGATAATTAGTAAATCTATTCGAGAATAGCGGGCATTGAAGTGATTTTTTTTAGTAATGTATGTTTGTATTTTTCTTCTCCTTGTATTTTGTATGCTTTTTGACAGAAAAAAACACAGATGTGAAAATTCCTCCTTATTAAAATAAATAAAATCAAGTTGGAGTGTGGATCGTTTTCGTGAAAATGTTGTACTTTGCTGTACTTGATTGTCACGAGAACACGACTAATGTGTGTAATGCTTAAGTCGATGGTATCGTTGCCTGTTCTTCAGGGAAATTACTTCGTAGATTTATATACAGGATGTCCCGTAAGTCAAGTGGGTACAGGGTGATAGAATAGTTTATACATGTATTGTGAAAAGAAATAAAAAAAATCTATATCTCTTGGTTATGTAATAATTGCAATATTTTTAAGTACTTTGGTCACAAATTTCCAAATTTTGACTTAATACTAAATAACCATGCTATTAATTCCAATCACAAATCCAGAAATAAATATTGACAGTTTCCTAAAAAAAATAAAGTTTTGCTAAATCCATGTTCAAAAAAAATGTTTAACCTAATTTTGATACTTCATATTTTAAAAAAAAATTTTCCACTCTACCGTCGATAAGTTGTATAAATCAATGTATGAAGTGTCAAAGTCAGGTTACAATTTTTTTTGAATCATGACTTAGTAAAACTTTATTTTTCTTACGAAACTTACAGTATTTATTTGTGGATTTCTGATTGGATCTAATAGCATGGTTATTTAGTATTAAGTCAAAAATAAAAACACTCCAAAATTTGAAAATTTGTGACCACAGTACTTAAAAATATTGCCTATGGTATTGATTTTCATTACTTTTCAAATATTACAATTATTACTTAACCAAGTGAGATGGATTTTTTTATTACTTTTTCCAATACAGGTACAGGCTACCATATCACCATGTATCCGCTTGACGTTGACTTACGGGAAACCCTGTATAAGGAGTTGTATAATGTAATTAATGTTGTAATCGCTGAACCATAAATGAAAGTTCGATCGACGCGACGCACGGTGACGTTTGTACAATTGAAAGATGGGGTCGTTATGGGCGATGAATTTATGCAAGTACGCGACTGGTATCAAAAAATATAAACTTCGTTGTTATTTGAACGGCTTCCATAAAATTGAAATATATATATGTTGTAGCTGACTTAGAATTACGAAAAAAAAAATTGTTTCAAATTAGGAAAGTTTTACTTCTGGCGCGTCTACATAAGTATAAACAATATTTTTTTACTTATTTTTTTTTATATACAAAATATGTAAGTATGTATACTTAATAACAAAATCATCAATCCGTTTTCAGTTTTTTTTTAAAATAATCCAAGAAAATATTTTTCGAAAATTTTGGTTTGAAGTATTATTTGGAATTTGAGGGACTTATTGTTAAAAATGTTGAACGAAATACGTTAAATCGTTAATGAGATAGTCAAAAATGAAAAAAACGGTTATAGCAAAATGAATCGAGCCAATCACCTAAAAAGCTTAAGAACCAAGTTTGAAGGAAATCGCTTCAGTAACTTTATTCAAGTACATCAACCTACACACAGACAGACGGACAGAATTGCAGGACCCACTTTTTGAGTGTTCTCCTTCTCATCGTAATGTCAAGTTTGAATAAAATCTCGAGTTCGATTTTTTTTACGAAGCCATAACTTACCATATAGTGCCTACCTAATACCTGCATATTGCATATATATCGCAACTAAGACCCGTCCACCCGTGTTCGCAATATTTGAATTTTCAAAAAATTCAAAAATTTTAGTTTGCAGTATTATTTTAAATTTGAAGGACCTCGTGTACCAACTTTTTAATCGAATCCGTTGAATCTCTAATGAGAAAGTCATAAATCAAAAATATGAGAGGTACCGTTAATACATAACATTTTATGTAAGCATTTATTTTAACCAAAATGTAGATTTTACCTTAAATATTGCACTGATTTTTACTTGCGATTATTGGTACTATAAGGCAAGTTATGCATTCGTAAAACAAAAAAATTCTAACTATCAAACATGACATTACGATAATAGAGAAGCCTAAAAAAGTGTTCGGCAAAAAATGTCTGTCTGTCTGCCCGTCTGTATATATAATGCGCTACAGCCTAAACGGCTTAAGCGATTACCTTCAAATTTGGTATTTGTGATTATTTTGGCATTCATTAGAGGGAAAATTGAAATTTTATTTTTAGGCCTAAAAATAACGGTACCTGCCATATGACCTTGAAGGAAAATCTTATTTTTCTCGAAAACGGCTTCAACGATTTTGATAAATATTTTTGAGAATTTTTATGTTGGTAATAGCTATCATTTGATATGAATCAAAATCACGGGAAAAGTCTATTAACGGTACTTTTCATATAACGGTTTTTTTAATTTTTGGCTTTCTCGGTAACTCTTCATTGGATTTCTGTCAAATTTTACATTTAAAAAGATCTAGATAGCCAAACTAATTCTTCATATTAAAATTTTAAATAACATTTTTTATATAATTAAAATTAATTTTGAAAAATCTATAATTTTAAAACTAAACAAAAACAATAATTTTAAATTTTATAGTCATATGTTTATTAATAAACTCTACAAAACTGCATACCAAAATTTAAAAAAAAGTTTGTTTGCAAAAAACTAAAAATGAAAAACCGGATTTCATCAAAATCCGTCCTACAATTTTCGAGATACTTTTTTATAAAATTTTCATTGATCCGTTTCATCTAATGGCGTTCTTTGTTTTTTCAAGAAATTGATTTAAGTGATCGTTTTAGCATTTTTCATCAGTTTAAAACACGATTTTTACCACCTATACACCATTCAATTTCATTATTATACATATGTATAATATATACATAAATATGTACATATATTTACATACCTAGGCGCCATCTATGTCGGTAGGTACACATTAATTAAAATCTTTCTAAATATACATTTGTAGGATGGTACCTATGTCACCATTCCTTTAATCATATGCATTCGACAATTCATTATACTAAGAATCAAGGTAGTCTTACCTACTTTGGCTTTAAACCTGCACAGGATAACTAATCTAGACTACCTATACCTACTAACAAGTTCAGTGGTTAGCTACTACTTTACAATAAAGTTGTTAGCTACAAAAGCAAGTTTGTACGATCCAGTCGTGCATTTTATTTTTTTTATAAAAATCGCCGGAGTCATTTTCGGGATAATTAAGATTAACCATTTTTGGTACGAAATTGTATGGAAGTTACCGTTATTTTTGGGGCAGTTATATTTATATCTTTACTTCTTTACTATTATAGAAAGACGAAACAATTATTACTTATATCACGGGTAATCTCAGAAAGTATTCAACCAATTTACTTGAAACAAATTTTATAATTTTCCTTATTCTCTTAAGCTAAGACATTTTTTATTTGTTAAATATATGTCTTGAATTAGATTATTAACTTTAAAAAAAAATCGTACACTTTTTTGTCGAAGTGGATCAACATTTTCACTTACGCTCTTAAACCTGCTTGATATTTTACAAAACTGAGATTTTTTGTAAGAAGTCAATAGTTTTATGCAAATTTTAAGACCTAATCATTTCCTAACTGCACTAATAAGCTGAGAAATAAATGTATTTACAAATTATATATTTATTATTACTGGGTAGCTGCTTTGTTCCATTTCATTATCGTTCCGTATTTATTTATATTTTTGTTTGTTTATTTGCTTCTGAATTTCTGTATACTAAATTGTTCGCTCATCGATTAACGTAGGAAGAGAAAGTATTTTTATACATATTCAAAATTAAACATATAAGTTTTAATTTTGAATATGTGTGTAGTAAAGGACATACTTCTTTGCGTTTATTCTTTCTTTTTTTTCTCTTCGTCTTGAGTAACAAAGCTCATATAGGAGCCGTAAACAGAGTTTTAAATGATTTAAGGTTTCATCGAAGCTTATGGGTTGAGTAACATTGTTTTTTTTTGAGATTTTCGTTCCCATGGGGGCTCGGGGTGATATCATAAAAGCTTGCCCAAAATCATCTTTTATTTGGAAGTGCCCAAAAACTTCAACTTCAAACCAATATGAGACTAGAGCTTATCACAACACACAACAACTTATTCAGTGCGTCTATGGAGACTTGAACTCTTTGCAATCGATACCGTTTTCTTGGTTTTGCGAAAGAGCTATTGAGTCACCAAAAAATAGTTCATTGGATGAAATAAATAACCATGTGCTCCTACGTTTAAAAACAGAGTCATATCAATAGAAAGCAATTGACATAGTAGACTACCATCAAGAGTTTCTCAATTCTCTCAACCTTGCAGGTCTTCCATACTACCGATTGAATTTAAAAGTTGACA
Organism: Philhelius pedissequus; assembly: GCA_910595825.1. Classification (NCBI taxonomy): domain Eukaryota; kingdom Metazoa; phylum Arthropoda; class Insecta; order Diptera; family Syrphidae; genus Philhelius; species Philhelius pedissequus. The sequence goes on along the minus strand of OU343161.1, from coordinate 9,312,124 downwards.
AACCGATTATGCTAATAAGAAATCTCAGTCCCCCAAACCTATGCAATGGCACACGCCTTCAAGTCTAAAAGCTTTGCAAAAATGTAATACAAATTCAAATTTTTACCGGACCTGCAGTAGGAACTCATGCACTTATTCCCAAGGTACCAATGATACCAACAGATCTTCCCTTTCCAGTGGACGTTTGGTGGACTGCTCTAGACGAAGCAAAAAATAATAATAAACTGAGTAGAGTTCAGCGCACTGCTTGTATGTGTATAAGTGGTGCCTTGCGTACTACTCCAACTGCAGCGCTTGAAATACTTTTTAATCTGACACCCTTAGATATTTTCAGCAAGCAAGCCGCAGCCTGCTCAGCTATTCGCCTGAAGGCGACCTCACAGTGGAAAAACAACTGTTTGGGCCACGCTAACATAATGAACACGTTCAATATCCCACAAAGTAACATAGACTACATCATACCCCAACCACTTTTTGATAAAAACTTCCAGGTAAGTATACCCTCCAGATCACAGCTTTCTTGGAAGATGAAACAATTCAGTTTTTCACCGATGGGTCAAAAAGAAATAATGGTGTAGGGGGTGGTGTTTACTCTAACAGACTAAATCTCCTTCCGTCTTCCTAACCATTGTAGCGTCTTCCAGGCGGAATTAATGGCAATTAAGGAGGTTCTATCCTGGCTTAAAGAAAACGTGATATCTGCAAAGGATATCATTATTTTCTCTGACAGCCACTTAATTTTTTATATATAAAAATTCTTAAATTTTTTCCAAAAAAAAAAATTGGTATGGAAATTTGAAATATTTAATAATATACTCGTAAATTTAAAGACAAAATTTCGGAAAAAAATCATCCCCCGTTTTCTAAATTTTGAATTTTCAAAAAAAAAAAATATTTTCTTTTTCAAAAATCCAAGAAAATTTTAAAATGCAGTATTATTTAGAATTTGAAGTAACTCTTGTATAAGAATTTTGATCGAAATCCGTAGAGCCGTTTATGAGAAATTCGAAAATCAATGAAATGATTGTATGGCAGGTACCGTTAATAACAAAATATTTGAAAAATTTTGTCGGCCAAAATGTAGACCAAATCCGAAGTAGTACACACACCAATTTTTATTAAAACCGTAACAGCCGTTTTCGAGATAATTAAGATGGTAGAAAAATTTGTATGGCAAGTAACGTTATTTTTGGGGCTAAAACGACGATTCAAAAATCTATTTTGGACAATCACCTAAGACGCCTAAGCACCAAGATTAAGCAAAATCGGTTCAGCGGTTTAGGCTGTAGATCGTTCTACAGACAGACAGACAGACAGACAGACGGAATTGCGGACCCACTTTTTTGGTGTTCTCTATGATCGTAATGTCATGTTTGATTGTTAGAAAAAAAAAAAATTTACGAATACATAACTTGCCTTATAGTACCTATAATCGCAAGTAAAAATGAGCCTATTCAGTTGCTTTGTAGTGTATGCAAAATAAATTATATTAACTAAGTAAGAGACCTCTCGATTTCTACATGCGAAATTACCCCTACTGACTGTGTCGCTTTGAGTCAAGTAAAAAAATAAAATTCATAAGCTATGATAGACGTAAACAGAAATGCCAGACAATTCACCTCTAACCTAACTTTGCCTTGTTCATCTAAAAGGGCAAGCTACAAATTCTGCTTGTGTAAGAAGGTTCTATGCAAACAATCACACTGAGTTATAAATTCCAATTAACAGAAAATAATATTGAACTTTGACACACTTCAAAGGCTTAATATAAATAATGCCTAAAAAAGCTAAGTCACAAAATTGATTTCTGATTAATACCCATTTCCTTTTCCAAACTTTACCAAATACAAATTGTATAATATACAGCCTAAGTGCCAGATGTGTACATAGATGTATATATTGTAATCGAAACGAAGCATAATAAATGTCCGGTTTAAAAAGTTTTGTAACCCGAGTAATTCGGCCGACCATTATTCATTAAATAATTTTAAAAACAACCTCAACAGGACCTTAAGAAGGACAGTCAAAGGGTATTGTACAAACATAGGGACATCACAGCATCCACGGAGTAATTATAAAGTTACTCAATCTCAAAAACCATTCCGTTTAATTTTAACTACTTTACCACTTAGGTATACCGAAACCTAACCATCATCCTGCCTGTCGAACAAATTTTCGAGTGATGGGAAATGGTTAATGGAACGTGTTTTTTTGTTTTGCTATGTACGAACTTCGAGAGTTGTACAATAATACCACTGAAAACTCATTTATTTGCCATTTGTCCCATTCCACGGATTATTTTATCCCTGTTGCCGTCGTGGCGCATCGAAGTCGTAGTAGTAATTTTGACTAATTTTTTTAAATAAAAATAAATTGATCACAACAAAATGCGTTATATAAAGCCGCAGTGATTTTCTCTGGAGGCAATTTACATGGAAATGAAATTGGAGCCATTTGTTTGTGACGCGACTACGACGCACGGTCGTACCCTTAGAGTATCCACTTTAAAATCAAATGACGGGAAACATACTGCTCAACCGTTGAGGTAGAGCGCGCGTGTTGCCACAGTTGGAAGGAAATGCCCTAAAAGCTGGAAATTGATAGCTCTCTAAACGGAAAACGGAAATATCCAGTCAGAAGTTTCAAAATGAAATTCAAATACCCTTCTCATGCATACACATCATAGACTAAATTTAGGGATGGTGTATGATGAGGTAGCGGCTGACCGGGTTGGGCGGGTGTTGATATTGCCAAATATCAATCAGCATAAAAGTTGTTCGGTTTTCCTTCTATTTTGCTCCATCTACTTACATATTTTGGATTCAGGGGTTATCCTTTTAATCAGTAAACGAACACCTTAAATATTATTCGATGATATATTCGAAATTCGAATACATTTCCTGATTTGAATCTGTCGGGTTGTTTCTATTTGCGGGTCCTTGATGAAGGATTATATTGTGTAAATATTTATATTTTGATAATAGATCCCTACTTTAATCCTTCCATGGGCTTGTGTCAGACCGGATTGTGTGTTGAGGTTATGGATAATTCCATTATTTCTTATTAAATTTATCAAGGTGCCCGTAAATACTTCATTTTCATCATTTTGATATTTACTCTTTGTGCGGGCCTGTGAGTGTACACCACACAGGTCAGGTACGAACTTTCAGCCTCATAGGGAGGCTTTTGAAGCAAATTAAATTTTTTTTAACTGGCAGGCCAAAATTTTATATCAAAAGGGAAACTTCAATCAGGTTTTTGGGAAAACCTTCTGTAGAAAAAAGGTCTTTTCTTACTCTGATGGTATTTTTCCGTTAGTCATTATTTTGTATATATATTTTATACTGAATTGGGCTGGGAGGCAGGCCTGGGCTACAATGAGATTACCTAATCAGTAATTGTATTAAAAAATTAAAGACATTACCTTTTCATTAGCTAAAGTCAACAGTGGAATATTACCCTTTTCCTAAAATCCCGATACACAATTTTAAAATTCTGTGTTCTATTAAGGTCTATTTGTTTATTATTAATTTTTAAATCTACGGTTGGAAATATTTTTGTAAGAAGATTAAGATATTTTATGAATATTCCCAGAAGCGCCAATAGTCTTAGAAAAATATTGCAGTGCAATGGAAATTTTAACGTGATGAAAATTTAGATGAATACACATTTTCTGTGAATTATTAAAATTAAAAAATAAATTACCTAATTTCGGATTAACGAAAACGTAGCATCTTTAGAATATATCATATACCTTACTTACTTACTTATCCGACTCCTGATCCATGGATGGTCGCTGACTGACATATTGCGGTCTTCCATCGATTGCGGTCCCTCGCACGCTCCCCCCAGTCATCGAGACTAAGCGTTCTTGTGTCTGTATCCGCCTGGTCCCTGTAGAGGAGGTTCGGTCTTCCTGGTCGTCTCGAACATGCTGGCTGGGATTAGAAGATTTTCTTGGCTGGAGCGTTGTTGTCCATTCGCCCGATATGGCCGAGCCAGTATAGTCGACGCGCTTTGGCTCTTTGGACTACATCCACATCTTGGTACTGATGTGCACCATTCGCCCTCTTCGCATATAGGACCAAATATCCTCCGAAGAATTGTTCTCTCGAAAGTTCCAAGTATCAATTCCGCATTTTTACTTATCGTCCAGCACTCGGCGCCGTAGAGTAGAACTGGTGAAATTAGCGTTTTGTATAGCGTGCACTTTGCCTTTCGAGACATGAGTTTTGAACCCATTTGTTTGGCAAAACCGAAGTAGCAACGGTTGGCTAGGATTCGTCGGATTTCCACTAAGGTGTCGTTCGTGGAATTGATGTTTGTTCCGAGGCAAGTGGACTCCTTGAGTACCTCGAAATAACTGCTACCAACAGTGACGTTTTCTCATAAACGATAGACAGATGAGGCTTTGTTTGTTGATAGCATATACTTGGTTTTGTCCTCATTCACTTCAAGACCAACGCATTTCGCCTGTCCATCAATAGCTGTGAATGCTTCAAATACAGCTCGCTTGGAGCGGCCGCTGATATCGATGACGTCCGCATAACCAAGTAGTTGGGAAGAGCTGTGAAGATAGTGCCTTCCAGGTTAACACCACTCTTGCGTACTATCTGCTCCAGGATTATGTTGAAGAAGTCACATGATAGCGCATCTCCCTGTCTGAACCCTGTACACGTCTGGAAAAGCTCAGATGAGATGTTTCCCATTTGCAAGTTGCACCGCGTATTTTTGAAAGTCATGCGGCATAGTTGGATCAATTTTTTCGGGTTCCCGAGTTCCAACATCGCCAATAGAAGCTCTTGGCGACTTATGCTATTATATGCGGCTTTGAAGTCGATAAAAAGATGGTCCGTCTCGAATTGATATTCGTTGGTCTTTTCCAAGATTTACTCAATGTGAAGATTTGGTCTATTCAATTCAATTCAATTCAATTCTTTCTTTATTTTTCAAATCATAAAATACAATTTTAGATATAAGAAATAATTACAAAGCATGGCAAATATGCCGTCTGCCGTAAAAAAAATTACTTATACAATACAATTTTTTTAAATATAATAAGAGAGTTTGATTTAACAAAGTTGTGCTCATTTAAAATTAATTATAAGTTATTTTTATACACATATATTTAATTTGGGATTAATAAATAAACAAACTGTGACTTTTAGTTTAGTCAAAACAAAGATAAATTAATTTTGGTTAAATATTTTAGATATATTTAAGGCTTAGTTTTGTATATAAAAAATTAAAAAGAAAGAAAAAATAATTAATCTGGACTTTTAGTTTAGTCAAAACAAAATCGTATAAACAAGTGAAAAAAGGGCTTTTAGTTTAGCTAAAACGAAAATAATCTGCGACATGCGCTTTTTAAAATACCTATTCAAATAGTAGTGGTGACTTTATTCTTCAAAACATGTTCAAATACTCATCTCGATATTTTTTTGCGTGCGAAACATATCCTACAAGAGACTTCCAACCACGGCCACCATTCAAAATATTTATACATTCTTCTAAAGAAAGGAAACTTGCGGAAAAATGAAGTCTACGGATCTCTTGTAAAATTGGACAGAACGCTATAAAATGTAAGATATTTTCATTCGTACCAAGGTTGCAAAGAGAGCAGATAGGATTTAAGTCAGATCTATATGGTCTACAATTCAGATCCAGCATTTCAGTTCTGGCTTTGAAAATTAAGCTCATTTCTGAAACTGAGAACTCATTCCTAAAATAGTTATCCTCGCCTAGATTAAAACTTAATTGCCTATAAACACTCCTTGAAGCTGAATGAGAACCACGTTCTATACATTTCTGGAAAAGTGTCTCATCTATACAAGCTATGCAGTCGTATAAAGACAATTTTAATTCTTCATTATTATCAGTTCGTAATGAGATCGGAAAGTCGTGTGTAACAGCTAGATCGTACCAATTTTTTACTGGACTGTAAACTTTATTAAAACAAATATTAAGGATCCGTTTTTGGAGGTTTTGGTCTGATCTATTCATTACCTTTACAATGTAATCCGCATTTGCCTTTAAGTTTTTCAGAAATATTTGAGGTAAGCCAGACTCCACATGGATGGCATAATTTGGGGTGTTCTTAGGTAACCGGAAGATTCGTTTAAAAAAATATCTTTGAACATTTTCTAGTTCTTCTAGCTGTTCATACCCATATACTTCGCTTCCATAGCAGAGGCAGCTATTCACTGTAGCATTGAATACTTTGAATTTTGAAACTGTGTCTACAAAAATATTGCTAAAAAAATTAGACCACATGCTGTTTAAAGCAACTTTAGCAGCTTTTATTTTTTCTTTAGCATGAGCGTGCGTATTTAAGTTATATGTTAGTACATATCCCAGATATTTAAATTTATCCACGACTTCTATAATATCGTTCCCTAGAGTCCAGTTTCGGCCATAACCTATAGATCTGTTGTGTGATCTGAAGATCATAATTTTCGACTTTGAGCTGTTGATTTTGAGATCCCAACTATCACAGTATTGTTTTAGCTTATTTATTTGAAGTTGTAAAGTAAGCGGGCTATCTGACAGGATAACAAGATCGTCTGCATAGAGAAGAACCTTAATAGTTACATCACCTATTACAATACCTCCTGGGATGTGATTTTCAACATCATTTATAAATAGAGAGAATAACAAAGGACTTAAAACACAGCCTTGGGGAACACCAGTTTGACATTTGAAGTCTCTCGATTTCCTAGGGCCGTTCTGAACAAAAGCATTAGAGTTCTCAAGCATTTTCTCATAGAATTTTATGAACTTTGTTGATAAACCTATTACTGAAAGCTTGTAGATCAATGACTTTCTATTGACTGTGTCGAATGCAGCCTTTAAATCGACAAAAAAAGCATACAAACATTTCTTTTTATCAATAAATCGCCTAGCCACTGTGTTTAACACAAAAATTTGATCTATAGTCGAAAGGTTTACGCGAAAGCCAGCTTGGCAGCAACTGATTATATTGTTTTGCTCAACCCAATTTGTAAGCCTTAAGTAAAGTAATTGTGAGAATAATTTTCTCAATGAGTTTAACACAGCAATACCTCTATAGTTTTCCGGCTGATCCCGATCGCCTTTCTTAAAAATAGCTGATATTTTGGAACACCTAAAGTTTTCAGGAACTATCTCCTCAATGTATAATCTATTGAAGAAACTTAAGATGTATTCCAAAAACTCTGGAGTAGCATATTTATAGAATTCAGCTGGAATACCATCAGGGCCAGATGCTTTGTTATTTTTCATTTTCATTAGAGATGATTTTAATTCCGTCATTGTAAATGAGGAATCTAATTCTGGTATGGTAACATTTGGGATGGCAAAACTAATCATGCTAAAATTTGGATTGGGCAACAGAAGTTTTTCAAAATAAGCCACGAGAACATTAACATTAATCGAAAGTGTATTATTATTATTCTGACCATTTAAAAAGCGAACAGAATTCCAAAAAGATTTTGAATCTTTACAGACACTCAGTTTCGAAGCTACGTTTTGTAGGTATCTATTCTTTTTTTGAGTACAGATTCGTTTGTATTCTTGGTTTGCTTGTAAATACAAATATTTGGTGCCAGGGTTATTTGTTTTTCGGAAAAGTTTCAAAAATGCAAAAGATTTTTTCCTAGCCTTTTTGCAGTCATTATCGTACCATTTAGAATAAAAAGTGTTCCTAACACTATTTTGATTGTTGAAATTTGAGGATTGTCTAATCGTTGTAAGTATCGAAGTAGATATTTCTTCTAAATTGGTCGCTTCTATGAATGGTAAGCTTGCTATATGTTGATTAAGCTTTCTAATATAATTGTTTAAGTTTTTATCACTCCATTTCAATCTGAGAGTGTTTTCTGTCGACTGTAGGCTTATAAAGTTATCTAAACCGCAAGTTACGAGAATAGGGAGGTGTTGCGAGAAATTTTCTGGAAGAATTTCAAAGTTTCGTATTATGCTTAACCAATCGCCTTTGATAAGACATAAATCTATCACAGAGCAACCTTGGGCAGAAATAAATGTAAAGTTACCATTTGAGTCGTTAGAACTTATTCCATTTAAAAGAAGAAATCCAAAGTCTTCAATCATTTCCACTAGATATTTACCATTCTGATTGAGACAGGTATCTAAGGATTTTCTTTCAATTGAAAAATTGCCGTTATTTAAATTAATTGGGTTCTGGTAGTCACTTATACGACCATTTAAATCGCCAATTATCATCAAATTTTCATAATTGTTACTATTAAGAAAATTGTATAGCTCATTATATTTCGTATTCCAATCATTATAATTCAAGTACACCGGAAGTATTTGAAAATGTTTTTTTTGATGAATAATCTCTATAAGAGTTATATAATTTTCACAGTTTTTAAAATGTATACTAATATTTTTATAAGTGTTTTTAATACCAAACATAAGACCACCACTTGCTCTACCAAGTGTATGGTTTCTGATTGCTGGTATACATTTTATATTAAAATCTTTAAAATATTTAGTATAATGCAGGTTATTTTCGTTTTCTAAAAAAGTTTCCAAAAGAATAAAAATGTCATATTTAATTATAAGATTAAAAAATTCGGGCATAATTAATTTGTTCTTAAAACCTGTAATGTTATAACAAAAAATATTAAATTTAAAATTATTTGTGTAAGAATTAATATCTTGGCAGACGGCGATGTAATCCTATCTTAGGCTAGGGCCTGCACCTTCATTATATACGTGACCACCCACAGATGGCGCTGGCGTCACATAATTCCTGGTTTTGTTGGAGTCGACGTCTATGTTGTTTACATCAAAGAAACATGCTGAATCATCACCAAAGTTTGTTTTGATGTAATCAAGCTCTTGTTTTGATGATATTTGTATACCTCGAAAGCTGTCATACGCAAAAGTGAAATTGCCAATTTGTAGTTTAGCACCTTTAACAAATATTTTGGTGTTCGGATTTTTTGTGCTTAATTTATTTTTTATGTCAAATAGTTGCTTTCTCTTGGTGCGGTAAATTAGTGATTGCTCACGATGTATGTACACCCCGGTATTCTTGAGCTTAGGAGCAGCGTCCATAATTTTTGTGACGGTGTCGGCGCTTTCGAATTTAAGAACCATTGTTGTTTTTTTTGTTTGCCGGTTTGTGTATTCCTGTGCTTTGTGTAGTGATAACTCTGTATTTTCGCTTAGATTAAGAAGGCTTAGACAAGTTTGTGTTGCAAAGCTAAGCTTGTTTTCCATCTTATCTGAAGGGAAATGCATGACGACAGAATTTTCATTAGATTTCTTAGATACAGCCTCGAGTTGTTTCTCCAAAGTGACACAATAACTTTCAAGTGTAGATATTCGCTCTGCAAGCTGAGTGTTTTGCAAACGTAGTAGCTGCATGTCTTTTGAGATTAACGAGATATCTTCTTTCGTTGCAATGTTTTTGAGATGATGATTTAAACATTGGTCAACGATTGATTTGATGTCATCCGCATTCAGAGCCATTGCTGTTTGAGTTATTGTTTTTTTGTTGTTCGGTGTATTTATTGGCGATATTTCCGTTGATTTTCTTTTTGGTGGCATGTAGCGGGCCAGGTAAAAAATGTCGGCGTTCTCAATTGAATTTTTAATTTAAAATTTTCCTACCTTAAATTTTTGTTTCGCTTATTTTTTTAACCAAAGTTTGTGGCGTTTTAACTTTTTAAATAATTAATAAGTGTTTTAAATTTTTTTTTTTTTAATTTCTTTCAATAATTTTAAAAATCAACAAGAGCACTTGAGAAAACCGTGTACTTCACTTACTCTCTTCACTTACTCTCTTTGGTCTATTATTGATCTGCCTGGCCTGAAGCAACACTGGTACGTGCCGATGATATAGTGTTACAGAAAGACGCTCACATAGTACGTTGGATAGGATCTGGTAGGCAACTTTTAACAGGGATATGCCTGTGTAGTTTTTGCAGGACATAGTATCGCCTTTGTTTTGTAGATTGGGCATATGGAGCTATTTGACCAGTCGTCGGGCATGCTATCCTCCTCCCACTATTTGTTGATGAGCTGGTGCACGCGCACCTGAAGGACTGAAGTGCAAGTTTGGCTCCAGGAGCATGAAGTTGATTTTTCAAGAACAGCTACACTAACGAAATTCGAAAGCTGTATAAGATTGCTCAGATCTCAGATGCATCCAGGATTTAACAATTCTGGCACCTCTGAAGGCTTTAATGATTCAATAAATCAGCAAGGCATAGAGAACAATGATCTAGTCCCACAAACTGAACTTGAAAATGGATATATGAATCAACATGCACGTTTGTTGAATAAGAAGAAACTAATATCAATATTCAGTTAAGAATTTTGGAAAAACGTCGTCGTTTACAACAATTGCAATAGGAATTTGAATCCCCATTTCGAAGATATTCGACATTCCATAATTGCATTTCATGATGATGAAACTTATGATGCCCGTAAACGACTTGCCACATTTTGAACGTGTTTGTGATTCTGTGGGTGGTGAAGACGTTTTCCACTTTAAGTCATTTTGCCATTTAATTAAATTCCAAAATAATTGAATAACAAATACCGTTAATCGATACATTCCGTAATAATTCCGATTCCGAGCTAATTCCGATTCTGTCAATTCCGTTAATTTCGTCAATTCTGATTCCGTTTAAACATCTGATTAAAATTCCGATATTGTGAGCCAAGATTGAACCATAAACATTGAAAAAATCAAACGCACGACTGGATCGCACGTACTTGCTGTTCGATCACATTATATTTTAATAGAAACGTCTAAATGTATTTTTAAAGTCGTTTTTCAGTTAAATTTTTATACATAAAAATTCTTAAATTTTTTCTAAAAAAAAAGTTGGTATGAACATTTTAAATGTTTAATAATATATTCAAAAACAAAATTTTAGAAAAAGTTGTCCATCCGTTTTCAAAATATTGAATTTGCAAAAAAAAAATTTTTTTTTTCAAAAATCCGGAAAAAATATTTTTCGAAAACCTTGTAATGCAATACTATTTAGAATTTGAAGGAGCTCCTGTACAAATTTTTTTATCGAAAGTTGCATGGCAGGTACCGTTAATAACAAAATATTTAAACATTTTTTTTAGCCAAAATGTAGACCATACCAAAGTAGTACACACGCCAATTTTTATCAAAATGGTTAGAGCCGTTTTCGAGATAATTTAGATGGTAGAAAAATTTGTATGACAAGTACCGTTATTTTTGGGGCTAAAACAAGGACTCAAAAATCTATTTTGGACAATCACCTAAAACGCCTTAGCACCAAGTTTGAACCAAATCGGTTCAGCCGTTTAGGCTGTAGACCGTTCTACATACATACAGACAGACAGACAGACAGACAGACGGAATTGCGGGACCCATTTTTTTGGTGTTCTTTATGATCGTAATCGTATCACTCGGTGGGTGTATTTGAGTGTTAGAAAAAAAAATTTTTTTTACGAATACATAACTTGCCTTATATTAGGTGATTTTTTTGCTACTTGGTTTTTGACGTTTATATTTTTGACAGATCACACATGACAAATTCCACGAACATTTGACATTTCGATTCAGTATTGTTTGCCATTTCATCATGAATAGACTTACGCCTGAACAACGTTTGCAAATTATTGAAATTTATTATCAAAATTCGTGCTCTGTGAAAAATGTGAAAAATACAGCTGGTGCAAGAATTGAAGCCAGGCGACCTACCACAACGTAGAATTTTCGGTGAATGGGCGTTAGAAAAGTTGGATGAGGATCCGTTTTTTTATCGCAAAATTGTCTTCAGCGACGAGGCTCATTTTTGGCTAAATGGATACGTGAATAAGCAGAATTGCCGTATTTGGAGTGAAGAGTAGCCAGAGGCAATTCAGCAGCTACCAATGCATCCCGAAAAATGCACTGTTTGGTGCGGTTTATGGGCAGGCGGCATCTTTGGGCCGTACTTCTTCAAGGACGATGAAGGCCGCAGGGTTACGGTCAATGGAGAAAGGTACCGTTCGATGATAACAGATTTTTTTTTGCCGAAAATGCAAGAATTGAACTCGGTCGACATGTGGTTCCAACAGGACGGTGCCACATGCCACACTGCAAGCGAAACCATGCATCAATTGAGAGGCGAATTTTGTGAGCCGTTGATCTCACGTTTTGGCGCAGTCAATTGGCCACCAAGATCATGTGATTTGACCCCGTTAGACTATTTTTTGTGGGGCTATGTTAAGTCTATTGTCTATGGGGCAAGCCAAACACGATTGCTGCCTTGGAAGCCAACATTGAACGCGTCATTGGTGAGATTCCGTCCGAAATGTGTGAAAAAGTTTGCCAAAATTGGACCTTCAGAATGGACCACCTGAAGCCTAGCCGCGGGCAACATTTAAGTGAAATTATTTTTAAAAAGTAAATTTTTAAAAAATATAAATTTCATTCACTTTTTACAAGTTTCTGTGATTTTTTGAATTTTCAAAAACCAAGCTCTTAAAAAATCACCGCATAAATCGCAAGTAAAAATCAGGAATCAGATATTCCGAATATGCCACAACGCTTAAGTAAAAGCGAATTACTTCTATGTCATCAGCTAATATAGCAACGCAGCTTCAAGACATTTATAAAAGAAAAGAATCTGAAGTTTTGGTTCAGCATCTGGAAAATATTGAAATTTTTCGAAAATTCTGAACATTTCGAAGATTCTGAAAATTCCGAACTGAATCCGATTCCCTTCGAGCATTTGATCAAAATTCCGATTTCCGAAGTCATTATTGGTGTGAATTTCATATGATAAATTCTACTTCCGAAGTTTGTTTCACATTTTATTAATTTTTACTTGCGATTATACATAGGAAGGCAAGTTATGTATTCGTAAATTTTTTTATTCTAAAAATCAAACACTACATTACGATCATAGAGAACACCAAAAAAGTGTGTCCCCCAATTCCGTCTGTGTGTTATTCTGTCAGCCTGTCTGTCTGTCCTCGAGTTTACAGCCTAAACGCTTTGATAGAGTTGCTTCAAACTTGGTACATATTGTTTTTTCGGTAATATGCCCACATGTTTTTTTCATTTTTTTTTAAGACGACAAATAACAGTAGCTCCCATAAATATTTTTTTGTCCCAAAACAAAAATCTTATTTTTCTTTAAAACGGCTCCAACAATTTTTATAAAAAAAAAACATTTCATTAACGAAGGGAAGGGTACCTTATGATATTTTTTTTTTTTTTTGAAAAGAATTGTTATTTTTGGTACCTCTAGTAGAACCATTTTATTGGTTTTCGATTTTGTCGGAAACGGTTAACTTTATTTTTTTGAAGTTTTTTACACAGAAGCTAAATTTCTTCAAAAACAAATTTTTTTGGAAACTATTTTTTTTTTGAAAACTCAAAATTTCGAAACGTCTCAATAGATTTTTTTCAAAACTTTGTATTGGGTGGTTTTTTTACATTATCTTGAATATTAAAAAAAAATATTTTTCTAAAATAAAAAACAACGGTACCTCCCATACAAATGTTAATTAACCGTTAAGAACAAAAATTATTTCTCGAAAACGACTCCAAGAATTTTTATAAACAAAATTGTGTGTTCGTGAATTAGTACAGTATACTTTTAAGTATAAAAATATTTTTCTTGCGTACTTATTAACAGTACTTCCCATAGAACCACTTTTCATATTTTCGACTTTCTCAATATTGGATAAGCCGATTAAAATTATTTTTAATAAGACTGTGTACTCAAATTTTCAAAAAAAAAGTTTTTCGATTTTTAAAAAATAAATAATTTCTTTTTAAATTTAATGTTAAGATTAATTACTTGATCGAGTCGATCAAAATTGTCAGGATGGCCGAGTTGTAAAAATATATCACTATAAATTCACTTTGTTTAAAACTATTTTTTACTTTCCTTCAATAATAAAAAATATAAATAAAGGGTTATCCATTTTGCGGTTACAAAAGTAAAGGACTGAAATTACACATCTGTCAAACTAAGTTGTTAAACCAATTTTTTTTTCAGCTAAAAGTCTGAGACTTACGAAAATGGATCGCTTAATTATCGCACAACGCACAAAAATTGTTAAAACCTACTACAAAAATGGTGATTCTGCAACAGCCACATATAGTGCTTTAAGAGTAGATTATGGTTTACATAATCGTCCAACTACGCAAGCAATTGGAAAACAATTGTGAAGAAATTTGAAGAGACTGGATTGGTAACAGATATTTTAAGTCCTGTGCATCATCGTTTTGCTCGTACCACTGAAAATATCGCTGCTGTAAGTGAAAGTGTTACCGAAGACCCGAATGTGTCGATTCCTTTCCGTTCTCAGGAATTAGGACTATCTAACGGCACATTATGGCGTATTTTGCATTTGGATCTACACCTACATCTATATTAAGTCCAGCTCACACAACAACTGAAGCCAGCTGACCATTCACAACGTCGTAGATACGTCGAATGGGTGCTTGAACAACAGGCGGTGGACGGCGATTTTTCGAACAAAATTTTCTTCAGCGACGAGGCACATTTCTCACTCGGTGGGTATGTTAATAGACAAAATTGTCGTATTTGGGGTTCTGAGAATCCTCAAGTAATTGATGAGAGGCCATTACATCCATAAATAGTCACTGTTTGGGGCGCTATTTGGTCCGGAGGTGTGATTGGACCTTACTTCTTCGAAAACGACGATGGAACGACTGTCACCGTCAAATCGGAGCGTTATGGTCATATGATAACCGACTTTTTTTTGCCTGCTATTGAAGAATACGACTTGGAGAATATGTGGTTTCAACAAGACGGTGCCACATGCCACACAACTCGAGCGAATATGGCTTTATTGCAAGAGACATTTCGTGGCCGCGTAATTTTTTGTGGGGCTACGCGAAAGACCGTGCTTATGCAGATAAACCTTTAACTCTTGAGCACTTGAAAAACAACATTCGTCAATGGCCGCCCAATATGTGTCAAAAAGTGGTCGAAAATTACCTGAATTAAATGATGTAGTGTTTCACACATAATGTCAACGTTTAAACTTTATAATTAAAAAGAAATATCATGAAAAAAAATATTTTATATGTGTTTTATTTACGTTAATTTTGAAATCGCAAAATGGATAACCCTTTACAATTTGTCAATAAATAAAACATAAAAATTAATTCCAAGTTTGAGATTCAAACAAATAATATCGAATACATATACGATTGGCTTTTATGTATTTATATCAAGGCCATAACAGTATAACAATATTTTTAAGGTAGCCAAAATTGACCTTCATCGCTGCACAAAATATTCTTGGGAAAATCGGGATCGGTGACCATATCGTTGAACGTGCGACGGGCTTGATGGTCGATCAGCTTCAATTCTTGAAATAGCAAATCAAACTGTGCATAAATCAAGTGACAGCTGTCAAAAAGACCAATTCCAGGAAAAGTATTGCCAATTTGAAAACTACACGTCTAAAAAAAACGCCATTTAGTTTAATATAATTTTTATTTCTCTTTGAATTAATAGCTGCGTTTTATTATCTACGCTTCTGGGTCTGGGTTATGTTTTAACACGTATTACAAAAACAACACGAGATCCAGGTTTCTATCGGGGTTTCTATCTGGGTTTGCAAATATTGGTATTAAATTCGGCAAACAGAGTGTCCATATAAGTACATAATCCAGATCGTTTTATTTTCACGGGGTGAACCATATAGGTTATTGGCGATAATAAAACACGGCTAATGTCTCAAATTTTTCCACTACTAAAATATCGAAACTAATTCACATTATGACACAACTTTTGCTCCCCTTCGAGGTATGTATAAAAATCTGCTTCTCTATATTATTTAATTATAATATATGAGATTTAATTATAAGAAATGAGATTTTTAACTTGTAAAAATAATCCTGCTTCAGTTAATCCAGATGCTACTAATAACAAATCACTACACATTGAGCTTCAAGATTTTGATAACTCCTCCAGTTCCTCCAACCCCAGTTTACCAGTCGTGCAACATTGTACACCACCATCATCTGCGATAGACTCACCGACTTTCAGCAATACCGCCAACAACAACTCATTACATGCTGAACTTCAAGACCACAATGCCTCTCTCACAAATGCCAGCATTAACTCATCTTCCACGAAAATTGTCAAACTACGGGCGTTATGGACGCCATTTGAATGGGAAAACCGTCTTCTACGACTGAGAACATCACATATCAATTCCTCATCTTCGTTTTTCCTGAAAGGAGCCCCAAAAACAGCCAACAATACTTGGGTACAAAGTTTCCTTAAGAAGATATTCAGCATACCCGACGTACGTGTGCAATTCATATCACATAAACCTAGATCTTTCAAAATTGAGATCCCGTATAAATACGAATGGCTCTTTCTCAATCCAGTCGATGGCGTTCTTAAACTGGGTAGCATAATTATAAAACCATGGTTGAATCCGCCATTTTTAAACTTAAATTCAAAGTCTAGCTCTAAGTTTGCTCCTCGATCACTTAATAAATCTTCAATTACTAATTATAATAATTATAATCATACCACCTTACCTACCCAAACTCCTCCCCCCATTTCATCTTCTACTAAAACAGCAAATACTAATGTATCTTTTAATCTCCCTCGAGGCTCAAATTCATCCGCCAACAACCGTTCCCCAACCACTAAATATCCAAATTTCATCAATTCTCAGACTCTTAACCCACATACAACTTCCTCATATCCCCTCAAAAGCACAAAGTCTTCCCTTAATGTTAACAACTGTTTGTTCCCGTTATCACGTCGCAGTGCTACTAGCAATGACCTGCCCAAACCATCGCCCAACTTTCTTGATCCACTAATTCCTCCAGTTGTAAAAATGACACAACAATTCTCCGACCTAAGCGACGACGGCCGGTATGTTCTTTCACGTCTCAGAGATCATCGTATTTATGCAAACGTCCGCCTCTATTTAGCATATCTTCATAACAAACATGATTCGATCTGTGTAGATGGTGTAACTAGAACTAGCGTTATGGTATCAATTCATCAAGAAGGTCTACCAACTAACACCAAGGAGCTTTTAAGAATTTTTACTCTTTTTCATAAAACGTTCAATTTAACTCCAAGTGATGTAGATAATGACCTATCTGCATTTGCTTCATACATTAAATCTAAAAGGCTTTCCCAAGTGCATAAGAATCACAAAAATGCGTATAATCCTTTTCGTTCCTAGCTATCTTACTCTAAACGTCTCGAAACCACATTTTATATCTCTCTACTACCAGAATGTAAGAGGTTTACGTTCCAAGAGTTCTGAAGTTTACCTGAATTCCCAAAAACTTCCCTTTGATGTCTTTGCTCTTACCGAAACCAATTTAACCCTGACTTTCTTAACAACGAATTCTTCACTTCAGATTTTAACGTTTTTCGAAAAGATATCTTAGTTACCAGCGTCCGCGATAGCGTTGATTCAAGAAATACATACTCCGGTCGTGGTGTTCTTTTGGCACTTCATTCCAACCTCGATACTTCTTTGATAAACATTCCTAATACGTTAAATCTGGAACTTATTTGTGTAAAAATCAGTCTATCCAACCGTTTCCTTTACATAGTTTGCTGTTACATACGTCCCACTCAGCCAACAAGTGAGTACAAACTTTTAGTTGATGCAGTTAATTATGTCGTTGACCTGACAAACCCTGAAGACGATATCATAATTGTAGGTGACTTTAATCTTCCATATTTAATTTGGGAAGTCTCAGATGATGAGCTTTATTACTTTTCTTCCAATGCCAACTCTGAAAAAGAAATTCTTTTTACCGACCGTCTTCTTTCTTCTAATCTTGCTCAAATGAGTGGTGTTAAAAATTGTTTGGATAGGCAACTAGACCTAGTTTTCTCTTCCGATGCCTATAATACCGAAGTCATGGAAAGTAATTATATACTTTCTATACTTGACAATTATCATCCCCCCATTTCTCTTACTTTTGCATTCACAAGGGATAATATCCTACCTTACCCCCTCACAACACAAATATATAATTTTCGTAAAGCAAACTTTATAGAACTTAATAATCTAATAGGTAATATTAACTTTGATTTTATCACCGACGAATCTAACATCGACTCTAAGATAACCACCTTTTATAATCAAATCCAAAGCTGTTTTTCGCAAACCATCCCACTTTCAACTCAGAAAAATTTTACTTCTTCTCCTTCCTGGTATAATAGAGAACTTCGTTCACTAAGAAATAGGAGAAACAAACTCTGGAAGAAATATCTCAAGTCAAAATCTAATCAAGACTTCTTCAATTATGTCTCAGTTCATAATAACTTCTCCAACATGTGTGAATCTCTCTATTCCAACCACCTCATTCAAACCCAGGCCGATCTTATTTCGAATCCCAAACATTTCTTTCAATTTATCAATTCAAAAAAGAAATCCGATGGTTATCCTTCAACACTGCATTACCTACACTCGTCATCTTCAGACCCAAAAATTATATCGAACCTTTTTGCTGATTTCTTTAGTCAAGCCTTTTCTCCTAATAGTAATGAAGTAGATACCAACTATTTCAATTATATGAACAATTGCATTCAAACTTCTTTATCTTCGATTAATATATCTTTGTCTTCTGTTATTGATAAAATCAATCTGCTTAAGGATGACTTTTCTTCTGGTCCCGATGGGATACCTCCTATTGTCCTTAAAAAATGTATCTCCAAATTTTCCAAACCCCTCACTTTACTTTTCCAGCTATCTATTACAAACGGTATGTTTCCTAAACAATGGAAGGACTCGTTTATCATTCCCGTCCATAAAAAAGGGTGTAAGAATGATATATCCAACTATAGACCCATTGCCAAACTCTCTTGCATACCTAAACTATTTGAGAGTATAATTCATGATACTTTGCTCCTTCATTGTTATAAGATATTCTCCCTGAAACAGCACGGTTTTCTTAAAGGTAGATCAACTATTACCAATCTCACTGAATTCGTTTCAAGTACTATATGTGCCTTAGAAGCTGGTAAGGAAGTCGATGCAATTGCAACTGATTTTAGCAAGGCATTTGACAAAATTTCCCACAAGATTATTGTGTTTAAACTTAAAGCATATGGTTTCCCTGCTTTGTTT
Source organism: Philhelius pedissequus (assembly GCA_910595825.1). NCBI lineage: Eukaryota > Metazoa > Arthropoda > Insecta > Diptera > Syrphidae > Philhelius > Philhelius pedissequus. The sequence continues at coordinate 9,293,035 of OU343161.1, read as the reverse complement.
ATATCTTGGATTGAATCATATTTAACTGATCGTCATTATACAGTTAATTTTAGATCCTGTTATTCTAACTCTTTCTGTTCAACATCAGGTGTCCCGCAAGGTAGTCACTTAGGACCTTTGATTTTCCTGCTAACTGTTAATGATATTGAACTTATTCTTCAGCAATCAGACCTCCAGATTTATGCTGATGATATGCGGATTTCAAAACACATTTTATACACCGCTGATGCACAATTGCTTCAAATAGACTTAAATAATTTCTTTGTCTGGTGTCAACATAACTCCCTCGAGCTCAATATTAACAAATGTCAAGCCATTACTTACTCCCGTAAACACCCACCCCTATTGCAACGCCAATATCTGATTAATAACCAACCAATTGCCATCGTATCTTCCATTCGCGACCTAGGTGTTATTTGTGACAACCAGCTTAATTTCCGGGATCATTTTGATTCTATCATTAATAGAGCCAATTCTACCCTTGGATTTGTCAAACGCTGGTCTAAGGAATTTTCAAATCCCTATGTCACCAAATCTCTTTATATATCTTTTGTTAGGCCTCTCCTTGAATATGCCGCGCAAGTCTGGTCTCCATACCATCAGATCCATATTCTTCGTATTGAGGCTGTTCAGCGTAGATGTTTGCACTTCGCTTTACGGGGCCTTAGATGGGACGACCCTTACCACTTACCTCCCTACGAAAATCGACTAAAACTGATAAACTTACAAACATTAAACAGACGTCGTGATAATGCAGATATAATGTTTATTTACCAACTTCTAACTGGAGGCATTGATTGTCCAGCCCTGTATGACAAGATCACATGGAACGTTAACCATCGTCATCTAAGATCTATACCACTTTTCGCAATCCCTTTCCATCGTACCGACTACGGCAAAAATGAACCGATGACCAGAATGCTTCAGAAAGCTAATATTTCAAGCATTTTTGATCCAAACCTTTCCAAATCCTCTCTACAACGAGCACTCCAATCTTAAAAATTTCCTTACTGTATCCTGTGTACCTGGTTCCTTAGTTTAAATTTAATCTTAAGTCTTTAAATTGTTACCTAGTTTTAAGATATTAATTAAGTAATTGTTAGTTGCTTGTATTAAGCTATAAAAATAAATAATGGTATAATTTAATGATAGAAGTGTGTTATATATTTACTTCAATTAAGATAAATCAATTGAAGAAATTTTTCAAATTGAATTTTTTCTCATTTTTCTTTTTAATAATTTACCTCAATCCCTTGTGTTAAGAACCCATGTCTTCATGTGCCACATCAATGACTTTTATCTTTAAGTATTGATGCTTCCGATAGAGCTCATCCACAACTATTTTTAAAATAGCAATACACAATGGCGCGGACTTATTTCAATGAAAAATGCAATAGGCTCTTTTAATCTTCAAAATTTAAAATAATTAAGTCTTCTTTGTGAAAAATGCAAAAAAATTATAAAAGAAATAGAAAGCAATGCAAAAATTCTAAAAGAATAACTGCAATATTTTTATAATGTCAAATGAATGGCGATTGAAGAATTTGAAGTGAAGTCAATGAATAAAACATTTAATTGAATTTGTTAAAGATTGCATTCACTAAATATTACAGGCTTCAAAATCCTGTTAATTGTTGTCACATCTCATCTGAATTAGCCAGTATAATTATTAAAAACTAATTAGTAGATCGTTCAAAATGAACATCAGATAAATCTCATCAAGTTTCGTCAAATCATCAAACCACCACATTTTCTTCAACTATTGTGTCACTTTTTAGTATAAGTTATCACCAAAAACAAATCTCTTAACTGATCCAATTGTATGCCTTAGTATCCTTCAAAACCCTGTTTGACTGAATAGCCTTTAACGAAATTGGCAAACAATAACAAACACAACTTAAGGCGATGCAGCTTAGCATTCTATGCCGCTCCTGATGAAAATGCAATCAACATCACTAAATTTCCCCATTATTTCACATAAAGGTGTGTAGGTATACATACACTAAAAATAAAAAATTCCCATCGAGGTCACCTGCATCACTGAACTAAAGGAAACTCTGCGTAATGCAATATTTCCAGAAATAGAAAGAAATCACTTAAAGTGACTGCCTTAACATGTCTACACCACCCTTGCAATCTTTCGCCACAATTTTGCATTAATAAAAAGTAACTCGGTATATCGCAGTAATTCTCAACCATTTTTCTAGGGAAGAGTAATAAAATGGTCTCTAATTATGTATATGACTTGGAAGTGGGTATAAATTTGCATAGATAATTCAATTTGCGAAGTAATTTAGATTAATTTATTTAAAAAAAAAAAAGGAAAATTTAATGAAATAAAATTCATAAGCAACCACACTGGTACTGGTATGATTTTTTTTTGGCGTTTTAAATTATCATTAAATTCTTTCATTACAAAAGCAAAGTTATTGAATATAAAGAGCAAATTATTACAAAGTGTCTATCAAGGCTGGATTCGGGAATTATGTAGATGTCTTTTAGAGAAAGAGATGCGACAGCTATAAAATTGCCAATTGCAATTGACAAATATATTGAGATACCTAAATTTATTTGATTTAATTTAGTAAGAAGTATATTTTAAGAAGTTTAAACTTTTAATTTATTTAAAAAGCAGAATTATTAACATAAAAGTTTTTAACAAAATGATAATCAGATATTGGTTAGTCTTTAACGTCTAACTTTCTGAGAACTGAGTACCTTTTTCGATAACTTTCCAAAGTCTCAAAATAAATTTATATAAGTTGAAATGCAAGTTTGTGTAGTAATGTTCAATATAATACAAACTCTTGGTCTCTTGGAATGGGTCGACTGCCAATATTTCTGACTGGATTGTGAAGAAACAGGGACTAGTTTAATAACAGTTTTTCCTGTGAATATGTAGAATAGTTCTATTACAATGATCAGTTAGGCGAGCTCTAAGCTTGCCAAGGTACCGCCATTTTGAAGTAATTATTAATGTACATTTATAATTTAAGTTTAAAAAAAATTCAGTGACTGGTTTTTGAAAAACCGATTTTTTTTTTGCTTAATTAACAATTTCAGGGAGCATATGCATACAAAAAATTATTTTAATAAATATGAAAACCGTTAATAATACGCAGAATAAAATATTTTTCTACTTGAAAGTAGACTGCACTAATGTAAGAACACACACATTTTTTTTATCAAAATTCTTGGAGTTGTTTTTGAGAAATTAATGTTTTCTTAGTCCATGGTATTCAAAGAACTGCGTATACTTCGAAACTTCCGAAACGGTCTGTGGCAAAAATACTGTATGATGCATAAATTAATAAAATGCCTAATCCTAAGCGTTTTTGGCAATTTATAAACTTCCGATGGCTATCCAGCTACCTAACCCTAACTAATTTTTTTGCAAATTTTTTCATACTCTCTTTCTCCGAAGATAATATAAACCACTTTTCTTATTTAAATAATTGTAACCAAACGACACGAGTATTTATCAACATTAACATTGATGATGTGGTCCACAAGATTAACAAGCTAAATGACGGTTTCTGATAGAGCCCAGACGGTTTGCTTGCAATTGTTTCAAAGATTTATTTTTTTTCCAAAAATCTCTTGGTCTAGGGATTTTCAAATCAATGTGGAAGAAATCTTTTATTATTTCTATTCATAAAAATTGGTCTAACTGTAGACCTATCGCCAAACTATTATGTATTCCCAAACTTTTCGAAAGTATCGTCTTCGACACAATGTTCTTTCGTTGTAAAGAATTATTTTTCACCAAACAACATGGGTTCCTTAAGGGTAAGTCTACGACAACTAACTTAACTGAATATGTTTCATACGCTTTATATATCTTTAGAGAAGAAAAACGAAATTGATTTAATTGCCACGGACTTTGGCAAAGCATTTGACAAAATTTCACACAAAATTATCATTTTCAAGCTTAAAGCTTTTGGATTTCCTCCTGGTTTTGTTCAATGGATAGATTCCTCCCTTTCAGATCGTAAATGTCGAGTCTTTATTAGGTCTTCTGTATCAGATCCTTTAATTGCTAAATCTGGCGTCCCACAAGATAGCCATCTGGGTCCTATTATTTTTATCCTGACAATAAATGACGTTGAAGCAGTTTGAAAGGATTCTGAACTTTCTACGTACGCAGACGAAATTATTTTTTTTTAATTTCTTCGTGTTGTGTCAAAAGAACAATTTAGAACTTAACGACAATAAATGCCAAGCAATCACATATTCTCACAAACGTTTTCGTCCGCCACCACCAGACTACTACATAAATAATGAAATAGTCTCAAGAGTAAAATCCATTCGGGATTTCGGCGTTTTCTATGATAGTGAGCTCAATTTCAGATCTCATTATGACAACATTATTTCTAGGGCTAACTCTGCTCTTGGTTTCGTCAAGCGATGGTCTAAGGAGTTTTCAGACCCTTTTGTTACGAAATCTCTGTACACAACTTTTGTACGATCTTTATTTGTGCTGGCCAAGTATGGTCCCCGTATTGCCTTGTTCACATTAAAAGAATCGAAGCAATCCAGCGTAGATTCCTCCGTTTTTCTCTAAGGGGCATTCCTTGGGTTGACAATTATAACCTACCACCATATGAAGATCGTTTAAGGCTTATTAACTTACAATCTCCCGAAAAGCGCCATGAGGTGGCAAATTTTATTTTCGTACATCAAATTTTATCTGGCGTTACTGATTCTTCTACCTTACTCGCGTTTATGAGTATTAACATAAATTCACCCACTCTAAGATCAGTACCCCAATTTCATTAAGCTCCTCACTGAACTGACTATGATAGAAATGAACCAGTTACAAGAATGTTGAGGGAAGTAAATTCAAATTCTGGTGTATTTGATTATAATCATAGCAAGATCACACAAAAAAACACTTCTACATAGTTCTTCATCTTCCTAATACTAATATAAATATTAAAATCTAATTCTCCAGAGGAACCGAAAATGTCCTTTAATTTTTTTTCTTTTACGTTTTTTAAACTTTTTTTAATATTTTTTTTCTCTCTTGTTTTTTAAATTTATAAATCTACTGATCCTATATTTTATATTCTTGTTTAGGGAAAATAGTTATTTTAAGTGTTCAAGATAATGTTAAATAAATGCTTAATACGAATTTTCAAAAAAAATGGATTGAGTCGTTTTCCAAATACTAAATGTTAACAAATGTTTTTTTCTTAATTTAACAAAAACATTTTAGTTAAAATTAGTGTCTACATACAAAATTTCAAAAAGTTCAAACTAACCGTTTTTCAGAAAATGGAAAACCAAAAAAATTGTTCTACTTGAAGTACCAAAAACGACCATTCAAAAAAAAAAAAAAGATGCACGACTTGATCGCACGTACTTGCTCCTATGTATATATAATGGAAACTGCTAAATATATTTTTAAATTCGTTTTTCACTTAATTGCTTAAATGTAAAAATTCTTAAATTTTTTCTTAGAAAAAATTGATATGAAAATTTTAAATATTTAATAATATAAATTTAAAAACAAAATTTCAGAAAAAATCGTCCACCCGTTTTCGAAATATTGAATTTTGAAAAAAAAAATTTTTTTTTCAAAAATCCAAACACAGTATTTTTCGAAAATTTTGAAATGCAGTATTTTTTTTTTTTAATAATTTTGCACGTGCTCAAGGGATTATGAATACCTTTTATATGTTTTCAAACACAGCGCGGCTACCGGTGAAAGAAGAGAAAGAAATGTAGAAAGATGCGTGGCGCGACGTATTGGGACGGTGGTTGTTGTCTCAGATTTTATCTCCAGGGATGGCGGCTGAACTAATGCGGAGAAAATTACCATGTCTTATTTATTTATGTCTCTTATAATTCGCTTATTTTATTTAATTTCGTTGTCATATTATTGAGTAGCTTACTCAATCAGATGTTGTTAGTGTTATGCCTGAACAGCATGTAATGAGTAACCCAGCAACTCATTTTATGACAATTTTTAGAATTGGTTTTTAATGGAATATAAGAAGACATAGACAACGGCAGGAATCGAACCTGCGACCACGAGGTCGACAGGCGAGCACCCAACTATCGCGTCACGGCCACCCCCTAAATTGAAATGCAGTATTATTTGGAATTCGAAGGAGTTCCTGCATAAAAATTTTGATCGAAATCGGTTGAGGCGCTTATGAGAAAGTCGAAAATCAATAAAATTGTTGTATGGCAAGTACCGTTAATAACAAAATATTTTTAAATTTTTTTTTCGGTCAAAATGTAGACCATACTCAAGGCAGTACTCGCACCAATTTTTATCAAAAGCGTTAGAGCCGAGATAATTAAGATGGTAGAAAAATTTGTATGACAAGTACCGTTATTTTTGGGGCTACAACAACGATTCAAAAATCTATTTTGGACAATCACATAGAACGCCTAATCACTAAGTGTAAACAAAATCTGTTCAGCCGCTTAGGCTGTAGATCCTTCTACAGACAGACAGACAAACTTTTGTGGTGTTCTCTATCATCGTAATGTCAACTTTGATTAAAATCTCGAGTTCGATTTTTTTCCAAATGCAAAACTTGCTCTATAGTACCTACATATATCGCAAGTAAAAGTACTAAAATGTGCCTTTTCCCTTCATTAATGAATTGATTTTTTTTTGTAAAGATCGTTGTTAACGTTTCTGAGAAAAATAATATTTTTCTTTTTGAAAAAAAAAGAATGTATGGCAGGTACCGTAATTATTCGCCTTTACAAAAATTTAAAAAAACGTATGGGCATATTACCGAACATGTAACAAGTTTGAGCCAAATTCATCTAACCGTTTAGATTGTAAACTCTGGGATAGACAGACAGAATTGCGGGACCCACTTTGTTCGTGTATTCGATAATCGTAATGTCAAGTTTGATCAAAATCTCAAGTTCAATTTTTATACGAATCCACAACTTGCCATATAGAACCTACATATGTATATATACATGCATGTATCGCAAGTAAAAATCAAAATATTTAATTTGTTGGTAATTGTTCGGCGCATTGTTTTCTAACAAAAAAAAATGGCAGATTATAGTGATGCTAATTTTAATTTGCTTAAACTTTTGGGACAAATCAATAAATTATGAAACATAATTCTTTGATTTAGTTAGAATTTAAAATTAAAACAAATTTTTTTAGAGAACTGCTGGATACTAGAGAAAAACTAAGGCATAGCATAATTGTATTTATAGTTTAACTTCAAACAAATATGTGTATTTTCTAAACTTGAATTTGTATGGCTCAAACTGTTGCGCAAAACTATAGATAAACGGACGGGTCTTATAGAAGTTGCAGCAGTATTTTGTTTAAGTATTTTATTTACGTATTTCGTTAACAATAATGAGTCAAAGACATACGTATCTCATAATTGTTTGATATTTCAAATTTCAATTTATTTATTTTGTACATACTTATCAACTTATTGAAAGACATAGCCCATGTTAATAGAACGTGTTCAAATATTGATTCATATTTTTGTTTTCAAGGGCACTTTGAACTGAGCGAAGAAAAAGTAGCAAGCAGTATTCTTAGTTGATTTAAGATCATTATAATTAAGATTATTTTAGAACACTCTGACAGACCCATACGTCCAGATACTAAAGATTCCATAACAAGGACCATTTTTATTTCTTTCTCTCTCACACACACATAAAGTACCACTTAATTAAAAGAAAATACATCTGCAAGCAGAACTTTAATTAGGTTTGAATCTTTTTCTCAAAAAAAAACCTCGACACGAAAAGTTCATCTTTAAGTTTCACAAAAAAAAAAGTTCTTCTTCGTTGATTTAACTATCAACATCATTAATGTTTTGCGATGGCAATCAATAATGCAATTACTTTGGCCCGTAACTACTGTGTATTTCTACTTTATATGCTGTAAGTGCACATCAACAGCATTGGAAGACTTATTCTGCCTTTCATGTTAAGTTAAAAATTAAACTCGCGAAGGCACAACCTGGAGGTAAAAGAAACTTGTTATACCTGACCTGAAGAAAATAAATTCTTAAACAAATTAAAAACTTCGTCAAGATTTCTTATAGCAGGATACATTATAATTATTGCAAACAAGAAACTGAAAGCAAACATTTTCAACTCAGAAAATAATTTCTTTTAAAAGTATTATTTTTTCGTTTATTGAAAAACTAGGTGACCCGGTCTTGTGTTGTTTGGCTTCAGAATAATAATCAAAAAAAAAAAAAAAAAACAGGAATATTTGACTACAAACTTAAGATAAAGTCATAGTGAAGTAAAATGAAATAATTATAAATTTTGATAGGTCGCTATTAAGAAAACCCAAAAAATTCAAATTTAATCAATTTCTTTTAATTATACACAGTGGCGAAGGTAGGGGGGGTTCACTTCCATATTTGCGATAGTTGCCAGAGGAAGCTAGTTAATTACAAATTTTAAAATTCTCAAAATTTTTTATAAAAATCGTTGGAGCTGTTTTCGAGAAAAATTAGATTTTCCTTCATGGTCATATAGCAGGTACCGTTATTTTAAGGCCTAAAAATAAAATTTCAATTTCCCCTCTGAGGAATGCCAAAATAATCACAAATACCAAATTTGAAGGTAATCGCTTAAAGCGGTTAGGCAGTAGCTCGTTATACATACAGACGGACAGCCTGACAGACTGATAGACAGACATTTTTTGACGATCACTTTTTTAGGCTTCTCTATTATCGTCATGTCATGTTTGATTGTTAGAATTTTTTTGTTTACGAATGCATAACTTGCCTTATAGTACCTATAATCGCAAGAAAAAGTTATTTGAGAAATTTGGGTTCACATTAGTGTATAAACTTACTGGGGGCTTCTGCATAAGGAAATACAAAAAAATAACCTTTTTCCAGAAAATCTAAAACTAAAAAAAATGGTTCAGCCTAAACCGTCAAGCGATTTTATTCAAACTTGGTAGTTAACCGTTTTAGGTGATTGTCAAAAAAAGATTTTTGAATCATGTTTTTAGCCTCAGAAATAACGGTACTTCCCATACGATTTTTTCTACCATCTTAATTACGTCCCAAACAGCTCTAACAATTTTGATAAAAATTAGTGTGTGCACTTCTTTAAGTAAAGTCAACATTTTGGAAAACATTTATTTTTTGCATATTTTGTTATTAACGGTGACTGTTTTTTTTATTTTCGACTTTCTCATAAGCCCGCCTCGACGGATTTTATTCAAAATTACATAGGTCCTTTGAATTTTGAAAAAAAAAATATTTTTTTTTTTGAATTTGAAAATTCAATATTTCGAAAAAGTGTGGATGATTTTTTTTAGAAATTTTGGTTTTAAGCTTACATTATTAAATGATTAAAATTTGTATACTAATATTTTTTTTTTTGAAAGAAAATTGAAGAAATGTTGCATATAAAAAATTAAGTAATAACCGACTTTAAAAATATATTCAGATTCTGCATAGAAATCTTTTGCATTCGATGTGATCGAACATAAGGCCAAGTATGGCGATCTGGTCGCTGTCCGGATGTAGACTCAAGGACAGACGGAAAGACAGATGGAATTTCGGGACACACTTTTTTGGTGTCTCTATGATCGTACTGTTTGATCGATGGATTTTTTAAAGTAATTTATAACTTGCCCTATAGTATTATAATCGCAAGTAAAATAAAATGAACGACTGGATAGCACGTACTTCCTCTTATGTTCGATCACATATCGTATGCATGTGATTCTTAATATAAACGACTAAATATATTTTGAAAGTGGTTTTTTTACTTAGTTTTTTGTATAAAACATTTCTTTAATTTTTTTTAAAATTAGTATGGCCATTTTAATTATTTATTAATTTATTTATATTAATTACTTCTTCATTTGTATAACTTTCGCAGGCCAATTTTAATGGCATACTTATAAGTTTTGTATTTTGTGAAATGTTCGAGAAAAAAAAGAACAAGAAATGTTTTAATGTAATATTTTATATTAAGCATAAGTAATATGAACTCCTGCTAGATTTCCTGATTAAAAAACAGTCAGGATTTGAAAAAAATAATAATACATTTAGCAAGAAAAATGCTAAATTGGCCACATTTTTTCAGTTTCCAATTCTAATAATTAAAAAATGATGTACTATTTTTCCCTTAAATCTATCTTTATTTTTCCTTTTCATTCTTTTTCAATTTAATTATTATTATAAATTCTTTCTCCTTATTATATGCATTGCTTTCATTTTAAATTTAACTTGTATTCCTTTGAAGACTTTCGTAGGTATTGGTGTTTTTGTTTTGGCTAATTATACTTGCTGTCTCTAATTTTAGAGGGGGTTCCATAGTTGAATGCAAAGCCATGATTGATATTTTGTGTAAACAAAAGAAGCACATTAATATTTGTCACTTTAATGCACAAAGTTTAAAAAATAAAATTGACGATTTGCGTGAAATTTTTAATAATAGCAAGGTGGATATCATATGTGTTACAGAAATTTAATTGAAGTCGGAGATGTGTGATGATCTTTTCAAACTAAATCAATATAAAATTGTTCGATCAGATAGATGCAATAAATTGGCAGGCGGTGCAGCTATTTTTATTAGAAACTCATATATCTTTCATATAGTTAAAAAATCTTTATGTAATGAGCCCATAGAATATATTTTCATTGAAGTTGAGTGTGAATGTGGTAAGCTGGTAGTAGGTTGTATATAAACGGTGATTTTTTAAGAGCTTGGTTTTTGAAAATTCAAAAAAACACAGAAACTTGTAAAAAGTGAATGAAATTTTTATTTGGATCGATAAATCAATTTCTGCCATCTACTTTTTAAAAATAATTTCACTTAAATGTTGCCCGCGGCTACGCTTCAGGTGGTCCATTCTGAAGGTCCAATTTTGGCAAACTTTTTCACACATTTCGGCTGGAATCTCACCAATGACGCGTTCAATGTTGGCTTCCAAGGCAGCAATCGTGTTTGGCTTGTCCCCATAGACAATAGACTTAACATAGCCCCACAAAAAATAGTCTAACGGGGTCAAATTACATGATCTTGGTGGCCAATTGACTGCGCCAAAACGTGAGATCAACTGCTCACCAAATTCGCCTCTCAATTGATGCATGGTTTCGCGTGCAGTGTGGCATGTGGCAATGCATTTTTCGGGATGCATTGGTAGCTGCTGAATTGCCTCTGGCTGCTCTTCACTCCAAATACGGTAATTCTGCTTATTCACGTATCCATTTAGCCAAAAATGAGCGGAAAAAAACGGACGTAGCTTGCGAAACACATTTTTCACAGAGCACGAATTTTGATAATAAATTTCAATAATTTGCAAACGTTGTTCAGGCGTAAGTCTATTCACGATGAAATGGCAAACAATACTGAATCGAAATGTCAAATGTTCGTGGAATTTGTCATGTGTGATCTGTCAAAAATATAAACGTCAAAAACCAAGTAGCAAAAAAATCACCTTATATATGGCACCTGATATAAAGGGTCCGCCATCTAACGTTTTTTTTCAACTAATGCTTAGTTCGTGAATGGTAACACTTAGCTCATGTCTGATTTGACAGATAATTAGTCTTATCCTTCCGCTGAACGAATATGGTTGTGCATACGCTTGAACAACGCAGGGAAATATTGCGATATTACTTTGAAAATCAAGAGAAGCACCGTCTGCTCCGTTTGTTCGTTATCTTGTAAAAAAAGTGAAAGAAACTGGCATCTTCATCGATAAACCAAAGCGAGAAAAGCCAAAAACAGTTCGTTCACCCGAGAATATTGCTGCTGTGGCAGAAAGTGTGCGTGAAGCGCCATCAACATCAATTCACCGTCGTTCTCAACAATTGAACATCATTCAGACGAATTTTGCATAAAGACCGTGGTATGACGCCATACAAAGTCCAATTGGTTCAGGAGTTGAAGCCAACTGACCATCCAATGCATTTTCGCTTCGCTAAGTGGCCTGCAATCGACTTAGAGAAGATGCCGATTTTGATCTTGACGGGTATGTAAACAAACAAAATTGTCGAATTTGGGGCACAGAAAACCCGCACGCATACATTGAAAAGCCGATACTCCCAAAACGAGTCACTGGTTGGTGCGGATTTTGGTCCAGAGGCATAATTGGGCCATTTTTTTTTTCGGAAATGAGCAAGGAGTGGCCGTTACAGTCAATGCCGATCGTTAGCGGGCCATGTTGAACGAATTTTTGTTCACAAAAATTGAAGAGGAGGAGATTGGCAATATTTGGTTTCAACAGGACGGCGCTACGTGCCGCACAGCCGAAGCTACACTCGATGTTTTGCGCCCTGTTTTTGAAGATCGCATTATCAGCCGCAGAGCTGATGTCGTTTGGCCACCTCGGAGCTGCGATTTGACACCGTTGGACAATTATTTGTGAGGTGCTGTAAAAGATAAGTGTTACGCCGACAAGCCAGAGACAATTGACGCTTTAAAGGACAATATTCGTGATGCCATTGGTCAAATACAGCTGCACAGAATCGATAATATTCTTAAAAATTGAACCGATCGTGTAGGCTACTGCATGGCCAGCCGAGGCAGCCATTTGAATGAAATTATTTCCGTTATTAACCGGAAGGATTATACTTTCAAATAAAAAAAGAAATTTGAGAAAATATTCAGATATTCAGTAGTTTTTTTTATAACATTTTCAAAAAAATAAGAAGTTATTTGGCGGACCCCTTAGCACATTTACTCTTACAATAAATCTTTTCGAAGAGATAGTTCCTACCTACACTGACATTTTGATCTGTGATGACCTTAATCTGAATGTGTTAGATAAAATAAAACAGAGATTTTATTGATAAGATATTTGAGTATTGTAAACACGGGGATTCCTACACACTTTAAACCTAATTGTCCACCTTCTTTATTGGATGTTTTTATTGTATCGGATCCTAATTTAGTTTCGCATTATGATCAAATTTTGGCATCAGCGTTTTCTCATCATGATATAATTTTTCTGTCGCTTGACGTCATTTTATCTCATGGAGATGTAGCAGACGTAAAATATTTTGATTAATCCAATGTTAATTTGGAAAACTTGTTTAATGATACTGGATGCCTTGATTGGTCACCTATTTATACAACAAATAATGTCAATATACAGGTTGAACATTTTAATTCAAATATATATTGTCTTTTTAACAATCATGTTATGATTAAATTTAAGAAAATGAACACAACCAATTTGCCTTGGATGACATTTTAAGTACAAAATTACATAAAAGTACGTGATTACTTATATGCGAGATGGCGAAGATATAAGTGTTCTACAATTTATAATGAATTCAAAATTTCTCGTAATGTTGTTACTCGTATAATAAAGAAAAACAAACAGATATTTTTTAAAACAAATTCAAACCTAGTTATTCTAGCTCTACCTTCTGGGAAGATGTTCGTCAAACTGGAATAAGTCGTCAAAAGCAACAAACCGCAAATAAAATAAATATAGAAGAAATGAATAAAAACTTTGTTTTACCACAATTAAATCTATCAAATAATTCATCCTTTGCTAATGAAAATAATTACCAAATAAATAACTTGTCACTCAAATGTGTTGATATGCTGGCTGTAGACCATGAAATTTTCAGAATTAAATCTAAAGCTACCGTCTCTGATAATATTCAACCAGAATTCATAAAAACCTTACTTCCTGTTTTACTACACCAAATAACGCACATATTTAGTACGATGATAACAACTTCTGTCTTTCCAAATCTCTGGAAAGTTGCCAAAATCTTGCCCTTACCTAAGCCATCGCGAGATAAGAAAGTTGAATACCGCCCTATTGCTTTTTTACCATTTTTAAGTAAAGTTTTTGAAACAATAATAAGTCGTCAGAAAACAATATTTCTGAATGACAACAAACTAATTGCTAATCAACAATCTGGTTTCCGTGCAAAACACAACTGCACTACGTCATTGTTAAAGGTTTGTGATGATATTCGCACTGGGTTTGACAAGGATATGATGGGATTAATGGTTTGTTTTGGATTTTTTGAAGGCATTTGACAGTGTCAATCATAGTATTTTGTTACGTAAACTAAGATCCAAATTTTCTTTAGAAAATTCGCTATGCAATATGATCAACTCATATCTTTTGGATATGTGTATAATAATAATGAGTGTTCTAGTAGTATTAGAGTCCCGATGGGTGTTCCGCAGGGCTCTGTCTTGGGCCCACTCCTGTTCTCTTGTTTTATAAATGACATAGCGGAATGTTTTTCGGACTGTGAATATTATTTCTACGCCGATGATGTTCAAATTTATAAAATGTTCCCGAAATCGCTTATGCTACCAGGAACTAATCAAAATAATGAAGAATTGAGTAAAATTTATACATGGACTACTGAAAATGAACTTAACCTCAATTAAACGAAAACAAAAGCAATTATTCTATGTCGTAAGTAAATGTCAAGTCCAGCCTCCTTCTCTGTTTTTCAACCAAACACCAATAGGATATGTTGAAAATGTGAAGAATCTCGGGATTCATTTTAAATATAATTTGAGTTGGGATATACGAGGCGCGAAAACCAAGTAAGTGAACAAAAAGAATGACCAAACATTGTTTATATTTTTATTATTGAAATAAATATATAAATAACAATTAAATGTGACTTTTCATAAATTAATAAATTAATAATAATTTATTTTTACTATTTTCCATAGAGATATCTATTTTCTTGTCATCATCACAACACTTTAAAAGAGCTGATTGATGTCATCTTTTTTCTTTTCTATTCCGGAGAGAATTTTTGTTTCTTTATTCATTCCATTCTGGATATTCTAGATAAACATTTCGTCTTTTCCATCCATTCTATTCCTTATCCGGAATAAATAAAGAAACACACTCTGAGTATCCCCTCTGACTGTTATAATAAACTAATGAGTGACTCTTCTATATGGCCTATTTTCGTTAAGGTGAAAAAGTTCATAACACATCCAAAAAACGTCGCTGCAGGCCAATCTATGAATGTGACGTAACTAGCCATAAACTCAACGCCGGACCTTCAAATGATCATACTTCATCTTTAAATGAACCTAACGTAGCTGCTTCATTAAACAATTTATCATTTTACTACTAAAATGTAGGTGGTATAAGATCTAAGCTAAAATCACTTTATCTAATATTTTCATCTAGTTCTTACGATATCATATTATTAACTGAAACTTGGTTAACATCTGAATTATTTAATTCAGATTATACTGTGTTTAGAAAAGACAGATCTTGTGTAACTACTGGTATGGTCAGAGGGGGTGGTGTTTTGATCGCCATTCGTTCGTCCCTATCATGTAAAGAAGTACAATTAAACTCAAATATTATATCTAAAACTAATTATGATATTGATCAAGTAATTGTTTCATTAACTTTAAATTCAACTATTGAATTATTTATTATTATTAATTACATACCTCCAAGGAGTTCTTATGATTGTTATAACGTATTTTTACATAATTGTAAATCTATTTTTGAAAACTTAAATCCTTCGCAACAACAAATTTAATCCTTTAAGGAATGAGAAATTTTATCCCGAATAGGGTGAAATCTATCAAACCGAAAGAAAATGCATGGTTTGATTCAAGCTGTAAAGAGGTTATTAGGGATAGAGAAGTCAGTTTCCGGAATTATAAAGCCAACCCCACTGAGGAATACCGGAAAAAGTTTCAGCAAGCTAGAAAGACTTGCAACGTTCACATTCGTAGAACCAAATTTCTGCATGACCAAAAATTAAGGCAAAAAATACTACAATGTCCCAAAGGTAGTAAGAATTTTTGGTCATATGTAAAAACTATTCGAAATTCAACTTCTTCTTCGGTTCCAACGCTCGTCTTTAATGACAACCCTTTTGTCAGTTCTCTCGAAAAAGCTAATTTGCTTGCAGCGCAGTTCGCTGTTAATTCGACGCTGTCAGAAAGTGTTATGACTCCTCCAGTACTTGAGAGCGTAAACGATTTTATGGGACGAATCTTCTTTCGCACTCGTGCAGTTGTTAGAGTCCTCAAAGATCTTGACATAAACAAATCCGCTGGCCCGGATAGTATCCCCCCCATCGTTTTGAAGAGGTGTTCTTCAACGCTGGCAAAACCACTGCGTAAGCTTTTCTATCTGTCCTATTCTACAGGTCTCTTTCCGAGTGGATGGAAAACAGCATTTGTCCAGCCTGTCCCTAAAAAAGGCGCATCTTCTTTACCATCTAATTACCGTCCAATTGCACTTACGTCCCTTCTTTCCATGGTCATGGAAACGCTGATTAATTATCAGCTCAAGAAATATCTTGAAGAACGAAAGCTCCTTAATGACCGGCAGTATGGCTTTCGTAGCAATAGGTCCACTGGTGAGCTGATGGTATATCTCACCGAACAGTGGCACAAATCTTTACATCGTTTTGGAGAAAGTAAAATTATTGCGCTTGATATTTCAAAAGCATTTGATAGAGTTTGGCATCAAGCTCTCCTATCGAAAATGCGTGCATTTGGTATCGATGAATGTCTTCTTCGTTGGATTAGAAATTACCTTTCGGACCGTTCAATACAAGTTGTATTGGACGGTTTCAGATCTGATATTCACAAGATAATTGCTGGTGTGCCCCAGGGCTCCGTATTTTCTCCGACCCTCTTTCTCATTTTTATTAATGATCTCTTATCTGGAACTTCTAATCCACTTAATTGTTTTGCTGACGATAGTACTCTCAGCTTTTCATATTCGTTTTTAGATACACCTCCTTGTTTTTCGGATGTGCAACTGGAACGGCAGCGTATGATAAGCTCATTAAATTCTGATCTTGACAGCATTGTCCCATGGGGAATTAAAAACCGTGTAGAATTTAATGCTTCCAAAACTCAGTGCTGTCTTCTGTCGTTAAAGCAGAACCCACCTCCCATGCCGCTATCCATGAGCGGCACTGGCATTGAAGAAACCGATCAGCTTTCAGTCCTCGGCATGTGCATCACAGACCACCTCTTGTGGAATGAACACATATTTGATGTCGCCAAAAACGCTGCAAAGTGTTTGGGCTTTCTTCGAAGGTGCAAGAAATTCTTCTCCCCGTCTGATCTGGCTGTAATCTATAAGGCCTTCATGCGTCCAAAGCTGGAGTATAACTCGCACATTTGGGCAGGAGCTCCCAAAACTCTTTTGAATCTTTTGGATAGAATTCAAAATAGAGCTCTAAGAATGATTGGCGATAGAACTATAGTGAAAACATTTACATCTCTAGAACATCGTCGAAATGTTATATGTCTCTCACTATTTTATCGCTATTTTTATAAACATTGTTCCAGCGAAATAGCCAGTTGCATTCCTCCCCTTAAACTTTTCAACCGTAATACTCGCGCTTCTAGGAATGCTCATCAGTTTACCCTTGAGCCCAACTTCGGACGTACTGTCAAGTACAGAGATTCTTTCTTTAGCCGTACAACGCGAATGTGGAATACTTTACCCGGCTCTATTTTCCCCTCCCATTTTGATATTCAGAAATTCAAAACCAATGTGCATCGGTATCTCCTCTTGCATCCTTCCCTACTTTCCTAACGCTCGCACGGTGCTTGTTCATTTTAAGGGTAGTCAAAACCCCTTTAGTGCGCGCATCCGTTAAAAAAAAAAAAACATATTATTTGTATCGCTGATTTTAATTTAGGAAATATTAAGTGGTTATATGACTCGGATGATAAGTATTTAGTGCCATTTGATGTTATTTCTGATATTGAGATTAATTTAATTGACTTCTTTAGTCAGTTTGATTTGATACAAATCAACCATATTTGAAATAACTCAGGTAGAATTCTTGACCTTATTTTTGTAGATAAAGAATTTAATATATATGTGGAAAAATATGATACTCCAATTGTCAATAACTCGGTCCATCATATCGCATTAGAAGGAAATTTATGTTTTTTTACTTACATGAAAAATATTGTGAATGATAATATGTTTATACCTAATTACAACAAGACTAACTTTGATGCAATGAACGAATATTTTCTATATATTCCTTGGGAATCGCTTATATCTAAAACAGAATTAAAATATGCTAATGATACTAAGCTAAATCTAGGAGCAATCCTGTATGGTTTAACAAGCGACTTATAAATCTTAAAAATAGAAAAAATAAATCTTTTAAATTACTAAAAACAAACCGAGATGATTTTATTTTGCGGTCTAACCATCTGACTATTCAAAAAGAATTCGATACACTGCACAAGTTTTTACATCGTGCTTATTTATTCTCTATTGAGTCAAAAATTAAATGTAAAAGTGACAGTTTTTGGAAATATATTAAATCTAAGCGTAAAAGTAATAGATATCCGAGCTGTATGAATTACCTTAACCAATCAACGAGTGATGTTCAAGAAATTTGTAACTTCTTTGCTGTTTATTTTCAGTCTGTGTACTCCACAAACGTTGCAGCTTTTACAAAATTTATCCAAAGTTCCAACCATCGTTAATATAGGGTCTATGGTTTTATCGTCTTCTGAAGTCGAATCGGCCTTATTAGGCTTAGGTATAAATAACACGTCAGGTCCTGATGGAATTCCACAAATCTTATTGCGTAAATGTGCCACATCTTTAGCTATTCCATTGACTTTTATTTTCAACCTATCGCTTACGATGGGGAAATTTTTAGATTCATGGAAACTCTCTTATATAACACCAATTTTTAAATTTGGATCTAAGCAAGAAATAACTAACTATAGACCAATTTGTAAGCTATCTGCTCTACCTAAGCTATTTGAGACAATTGTTTGTGATAATCTTACTTTTCAATTTAAAAAATTTGTATCAGATTTCCAACATGGCTTTATTTCTGGAAGATCTACATCCACTAATCTTTCGTTAATGACTAATTTTATTATAAACAATTTTGAATCTAATCGCCAAACCGACATAATTTTCACAGATTTTGCCAAAGCGTTTGCCCGCGTTAATCAGCATAAACTTGTACATAATCTCTTGGAACTAGGATTTAATTCTAAGTTTCTTGATTGGTTGAAATCTTGTATAACAGAGAGAGTCCAAATTGTAAAGATTGATGGTCATCATTCGAATCAAATACTGGTTCCATCCGGTGTCCCACAGGGTAGCCATTTAGGCCCATTACTGTTCTTGTTTTTTGTAAACGATATTCCGAAAATATTTCAAAAATCTTAATGTCTCCTGTTTGCGGACGACCTTAAATTATATCGAACTATAGAATGCTCTGATGATTGTACGTTATTAAATTATGATTTAAAAAAACTGGCGGAATGGTGTAGTATAAACTTCTTACATCTTAACATTTCAAAATGCCAAGTCATGACTTGTTTTTGCAAGATTTCTCCAATCCATTATGATTATCAAATCGATAAAAATTCCTTGGATCGTGTAGATAAAAAAAAAATCTTGGTGTTATCCTTGACACTAAACTTTCGTTTCTTCCTCATATCGACTACATTATAAATAAATCCAACCAAATGTTAGGTTTTATCAAAAGAAATAGTAAGGAATTTACTGATCCATATACCATAATAACTCTTTTTATCTCTCTCGTTCGACCCACGCTAGTAGTACTGTTTGGAATCCTTACTACAATAATTCGCTTCTAAGAATCGAAAAAATTCAAAAAAATATTACAAGGTTTATGTATTATAAACTCCACTGGGGTAATGATATTCCATCTTATGAAACTAGATGTATCTTATTATGTATGCAGAACTTGGTAAATCGGCGTACTTATTTTGCGATAATGTTCATTAGAAATATACTTACTTACCATATGAAATGTGCACAACTTCTTGCACTTATACCTATTCGTATTCCTAGTTATAACTCTAGGGATTGTGTTCTTTTTTACGAGCAATTTCACAATTTCACAGGTCAAATTATGGTCGTAATGAACCGGTTTCTCGTTGCATCAGGGAAGCAAATTCAGTTTGTAAATACTAGATTAGATTTTTTAAAATTTGCTCAAGAGATACATTTAAGATTTATGTTTTAGAAGTACTTAGATCTAATTGATGTTTATTACGTATATTATATTTTTTTCTCTCCTCATTTTGTATCTGTTAATTCAACGATATTAAAGATTGTTATTCTTTAGCCTATAAGAGAAATTTGATTCTGTGATTGATGAAATAAAAAAATAAAAAATAAATTAAATATTATGAATTTTAAAAATGTATAATATAGATAGATACATAGATAGATATATAATTTTATTTCATTAAAAGGTTTAACAAACAAATTTTATATACTGGTATAAAAATTAATTATGACAATAACATAAAGTTGCCTGTCAGATTTTAAATTTGACGATAAGCAAATTAGTGATTTGAACAAAAAAATTATATTATCATTTAATATAAGGTAGCGATACTTCAGTGACGCTTTTAAAAACTTATAGAGATTAAAGGAGCAGCTGCCATTTAAAACGTTTAAAAATTATTTGCGTGAAAGCACGTCATTTCCAAGAAATATCCTTCTATACATTTTGAAGATTGGGCAAATTCCAACGAAGTGATAGGTATTTTCAGAGGCGTCTAAATTGCAAAGTGTGCAGAAACCGTTTGTATCTCTTTGGAAGGATCTTCCATTTAGACTTAGAAGTCCACAGCGAGTTTTTATGATAAGGGAAATCATATCTCGAGGGTTTGAGTCATGAAAGTAGTTTGGTACTTCAGAGTAAAGCAGATTACAGTAATCATCATGGAATTGGGACTGATTGGCGTTGCTGATAAAACTATTCCAATGTCTTTGCTTCAGCTTAGACAAGAGGATCTTATGCAGTTCTTGCCATTCATTTAAATTTGTGGTGAAAGAAAAGTCCTTTGACGTGAAATGAAAAAGATCCAGCCATTCCTTGGCCCAGAATATCTTCTTACTAATTATAGCTTCTGACAAGATTCTTGGTAGCCTGCCGTTTGGAAGATGCAGTGTTTTCCGTATAAATGAAAAATGCATGTCTAGGGTCGTTAAAAAAAGCTTTAGGAAGTCCAGTTTCAATATGTAAGGCATAGTTTGGTGTTGTTTCTGGTAGGAGAAAACACCTTTTAATGAAAAATCGTTCGTTGCAACTTTTCAACTTGTGTGTGTTCTCTATATCCCCAAACTTGAGCACAGTACAACATTATAGATCTCGTTGCAGCATCGTGAATTTTAAATTTTGTTGAGTGCTTAACTGATTTATTTCTAAGCAGCTTGGACCATGTAGCGTTTATGGATATTTTTGAGGATGCAAGTCTATTATTTAAATGTTGCAAGACATATTGTAGTTGAAAACAACTCCCAGATATTTATAATGGTTTGATACAGAATTCTCCGTGCCGTTGAAAAACCATTTCTCACACGCAGCTCTACGTCCTCCGTTTCTAAAAATGACTATTTCAGATTTTCCAAGATTTACTTCAAGATTCCACTTGATGCAGTATAATTTAAAGCTGTCAATAAGTTCTTGTAACTTGGAAGGATTATCGGAAAGCAACACAATATCGTCGGCATATAATAGGCCATTAATTCCGAGACCATTAATAGTTAACCCAAAGGCTAGATTAACGATCATTTAGATACAGAACGAAAAGCAGTGCACTCAAGACACAACCTTCTTTGACTCCTTTTTCGGTGCAGAAGAAATCTGACAAGCCTTGACCATCCCAAACCGCAGCAGACGTATTTATGTAAAGTGCTTTGATAATAGTTATCATTTTTGTAAAGATTCCTGAAGCAGAAAGTTTGTAAAATAATGCATTTCTGTTAATGTTATCAAAAGCAGCTTTAAGATCTATAAAAAATGCATATAGTCTCTTTTTTGATTGAGTTGAACTTGTACGAGGCAGGATAGGTTATAAACTTGATCAACAGTAGAATAGTTAGATCTATAAGCAGCCTGAAATCCATTTATTATTTTGTTT
Source organism: Philhelius pedissequus (assembly GCA_910595825.1). Classification (NCBI taxonomy): domain Eukaryota; kingdom Metazoa; phylum Arthropoda; class Insecta; order Diptera; family Syrphidae; genus Philhelius; species Philhelius pedissequus. The sequence goes on along the minus strand of OU343161.1, from coordinate 9,271,171 downwards.
TCTTCTAACCAAGTCGTTAGTCTACTTAGAAGAACAGTGGTAAATAGCTTATAAAGCGTGTCAAGGAAGGACAGTCCTCTATAATTAGATACCAAGTTTACATCTCCTTTCTTAAACAGGGGATATATAATTGATTTTTTAAATGAGCCTGGGACAGTTACAGCTTCAAATATTTTAACAAATAGTTTATGAATTTCAGTGATAAGAGATGGGCTTGCATTTTTATAAAATTCGAATGGAATTCCATCCATACCTGGGGCTTTATGATCTTTTGTTTTGACGAGGATAATGCAGAATAAACTTCTTCAAGCTCTATTGTGTGGTCCAACTGAGGTAATGTATAATGTACGAGTATCTAGCTCTGTAACATAAGTTAAAGCATGTGCAACTTTAAAGAAATATTAATTATATCTTATATGCACTATGAATGTTATAATAATAAATACAAATACACTGCGTGGAATGCAACATTTATTTAATATCACATCCAGAAATGTGTTTGATTGTTTATTTCTGTATTAATTGCGGCTTGAATGATTTTGTTAAAAATTATAAACAGGCTTCTATTAGTAAAACATATTATAAGTATATAATTACATTACATCTTCAAAAGTTAATTAATTATAAACTTGAACTATAAGCGCAATTACCTGTTAGCTTGCTCAATATGTATATTTGCTCAGCTTTTTAAACCACTGACTTCCATATATAGAATTTTCTGCGAAATTGTTCATTTTCCGGGGAATTGATTCATACTAGAATAATAATATTGATATGGCTGGGGAATCACACGCACGACTGAATTTTTTTCTATAAAACTTTTCCAACCACCTACACGATGACGACGACCCACCAACACGACGGGAAGCCTACTTTCTGGCGTAAATTCGAATTAGTTCAAAATATTAGACATGCAAAACTTATTTATGTATGTATTTCTTCCTTAAAAAAAAAACAAAACAAAATTCTTTGAAGTGCTCCTCAACAAGGATTTGAATAAAATTGATCCAGCAACTTTTGACAACAAAATACATACTGGCATCACGCTTATCTTTGCGGAGTGGGAATTAGTTTGGATAATCAGGATTCAGGAAACATAAAAAAAAATATTCCCAGAGAGGCAAAATATATACCTAACTTAGTTTGAATAGAATATTCATTGGGTAGGGTAGGATATGTTTGTTTTATGTAAACCATATCCCAGGCAACTCTAAAAAAAAACCCTGATTTTGTTTATTTAGGAAGACACAACATGAGTTGTTGGTGGAATTGTTTAACTATGAACAAACACCATAGGTCTTGAGGTATTGTTGCGAAGTTTTGCTGAAAGTTTTCTAAAACTTTGCCCCTGTCATCATTATCTCCTATCATTATCATCATCAACAACAAGTGCCTAAGGCTAATAAAGGACTATTTAATACATAATACTCACATGAGGATTGGTTTTAAGGTGTTGCCAGTTGGCTTCTGTGGTATACCATCCCAAGAATATTGGAACAAATGACAGCAGAGCTGGTGACAGCCAAACCACTATCAGCATGAGGATGACTTTGGTGTGGGTCATTATGAGCGGGTAGTCCAGTGGCTGCACAATTGCGTAGTATCTGCGTACAATATATCGAAACAATTAATTGGAGAAATTGGAATTGTTCGTCAATTTATTACGACATGTATCGCCATCGCTAAATCTCCCCTATGGTCATCCTGTTTCTGTTCTAATTAAGTATTGAGGACAGACAATGGCCTGGTTTGACAATATGGAACAGACCGACCGAAGGATAGAATGATGACGACGATACGAAGACCAAAAGATGGAGATGAATTGATTGCAAAAATAACTCAATAACTCACCTGTCGACAGATATACAACAGAGGTGCAATATACTCGCTGTGGAGAAGTAAACATCAAAGCTATTCCACACGTCACACATGATTGATCCGAATATCCATTTACCGGACACCTCCACGGATGCATTGAATGTCATGGCACAAAGGGCTACCAGCATGTCTGCCACTGCCAACGAAACCACAAAGTAGTTTGTAATAATTCTGGAAAAAAAAAACAAAAAAAAATATAAGAGAAGATAATTGAAAAAAAAAAACAACGTACAGTAATTATTATTTTTATTCTTCGTGTTTTTGTCATATGCTTCTATCTAGTTTGCCTATCTCCTTGCGGGAATGTCATTTTCATTTTCATTTTCATTGCAATTTGATTTACCTTGCCACTGACTGAGTGGGTACCTATCAACTAAGGACGAATAAGGATTATGTAACCACACAGTGTTGGATCTTTCGCAAGGAAAACCTAGAAATTAGATGCTGGGTCTTCTTTTTTATTCAGAGGGCCCTATTTTGTAGAGAATTTTGGTAAAATGTTCTCGCCAATTCTCAATTATAGCCTTCTTATCAAATATGATTTAGAAATAGATCTCTACTTTACCATATGTGTAATATTAGGTAGTTTTTTGTGCCCTTCACGTAAGCTTAGAAATAATTATAGAATCGTAGAAAGGAACGCTATCACCGCTTGCCCTATGTATTACAGTTATAACAGTTGTAATTAAGTTATAAGTTCTCAAAACGCTTCCTCGCAAATGGTTAATTAATATTCTTTATATAATAAGTGCCACTCTAAGGCAAGAGTACGTTCCGAGCCAATGGAAGGTTGCGGAATTTATAATGGTTCTCAAACCAGGAAATATATCACATGATAAGAAATCTTATGGACCTATTTCGCTTCTGCCCTTAATATCGAAGGTCTTTGATATTACTTCTGCGCCTGTAGCCAATAATAGAAGAAAAGCGCCAAATATCTTAACATCAGTTCGGATTTAGAAGCAAGCATTCGACAATTGACCAAGTGCATAGGATCACTGACGTCATTAAGAAAACTCTTGAAGAAAAGAAAATTTGTTCGGCGGTCTTGGTCAAGCTTTTGATAAGGTGTGGCACGATGGCCTTAATTTTAAATTAAGACAAATTTTGCCTGAATATCTATATATATATCTAGAGAATAGAATTTTCAGAGTAAGACATGGAAACGATTACTCGGATCTCAAAGATGTAGTTGATGGGGTACCACAAGGAAGTGTCTTAGGTCCAATATTGTACCTATTATTTACACGTGATCTACCTCAACTATAATGTCAGTGAATGGACAAAAACATGGCGAATATCGCTTAACGAAGTAAAATCAGTCCATGCACATTTTACGCCTAAGAAAATTAATAGATTACCGGTATTTGTTAATACGGTTCAAGTTCCGTTTCCTAATGAAGCAAAATATTTTGAAATGACTAGACGCGAAATTAAAATGGAAGCTGCATGTTAAACAGAGGAGTTAAATAATAAACTCAGAGATATGTATGGTTGCTCGGAAACACTCTAACCTGAGTATCGAAAACAAGCTAATTTTATACATGCAGGTGCTTAAGCCTGTCTGGACTTATGGTATACAACTCTGGGGTTGTACGCGAGATTCTAACTTAAATACTTTACAAACGTTTGAAAATAAATTGCTAAGATCGTTTAAGATCGTTTGTAAACGCACCTTGGTATATTAGAAACGAAGATCTCCACAGCGATGTCAGGATTCCCACGGTTCGCGATGAAATAAAAAAAAATTGCACGAAATTATAGAAAACGGCTATTACAACCGCTGTAATAGTACTATAATCGAAATTATCGATGAGACGAATTTAGTACGGCGCCTGCGAAGGACTAAGCCCTCCGATCTGGTGCACTAAACGACAATCCGCTTTAAAATTGCGAATTGCGGTATAAGCAGGAACTATCACCTAAATTGCTATATAAGTTTCAACTTAGTTGCAATTGGGAGGAGGAGGTGTTTTTGTGCTGTAAGAATCTCACACTCTTATAAGCACGAGTTTTTCGTTCCTCATAGAGCCTTTCGAAGGTTTTAAAGGTTTGTTATAAAATCTGCTTAGTTTTTAGGACAAGACTAGAGAAATGCCAATTTTTCACGTTGGGGGGAGCTGCTAAATCAGACAAGTAATTCCCGGAAGTCGAATATATTTTAAACACTATGCGGACTCACAAACTCTACTTTTCTGTCACACTGTTGGCGTGTCACGATTCGCGTCCTAGCTTTTAAACGCAGATATTTGTCGCTGCCAATTAAGCAGAATTATTGTTGCATTTAAATCCAAAATATTTTTAAAGCAAAATTCTACACAAACCACGCCTATTATTGGCTACCGAAACTATAATTTGCTTCCAAGATTCTGAATATATTGATATTCTTATGTTTGTGCGCTAACTTCTTTTTTTCGGCTCATACGATTCGAATGAAATTTTCAGGAGATCTTAGGACATGCTTCGAAAGTGCATATAAGACATCTGTTTGCCGTTCGTTGTCTGGAACCGAAGTTATCACCACAAATGTAATTACATCTACATGTTTGTTATTGCTTTATTAGTAATATAAATAATGGCGAAAAATTTTAAGCGATTTAGTAATATTGTAAATCGCTTTTAATATGATACTTATTTTAAACCAGTTAAGTATCGTACTATTTTCTTAACATTTAACTAAATTTAAAATCACAAAATGGCTACTTTATTTTTTAATCCATATGCCACTTTGACATTTACAAACATCAAAAAGTTATATTCGCTTACTTTTGTGCACTATTTTAGGCGTGTTTAGTTGTAGTTTATTTAGTTTATTAATTAAATAGATTTAGTATGGTGCTAGTTAAGTGTTTAAAATTAGAAAAAGATTAGTAAAGTGTTCTAGTATTAGCAAGCTGTTAAGTAGTATCGTGCTAAACCCTTAACATCAGGCTGTAAATTTGTTGTGAAACTCATTGTGATAAAAGACGTTTTGGGTGGAGAAACTTACGAGATATATATTAGATGACACTGTGCTGCGATCAATTCCACAGCCTTTGGGTTGCGTAAGATATACATTGACTTAGGCTGTGCGCGATTTGACAGGTGTCCTTTTCACATTATAATTTTCTATTCATAAAATGTGCTATTTTTCTTGCTGAAATTGATTTAAGTTTTGAGTTTTATTACACAGATTCCGATTTAACCTTGCACGACGTACCTACCCAAACGTCTTGCAATAATAATTTATCAAAATGTCAATGATAATCAAACACAAGAGGTACGTGCAAAAGAAATAAATGTGCCCATATTGCAGAACTACACTGTTCCATGTAGACAAAAAGTTTAGACTACACGATTGTCTACGTGTAGACAATTCAACGTAGACAATTCATCATTGTCTACATGTCAATGTAGACAATCAATTTTATTTCAATTTTCTTGTCTTCCTAATCATATAAACAAAACAAATTTGTATTATTTGAGTCTTTCACTCGGCATTTTTTATTTATTTCAACAAAAATAACAAAAATAAAAAATCGTAAATTCTCATGTATTTCATAAATACAAAATTATTCATTTTCGTCTTCGACGTCTTCATCAAAACAATTATATTGTTTATCCTCGATTCTCAGTGAATAATAAAGATGAAGGAGTTTCTTCGATCGTTCAAAAGTCAAGCGGTTTCTCGACATGGAATGAACATGCGACCAACTTGAAAAAACTCTTTCAATTTGAGCGGAAGAGGCGGGAATAAGAATAAGTTTTTTTTGCCAAATTTGCCAGATTTGGATGTTTTATACAGGGATAATTCAAAAAACAATTGGGGTTTTAATATCTTTTTCATAAAGAATCTTAAAAAAGTTGATTTTTCTATTAAAAGAGTCCCAATCTTCAATTCCATAACTATTCAGATGCTTAAATAAAAACTGGCACACGATTTCATTTTGACTAACCGTCAGCTTCTTATTGTCAAAATGAGGGTGTAAGTAATAAGCTGAGAGAGCATATTTGTTTATAGCCATATCCACGCGCGATTTCAAAGATGTTTCGTGTTGCGCCTTAAATCTATCTGGGAGTTTTAAACTCAACCAAAGATGAACTGCTTCTCCAGCAGAACAATGACACCTGTTTATTAAAGTGCAGCCTGGATCAAGAAGCTCGATGTAATTCTTAACATCATCAATACACTTTTCATCAAACATAAAAAAAGCTACAGTCTGCTTTATTTTTTTGGTAGTTGATTCTGCTGCTACAATTTTCATTATATCATAATTTTTTACCAAGCATTTATATGAATCATGGTATGAACACCATCTGGTTTCACAGGGCAGTATAATTCTGGAGCCTCCACGATTTACTACCATTTTTTCAAAATCTACTTGTTTGAACTCTTTTAAAATCAAAGCAACCTTGGCATTAATATTTTTGACGATTTAGTCTTTGGCTAAAAGATTTCCAATATGACTACTACAAGTGCTATGCCATATAAAATGCTCTGCATTTTTTACCATTCTCTTCATAGTGCTGGCGTTGTCAGATAAAACAGCGTAAACTTGAGTGGAATAAATTTCTTTTGCAATATCTTCAGATTCTGAAAGTATGTTTGTTAGCTTTTCTGCAGTCTCTGATTCTGCAGATAGGTCCCAGGCCTGAAGAAATGCTTGTTCGCCTTCGGCATTATGTAACATTGAGACGACAGTCTTGCTGTTGCTGGAGCTATTCTTCCAGCCGTCAATCAGCAAAACAGAATCCGAACTGATGGATTTATTAATTAAAGAAACACATTTATCATAGGCCTGCTCCAAAAGCGTTGTTGAAAGTTTTTTCCGACCTGGAACCTTATCTGCATACGCAGGGCGAATTTTTTTTTATAAAATTTTTAAAATGAATTGAATCAACAATTCTTAACGGAATGTTGCATCCAAAAACCAGTTTACCCAAAGCTTCATTCAACTCGTCTTCCTCTCTTTCCGTCAATCGGTCCATAAATTTAGAAACAGAGTTTGATGGGGTTGGACAACGTTTCGATCGTTGTATTGAAAGTTGTTACATGTGGGGGTGGGCCCAACGACAATGATGAGGAACTGCAACTCTTGGAACTCAATGAAAATGATGAGCTTGTTGTCGCAACTTGTAATTGAATTTCGCTTGAATCAGTATAGGTAAGAGTTGTTGGATCATGAGTTGAACAACTGTTCGATGGGTCGGTTTTGTTAGCTGCTTCCTACAGAGAATGCGTCAGATTCAATTTGATCGATTTTAGTAAAATAAATATACTTACACAGCTATTTAAAACATAAACATTATTGCTGTCAACATCGTTTGTAAGAGAGATAGACATCTAACAATTAACATTTGTGAGTTATAAATTTTATACAAAAACACAATTTTTTACTACCGTCTCAGAGTTTTGAATGCCGGAGCTCGAGCTTAGATCACTGTCATCAATAAAAACAATCATAGAAACATCACCGGATTCAGATGCCGCAGGTGATTGGGATGTATTGCAGGCATTCCTTTTTCTAAATAGAATGTTAAAGCATATGATCAATGGTCAATAAATAATATGATTTTATGGTTTATCTAATATGTTTCTATATTTACCTGTGGCTGCGCAGACGGCTTTCTGCAGTGTTATGTAAACTTTTATTGCACACTGTGCAATATGCTACATATTTGTTGTTGGATTTCATTAAAAGGAAACCCAATTCAACAAATGCTTTATTTTTGCGTTGACCAGACATAATTTTACTATCAAAGAACTCAATTTTTCGATATTTAATTGAAGTCAAACACGCACCTTTTCTAAATAGAAGTCAAGTAAACCTTGCGAAAGAACAATCGAGAATGACAGATGAGAATGAAATATCCTCATTGTCTACATTGTCGACTTCATTGTCTACATTGTCTACATTGTCGACATTTTCTACATTGTTCACATAATTGTTTACGTAGAAAGGTAGACAATCAAAGTCGACGCGTAGAGGAACAACACTGGCCCTATCCCTTCGTTCCCGATCGGACGCAGTCCTACTAAACCGAAGGCGCTCCTCTCCACCTTGAGCGATGACGTCTCTACCATACAGGAGTCGCCTACCAACAGTTTTACGGCTGACGTGGAAAAAACAATGTTTATCCACCTATACACCATTCAATTTCATTACAATGTACATATTCACATACCTAGGTTCATTATATTTAGGTAGGTATATAACTATTACCCTCCTAATTTACATAATTCAAATCCATATAAAAATACATTTGTACGTAGGTGCCTATGTAACCATTTCTTGAATCATGTATTCCACAATTTATTACTCGCGGTCTCCATTAGCGATAAATTAAAAAGCAAACGCAATAGCAATAGCAGAAAGCAGGTAGCAGAGGGACGGACAAATTTTATTTGGTGGGCATTTCATAGCATACCTTTTTAGCTAGTGAAGAATGTCGAAGGCAACTGATGCTGGTACAACAACAACAAATGATATTTGGAAACGCCATAACTAAATGAGAGTTCTCCTTGCGATAAAGCAAGCGATGAGCAGTATGCGATGAAAGCATGCTTTCCATCGCAGGCTATGGAAATAAAGCTGCGATTCCGGTCACCATTTGCGATACTGAAAGCATGCTTAAAAGCATGCTCTAAATTCATCGCTAATGGAGACCGTAAGTTATATTAAGAATCAAGGTATTCTTACCTACATCAGCTTTAAGCCTGTATAGGGTAACTAGACTATGTATACCTACTAACAGCGTCAGTGGTTACAAAAGTTCTTAGCTACAAGAGCAAGCCGTGCATTTTATTTTATCTGGATTGGAAATTGCGAAATTATCATATCTTGATTTATAAAGTAAATCTAAAAAAAATAAATTCGTGAAAGTTTTACATCTTGTATTTATTTCGGATGTAAAATTGTCTTTTATTTCTACAAACAGACGTTTATAACGTGGAATTAATTTCGAGCAATGCTTATTTTCGTGATGGTTCCGCGCAATTAATTTTGCTTTCAAAAATACATTCAAATTTATTAAGAAAGTCAGAGCTAAGCCAAGACTCAAAACTTTCGATTTCTCTTATTGCAAATTCAACATCCGTTTTCTTATTTTGAATTAAATTGAAAATAATGTCAGTCTTAGCCAAAATTTCGGAGAGAGTATTAAGAAAAAACAAAAATCTTTTGCCTCTAATTTAATTAATAAGCTCTCGGAAATAGAAAGCGAGGCAGTGTCCCATTCGTTAAGGTTTCCTAATATTCTAACAAAAGTTACTATTATATGTGTTTGGTCATAATAATAAATAATAATAAATTATTAAATAATCACAACAAATAGAAGAAGTATACAAAGTAGTTACATTACCTATCAGTTCATGAAACCTTTATATATCTAACTTAACTTAACGCTTAATTCACTCTTATTCATTTTAAATTTAAACTTAGCGCCCAAAAAACCAATGTTCCCCATATTTTTAAATTAAAAACCTGTACTAAAAGTTCAATCGCAATCTTATTGTACTAAAACTTATTTTACTAAAAATTAAATTGGAAATAAATGAGGCAGTCTCTCGTTGTTACGTTCAATGGAAATACACGTCTTTTTTCGGTCCTTTCGCATTGTCGCTAAATTTCTAATTTTTTCACTTTGATTCGTTTTGTTAGAAAATAACTATAATCTAAGATTCCGAGATAAGAAAATACTTTTTTCGAACTTAAGTAAATTTTTCCAAAGACCAGTCGGAAAAATCTTCGACCGTACAATATGTATATCTAATCTAAAATTAAAAATGACGTTTATTATCCGCGAATGATAATGCCAGCGAGTTTCTGATACAGGTGATCACGATAAGACTTAATTTAAAACGTGAGCATAGCAAGGAATAAAGTTAGCCATTAAGCAAGCATCAAGGACTTTCTTTTTAACACCACCCACTTCCCCAGTCATAACTGCCGCACCATCTTATGATTGAACAATTAGTTTGTCCTTGCAGGAGAATGTGTCAAGTATATTAAAAATATGCTTTGTCAGCTCATCTGCGTTGCGAGACTCACTGACGTCAAAAAAACCAAAACACCTTTCTTCAATTCCACCCTCCGAGAGGTACCGTAGAACAGCACTCCAAACACGTTGAGAGTTGGAAAAAAGAAGGCTAAGAAAACAAAACATTTTTATTAAATTTACAACTCCCTGTCAATCAAGTATACTTTTGTTATAATGAAACGTCAAAACGGGTAACGAAACCATCTTTTCGTTTTTAATCTATTTTCATGGAAGGGGTATTTTTTTCTGAATAAATTTAAGCTGATTAAAATTATTTGACTGCTCCAAGAGAAAATCTGTTAAGCATCATTCTACATCTATTAAATCCATATTCACTAAATCTTACTATACTTAAAAACTTTTCACACTTTTAATTTGAATGTTTCAAATCTAAATGTTCAATATTTTAAAAATTCCGAAAAAACACAACATTAAGGTGTTGCAATGTGTTCTCCTTGTAAACGTTAATTTTTAAATAAGTTTAAACCTCATTGGGATTTGCTGAATTCATTTGGGCCAGTTGTGCCACATTATTGAATTGCAGTTATTTTCTGCACTTTCTGCCAAAAATAAATTAAATCTAATATCAATGTTAGTGGATAGTGGAGTTGCAACCTTAAACTTTAAGATACAGGATTCAGCCCAAGGGGCTCATAAAATAAGTAAAAAGGAAGCGGTTTGTTTTTTTGTGTTATACCAATTTTTTTCTTTGAATGAATTATTTTTGTTTACAAGTAGAATGCAAAAACCTACCTCAACCATTTTACATAAAATCTATTCTATATACAATAGGAGTTTTTCTTTTTTCGTTCAGAGTAGAGCACTGAACAAAGTTTGAACACATAGATTATGCACTGAATTTGTTCCAAACAGAGCGAGCTCTGAACATTTATATGTTTTTTAAACACGCTTGAACCACACAAATCAGAACACATTTTCATTTTTAACCATAAAATGCAAAATAACACTAAACCTACCCTTTTTTTTTAATTAATTTTTATTTAATATTAACTTATAACTATCTTAAACCTAGACAAAAATGTTTAAGACTAGCCTAATTATCAATAACTTATAACTAATTTAGTGGCCCTTTACGTTTGCTCTAAACTAAACAATAGCCGTGTTTTATTGGGAAATTTATCCGCCGTAAGTTTATCCCTCGTAGCATTTTACATACAATTCGCTACGGTCGATAAAAAGCTAAAGTAGAAGCTATGGTGGATGGCTGGTTGACGTTCAGTCGAGTCTCGATTCTGATTTTGTTAGTTTTGTTGGTACGATTGATAATTGAATTGAATCTCGATGGATGTGTTCATGGAGTGTTATAATTATTAATTTCATTCGTAAGACAAATCGATCTTTTTGATTCTTTTTTTTAATAGTTGGCCAGTTTATATTTCTCAAATCTTAGATAACTCCATTTTTTAATAAATTATAAGCTGTTCTTCTGAAAAGTTTCTGACTTTTACTTTTAAAAACTGTATTCCTTGCTCGTACTTTTCTGAAGTACGTCTAAAATTGCACCTATATCTGCAATTTTGCATACCCCTAATGTCAATTAATCAATTTTAACAAATTTTGATATCTATTTTGAAAAAGAATCCAATCCAAATTCGAATGAATTCCGTTTTTCTTTTATTTTTGACTAACTTAAGACCAATATTCGTTTTGTGTTTAATTTTTATTGATAGTTATAAATAAACGGAGTTTGGTGAAAAAAATCATCTCTTTATTTAGATCTACAAAAAAGCAATTTGAGAAGACAACCCGCATTGGGTGGAACTGCACTATAGAGGAACTGCTCGACATTGCGCCGCAAAATATTTATTCGTTTGAAATTCTATGGGCTATAAGGGTAGGCGCGCACATATGCAACTTTCAGTTTTGCAACAGTTCTGATGCTAAAGTGAATACCATGGACTTATATGAGAGTGCGCGCATGCAGTCCGCGATTCGAGCAACTTAAAAGTTCTTCAGTTTGTATTACAGCAAACTATAATGTAACTGCGCGCACATTAAAGCAAAATATTGTATGTGTCTTGGTTTATCTCGTTGATTTATTTTAAGTTGATTATGTGCGAGATCATCGTTCAACTATTGATTAAACTATTTCGTTTCGGAAAAATTGCATGTGCGCGCCTAGCCTAAACGCACTGAACAACTGAACTTCACAAAATATGCTTTTTCTACACTGTTTAATGGACGTTGGCCATGGACGGTATTCGCAAAACTACGTGGACATGGACTGGGCGTACATTTTTGTGATCCCATTGTTTTTTTTCTGGACATGTGCATGGAAATGGCAAACCAAATGTTAACTATTTGTTCCTTACTCCGCATATGTTACGTGCAGTCTGATGAGTGAATATTGAATGGAAAGCAAAACATACTCAGAAAATAAATTTGTAAATTGACTTGAAAAATAAAACAATAGCTATCGATCTACTCAGAAAATAAATTAAAGTATGAAATATAAAGGGGAAATGTAAGGGGAATGAACAATTTAAACTACGTTGTAGTGTGCGTTCAAAACCAAGAAACGTTAAAAGGAAACAAGCAAATCTCCGGCAATTTTGTTTTCTCGTGTGAAAGACATAGACGATTTTTAAAGCAATACAAAAGTTGTCCTGTGTAAAAAGAGACTTGACCAAAGTCTATGAACAAACCCATTCACTTATCATTTCCTTTCTATTGGTGCAAAATGAATGTTCGAACTTAAAATTACAAATGGAGATAAAATGAAAACAAGAAATAGGTTTGAAACATAAATTAAATATTGGTACGTTTTTCTACATTCAATTTTATATGAATAAAAGCTAATTATTGTTCATAATTTTGATATTTACTTAATTTTACTTTGCAAAAGACTCTTTAATTACTTGTGACTGTTGTGCAGGGGTACCATTTTTACAAAAATAAAAAAGCTACTGTCCATGCTACGGTCGATGCGTTTTTTTGGGAATTACTTACGGTACAATGGATAGATTCCCAATAAAACACACCTAATAACTCTTACAACTAATGTCTTTCGACCTAAAAACTATTTTAATTAAATCTAATTATTTTACTTTTTTTAACCAAGAAAACGTATTGCCAAAAAACTCGGTATCTTATCATATTTTTCTTTTTTACTTATAAACTAAGCCTAAAGATAGACTAAACATAATTAAAACTAAATACAACTAACTTATACTAACTAAAAATAACGTTAACTACTTAAAATACCTAAAAATACCCAAAACCACTTAAAACTATTTAAAAACTAGAACAGCCACACAAGCATTTTTTTTTCGTTTTTTAATTTTTTTTTTATTTTTTATATGCATGCAGACACACGACAAAATGTTACCCACACATACATGTACATACGCACATACAATACGTACGCACATACATGCACATATGCCCCCGCATACATAAATATTTTTAATTTTTGTTTTGGTGCCACCCCGACTGTTCCCTATACCCAATTGCCATAAATCTATGTAAGTCGGCCAAGACATACCATCTTCATCGACTTTAAATATGATGCTGTTCAGAGAGCCACCAGAACTGGTTCTCTTGTTTTGCCCTATCCCTTCGGTCCCGATCGGATGCAGTCCTACTGAACCGAAGGCCCTCTTCTCCACCTTGAGCGATGACGTCTCGACCGTACAAGAGTTGCCTATCCACAGTTTTTCGGTTGACGTTGTAGATGAGCGGAACCGCCCCTCCATCCTGTATCAGCCCTCGACTGTCTAAATAGAGGAATGCCTCGGGAGGGATGTAGCTACTTAACCGTGCACTCCCAAAGTATTCATTATTGGGGCAAAGCTTAAACAAAATATTGTCAATTCTGTTTATGTTGGTCCCCTTGTATAGAACCTGGTTGGAATAATATCGTTTGTACTCCGATTCTGGTGTTCTGTGTAATCCAAGGCAACGTCGAAGGCACTGCCTCTCAAACACCCGAATCTTTTCCATTTGAGATGGGGCAACGTTGAACCACACCGGGCACCCATAGGCAATCATCGGCCTTATGAGGGCCATGTAACAAATCACCTTCACCCTGTTGCCAAGACGGTTGCTTTAAAACAGTCGTTTTGTCAAGGCAAATGTTCCCCTAGCCCTGGCCAAGGCAGCACCTATATGTCTATCGAAATACAGGTGCTGATCCAACCAGATGCCAAGGTACTTTACTACACTTTTACTCGCCAGTGGATGTCCACGTGGTCCTACGATCACCAGGTTACGCCATGCCAGTTCTTTCTCGTATCCCTTGAGGCGCTAGACAACGAAGTCCTAAACAGAATTGTTTCTGATTTCTGGAAATTGATTTTCAACTTCCAGTCATCACAATATCGCTGAATCTTGTCGAAGTCACGCTGTAAAAGAATTTTGATGACCTCAACTGTTGGAGCTGTTCTGTACGCAATTAGATCGTCGGCGTACGCAATTGCCTGAGTTGGACTACCTATCAGATCGCTGGTGTAAATGCTGAAAAGAATCGGCGAGTTAACCGCTCCCTGCTGAAGACCATTGTTAATATTAAAAACTGTGGTAGAAGTTACATTGCCACTCTTGACAACAAACTTTCTACCATTTAGCATGTCATAAAGCATGTACAATAGCGGTTTACTTATACCAAGTCTGGCAAGCTTTAGATAGAGACCCTCTAACCAATACGGTGTCGAAGGCCTTCTCCAAATCAACCAGACAGGCTTTTTATATTTGTTCCATTGGACATCAGAAACGAGTTTAGACGCGGCATGCACTGTATCATGTCCCGTCTTAAAACCGAACTAGCCATTTATTACCTAATAATTTAAATTTACGCTTCTTTCAGCTACATCTACCTGAAAAAAAAATTATCAACTTGATCGGACAATTTTTGCTATTTTGCCCGTTAGAGGGTTAATGGCTTACCAAGAGGGTTTTTAGTATACAAACATATTTTGACAAAACTTCTTGAAATTGCGATATCCATTGATGTCCACGTGAATTTGAAGTCTTAGCTGTTTTCGGTCGTAAATTTAAACTGAGGAGAATTAGATTGAGACCCATTCAGAATATAGATAGTTGTTTTTTATCCTGACAGGATTGGTTACTCTTCTGAATGATGTGCTGCTATCTCTTCCTTTTAAGTATTTAATAATTTTTAAGGAAAAATACCAACCAAACATATTTTTCTATAAAAAACATATATTTCAATTTAATTTGAAGGGATTAAGTCACATAATGCCAATGTCAATGTCAATATTTATAATACGGCCTATAACCCTCCACATAGCCTAATCCAGCTTTGGAACCTTTTTTTAAAAAAACTTAAGGATGACATGATTACATCTAACTGCTAACTGACAATGGGGGGATGTTGGCTCATGACAGTTTTTCTCTCATGAGAAGGTTTGAAAATAGGGAACTTGCGGTGGTTACAGAAGGTCATGGTTGGGGCGACATTTTGGCGCAAGGACAAAGTGATGCGAAAAAGTTTGCATAGTTTTATGAGCAATCTTCTTCGTTTGAAAGTGCACTCTACTGTGTGCTTTTTTTATTTTAACTTATCTTATTCAATGTACTGTTGCTATATGTATGTTGTGTTGTGTTGTCTTGTCTTCATCTGCTCAAGTCCTTTTTGCAAGGCAATTCAAGAGCGCATTGTATTTGTATTTCATTTCGTTTCAATATGACCTTGTTGTGTGCTTCAATTTCGGTTCGTTATTTATAGTGTCCAGAAGAGAGTTCAACGTGCAACTATACTCAGCAATAATGTGTTTAAAGTTTAATGTCGTAAAAAGTCCATTAGGGTTCTTGAGGTATGCACTCCTGTACCTCTGCCAATATTCAACCGATAAGAAGATACGGAATGTACTTGGAAATGCTTTATATCATTATACTATTTGGGATTAAATGCAGAGTGGGGGTATTATTGCCGGAAGGAGAAGGCAAATAAATTCTTGAAATTGTTCCGTTCAGACAAGCATTGTATATTTCTATCTCTATTTCCGATAGGGTATAGCGGAATGGTGAAATAAATAGTTTTGAAAAGGGAAGGGTTTTCTGTTCGAAGGGTTAATGGAATGTCCTGATGTGAAGTTTCTAAGAATTTTTCATGAAAACTATAAAATGGAAATATTTAATTTAAATTATTCAGCAATCAGGAAGAAATTAAATGTTGAAGTTGTCTAGCACAGCAAATTAATTTTTGGCACCACACGGTTGTAGGTACACAGGAGAAGAAATACAGGCTATAAATACAGATATGTTAATGTGCTCAATATACACTTAATGTAAGAAATTTCACAGAAAACAGATGAGCCCAAGTAAAATGGATGGAACAAAACGCCAATTTTTAATAACTAAAGGCCGTTATATTATATTTTGAAACAATAATTGTGCAAGTCAGGAAACACGGTGAGTGTCAAGCCAATTTTGAGTGTATGCTGGATGACAAACATTTTTTATTATACTCGTACTTTGCACT
This sequence comes from Philhelius pedissequus, assembly GCA_910595825.1. NCBI lineage: Eukaryota > Metazoa > Arthropoda > Insecta > Diptera > Syrphidae > Philhelius > Philhelius pedissequus. Next base: position 9,254,811 of record OU343161.1, on the reverse strand, counting down.
TGTATAAACATATTCTTGAATATATACATTCATGTTTGCCTATATATAGTATAGCGCGTAAGATATATGTTGGGCTATCAGGGACTATGGCTAATATACATGATGTATTTAAAAAAAAATGTTTGTTTGTAGAACAATTGCAAAAATTGCAACGTCTGAATCGAAATCTGAAGTTGGTTTTGACTCTGCTCTGATATTTCTGAAGTAGATCTTGGCACCCTGAAAAAAAACTCATCCGATGAAAATTGAAATGTTTCGGGTGTCAATTGTCATTAAGGAGTACCCACATAAAAGAAACTTTTCAGAGAGAAAGAAAAAGGTGGCCGTAGCGCGATAGTTGTGTGCTCGCCTGTCAACCTCGTGGTTGCAGGTTCGATTTCTGCCGTTGTCTATGTCTTCTTATATTCCATTAAAAACGAATTCTAAAATTATCATAAAATAAGTTGCTGCTTTGCTCATTACATGCTGGTTAGGCATAACACTAATAACATGTGATTGAATAAACTAGCATACCCATAAAATATGAGAACGAAAAAAATAAAATAATGCGAATTATAAGGGAAATAAATAAATAAGACACGGTAATTCTCTCCGCATTAGTTCAGCCGCCATCCCTGGAGATAAATCTGAGACAACAACCAGCTCTAGTCCCAGAACATCGCGCCACACATCTTTCGTATCCTTCTTTCACTTCTTTCACCGGATGCCCGCGCTGTGTTAAGAAAAACATATAAAGGGTATTCATAATCCATTGAGCGCGTGCAAGGTTATAAACAAAAACATTTTAAAATTATTTCTGAAAATCTCCATCGGACGAAATCCCCAATATACTTTCTTTGTCCCAAAATCTCCAAAAATCTCCAAAATCTGAAATAATCCCCAAAACTTTTTTTTCCTTAGGGCGATTAAGTTAATAAATTAGTTATTATTTAATACATTTTAATTCAGTAAGTAAAATAAATTATTAGAAGTGGATATCATACACCCTGCCTTTATCCTATGTTCCCTGATTAATGTCAAAAAAATGTTTTTTTTTAATAGAATTGACAGTTTTTAAATTTTGTTTTATTTTATGATACACTGTTTTATTTTGAAATCAGGTTCTTTGCTTGCTTAATAAAAGTAGAACGGATTAGGAAGCACTGTGTTTTTATTTTATCAAAAAAGAAGGATGAAGTCAATTAATAATGAAAGGGTATTCATGCAACGAGATAATTTTCCACTTTGCAGAAAGACATCATTTTTCCGCTGGACGTTACATGAACGCCCCCTTAAAAATACTTGCGTAAATGTAGGAAAAAATCAGCTGTTCATTGAACTAACCTTATGAGATTTATTTCTACTGTTTCTTTATCAAATTCGTGAGATAAATTTATCTGATTTGCAGAATACTTATCCAATACAAACTCTGACAGTTCATTTCTGCGGAGATAAAAGTATCTGCTTTTTGAGGTTTATCCGGATTTTCCGCTGTTACATGAATAACCTTATTATATAATTATTACATAAAGGAATAAATGTTGTTAAGATTAACCCCAATTAGCAGTTCAAGTAGTGGATGAAGCAATAAAATCGAGCGATTTTATTGCTTGATTCACTACTTGAACTGATTATTTTGGGGATTTTCTCTTGGGTATTTTTTTTGTGAGATTTTCTCTTTGGGATTTTGTCTTTGCTCCATTTTCACTTGGGGATTTTGTCTTTGGGGAGTTGGTGTTGGGGATTATATTCTTGGAGCAAACATCACCAACGCTCTGAAATGTTTATTTTGGTATGGGCTCTTCTCGGAACACTTCTGAAATGTTTTTCTGTTTCTCATTTCGAACAATATATTTTTTTCTGTTTCTCAAGTATATACAAAAGCAGAGAGAGAGAGTGAATAAGTGATTATTCATTCATAAAAATAAAAATGTCGCAAAAGTGTGAATTTTATTCATGATTATAAAACACGGCTCGCATCCATCTTTAGCTTAAACAACTTAAAACATAAAATAAGAAACAAAGAAACTTTCCAGGAACGTTTCTCAAAGCGTTTGGACAAAAATAAATATTTGAGAAACTTTTCTGAAACAATTCCGAAGAGTTCCTCAAATATTTCCTTTTCAAATTGGAAACATTTAAGAAACGCTTCTTAAGCAATGTTTTCTAAAACATTTCGTTAGTGTGGACACACCATTAGAGCCATTCTTTTAGAAGAAGAAAATGAAAATCTAATTAAAAGTATTTTGACCAATTCGATATGTTCAATTTTAAAATTTGAAGATTTCACTTCTTCGGCTTTTTGGTCGTGATAATTTATTAATGAAATATATTCATTAGTTTTCTCAACGTTTCGACTTAGTTTTCAGTCTTTTTCAGAGGCATATTATTAACTATGAAACAAAATAAGAGAAACATTTGTATGTTTACATTCAGTTGTTAAGATTTTATACTTACAATTATATGAACGAAACTATTATTATCAAATTACATATATACATATAAAAATTAAAGAAATGAAAGTTTTGTGATTGAATATTTAAATTAAAAACAATTCTGCTTAGTTCAGTCAGTTCAGTTTTATTTATTGAGGCTTAAATTCACAAATTTAGTTTTGATTACAATGTATTTGTTTTTATGCAGCCGACTTTAAAAATATGTCTGGCTTAAACAATAATTTTAAGTAAAGAATATAAACAAATTTTCTTTCTAACAATATAGTTACATAATTGTAAATTGTATCTTTATTATAAATTCATATGCTTGCTCCCGACATACGTTCATATAATTGCTCTTAAAGGCAAAACTTAAATCTAATAATGACTAGGGCTAAAATAAAATAAAATAACATAACAAAAGATGCATTTGATGCATAGGTACATTTATAAATGATGTTTCTCATAACAGCGAGTAAAGAGTTTGGTATAAGTTTAATAAAGGCCGTTACTTAGTTCATGATATAATCTAATATATTGGAACAAGAAACTTATGATTTACTTATATAAACTACTATATGATAAGGCAGATATCTTATTAAAGATAAATACTAATTAAACTTTGATATATATTCATAATATAATACATTATTTAAATATAATATAATATAACTTACATTAAATATAATAAACATTATTCAAATATTTGTGTATACAAAATAAATGTTTTTTGTTTTATTTACTAGGGAACAGTACACCGACGAGATACACTGTATTCCTGCTTGTTATTCAAAATGTGCAAAGTTTCTATCGTATATCGTTTCGATGTATGTTTTTCCGTTTGAAGATTTTGCACATTTTTAAAGTCTGGAGCATGATTTCTTTCTAAGCTGTGACTAGCAAGAGCTGTTTTTTTTAAAACTTTTGGACTTGATATCAGATTTGTGATTTGAGATCCTTCGTTTTAAAAGCTGCTTGGTAGTGCCAATGTAACATAGTCCACAATTTTCTATTTCGTTGCCTAAGCAATTATTGATCTTATATACAACGTCTGTACTTTGATCCCTTTCACTAACTTGCTCCTTTAAAAGAAAATTTTTTTAAACAGTTGTTGACTAAACTTCTAACTAAGCAGAATTGTTTTTAATTTAAATATTCAATCACAAAACTTTCATTTTTTTAATTTATATATATATATATATATATGTAATTTGATAATAATAGTTTCGTTCATATAATTGTAAGTATGAAATCTTAACAACTAAATGTAAACATACAAATGTTTCTCTTATTTTGTTTCATAGTTAATAAAGTGCCTCTGAAAAAGACTGAAAACTCAGTCGAAACGTTGGGAAAACTAATGAATATCTTTCATTAAGAAATTATCACGACCAAAAAAGCCGAAGAAGTGAAATCTTCAAATTTTAAAATTGAAAATGAAAATCTTCATGCGGATGGTGGCAGCAAATTTATTGCATGCGACACTAACTATAGATATCAAACGGAGATCCAAACATGGCCGGAAAAACCAGTGGATTCCAAAAGATTTGGAAGGAATGAAAAAAAAATTGGATTGACGATTTGGATGGACTGTAACCCCGTTGACGAATGGATAATTACTGACAAACAAACGGAGATTTCACCATGGCGCTATCAAGGGTAATTACTTCCAGAAATATCGGGTTATCCATTTCGCGGTTTCAAAAGTAAACGTAAATAAAACACATATACAATATTTTTTTTTTCATGATATTTCTTCTTTATTATAAAACTTGAACGTTGACATTAATTGTGAAACACTACGTCATTTAAATGACCACCACGCGAATTGTTGCAAGCATCGATCCTTTTGATGTAATTTTCGACCACTTTTTGGCACATATTGGGCGGTTTATCAGCCATAACTTGACGAATGTTAGTTTTCAAGTGCTCAAGAACTAAACGTTTATCTGCATAAGCACGTTCTTTCGCGTAGCCCCACAAAAAAAAGTCCAGCGGAGTGAAATCGCATGATCTTAGTGGCCAGTTGATATCGCCACGACGAGAAATTACGCGGCCAGGAAATGTCTCTTGCAATAAAGCCATATTCTCTCGAGTTGTGTGGCATGTGGCACCGTCTTGTTGAAACCACATATTCTCCAAGTCGTATTCTTCAATAGCAGGCAAAAAAAAAATCGGTTATCATGACTATAACGCTCCGAATTGACGGTGACAGTCGTTCCATCGTCGTTTTCGAAGAAGTAAGAACCAATCACACCTACGGACCAAAGAGCGCCCCAAACAGTGACCTTTTGTGGATGTAATGGCCTCTTCAATTACTTGAGGATTCTCAGAACCCCAAATACGACAATTTTATTTATTAACCTACCCACCGAGTGTGAAATGTGCTTCGTCGCTGAAGAAAATTTTGTTTGAAAAATCGCCCTCCACTGCCTGTTGTTCAAGCACCCATTCGACGTACCTACGACGTTATGAATGGTCAGCTGGCTTCAGTTGTTGTGTGAGCTGGACTTTATATGGATGCAGGTGTAGATCCAAATGCAAAATACTCCATAATGTGCCGTAAGACAGTCCTAATTCCTGAGACATCACAATATCTGTAACCAATCCAGTCTCTTCAAATTTCTTCACAATTTTGCCAATTGCTTGTGTAGTTGGACGATTATATAAACCATAATCTCCTCTTAAGGCACGATATGTGCGGCTGTGGCAGAATTACCATTTTTGTAGTAGGTTTTAACAATTTTTATGCATTGTGCGATAGTTAAGCCATCCATTTTCGTAAACGTCAGACTTTCAACTAAAAAAAAAAAAATAGGTTTAACAACTTAGTTTGACAGATGTCGAATTCCAGTACTTTTGAAACCGCGAAATGGATAAGCCTTTACTTTTTTCCAGGCACTTCTTCTAGGTTAAATTTCGAAATCAATGAAAGTACTTATCAAAACAATCGACTTCACAAAATATACATTAAAACAATTCAATTATTGCTGCACTGGTTTACATTTATGTGTCTTGCCACCAAGAATTTACACTGGAAAATCCGCTACAGTTGAAAGAGACGTCAGATTTCCCAAGAATGTGTACCGCATTTTTTCAAGGGCTTCTGAAATGAAGACTGATTTCTTTATTTTGACAACTTTTACACGAGTTATGATATAGGTCTGTCCTTATTTCAAGAGAAGACCTTGTTATAGGCACTCTTATAGAAAATAGACAAAACTTTACATTAATAGAATCCTTGTCGCAAAATTAAACGAAGGTGAATTTATTTCTCGAAAAGATAATGACGGAATTGTCAAGCATTTTACCACGCATTACCAAGCATTTTAACACTATCCAGTTTAATTGCACCTCAACATTCGAAAGCAAGACGGAATACCTAGCGATTGTCAACTAGTTCCGAAGCAATTAGTTTAGCCTACTGCAAATGCAAGTCTGGAATTGACCAAATGGTTTGATGTGCAACAAATTTCAGAATAGACGCAAGCTAGTGATTGTCTTCTTGCTAGAAATATTAGTAGTTGACGCTTGGATGGATTACAAAAATGTATAACGCAGACTATGCATCCGGAAATTTAAGGAAAAGTTTGTGCCTGAGCTATTTAATATTCCAATGGTTTTATCTTGGCCAGAGCAGCTCTTAATTAAGTTTCACAATTTGGAAGCTGGGGTAAATTGTTCTGAAATTTTAACTCGCAAAAATCAGATTAGCAAATGAAAAATTTGCGTTTGTGGTAAAAAAAAATAAGAAATTCGTGTTAGTATATATACATGAATATACACAAATTTTAAAGTTAAAAACATTATTCATAATATCATATAATATCAAGTTTGATATTTTAATTTAATTTATTTTAAAAATTCGACCAACTTTCCTTGTTAAATAAACATCTTATTTTGTTTCTTAAAAATCTTATTTTATTATTATATTTGGACTTCCTGGTATAGCAACTCTGATAATTCGTTTATTTGTTGCAAGGTTGAACTTCAATTTTGATATTCAGAATTTAAAAAAAAGCGATGTGCATTAGTATCTGACATTAAAACTTTCTCTAATTTCTTATAACGATCGTATTGTGCTTAATCGTTTAACGCTTAAGTGCGAACTTAGTTACAAAAAAAATAGGCAGGAAACGATATACATAATGTATCTGTATCTTCTAAGAATCTTGTGCTAAGGATGCGAGCAAGCATAAGAGAAAGGAAACAGTATGTGTGACCCAATCGGTGCATTTTACTTGCTTACACAATCCATGTATAGGTACTACAAACATATATTGCAAGTTTTGAATTCGAAAAAAAAAAATATAATCGTTCTTGAATAATGTGCCTATAGATTTTTTTTTTGATTTTGGTAAGACCAAAAGCAACATTTATTTACCCAAAAAATAACGGCTACAACGATTTGTATGAAAAATCCGCTCAATTAATAAAGGGAAAGGTACTTTTTGTATTTTTTGTTGTCAGTACAATGGTTATTTTTGGGACCTCTAGTACAATGTTTTGATTTTCGACTTTCTGGAAAACTACTCAAAACTTTAAGCAGTATTATAAACCAACATTTTTAAAAACCTTCTCTTTCGAAAACTCAATATTTCGTAAACGGCTCACACGGTTTCTTCGAAACTCTATATTAAGTAGGTTTTCGACATTATCTAGAATACTTCAAAAAACCATTTTCCTGGAACAAAAAGCAGCGGTGCCTACCAAACAAATCCTGAAAAACCGTTCAAAAAATTATCAAAAACGGGTCTAAGAATTTTGATTAAAAAAATGATAAATATTTTATCGGTAATATTAAGCGTACTTCATATATAACCACTTTTAAATTCTTAATATTTTTGAGTTTCTCATGGTTCGACCAACCGATAAAAATTATATTTTTATAAAAATGCTCATTAAAAGTAATAATAATATCATTCGTTTTCATTTTCATAAACGGGTGATTTTTTTTTAAATTAAAATTTTACACGCGATTTAACAACTGGAAATCAATTTTTTTCCTAAAAATATTTTCAAATTTTATAAAAAAAAAAAATATATAAAAAAATAATTTTCCAGCGATTTTAATATTTTTGTTCTATATATTCACATTTGTCAAGTATACCAATCTTTTACTTGCGATATGTGCTTGTAGGTACTATATGTCACGTTTTTCATTTGGAAATAGAATCGAAATCGAGATTTTAATCAAACTCGACATTTACAGAGAACACGAATAAAGTGGATTCTGCAATTCCGTCTGTCTGTAGTTCGATCTGCATGCTTGATATTTAAGCGTTTTAGGTGCCTGGTTAGATTATTTTTTAAATCTTTTTTTAGCTCCAAAAATAACGGTACCTGCCATACAATTTTTTGGGGCGAAAAATTCGTGCACCATTATAAGTAAATGCACTACGTTTTGCTCAGATATAAAAATTTTGATCGAAATCCGTTGAGCAGTTTATGAGAGATTCGAAAATCAGAAAAATGGTTGTATTGCATCTACAGTTAATATCAAAATATGTAAAAATATGTTTGGACTATGTCTACAATATTGCACAGATTTTTTTTTTAATTAAAATAGTTAGACCAATTTTTTAGATAATTAAGATTTTAGTATGACAGGTACCGTTATTTTTGGGTTAGAAACGTTTCAAAAATCTAAAAGGGACAATCTCCTAAAACGCTTAATAACCAAGTTTGAAGAAAATCGATTCAGCAGGCAGACGGAATTGTGGAACCCAATTTTTTGGTGTGCTCTGTCATCGTAATGTTTGATTAAAATCTCGAGTTCGATTTTTTTCTTCAAATGCAAAACTTGCCCTATAGTACGTATATACTAAGTAAAAAAGTCTGTAAATATATTATTAATCGTTTCTACTAAGAATCTTGTATGCGATCGAACATTAGAGCTAGTACGCCCGATATAGTCGTGTAATTTATTTTCCTTAAAACTATACATATCAGCTAAGCAATCTTAAGAATTTTATTATGTGTTTCATCCAATTATTTTCATCTTTGTACGTAATTAGGATGTTCCATTCTTATGCGTGATATGTTAAAATTAACGAAACTGCTCAACCCATAAGTTCACCTAAAACATTACTGGGTACCAGGGTTCTCGATTCGTATTAAATTTCCTTCCCAACAGCTATCAATTTTGATAGCCAAAGGATTATATGAATACATACATGGCTATAATATTTTATAGCCACGGCACCATCCAGCGGAAACGTAACTGGCTATTAAATGTGATAGCCATGGCAATAGCAGTCAATGTGAAATAAATACTTATGATTCTATTTAGCTGATTTATTTCAGTAGTAAAACATTTATACGTCTGCTTATACAAAAAAAAAAAATATAAAAATTAGTTAAATTATATTACATATTTATACTTGCAGTAAGCCACAGTGTTATTCACACAACCTTTCGAAATGGCCTTTTTCAATCTTCTGTTTAAGTCATACACCCCCAAATCTGGAGTAATATTATTTTACAAGCTTATTAAAAACAAGCAAAGACGAATATATAACTTTCAAAAACAAATAGATTCATTTGCCACGCTCCTGTTAAAAATTAAACAAAATCCATTTAACTTTGATCTCTGCCATAAATATCTATATCGTTAGCATTCTCATCCGATTCATAACCTCTAGATAATTACTTCAATTTAAAAAAGTTTCAAATACTGCTAACCGCCATTAAACATTTAACAAAAGAAAAAAAAAGCAAATTAACCTAACAATTCAAAAGAACATCAATAAAATACACCAGTTTCTTATTTACTTAGAGAAATAGGCATGTTTTCTTTAGGCATATACAGGGTGGTTCAGGTTTCTTTTTTTATAAAATTTATTAGGAGACAATTTGGACTTCTGTTTTTTAGAAAGTTATATTTGTAATTTGTTTTTCTCTGAGTACAACTTTGTATTGAAAAAGTCACAAAATTAGTAGTAGTAAGAACACTACTTACGATTAGATACTAGTTATGGCAAGTTAATGGTTCGTAAGAAAAATCGAACTCGAGATTTTGATCAAACTTGACATTACGATGATAGCGAAGACAAAAGAAGTGGGTACCGCAATTCCGTCCATCTGTTTGTCTGTCTGTCCTCCTAAATGGTTGGATGGATTTGCTTCAAACTCTGTACATATTGTTTTTTCAGTAATATGCCTGCAGGTTCTTTTCAATTATCTTATTTTTCTCAAAAACGGCTCCAACGATCAGTTCAGTAATTAAGGGAAAAGGTACTTTTTGGTAATTTTTTTTTGGAAAAAAAGAATGGTTATTTTTTGGTATTTCTAGTAGAACCATTTTGATGGTTTTCGATTTTCTTGAAAAAAGTTTATTTGATTTTTTTTATGCAGAAGCTCCTAGAATGTTTGAAAACTAATGTAAACCAAAATTTTTCAATTTTTACTTGCGATATCGGTACTATAGGGCAAGTTTTGCCTTTGGAAAAAAAATCGAACTCGAAATTTTAATCAAAGTTGACATTACGATGTCTACTTACTTTGTTATTAATGGAACCTACCTGCCATACAAGCACTTTATTGATTTTCGACTTTCTCATGAGCGGCTCAACGGATTTCGATCAAAATTTTTATACAGGAGCTCCTTCAAATTCTAAAGAATACTGCATTTCAATATTTTTGAAAAATAGTTTTTTGGATTTTTGAAAAAAAAAAAAATTTTTTTTCGGAAAATTCAATATTTCAAAAACGGGTTGACGATTTTTTCTGAAATTTTTTGTTTTCAATATATATTATTAAATATTTAAAATGTTCATACCAATTTTTTTTTAAATTAAGGATTTTTATATACAAAAAATTAAAGGAAAACGACTTTCTTTTAAAAATACATACAAATATTTTTCTATTAAGAATATTTTGCATATAATGTAATCGGATATAAGAGCAAGTACGTACGATCCAGTCATGCATTTATTTTTTTTTTTTTGAAATTTAAATAAACAGCTTTTTTGAAAATTCAAAATTTCGAAAACGCAGATTTTTCGAAACTTCGTATTTTGTAGTTTTTCGAAATTATATAAAAAAAAACTATTTACCTGAATTAAATAATAAAAAAAAACGACGGTACCTCCTACACAAATGTTAAAAAAAAACCGTCAAGACTTAAATGTATATCTCAAAAATGCCTCGAAGTATTTTGACAACAAAACTGTACGTTCTTAAATTAGCGACGGTACTTCCTATAGATTGACTTTTTCATATTTTGGAATTTCTCACTGAATGAACCGATTAAAATTTATTTTTTTATGCAAATGCTTCCTAAAAGTGTTAATAAATCGGCATACTCAAATTTTCAAAAAATTGGTTTTTCGATTAAAAAATCGATTTTTCAAAACCACTCACTGATCCATCGAAATTGTATTTCAATTTTTTTTTCAAAAAATATTTTTGACATTTTATAAATAAAAAACATTTTTTTTTTAATTTTGAATTTTATTTCATATTTGACCAAAAATTGAAATAGCCATCTTTTTTTCCTCAAACATTTGTAGAGAGTTTTCGTGTTGATTTGGTTTACTAGAAAACTGGATTAGATACTGGAATGGCAGCTTCATGTTATGTGTGCGTATGCTTGTGTTTGTGTATGTGTGTGTGCGGTCGCGCGTTTTGGCTTCGTTTGAATGTAAGCCATGTTGGCTATATGTATAGAATGTGAAGATGTTTTATATGCTCTATGCTAAATAAAAGAAACTCTATCCGACGGGAACCATACAATTAAGCGGGATAAAAAGTATCTTGTGTGCTGTTCCAGGCTATAATCTATCTCTGTGCCAAATTTCATCCAGATACGTTCTGCCGTTCTGGCGTTTATGAGTAACAAACATCCATCGATCCATCCAAATTTTCACATTTATAATATTAGGAGGAAGTAGTATAAGCTGGATTTACATACCAAGGTTCCATCTGTCTAGGTACATATAACTCTCCTGACTTTATAATTAAAATGCATAATCTAGATTTAAGTATGCATTTGAAGGCAAGATAACTAGACTACCTACCTACTAACAGCGTCAACATTAAAGTTGTTAGCTACAAGAGCAAGTTCATGCGATCAATAGCGCATTTTATTTTTTTTTTTCAGTTTTTAGAAAAAATAAAATGCACGACTGGATCGTACGAACTTGCTCTTGTAGCTACCAACTTTAATGTAGCTAACCATTGAGGTTAAGTTAGTTAGCTGTAGTTATGCTATGCAGGCTTAAGGCATTTGTAGGTAAGATTAACTTGATTTTTAGTATAATAAATTCTCGAATGGATAATTCAAGGAATAGTTACATAGGTACCTACCTACGAATGTATATTTAAATCTAAGTTATGGATTTTAATTATGTAAGCTAGGAGAGTAAAATATATCTACATATATATACATATTGATGGAACTTAAGTATGTAAACATGTATGTAATTATAATACTGAAAATGAAGAAAGCTGTATGCATACAACTTCATAATTTAGGTGCAATATGCATACACAAGATTCATGTGATTTTTAAAGACACATATGTATATATAAATGTACGAGGGCCTACATTATATTTTATTCAGTGCCGTACGCAAAAATTCGTAAAAAGGGGATAATAATAAGGTAGAAATAAATGGATAATACACATAATTAAATGTTTTTATATTGCTAAGTCGTTTAACAAATAAGCTATTTAAATTCATGGATAAATAAGAATATATCCAAACAAAATTTCACAAATCGTTGGAGCGGTTTTTAATAAATTAATTTTGTAGGTATAAAATTTTGAAAATATTAAAAAAAAATGATACGCTATTTTGAATATACATACAAAATTCAAATTTCAAAAAATTCTGTGACTGGTTGTTGAAAAATCGATTTTTCAAAAAAAAAATTTTTATTTATTTTCTAAAAATCGAAAAACTTTTTTATTTAAAAATTTCCGTATGCAGTTTTATTAACAATTTTAGGGAAAATTTGTGTAAAAAAAATTATTTTAATCGGTTTATCCAATATTGAGAAAGTCGAAAATATGAAAAGTGGTTCTATGGGAAGTACCGTTAATATGTACGAAAAAAAAATATTTTTATACTTGAAAGTGAACTATACTGATTTAAGAACACACACATTTTTTTATAAAAATTCTTGTAGCCGTTTTCGAGAAATAATTTTTTTTCTTAACAGTTTTTTAACATTTCTATAAGCGGTAACGTTGTTTTTTATTTTAGAAAAATTGTTTTTCTAAGTGTTCAAGATAATGTCAAAAAACCACCAAATACGAATTTATTTACTTGTTTTCGAAATTTTGAGTTTTCAAACAAAAAATGAATTTCCAAAAAAATTTTTTTTTTTAAATTTTGGCATACAATAGTGTTTAAATTTTCTAGGAGCTTCTGCGTAAAATATTTCAAAAAAAAATCAAATTAACCGTTTCCCACAAAATCGAAAACCAAAAAAAAAATGGTTCTACTAGAAGTACCAAAAATAACAATTTTTTTCAAAAAAAAAATTATCAAAATGTGCCCTTTCCCTTATTAATGTTTTTTACTGTTTTTTTTATATAAAAATCGTTGGAGCCGTTTTTGAGAAAAATAAGATTTTTGTTTTTGGCCAAAAAAAAAATGTATAGAAGCTACTACTATTTGTCGTCTTAAAAAAAATTTAAAAATACGTGTGGGCATATTACCGAAAAAACAATATGTACCAAGTTTGAAGCAAATCTATCAAAGCGCTTAGGCTGTAGATTCGAAGACAGACAGATAGACGGAATTGGGGGACCCACTTTTTTGGTGTTCTCTATGATCGTAATGTCAAGTTTGATTGTTAGAAAAAAAAAAATTTTTTTTACGAATACATAACTTGCCTTATAGTACCAATATTCGCAAGAAAAAAAAATGAAGAATTCATTTTGACTTTTTGTTCATTTTGTTGAAAAGTTTAAATCGAATTATTTTTGTCACACCCAGTAGTAGTTAGGCATTCAAAGTGTAGAACATATATAATATGGCGGCAAACCCACGATGAATGATTATATTACGCTACCGCCCTCGGGGAAATAGGAATTAAATTATCAAAATAAAAATACAAGATGGGCTAAGAGAATAAGCACAACTTTTTCGTTTTATCTCCCCCTTAAATATAAAGTTGAGGTATAAATATAGTCCTTTCAGAAATTTGAATCTATTCAAGACACGTTGCTGAGTTTTTCCCTTGAGGTCGATTAGTTGGTTGTCCTTTTTTTCATTTTCCTTAAATAAGTAACTAAGCAACTAAAAAAAAATAAAAAAAAAAAAAAACATGAAAAGGAAACATAAATTGCGGTGTGAAAGCATTGGTGCTGTTCGTTTTTTTTCTTCTTTCTTTTAAGCAGATGCATTGTGTTTTATGGCTTGTAGTACAACAGAATTACATAAAGGACCTTGTAAAAAGGATTATGTTTGGTGTTGTATGGCGAGCTATTATGCCGGTCTATGGAGGGAGTCTTCCTCATTAGTGCTCTCTGATTGTAAGAGCGATATTCAAACGACCCACCTCACTAATGTTGGCTTGGCTATATCATAATAAAGTATAGAACATAATGGCTGGGGTGGGGTTGTCGGTAGTGTTTTATCTTTGAGATAGTACAAATACAAAATTGAATTCTGAGTGGGTAGTATAAAGCTAGATTGAGGTGAAGGTGTCACACACCTTCAGTCACAGTACACTTGGGCGTATACTTAACATTTAATTTCAAACTCATAATGCATCTTAATACACAACACCCAAAGCTCAAGGGTATTTTTTTTTAATTACCTACAATCCTACAAACTCTGCCAAAAGCGCTTAAGAGCTCTCATATTAATTTATAAATATTTATTTTGAAACAGTGTTAAGATATTTATGTACCTGCTATGGATGTCTGTTAAAATGATAGGGAGTATTCAAATTTTATTACATGGCGTGAAAATTATATCGTTGCCATTTAAATTTAAATTGAATTTCTTATGAATTTCACGTGGATCTCTTTCCACGTCTTAATGCTTTAACTATTTACTATAGTTTGAAAATAATTTATGTAAGAAAATGGATCTATTTTCAAACTCAGTCGATTGCATAATTTCCTTGTTCATGATGCCTGTTTGTCTTTAAATTAATTAGAAAATTATATTTCGCTTAGATGATTGCTTAGTTGAAATTCTGCTCGAAAATACAGGCGGCACTTAAAAAAAGGAAATTAATAATTTAAAATAATGAAGTTCCATCCTGTGTTTGTAAGCCTTTTATTTACACACAGAATCAACCAACCATTGGGTCGATAATATTTAAAAATTTATGTTAAAGCCTTCCACCCAGTTATGATTCAACTTATATGTCAGGGTGTAAAAAGGATTTTTTTTAATATATATATCTACATTTTGCTGTTATTCCCTTTTTCAGTATAATCTTCTCCTGTTTTATAGTCAGACCTTTTAAAAATTATGACTTAAATAAAACAGGAATAATAAATAATAACATAAGTGTTGTTCCCAGTTCCAAATAAAATTATAAAAGGGATTCTAATAGAAATTATCATAAATTTAAATTTGATGATGGTCGCCAATATTGATTTGACACAAGGACATTATTGACCATATTTTGTTCGTAGAAAGGAGTAAAAAAAACTGTCTGTTCAAAGAGCTTTAGTCCAATATATTATGTTTAGGCAATTTCATCTGCTCGAATGATAAAGAAGAGATTACCTACAACACTAAGCAAATTACAATTTATTATAATGTTATCACACCGTATGTACACTAGATCATTGGGTCGGAATCATTCCATTTAAGGCAATTATACAGAATTTAAACAAGGCTGTTAACCAAATTCATAGCCATAGCCGACTTGTAAATATTTTTAAAGCTATTATTTTCCATTTAAATTTATTTTTTGTTTCTAATATGGAAGAAAATAAAATAAAACATTTTCAAATTTTTAATAAGAAGTCTATTTATTTTATTTATAAAAATCAGGGTCTTAATCAAATTAAATATTTCGATATTGGAAAAGTCGGCGGTATAGCTATTTTCGTCATATTGTCTATCGGCCTGTACTTCCAATGTACATACTTGGAGCCTAGGTTTAAGGAAGTGAAGCGATTTGCTTTAAATTTAGAATAGATAATTTTGTGATGCTTCTTAGTTTCCAGCTGATTGAAGTCAGAAGGTGTCCAGGCTCCAGAGTCGGACCGAAGAAACCAAAAACTGGCTATTTGAAGAGTTCAGAACTCCAATTAAAATCACAATTTTATTAAAGCTTTTATTATATATATATAACTAACAAGTTATTTCATATGCGGTTTACAAAATTTAAAAGCAGTGTTGTGCCAAGTAGACTAAAAATGTAGACTACATGATTTTCTACATGTAGACATTCGATGTAGACAATTCCCAATTTAGACAATTCGAAAAACCATCATAATTCATAATTTTTCCTACAAAAATTTACCAAACCCCAAAACATAAATGTTCAAAAAAAGGACCAATACAAAACATGTGTGTAAGAACATGATAGTCGTGAAAAAATTATTGGATCTAAGCCTGAACGTATACCTAGTCATATGTTTATAAACGTTTCAAATATTTAAATTAGAGATGTCCAAGTACTTTAAATTATGGGAGGATTGTGGGTGGCAATGGCGCAGTGGATAAAGTGCTTGATTGCTAACTAGGACGTGTGGGTTCGATTCCCACGCTAGTCGCATTCTTTTCTATGCCTCCAATTTTAATTGGATGCCGCCCATGGTTAAAATGAGCCAGTCAATGCCTGATTCTCAAATCCACTGTGCCAAACTAGTGCTGTGCAACTCAGGTTGCATTTAAAAGACCTTAGGTCTTACAGGCATATAGTTAAATTTAAAAAAAAATCGTTTATAATAAACCTACTTACTAAAATTTTATAGGTCCACTGAATCACTTCATTGGCTTGCTACTGGTCAAGTTTAAAAAAAAAAACTTTTAAAATTTTAAGAATTTACAAAAATTCAGTAAACCTTGCAAATTTGGTTCTGTAATTATCGTTAACTGACAATTTCTCACAAAATTTGGAGTTTTATTTATTTTTTTTGGTCCGATTTCAATCTTGCAAATTTTGCAAAAATATTGGCGCAAAATTTTAAACAATACTCGTTTAGACAATAAGCCCGCAACTCTAGTTAGAGCAATCGTCTAGTTGCCAGCCCTTGTCTAACCTTGTATCAATCTAATTAAAGACGATATTTAGGACTACGTTAATCAAACTTGTGTTGAGCACACCTTATTTTGTCAGATAGAGTAATGGAATAGAACAAAAATTAAATATAAGCACAAGAAGACCAAAAATATATTCATACATTTACATAAGTTCAGCCTCAGCTAAGATTTATAAATTTCAGAAAAAGATTTTCATATATAATTCGTTTTAGATAAAGAAACAAATTGTTCACCAATTGGAATTGGCTATATTACCAATCGACTTTCACGTACCTACATTTTTTAATTAAAAATCGACCGTTTTTTTTCAAATCGGTATCTCGAATAAAATTCAAGTTCATCAAGTTCTTTAAACGGGTTTGCTCAAACTTTATATATTTTTGGCTTTCTAAAAAGCTCAAAATCTTGAAAAATATTATAATCTTCTTCTCCAGAAAACATTTTCGTTCACTTTTTGCTATGAAATCTCAAACGTCAACTGGAAATTTTTTTTTATTTATTTATTTATTTCATCAAGCAGAGTACAACTCTTACTGACTAATGCCTATAATTATAATAGATAGTTAAATACAAAATAAATAATTAATTATAAATAATAAAATATTAAAAGATGACATAGGGCAATAACTAGGTTAATGAGATAATTATATGAAAAATATATTAACAATTTTTATGATTAAATAACAAGGAAATTATTAAATGTTTTTTAAACACATCTATAAAACAATTTAAAAAAATATCTATATCGCCTATCACAGAATTTGTTTCTCTCATACATCGTGCAAATGGTTCATTCATACTATAATTTCTTCTATAGAAATTCTCCCGCAAATGAAAATTTACACGTATAATTCGACATGGAAAAAAGAAATTAATGCGCTCCAACAATTGAGGACAATTTACATGATTATTTATTAAGTCTTTGATAAGCATTATACAAAAGTACTTTTTTCTAAGATCAAGTGTTTGAATATTGACGAGCAAACACCTAGTTGCATAAGAGGGAACTACAATAGACCAATTTAGTTTCAAAAATAAAAATCTTGTAAATCTTCTTTGAACACGTTCAAGCCTTTAAGAGTGGATTTCATAATAAGGGTTCCAAATAATGCAGCAATAATCAAGAACTGACCTAACTAGGGAAACGTATAATATTTTTAAAGTAAAAGGATCAGCAAAATCTCTTGAGTTTCTTCGTATAAATCCAACCATTTTGTTTGCTTTGTTATAGACAGAATCATATGACTCAAAAAGAAAAATCTTTCATCCATGATCACTCCAAGATCTTTCTTAACAACTACTCTTTCGAGGACTATATTATTAATGAAGTAAGTGTAAATGATGGGAGAAATTTTCCTATGACATGTAAAACTTTGACATTTACCAACATTAAGAAACAATTTATTATCATCACACCATTCAGCCAGCTTATGAAGATCTTCCTGAAGTAGTTGACAGTTATTTGAAGATTTAATAGACCGATATATCTTGATGTCATCGGCATACATCAGATTTTGCGAAAATCGAAAATTGGGGGGAATGTCGTTAATGAAAAATATAAAAATCAAAGGACCAATATGGTTTCCTTGAGGAACCCCTGAGGTAACAGAAATTTGTTTAGATAAATATGTTCCAATTTTCACACACTGAAAACGATTTTACAAATAGGAAGAAATCCATTCGATAAAACAAGAATGAAAGCCAAGTTTCGATAGCTTAAAAATCAAGATATTATGGTTTACCCTACCAAATGCTTTAGCAAAATCTATAAATATAATGTCTGTTTGAAAGCTATTTTCAAATCCATTCGATCCATTCCATTCAAATCCAAATCCGAGGCACACAAAACTGCAAGGTTAGTAGTGTACCCCTGCCGGCTATTAAACCATGCTGAGTCTCAGAAATTATATTTTTAATAATATAACTCAGTTTGTTAGCGACTAACTTTTCAAACAATTTTGGAATCACTGAAAGTTTACATATCGGTCTATAATTCATTACATTCTGTTTCGGTATATACGATATCTTCCAGCTATCCAAAAAGTTCCAGTCCTCAAAGATGTATTGAAAATTAAGCATAGTGGCAGTGATATTGAAGAAGCACAGTTTTTTAACACAACAAGCACCACTACGTCTGGGCCGGCACTTTTATTTGTGTCCAAATTTAATAGTGTATCAAAGACATCTGCTACATCAAAAATCATGGGTCCTATATCAACCACATCAACCGGCGAAAAATAAGGAAGTTCAGAAGAAATCGGATTTGAGTAGACAGATTTGAAATAATCAGCAAAAAAATTACATATAACATTCAAATCACTGGAAAGGCTTCCAGAATATTCCATACAGTTAGGACGATCAGTGTTTTTCCTTTTAGTATTAATAGAATTCCAAAAATATTTACTATCTGATCTAATTTTTGGTTCGACTGATAGAATATAATTGTTATATGAAAATTCATTGAGACTGTTAAATTCTCTATGGCATTTTAAATAATTTTGACGGAGGAGACCATTATTTTTGTTAAGCTTGCAATTTATACGCTTTATTTTTTTGTTTTTAAGATTTGTAAGCCTTTTATTAAACCATGGGAGATTTGAGCTTGAACGGATTGATTTTTTTTGGAATAAATAAATCACAAGATTCATTAAAATATTTAGAAAATAATTCAAACGCTTGACCTAAGCTTAAATTGGCTAAAATTATACTCCATGGAATTGATAACAAGAAGTTATTTATTTCGATGAAATTTACACGTTTATAATCGAAAAAAAAACTGTTTCGAATTTAAATATTCTCTTATATATGTTAAGAACTTACAATCGATAGAAAGGCATAAGTGATAAAGTGAATTTTGAACAACAGGGAATTCGTTCTCTTCAATATAAGCTTCATATTCCTTGTCCACAAAAACCAAGTCTAATATACGATTGAGACTATTATTTAAATTATTAACTTGAACTAAATCAAATTGACTGTAAAAGTCCATAACTTCGTATTCAATTCGGACGTTAAATGGCATGAGATGCTTATCATCAAGATCAAGTTTCCAGCTAATATTTTCAAGATTGAAACGACCTAAGATCATAACATGGTCAGAATTACTTAAATTGTTTAAAAACGAATGACAATTTTCTAAATGCAATTTATACATATCTAAAGAGCTACCTGGGCGGATTAAGTTATAGCGCTTACATATAAATTACAATTCCTTTGGAAAGAATATCTTAACAATTAGTTGATCGATATCCAAATTAAGAGGATTATTATCAGAAATAAGTTCTAACTGATTTACAACATAACACCACCACCGCTATCTAAACATGTAATCAAAGAACATCGATCTTTCCTAAATACTATAAATTGTTTACTATCAAATAGTTCTGTAGTTAAGTGATTTTCATTTAGCCAGGTTTCTGTTAGAACAATAAGCTGGTAATCTTGAGAAGCAAAATATACATATGATTTATTTAACCTTGTTCTTATACCATCTACATTTTGGTAGTAATCGAAACTTCGAACTTTCACCCCCTTTGGCCAAAAGTCATCAGAACAGATTGTGTTTACGTATTCCAACGGACACCCAATTTTAAAGTTCACGAAACTGGGTTTAATTTCTCCGGAACCATCTCGATTTTTTTTTGCCAAAAGATTAAAACAAGCGAAAAGCGTCGAGCAAACATTAATTTTTTTTAGCAATATATGCAGCTATATGGTCTGGCGTTGTAGTTGCCTTAAAGCTTCATATATGAAACCATTTGCGTTTATGATACACCTGAAGATCAAACTCCCCATCAAGGTTATTATTATTGCTATTGGCATGAGGCTTATCAACAAAAGGCAAACTATTTATATTGTCAGGCTCTGCCAAATCCTTATATTTTACAGAATTAGCATCTTCTCCAATTAGAGGGTTGTTTTATTCATTTTCATAATCATTTAAATCAATAGAATTATTGTGATCGTCATCGATGTCATCTTCGGCCCTATGTTCAGCGATAGAATCGATGTGTGGCATAATATTTGAAAGACTAAAGCTCTCTTCCATATGAGTTTGTCAGATGACGGAGAAAGAACAACAATTTCGACGTCATCACTCGAAATTACACCAACAACGTTTACTTCACTCTGAGTGACATCAGAACGAGAAAGCGCAGCATTAACTTTGTTACCAGTATTAAAGAGCTGATTAGTGACGTTTACTTTACTCTGAGCAGTTGGAGTGTTTGACACTGAGAGCTTTTTGATTGGGACGTAGATTTGGCTCGTTTACCAGTACTCAGTCTGTTTAAGGGACCTGGGAACGGGGAGGGATATAAGACACTGGAATTAACCGAAACACGATTCAAAGCAGGAGATGATTGTGAAACCAAATTTCTTTTTATATGATCAACCGGTTCATTGCCCTTTTTGATTCTTTGTTTTATTGTATTAAGACTCATATCCCTACTTACATTTTAGAGAGCTTGGTCTTGGGTGTTTGTTTCTTGTGAAATTAATTTAGGTTGCTGATTTAAATTTCAATTGCTTATATCACTCAATGATTCTTGTAGAAGTTTAAGGTGCTTGTTAATTTTTTGAATGCACTCAAATAACGCAAAGCTTTTACATTTATAATATTTCCAGAATAAATTAGCGATTTTTACATAAATTAGAGATTTTACTATTTTAAGTTCATTAGTTTTTGGCAATGTACATTTGCAATGATAATTTGCCATACAAATCCCAGAGGACACAACACTGCTTGGGACTATGCAGTTTGGCACTTACAACACATAGTACGCATTATAAATGAAAACTTTGAAAAAAAAAACAGATCGTGTGTGAAGCGTATGAGAAGCGAACAAAGACTGAAAATTTCGTTAATTTTTGTTAGGTTATTAGGTTATTGCCGAAAGGTTTTTCTGGGAAATACATCAAGGGCTCCAATTCTTATCTGAAATAAACAAAACTTATAAAAGTCCAGAGCTCCGTTTGTTAGTAATTAAATGTTATGTTCAAACCCTTGTATTAAGCTTGTTACGAAGCGTTACATGCTACCTACCTTTTTTTTGAAAAGGAGGATTTAATCATATTTATTTTTCGCCGGCAATACCCACTGATATACAGATAATATTGCATTTCGACTCGATATGATTCGCCGTCAGTGTACACAGGTGACGTCACCGAAAAATACTAAAATTAATTTATTTTGTTGCCGATTTTCGTCCATCATATTACAATTCGGTTCTTACCGAATACATTATAAGAGGACCTGCTATGTTGAACGAAAAGGATGGCCCCATCGACCACACTTTTTAAGTCATTGGTGATATTGTTTATCAGTCTTAATCTGACCATAGACAAGGTAAGTCGGTCAGGTCATCATTACCTTTGTTGCTCGAGGCTTCCCCCCACCCGTGGTAAGGGGTTTCGTTGCAAGTTAGGTAATTTTAGCAAGGGGGTTCGGTACCTGCTGATCTACCAGAGCTTCGGCCTGCTGTGTCGAGTGCCACCAGGGGCCTTATACCTGCTGATCTACCAGAGCTTCGGCCTGCTGTGTCGAGTGCCGCTAGTGGCCTTATACCTGTTGAGCTACCAGAGCTTCGGCCTGCTGTGTCGAGTGCCACCAGGGGCCTTATACCTGGTGATCTACCAGAGCTTCGGCCTGCTGTGTCGAGTGCCGCCAGGGGCCTAGTACCTGCTGATTCGTTCCCATCTATCCCGTAGTACCTCACCCAACAAGTAAGAGCTTGATAAAACTACCAGGGTCAAACATCAATAGAAATCCAGGAGTCAGGAAAGCAATACCAGATCCAGAAGCCACGCTAGGGCCTACTTAAGGCTAGGATATAAATACATCTTTAACGAGGAAGTACCTCCACCGCCGCTATATAACCAGAATACCAGTATACCAGACCGTATACTATTCGTAACCAGATTTTGTGTGAACTATATATCATATGTTGTGAATTATAGAGTTGTTTTTAATAAAGATTTTTGCAATAAGGTTTGAAAGGCCTTCATTTGGAGTTTCATGTTTTCTTCATTTCGACCTTGGCGATCCGACGAGCAAAACCTCGGCTGGAGACCAAAAAGCACATCACAAGCTCTCAAGCCAATTTAGAAGTAAGCTAAATGTAAATAACTTTGTCAACTCATTTTCCTCAGTCTCTTACTAATCTTCAGGAAGGAATAAGTTTAATTGGAAGCCATTCTTTTTTAGATTTTTTCATTTTATAACAAAATTGTGGTCCTTCGAGCCGGATTAGTTCGACGGGGTGCGGATGTTAGGATAAGATCAATGAACGCTTTTGTACGAAGAATATTCATAATTATTTAACCATAAATAAAACCAAGCAGATTGTGTCCAACTCTTTTGTTTATTCACAAGAAAGATCTCTTATCTGGAACTTCAAATCCATATTTGTTTTCAGATGTGAGGAGCTTATTAAATTCTCACCTTGACAGCATTTTGCCCATTGAGCACAACACCGCCCAGTAATTAAAAGCACTTGCATCGAGAGACCAAACAGTTTTTAGTAATTGGTATGTGCATCACATACTATCTTTTATAAATTTATGATATATTTGGAGTTGCCAAAAATACTGCCCAAGTTTTTATGTTTTCTTTTAAGATGAAAAAAACTCTTCACCCTATCTAACCTTCCTCTCACTCTGGAAAGTACACCCTTATATTTAGTAAAATATACAACCGATCTAATTTTGTATAGAATTTCTTCTTCATTCATGTGTACATTTTTTATTTATTAAACCAACTTGAACAATGAATTTTATTTTCTCTTTGTTTTAAATTATTTATTAAACCTAAATGTTAAATATTATAAATACAGAAACAATCGTAAGTACAATACTCTTTTCATAAATCGATCTATATATGCAATACAAAATTTCAATGTTATAAAATGCAGAGTAGATGCAATTTTAACCAGAGTAAGATTTATAAAAATTCATTGTATAAATTCTTTAAATTAAAACACATTTAATCATTAAAGCAAAAGTCAGCCCTCAAAACCAACTTTACTCGGGGCTACATTTTTGATTAATTAAACCAAGTCCTACATATATCTGTTTGCAAGAAGAGCAAATTTTCCCAAAATGGAATTTATTATTTCTTTAAATTTGTCCTACGTGACACATTGTTTATTTATTCCTTTTGGTTTAGAAGAATTTTCTTTCTTTGTTCATCCCAGGCCCGATTAGGAAATATCCTTTAAGAGAGAAAAGCCACTCGCATTACATTGCTGTCATAAGTTCCCATACTAATGCACACGACTTATGAACTTTCTCCTTTTGACTTTGTACACGACTGTAATATGTATTTAGGTAGTACTGTGAACTCGGTGAGAGTTGTCGTTTTTGAGACAAGGCTTATTTTCTTACCCAAAATTAATCTACTGAAACTGATTGTTGAAAAACAAGCCTTCCTTGTGACATTTTCATAGTTGTTGGGATTAAAATTGTGTTGGAATAAAAGTAGCCAACGGCCAGCAAAATATCTTTAATACTATAGCCGCATTGTGGCTGGGACCCTCAAGATATGGGTGTATGTTAGGTTCAGGAAAAAGGACGATGTCTTACCTGCAACAGATAATAATAATAAAAAATGTCATGAATTTTTGAAATTATGCTCGCACTACTTGCCAGAAACTCATCAAAACTTTCTTACTCTCTGTGTTTTTTTGAACTTATGAAAAAAATATATACTTATTAGACCTTCTACTACGGAAGTAAAAAGGGTCAAATCAGAGGAGCAGAATAATATCCTTCCGGAAGAGCAATTATTGTGCAGCCATTTTGATTCTTCATAAAGTTGTTTTTGAACAAACGTTGTGGAATTTTTTTGTCGCTTGACCTTAGAATATGATAAACGGATATGTCCAGGAAGAAAAATTATATAGATAGTTGGGGTAACATGGTATATGACAACAAGAAACATTGTGGTTATAACTTCCTTATTATTAATAAATTATTCATTCAAGCGAAGTGAATTTTTCATACAAAAAAAATTGCTTTTTCATATGAGTCAAAAATGTAATAAAATTAAATGCAATTATTTATGCGAAAAGGAAGGACAAATTTATGTCGAAACAAGCGTATGTCAAAAGACTTTATAATGTATCAATGTACAATTTTCTTATCATTTGAAAGCCGTTGTAGTTAGTGGAAAATATTATTAACTAGCAGATACCCGTGCGATACTACGGGCTCACGGAAATCTAATGAAATCATCTATCCACCTACAAAATTTCATTCAAAACCTTTCAGTCGTTGAATGTAGGCACAAACGACGAACATGCTCGCCTAGCATGCTCGCGCTCGCTGTGCTCTTCTTGTATGTTGGCCAAAAATTTAAATTTTGTCGTGTTCGTTGGCTTCGGTGTTCGCGAACAAAGCGAAGATTTAATATTGGATTCAAAGAGTAAGAACTACAAAAATAAAGTTGAGAACAATAAATCATCGCTAATCTTCCAGCTGTTTACCAAATTTCATTAAAATCCATTCAATGGTTGAGGCATGAATCTGCAACAAACAACCAATTATATATTTTGTTCACATATAAGCGCCTCTCCCATATAGGCATAGGAACTGTTCGGTTCCATTTTTCGGGATAAAAATGACGTATATGATAATCGAGTGTGTGTGTGTCCATGTGCCAAATTGTATCCAGATCCGTTCGTCCGTTCTGGCGTTATTGAGCAAGAAACATTCATCCATCCATCCATCCAAACTTTTACATTTATAATATCAGTAGGATTATCCAAAATTTTCCAAGCTTTACAACAAATTTTCCACATTTACATTGTCCAAAATAATCAAATCATGCTTTAAATTTATCTATATATCATCGAGAAAAAAAAGGTTCTCGTTTTTCTAGAATTTTTCCAAATTTCCACTAAGAAACTTCTATTTTTTCTTTCGAAAAGGCATTCCGGAACATTTGCATACACAATTAAATACAAAAAATCAATTTTCGATTTTTAAAATTTCCCGACTTTCCTGGAGGGTTTACCCAAAATTTTCTTTCGCGAAAACCTTCTCCTGGATTTTACGAACAACTAAAAAAGAGCTCGAGCCAAATCGGCCCATTCGTTCTCAATTGCTGAATTACAATTTATTTATTTACACCATTTTTAATAGCAGATGCCCGTGCGGTGGTATACGGACTTCCTATCCCACGGGAATCTAATGACATCTATACACCTACAATTAAAAACCGTTCAGTAGTTGAGGCGTCAAAGCGGAACAAACACCCAAGTATATGTATATATTTTTTTCATATTTAAGCCTCTCCCATAGGAACCGTTACTTTTTTTCGGGATGAAAATGAGCTATGTGAGAATGCAGTACCCCATCCATCTACCAATCAAAATTCATGCAAATCCGTGTGCTTATATGCGCCTTGTGAATAAAAGCTATGTTGTAGAATGAGCTCTATGAAAAATTAAAATACACCTATCCCACGGGAACCATACATTTTTCCGGATAAAAAGTAGCTTGTGGCCTATTCCAGACAATAATCTATCTCTGTACCAAATTTCATCCAGATATGTTCAGCCGTTCCGGAGCAACAAACATCCATACATCCATCCATCCATCCAAACTTGCACATTTATAATATTAGTAAGATAATATTTATTATGAATAACTAGACCGCACAAACGGTTAAAAGTTAAACTGCAAAATAACTAATAGCTGATAATTATGTCACAAATGTACTTGACTTGAAATGAAGAATGTATTTCTAGCTTTCCAATAGAAATAGCCTTAATTTGATGGACATCTTTTTCGTAAAACACGTTTGCTTGTCCTTGGCTCTCACAATCACTGCCCGATTCAGAATCAAAAAATAAAAATTTTGTTTTACAAAACTCTAGGCAACTGAATAATTTCTGAATAGCCGTCGTATGTTATCACTTAATTTACACTACTGCAAGTGTTTATTTCTAACTTGTTGACTTTGAATTAGTCCGGAACCGTCGGTTGAAATTTATCAACTATTCGACAAATTTATTATTATCTCTTTTTTAACACTTGTTGTTTCCAGTTACAGAAACGGTGAAATAGTGAAGTTTCCCACTTGTTGAAAGAAGACACAACAATTATTATAGCGCGTATAGACTTGTTGTTACATTTTACACAAATTTTAAAAATTTGTTGAATTTCACTTGTGCAACAAGCACTTTACTTATTGTGTTATAGGCCCCTGTTTGCTTACTTTCGTCTACTGTCAAATTTTGTTCTTTTATCTTAAAATATTTCGATTATTTTGAAAAAAAGTTTAAGCTGTATACTTGATTTTCCAAACTGTTTAGTTTTGGCTTTGTTCTAACAAAATAATTGTGAATTAGACTTAACGCTAATACTAGTTGTATGCAGGTAACAAAATGATTGCGATTGATGTAAAATTAGTAGATGCTTTTAAATTAAAAGGCGTTTTAGTTAGTGCTTACTAAACCTACTTAATAGGAGCTGACTATAATTTTGTGCTAATTTTTTCAAGCTTATTAGTATTACATTATTTACTGAAAATAAAATTGTATTTGTTTGAATGAAAGTATGAACTTTGAAACACATTTAACAATCCACTGGTTAATTATATATGTACATGCGCACGTTTTCCATCCCCACACCATCGCCACTCTCTGGTGCAAAAATACTTGTCTTGTAAAGTAGTTTATACAAATTCTTAAAATAAAAAAAAATAAAATTCGTTCCTTTAAGATATTCCCTGTTTAAATATACCTTGATAAAATTCGCAACTAATTGAACCGGGAACAGATTAAAATTGTCTAATACTTCTGAAAAAAGGCAGTAAGTTTTAACCTTTTATAAAAATAAAAACTTATGTGAAAACTAAAAAAAAAAAAAGATTCTTACTAGAAACGGCTAAATGTATTTTCAAAGTCATTTTTTTCATTATTTTTTTTTTTTATAAAAAAATTGTTAAGTTTTTTCCTAAGAAAATTTGGCATGTGGAAATTTTAAGTATTTAATAAAAAAAACCTACAAGCATTATTTAAAAAAAAAGAAGAAAAATCGTCAATCCGTTATAGAAGT
This sequence comes from Philhelius pedissequus, assembly GCA_910595825.1. NCBI lineage: Eukaryota > Metazoa > Arthropoda > Insecta > Diptera > Syrphidae > Philhelius > Philhelius pedissequus. The sequence continues at coordinate 9,227,147 of OU343161.1, read as the reverse complement.
ATTTAATTTTCAAAAAAAAATTAGTTTGTCCCATGCCTGTATTTATGCCATGTATGGCACAAAGCTCTTCGAGTTTTGGCACATGGGTGAACTTGAAAGAAAATTACAACTCAAAATGTATTGAATTGTAACGGGTGATTTTTTTGCTACTTGGTTTTTGACGTTTATATTTTTGACAGATCACACATGACAAATTCCACGAGCATTTGACATTTCGATTCAGTATTGTTTGCCATTTCATCGTGAATAGACTTACGCCTGAACAACGTTTGCAAATTATTGACATTTATTATCAAAATTCGTGCTCTGTGAAAAATGTGTTTCGCAAGCTACGTCCGTTTTATGGTCTTCAGCGACGAGGCTAAATGGATACGTGAATAAGCAGAATTGCCGTATTTGGAGTGAAGAGCAGCCAGAGGCAATTCAGCAGCTACCAATGCATCCCGAAAAATGCACTGTTTGGTGCGGTTTATGGGCAGGCGGCATTATTGGGCCGTACTTCTTCAAGGACGATGAAGGCCGCAGGGTTACGGTCAATGGAGAAAGGTACCGTTCGATGATAACAGATTTTTTTTTGCCGAAAATGCAAGAATTGAACTCGGTCGACATGTGGTTCCAACAGGACGGTGCCACATGCCACACTGCACGCGAAACCATGCATCAATTGAGAGGCGAATTTGGTGAGCAGTTGATCTCACGTTTTGGCGCAGTCAATTGGCCAGCAAGATCATGTGATTTGACCCCGTTAGACTATTTCTTGTGGGGCTATGTTAAGTCTATTGTCTATGGGGACAAGCCAAACACGATTGCTGCCTTGGAAGCCAACATTGAACGCGTCATTGGAGAGATTCCGGCCGAAATGTGTGAAAAAGTTTGCCAAAATTGGACCTTCAGAATGGACCACCTGAAGCGTAGCCGCGGGCAACATTTAAGTGAAATTATTTTTAAAAAGTAAATGGCAGAAATTGATTTATCGATCCAAATAAAAATTTCATTCACTTTTTACAAGTTTCTGTGTTTTTTTTGAATTTTCAAAAACCAAGCTCTTAAAAAATCACCGTTAAGTATGTGTATTGTGTTTTTGGTTCCTTAGTGATAAGGACAGTACAGAGGAATATTTCTAAGAATGTGTTTATTAATGTCATTCTTATTTGGGAATTCGGAAGCCTGGGTTTCTTCTGAAAGTGTTCACTTGGGAAAATATGACAGTTCTGATTATGAAATCAGATCTTTGACGTTTAATTATGTATATCAATGTGAGAGTGATATGCATATACTTGAACGTCAAACTCGACAATGAAGATTATTTTTGATTTTGATTTTGATTATCTTTATATATACAACTATTTACATATATACAGTCACACCAAACTTCATCAAAAATAAATAATATATATTCAGATTCCTGATTCCGTAGATCATATTGAGATTCCGTATTGCCAACCAAAAGCACCATCATTTTTTTCCCCGTGGGTAGGTGTAAAACCTTCAAAAGGCTCTATGAGGAACGAAAAACGCGTGTTCATAGGAGTGTGAGATTCCTACTGCACTAAAAACACCTCCTTCTCCCGATTACAACTAAGTTGCAACTTATCTAGCAATTTATTTTTAACGAATTTAATTAACGTGTTGCAGGTAACTATCCGGTGATAGTTCCTGCTTATACCGCGATTTTAAAGCGGATTCTCGTTTAGTGCACCAGATCGGAAGGCTTTGTCCTTCGCAGGCGGCGTACTAAATTCGTCTCATCGATAATTTCGATTATAGTACTATTGCACTGTTGTAATAGCCGTTTGCTATGATTTCGGGCAAATTTTTTTATTTCATCGCGAACCGTGGGAATACCGAGATCTCTGTGGAGCCTTCGTTTATAATATACCAAGGTGCGTTTACCAACGATCTTAGCGGTTTATTTGCAAATGTTTGTAGGGTATTTAAATTAGAATCTCGTACAACCCCAGAGTTGTATACCGTAAGTCCAGACAGGCTTAAGCACCTGCCTGTACAAAATTAGCTTGTTTTCGATACTGAGCTGAGAGTGTTTCCCGAGCAACCAGTACATATCTTCGAGTTTGTATTTTAACTCTTCGCATTTCTTTTTAACATGCGGTTTCCATTTTAATTTCGCGTCTAGAGTCATTCCGAGATACGAGTATCTTGCATCGTTAGCAAACGGAACTTGAACCGTATTAACAAATACCGGTAATCTATTAATTTTCTTATACGTAAAATATACATGGACTGATTTTACTTCGTTGAGCGATATCCGCCATGTTTTTGTCCAATCATTGACATTATTCAGAGCTTTTTGTAATTTTGTCGTAGAATCACTTAACGTTTGGGCCACTGCTAGTATTGCAGTGTCGTCAGCAAACGTAGCTACGATAGTGTCTTATGTTTGAGGTATATCACGTGTAAATAATAGGTACAATATTGGACCTAAAACACTTCCTTGTGGTACGCCACCCGCTATCTCTTTGAGATCCGAGTAATTGTTTCCATGTCTTACTCTAAAAAGTCTATGTTCTAGATATGCTTTTAAGCGCATAAAGTGCTTCAGGCAAAATTTGTCTTAATTTAAAATTAAGGCCTTCGTGCCACACCTTATCAAAAGCTTGCGACACGTCTAGCAAGACCGCCAAACAAATTTTCTTTTCTTCAAGAGTTTTCTCAATGACGTCAGTGATCCCATGCACTTGGTCAACTGTCGAATGCTTGCTTCTAAATCCGAACGGATGTTCAGGTATTAGGCGCTTTTCTTCTATTATTGTCTGCAGGCGCAGAAGTAATATTCTTTCAAAGACCTTAGATATTACGGGCAGAAGGGAAATAGTTCTATAAGATTTCTTATCATTTGATGGTTTTCCTGGTTTGAGAATCATTATAACTTCCGCAACCTTCCATTGGCTCGGAACGTGCTTTACCCTTAGAGTGGCATTTATTATATAAAGAAAATTAATTAATCCTTTGCGAGGAAGCATTTTGAGAACTTCGGCCGTAATTAGTTCATATCCCGGAGCTTTCTTATACTTAAGCTTTCTTAATTCACTACTTAATTCGGCAAGGGTAACATTTCTTGTAAAGTAATTTTCGCTTGAGTTATAACTTATATTTAAATTTTCGTTGAGTACTTGCCCATCAAAAGGTTTAAATGTGTTCTCCAGGTAATCCGCGAAAACGTTTGCTTTCTCTTTGTCGCGTTTTGCCCATTCGTTTTGATCATTCTTAGTCGGAGGCGCTGGGAGCTTTGGTTTCTTCGTTACTTTAACAGCTTTCCAGAGTGAGTAGTTGGATTCTTTTCCTGCTATCAAGCTTTCAAGATAATTTCCAACTTCAGAATTTTTGAACTCTGCTATCGTCTTTTTTAGTAAATTACACAAGCGATTTAAATTTGCCTTGTGTTGAGGAGTTCGAGTTTGCTGCCATTTCTTACGTGCTTTTCGTTTCTCTTTTACTAAATCTTTTATTTCCTGCGGATATTTTAGGTTTTTAAAAAAAGCACCATAATTGAGCATAAGTGTCATTTCTATGAATTTTGTTACTCTATCATAAAAAGTGTGTTTAATCAATTCACTTTTGATTTCGTGCTGTTGTAATTAAATTGTGTAATTTATGAATCAGTGGAAGTTTGGCTGATTTTTGTGAGTTAAGCGAAACTAAGGGAAATTTCTAATGCCAGTTGATTTGGTATTCATCATTCAAAATCAAATCGCTTGTGAGTAACTTACATCACGACTTGATTGATGAAAACGCAGAACAACTATCTCGACATTTAATTTTAAACCTTTTGTTAACTAGTAAAATGCTAATTAAGCAGATAACAAAGCATTTGTTAGGGTTTGAATTTTGATGAACACAATTATTGTGTTAATGCGTTGTAAATTGATTATATGTTGATAGAAAGCCAATATGTGCTATAAATAAGCATTCGATGTTTATATTTTCATCATTTTCACTTCATTATTTAAAAATATAACAAAAAAATTGACACTAGCAGGACTCGAACCTGGGCCTCCCGCTTGCAAAGCCGATATACTATCAGAATGACATGTGGATTTAGTACGATAATAAAAATTTAAAGTTAATACGATTAAAATTAGCAAAAATCCTCTTGTTAACCTAGTATCATACTAAAAATGATTTAAGATGTTACTAAATCGTGTAAAATTCTGAGGATGTGGGTAGAATAAATTGATCCAGATAAAAGTTCAAATAGGAAAAGTACATTATTGACTTCTCTTCTTTTCTTAAGCGTTGATAGAATTAGTAGATTCAAGCGATGTTCATAAGGTGGAAGAAGTTCATTTAAGTGTCATGGCAGATGACGAGGGACGAATAACAAAAACTGTTTTTGTACACTTTCCAATTTATTTACGGAATCAGAATAGACAGGACACCATACACAGCTGCAATATTCCAGGATAGGACGGACAAATTCATAATAGAGGATTTTCGAGATATGAGGATCATTAAATTCCTTAGAAAACCTCTTAATTACTCCGAGGCGGCCTCTAGCCTTGCTTATAATAATGTCGATGTGGGGATTAAATGACAGTTTGACGTCAAATAAAACCCCTAATTCATTGAATGAATCCACACGATCAACAAGGGTTTCGTCAATGAAGTAAGAAGATAAAAAAGGTTTTTTCTTTCTAGAATGTCATCTCTTTACATTTCTTTAAATTTAGATCCATTCCATTTGCAATACACCATTCGGAGTCTCTGTCAATACCATGTTGTAGAAATAAGTATCTATTAGGAGACGTGTAGCCATAAAAATGCTTAAAATCACCGGCAGAGATCAAGATTTGTGATTATCGAATGTCCATGTCAATGTCATTAATAAAAAGTAATAATAAAAGCGGGTCAATATGACTACCTTGAGGAACTCCAGATATCACATAAATCATTTTTGACCGACAATTTTTAAAATTAACAAACTGCGTTCGATTATCAAGATATGATTTGATACAAGTTAGAAACCACTCTGGAAACCCATATTGTTCAAGTTTAAGAAAAAGGATAGAATAGCTAACCCTATCAAATGCCTTGCTTAGATCAGCATAAAATACATCCGTCTGAAGTCCATTTTGTATATTCACATTTAATTGGTTTGTAAATTCCAGAACATTCTTTGTTGCAGACTTATGCAGACAAAAACCATGTTGTTCAGGAACAATTATTGATTTTCAGAAGAATTTAATAAGATTGGTGACCAAAATGGGTTTCGCCCAAGTACTACAGTTGGTGTTATCATTTAGATGATGTAGTACCTTTCTAAGACGCATTATTTTTTGATCGAAGGTTACAGCGATTACTCATCGCATCTAATTGATGAGCCCAACTGTAGTACTTGGGCGAAACGCATTTTGGACTATAAGTCATAAAAACCTTCAATTGGCTTTAAATCCACACAGTCCACAAAAACAAAAATAATATAAGCATATTGTTTGCATTTTCTTTAATTATATAAAATGTGATTGGTGACTTTTATTTTCAAACAGCTTAGGCAAGCATGAAAGTTTCGCAATTCGTCGATAATTCTCAGCTTTGTTGTTCTTGTTTCCACTCTTGTGAAGAGGTATAATAAACGGAGACTTCCACAAAGCAGGAAAAACATCAGACGAAAGCGAATACGAGTAGTTAAATATATAAGTGATTGCAGAACATATATAGGACTTGCAAGTTTTAGCAAATATAGACGGAATGTTGTCAGGACCATACGAACATGTACTCTTTAAGTCGTCTATGTATTGGGGGTTGCCGTGGCGCGATAGTTGTGTATTGGCCTGTCAACCTGATGGTCACATGTTCGATTCCTGCCGTAGTCTATGTCTTCTTATTTTACCATTAAAAACCAATTCTAAAAATAAATGTCATACAATGAGTTGCTGGTTTACTCATCACATGATGTTTAGGCATAGCACTAACAACATGTGATTGAGTAAAACTAGTATACCAATAAATATGACAAAGAATAAAAAAATAATGCAAATTATAAGGGACATAAATAAGCCACGGAAACTTCTCCGCAATAGTTCAGCCGCCATCCCAGGAGAGGAGATAAAATCTGAGACCACAACCACCTTCAGTCTCAGAACATCGCGCCACACATATTTCCTATCCTTCTTTCTCTTTCGTAATCTGACGCCCGCGCTGTGCTGAAACATTTAAAGTGTAGTATAATCCCTTGAGCGCGTGTAGATTATAAAAATTAAAAACAAAATGCATTATTTCCGGTTCAGTCAGTCTTAAAAATGGTATATCACAATTTAAACGAGTTCCTAGGGGAGTCTTTGCCCTGACAAGATGAATGTGTTATATCAGCCGTCTTAACAGCACTGTAATAGTGATTAGCTACATGGCCCTCACCAGGCCGATGATTGCCTACGGATGCTCAGTGTGGTTCAACTTTGCCACATCTCAAATGGAAAAGATTCGGGTGTTTGAGAGGCTTAGACGTTGCCTTGGATTACACAGAACACCAGAGTCGGAGTACACAAGATATTATTCCCACCAGGTTCTATACAACGGAGCCAACATAAACAGAATAGATATTTTTTTTGTTTAAGCTGATTCGGGGTCACATTTCAAGAGCGATGTCCTCAACTAACAGCTTAATTTTTGGGGCTTATTACCCCAATAACGAATATTTTGAGAGTGCGCGGTTAAGTGGCTACATCCCTCCCGAGGCATTCCTCTATTTAGACAGTCGAGGGCTGATACAGGATAGAATGGCGGTTCCGCTCATTTACCACGTCAGCCGCAAAACTGTAGAAAGGCGATTCCTGTATGGTCGAGACGTCATCGCTCAAGGTGGAGAAGAGCGCCTTCGGTTCAGTAGGACTGTGTCCGATCGGGACCGAAGTGATAGGGCGAAACAGGATAACCAGTTCTGGTGGCTTTCTGAACAGCATCATGATATTTAAAGTCAATTTAGATGGTATGTCTTAGCCGACTTACATATATTTATGGAAATTAGGGATAAGTTAGTTGTATATAGTTTTAATTATTTTTAGTCTAGCTTTAGGTAGTTTATAATAAAAATTTTAGAATATGAAATGATGCCGAGTTTTTTTTAAATATGTTTTCTTGGTAAAATAAAAAAAAATAAGTAGAATTATTTAAAGTTTTAAGGTCGAAAGACATTAGAATTAAGAGATATAGTTTAGCTTAGAGCGCCCGTAAAGGTCCAGTAAATTAGTTGTAAGTTATTTATAATTAGGATAGTTTTAAACATTTTTTTCTAGCTTTTTTTATAAGTTAAAAATAAATAAAAATGAATTTACAAGAAAAAAACGAGTTCTTAAATTATTTGCATAGGTTTTATGATTGCACGTTATATAGGTTTGTTGAAAAAAATCAGCAAATATATTACTTACTTCTATATCATAGAAAGAGGACTTATTATTATATTGCACATATGAAGGAAAGAAAATCTGAGGTTTTCCTTTTAGAGTTTATAAACTTCCAGAAGGTTTTAGGAAATTTTGAAATATTGCACTTTATTTGATTTATATGTAGTTGTTATATGTCGTACTTAATGAAGTTTTAAAAAGTTTCCGATAATAGGAGTATTGATTATAATGGACGTTTATTTCCATTTTTTTTTAATGTATTTTTAAGATTTCAAGTGAGTCTTAAGTCCTTAGAAAGCCACTGAACTGACGAAGAAATAGGTAAATTCTTTTTAACAGGGACACAATAATGTATACAGTTATTCAAAACAGCATAAAAGTTTTCAACATATATATTAATATTATTGGAATCAATAATACTAGACCAATTTACGTTGTCAAAAAACTGCTCCATTTTTTCCAAATTAATTTTTTTGAAATTGAAGTTCGATAGTATGGAGGCATTATTAACATTAGGTTTTTTATCAGCATATATGGGGATACAGCACAAAATCACGTTGTGGTGTGGAACTTTTAGTAGAGGCCATTCGTTTAAATCCAGGACATCACAGAAAACAGAACAGTCAGTAAATACAAGGCCGAGATGACGCAGAAATTCGTTTGGAAATCCATTAATTTGATTAAGTCCAGCCAACATTAATAAAATTTCTTTCAGTTACTAATTCCGCAGATTGTTGGGTTCGATATGCCGCTTTTTATTATTCCGTTTCTTAAGATCCTGCTATTAAAATCCTGCTTTTTATAGCCAAAGTTTTTCAAAATCCCGCGTTTTAAAATCCCGGCTCTTATAATCCCATTTTTTTAATCCTGTTTCTTGTCGCTTTCGGAATCAACACAAGGTGCAAAAAGTACGGAGAGTAAGGGGAGGCTGCCCCCTCTGCAACCCTCCTGCTTGATCTAATATAAGATTTGGGGTGGGGTCAAGTTTGGGTGTATGCAAAGCTTTTTGTGTAACATTTATCAAAATACAAAACAGGTTAAGTGGGATTAAACGGGATTTAAAAAAAAAAACGGGATTCTAAAAGATCGAGATTTTGAATAGGAGCAATTTTAAAACTCGGGATTTTGAAGAAGCGGTATTTTAGATGACTGGATTTTAAAACTTTTTTTCTGGATTTTCGGAAAGCGGGATTCCAATACGCTCCCTGAAGCAGATATAAAGATACCATTTAAGGTATAAAATATAAAAGATACCATTTGAAGTTAAGCGACTTTAAGTTACCGTGCATTGACCATTTTACTATGTATCCATATTGTTATACATCGGTTATTTTTATTCTATTTACTAGAACATTTAAATAAAGAATTTGAACTGACCGAATTACATGAAACAGCATGTGAAAGCTCGGAATTATACTTTTTGTTACCTCAACTTACTTACTTACTGGCAGCTAGTAATAAATAATTTCTTATATATTACGTTTGTTAGAGTACCAGGAGTAGAATAAGAGTAACTCTGAACAGCCAATCGAAAACGGATATTATTTTTCGTTAAACTAAATTATCACTAAACGTCCTTAAAATTATTTCTGGCAGAACTAGTGTCCAAAGAAGTGATTTTTGATAACATGTTGATACCATAGAACAATAACTCGGCCACTTATATACATATAAGTGTCAAAAATATAACAATTTTGTGCATAAACATTATATTTCAAGGACATGGTGCCCTAAATATAGATTACTTCTTTCAGGGCAGGAAACTAGTTATCTTCTAAAGCCACTTTCGATTTCTGGAAGGAAAATCAAGGAAAATCGATAACATCTTTCAGATTTCCGAAGAAGTAGTTCTACCAGTAGTGATTTTTATTGTAAAATAGGAAATATTACACCAAATATATACACGTCAGAATGACAGTTCAATTTGACGTATGCGATTGCCAGACTCATGTCAAATCTGGACTACAAATTGGATGACCCGTTTGACAATGTTTGTTTGCAATCAATTATTTATAAATAAAACAACTATTATAACTCATCCTTTAAAATATTTAATCAGATTGATTTGATTTTCCGGAACACCCTGCATTTCTTCGTATTAATCCCTGATTTCTATATTATAATGCTTAGCACCACATAAAGTTAGAGTTTGTTCCTTCCATTCACCCCTGAAATACCAAATTGTTTTATTTCACTGCTATATAGGTAAATATACTTTTCAACTTTGACAGCTACACATCATTGAGTTCAACTATTTTCTAAGAACAGTTAGAATAGCATGTGTCAATACTAATCAATGGAGATTCGATTTTTTGAAAGATTGCCTCTAGTCTGACATAAACATTAACTTTATTGCTAACTCAACAGACATATTTACATACGTATATTCGTATATGCATAAGGGCCGTTATTGTAATTTCATAAAAGACTTTTCCTCGTTATATGTATGTTTATGTGTTTGTCTCCCTATAGATTTATATGTAGGAAAAGTAAGTTCAAATTTGTTTTACGTTAAAAATAGAAACTACAAATCACAGCAAATTAGAGCACATTTTAGTTTGTTTTCTATGAGTTTGTCTGGTTATGAAAAGCGTGCATGTTGCTGTCATCAATCTTCTTCTAATGGAAATAATAAAAAAACTGTGAATAATGACAACTACAGTCGATGTTTGAATAACTATATCTTTCTTTATACAAATTTTCAATTTTAATGACTGCAACTAGTCAATTTATTATTATGCATTTGACATATTTGTGTAATTTCGAATGTATAGAAATGTATACAGTTATTTTCCTTTTAAATGTATATTTTTTTGTTCAGATAATATATTTAATTTTATTTAAAAAAAAAGAAATACTTGAAATGAAAAAAAAATTAAAGATAACGGTAGTACGCAATTAATTATTGCACTTTTTGTTAAAGCCAAAAGTCACTTCTATCAATCATCCTGTTTTTAAATTAAGTAATTTTTATGAAAAGTTTTTGAAGAAAACGATTATAATCGCTTTTATATTCCACTTTCTAAGAAAAAAGTACAATGGGGTGATTTCTTTTAAGCTGGGCTGCATTTCAGAACATATCCTAACCAAACTTTTCGAAACAAAAGTTTTCTTCATTCAAATTAAGCGCCATCTAACCGTCAGAATTTCAACAATTTTTATTCACTATTGACACATAACACCTGGTTATTTGCCTCCCGCGCCACCTAGAAGTCAGCGCGTAAGCTTGCAATTGGAGATATGAACGTGCAATATAATAAGAATGCATGTGAGTTTGTAAATCTAGAAGAATATACCTAGGTAGAATTATTTTAACGCTTTATTTTGCAGTTAAAAAATGCCATCATTATTGTTGTTGTTTTTAAAAATTAGCACATGTCGTCAGTCAAAATGATATCACGTGCGTAGTAAGGGAAGGGAGGTTAAGAGAGCGATTTTAATGAATTTGTAATTTCGGAAAATTTATAAGTAAAAGCACAATATGTCAAAATGAGGGAGATGGGCATTGCGTAAATATCTGTATACTATGAATGTAGTTTTTTAACCTTATACTATTTTAAGCTTAAATCATTAGAGTTTCAATTTCAATTTTTTTTTTCATATAAAATGTTGCTATAAGTTCCATTCATTTTTTCAAAAAAAAAAGTGCATTATTGCACAAAAAACTGTTTCAGTTCAGAGAAGAATTAATCTAGACCACCATACGAAAAACGCTTCCGGAAATTACGCCAGAATTTTTTTTGGAAAAAAGGCCAACAAATTCTTCATACAAAATTCTGGCCATTTTTCCTAGGAAAAAAGCCAAACTTTTGTGATAATGTTTCCCAACTTTCTGGCCCTAATTCCAAAAAATTTTTAGGAAATGGAAAAATCGCCAGAAAAAAAAGGTGGAAAAAAGGCTGAAAAAAATGTCCAGCTTGTGCAAAGTGTTTTTTTGGAATTAGGTTCACGGCGACGGAGTACAAAAGATCGGGGCATAAGGGAGGGCATGCTGTTCCCCTGCAACATTTTATGGCCTTTTTTCCAAAACGTTATTTGGAAATTAGGCCAGAATATACAAATTTTCTGGCTTAGTTTCCATTTTGATTTCAGGCTGTTTTTCCACACATATCTGGCATAATTTCCAATATTTCTGGCTTATTTTCCAAATTAAATCTTGCTCTTTTTTCTAATCTTGAGCCAGAAAAAATTCTGGCGATTTTTGAAAAATACTTAGATTAACGAAATATTCATAGCTCAATTTTACATCAAAACAAAAGTTAAGGTAATTAATTTTGAATTTTACGATCTTGAAAACGCGAGTTTTTAGTTCTCTGTGGAAAGATATTTACTCCTACAACCACTTTTTAATATCCTGCTAAGGGTATGGTATATGTCAAACAAATTGAGAGGTAACTGTACTACAAATTTATCGAAGCTACCTATCCTTAATTTCTTATGTCGTTTTCGACTGGAATCAAAAAAGATTAGAATACTCCGAAAATCTAATCGAAAACGACATTAATTTTATTAAAACTTTGTATTTGTTACCACTTTGGGGGTGGCCGTGGCGTGATAGTTGTGTGCTCGCCTGTCAACCTCTTGGTCGCAGGTTCGATTCCTGCCGTTGTCTATGTGTCTCATATTTCATGGGCGGCAATGGCGCAGTGGATAAAGTGCTTGATTGTTAACTAGGACGTGTGGGTTCCATTCCCACGCTAGGCGCATTCTTTTCTATACCTCCAATTTTAATTGGATGCCGGCCATGGATTAAAATGAGACAGTCCATACCTGGTTCTCAAATCCACTCTGCCAAACTAGTGTCGTGCAATTCAGGTTGCATTTAAAAGATCTACGGTTTTACAGGCTTATAGGTAAATAAAAAAAAAAAAAAAAACAATTCTCAAAATTGTTATAAAATGAGTTGCAGATTTACTCATTACATGCTGTTCAGGCATAACACTAACAACATGTGATTGAGTTAACTAGTATACTCATAAATATGACAACGAAACAAATAAAATAATGCGAATTATAAGAGATATAAATAATTAAGACACGGTAATTTTCTCCGCATTAGTTCAGCCGCCATCCCTGGAGACAAATCTGAGACAACAACCGGCTCTAGTTTCAGAACATCGCGCCACACATCTTTCCTATACTTCTTTCTCTTCTTTCACCGGATTCCGCACTGTGTTAAAAATATATAAATGGTATTCATAATCCCCCAAAATTATTAAAAAAAACTCCTTATAGCAAAGCAACTGAGATCTCATTTTTCTGAAATATTTAAATGTAAAAAAAATTCAAAATAGTTATTGCTTTTTCACTTTGTTTGCACTGGAAGTGCATTGAATCCGGAAAATTTCTAGTAATGGAACATGGACTGCACTCCGAAATAGATTGCAACCCAAACTAAATCTCAATAAAATTACAGCCAAATTCTCATGTAAAACTATATTCACCCTTCCCAATCAATTCCGATTTAATATTTCGAGAATCAATTACGTTCCTAAAATTCGAATAAGGGTCTATCCATAATTTATTTCTATTTTTCAATACATTAGGAAATAAATTACATTGAATGTTGGACAGCTAATACAATGAACTAGTTGAAAATGAGAGCAATTATTTGTTTCCGGTCTTTTAAGTTTATGGAAAATTGTTTTAGTCTATGGAAAATGGAATTATGTGCACGTAATTATCAACGAATTAATGTTCCCCAGTGCGCAACTCTCACTTTTGTGTTCGAAAAAAAAAACAAATATGTGTCATATTGGGCGTACATAATATGTGCAGTTATAACTACTTACAATAATTCAGTTAAGAGCGCAAATAGCCCAATATCATATTACTGGTATATTAGTGCCAATTATTGTCAGCTAATTAAATCAAAACAAAGTTAAACACTTAATAATAACACCTCACTTAAACAAGGCCTATTTATAATGACACTATTTGGTTGTCGTTTGCCTTTATTGAATACAAAAATTTTAGCTTAAAATATTAAACGTTCTAGTTTTTGTTCATAAAATAGGAATGTGTTAAACTCATTTCCTTGCATTATGGGTGTACGTTGTTAAATTTCCTCTTTCACAAGGGCTTCCCAATGGGGGCGTATAGATTCATGGCAGACATATATTTTTTGATTTGTGGTCAAATTGTTTCTAGTTTTATTTTTCAAATACTACAGACACATTATAGAAACTTGGAGTTTTCTCCAACTGGGGTCTGCGGCATTCTTCCTCTCTCTCCTAAAATGACGACGGCATTTCCATCAAAATCAACGAAGAATATAAGAGGTTAGCACAAAAATTGTATCATTTGGACGTGCTTCTCTATCTATAACTTGCAACGTTGAATCAGTGATTGAATAATAAACAACAGATTGGCAGACAGTAAAATGAACATATCCGATACAGTCTGTTAAAATAGACCCATCCATTTGGAAGACCCTTTATTAATCGAGCTAGTTAGTTGTGATGGCAAGGCACAAGAACAGTCAAATATATAATATATACATATAAATAAAAGTGGATGTTGTTCACATGTGAACTCATAGCTCGAGCAAGGATTGTTTGATTTTCACGATCTTAGCATGAATCAATGGAAACAAGATTACGACACTTCTTTGCTTCTTATTTTATTGACGGCACCAGATATCCAGTCTGTCAGTCTGTCAGTCTGTCAGTCTGTCAGTCTGTCAGTCTGTCAGTCTGTCAGTCTGTCAGTCTGTCAGTCTGTCAGTCTGTCAGTCTGTCAGTCTGTCAGTCTGTCAGTCTGTCAGTCTGTCAGTCTGTCAGTCTGTCAGTCTGTCAGTCTGTCAGTCTGTCAGTCTGTCAGTCTGTCAGTCTGTCAGTATGTCAGTCTGTCAGTCTGTCAGTCTGTCAGTCTGTCAGTCTGTCAGTCTGTCAGTCTGTCAGTCTGTCAGTATGTCAGTCTGTCAGTCTGTCAGTCTGTCAGTCTGTCAGTCTGTCAGTCTGTCAGTCTGTCAGTCTGTCAGTCTGTCAGTCTGTCAGTCTGTCAGTCTGTCAGTCTGTCAGTCTGTCAGTCTGTCAGTCTGTCAGTCTGTCAGTCTGTCAGTCTGTCAGTCTGTCAGTCTGTCAGTCTGTCAGTCTGTCAGTCTGTCAGTCTGTCAGTCTGTCAGTCTGTCAGTCTGTCAGTCTGTCAGTCTGTCAGTCTGTCAGTCTGTCAGTCTGTCAGTCTGTCAGTCTGTCAGTCTGTCAGTCTGTCAGTCTGTCAGTCTGTCAGTCTGTCAGTCTGTCAGTCTGTCAGTCTGTCAGTCTGTCAGTCTGTCAGTCTGTCAGTCTGTCAGTCTGTCAGTCTGTCAGTCTGTCAGTCTGTCAGTCTGTCAGTCTGTCAGTCTGTCAGTCTGTCAGTCTGTCAGTCTGTCAGTCTGTCAGTCTGTCAGTCTGTCAGTCTGTCAGTCTGTCAGTCTGTCAGTCTGTCAGTCTGTCAGTCTGTCAGTCTGTCAGTATGTCAGTATGTCAGTCTGTCAGTCTGTCAGTCTGTCAGTCTGTCAGTCTGTCAGTCTGTCAGTCTGTCAGTCTGTCAGTCTGTCAGTCTGTCAGTCTGTCAGTCTGTCAGTCTGTCAGTCTGTCAGTCTGTCAGTCTGTCAGTCTGTCAGTCTGTCAGTCTGTCAGTCTGTCAGTCTGTCAGTCTGTCAGTCTGTCAGTCTGTCAGTCTGTCAGTCTGTCAGTCTGTCAGTCTGTCAGTCTGTCAGTCTGTCAGTCTGTCAGTCTGTCAGTCTGTCAGTCTGTCAGTCTGTCAGTCTGTCAGTCTGTCAGTCTGTCAGTCTGTCAGTCTGTCAGTCTGTCAGTCTGTCAGTCTGTCAGTCTGTCAGTCTGTCAGTCTGTCAGTCTGTCAGTCTGTCAGTCTGTCAGTCTGTCAGTCTGTCAGTCTGTCAGTCTGTCAGTCTGTCAGTCTGTCAGTCTGTCAGTCTGTCAGTCTGTCAGTCTATCAGTCTGTCAGTCTGTCAGTCTGTCAGTCTGTCAGTCTGTCAGTCTGTCAGTCTGTCAGTCTGTCAGTCTGTCAGTCTGTCAGTCTGTCAGTCTGTCAGTCTGTCAGTCTGTCAGTCTGTCAGTCTGTCAGTCTGTCAGTCTGTCAGTCTGTCAGTCTGTCAGTCTGTCAGTCTGTCAGTCTGTCAGTCTGTCAGTCTGTCAGTCTGTCAGTCTGTCAGCACAGCACGGGTAGCACAGAAGCTTACAAGTTGGTGGATTGGATAGTTTCTGATGTCCCTGAAGTCCTTGTTCTTAGGAAGCAATAGCATCTGTCGTTCACGATGCAAACAGCAACCCAGTAATCGCCGTTTGAGAACTAGAACTGGCGGACCAGGGATTTTAAAACAACAAATTATGTTGATCTTGACTCTCTTCAACTAATGACAAGATCGCAGAAGAATAGTTCTTAATAATTTTCTAATTATTTTATATAAACAAATTATTTACGGCCAAGAACACTCACGAAATCGCACCCACTTTTGTTAGTCTTTATAATACAATCACAGTTTAATTCTTCTCGTAAAATTGTTTTAATTAAATGAAGGTTTCAGCTTTTTCTTCCACAAAAATATTCATATTTTTATTCTTTGAATTGCTTGTAATAATAATTTGCAATCAACAATTCTCAAATCACATACATTTTATGACAGTTTCTGTCACCAAGTGTATGTATCCTAGTTCCACGGTTTGTCGCCAGAGTACTGCCTTCAGTTCTCAATTGCGGTCAGATAAATTAAAATTTTATTAATTTTTTTCACAATTATCATTATGTTTAAAGTAATTGTGAACGATTGTTCTCAATTTGTCAAATGAGATTGAATGTGATTTTCATGAATTTTGTTTAATTTATATATCGCAAAATTACATTGTGAAAAGTGAGATTAACCAATTGCTTATGATTTCATTCCCGTTGCAATCGAATTTGTGAATCAGTGGACATTTTACTGATTCTTTTTAGCTAAATAAAAGCAAATAATATTTGGAATGATAGTTGATTTGATATTCGTTATGATTGATGAAAACACAGCACCAACTTTTTCACAGATTTTTTTTAAATTCCTTTTCTGTTTCGAACTGTCCTCCACTCATTAAAATTGAATGTGGGCAGTGCAACCAGATTTTGTAATGGAACGCGATCGATTGTGAAGAGTATCAAATTAAATGTTTATTTAAGCAGTGATTTGAGGGAAAATTATAGATGGCCTCCGCGGATTCCGGTTTGAGTACAATATATCGACGCAGCGTTTATTATAACAGTTGCATAATTTTAGTGGAGAAATGCAACTAACTATTTCGCTAGGATATTGCTTATAAAAATTGCGACAACATAATGAGAGACATATAACACTTCGATGGTGTTCTAGAGATGACAATGTTTCTATTATAGTTCTATCAACTATCATTTTTAGAGCTCTATTTTGAATTCTATCTAAGAGATTCGAATGAGTTTTGGGACATCCAGCCCAAATATTAGAGTTATACTCGAACTTTGGACGAAAGAAGGCTTTATAGATTACAGCCAGCTCAGAAGGGT
Organism: Philhelius pedissequus; assembly: GCA_910595825.1. NCBI lineage: Eukaryota > Metazoa > Arthropoda > Insecta > Diptera > Syrphidae > Philhelius > Philhelius pedissequus. Next base: position 9,210,276 of record OU343161.1, on the reverse strand, counting down.
TTCAAGATTTTCTTGCATCTTCGAAGAAAGCCCAAATACTTTGCAACATTTTTGGTGACATCGAATATGTGATCTATAATGAAGATACCAAGGACTAAAAGATTATCGGTTTTTTCAATGCAAGTTCTGCTCATGGATAACGGCATGGGGGATAGGTTCTGCTTTAATAAAAGAAGACAGCACTGAGTTTTTGAAGCATTAAATTCTTTGCGGATTTTTATTCTCCCATTGTAAAATGCTGTCGACATCAGAATTTAATGAGCGTATCATACGCTGCTGTTGCAGTTCCATATCCGAAGGACAAGGGTGTGAATCTGAAAACGAATATGGAAACCTGAGAGCACTATCATCAGCAATACAATTTAGTGGATTAGAAGTTCCAGACAAGAGGTCATTAATGAAAATGAGATAAAGGGACGGAGACAAAACGGAGCCCTGGGGAACACCAGTATTTATTTTCTGAATATCAGACTTGAAACCGTCCAATACAACTTGTATTGAGAGGTCCGAAAGGTAATTTCTAATCCAACGTAGAAGAGATTCATCGATACCAAATGCACGCGATAAGATAGCTTGATGCTAAGCTCTAGCAAATGCTTTTGAAATATCAAGCACAATTGCGTAATAGTATTGCTTTCTCCAAAACGATGTAAAGATTTGTGCCATTGTTCGGTGAGATACATCATCGGATCACCAGTGGATCTATTACTCTCTTCAAGATATTTCTTAAGTTAATAATAAATCCGTGTTTCCATGACCTTGGAAAGGAGGGACGTAAGTGCAATTGGACAGTAATTAAAAGGTGAAGAAGTTTCGCCTTTTTTAGGAACAAGGTGGACAAATGTTGTTTTCCATCCACTCGTAAAGAGACCAGTATAGAGTAATATAGATGGAAAAGCTTACGCAGTGGTTTTTTTTAGCGTTGAAAAACACCTTTTCAGAACGATGAGAGGGATACAAACCGGGCCAGCCGATTTGCGTATAAAAAGGTCTCTAAGGACTCTATCAACTGCACGAGCGTGAAAGAAGATTTGTCCCATAAAATCATTTACGCCCTCAAGTACTATAGGAGTCATTACATTTTCTGATAGCGTCGAATTAACAGCGAACTGCGTTGGAAGCAAATTGGCTTTTTCATGTGAGCTGAGAGTACAAAAGTGGTGTTAATTTAGATAAGCATTGGAACGGAAGTGAAGTTATATTCCGAATGTTTTTATTAACAAATGTTGGTCGTGCAAAAATTTGGTTCTCTGAATGTGAACGTACAAGTCTTTCTATTGTTAAAACTTATTCCTGTTTTCTTCCGTGGGGTTCGCTTTATAATTCCGTAAACTTACTTCTCTAACCCTAATAACCTCTTTACAGATCAAATCAAACCCTGCATAGATTTCTCCATATTTGGGATTCTCATTCCATAAAGAATTAAATTTGTTATAAAATCTGCAGTGGAGTCTATGTCACTACCGCAGAACCATACTGATAAGTTAAAGTTCCTGAAGAAAAGATTTGGACCGTCCCAGTCAACTTTCTTATAGAGCCAAACTGTTAACTTAGGTGATTAATCTTTAATTGAGCCTGATGTGCCCAGAAGCGATAATACACAATTACAGTGTATTTAACAGGGTCAGGGGTAAGAAACATGTTTAGAGTGTTGGCGGCTTGACCCAAAACGTCAGCTATTCGAGTTGGCTCGCCAACATGCTAAGTCAGTTGGTTTAACTCAGCAAAGACCTCAACATACCTTCTTTCGGGTGTTGTCTGGCTCGAAAAGCGTAGCTAGAATTGTGTACATTGATATCGCCGGAATTAGGATTTCAGTATGGGGATAATGGTAAGCAAATTTGGGTTCCGATATTTGAAACATGTATGGTTACCGAGAATTTTAACCACATGAAATTAAAATTAGTATTTTTTTATTATTTTTTTATTATTTGGTACTTTATTAATTCATTTATAAAATTTACAATTGTATTTGTTTAATACTAAGTACATTTAAGCATGGCTTAGCCATCTGCCGAGAAATGACAACAAATATAACAGTTATTCAAAGTTATACAAAATTTAAATTTTAAAGGTATATTTACAAATATTTAAATATGAAAATGTGGATTTGTTATTTATTTTAGAAATTTTCATTAATAATATTTGTTCTATAGTTGAGAGCTGTGTAGTAATATGAAGCAAGTTTTACCCAATTTTCACTGCCGTTGAGGATACGTTTTACATCTTCAATATTCATCAGATTGACTCCATAATGGTATCGCCTTATTTCTTTCAGGATGGGGCAGGAACCAAGAAAGTGCATCACGTCTTCGTTTTCCCTTGTGTTGCAGAGGTGGCAGATTGATGAACTATCTTCGCGATGGGGCATGTAATTTAACTTGATTAGTTCTCCTCTCACTCGAATTACCATAGAAATTTGTGCAGTACTGAGGCCAAGATTCAAATAATTAATCTGTTGATGTTTGAGTTGCAGATACAAAAAACGTGATGAATTTTCAGCTTCTGTTATGCTTTCCATTTTCATTGCCTGTTTCACATCAAGAACGAATTCTTGGGTTCTGTCTTTCCATTCTGGGATATTATTTTCTGTTAGGTCCAGCAGAATGTTGTATTTGGCTGCGGTATTTGTCCAGTCCTTGTAGAACATTGTTTTCGTTCTAAGTGCTTTCTTGACGAGAACCTTCGTAAGTCGTGAATCGTCTTCCTCGTTAAGAATTTTGGTCACATAGTTCATGCTAAGTTGTAGTGTGAAAACATAAAGAGGTGACATTCCACTTTCAAGTAGCAGCATATAATTAGGAGTGGTTGATGGTAGCCGTAAGAGTCTTTTCAAAAAGAAACGCAACAGCTTTTCTACATCTTCGTAGTATTTGCCACCCCAAACTTGCCCGCCATAGCACATTATGGAGCGCATAACAGCTTCGAAAATTTTTATTTTGGATGGTAATCCAACTCTAGAGTTAGACATTAGATTTTTCCAAGTTGTATTAATGGCTTTCTTCGAATCAGCAAGTTTCATTTCAAAATGTTTTTTGAAGGAAAGGTCGTGATTTATCGTCACTCCTAGGTACTTGTACGATTTAACAACTTCCAGATGCTCTCCAACATATTCCCATTTTTCGTATCCAGCTAATCGGCCTCTCCCTTTTCTTAATACCATGACTTTAGACTTCACTGTGTTGATTTCTAGACAGTTGCACTTGCAGTAGTTTTCTAATTTGTTTATCATAAGCTGTAGAGAACTATGTGATTCTGATAAGATTACCAGGTCGTCCGCAAAAAGCAATGTGGTGATTTTGATACCTTCAACTATGACTCCTGCTGGCAGGCACTCTGAGATATCATCCAAAAACAGTGAGAAAATTAGCGGACTTAGCAAACACCCCTGTATTACACCTATTTCAATTCCGAACCAGTCTGGTAGCTGGTTTCCACTCCATATTGCCGATTTGTTCGCACTGTATAGATTAGTCGATACACCAATTTGGAAAAGTTTGTAGAAAAGACAGTTTCTGTTGATCGTATCAAATGCCGCACGAAAGTCGATGAAAAAAGCATATAATTTTTTTCCTTTATTAATGTAGGTTTGCGCTATACTTGTTAGATTAAATATCTGATCTACAGTAGAATAGCCTTCCCTAAATCCCGCCTGAAACTGGCTTAACTTTCTATTTTCTTTGACCCATTTTGTTAGGCGTGCGTTCAATAAGCCAGTAAAAATGTTTGCTATAGTGTTCATAAAAGATATTCCTCTAAAGTTCGCCGCATTATTAGGATCACCTTTCTTGAATATTGGGAAGATTATTGACTTCTGGAACTCCTCTGGTACCTTTGCTTCTTTGTATATATAATTTAAGGATTTAAGTACTTTTTCAAGAAAATTGACTGTAGCATTTTGGAAGAACTCATAATGGATTCGATCTTCACCTGGTGCTTTATTTTGTTTTGCTTTTCGCAACACATCAAAAAGCTCTTCGATGCTGAATGGTGTGTCCTAAATTTCATCAAACACTTGTGGTACTGCATACATATATGTAACTTGTGGTCCCTCAGGCTTTAGCATTGTTCGGAAATGGTTCTTTAGAGTGCCAATTTCAACTCGGGTGCCAACTTTGAATGCGTTTCCGTTGAGTTTTCTGGCAATGGTCCAAAAATGCTTGGTACTAGAAACCTCGGCTATTTCACTCGCCATTCCATTAAAAAATATGTTTTTCTTAGATTCGCAAATTGATTTGTAGTTAAAATTCGCTTCAATATACATTTGTTTCGATGTTTCTGTGTTCAGTTCTCTAAACAAGTTGAGAAATTCAAGCGATTTTTTCCTAGCTTTGGAGCATTCTTCATCAAACCAAGGTTGATTTCTAAATAGTTTGTTGTTGCTTGTATTTGATGCAGTTATATGCTAAATTATGCTCGTCAGAAAGCTAGGGTATAAGAAAGCATGGTCCCACTCAATTTCCAGCATTGTGACGTATTCATATAGATAGCGATGATACTCATAGACCCAGTTATCTTTCCAAATAAGTTTTGGTAGTAGCGAAAGATTTTTCGTAAGAGGATACGAGTAGTTTGTTTCTGTTCCACATTTAATAGATATAGGCAGGTGATCTGAGAAAATTTGAGTTGCTACTTCCATGTCCTTTATCAACTGGTGCCAATTTCCATTTATAAACGCATAATCAATTACGGAGCATCCATTTCCATTGACAAACGCTGGATGTTCTACCGTTTAAAAGACATAAGTTAAAATTAGTATTTGGGCACAAACCATATTGTGGTTGGAGTTGGTGTTTAACATCATTTCTTTTTATTGACCGTCTAATTGAAGTTTAACAAATGTTTAAAAATTATTTAAAGTATTATGTCCTCTTTTTTACAGTATATAGACATCCACTACTGAGATTTCAGAATTGATTATTCGCCCTTAATCTAATTTATGAAAATGTCATACTCTACTGTTTGTTCACCATTCATTACAGTAATGCCATCATTTGTTGTAAGATTTCAATAATCAATCAATACTAATCAATGTAATGGTGTAACTATGCAAAAAGATAAATTGAAAAATAAAATTTCCAATTTCAGTAAAAGAACAAAAAATCTGCAAAAAATAAATTGATTTCATTCCAAATTTACAAAAAAAAAGTGATGACAGTTAAACAGCAGTCTTATGTAACTCAATATGCAATATACGAGAATGAGCTGTCCAAAGTCATTATTTCTCAAAACTGCGAGATTGAAAATACTCGTACACATCATTCTCTTAAAACAAACACGTTTTTCATTGAAGATAAATTTTATTTTCCCATCAATCAATTACAGAATTAATTCATTCACTTTCAGCGCTACAAATGTAGGACACAGGTGCCAAAAAAAATCATGTTGACAGACTCCATTTAAGTATGCCCAGAGTTTACTGTTTATTGTTTTTTTTTGTTTTACTTGATTTATACTGGAAGAAGGACACTTGAAATCTGAGTTGATTTACAAGCATGGTTACCGTATGGGCTAAGGCGGAAACAAAATTTCATAATTTAATGCTTTAAGATTGAAAAGATTACAAGATTAAAAGATTACAATTTCGCTGATCACAGAGCTTATTCCGGTTTTAGTTAAATTATTTTGAGTCTTACAAGCCTGAAAATCGGTATTTCTAAAAAAGAAAGTATTTATAAACTGGACAAGAAAAGGAAAAGTTGTTTGTGTCCACAATGTATGGAGTACGAAAATAGCAAATCGCTTGATCTGCAATCATCTTTTAATCTCTTTGCTGAATTTTTTCAGATAAGCTACAATTCTGACTCGATTTCAGACACTGTCAGTCTTTTTCAGAGTTATCTCCAATAGCCGATTTTGCCCTTACTCAGTTTTCTAAAGATGATATATTAGAAGGATTGAATGATTTAGATATATCTGAGAAAGCTGGTTATGATTCTGTTCCTCCTATTTTTTTGAAGGAGTCCTCCTTTTCACTTTGCACATCTTCAACACTTCTATTCAATAAATCAATCGTTTCTGGTTATTTTGTTAGTCGAAATCTTTTATAGATCCTATCTATAACAGTAGGTTAAGGCATCTATTTAAACAATTATTGGCCGATTTCAAAGTTGTTTGCCGTGCCAAAACATTTTGAAAAATTGATCACTCACTAGCTCCAGAATTCTCTTTCCTCTAAACAACATGGTTTTGTAAAGGGTCGATCGACTAATACAAACCTTTGTCTATTTTCAAATTTTTGTATCAATAAAATTGAAAAAGTAAACACAAATAGATGTTTTGTACACCGATTTTGTTAAAGCATTTGGTAGAGTACACCATGGTATTCTCCTTCGAAAATTGAAAAAGTTAGGTTTCAATGACAATCAAATGGTTGAATTCATATCTATCTGACAGAAAACAAGTAGTGCAAGTCGATGAATATTACTCTAATTTCATAGATGTTTTATCAGGTCTACCACAAGGTAGATATTTGGGCCCCTTACTGTTTATTATTTTAATTAATGATTTGCCAACCATCCTTAAATAGTGTCGTTGTTTAATGTATGGGGATGACGTTTAAATTTGTTTGATGTATCGGGCTTACTTGATTGCTTAAATTTACAGTGAGAAATGCAATTTTTTTTTAGATTGGTCTGATTATAATCACCTGGAGTTAAATTTTTCGAAATGCAAAGTATTTAGTGCAACAAGGTCGACGTCGTTAATCACATTTAATTAAAAGTTTAGGGATGAAAAACTTTTACGAGTAGAGGTTGACAAAGATCTAAGAATATTTTTTTACTCAAAATTCAGCTTCAAAGCCCATATTGACTTTGTAGTCTCAAAAGGTAACTCAATTTTAGGTTTTTTAAAATGCAACTCGACAATTTTCAAGGTTGTTTATACTCTTACGACTTTGTTTATGTATATATTGTTCAGTTGTTTGGTTTCCTTCTTATGATAATAGTATCTCAAAGATTGAAAGGATACAACAAAAATTTACTCGGTTTGCCTTAAGGAAACCAAATTGACCCGGTGGTTTGCCAGATTTCAACTCTAGGTGTAATCTAATAAATTTAAAGACACTCGAATGCCGTTGGAAATCTCAAAGCATTTTGTTTATAAAGGACATTTTTGACAATCGTGTCAATTTTAGCGAATTGCTTTCATTTATTTCCTTGTATGGTCCGAAAAGACGGTTAAGAAACCGGAATGATTTATTTTATGTTTCCACACATAGATATAATTATGGGTCTAATGAGCCTATAACGCATTCTTCAAGGCTATATAACAGGAGTGGCCAAGCTTTACTCCAAGAAGAGCCGAATTCTAATAATCTGTCGTGACGGGAGCCAACATAAAAATAAACTATCAAAAACAGCAGTTGGTATGGAATTTTTATTTTTTTGAATACCTCTTCAAACATATACATACGTACATATATGTATTCAAATTAAGCTATTGTTTGCTGGTAGATGGCATGTGTGTTTGTAACTTAGCCGAGCATTTTATGAAATTGGGTTCATAGTTAGTAAGTACGGTGCGAATTAATTCCGTTAAATGCTCATTTGTAATCAAATGCACGATGTCGAAGGTCTTCTCCAAATCAATTAGACAGCAACGCGTACAATGTTTTTTAGATTTGTTTCATTGGATATCAGAAAACAGGGGTGCCAGCACGTAAATTGATACAATCGAGTTTACTCGATACAATCGAGCACTGTCAGCATCTAATTTGTTTCAATCGATTTCGCTCGATTGTATCGTCAGAATTGGCAGCACACAAATTTCAAACAGACGTTTGAAACAAAAGTTTTTAGTCGATAGAATTTGGTTAGCGTCGTCGGGAGTATTTCCATAAAACAAAGATGGAACCCAACCAAAACATGTCCATTAACAAAAAGTAGTTGGAGACAATAAATAGATTTATGGGTACTCATCATGACTTGGCCAGAGCAACCTCCGGAGGAAGGACAACAAGCGGTTTCCTCTGGGAAAATTGAAAAATTTTTTTATAATACAATTCTATATACTACTGAAATTACTCAGCCAAGTAGAAGACTTAGCAGTAACAAAAATTACGTATTGGTAAGACGCTCACTAACCAACTGATGAGTCCAAGTGAGATCGCCGGGATGAAACGCAAATTTTGTGGACTGAAGGCCGTTTAAAGCTATTTTGAATCAAACACAGAAAGGTCCTCCGCAAAAAAATCGTAAGAATTGGGTAATATTTCGTTGATATGAGAAATGAGAGTATATTTTTTAAACCGTTTTTATTTTTTTACTTGGAGTGATTTTAAATACATATAATAGTGAAATTTAAGCTGAGAACCAATCAGCTTAACTTAAAGGCATGGGTGGAGGCCCTTACATTCAAAAAAATATGAACGCTATAAAATAAACAAAAGCCTTTGAAATGGTCTCTACTGTTGTTTCTGTCATACCTAATAACACATTTGTTCCAACATTGGTCTGATAACTCCCATTGGCTAACAGAATCAATGTTCCACAAAGCTGTAAATATGGGGGAATCGAAGTGCTTCTTACGCTTCTTAGGATTTGAAAGGTGTTGAATATCCATCGGAAACATTCTTTACTTATTCTTGACAAAAGTAAAAAAAAAAAAAAGTTTAATATTTTGTCGATGGTTTTTTTCTTAATATTTACTCATTTTCACACAACACTAATTGGTTGCTATTATCTATTCAATATTTTCTTTTGACTTTGGCATTAGAAGCTTCGTCGTCTTCATTTTCCGAATCAAAAATATGCGGATTTTAAAATTGAGAAAATAATTAAAAATTAAAATTTAATACTATTTGACATTTCAAATTCTAGTTCAGAATAATTTTTTTTAATACAAGTCAAAATGAAACTCATTTCAAGTTACGTGCTGCCAAAAACTATTTGTTTCGAGTTCAACGACGATGGTCAATCCTCGATTGTATCAAATTACGTGCTGCCACCCCAGTTTAGACTGGGCATGAATTGTTTCTTTTCTTTAATGAATCGAAGAAGAGCTGGAGCTCAGTCTTCGAAATTAATAGGGAACTAGGCCCATTTGCTCGGGAATTATGGCATTTGCCAAATCTTAATTATTAAACCCGGTAAAACCAAGGTTCTCAGATCGCCATTGCGTTATATCGTTCCGCAGCCAGATGTGATGAAGCAAAACACTGTGCTCAAGGTCATGATTCGGGCGAATGCTAGCATTCACCTTATACACTTTCTGGAAAGCAGCCCCCACAGCATCTACTTTCTCCTGCGGATCTTTGAATATATAAAGGGCATCGTCCAATAAGGCGTCCTCTGTACCTATGCCTGCTGTCAGAAGTACTTTTCTGTTCTCTGTCGTGCTCTAGAGCTTAAGACACGGAAGACCGTTTTGATCTTTTCTCCTAATTATCTTATTAATTTTTAGGAACATAATCGGGTAAACGGACCGAATTTTAGTGTCCCAATATAAATTAATGGACAACCTATAGTTTTGTTTCATAAGTTGGTTGATGTTTTTGATCGACGACATGAGTCTCCATATCTCGTGTGCCAGTAAACCGTCTGTACAAGCGTTTTAGTCTTGTCAGTAGTCCACTTTTTTGACTCTGTGGAACAGGTCGGTTGCGTTATGTTGTCTGTATTTCGGCTTTGTCCTGTTCATTGTTCGTTCAATTGTTTAGTCCATTTTTTCTAAGTGTATGTCCATTTCTATTAAGTATGTCCCAGTAGGAAATTTCAAAAAATTCATGCATGAATCACCAACTTTTTCATCAATGAGTGGAAGCTAAGCCCCCTGAATTCGGTATGAAAACATCTATGAATTTAACATGGGTCTGCCATAGGCGTTCACCAAGTGATTTTCGGAGTGAATATTTAACAGTGAAATCACGAAGTAGTTTATTCATAAGCGAATTATATGTTATGAAAAATGGCATGAACGGTAAGCTGTGAAATCACTAGTTGACTTAGAGTTGCTTATTCAGCAGGTGAAATATGGCATGAATTCATTCCATTAATTCACTCTGTTAATGTAACTCGTTAATTCGCATATGAATTTTATATGATGAAAAATGCCACGAATGTTCAATTATGAAATCACTATGTAAAGCCCGTATGAAACCTACTTCTTTTTTTCCTCATTTTGTATGCATTAAATAACATGAAAGTGTCAGTTTTCTGTGAAAGAGGAAATATGTTGTTTTAAGGAAACAGAAATATTGTATATATATGTTATACCCACAACCGTAATTTTATTAATTTATTTCGACGATAAAAACATTCAATTAAGAAAAAAAAATACGTTTAGCTAATAATAACTAAAATTTAGTCTTGATAAAATCTTGGTGCGAAAGTAAACATTATCAATAATTGATTCTTTTAATTTTGATCTGATGTCTGTCTTAGCAATTCATTTTGTTAATTCTGCTGAGTAGGTTTTGCACTTTCAGTCGACAGTATTGCGTATTGAGTATAATGCGCTTAATTGGTTGAGGACATCGGTCTTGCAATGTGACCCCGAATCAGCTTAAACCAAAAATTATTTATTCTGTTTATGTTGGCTCCGTTGTATAGGAACCTGGTTAGAATAATATCGTTTGTACTCCGATTCTGGTTTTCTGTGTAATCCAAGGCAACGTCTAAGACATTGCCTCTCAAACACCCGAATCTTTTCCATTTGAGATGGGGCAACGTTGAACCACACCGGGCATCCATAGGCAATCCTCGGCCTGATGAGGGCCATGTAGCAAATCACCTTCACCCTGCTGTCAAGACGGCTGCTATAAAACAGTCGTTTTGTCAAGGCAAAGGCTCCCCTAGCCCTGGCCAAAGCACCATCTATATGTCTGTCGAAATACAGGTACTGATCCAACCAGATGCCAAGGTACTTTACTACACTTTTACTCGCCAGTGGATGTCCATGTGGCCCTACGATCACCAGCTTGCGCCAGTTCTTTCTCGTATCCCTTTAGGCGCTAGACAATGGAGTCCTAAACAGAATAGTTTCTGATTTCTGGAAGTTGATTTTCAACTTAAAGTCATCACAATATCGCTGAATCTTGTCGAAGTCACTCTGCAAGAGGCTTTTGATGACCTCAACTGTATTAGCTGTTCTGTACGCAATTAGATCATCGGCGTACGCAATTGCCTGAGTTAGACTACCTAACAGATTGCTGGTGTAAATGCTGAATAGAATCGGCGAGTTAAGCGCTCCCTGCTGAAGACCATTATTAATATTAAAAATTTCGCTAGAAGTTACATTGCCACTCTTGACAACAAACTTTCTACCAATAAGCATGTCATAAAGCATATACAATAGCGGTTTACTTATTCCAAGTCTGGTTATCTTTAGATAGAGACCTTCTAACCATACAGTGTCGAAGGCCTTCCCCAAATGAACCAGACAGGCACCCGTACACTGCTTTTTAGTTTTGTTCCATTGGATATCAGAAACTAGTTTAGACGCGGCATGTATTGTGTCATGTCCCGCATTAAAACCGAACTGATTATCCGGGATAATATTTTTGTCCTCCGCCCAATTTTTTATGATTTTATGAGTTTATGATTTTGTAACTGTAAATATAGTGAATTGTAAGCATTCAATTCATTTGAATTAAGTTAACTGATGAAAAAATGCGCAACCGTTTTCTTATGAAATCATAACATACTACTCATCGATGGGAATAGTCGATGAATCAATTGATGAATTCACCAAAAAAAAATCATTGATGTGAAAATTTCCTACTGGGGTACAGCACAGGCACATACTACTCCAGCTCCATAAGCTCGTTCGGAAGTTTTATTACGGCGGCTGTAGGTATTATATACTTTGATTGTTTCGTATTGTTTATTTACCGTATTATATTTGTATTGAACAGATTTCACATAAGACCGAAAACCTCAAGTGAATCCAAACACAACTGTATAAAATTACGGAAATTATCCCACTTGTAGACATTTTCGATTAAAAGCACAAAATATACACAAATATAATAATTGATTTTATTAAATCATATTATATTAAGCAATATACATATGTATTACCTTCAATTTTTTAACAATTTGAATAAATTATTAAATATATATTGTTATATTATTTTTTTTATTTATTTTCGAGAGTCGCATTCATTCATTCTAAGAGCCACATGCGGCTCGCGAACCGCAATTTGGCCATGCCTGATATATAATTGGGTGTGCAGTGAAATCGACGTTTGCATGCAAACAGATGATTTTAAGAGTGTTATTAACCAAATATGTAATAATTAATTATATCTAGTTCCTTTTTTGTTATTTGTATAAAGTATGTATTTTTAAATGTACTATTAAGTAATCATCATATAATTGTATCAATTAATAAAGTAAGTTAATTGATATATTTTTTTCAAACTCTTATGTTGGTAAGTAATCTCTTAAATCCAACAAAAAAATTTCAGTAATTTTCCACCGCAATCGCCATTTTATTTTAAATCAAAAAAAAATTACTTCAAATGTCGAATGGTAATACAAAAAAAATTGAATTGGATTAAAAGTAAGACGTAAGGTCATAAACAAAAGAAAGAAAATAAAACTTTTTTCCTCCACCAAATAAAGAGGGTTCCACTCATTCCCAAACGCGAAAAGGACAGGACATTTTCAATCAACAAATACTTTCATTTGTTTTGGATTATTTTGTTTCCAGAAACCATGGTGGCAACCAACAATTTGATTTCAATCCCTAAATTGTCAGATGAATTTCCCATAAAAGCTTTTTACGACTTGTATCTTTTTTGAATACAAAACAATAATGCCATTTGAATAAGGAAAATGATTACTTGTGTACTTACCTTAGCTTGCGATGTCGCATAACAGATACTATCACGAGCATATTTCCAAAAACTGCGGCTAAAATTATGAAACCTATGACGAAGCATTTAAAGATTATAATTGGTAGATGCGTTTCGAACATTATAGGAACTGTAGATTGGGCGAGCCTTTCGGCATCGCTGTTTCCGCCGCCACTGCCGCCAGCCCCATTAAGGTCGACTTGCTGGCTATCTGGAGGCTCGATCAGAATCACATTTCTACCGGGTGTTATAATAGTTGTGGTAGTGGTGAAGAGCGTTGTAGTTGTAATCGGTGTCATAACAATGAAACCAAAAACTTGTATCAGTCCTTTATGTTCCTAAGAATGAGTAGCGATATTGGAAGCCATGTTAATTTAATGTCTGAAAAGAAAAAAATTTAGACAAGACTTTAATATCAAATGAAGCCATTTGAAAAGATGTGCGAAAATAATGAAGGAAAATCAATAGGCTCACTCAGTGTGTGCTTTGCGTGGGAAAGTTTTAAGTCGAAGGACTTTTTTTTTTGGTTAAATGAAAAAAAAACAACCTAAAAAATAAAATGTATCCTCATGAGGACTTTGAATTTTCAATTTTAAAAAAGAAACCACATGAGATAGGCACGATAATGTGAAAATAGCATCTGGTAACTCAAGGATTCTAACAGAGTAATGATGCTTCATTACAGACAGAAGGACACACAGAGGACTTATACATACCAATACATATATCAATAGACGGCTTTGAATGAATAAAATGTCATATCTTTTGGGTTCTTTTTATGCGAAATGCTCATTTTCATTTCCATCTAATAATTCAACCCTTTTGAGGATAACATCATTGCTGGTACTGTTTTGCAGCATGTTAGATTCACAAAATAAATGTTAATTTATGTAACGATGCGACAGTACAGAATAATCCTTCCCAATTTAACCTCCCTGGACGTTGGTACTTGTGTCTTATGCAAATACGAGTATATGCTTTCATAGGCGTTTGGGAAAAAAATTTCAAGGGACCAGAGAATTAATATGTAACATCTATGGAGGTAGAAACATTTTTTGTTTAGATATTGAACTTTCATTATATATATAATACAATTTCTTGGCGCAATCCAAAACAATAGTACAAAAAAAAACATTTCATGGATATTGTTATTTTCGTTCATTGCGCCAGAAATTTAAATGTGAATCATCGTCTATACTCTTAGTTCGACAAGGATATGCTAAAGCTAGGATATAACAAGGATGGCCCAGGGACTTTTACGGTACGATCCACTGGCGGATCCACGGGGGAGGGAGGGTTTCGGGTCCGGACTTTATGTTGACACTCATTGAAATTAAAACAACATTCTTGCGCCACTTGAATAGAACATAAATTTAGTTTGATTGTTATCTCTGACACATATTTTTCGTTGATCAAACTTTTTTGTTAATTTCGACAATTTGGTAAAAGATCAAATCTTATAAGGACGCTACGCTGGATTATCTATTGCCAAAATAGCTTAAAAGGAATCGACAGGAGCTGCACAGTTATATCCAGATTTTTAAGTAATGAGCTTAAGTATGGAAAAAATATGAAAGGCCGCACACACAATGTGCTTTCTAATGCGGAAAGGCGACTTATATTAAGAAAAGCGTCAAATCCTTACGACAAATTACAAAAATTGTGTCACAACTATTCGACGTATTATTTCACAAGCTAAGCATATAAAAAGACTTAAAATCAAGAAGAAACTACCACTTAACCCGGTTCGAAAAGAGCAACGCCTCAATTTTTGTCCGACACATGTGACCTCGACTTCGGAGTGGCATCGCGTGGTCTTTTCCGACGAAAAAAAAATTACTTTTTAAGGCCCCGATGGCTAGTAAACTCATTATTTGGACCAGCTGTATAACAGAGTTGGAAGTGTGCGGACATTTCATGTTATGGCACTTGCAAACTTTAATTTTTTGTCCACTACAATGAATGCATTGACTGACAGTGGTATATTAAAATAGGCCTTTATAGGAACTTTCAAACCCTTTTTGGACATTTGCCGTGGAGTTATCATACATACAAACCGGGTAGTTAAAACGTATATAGCGAGCCAAGATGTGGAACTATTAAGTGGCCGACCTACTCACCGGATTTAAGCAACCTTTAAAATGCTTGGTGAGGGTTGATACGTCAAATATATGGATCAGGACAACGATATTCGAGTACATCCGCAATAACCAAGGCCATCGAATTAGTTTGGAGCTCGATTTCGCTAAATTATTTGGCCAGTTTGTATGCATCCCTTCGAAACAGGATATGTGAGGTTCTGGAGCAGAAAGGTGGCTCAACACACTATTAAAAAAATGTTGTTTAATCAAAAATACCTTTATTACGTTAAATTTAAGTAACTTTTGAAATAAAAAGAACTAAATTTCTCTGAAATGACCCCGCAACTTAAAATAACAACAATTATTTGATTTAAAAAAAAAATTAAGTTCAATTTATATTTTCAGTATAGGGAATATAGGATATTTGCCTTTCAATCTAACTGATAGTTATGCCAATAAGTTCGTACTGTTTTAAAGCTCTTACACGGTTGCAGTAATAAGCATACTAAATTACCACAAACGTAGGAGTGGTAACTCTGATTCAATACTGTTATTTTAAAAGCACACAACGAGGGTTGAGTGCATGGAGAAGGCACACAAGCAGCAGTGTGTACTTGAATGTGCAGTAGGCAGTTCATGGTGGGATATACGCTGGCTTTAACAAGATTACAAAAAATAATTTGTATGTAACTAAGTGGTTATTTTCAGTGGGAATTCAGCGACAGGCACCAGTGTGTTTGGAAAAGCTTTCCCATAAGATCTGTACTGAAAATATAAATTGAACAGAGTATTTGGTTTAGGAGCAATGAATGACAGAAAACAGAACTAAGGGATGTCCTATTAAAGTGGCGAGGAGTGTTTGTATAATCAAACAATTACTAATGCCTAGAGTTCTTGGCTATGTGTGTTTCTCTTTATCTTTCATTCTGATTTCTCGGTTCTCGATCTTCGGCTTCGAGTTGTCATTGCTTGGACACAAAGGTGAAGCTGAATCGTATCAAATGGCTGCAATTGAAGTTGTAGCTTTAGTACCAAAAAAAGTTTAATTTGCAAGGTATAAAGAATATTGGTATGATATTCCGCATTTCATTATCATATCTTTTATATGTATTTTCGTCACCAAGTGACGTAGAACAATGTTGAATATCATAGCATGTATTCTTTATTATTATTATTATTAAAAAGGCATAGGTAAGGAAACTCGTGGAGTTCACAGCCTATGTATGGAACCAGACATTTCCAAGATCAAATGTGCGGTCATCAATTCAAAAGGTTCTTTAACGAAGATCTTTTGATGTGGTTTTTGCTTCCCAGACGAGAATAGCTCATTGATTCACAACAAACGATATTTAATTCAAGTAATTTGTGCTTACGGTAAGTCTTCAGTATACTCGTATTCTGGTTATAAGCATACACTAATAATGTAAAGACCGGAAACCTCTGCTTTCATTTGACATTTGCCTACAAGCTGAAACACGCACACAAGTAACTTTTCCGTTCCTCTTCCAATAGACACATTGATAAAAACGCACACAAGAATCTTTTCTGTTCCTCTTCCTATAGACACATAGACAACACAGCCCTAGTAATTTGTTTTTGTTTTGCTTTTCGATTTCCCATCTATTCATGGATAGAGTTTCAATGCTACAAATACAATAATGTAAACAAATGGGTTTTGGAGGATGAAACGTACGAAGGTTTCCAATCTTTATTATGGCTTATTTGTGGTTATAAGGCTGAGCGGAGGTGGATGTATTTCCTCGTTAAGTTGTATTCATATTCTGTTGTGAAGTAGTCCTTAGTGTGTCTTCTGGATCTGGTACTACGTTCGGAATTTCTCTTTTCTGATGACGTTTGACTAGAGTAGTCTATTAAGCCTTGGATGTGGAACGAATCGGCAGGTACTAGGCCCTTATTGGCATTCGGCAGAGCCACCTCACTTACCTCGTCTATGGTCAGATTCAAACTGATGAATAAATCACTAAACGACTTTTAGTGTGGTCGAACGGGCCATGATTTTCATTCGTCATTGCAGGTCCTCAAGTAATGTTTTTGGTAAGAACCAAGTACTCTAAGATTACGAACGAAAATCGAACTATGTTTCGGTGACGTCATATATATATAATGACGGTGAATCGTATCGTAGTAGAATATAATTCCGGCTGCGTATTGAAATGCGTACGAAAATTGAAAAATATTGGCCGTCATAAGTTCTTTGGAGCGAACTCCGCTTTAATGCCTGAAAAACGTTATTAGTTCGATCGATAAAGGCATGAAAACGGCTTGCATTACTCTAAGTTTTTATCGACATGAGGTGTTCTACCTACGGAGTTCCAAGCTGTCCACAAAGCTAGTCCGCAATAAAACGAGCTTTGGAAGTGACGTCGGGATCTAATATGAGTTGCATAAAGCATCAAGAGAACATATAAGCTTCCGGATAAACTTAATAGAAAAAGTAGGTCCAGACGACCCGATTGGAGTATTAACGAAGATAGGCCTAGATAGGATAGATAGAATGATCAAATCAGTAACTATTGGATGTCCAGGAATGACTGTATAGTCTCTAGAAGGTTATAGCCTAGAATTAATGAAAAGAAAGATCAGTATATTTCATCGCTGAGTAAAAAGAATATAAGAATCTTGATGAGTGTACTAACGGTACACTGTGCTACTACTACAATACGGCCACAAGATTAGGTGAACGTATGTGCGCCCGATTTCTACGTTATTTCGCAAACATGTTTGTTGAAGAATTCGACGCTGTCTCAACGACTGAATTGCACGTATGCTTGCTACTATTTTCGTATTCCCGAAATTATTTATATATTGTCGTTTTTATTTACAAAATTTAAATAATTTTTTTTATTGTGTAATTTCATATCATAAATTTGAAAACATAATTTCCAAAAAAAAAAATCTACTCGTTTTCGAAATATTGAGCTTTAAAGCAAATTTTTTTTTCACAAACTCAAAATTCATTAAAATTTAAATACAGGATGACGCACGAATCGTGCTATAATAAGAAATTTAAATAACTTTTATTTTAATCGATGTATTTCATTATTTTTTTATTAATTAATTATTAATTATTAAATTTTATTTTAAATAACTAGGGGTAAACAAACAATTTATCAATGTGTTGTCTTCTTCGGCCATTGCAATCATTTTTCGGCAAAATTCTAGGTGAACAGGCAAATCCTTGGGGTTTAACTTGCTTGTAATTTGGACTTTGTACGGAAAGTTTAAGTCATCATGAAGTATCCGTTGTAATGACCGTCTGCTAACTCTTATTTGGCCGGATAAGTTTCGAGTCGAAACACTTGGATTTGCGCGTATTGCCGATGCAACAGCGATTATATCCTGAACCCGAACATTGGGATCTCGATGATACGGTCTTCGTTCGATGCTTCCAAATTCGGCAAACATGTTCACGAGCCTCATAATGGTCCATCCACTCGGCGGAGTACCGCCAAACTTCAGCCTAAATTCCCTTTGGAAGGAAATGATGAAATGCAAAGAATGGTATCGCTTATCGCTGCACTATCGAAATCCATTTTTTAGTATCCCAAGCTTTCATTTTGATAATTCGAAATAGTAGCCTATAAAATGAAAAAAAAATAAGCCGATTACTCACACTGAAAAAAAGTTATAAGGTTTTATTTTTGTAGCACGATTCGTGGGCCACCCTGTATTAAGCCCCTCTACAAAAATCC
This sequence comes from Philhelius pedissequus, assembly GCA_910595825.1. Lineage (NCBI taxonomy): Eukaryota > Metazoa > Arthropoda > Insecta > Diptera > Syrphidae > Philhelius > Philhelius pedissequus. Next base: position 9,191,680 of record OU343161.1, on the reverse strand, counting down.
ATTATTATTTTGCCGTACCGTAGTTATGGTACTCTCCCCTTAAAGTGAGATCACCGTAAATACAAAAAAAAAATCTCGTGAAAAAAGTAGTTTTAGTAATTTTCAATTTTCTCCAAAAACAAGAACACATAAGATCATATAATTTTAAGTTTTTGATTAAGAATTAATCAGAGCAAAAAAAAATGTTATATAATTCTACAGTATTGAAAAATTACACCTTAAACTTTTTTTATCTTTTTCTTCCCCCAAAGTTTGAGTTTAAGACACGTTTTCTTTTTCAAAAATTATGCATAGATTACACTTGATTTAACAATAAGCTAATAGATTAAGGTATTTGCTTTAAAAAAAGTTATAACCCCTATTTGTAAGCATTACAGTTATTTTTTAATATTTTATTTTCCATTTTTAATACTTTTTTATGAAATTGCCCCTCCCGTGGTTATAGACACCCTCCCACATTAATAAATACTTTTAACTAACTGTTCTACAAGAATCCATTTTTATTTTTTGGCGCCTTTGTTATCGCAATCTCCCCGACTTTCTCTTTAACGGTTCAACGGATTTCGATTGAAATGTTTGTACAAACGTTTTCAATTTTTAAATAATATACCGACATTTTCGAAAAAGTTTGTTTTTAAATTTATTTTGTTAAATACGTAAAATTATCATTGCACCAGAAAAAAAAATAAGGAAATTTTATCTATAAAAACATAAGTAAAAAAAAACTCTAAAGCTGCGTTCGACAAAATTTCAAGGAGTCTGCTAATTTATAAATTACATTCTATAGGAATTTCAACAAAATACGTCAACTTGATTCAAGCCATCTATGCCAACACTTTTTCGCCTGTTTTGTCTGGAAAAGAAATATCGGATTATTTTGAAACATTCAATGACGTCAAGCAAGGATGTCTACTCTCACCCCTACTTTTTGTACCTTACATAAACGATCTACAGAATGCTTAGGAGGAGGTCTACAAATAGAGAATATTAATGTGAGATTGCTATTGTAAGCAGATGATATGGTCATCCTAGCACATGACATCCGAATTATGCAAAATATGATAGATCGCTTGGAAGAGTATTGCAACAATTGGTGTTTCGAAGTTAACTTGGCAAATTCAGAAATTATGGTTTTTCGAAATGGAGTTAGATTATCCCACAAGGAAAACTGGTTAGTCAAAGGAGAAGAAATACAAATTATTTCTAATTATATAAACTTGGGTGTTCTTCTTACTCCAAAGATGTCATAAGCAACTTAGCAAAAAACAACATAAACGCCACTTAGCAAAACATTAGTCTAAGTTCAAAATGGAAACTTTTTCTAGCGGTATGTAGGTCTATCCAAACTATGGCGCGCAAGTTTGGGGGTTTGGGATTTTCGATGAAGTTGATAAACTGCAACGATATTTCATAAAACGTATACCACCGAGTACAATAAACTATGCGCTGTCACTGGAAACTGGTGTCAAATAAGGGCATTTTTATTATTTGGATCTTCACCTGCGGTATGTCAAGAAAACCTTATTTGATTTCAGTGAAAGTAGACTACCACATCGACTCTCAAAAATTCTTTTACGGAAAGCCCAATTTTTGGGTAAATGATCTAAATGACATCGGATCGGAATTCGGAGTACATTATAATGAACATTTGGAGTCAGAGGAAGATTGGATCGGAAAAAGTCTTATAAATACGAGTACTATGTGATTCCCTCAAGCTTAAGCCGTATCAAGAAAATAAAAGAAGAGCATTAGCAAGCAACTCACGCATCTACAAGTTCTTAGATCATAAAAGGGGACTATATGACAACATGATTTGATATTTTTAAAATAAGCTGGATTTTCAAAGCGAAATGCGATTTAATCCTTCTGAATGGAAACATATATAGCGGCACTGAATCGTATTTCTGTAGCCTTTGCAATATGAGAGAAGACGAAAATATTCAACACTTTTTGGGCAGATGCCCAATACTGCGAGAATTCAGAGTCAGATACTCCGCTAAATCTGTAATGGAGGAAAAGGAGATCATATCTTTGCAAAATGCTGAAGATTTTTTAGGTTGGGACAACCTGGTCAAGTAAATAAATGTAGTCATAACCTACAGAAAATTGCTGGTCTGACTATTGTACTCTCTACTTAAATAAATAAAATAATATTTCGATTATCTTTTAATCATATTTCAAATATTTGAATGCCTGTTTAAAATACAAATTAAAAATTTTAAATTTTGATTATAACTTGTGCTTTTGTCGTATCCTTTTAATTTTTTGGTTGATATAATATAAAATCTATTTGGAAACAGTATTTTAAATGAAAATTAATTATTAAACTATACGACAGACTACTCTTAAAGTCATCGTCGGAAGTTTGAAATTTTAACAATAATTAACAAAAAAACAATTCAAATGATATGTTCATATATGTTTAAGATTTGAGTTAAAATAAAAACAATGTACATTACAATTTACAAATAACACTAAAAGTATATTCAGCTCTTCTTACTAAAAATTTTGTTCTTACGAAGTAATCGAACAACATGATTCACATCCAGTCGTACGTTTTATTTTTGCTGAAATCGAGATCCGCTCAAACCAATACTCCAAAACAGACTCAGTGAATAGACGCATATAGTCGGAAATAAAACACAGGGAAATTATTAATTTTTAAAACAACAATATTAAAAATATAAGCGTTGTTATTGAATGACGTTTAAATAAAGCAATAAATTGCGTACACGCAATTAAAAAAATAAATATCAATTTTCAAACTAACATATTTGTATTTAAAAGACAATAAGTTAAAGAGAAGAACGTAGCACCCATTGCCCCCACTTTTGCAGCCGCCAATGCACATTACTTGTTATACCGTGGTGCTGGTCTTCACATCCATATCACCCACTGTTACGATTTGTTGTTTTTAGACTGAGTTGTATAGTAATCTTTCAACAAACAAAAAAATTAGGGTGGTGATAGGAACTTTACATATTTTTTATTTATTTATCAGAGTTCTTCATCAGAGGGAGGGTCTGCTGAACATATTCATGAAAAAGTGGTTTGTGCGGTGTCTGTGAAGGTGTACTCATAGGATTCAAACTCAAATGTTAAGCATTTGTTTAGATGGAAGAGGTTATACATACTAACATATTTATATATATGATGTTATTGTTATGCTAAGAGAAATATAACATTTGAAATTGCCTTAGAAGCCTTGAAGACAGAAAAAAAAAATTGGCAATTCGAATAAATAGGTTCGAACGAAGCGTTAAGGTTATGATAATAAATTCAAATATTAAAGTGCATTTTATATTTTACTTCGAGACTGACTTTATTAATTTTAAAGCTGAAATTAATGTTTGGGGAAGCATTAGAAAAGTAATAAATTCAATATGAAATTATCATAAACATGATTAATAAATTAAGAGCCGCGCGAAATATACTTAATAATATTTTAAATTAAATTAACATATAGCGAGGGGGCGTGAATTAAATTCAGATTTGATCGTATACTGCGTAGCAGGTGGGAATTTATAATTTGCAGAAATCATTAAGTATGTAAATCTTCAATAAAAGTCTGTTGCCGCTTAAAAAATGAAATGGAGGTGGCCTTTGCTTTTGGCCAAAAAAAAGAAAAAACTATTTTTTGATTAAATTAATTTTTTTGGTTAAAAGTTTTTTCTGCCAGCCTTATATCTCTGTCTAAGCACGATTATTTATTTCGTGTTACATGTAAAAAATTGTGCCTCGATAATGTGGAAAATCTGATGAAAAAGAAGACAAATTTGTATTCATTTCTTGTGCACACACTTCTGAGATGTATACATTATTTATCGAAAAAAATGGTATAAAGTAAGTTCTTTTTATTTGAGCACAAAAACTTTTCGATAAAAAAAGGGTTCTTAAATCAGGACACTCGATTTTGAAGCTTAAATAAAACAAGTTGTGTGTTAGATATACTCAATTTATACTCAATTGTTTCTTAGGGCTGGCAACGAGAACAGGACTAGTCTCGGTCTCGTCGACAGAGACGAGAACAAGACGAGACCGTATTTTTTGGTACCGAAATTCGCCGGGTCTCGCCGCCGGCTAGTATCGGTGGTCTCGGTGGTTTAATTTCGATTTTCGCAAGAAGAAATATTTGCTGATTTAATTATTTTTTAGTACCTATTCATGTTCAATTTTTATAATATTCACAATTTTTTTTTTGCGAAATATTCTATGCACGTTAAAATATTAAACCACCTAATGGGTTATCCATTTTGCGGTTTCAAAAGTAAACGTAAATAAAACACATACAAAATATTTTTAATATTTGAACGTTGACATTATGTGTGAAACACTACATTATTTAAATGACCACCACGCGAATTATTGCAAGCATCGATTCTTTTGAGGTAATTTTCGACCACATTTTGACACATATTGGGCGGTATCTCAGCCATAACTTGACGAATGTTGGTTTTTAAGTGCTCAAGATTTAAAGGTTTATCTGCATAAGCACGGTCTTTCGCGTAGCTCCACAAAAAAAATGTCCAGCGGTGTCAAATCGCATGATCTTGGTGGCCATTTGATATCGCCACGACGAGAAATTACGGGGCCAGGAAATGTCTCTTGCAATAAAGGCATATTCGCTTGAGTTGTGTGGCATGTGGCACCGTCTTGTTGAAACCACATATTCTCCAAGTCGTATTCGTCATTAGCAGGCAAAAAAAAGTCGGTTATCATATGACCATAACGCTCCGAATCGACGGTGACAATCGTTCCATCGTTGTTTTCGAAGAAGTAAGGTCCAATCACACCTCCGGACCAAAGACAGTGACTTTTGTGGATGTTATGGTCTCTCTTCAATTACTTGAGGATTCTCAGAACCCCAAATACGACAATTTTGCTTATTAACTTATCCACCGAGTGAGAAATGTGCTCCGTCGCTGAAGAAAATTTTGTTCGAAAAATCGTCGCCCATTGTCTGTTGTTCAAGAACCCATTTGACGTATCTACGACGTTGTGAATGGTCAGCTAGCTTCAGTTGTTGTGTGAGCTGGACCTAATATGGATTTAGGTGTAGATCTAAATGCAAAATGCGCCATAATGTGCCTTAAGACTGTCCTAATTCCTGAGAACGACGAGGAATCCACACATTCGGGTCTTCGGCAACACTTTCACTTATAGCAGCGATATTTTCAGTGGTACGAAACGCACAGCCTTACAATATCTGTAACCAATCGAGCTTACATGTCAACCCATGAACTGTTAAAATCGTTTGAGGAATGGCTCCGATTTGAATGGATTAAAAAAGCTCTAAAAAAATTAATTTTCATTCATTTTATCTGAGAAAATTCGAAATTTTTCCAATTTTATGTTTAGCTCTGAGAAAGATTGATTTTAATGTCGAATTGCAAACAACAATTTCAAATCCATTTCAGATCGATTTTATTGTATGTTGTAAGGAACTTGAAAGAAACAGTATGCGTGTAAAGTAAATGAAATCTTGTTAAAAACGCAAGATCTGTTTTGAAAGACTTTGTTAAGAAATAATTCGATTGTTGTTTGGAATTCAATATAAGCCTTTCGGGTGACTTTTGCAAAAAAAAATATCCAAACGTCAAAATGTAGTTTGTTGACTACCAGTAAGACAATGAAATGTCAAAATCAGTTGCGGGATGGCTCCAATTTAAATGGATTAATGGATTCACACCCCGCATTTTTCTTACCAACAAACTGCTGGGACACCGTACTCTATCTCTTCAATTTGAACACGCGTCTTTTCTTACAATTTTCTTACTACCAAAAATCACGAATGAAACCAAGACTAAGGATGAGACCCAGACTGACACCGAGACAAGACTGCACATTAAAATTTTCTCGGGAAAAAGGCGAGACCATGACCGAGACGACACTGAAGTTTTTTCGATTTTGACTAAACCGAGACGAGACAAACAAAAGTCTCGAATGGTCTCATCTCGTTGCCAGCTATAATTGTACTTAATTTTTTAAAAATTAATTTGAGTTAACATTTGATCCGGGGCTCATGAATTTAAGTTCTACGATTTTGGCACATTAACTGTGGTTCAAAGATGGTTCAAGATTCGGTGTAGTTAATGAAATGCTTCAACCATCGTTGGAACTCAGTTAATCCGTCCTTTATGGTATCAATTTCAATTGTTTTTAGTTTATTACTCGTTTAAATATATCACAAATGGAAGATATAAGCATGCCCTCATATTGCTCGTCTAGATTGTTCTTAGTGACACCGTAAGTGGCATATAAAAACTAGATATCTGCCAGCTCCCAGACAGCCAGCGTCGCCGGTATGCATATCATCTAGACCTAGGATTGAAAATTGGCTTATAATGATCGATCTTCTTTTGAAAGAAGTACGGATTAATGATAAAAATTCGATACTTTGATTTTATTTTAGATCTCGTGTGAATTGATATTAGCTGTGTTTAATAAAGTTTTTCTAAACTGTTTCGAACAAAAAAGTACAACTTTTTGGCTGTTCAATTAAGAATTTTCTTTAAATGAGATAAACGTGTATACTATTTGGTTTCTCGAAAACAGTTCCAAGCATTTACATGAAACTTTAATTATTTACTATTTCCTAGAAAAAATAAAATGCATGACTGTATCGCACGCACTTGTTCTTATGTTCGATCACATCGAATGCAAAAGATTTCTGTTAAAAATCTAAATATATATTTAAAGCAGTTTTTTATTTCATTTTTTATATATACAAAATATCTTTAATTTTTTTCTAAAAATTATGACAGTCTTAAATATTATAATATATACTTAAATACAAAATATAAAATCGGCTTAATCAAAGAAAAAATAATTCAAAATTCTGAAATAAATGCTTAAGCTAATTTAAGCCCAAAAAAAAGTACGCCATTTTATTTGTGAGACAAATTTGAATTTATGAGACAAAAATTTTAAAAATCCGTGGAGCGGTTTTTGAGAAAAAAAAGTTTTTTTTTAAAACTTTTTGAAGACATTTTTCAAAAACGCCAATTCATAGGTATTCAATAAATACATACAAATGTAATTTTTGAAAAAAAAATTAATGGGCAGCTTTCGAAATATAATTTTTTTTATTTTTTTTAAATGATCTTAAAAATACTAATTGAAAATATTGGTACACGGTATAATTTGGGCAACCTAAACCTATGTATGTGTGGAATTTCGAAAGAATCGGTTGAGCCGTTTATGAGATAGTCGAAAGCAAAAAAAAAACGGTGCTGTCGAAAGTACCGTTTTAAGACATTTTCGATTTCTAATTTAAAATTAGAATGATTAAAACCGCCAACTGCAAAGCCTACTTTTTTACCATTTCTTGATTTCTTGGAAACAGTTCTAATTATTTTGAAGAACAGTTATTAGAGTTTTTTGAGATTTTTTTTTTAGTACAAAAAAATACACTAGCTGCCATACCCACGTATTTCTCGGAAACTTGGAAACTGCTCAAATGAGTTAAAAGAATTTGTCAGATTTTATTTTAATAAACAATACAACAATTAATAACTTTGATCTAGTAAATTCCATACACTTCTATGCCCAATTTTGTATCATTTCTTTGCTGTTTTTTAACGATTTAAATGAAATTTTCATTTTTTGGTTGCTTGCAATAAATGCCAGATTTCCAGGTCTGTTTAAATCTTTAAGAATTTTTAAATGTAGAATAAATTTCAGACTACATATCCAATTATTGAGGGTGTACAAAATCTATCATATGTACTTAAAACAGTTACCACTGGGATTCATTTGAGTCAAAAGGAACTGATTTTTTTTAGGTTGGCTCAGGGACTCATCTTTTTTAGATGTGGTTCATTTTTTAAGAACGAGTTAATTTATAGTTTAAAGCACTTTTATTTCATTTTGCAGAAAATATTTTAAAAAGATTGAACTGAACTACGCTTCTATTTCCTTTCCTTCCTTTGGATAAAACATATAAGAGTTTTGGATGGATGTTTTAGAATTAAGATATTCGTGCAAAGAGCCTATTTTTGACAACATTTATAAATTTATTATGAAATTGATTACGTTTCCTCAAAGTCCTGCAGAAAGAAAATTTTCGCCGGGACGAAACACAAATTTTGTGGACTAAAGGCCGTTAAAAGTTATTGTGAATCAATAATTCAACAAGTCCAATTAATATAATGCTAAGTCTTCTACTTGGCTGAATAATTTCAGTAGTATATAGAATTGTATTATAACAAAAAAAAAAATAAAACACCTTCTTATTAACTATGTCTGGCCTGGACAAAATCTTCCAATTTTAATAATTAAAATTTTAATCTTGTTGGATATAGTTCACGTTGTTTTTTTTTTGTCAAGAAATACATGTAAGTTGAATTGAGGCGCTCACTAACCAACTGATGAGTCCAAGTGAGATCGCCGGGACGAAACCGAAATTTTGTGGATTAAAGGCCGTTAAAAGCTAGTTTGAATCGAAAATTTTCATATCTCAGCTAATCAAAACAAAAAATCTTAATAGATTTAAATTAGAAACTGTTGAACAAATTATGTTTGCAATGGAGTTATGTGCCTCAAACGATTAAGTTTGGACTCAAGATTAAAAACTATGCTATTGTTTATTTGTTTTCTTACTTTTATCTTATTTTTGAATTGTTTCTTTTTTTTAATTTAAAAAAAAATATGTTCTTAAGAATTGAATTTTTTCGTCTAAACGGATATATAGATTAAATTCATTCGTTAAAGCAGCCAGACTTGACTTAATATAGCTCCCATTTGTGTAGAATGACATGATCTACAAAACCTATGATATTCAAGTAATTTGGAAAAAAAATTGAATTTTACCCCCTTTCCCCCCACTAAATTTTTTCGCTCCACTCTAAATTTATTGTGCTTTTTAGAAAAGGCATAGGACGTAAAAATGAAGCCCTCCCGCAAAATTCAGTTTTGTCGGAATTTCTTAGAAGTAACATTATTTTTCATCTAATTTTCTTGGACTTTTATGAATTGAATATTTTTTGTATGTTTTCAAAGTATTTATTTTAGTTATTAAAAAAAGGTATTATTATAAACTTTAAGGAGATTTTCTATTGAGACTCAATTATTTTCAAAATGACTGATTTTTTCAGCCTCCGGGAATCATTAAAAATTAAATTTGTGGTAACACTGGTACTTAACGAAAAGGTAAATGTGTTATCAATTTTATTTTCGTTTTTAAGAGTTTTTTTTAAACATTTTGTTATTTTTTCAAATTTTTTTTTTTAGAATTTCCGAAAATGACACTAATAGTTTTATAATGCTTAACCCTCATACTATTATTTTTGTTATACAAAAAAAATTTGTTCCACTAACTTTTTTTACTGGTTAAGTTCCAATTTGTTTGGAGATGTTCTATTCTGATTCAAAAATGTTGCTTATCCACACATTTATTCAATCAAACATTCGAATCATGACCTATGGTAATATACATTTGGAGTAATGCGAGGAAAACTCTACGAAGATAACATGTTGTTCAATTATATCCATTATTAACTTATGAAACATATAGAATAAGTTCAAAGTATTTTCAATTATTGACACCCTTCTACAATGGTATTGTTAGTTATCGTTTTAAAAATAATTCCTGATTTAATTTAGGAATTAACTAGCGACCGCAATTTTGAACAACATCAATATACATACATATATACGTATCGGTTAATAGGTTGAACAATACAAACTATAAACATAAATAACTAAATAAATGAATCTTAGTTAAAAACTGAAAAAAGGCCTTAACAGTATATGCAAATATTTGTAATTCACATCCTTTTGTAGAGCAAAAGAAAATTTGGGTGTCGAAAAGAAACCTTTTTACGATAAATCCATTTACGAAAACAAAAATGTTATAGTTAAAATTGAAAGAAAGGTTTCCTAAGTCCCAAATAGTTGATGGGAAAATGTGTAAAATAAATAAGAAAGAATTACAATAAATCAAACGTTAGGGTCGCAAATTTCAATAAAAGAAAGCCTTCCTATTTCGTTTCAAACAATGAACGAAAACCTAAAATATTTCTGGTTGTCCCTGTGGCATTTAACAGCCTTTACTATACATTACTTAACTTTAACGTTGCTCTTCTCGTTTTAGTGATAATAACAATGACAACAATTTTAAGAGCCAGAAGGAGACTTATAGAAAGTTAATTAAGTTCATAAAAGAAAACAATATACATAATTTAAAATACTGGTGTACTTCGGGCAAGTTATCAACTTCAATTAACTGAAAACAAATAGTCTGTATCCAAAGTGGTTCAAGATACTTTAACGCGGAAAGTTTTTAGAATATTTTTATCTTTGGTGATATTAATATAATTATTCTTAAAATAGGAACAATGAAAGTTGCAATTTTTTAAAAAAAAATTAATTTAAGCTTTTCAGAATTCAAAGATATTGGATTGGGAAAAATTACACTTTGTTATGTGCCCACAGTGTAGCATGTATATTAGGGTGGAGTGAATTTTTTTTTCGAAAATCTTTAAAGCCTATATGCGGAAAAGTTGAATTTAGGCATCCAAAGCAGTGGTGTAAAATTCGGTTGAAATGTGACGTCATCTGAGGGTGCATGTATGACGTCTTAGGTTAAGATTTTTTTTTTAAATTCAGTTACGAAAATAAGAATTTGATTATTAATACACAATTCATAAATTTATACACAAAGAGTTTATATTATAAGTGCACACAAGGTTATTTTCAAGGTTGGGTGCATATGGCAAATTATTAGTTGTGACAGAAAAATGACAAGTTGGTATTTGTCAAAAGACCTTCCGGGCGCCTATGATACGAGTAGTAGTAAAAATTTTGGTTGGGATTTAACGAAAAAGTTTTAAAAAAGAAATGATCGCAAAATTCAGGAGGATATGAAACGAAAAAGGTATGAAGAGGAGAAAGAAACTAAGATACATGGCCTTCAAATTTCTGATAAAAGTGAGGACGACCTAGTTGTTTTAAGTAATAACGAGTGCGATGACGACAGCGACGTTGTGATATTACCCAGCAGAAGTTCATCACTTCCAAAATTACAAGCTAGGATAAACTTAAAAAATGTAGCTTTAGCCTGTGACAGAACAGGAATATCCGACAGGTCAGCATCAATCCTGGTAAGTTCTGTTTTACAAGACATTATTGTCGTTTCCAAGGTGGATTCTTCAAAAGTAATTGATAGAAGCAAAATAAGACAAGAAAGACAAAAATTGTGTCAAAATCTTCAATAGAAAATTGTAAACATATCAGGCTTATACTTTGATGGAAGAAAGGATAAAACAATAAATTTTGGAAAAAATTTAAATGCAGTATTATTTAAGATTTGAAGGAGATCCTGTATACAAATTTTGATCGAAATCAGAGTCGTTTGTGAGAAATTCGAAAATAAAAAAAAATATTGTATGGCAGTTACCGTTAATAACAAAATATTTTTTTAAAAATTTTCGGCTTAAATGTAGACCATAAGCAAATTAGTACCCACACCAATTTTTATCAAAATCGTTATAGCCGTTTTCGAGATAATTAAGATGGTTGAAAAATTTGTATGGCAAGTACCGTTATTTTTGTTGTTAAAACGACGATTCAAAAATCTATTTTGGACAATCACCCAAAACGCCTAACCACCAGGTTTGAACAAAATTGTTTCAGATGTTTAGGCTGTAGATCGTTTTACAGACAGACAGACAGACGGAATTACCGGACCCACTTTTTTGGTGTTCTCTATCATCGTTATGTCAACTTTGATTAAAATCTCGAGTTCGATTTTTGTTCCAAATGCAAAACTTGCCCTATATTACCTTTATCGCAAGTAAAAATGTATTACAGGTACGTTATTTTTCGCTTTCAGATTGTGGTCATATTACCGAAAAAAAACAATATATACCACTTTTGAAGAAAATCAGAAAATCAAACCAACCGTTTAGGCTGTATACCTCGCGGACAGGTAGAGAGACTGACAAAACAACATACAGAATTGTGATACCACATTTTTTTGTTTTCACTATTATCGTAATGTCAAGTTTGATCAAAATTTCGAATTCGATTTTTTTACGAATCCATAACTTGCCATATCTTAAATAAAGAACAATCCAAATTATATTTGTGCGCTATCTTCCTTTGTTGTGAAGTTTGGCAAATTTCGGTTAATTGTGAAATTCATTGTGATAGAAGACGTTTTGCGTTCATTTTGGGGGAGAGGCTTATGAGATATCTATTAGATGACGCTGTGCAGCGATCAATGCCACAACCCGATAGATTGCGTTATACAATGACGTAGGCTGTGCGCGATTTTACAGGCGTCTTTTCACATTACAATTTTCTATTCAGAAAATTGATTCGAGTTTTGCGTATTTTTACACTGATTCCGATCTAACCTTAATGACGTACACGTCTTACAATAATTAACTGAATGTCCGTGATAAGCAAATACAAGAGTTACGTGCAGAAGAAATAAATGGAGACATGCCTATAATGCACAGTTTCAAACTGCATAATCACCACCACAAATTCGACAACAGGTTATTACAAGAGGAAAAGTGGTAAACGTAGGCTTTAATCGCGCTGCTTTGGAATACGATTCCACAATCGCATTCACTTTCTCGATGCTGGTGGGACATGTAAGACATTCGTTATTTAGTTGATTCTAGCAACAATTGGGCCAACATCTCTTTCGTTGCCTGTTGCATCCTATGTATCTATGGCATTGCTGCCACACTCTTTGAAGGCGGCCGAACTGCACATTCCGTTCTGAAACTGGCGATGAATTGTCTCACGGTTGACAAGTCAATAACGTGCAAAATTACCAAGAATTCGGTGACATCGAAATTGATTCGAGAATGCAAAATCATAATTTGGAATGAGTACAAGATGGGCACATAAACGAGATTATTTTTTTCAAGGAGTTGAAATTGACCACAAATGTGAGAGTGGCATTGTAAAACTACCCATGGGCTTCTGAATTCTCACGACAACTGCTGGCGCTTGGCAATGCCAAATTTTTGTTGATGCCTCGACTGGGTTGATATCATTCCCTGGAAATTTTTGGGAATTAACAACGTCGAAGGAGAAACTCATCACCAAAGTAAAGTGTTTCCCGGCATTGCAAAAAATTATAAAAATCTCGATTGGATTTGTGAATAGGCAATACTAGCAGCGAAGATAAAGGACGTCGTTAATAGGTCTAGGTAAACGGTCTTTGTTGTTTGTTTTTGCACCGGAAACCAAATCGAAAAACATTGTTTATCATATCACTCTCTCCTTATTTTTATTTCATTCAAATAAATCACATTGAAATTTGAACTATCTGTGTTTTATTATAGCTCTGTAGTTGATTTGAAGGCGTTAAATTGGGGCGTGACGAAGTTCGCCTGGTCCGCTAGTACTACCTATATATCGCAAGTAAAAATAATATTTTCCTCAAAATACAACTGACTTTTTACAATAACGTGTCAAGTACTTCGAAAAAATCTTTAAATATTTTAAGAATAGTAAGAAATTTGTGAAATAACAAGAAAAGATATATTTTATCACAACAAAAATATTAGAGTTTGTTTTTTGACATGTTTGACATGCGGAAAATGAAACAGTTTTCTTTGATAAATTGGCCAAGCTTAAAATCAGATATAATAAATTATAAAGATGGACAAAATAAACCTCATTGCCCACGGCTAAAAAAGATCTATGTGAACGGAATATTATAAGGATTCGTTAATTTGTTGGTGGCTCTACTGTACACTGCTCGACATCAGGTTAGCACATCCCCCATAAGCTTAATAGAACTGATCTGGTCGTTGTTGTTTTCAACATGCAGCTCACTTTGTGTATCCTATTTATCTCATCTTTGTATGCTCTCTCACTGACAAAGAGAGCATGCAATGGAAATATCCCGTTATACGGTTTTTACTGTTTATGTTATTTTTGATGGAAAATTTTCGTTTATTTTTGCGTCATCAGGGTAGTACATGCAAATTGTTTTTAGTTTATCTTTAAGAGTTGAACGTGTAGGCCAACCGCGTTTTTGTTGCTGCTCAAGTGGTGTATTAAAATTAATATGGGTAGAAGCAAATCGTTATCTGTGGAAGAGAAATCAATAATTGAAGCCTACAAGGAGTCAAGGCTGTCAATAAGTGCAATATCGAAAAAAAATCGGTAGAAGTCGTAAAGTTATATCCGCATTCTTGAGTAATAAGTCGGGATATGGAAAAAATAATAAAGGCGGTAATAATAGAGTGATTTCCAACACTGATAAAAGAGCTATGTTGAGAGAAGCATCAAACTCTCATAACTCCGCAGCAAAAATCAGAGCAAATGTTGGCGTTCAAGCTAGTTTATCTACAATCCAAAGAGTGATAAGGAATGCTCCATACTTAAAACGACTTAAACTAAAGAAGAAACCCCCACTTAACGTGGCTCGAAAGGCAATGCGATTGAATTTTGCACGAGTGCACATGTCATGGAGTTCTGATTGGCGCTACGTTGTCTTTTCTGATGCAAAGAAATTTAATTTGGAAGGCCCAGACGGATACAATTTCTACTTTCATGATCTTCGCAAGGCGGAACACCAGTTGGATCGCCTTCATAGTCGGGTGGGGGGTGTGATGGTGTGGGGAGCCATCTCCTACTATGGTATGTGCGACTTACTGTTTTTTACAGCAAATATGAATGGAAATACTTACAAAAACGTACTTAAAAATGCTTTTCCCCCTTTTCAAAATTTGTTTGGAAACTTACCATGGCATTTTCAACACGTCAACGCTCCGATCCACACATCCCGGGTCGTTAAGATATGGATTGAGGTCAAAAATGTAAGTTTAATTCAGTGGCCGCCTTACTCACCTGACATTAATATAATAGAAAACGTGTGGGGGTGGCTTGTTCGTAAAGTGTATGAGTGTGGGAAACAATATTCCAACAAACCAGAACTAATCGAAGGCATTAAACGCGCTTGGTCATCCATTTCCTTGGATTATATTGGAAAAATTTACGAATCGCTTCCCAATCGAATCTATGAGGTCAACAAGGGAGGATCTACACACTATTAAATTTATTAAACAATGTTTTAATTACTAAATGTATAAGTTTAGAAATAAGTTCAAAGCTTTAAAAAAAAATAAAAAAAGTGATATGTGCTAACCTGATGACTCAAATTGAATTGTTATTTTTTGTGTTATTTTCTAAAAAAATATTTAAAACAATATTAAAAAAACGGAAAAACAAAAATGTTTGTTTTATTTAACTAAAAATCGAATCGGCCATAAATAAAAAATTATATAAAAATCTTAGCTCATTTAGTTTGGTTGGAATCAGTTACGCAAGAGTGTGTGCTAACCTGATGACGCGCAGTGTATATAGTCTTTTAAGGTAATAGATATTAGTGACCAGAGGAGTCACGACTTGACTGACATTAGATTAATGGAAATATTGTTAATGAAATTTTTGACATATACTTTTGAATGCTGTGAAAAAAATGTGATTTAGTATACAAACCTTTATGTTTAGTTCCTTGTTTCTCATTATGAAGAAGAGGCTATCACATTGTCCTTAAAGTTTGAAGTAATTTTCTGAACTGTTTTGTACCTTTTCATTTATTTATTTTTCTTATTTTCTAATTAATTATTATTTATGATAATAAATGAAAAAATATGGCTAACTTTATATTCGTGTGTATTATGAAGTCTTTATATTTTAATTATTTTGTTCACCTATTTTACTGGCTTTGGCCCTTTTTATTTTAAATTTTGGTCACAAATTTTATTTCCAAATGGCAACCATGCTTACAACGCTTTTTAAGCTGAAACAAAAATTACTCAAACAAATCAAAACTATTTTTCCACAGCAATGGTTTTCAATTTTTCATCTTATACTTTAACGAATTAAGAAGGAAGCCATGATCTCATTTGAAATTGTACGCTAAGTGGACTTCAATATTATTTCTATCGACTATTTGCTCAA
Source organism: Philhelius pedissequus (assembly GCA_910595825.1). Lineage (NCBI taxonomy): Eukaryota > Metazoa > Arthropoda > Insecta > Diptera > Syrphidae > Philhelius > Philhelius pedissequus. The sequence goes on along the minus strand of OU343161.1, from coordinate 9,175,744 downwards.
AGTTTTAACAAAGCTTAAGAACAAACAAAGTACTTATACACACCTCCTTTATCTTTCCGAACCTTTAAGCTCCTTATGATTTTTTTTTTTTTTTTTTTTTTTTATAACTTTGCACGCGCTCAAGGGATTATGAATACCCTTTATATGTTTTTCTAAACACAGCGCGGTCATACGGTGGAAGAAGAGAAAGAAAGATAGCAAAGATGTGTGGCGTGATGTTCTGAGACTAGAGCTGGTTGTTGTCTCAGATTTATCTCCTTTAAGCTCCTTATGATTTCTACTCCAAAGTTATTTTCTAAGAAGATTAATGTTGCCTTCTCCTAATTAACGGTGTAACAGCAAACCCTAATAGTTAAAAACTTATCAATTAAGAAAAATATTGTTTTAATTGAAATTCAATATATTTCGAAAATGAAGATGAAGATTTTAAGTGTAAATCAAAAATACATGATACCTCTTATTCCATGTTGTAACATTGTAGTCTCAACAGTCCTGAGCTTCTTAAATATTTATCAAGTGAATGGTAGCTCGATTACTATACGTATGTACTTCAAATCAATAATTTACAAGTCTGTCAGCAATTCTCTCTTTCTTCAATACTAAATTGAGAGAAAGGTTCTTCACACCTTCTTGGAAACATTTAATGTTGTCGATTGGTCTGAATTCAATAGGTATCCGACTATAGTGATGTACTTCACCTATATAGGTAAATGTTTACATAATCAGCATGTCAGGTATTCCCTCAGTTAAATTCCGTTTCCGGGGTGTCTCGTTAAGATTTTTTTACGGGTTATGTAAATTTTGCTTATAAAAAATCAAGGTTTTGATCAAATGTCACGTGTGAAAATATTTACGTATGAGCTGGAGCCTAAATGGGTGGTCGGTTTGGTAAATTTCCTCAAAGGCAAAAAAGTAGAGAGCTAACCCAAAAATTTATTTATTTATTCGTTTTTTTTACTTCATAATATATGTTTGTTATTTCGGACAAATTAAATAACGAAATAAGTTATAATAAGTTATAAGTCTTACTTTGGGTTTTCCTGGATATTTCGCTAATAATGCGAATTTGCTAATTTTATTCAAGTTTATTTTTCGGGAACACAAAGTGATTGATAATGATGGTTCCAAGCTTATTACAGTGGCGGATTAACCTTCTCGGCGCCCTGAGGCACGCTCAGTGCCTACCTTTTTTAAATGCTATGTAAGGATCGTATTAGGATGGGCTTACATCGAAGAGTTATGGGACACTGTTGTCTTTTGGGGGTGAGGAATTTGAATGCGGCGGTAGTATTTTCGGAATATGTCACATGTCATTGTTTTTAATAAATTTGATAGAATTTTTGTAAGCAAAATTGCATTACTAAGTGTTTACTTGTATGGCGAAAATATATTTTCCCTTATATTTCAACGAAGAGCGTAAGTTTTAAAACTGGGAACCAGTCAAATATTTTTTATACTGCAAAGGGGTATTGCGTATAGACTATTGAAATTAATTTAATAATAAGGTCTAGTAAGATATATATAAGAAGTTGATTACTTTTGTCCTTAAATTAAATGCTGTATGTCTTAAGGCCTTTTATTGTTTTCTCCTAGAGCTTTGAGCCGCGCTTGCGCATTACATCGTGCCTTATATATTTGTTGCTGAAAAGACAAATAGTTATAGGTCGTTGCTAGTATTATATATAATATAAATGGCATTGGTATATACCTTTTCTTATAAAAAAAAATCCCAGAACTTATTGAGTGGAACATTAATTTGGTGTGCGAGTAGATAATTTATTTTAGTTAGTCCCAAAATAAGTATAGGAGAAAATTTCAGTTCCGTACAATTTCCCTCCATTAAAAAAGACAAATGATTTTTGTATATAAATTTTAAGAATTACTTAGTTTTATTTAAACAATATGTTTTTTACATTTTTAACCATTTCAGTATAAAATATTCAGCCTAATAGTAAATATTCCCCGGGAAACTATTTTTCCTTTCGAAAACGGGAAAGAGAATTCCGAATCAGCTGTTTGACAGCCATGAGCGCTTTAATACTTGCTGCATGTTCTCACAAGATCATCTCTAAAGTCCTGCAAATGTTTGAGGATGTGTTAAGTGTATAAAACGACTGAAGAAAAAAGAAAGGTTTTGTAGATGGGATGTTCGTTGTCTTTTATCTCAAAAATAATTAAAATTTTATTTATATTTTAGTTGCATAAAATAAAAAACTTGAATTTTTTCTCAATTCTCCAACAAATATGTCGGAAAAAACGATCACCAAATGGGAAAAATGATCCCTTTTCTGGAATTTAGAATGTCTACTTTTTCATATTCGAAGTTGGTTTAGAATAGGAAAAAGGGAAAAGGGACCCTAATCCTGGGAGTTTTTTTTGATTGCAATAAGAGAGTAGGGAAAAGGAAAATATTGCCCTGGGAATTGTCATTTAGAATTGGGCTGATTAATTTACCTATACATACACATTAATATCACATTCTGAAAAAAACCTTGTCCCTTTTTTTCACTATAAAGTCTTCCTAAGTCACTTTTTTCACTATATAAAAAATATCTTGAGTATTACGCAGTTTTTTTTGCAATTTTAAGGCCCATAGGTGAGTGCAAAAATCGTGTCTGATCATATTCAAAATCTATCTATGGCGACCGCGTATTGTTCAAAACAGGTTTCTTATCGAAATATGGAGAGACGGAAAATCAGGCCAGATATTTAAGATTCGTATACTCAAATACCAAAAATGATGAGTACCCCATTTGAACGACATTAATCTTTTTCTTCGTTTTTTTGCGTAATATTTTTTTTAGATTAAAATAAAATATAATACAAAATTTGTCGCCCCCTTCAAGTTGCCGCCCTAGGCTCGAGCTTCACGAGCCTAGTGGTTAATAGGCCAGCGAGCTTATAGTCAACTTGTTATAAGCCTTTGACCAAGAAAAAAATATTCATACGTTTAGTCATTTTTAATTGTTGGATAATACGACAATTTTGTAGATGCCGCCTTCAAATGCTACATTATTTGTTACTCTTTCTATTTAAAATATTGTAAATTAAGAGTAAGATACAATATACAGGGTTATCCATTTTGCGGTTTCAAAAGTATAGGGCTGGAATTCGACATCTGTCAAACTAAGTTGTTAAGCCACATTTACGAAAATGGATCGCTTAACTATCGCACAACGCAAAAAAATTGTTAAAACCTACTACAAAAATGGTGATGCTGCCACAACAAAATATCGTGCTTTAATAGGAGATTATGGTTTAAATAATCGTCTAAATACACAAGCAATCTTGTGAAGAAATTTGAAGAGACTGGATTGGTTACAGATATTGTAAGGCCTGTGCATCATCGTTTCGCTCGTACCACTGAAAATATCGCTGCTGTAAGTGAAAGTGTTGCCGAAGATCCGAAAGTGTCGATTCCTCGTCGTTCTCAGGAATTAGGACTGTCTTACGGCACATTATGGCGTATTTTGCATTTAGATGTAGGTGTACATCCATATAAAGTCCAGCTCACACAACAACTGTGGCCAGCTTTCACAACGTCATAGGTACGTCGAATGGGTGCTTGAACAACAGCCGGTGGACGTCGATTTTTCGAACAAAATTTTCTTCAGCGACGAAACACATTTCTCACTCGGTGGGTATGCTAATAAACAAAATAGTCCTATTTGGGGTTCTGAGAATCCTCAAGTAATTGAAGAGAGGCCAATGCATCCACAAAAAGTCACTGTTTGGGGCGCTCTTTGGTCCGGAGGTGTGATTGGACGTTACTTCTTCGAAAACGACGATGCAACGACTGTCACCGTCAATTCGGAGCGTTATGGTCATATGATAATCGACTTTTTTTTGCCTGCGGTGCCACATGCCACACAACTCGAGCGAATATGGCATTTTTTTTTTTTTTTTTTTTTTTTAATTTAACTATATGCCTGTAAGACCTAAGGTCTTTTAAATTCAACCTGAAATTCACGGCACTAGCTTGGCACAGTGAATTTGAGAACCAGGTATTGACTGTCTCATTTTAACCCAAGGGCGGCATCAAATTAAAATTGGAGGAATAAAAAAGGACGCGCCTAGCGTGGGGATCGAACACACACGTCTAAGTTAGCAATCAAGTACTTTATCCACTGCGCCATTGCCACCCACGCAATAGCAAGAGACATTTCCTGGCCCCGTAATTTCTCGTCGTGGCGATATCAACTGGCCACCAAGATCATGCGATTTGACACCGCTGGACTTTTTTTTTGTGGGGCTACGCGAAAGACCCTGTTTATTCAGATAAACCTTTAACTCTTGACCACTTGAAAACCACCATTCGTCAAGTTAAATATTTTATATGTGTTTTATTTACGTTTACTTTTGAAACCGCAAAATGGATAACCCATTACTTTTTAAGATTTTTTGAAGCATTTTTTTTACTTCCGAGTATAGGTACTAAGTATAAGGAAATTTACGTATTCGTAAAAAAAATCAAACTATCATTGCGACCATAGAGAATACCAAAAAAGTGATCCTCTTAATTCCTTCTGTCTCTCTGTCCACGAGTCTGCAGCCTAAGCGGTTGGTTGGATTCACTTCAAACGTTGTATATATTAGTTTTTCAGTAATATGCCCACAAGTTTTTATTATTTTTTTACAACGATAACGACAAAGAACAGTAGCTCCCATAAATAATTTTCTTGACCAAAATAAAACTCTTATGTTTCTCAAAAACGGCTCCAACGATTTAAAAAAAAATCAGTTCAATAATGAAGGGAAAAGGTATCTTTTGGTAATTTTTTATGGAACAAATAGTTATTTTTGGTACCTCTAGTTTGTGCAGACACTTCTAGAAAGTTTAAACACTAATCTCAACCAAAATTTTTCAAAATTTTTTTTGGAAAATAAAAAAAATTGTTTTTGAAAACTCACAAGTTTCGAAACTTCGTAAGTTTTTTTTTTGACATTATCTTGAATGGTGTAGCAACTATTTTCTTTAAATAAAAAAACAACGGTACCTCCCATATATATTTTAAAAAACCGTTAAGAAAAAATGTATTTCTCAAGAATTTGTATATGTGTGTATTCTTAAATTAGTGCAGTCCACTTTCTCACTACATATTGGACAAAATAGTTTTGTTTTAAATGAAAATGCTCCTTAAAAGTGCATACTCGAATTTTTAATAAGAAAAAGTTTTTCGAATTTTAAAAAATAAATAATTTTTTTTTTTTTTTTGAAAAATCGGTTTTTCAAAGAACTGCATTTTTTGGAAATTTGAATTTTATATGTATATTAATAATATGTATCTTTAAAATGGCGTTTAAAATTTGTTTTCTAAAAATGTTCTTAAAATTTTATACATAAAAAATTATTTTTCTAAAAAACCGCTCAAACTAGTTTTGGGTCAAACTATAACAACTAAAAACATTTAATAATGTGTATATTATCCATTTCTTTCTACCTTATTATTATTACCTTTTAACGAATGTTTCCTTAAGTCACTACATACAACGAATGTCCTCATACATTTATATATACCTATGTGTCTTTAAAAAACACATGAATCTTATGTATGCATATTGCCCCTAAATTATAAAGTTATAAGCATATCCTTCATTTTCAGTATTATATGATAAATATATTTATACCTAGGTCCCATAATACCGTCCTACTTTACATAATTAAAATCCATTTAAATATACATTTTCAAGGTAATCTTAACTTCATCGGCTATAAACTTGCATAGGATAACTCGACTACCTACCAACTAACAGCGTCAATGTTTACCTTCATTAAAGTAGTTAGCTACAAGAGCAAGTTCGTACGATCCAGTCGTGCATTTTATTTTTGTGGTATAGTATGCATATGTAGCTGGTTTAATCAAATTAGCAAAAATTTTAAGCTCAAAATCTTCTCTCCCCATTTTGTAAAGTTCTGAAAAAATATAATAAGTTGCTGGCGGAAAAAGTTTTATAATTATAATATGGATATTACGTAGCTTTTTAATTTTTGTATGGATTCTTTTGTCATGGTTAGTTGAACTTTAATTTTACTATATATACATATAAACATTATAAATACATTTAAAAAAAAACGAAAATCCATCACCAAGGACGACAATATTATATCATAAATAGGCGTTAACGATAGTAATAAATCATTGTGCTCTTGCATGCTATGAAATTGGAAGGTATTAATTAAGTAATTTGTGTCGATTGCACCAAGGAAATTTTGTATTATCATTATGTACATGTTACTTTGTATTTATGAATAGTGAAGAAAATTGAATTATTATGATAGGTCAAAGAATTATACATATCAAAATAATTCTTTTGAATGTGTTTATTAAAAAAATTGGTAAAAATTTACAGGTTTCGAGCAACCACTTTAGATATTTTAAAATGATTAGCTTGGTTGCAGTTTTGGAGGCTGCATAAGAGTCTTGGAACATGCGAAATAATTAATTAAAATATAATAGCCAGGTCGCATCTAAAGCCATTTTTTTTTTTTTTTTTATAATCTACACGCGCTCAAGGGATTATGAATACCCTTTATGTGTTTCAACACAGCTCGAGCGTGAAGGTGAGGTTAAGGAAGAGAAAGAATGATAGGAAAGATGTGTGGTGCGATATTCGGAGACTAGGTGGTTGTTGTCTCAGATTTTATCTCCAGGGATGGCGGCTGAATTAATGCGGAGAAATTTCCGTGTCTTATTTATCGATGTCCCTTATAATTCGCATTAATTTTTTTATTTTTTGTCATATTTTATCGGTATACTAATTTTACTCAATCATATGTTGTTCGTTCTATGCCTAAACAGCATGTAATGAGTAAACCAACAACTCATTGTATGACATTTATTTTTTTTTTTAGAATTGGTTTTTAATAGAAAATTAAGAAGACATAGACTACGGCAGGGATCGAACTTGTGACCATGAGGTTGACAGGCGAACACACAACTATCGCGCCACGGCCACCCCCTTTTCATATTCAACGCAAAGTAAAAGGCGAATTAAGACTATTCAATTTAGTTATCGTTGGGTCGCAGTCAGCGTTGCTATAATGTACCTCGGGCCATTTAGCCCTCTGTTTTGTATGCCCTTGGCCCGGGTCCAACAAGAAATGGTCAACATATCTTATTTCTTGTAATATTTTATAAGGTAGATAATCTTTCTATTTTCATCACAAAAATTGGCAGTGTGATTCCTCCATTACCAAGTCCCCGTATCAGTCGTTTATCTTTTTAAGCATAGAGCAGTGAACAGAGCTGTCAAGAAAAGATCTATTTTTCATTTTTAGCTCAGACACATCAGAGCGCTCAAGTTGAAATTCTTTACAAGAATAAAATGTACGACCAAATGGCTTAAAATAAAATAATATGTTACTTTCTCTTTATTCATCCTTTCTTTTTGTCAACAAATTAATAATTGTTTTTCTATTTTAAATGTCTTTCTTTTGTTTATTTTAAAGCGTGAAGCTGATGATGGCATGTAAATCATGCCGAAATGCATTTTGTAAAATTAAAAAATGTGACAAGTCTTTCGTAAAAATATATGTTGTGCCTTTTATTTATTTAAACGTAATTTAAACAAAAAACTTTTTTTATCAATAAGGAACTTACCATTAAACAAAAAAAAATGGGATACACTTTTTTGTGTGATTTGTGTTATGACAGATACAGACGGGAAAAAAACAAACACATAAGACGCCGGTTGTTCTTCCTCTGTAGGTAAAACGGCTAATATGTTTTTTGTGGTGCACTTTTCGCGGCCCACGAAAACCGAAGGGTCATAAATAACATATTAAACGAAAGCATTTCTTGCATAGATGTGCAGAATGTCAAAATTATTTAAACAAACTACAGAGAAATTGTTTAAAACAATAAATAAAAATTGCAAAAAAATGTACGGAAAACAAAAACAATTAGAAATGTCAAATTGACTGACACATAAATTAGAAATGTGATGGTTGGCTCCGTCCGGAGAAGTAAAAGAGATTTAAAAAATAGTTTAATTAAAATAACTAAATTAAAAGTTGTGTTAACATACAAAATACACAATAAAAAGAGCAATTGTTATTTAATTCTTATGCTGTACTAAGTAAACAACGCCAGGGAAATTGTAACTTGGAGAGCGAGTCCAACGAACGACATCCACGTGTCGAAGCCATCCGAATTACACATACTCCCAGTTTCCTTGGTCGAGCACATGAACACTGCATTCGGATAGCGACGACACGTCGTCCCAGAAATTAGAAGCATCCTTTCGATCGCTTATGTCGCAGCACATAATGGACACAAGCTACAGAATCCCGTTATACAGAAACGGAAGCGATAATTGCAGAAACAACAGTTCTGGCGGTCAATTCCCGATCTGTGAAGTTTTGATGTGAAAAAAAAATATCATTTCAGTTTTCACAGAGGTTTATCATTTTCCAACTTCACGCACACGCCTAATGCGATTCTAGAACTCATTGTGATAAAGTTTGTACTAAAAAGTACTAAATGATAAATTCTGTCATTTCTGATTAGATTTTTTGTTGGAAAAGGTAAATATTTCATTTCAGTTTCTAAATTTGCTTAAGAATAATGTACGGAATAGTAATTCGTTTAATAAATTAATAAAAGACGTCGTATTGAACAATTGTGGGTTTTATATTATATTCAATAGTATCTCTGTTTTGAGTAAGATTTATTATTTTTTCATGTGAGGATATTGAGGCTTTCCCTTCGATATGGCCAAAATCTATTCGAAGTTACAACTAGGAGCACTTTATTGAACTTTATAGATTCCCAAAACATTTATGCATGGATTTAATACGTGAATTAAGAGCATTATTGCAAAACACTCAACTTATAAGTGCGCTTCAAAGCCATTTAAATATGGTAAAGTGCTCTGCATTTTTTTGCAATGGGTAGTTTCCAATGATCTGTCGCGGAATTGAGCACCGTCGCGTCGGCTGTTATGAATCTGTTGATTTAACAATTTCGTTATTTACTCGAATTAACAGAAATATAACTTACTACCAAAATAAATTTGTGTATAAATATAATTGTTGCTTACTTGTCATGTGCCAAATCCTGTTTTTCTTCTTAATATTCGATTAGAAACATTTTCTTCACAGAACAATTGACTGTGATAAAAAAATTATCATATGAAAAATGTTTGGCATTTAACTTCACTTTTTCAGGAATAGAGAATCGAATTAGACATGAAAGCGTGATAAAATTTATCACTTCACATCTTCACAGATCGGGAATTGACCCCCTGGTCATCTCACCACCCAACAACTAGAAGATCGCTATCATCATATAACCATCGAGATATCACCCTCTCATTCAATCGAAAGATGTAAAGTATTGAGCTCTCGCTCTAACTGACGAAAGATAAGATGTACATACGCTTATGTATTCCAATTTGTAATTGCACACATTTTTGTGTTTCAAGGCAAGAGAGACGAGATGACTGTTTCTCTTTATCGCACCTAATTTTAAGTTTCTATATTTTAGTTCTTTTTTTATTTAAAAGAAATCGTAATGGTTTTTGTTGTGTGGACTCATTTTTTAAACTGCAGTTTAACAACTATGTAATTTTAACTTTCTTTTGTCTAAATTTAAAGAACAAAAATAATATAAAATTTAGTGTAGTCTGTCAATTATTTTCGAAACTTATTTACATTTGTCTGTAATTGAATTTTAAAGACTTGCGAAGAAAGAGAATACAAAATACTCGAAATGTATTTGTCAGGAAAAAAAAGATAGAAAATGCAGACGTGAGACTTCGCGTCGGCAAATATGCAGACGAACATGACTTACGATAAAAATTTAAATCTCCATGGCTGGATGCGTTTCATGGGCTCAAACCTACCTCATTTTCGGAACACTTACATTTATGTAATTTTTTGTTGACAGTAAAAAGCTGGCCGATCGATGTGCAAACAAAAATAGTTTGACAACATGTTTATAACACAAAATTCACAGGTTGACGTCAATGCAACGACGACGTGGGTTCGAGTCACAATAGAATGATAAATATTTCTTGTATTGCCGTGATATGAAAAAATTATGAGAGTGAAATCTTAAGTAGGGATGTCGAAGTTGAAAAAAATATCGATATTTAAAAAAATATCAATACACACGTTGATATCTTGAGGCAAAAATATCGATATATCGGGTTATATCAATAATGCAGTTATACACACAAAACAACCCAAACAAAACATAGACAATTTTGTTCGTTTCTTTCTGTCTTATTCGGCTTTGAGTTCTCGAAACTTTGGTTACAAAAAAATATCCTTTTTCAAACAATTTTCGATGTTGAGTTTTTTGTATCGATATATCGATGTATTGGAATAAATTATACAGACTAAAAATATCGCTATTTTGAAATAAAAACATCGATATATCTATGCCTTTTCAACAAACCTAATTTTTATAAGTAACACAAAATTCACAGGTTGACGTCACTCAGGCGACGTGGGTTCGATTTCAATATTATGGCCATAACAACAGCTGAAGGACAATGACATGAAAGAATCGAACCAAAAATTATTAATGTGTCAAAACTGTGTATAGGTTTGAAAATTTGTTTACCATTAACTGTTTTCCTTTGGACTCCAGGATAGAGTGCTAAGTAGGTACTTCTCATTGCATTCAACAATTTAAAAAAATCATGAATTCTCTGCCTTTTATTGAATGATAATGAATTAAATAAATAAATTGGCACTAGAATTTCGAGAAGTGGGTCGGATAGTATTTATTATTTTTCCAGTTCAGTGCTCCAGTGTGATTTGTAAATAAATCGGAGAGCTCTGATCAAACTCTGCTCAGAGCGTACTTGACATATTCAAGCTCTACTCAGAGCTTAAAAAGAAAAACGCTTATTGAAAGAGCGTTGAGTTCATTCACTCACACTGACGACGCACGTGACTATTGTGAATATATATTTATGTTGCCTAATAACCATTGTTAAAGTTTTTTTTTTTTTTTTTTTGAAAAAAAAATGTCTGATGAGTATTGGCGCCCAGAAAAGTCCTCAAAATTCATTTCATTGTGGCAACGTTGGTCCCAGTAAACCGTGATATATACGAAAATGATAAGACGAACAAATTAACCATAGCCAAACCGAATCCTTAGTACTTGTGCTTGTATCCCTGAAGGAAAAATTGTATTAATCTGGTTATCGTTTGGTAACACAAATCAATTTATTTTTGATCTAGATCTTGTCAAAAAACTGATTTTAGCAATATTTGCCTTCGATTGGCCAAATAAATTGATTTTATTTTGATTTTAAATCAATTTTGCAGATTTGGATTTATCGGAAGATCTACCCCTCTTTACTATCACCACTATGCATTATAATTGACAGCCATCAGTTTGACAAGACAGCTGATACCGATAGCTGGTTCACGGACTCAAATATACACTAATACTCTAGCAAATAAAAATCAATCTGAAAACGTATTCGAATCGTTATGAAAAAAATCAATTTATAGATCAAAATATAAATTTACCAAACGAAAACCGCATAAGAGCATCGTTGTATAACCGATTACATTTATTAATATATTTTATCTATCAAGAAATATTAAACAAATACCAACACTAATCACTAATACAATTATTTATGGAGGATACTTTCTAACGTGAACGGTAGACGTTTACTTTGAAAATTGTAGTAGAAACCAAATTATACATCATTATAGGTTAACTTTTGCCTCTTTCTTCAGAATGTTTTCTAAGTTGTGATAAAGAAATAATATTCCATATTCCATAACTTACCATTCTTTCAGTTCGACAATCATTGGAAAACACCGGGAAATTTTCTGTTATTTGCTTTATCTTCTTTATTGCGAATTGTTACAAAGAAAATCTTACTGATTTGTTGAAAAACTTTTCCACTGCGTAACTTTTCATGTCAAATATAAATATTTCATAAGCACGACACAAAATAAAAACAAACACAATAACTAAAGCTCTATGGTCTAAATTATAATAAAAACATAAATCTTCTTGATTGGCGCCATATCGCAATAAAATGTTTTGTCTTTTAATTGTTAAACATCTTTGGTCTTCTATCAAATTAGCACAACTTCGGATAAATTTGTTTCACACACCTAAAGGCTACAAGTATCATCGTGTTTATGAATGTGATAAAGTTTACGTGTCAAGTTGCACTTAACTTCGTAATTTTAGTATTTCCCAACATTTAGAGAAAACATTTCAACTTACGTTTATATTGATACTCAATCAAACGCCTAATTAAATCGTCTGTCCTTTTTTAAATAGAACTTAATTTATATAAATGAACCTTGACTTAATTATTTTATATTTAAAGGAGGGACAGCGACGACAACAACAGAACTATAGACATACGTCAAATTCCATAACAATAGAAAACCAATTGAAAAACAATGATTTGTGATTGATATTGCTATTGCTACTAGACTTCTGATTGTATATACACTTAAGTAATCTAAAGATGTGTTCTTGTATTATCCTTCCATTCAAACGAAATAATTTTCTATTGAAATATTATTTCATTCAATATATTTGAGCTTCTCTTTCTATATATGTACCTACAAACATACATAATCTTGTACATATATGTAAGTAAGTAGATACTAATAATTTAAACAGGGTGATTTTAGTTTAACTTGACAAACTTTTAGATAACTTTGTAACTTGGTATCATCGAAGACTTCGTTCGCTGCGTAACCAACGGAATAGGCTTTGGGAAATATTCCTACGCTTTCTATGCTCAACTGACTACTCAACGTACCTTGGTGTATATTTTCATACAGTTTGTACAGTTTTCTCTACCAACAATATTTACATAAAACCCAATCTTACCTTATTAACGATGACAAATCCTTATTTCAGTTCATAAATTACAAAAGAAAGTCAGATACATCCTCTTTATCTTTCAATAATAAGACCTCCAATGATAATAAAACTACAGCTAATTACTTTGCATCATTTGTTAAAGATTCATACTTCAGGAATTCTTTTAAACCAGATTGGAGCAATTTGGAGTATTGACTGAATTTTTCTCTGGACCCATTCTTACATGATTGTATTGCTCCATTGGGCATTGAAAACAAATTATCTCAACTTAATGAAGAGTTCACTCCGGGTCCTGATAGCCTTCCTGTCAATTGATAAAGTTTCACAAATCCCAAAAAATTTCCAAAACATTTTATATGAACTCCCCAGCACAGCAAGGTTTCTTAAAAAGCAGATCCGCCCCACAAGCCTTGTAAAATTCGTTTCATTCACTCTTAGAACCTTAGAAAACGGGAATGAAGTTTATATGATCTCCACTGGCTTTCTCACAATCTCATAGCATTTATGTTTTCCTCCTTAAGGTTTGAACCCGCTTTTCTGCTATATATTACTTCTTACCTGGAGAATAGTGAATATTGTGTCCGGTTCAGATCCGTAATTTCCAATCCTATGTTCTGGTGTCCACCAAGGTAGTCATTTAGGCCCTTTCCTTTTTATACTTACAGTTAACGACATTGACGTTGACATCGCAGACGATACGAAATTTTTCAAAATCATCACTGCACCTGAAGACAATTCGATCTCGATATAGTTTCTCAACCTGGTGCACCAACAATTGCTTAGAGCTCAACATTAGCAAATGCCAGACAATGACCTGTTCTCGTAAACGCAATAAAACAACTCCCTGTCTTCATAATCAACCCATGCAAATAATAGAAAAGATAAGGGATCTTGTCCTTTTATTTGAAAGTGAACTTAAATGTCTACTTCATGTTGATGAATAAATCCATAATGCCAACTCAGCATTAGGTTTTGTAAAAAGATGATCTGAGGAATTTTCTTCTTAACCCTTACGTGACCCGATCACTTTACAAAACGTTTGTCGAACCTCTACTCGAGTATGCTTCTCAAGTTTGGTCTCCATATCAAGTTATACATATGTATATATAGAAAGAAGACACCCAACGACTATTCCTTCGTTTTGCACTGCAATGTTTTCCCTGAGATAATCCTTTGATCGTATCCCCTTATCGTGCTCGCCACTGAATGTTAAACTTCAACTCATTATAGGAACATAGAGAAATTACGGATATAAACGGTGATTTTTTAAGAGCATGATTTTTGAAAATTCAAAAAAACACAGAAACTTGTAAAAAGTGAATGAAATTTTTATTTGGATCGATAAATCAATTTCTGCCATTTACTTTTTAAAAATAATTTCACTTAAATGTTGCCCGCGGCTATGCTTCAGGTGGTCCATTCTGAAGGTCCAATTTTGGCAAACTTTTTCACACATTTCGGCCGGAATCTCACCAACGACGCGTTCAATATTGGCTTCCAAGGCAGCAATCGTGTTTGGCTTGTCCCCATAGACAATAGACTTAACACAGCCCCACAAAAAATAGTCTAACGGGGTCAAATCACATGATCTTGGTGGCCAATTGACTGCGCCAAAACGTGAGATCAACTGCTCACCAAATTCGCCTCTCAATTGATGCATGGTTTCGCGTGCAGTGTGGCATGTGGCACCGTCCTGTTGGAACCACATGTCGACCGAGTTCAATTCTTGCATTTTCGGCAAAAAAAAATCTGTTATCATCGAACGGTACCTTTCTCCATTGACCGTAACCCTGCGGCCTTCATTGTCCTTGAAGAAGTACGGCCTAATGATGCCGCCTGCCCATAAACCGCACCAAACAGTGCATTTTTCGGGATGCATTGGTAGCTGCTGAATTGCCTCTGGCTTATCTTCACTCCAAATATGGCAATTCTGCTTATTCACGTATCCATTTAGCCAAAAATGAGCCTCGTCGCTGAAACGGACGTAGCTTGCGAAACACATTTTTCACAGAGCACGAATTTTGATAATAAATTTCAATAATTTGCAAACGTTGTTCAGGCGTAAGTCTATTCATGATGAAATGGCAAACAATACTGAATCGAAATGTCAAATGTTCGTGTAATTTGTCATGTGTGATCTGTCAAAAATATAAACGTCAAAAACCAAGTAGCAAAAAAATCACCCTATATTTTTCATATATCGACTTCTCTCTGGCTCAGTTTACTGCTCCTCTCTCTACAACTCGATTTCTTTGGAATCTAACACCCGTAACTTAATACTACGTTTCCATCGAACTTTAATTTCTTGTAGATTTACTAATCACAAAAAGTGGTTCCACCGCTCCAAAAGTAGGTTAATTTTGACAGCACTATTCAAAATGCATATACCTTTTCATTATCTCTTATGATATAGAAGGGTGGAAACGTAGTATTAGAAGCTATCGCCAATTGTATTTACCAATACCTCCTATAGCATTAATGAATCTTTGATCAAATCAAATCAAATTCATTTGATTTCAACATCAGCACCTACAAGCTACAACCTCAAACGGCTTTCGTTGTACATAAGTAAAACGTGGGATAGAGTCCGCGGCCCTGGTCGAAAACAAAGGCAAACAATTTACAGCACTAGCCTAAATCTGTGAAACTCCTAGCTAATGCACCACGCACTCAGCAGTATGTTCCTAGGCACATTCCTTATGTACACTAGATTGGTACCTATAGCACCCAAGGTAGAAGTACATACATTTCCATACATATGTTACCTCCTCTTGATATATATTTAGTAACAAGAAAGTGTGAATTATAAGCGTACAGAAAAACTCATCCCATGTACATCATATGGTATTATGTTTGACTTGATGATGAGTTACTGCTTTCAATATAAATACTGACGATGCTCTGCATATCTGCTCTTTGACGGTTATAGCTTTTGAATTTTGAAAATTCGATTATGTTATGGAAATTGTAATGTCGATTGCTTGCTAATTTTGAATTTGTAAAGTCGTTACATCATCAAACCGTAAAAAAAATATCCTTTGTTTTCAAATTGCACTTAACTATAATTTAATAAGGTGACAAAAGTGCAGTGGATATAGTACGTGACTGCTGCAGGCAGCATTCTTTACTTTAGCTCCAATTTTATTTATATGCCGCCGTGCCGGTGCGCAGAGCCGGTCCGAGTCAAATGAGCGCCCTGTGCAAGCTTTACGTTTAGCGTCCCATTCTAAAATTTTTAATGCGGTTTATTTTATTGAGGAATGACTAATGCTTAGTAATATACATTCATATATATAAAATATTAAATGTAAATAATATAAAAAGCATATGAAAAATAAATATAAAGAATTAAGGAAGCCTAACTTAATTCTTACAAACATACAATTTAGGAGCTTTAGTAAGTATTTTAAAGTAAAAAAAAGTCAATGTGATCATAGTCTAAAGAACCAAGTAACTCCTTCTATTGACATTATAGACAACGCTACCAACCTTTCTCTTGTCATGGTTGCCCTTTATTATCTTGAGTTTAGAAAAACTACTTTCTCCTGAAGGTACTGTTACTGGTATTATGTTTAAAATTTGGAGGGCAATAACTAAATTGAAGGCTAGATCTTCTAGAATTGAACTGAAAATAAAATTCAACTTTTCTAAACATGAACTGCTTGACAAGGCTTAAGAATTTTTGCTACCGCAACCAAAACACAAATACAAAAGGCGGAATCTTTTGATTTTGAATAATTCAGCCAAAGTCGCGGAACTACCTTGCCATTCGTTAGAATTCGTTGATAGCTGGAATCTTAGAATTTCCTGTTATTTACTTTAGGAAAAGAATGATTTCGGACTTGAAATGGAACCTTTTTTTATAATTTTTTTCAAATCTTCACTATTTAAATTAGTCCCGTTACTTTGATCTTCAAAAAACTCCTCCGAATGTACTAAATATCCTTTATTTACTGTAGGTACCTAAACTACTTCCTGATTCCAATGTATCTACATAGCTATTTTCACTAGTCTCACCAGGTTCAACGCTGCCCAGCCATTGTGCTTTGTCAGGCTTGTCTATCTCAATCACACAAAACATAAACAATTTACCTAATTGGAAAAAAAAAACCTTTCAAAAATTTTCCTGAATGCGTTCAAATGGAAATTATTACTAAGCACGCTTAACACATTCATTGTTCTTCCCTGTTTTATCACTTTTTAGAAAGAAACAAAAAGTTGGAATGTAATAATGTCGGTATGATAGTCTATCTAGATAGGTTAGCAGTATTCATTTAAGTTCCTGACCAATCAAAATCGGATAGATTAAAATTCATCAGGTCTTTTTCTCGAACATCAGGCCTTTTTATTTTTAACCTCAGAGCGCAATGCAACGTTCTACCACAAAATGTTATCGAAAGCTCAAAGTCAAAACTAATGCCGTGTGCAACCAAGAATCTGATTTCATTCAGCAACCACCGTATAAGGGTACTTTGTGAATCAATAATTACATGTACCATCGCTAATCGTCAACACAATATAACCTTTAAAATCGTAGCTGAATATACGAGTATAACATCTACTTTAGGAGCAAGCAAATGCGAAAAACTCGGTCTGATAAATCGTATAAATTAAATCGATCAACACGAGAGCGTATTTGAAGGTTCAGGATGCCTCAAGAAATATGAATATGACATCGACTTAATCGAAAAACCAAAGTTTGAGATATACCCATCTCGTCGAATTCCTTATAAAATCCGAGACGAATCTAAGAAATAACTAGACAAGATGGTAAAATTAGGTGTCATAGAACCAAAAAACAGAAACCACAGACTCAGTGTCTCTGATTGTCATAGAACGAAAAAATCAAAAACTTCGGATTTGCATTGATCCAACCACGGTCAATCGCAACATCAAACGGCGTCACCACCCAATGCAAACAATTGAAGAAATTGCTGCTCAAATTCATGGGTCGAAATATTTTACACTCTTAGATTGTATAAGGGGATTTTGACAAGTGCGTGTTTCAGAACGTACCAAAACAACCCTAACCTTTGCTACCGTTCGGAATTTGCTCGGTTCCCGAAGTATTTCAGAACATAATGCAAACATTGTTTAGTAAAATACCCAACGTCAAAGTGGCTGTGGACGACATTCTTATCCACGCGAAAGCAATCAATGTCTTGAGACGAACCACAGAACTTGTAATTAGCATCTTAAAAGAAAATGGTTTAAAGCTAAACAAATCAAAATGTAAATTCGATCAGCAATAAATTAAATTTTTCATTGTTCTATCACTGTTTTCATAAGGTCAATGTACTAGTGCACCGTTTCCCAAAGTGTGCTATCCGAGTGCTCCGCGGAAAAATTTAAAAAAAATTTAAATTAATAGACAATTTATTTATGGTCAATGACATCCTATAGTTAACTGCGAGGATGTGTGCACACACGGAGCCAATGCCATGACTGGAAAAAAGTCCGATTTCGTCTCCATAATAAAATAAAATCTGAAAGAATGCAGTAGTAGCCATTGCGTTCTATATCGCCATGGACTTGCAATGAAAAAAATGCCAATCTCCTTAAAAGAGGTCTTAGACGACAGCGTGAAAATAATCAACTTCATTTTAAATCGCGGCCTTAGAATACAAGGCTATTCAAAGTATTGTACGATTACATGGGCAGTCTACATACTTCACGCAGAAGTAAGGTGACTTTCTCTTGGTAAAGGCCCTTTCACATAAGTGCGACGGACGAAAAAATTCCATTTAGAATAATTTACCAACTTAAAATCTTCACAAATTCTTAATAAAATTGTAGAAATATAATTTATATTAATGTTCAGATACAAAAATTTACTTTTAAATTGCCAAAACAAGATGATTTTAAGAAAACAATATTGGTCGTCGAGAATTGCGCCTGAATGTTACGACACAAACTCGATTCGCGTTCCACATACCATCCACACTTAAACGAATAATTTGCTTGTCGCGTCTAACCTCAAAATCAGACTTTCTACTTATATTCGTGACGAATAGAATTAAAGCCATGTGAACGAAATTTCAAAATGGACGCATTTGTATGGGTTGCAGCTTGCAGATCCATACTCTGCCGCATTGAAAAAGCCAGCTTCTCTGTCCTCATTGCAGTTTAAATGCTTGGTTGATGAAAGGCAAATTTTGAAACGAAGAAGTCTTTATCAGAATTCTGGTGTATGTTGAAGGACAAATTCATAGTTTTGACTGATAAGTCCAAAATAATTCTTCTACCGTTTGCAACAACATACATGTTCGAATCAGGATTCTCCGCCAATGTTGGAACCAAAACAAAATCGATGCAGAGCCAGATATTCGGTTGCAGTTGTCCCAAATTCAACCAGATATACCAGTATTATGTAGAAAAAAACGTGCGCATTATTCTCACTAAGAAACTTTCTGAGCTATTGAAATACAAATACGTATATGTATATTATATATTTTAAAATATTATTAATTTTTTAATTTTCTTAAATTAACATTGTTTTCGTTTTTTCGTTAAAGTTACTAAATAGCACATATTTTCCACCCGAAAAGTGCTCCGGGACTAAAAAAAGATTGGGAACCGCTGTTCTAGTGAAATAGTAGCATTGGCCTCGTTCGGTGGCGCAACCTAACCGATCCGGATTGCTTGGTGTTGTTGTAACGCCTAAGGAAAAAACGGCTGATGAACTAAACATATGTTGTCAAACACAAATCTCAAGCTACCCAAAAATTATTGGATTCGTTGAGATTCGTTTGGAAATGTGAGGAACAGCTGATTCGAAACTTCAGATGTGTATGTAATAGAAATGACATAACAAGAAAGCTACCTGAATCGTTCGAAAATAAATCCGCTACAAAGGTATCTTGGATAGCCTATCGGCCGCGCACCGAACGAGGCCATTGTTCCCCTTAATACTCGATAATCTGAAAATGCTTATCAGTTCACCCTAGAGTCCAAATTTGAACATAGTGTCAAGTACAAGAAAAGTTTTTTTTTAATGAAAAACAATAACAACTTAAATGTGCTGCCACCAATTTTTTTTCTTTATTTTTGGCGGGAATTATAGTGAAATACTACTTGCCGCCAATTGGATCATCAAATTCCTGTGATTTTTTCTGGTACTGGGCTACTTTTTCATTTTTATTTTACCTCCACGAGTATTGAGTTGAGACCATCTGTCTTAGAAGCAGTGTTATGCCATGCAGACTACATGATTGTCTACGTGTAGACAATTCGATGTAGACAATTCCCAATTGTCGATATAAATTTGTCGACAATGTAGGCATTGTAGCCAATTCATAAAACCACCATAATTCATAATTTAAAAAAAAAGAACCAAGTTCTTCTATAATACAAAAACATATTGGGTGTAAGAACAAGATAGTCGTGAAAAAATTATTTGATCTAAGACTAAAAATATACCTAGTCCTTCGTTTATAAAAGTTTTAAATATTTAAATTAGAGATATCGAAACAATTTAAATTATGGGAGAAATCTGTTATGATAAACCTACTTATTAAAATTTGATAGGTTCACTGAATCACATCATTAGTTTGCTACTGGTCAAGTTTTATAAAAACTTCTAAAATTTGAGAAATTTAGTACTAAACCTAATAAAATTGAAAAATGTCAATAAGCCTTGCAAATTTGGTTCAGTAATTAAATCGTTAACTGATAAATTTTTCACATAATTTGGAGTTGTTTATTTATTTTTGGTCCGATGCAATAATTTTTGCTAAAATATTTGCTCAAAATTTTAAACAATCATCGTTTCGAGAATAATCCCGCAACTCTCGTTAGAGCAATTGTCTAGTTACCAGCCCTAACTTTGTCTTAATTTTAAGCACACTAAACAAATCTTCTAATTAAACTAGATCTTTAGGGCTACGTTAATCAAACTTATGTTGAACACACTTTATTTTGACAGATAGAGTAATAGAACAGAACGAAAATTAAACATATGCACAAGAACACAAAAAATATATTCATAAATTTATAAAAGCTCAGGTAAGATGTTTAAAATTTCAGAAAAAGGAGTTCATATATATAATTCGTTTTAGGTAAAGAAACATATGGCTCAACAAATAAGGAATCGGCTTTCACATACATTTTTCAATTAAAAATCGAACCGTTGTTTTTTTAAATCGTTTTCTTTAATAAAATTCAGGGTCCTCAAGTTCTTCTAACGGATTTGCTCGAACTTTATATATTTTTGGCTTTCTAAAAAGCTGATAATCTTGAAAAATATTATAACATTCTTCTTCAGAAAACATTTGTGTTCACTTTTTGCTATGAAATCTCAAACGTCAACTGGAAAAGGTTTAATTTAAGAAAGATAAGGAAGTGCTTTGCTCTGTTTAAATTTAGACGACCTCTTTAACGTTAAAGTATATCATTTTAAAACTTATTTTTAGAGACATGGGCGCAAAATTTTAAACGATTTAGTAAAATGTTAAAGCCACTTTTAGCATTTTACTAAGCTAAAAAGATGATTGAGCTAATTTTGAA
Source organism: Philhelius pedissequus (assembly GCA_910595825.1). Classification (NCBI taxonomy): domain Eukaryota; kingdom Metazoa; phylum Arthropoda; class Insecta; order Diptera; family Syrphidae; genus Philhelius; species Philhelius pedissequus. The sequence goes on along the minus strand of OU343161.1, from coordinate 9,154,415 downwards.
CGATTTTAACATTTTACTAAAGTTAAAAACACGGAATGGCTACTTTAACTTTTAGCAATTTGCTAAATCCATTTAGAAATCTGATAGTATATCAGCCTGTCACGCGGGGTGCCCAGGTTCGAGTCCTGCTCGTGCACAATTTTTTTTGTTTTTTTTTTGTAAATAATGAAGATAAAATGATGAAAATAGAAATAACGTTTTTAGCTCTTCAAAGGCTTTGTTTTAAGTTCGGCCAGACAGAGAATTAAATTGGATTTATAAAACTTAGCATTATATCTATTAAATTTAATTTAAATGCTACACGTTAGTATCTTGTATACAAAATTATGAATAAACAAAAATGTATTTTGTTAGCAAGAATAATAAGTAATAAAATAATACAGCAACCACGGGCTTTAAAGCTTAATTTTTAAAGAAAATATTATAATTTATTGCTTGAAAATTATTTTTTTACGGAAAATACTAAAATCGTTGCAGCAAAGATATTTTGAAATGATTTTATTTGTGAGATTTAAGATATCAAAGTTATTGTTTACATTGTCGACATACGTTGAAATGTAGACAATTAAAGTCGACACGTAGAGGAACAACTCTGCTTAGAAGCCAATGCCAATATTGTAGTTAATATTTCGCATGTAACTTTCCGTTTTGCCGTTTCCCACAAATTCAATATTGAAATTTTAATTTCGAGTTTCACTTCAAAAGCTCAAACTCAAGTTTTTGTGAAATAAAATTGTGTCTTTATACCATTTTTTACCTCACAAATTTAAAAGAATCACCCTGTACTTTGTTCTATGATAGCAAATGGTAACATGAAATAAAACTAAACAAAACTATGTATAGGTAACTAAATAATAGGAATAAAATAAAAATATAAGGCAGAATATATGAAGTATGTATATATGTAGTATTAAATCGCATTTGGATTGAGGGTTGCTTACTGGAGCAAGCAGAATTGGAATCAAAAGGACTTTTCTTGGCCTCGTTTATTCATGAGAAAATATCAAAGTTTCTTTTAACTGGAAATTTAATTTGAAAGCCATTATTTTATTATATACCTACATAAATTTCAACAACAATATTTGTGGTTAGATGAAATGATGATAGAACACATAAATATTATAGATACTTGGTAGGTATATATGTGTATGTATTTATGTATTTAAAGGTTTAACCCACGTGTATGCATATCATTCAAGGGGATTTCTACAAAATGCATTAATATGAATGTTTCCAGGAATATGCTTACATCCTTTAGCAAATTTGAGGAAAATCATACATAATGCTAATGACTTTAGGATCTGAAGAAGATTTGAGCAATTCGGCAAATATGCGGTAGTTATTTTATAATTGTCTACAATTATTCTAATAATTGCTTATTCGAATTATTATTAATATGTGGAAAATATGAAGGATGTTTATTTTTGAATTTCAGTTTGATAATAAATCTAATATATAGTTAACATTATGCCAATAACAATTTCACGCTTTAGATGAATTTCAATTTTTTATTGTATGATAAAATGAAGGATATCGATTTACTGTTCTAGATGTTTATTATAGTTGCGATTAGATACTGTAATAGGGTAAGTTTTGCATTTGAAAAAAATCGAAATAGAGATTTTAATCTGACTTGACATTACGATGATGAAAACACCAAAAAAGTTGGTCCCGCAATTGCCTAAATCTTAATTATCTCGCACGGTTCTAACGATTCTGATAAAGAAATCAATAAAATTTTATAATTTAATTTAAAATGTTGTTTATATAAAATATTATTAACGGAACCAATTTTTATTTTATTTTCGATTATCTTTAACGGCTTCCTTTAAATTCTAAATAATACTGCATTCAAAAAGTTACGATTTTTTTTTTAGATTTTTGAAAAAAGAGTATATTACGGCTTGACGATTTTTTTTAAATTAGTATTTTTATTACTTAAAATTGCCATACAAATTTTAAAGAAATTTTATAAATAAAATTAATAATTAAAAAACAACTAACTAAAAATCTGGTAAGAACACGAATGTGCGATGCAATAGTTCATTTTATTTTTGTCGAAATTTAAAATTAAACTTTATTTTCAATTAATCATAGAAATTAAATCAATATTATTAAGTTAATTTTAAAGCCATTGTGCTTCAATCACCTTAATATCTCAACTTCGCTTACAATATTAGTTTCAGAAATGGGATTCATTAATTTTTCGGCTTCTTTAAAACCATTTGACTGTACAACGTGTAATGTAAGCATAAATCCTACTCAGGAAGTTGCCATTTTTGACTTACGATGCTGCGCATACTTATGGTTTCGTCATTTTCAAACATTTAGTTTTACTTTGTAATCAAACCTCGTTTAAGAAATATTTAGTAAAATATTTTAGTAACTAACAGTTTATGTTAAAATATTTTTGAAGAATGCTAGAACTTATCCACCCGACTAGAAACCATTTATTTAATTAACTAGCTAACTAACGAAAAATGTATACTGAATCTGGTAAATAAAACATAACATTTAAAGAAAATAAAAAACATCAAAACAATGTACGCTATTTATATATTAATTAATTTAGATACGCGAGAAACAATTTATGGAGAAAAACCGGTGCACTAATTTATAAAGTAAAATAAAATAAAATAATACAAAAAAGAAAAGAAAGTAAAATAAAATAAAATAAAATAAAATAAAATAAAATAAAATAAAATAAAATAATATAAAATAAAATAAAATAAAATACAATAAAATAAAACGAATTAAAATAAAAATATATGCAAATACATTTCAAATATAGGATTCTTTGTAATCAAAACAACATTTTGTTTGTACTATCTTTGTTTTTTTTAATGAGCTTTCGTATAAAAAACAAAGCATAAAATGTTTATCGAATTGTAAGAGCAATTTTCGCGAACAAACGTATTTTATTTTAAAGTTTTGCAGCTGATAATTGTCATTCATTGCAAAAAAAACTTGAAAATTTGATAGATATTATTCAAAAACATCACTAAATTTTCAATTAATAAAATATAGACAAGCAAGTAAAAAAAAATTATTGTTTTGTTTGATAAATTTACCTACTATATCTTTTTTTTTTTAATTATGAACTCGCCCTTTTATAAAATAGTAAAACCTTAAATGTTAGATTTTTACATTCGGCTGGCTTACAAGAACAATTATTTAAAATTAACTACTGTTCAAATTGGTAAGAAATGCCCAGAAGTGTCCAGATTTAAAACTTTTAGAAAATGTGACGAATGGAAGAACTTATTTTATTTTTTAAATGACACATTCCAAAATAAACCAATATAACAGTAAGTCATAACTAACGAAAAGCTTCAGACAAAATGTCAAATATTTACCGCACTTCGGTTTTTTATAATGAATTTTAGCTACAAGAAAATATTGACCATTTATTTCACATATCAAAGACATTCTCTTAAATTCAAAAACAAATTACAGATAATAAAAAGAAAAAACATATATTTTTCTCAAAATGCAAAAATATTTTGGTTTTCCAATTTGTATTCGTTTAAAAATAAAAAGCCTTAAAATACAGACTTTTCTCAATCACCCCTTTCTCTATAATTTATCCAAGGGCGCAAGCTGCCAGGGCTGTAGTGCCCATTGTGGAAACCAAAGCAATGCCCCGGGCCCCGACTAGGGGGCCCCTAACGAAGATCTTATTATGTAGTTAGCTTCGTTCAGTTCAACCTCACTTTCTTGTTTATTTCAATAAAACTTCAACTAACAAAAATAATGTAACCCTACCCTAATCGAACTCTTTTTAAATCCTACATATTCAAGTAGGTATTTGTGTTTTCATTTTTGTAACCATTTGACGCATGAAATATTAATTTGTGTTAGATTTTAGATTTCTTCAACAGTGTTTGTAAATGTCAGAAATAATCAACCCAACCACATTTGTACATGAAATTTGATCCCAGATTCCAGTGGAAAGACTCTAGTCACACAAAACACACACAAACTCCTGGAATGATACTCCGATTATCTGTGCCCAGTATGCAGCTCGGGTTTTTGTTAACGGTTACCAGCAACTGCAATCTGCAAATAATTTTTAATTCACGAGGGTGAATCCTGAATTACCTGATGTTTGTTTTGTTATAAATATATCAATTAATAAAGATAGACGTACTGTGTATAAACATTTCGAGTCGCAAAAATGAAACGAGTTTACCCGAGTAGTGCAGAGGCAGAAAAAAACAAGATTCACTTCGATGAACTTCCCCAAGACGAGAGATTTGATGATCATCAACAGCACCTTCGAGACACCATTTTGTAACCCATGATTGACACATATTATCACAGCATGAGAGCAGTCTTACTGGAATGAAGAATGTTTTAAATACTTATGTAGTTTTGCAACCTTCCATTATAACAAACTCGTCGAAGAGTGACTTGGAAGAAAAAGCTGGTAAGTTTTTTGAAACATTTTCGAATAACGTATCATCTGAATTTTCCCATCAGTTGCATTCCGTCAGGTCAACATCCTTTTATAAGATATAAGTTCCATGAAAAATTTCTTGATAGTTAGAAATTCTTCACTGTATTCGAGCTATCCAGATGTGTGCACCGCTCTTATAATGTTTTTGAATATTCATGTTACTACAGCAAAAGCTGAAAGATCTTTTTCGAAGCTGAAGTTGATCAAAAACTACTTGTGGATCAAGAAAGACTCAGTAATTTATTTTTAGTATCAATTGAAAATCAAGGAGCGCGGCAAATAGATTCAAATAAAGTAATTGATGAGTTTGCTTCTGTTAAGGCGAAAAAAAAATTATTTTTTCAATTAGAAATAATTTCATCAACTTAACAAATACAAAACATAAAAATTAATGTTATTAGTGGAAATTCATTTAACCAATATTTAGGAAGCACCTGAGGGAAAGGCCCCATATTTTATCTTGTCTCGAGGCCCCAGCAGCTCAAGCTGCGGCCCTGCATGCTCCTAACCTCAATTTCGGTCTTTCGAACACCCAACATTCGTATTTGAAAGTCTCAAGCTGTCTGTGTTTCTACTCTACCTCTGACTATAATTCGATTTGTTTTATAAAATTTCCAGCATTTCTAACAAATTGTGAATCGCATTCGTTATGGTTTTTGTGGTCGGTCTTGGTACATTAGACATTTGATTGTTATCATTAAATTTACGAGTTGGGCACATAAGACCTTTTTACCTTTTTTCGTAACTTCAATTTCAGTTTTTCAATGGAAAGATAAAGTCTTAGATACAATATTATTTTTGTTTAAATAACCAATCAGTTGCTCGTTTATAATGACCTGTGTTCGCTCGTTTATATTTGATTGATGATTTACAAATAAAACGTTACGATTTATCGGAACTTTCACCATCTGGTTATTGTCTTTTATAAACAAAAAAAAAACAAATTCAAATATTAAATATTCAGATATTCATCAATAAAAATAACAGAAAGGTACTTTAATCTTATCTATAACCCAAAACAAAATTATACACTTGAACATTACACCTTTTCTGTCAAATTCGTGACAGTTTCATTTTTCACCCATCCAGTGACTGGTAAATATTCATCGTATTGTATTCTCTATACATAAGTACATAAACAAGTTTAACTTTTGTTTAACTCTGTTTAAAGTTGACTGTCAAATCCATGAAAATATTAAGATGAGAAAAAAATCTGTAGCGCTGGGAAAGCAATAACCGTGAAATGTTTTTTTTCGACAAAAATGTATTTCTGCTTCTTAAATAAATGGGGCTTGCAAACTTTTTTTGGAGACTGGTGTCTATTTTTGTATACAATGCCATTACACACCTATGGTGCAGAAAAATAAAGCCAAATGGGGTCGATTTTATTTTAATGGGGAATACGTCCCAAAATGATCCAGCACCTATGAATCCTAAATCATCCTTTCTTTTTCCATTAAAGTTAATGATCTCGATATCTGAAAATCTCAGCAAACTTCCCGATTTTAAATTGTTTCATGTCTGAGGACAACACCTGGTGTTCTTGTGTTTCTGTCGAAAAGAAGTTTTTAGGCCTGTCGTTTACAGGTCTCTCTTTTTGTACAACAATACGACCTATGTGTTTAATAGTGTTTTGTTGACTTTCCCGGATGTTTTACTTCTAATTCGATCAATACTTGTCATTAGGGTTGGCCGAATTGACTACATTCTATTTTCTACGTCAAAAACTACGCGTAGTAAATCGAATAAACTACGCGTCTTATTTACTACAATTTGCTACGTCTGCTACTACATTAACGTAGTAAATTAAGTAAATCCACAGAATTTCAACCGGATGGAAACAAATTCCAAAATTTTGAATAAATGAATATCTGGCTCAGTGACCCAAGTTCAATGGAACCCGATTCCGACCAATATAAATGTAAAGACATAGGTAGGGAAATAAGGGTGTCCCAAATTTTTTTTCTTGTCCCATATTTAATTTGCCTTTTTCCTAATCCGAATACATTCAGTAATCATCGCATTTATTTTTATCTTTCATTTTCAGCGTAAAGACTAGTGCATGTGAAAAAGTTTTTTGGATTTTTCTTGCCCAAGTCGGTTTCTTATTTGTGCACAAAAGACTAGATAGTGGAAGAAAAACTTGAAAGCAGCAAACAAGAAACTGTTATAATCTCGTATTTTTATTTTTATTATTTTTTATTTAATCATTGCAAAAGATATGATAAATTAGTATGAACTCAAACTTCAAAATGAAATAACATTTCAGACGATTTGACATTTGAAACTACGTCTGCGACAATTTGTTTTTTTTTTATTATTTTTTTTTTTAATTCATTTTTATTTATTATTAACTTATAACTATCTTAACGCTAGATAAAAATTCATAAAACTAGCATACTTATCAATACCTTATATCTAACTTACTGGTCCTTTACGGGCACTCTAAGCTAAGCTATAACTCTAAAACTGATGTCTTCCGACCTAAAAACTAATTTATATTTATGCAAATTATTTAATTTTCAATGCCCACCAAGAAAACTTGGGATACAAAATTTGGTAACTTATCATTTTTTTTTAATTTTATTTTATCTTACAAACTACCTATAGCAAGACTAAACAAATTGGAAATAAGTATAAACTTAAACTAACTAAAACTAACGCAAACTAACTTAAACTACTTAAGATACCTAAAAATATATAAAACTACTTAAATCTACATAAAAACTAGAACAGCCACAGCAGCAATTTTTTTTGTTTTAATTTTTTTTTGTGTGTATATTTTGAATATGCATACAGAAACACATGCAGACGTACATGCCCATACATATATACGTAAACACATACATATATTTTTAATTTTTTTTTTCTTGGTGCCACTCTGACTGTCCCTTACCTAATTACCCTAGCCACCAGAACTGGTTCTCCTGCTACACCCTATCCCTTCGGTCCCGATCGGACACCTTGGGCGATGACGTCTCGACCATACAGGAGTCGCCTATCTACAGTTTTGCGGCTGACGTGGTAGATTAGCGGAACCGCCATTTCATCCTGTATCAGTACTCGACTATCTAGATAGATGAATGCCTCGGGGGTGATTATATTATATATTCATTGTTGACGTAATGGGCCCCAAAAATTAAGATGTTGGTTGAGGACATCGGTCTTGCAATGTGACCCCGAATCAGCTTAAACAAAAAATTATCTATTCTGTTTATGTTGGCTCATTTGTATAGAACCTGGTTAGAATAATATCGTTTGTACTCCGACTCTGGTGTTCTGTGTAATCCAAGGCAACGTCTAAGACATTGCCTCTCAAACACCCGAATCTTTTCCATTTGAGATGCGCAACGTTCGCAAAATGCGCAACGGTGTCAATTGCAGCTCCGAGGTGGCTAAACGACATCAGCTCTGCGGCTGATAATGCGATCTTCAAAAACCGGGCGCAAAACATCGAGTGTATCTTCGGCTATGTGGCACGTAGCGCCGCGCCGTCCTGTTGAAACCAAATACTGCCAATATCCTCCTCTTCAATTTTTGTGAACAAAAATTCGTTCAACATGGCCCGATAACGATCGCCATTGACTGTAACCGCCACTCCTTGCTCATTTTCGAAGAAAAATGGCCCAATTATGCCTCTGGACCAAAATCCGCACCAAACAGTGACTCGTTTTGGGTGTATCGGCTTTTCAATGTATGCGTGCGGGTTTTCTGTGCCCCAAATGTCACAATTTTGCTTCTTTACATACCCGGCAAGACCAAAATGAGCTTCATCTGAAAAGATGATTTTTTTGGCAAAATCGGCATCTTCTCTAAGTCGATCGCAGGCCCACTTAGCGAAGCGAAAACGCATTGGATGGTCAGTTGGTTTCAACTCCTGAACCAATTGGACTTTGTATGGCGTCATACCAAGGTCTTTATGCAAAATTCATCTCAATGATGTCTCCGAAATGTTCAATTGTTGAGAACGACGGTGAATTGATGTTGATGGCGCTTCACTCACACTTTCTGCCACAGCAGCAATATTCTCGGGTGAACGAACTGTTTTTGGCTTTTCACCCTTTGGTTTATCGATGAGGATACCAGTTTCTTTCACTTTTTTCACAAGATAACAAACATACGGACCTGACGGTGCTTCTCTTCTTCCAAAATCCGTACACAATTTTCGCACGCATTCTGCAACATTACCATGATTTTCAAAGTAATGTCGCAATATTTCCCAGCGTAGTTCAAGTGTATACACAACCATATTCGTTCAGCGGAAGGACAAAACTAATTATCTGTCAAATCAGACATGAGCTAAGTGTTACCATTCACGAAATAAGCACTAGTTGCAAAAAAAAAACGTTAGATGGCGGACCCTTTATAAAAGAACAACAGAAATTCAATTGTTCTTCAGTAAACTTCTGTGAACGTCTGAATCTAATACAATTCTGATTTTATGTACGAGTATGTACACATATAATGATGCGCACTAACAAAACTGAATTGTGTGAAATTTATTTTTAGTTTTAATTTCTTTTAAATTTGCATTGTGATCGGCACGCAGTGCATAATAATACTAAAACCAAACACTCACTGTATCTCATATAAGTATATAGGTATATTCTGCACGCCTCCGCAACTGTATAGATAGCTTTCCAACCATGTAAAATTTAACGAAATCGGTTCAATGTGTTTGAGAAATGTTACCGCACGCAAACCTCAGTTTAAAATTTAAAATTTAAAATTTAAAATTTAAAATTTAAAATTTAAAATTTAAAATTTAAAATTTAAAATTTAAAATTTAAAATTCATTTCAGTTTTTATGAGTCAAATCTTTCCTAGGGCCTTGCAGCTTAAAGTCCATAAAACTAAGCTTTCTGTCACTGCTCAGACTTAGCAAAGCATATTCTTTTAGTGCTGATTGAGGTCTTGAGTTTTATTTTTTCAGTTTACAAAGGTTTCAAGTTTCATATACATATACCTATGTAGGTATAAATTACGGTTGCCTTCCTTGTTTCCAAAAGCTTCTGCCAAATATTAAACTCTATGTCTTACTCGTAACAGGTCGTGGTTGTGATAAAAAAAAATACATTTTTATGCGTTTCTAGATTTAGCATTTTTATATTACCTTTTCCATTTCCAAAAAACATCCTCCGTCTTTAAAATGTTCCTACAGCTAATCCTTTATCCATGCATAAAAAAGTTCGTATACACCACGCAAGTAATTTTTGCCACAGACAAATTACATTTTGGCCAATTTTCCGTGACATTACTTCTTATAGTCCTTTAAGTGCTTCATTTAGATACTGCGTATAGATGTTTAAAATTGCTGAACCAAAGTGGTAACACAGATTTACAGAACTTAAGACGTACGCAACTGAGAAGTCTACAACTTAACTCAAGGGGAAACTTTTGCTGTTTTGGAAGAATCAAAGGTAAGAAAGAAAACAGAAATACCTTGCAGTAGACATAAGCTGGGTATAAAGTTTTCTGGTCAACAAATGTAATGTACGGTAACCTTTTGTATGAGATGGGCGAGAGGGTTTTGAAAATGTGGAAAAGTGTTTTAAATCAATTTACCGAAGTGAAATTCAACATCGAATAATGCCCCCTGGATTTATTGAATGATTGTTTTCTGAGTGCGAACTTTACGATTCCCAAGGGGTGTTCCATCTTGATTATCCGAGCCATTTATTACGTACCAATTCGATAATACTTTGGATATATAGTCATTACCAAAGGATGAATACATATATCCCATTCAAGCCAACCCGGGCGGCGCGCTGCTTGCCACCATCATCATCACCATAATCCTGTAATTCGCTTAACTTGTCACGTCGACATTTTCATTTCACTACTATAATGCTAATGTAGTTGTTATAGTTATACTCGTTCGTAGCTGCCAACATATTGGTATATTCCAATTGAACTCACTAAGCGGCTCAGGACCAGGAGGGTCAAAGTGAATATTTGGTGAATTTTTCAACATAGAAACGACATTAACTGCAAACCATTTCGACATAATTTAATACGAGTAATGCAAAGTTTATTTTATAAATAATAAATGGCAAATGCTTTTTTTGGAAGAATCCTGCAAGTCCGAAATCTTTGAAAGTATAGGGCATTGCCAGAGGAATATATAGGTCATTTGTAAGCACATGTGTGTATGTATTAAGTGTGTGTGTGTATATATTTGGATGCCCAAGGATGATAGTTTCAAATTCAATTTAGAGACAATTTCACGCTGAGTGCGGTTATGTGAAGGCATTTAGTGTGGTTAAAATGGGTTAGGGATTATTTTTTTTTCTCCTTCCAAGGACTTCAAATAGAATATTAAAGTTTGTTTTACCTAGATAAAATGTGATTTAAGAATGTGTTAGTATTTGTTTAAAGTACCAAAGACACGTGTTTGCTTTTCGTCTTCTTTGATATAGGCTCCTTGAAATAAGTGTTAGCTATATACACACCGGTCTTAATCTCAAACCTTAAATAATCTTAAAAAATGTCTTCCTCTGTTGATTCTACAGGGTGCACCAGAGAAACTTACTTATTTGAAAAAATTCCCGCGCGGTGATTTGGGCGGTTAGAGGGGCGAGAGGGTGCGCATCTGGAGGGGGAAGTTCCCAAGTTTGTTTCTCCCTCCAGTCAGTTGCCATCATGCTCTGGTCTAGAGAGCAGCGGGCCTTCGCAGTCGAGAGCTACTTTTCTAACGGTCGTTCACTTGTTGCTACACAACGTGCCTTCGGCGCTCGCTTTTAAATTCCTCCTCACAGACTCGTTCCTGGCCGTAATTCAATTCTGTCGTGGGTTAACTCATTTCGGGAGTGTGGAAGTGTCGCTAAACCCAGAAATGGACTTCAACGGACCATCAGAACTCCGGAAAATATCGAAAGAGTGAGGCAGTCAGTTGTGTGTTCTCCCCGGCGCGTCGTTCGGCTCGCAAGCACGCAGCTGCTATGGGAATTTCTGACACCACTGTTCGACGAATTCTCCATGAAGACCTTCAATTTCATCCCTATAAATTGGATGTTGTTCAAGAATTAACTGAACGCGATTTTGCTGCCCGCGACGCCATTGCCAACATACCGATTGATATGCTGCAAAGAGTGGAGACGAATTTCAAAAATCGACTTCATCAGTGTATGTATTTATCCGATGTCATTTTCAAGACTGCATGAAAAAAAAATTGGGATATTGTATTCTCAAATAAAAAAAAATAAAACAATAATTGAAGTACTTTTGTTTTTATTGACCTTTCAAATAAGTAAGTTTCTATGGCGCACCCTGTATATGAATAAGTCGAATGACCTCATATCTAGCGGGAATAGAACTTTGAAAGAATTTGACATGAGGATTGCTATATCCTCGTGGTAATCTTTCGATCTAATTATAAGCCAATCTTGGTTTGTTTGATAATCTAGAATACAATTATATTTTTTAAGAAAATCTAGACCTAAGATACCTGAACATGGTATGGGGAAGTTGTCTTCAACCACATGGAAATCATGTCGAACAAGCAGATCCTCCAATATTAGATCCGCACTCACAATGCCTATGGTACTAACTGTACCATGACCAATGCCGTTAAGGCCTGTAACAATTGAAGTGTCTATGCAAACATTTTGATTTATGTGGCAATTTTTAAAAATGGATATGTCTGCTCCTGTATCTACTAGGAACGTCGAGAACGTTATTTAAAGTAGAGCTTGAAGATATATTTATAACTGCTGACATATATATTAAAAGCATACACTTTCTTTAAAGCACTATCTGTTCTTGTTCTTGAAGTGGAGTTTTCTGGTTTTCCTGCTGAGTTATATTTCTAATATTTCTTTGATTATGTTGACCTCCAAACCTCTGGCCATTTTGGTTAAAATTTCTTTTGGTTTTATTAGAGCTGTAGTCGTATCTGCTATGGTTTGGTCTGAATCTACCTCTATTATTACTTTGTCTATAATTTATATGGTAACTACCTCGATTCTGGTTTATAACGGGTCCGCCATCTAACGTTTTTTTTCAACTAGTGCTTATTTCGTGAATGGTAACACTTAGCTCATGTCTGATTTGACAGATAATTAGTTTTATGTTTCCGCTGAACGCTCAGTGGGCCTGCGATCGACTTAGAGAAGATGCCGATTTTGCCAAAAAAAATCATCTTTTCAGATGAAGCTCATTTTGATCTTGGTGGGTATGTAACAAGCAAAATTGTCGCATTTGGGGCACAGAAAACCCGCACGCATACAGTGAAAAGCCGATACAGCCAAAACGAGTCACTGTTTGGTGCGGATTTTGGTCCAGAGGCATAATTCGAAAATGAACAAGGAGTGGCCGTTACAGTCAATGGCGATCGTTATCGGGCCATGTTGAACGAGTCTTTGTTCACAAAAATTGAAGAGGAGGATATTGGCAATATTTGGTTTCAACAGGACGGCGCTACGTACCACACAGCCGAAGCTACACTCGATGTTTTGCGCCCATTTTCAAAAGAAAAAAAGTTTGGCGGACCCTATATATAGTATTGTATTAGGTTTACCAGATGCATCAGTGCAACTATTTGTAAATTTTGATATGGCGTCATTCAGTGTAGTAAATGTACCAGCTTGCATGATTAGTTTAACACTGTCCACTGTCCAATAACCTTAACATGAAAAGGCAACTCACCGATAATCTTGCGGAAGCTAAGACAGCTATTAATGTAACATGGCGGGAGTGTTTTAATAACAAGGCTATTGCACATAGCAACAAATATAAAGTGTTCGAAGCAGTTTCACAATCAATTCTTTTCTATGCAGCGCAAGTGTGATATGAACCAGTGGAACCTCAGATATTATATAAACCGAATATTTCGTTTGCCACTCCGTCTGGCACTCCGAATTATATGATTTTTCTGGAAACGGGTTTATCTCCACTATTTATCAAAACATTAAAACTACAAGTCGACTACATTAACAAAGTTCTTAAGATGCCAAATAATCGGCTTCCAAGAAAAGCGGCTCTTCATGCTATACACTCCAAGTCAGGATGGTTCAAAAACTGGATTGAACTTTCACAAGATGCAGGTCTGGAAATAAATTCTAGTGAATGGAGGTCTTGGAAGCCTACGTTGTATACGATGATTATTCGTCTAGCTAGATGAAATCTATAGAGACATATACAAGGAAGAGGCATCAAATTCACTACAACGAATGATCTGCAGTAAATTGAGCTATAACATTAATGAACGTAACAATTTCCGAGATGACTACACCATCGATTAAATTTCAAGCATGTTCCGGCTAAGAGGTGAACTTCTTAATTTGAATTGTATACCGCATCGCGAAGAATTACAAATACTTTGCAATATGTGCAATATGGCGGAGCGTGAGGATATATTACATTTTGTTGGATGAAAAAAGAAGATACTTTTTGGGTAGTGACTTTTTTACGGATGACGAATCCTTAAATCTTCTTAATAAAATGAACGTATCTAAATTATACAAATAAAAAATGTAAAACGGCAATTAATTTTGGAAACAGAATTATAAATGAATGTCTTTAATTGAATACTGTAACTTATTGAATATAATAAAGATAAAATAATTATTTAAATTCATTGTCAATCAGGCACACGGCAAAGCCATGCATTTAATTGATTATACCTATGATATTTTTGTAAAAAATTGTGAAATGTAAATAAAAATCAATCTTAGTCTAAAAAATCTAATCACTGTCCACTGAACAGTTCTTGCAAATTGCTTTTACTGCCGTCTGTGTAGCATATTTTGTTGCCAATTCAGTTGTTAAGCCATCAGAAATGTATGCTCCTTCTAGTGATTTTGTTAATTTGTCTATCTCACTAGTGTATTGGTTTGCGGTCTTATTACGTTGTTGTATATTCATGATTTTGGCAATCAGAACTCCAACTGATTCACCTTGTACCTTAGTTTTAAGTCTATCTTTAATTTGTTGTAGCGTCTGCTCGTTGTTAATCAAGTTTCTAGCCGTTCCCTTAAGCTTAGTTTTCACTACCAAAACCGCGGTAACTTCATGAGTCTCTTTAATCTGTTCGAGGATATATATTGCATCTAAAAAACGTGTTAAATTTTCTACACTACCATTGAACTCTGGAAGAATTGATGAGGTTAACTTTATGAATTCTACTGCTGTTACTAGCATTTTGGTTTCTATTGGATTTTGTTTAAGCTGATGTTTCTCTACACTATGATAACCACTTAATAAATCGGCTGTGTCTTCTTCCTTTTCTAACTGAGAATCGTATTCTATTAAGTATAATTCTTCAAATTTAATTTGTATGTCTTCGGCGTAGGTAGAATGTACTTCTGTTTCTATGTTATGATTTCCTAACGCGGCTATCAACTTATCTCCAACACTAATAAAAATTTCTTGTCCCTGTTCTTTATGAACTGTCCCTATTTCTACAGGTAGGTTTCGTAAAATTTCAGTTTAAAATTGAACAGAATTTTAGATTAAGCATTTTATATATAAGCATTAAATGTGTAAATTTAAACTTTTTATTTGTAAATTTATAACGAAATTCGACAAACAATGTCAAACAACGCTTAACATTAGGTCTTATTTATGTGATTTCTTTTTAAAGATCTTAAATTTTTGCAGTCATTCTTTATTTAATATGTAAATTTAAACAAAATTTTAAGCTTGAATGCCTTTGTATGTTGCTTAAAATGTGTACAAATTATAAATACTATAATACTAAGCATAATTTTACCAGAAACAAGGCATTACCGTTTTCATTTTTTACATATTTTTATCTTATTTATGTAAAAAAAAACTGTGATTCGTGAGTTTCTCATAAAATATAGCTTCGTCTCCTAAGAATCAATTTATTTATTTGTTCATTTCTACTATACAACTTTTTTTTCTACCACGATTATTGGAGAGCAAAAGATTTCATGTTCTGTGTTCGCCAACACGGTCTGATTACGAATGAAACGAACTTGCAAACGTATCGCCATCGTCACAAACGAATTGTAAATTTACACATAAAATGTTTAACTTACATCAAAGTTCAAAGTTCAAATGGTAGTAAATATAAGAATTGATTGTGTATTTACAAACAATTGTGTTGTTTTCGTAAGGTGTTGGAATTTAAAAATGTGTTCAATTTTTTTACATAATGTCATGTGTATATATACGCAACTTGCCTACTTTTACACTAAATATTACACACAATTTCATGGTAAATTTAAACGCAGTTTTTAGTGTGTATCACGTAGAAAGAAAGCTCTTAACATTACCAATATGTCCTTTAGCATGGTAAATCTCATTATATCACCAATCTAGACCCAAATCTTACATCGTGTAGGAGAAAACAATATTATTGTAATTCATATTTCAAATCCGTTAGATAAAGTTAGGCATTAAGATCTATTATCGGAAATACTTTCATTTGTATCGATGAATATCTTCCTCGCTCTCGATTAGAAACAACATTTCAAACAACTTAATACAAGTTGTTCTGGACGGTTTTAAGTCTGATATTTATAAAATAAATGCTGGTGTCCCCCAGGGCTCAATTTTTTCTCCAACTATTTTTTTTCCTCTTTTATAAATGATCTCTGATCTAAAACTTCTAATCCATTATATTGTTTTCCTAACGATAGTACTATCAGCTTTCATATTCTTTTTCAGTTTCTTGAACTTGAAAAGAGTGCAAAAGTCATCACCATTAACTCAAACACTGGCATTAGTATTTACATAGGCTTTTCTTATAAAAAACCCAAGACCATTTTGAGTGAAACTTGAATTTGGTGTGAGAGTAGATAATTTATTTTAGTTAGTCTAAAAAGTAAATGTAGGAAAGAAATTTCAGTTTTCAACAATTTAAAGAGACAATTTAAAGAGACAAATAGTTTTTTTATTTAAATTTTAAATATTTATTATTCTAATTTAAACAATAGGCATTTAACATTTTTATCCATTTTAGTATAAAATACTAATTTAATTCATATTACATTGTGAAAAAAATCTTGGTTACTTTTTTTAACTATAAATTTATTCATTTTTTCACTAAATAAAAAAATATCTTGGGTGTGTTTTTTTTTTTTTTTTTTTTATAATCTACACGCGCTCAAGGGATTATGAATACCCTTTAAATGTTTCAACACAGCGCGAGCGTGAGGGTGAGGTTAAGGAAGAGAAAGAATGACAGGAAAGATGTGTGCCGCGATATTCGGAGACTGTAGATGGTTGTTATCTCAGATTTTATCTCCAGGGATGGCGGCTGAACTAATGCGGAGAAATTTCCGTGTCTTATTTATCGATGTCCCTTATAATTCGCTTTAATTTTTTTATTCTTCGTCATATTTTATCGGTATACTAGTTATACTCAATCACATGTTGTTAGTTCTATGCCTAAACAGCATGTAATGAGTAAACCAGCAACTCGTATGACATTTATTTTAGAATTGGCTTTTAATGGAAAAATAAGAAGACATAGACTACGGCAGGGATCGAACCTGTGACCATGAGATTGACATACGAACATACAACTATCGCGCCACGGCCACCCGCGGTCAGTCGAAATGCGTGTTATCTGTTAATGGCTCGACGAGACCGTCTACGATGCAGTTTTGCAAATTTAAGGCCCATGGTTAAGTGACCGACTATCTTTTAAGTCTATCTATGGCTTCTTTCCAAACATTTTGAACGTTTTATTGCCTTCAGCGACCGCGTATTGCCCAAAACCGGTTTCTTATCGAAAATCACAGATAACAAATAATTTAATAGACCCCGACGAAATAATGTTGGAAAATAGGCAAAAATATCATATATAAAATCTACCGCCCTACAAGATGCCGCCCCAGGGTCGAGCATAGTGCTTAATTTGCCACTGATCAGGCTGAAATATATAAGGATCCAAAGCTTATGTACAACTCTCACATGAGCTCCTAAGACTCATTTGAACATTGAACCCCTTCAAATTCAATACGCATCAATATCTGTTTTTAAATTCGTCCTTATTTGCTTAAAGGTCGCTCTATGATTGTACATTTTAAGGATCATAAGCTCCCATTAATTTGCGCACAATGTTTAACAAAAAAATAAGTGCATTTACATCTCGAACGATTTTTTATTAGACTTCGTTGGGAGCGTATCGCAATCTCGCTTTTTATAATCCCGTTTTTCAAGAATCCCGAAAAAAAAGTTAATCCCGTCTACTAAAATTGCTATACGTTCTACACTGGCTAGCAGGCAGTTCGATTTGCCTTCACATTTTTTGAACAACTTTGTGTTTACGTTACAACGGATAGTAATGAAATTTGTTTCATTGTAAGTTATATTAGACCTAATAGTAGTTTGCAATTATATGCTCAACTTATTTCAAACATTAACGTAATGGTGAAAGGGTTGACAATTGATCAGTCTCCATCGGTAATGTAGATTGGCGTTTTATGGTTGAAGATCAATACCTGGTCCCATTTAATATCACCACTGACATCGAAACTGAAGTTGTTGACTCTTTAGCCTCACTGGGTTTATTTCAAATAAATCATTCTAGAAATTTATTAAATAGGACATTACATCTTATTTTTTGTAATAATGATATGAAATTCTTTTTATATGAATCAGACTTTCCTTTGGTTAATAATCAAATTCATCACACAGCTGTTTATGTAATTTTTGAAATTTAGCCAAGAATTTTCAACTGAGAATAATTGTTTAAACTTTAACTTTAAAAAGGCCGATTTTACTGGATTAAATAATTTCTTTAATTCAACTGACTGGGAACATAGACTTAGCAATAGTTCTGTTAACGATATGTATGTCACTTTTAAAGAAATTGGCGCAAAATTTTAAACAACCCATTATTAAGGGCTTAACATTTTACTAGTTAGCAATAATAACTATTTATTAATAACTATTTCAAAATTTTTAAGCCTTCTCTAAACTAGTAAATTGCTAATTAAGCAGAAAGCTGAGCATTTGTAAGGTTTGAATTTTGATGAACACAATTATTGTTGTTGTGCATTGTAAATTAATGTTGATGAAAACCCCACATGTGCTCTTAAAAGGTATTAGTTATTTCTATTTTCATCATTTTAACTTCATTATTTACAAAAAAAAAAAAAAAAAATTGTGCACCAGTAGGACTCGAACCTGTGCACCCCGCGTGCAAGGCTGATATACTACAGATTCCATAATGGATTTAGCAAATTGCTAAAAGTTAAAGTAGCCATTCCGCGATTTTAACTTTAGTAAAATGTTAAAATCAATTAAAATTAGCTCAATCATCTTTTTAGCTTAGTAAATTGCTAAAAGTGGCTTTAACATTTGAGTAAATCGTTTAAAATTTTGCGCCATTATATTTTATGTCATTGAACAGTTTGTCCCGGTTTTTAATAAAAAATCTTCTTTTAAGCTCCCGTGGTTTAATAAAAGGTTAAACAATTTAGAAAATGTAAACAATAAGGCATTTAAACGTTCAAAAATATCGAAAATATCTCAGGATCGTGCTCGGTTTCTTCAGCTTCGGAGAGAATTTGATTTTTTGAACAAATTTTTGTATCATCAGTACATAAATGCTGCTGAAAGTAATATAAAAAAGAATAGTAAACCCTTTTGGGTCTTTCTGAATTCCAAACGTAAAACATTCTTTTTGCAAACATCAATGGAACTTGATGACGAAAAATCAAGCGATATTCAATCGTCTTGTAATCTTTTTGCTAAATACTTTCAATCGAATTATAATACAGATGTTATTTCAAATATTAATGACTTTTATTCAAACATCTCCCCCATCACAGATTTCGATTTCAAGTATTTTTCAAAACAAGACGTTCTTTATGGTTTGATTGAACTCGATTCAACTAAAAAAGCTGGAGTGGAAAAAATTCCCCCGCTCTTATTGTCAAAATGTGCTACGAGTCTCTGCTACGCTCTTAAAATTATTTTTAATAAATCTTTATCATCTGGTGTTTTTATTGCTGGTTGGAAGTTATCGTCTGTTAACCCAATTTACAAAAGTGGCCTTAAACACATCGTTAAAATTTACAGAACAATATCAAAACTTTCCGCGACTCAGAGGCTACTTTTCGTAGTAATTTGTGCCTTTTTTCCTAACTTTGTTTAAAATCTATGGAAGACAAAAAGCAAGTCGATGTCTTATACACAGAATTTGTTAAGGCATTTGACAGAGTTCACCATGGACTATTATTGCACAAACTTCTAAAGCTGGGACTTAATACAATTTTTTTAAAATGGTGGACGTCCTATCTGTCAAATCGTAAGCAGATCGTCCAGATTGATGATTTTACATCAATATTTATAGAGGTGGAGTCCGGTCTCTCACAAGGTAGTCACTTGGGACCACTCTTGTTCGTTTTGTTTGTAAATGATATTCCTGGCATTTTTAATTGGTGTGACTGTTTGATGTTTGCAGATGACATTAAATGTGTAAGCTTTCAAAACGATATTGATTTATTTTTAAATTGGTGCTTAAACAATCATCTCGAACTAAATACATCAAAATGTAAAATTTTTAGTGCTTACAGAACGTTAACTCCGTTAACTTTTACTTATAAATTTGGAATGGAAACTCTCTTAAGGGTCACTGAGGTGAAAGATCTCGGTGTTATCTTTGATTCCAAGCTCACATTTTCTTTCCACATTGATTTTATTGCATCGAAAGCTAATTCTATATTAGGTTTCCTTAAACGAACTTCTCGCGTTTTTAAGGATGTGTATATTTTGAAGACAATTTTTGTTTCATTAGTGTTGCCAATATTAGAGTAGAGTAGAGTAGAGTTGACAGACGGCGTAAGCCATGTTTGAAAAATGAATGATACACTAAACTTTTGTAATTTGTATGAAATAAAATCATTTGGAACCTAACCTATTAGAGTATGGCTGTGTATTTTGGTCACCATTTTACGAAAATGCAATTACAAGAATAGAAAAGATACAAAAAAGGTTCGCGAGTTTCGCGTTACGAAATATGAGATGGTCCGACGGAATGCCTGCATACTTTTCAAGATGTGCGTTATTAGATTTAAAAACCCTTAAAAGCCGCAGACAAGCCCAATGCGTCTTTTTTATAAAAGACATATCAACTAATTGTATAAATTCTGGAGAATTACTTGCGCAAGTTTCTTGGTACGCTCCAGAGAGAAATCTAAGAATACGAAATGATCTGTTTTATGTTCCCACTCATCGTATAAATTATTGTTTAAATAATCCTGTAACTCATTCTTTATCATTGTATAACTCCATTTGCAGTGAAGTCGACCTGTCAATGAGTAGGGATAATTTCAAAAATTTTGTTCAAATATATTTCATTCAAGATGAACTAGAATAAGTAAATTAAAATTAATGTAAATATATACCTATTTGTTATAGCAGATTGTTAAATCAAATCCATTAATGAATAAATAAATAAATAAAATACTGTTTTTTTTTTAAATTATGTCTTCTAAAATCCAGCTCGATCAAAATCACGAGCTGGACACAAAAAAAACTTTGAATACACCGAACACGAGCCCATCCCAAATCCTATAATTATTGGCTATTAAATGAATAATGAAAAATACACAAAAAATGAGTAAAACAGCTTTCTTGCGTCGTATTGCTCATAGTATACAATTACATTAATATATCTACAAATGATTAAGATAATTGTTAATGGTTTACAGATTTTTTTTTCTCCTTTAATAGAATATTAGTTGCGTTTTTTTGCAATCTCCGGGGGAATTGGTTGAAAAAAACGACCAAGTCGCTTAGTGAAATATTTGGCAGCACTATTAATTTGCAAGATGACATTTGAAGAACAGCTGCAATGCAAGAAAAAAAACAAACATCACTGTTTGCCTCATCCTCATCCTTCTAAAAATCATCGGGTTGATTTGTTTTGTATTATTTTATATATTTATTGAATTTAAACTTTTTTTCCATTAAGATAACATAAAAAGAACTAAGTTAATTATTATTTATACAAGAAAATGTGAATCAAGTAATTTGAAAATTTAAATCAAGTATTTTGGAAATTGTTTTTAGCCGATGTGATTTTCTTTTAATTTAATTTTCACAAATGCAGTGGTACATAGAATTCAACTTCTTGAAAACTACCCCATTCGAGACGGGACGCTCAGTTCCTATGTCATTAGGAATATAGGTCTGAGCAAGAGCGGACGACGATCAAGAAGATTGAAGTATGCCTAGGATGTAGCATAGAATCTGTATTGGGTTGCTCCCGTGTACAACAAAATGCAGCCGAAAACAATTTTCTCAGAGAAACCTTTGTTTTGTAGTTCATTCAATTCTTGTTAATTGAACGAATATCAACTTCAGGAAATACTTTTTTATTTAATAATAATTTCACAGTCAAGTTTTAATATACATATAATAAAAAAAACGCAAACATGAAAATCGCTGTAGAAGGTTGTGCTCATGGCGAGGTGGAAAAAATCTACGACACCATAGAGGTAATATAAAAACGGAAAATGTTAAAATTGATTTGGTGTTGTGTTGCGGAATGTATATTAAAAGGTAGGTTAGGTTAGGTGGACATGATCGTCAGGAAAACTACTGACACACTTAGACCAAAAGCTCAACCAAACCAAACAAAATTGATAATTATTTGACATGTCAAAATGTCAATTTTGTAGTTTCTATACATTGTATCGATAACTTAGTGAAAAAGTTTATGGTAGCATAGTTTTTATCCTCTCCAATAGCTAAGCCCCAAGAATTCTCTGGGTTTAAGCTAAGCACCTAAGCTAAGCAGTATGCAAATTGTTAATCCTACTCATCGTTTTTTTCGTCCAATTTCCCCGGGGCTTAGAAAAAAACACGCCTATTATAAGATTAGCTCATACTTTATTTTGATATTTTGTTAAACCTTATAATAAAAATGTATTTAAAAAATATCAATAGTTGCTTATTTTACTTTAATTTTCTTACTCCCCTTTAGCAATCAACAAATCGCTCGATTTTTTTAAAATAAAACAACTAGTTTTAATTGCAAAAGCGGTATTATAAAAAACGGGATTATAAAAAGCGGGATTTTAAAATCTGAATTATAAAAACCGGGATATCGAAACTAACCCACCTCGTTACCCAATTGCCCATTATTATTGTAATACAATTTTGAATGTATAGTCACTTAACAATATGTTGAAAGAAGCAACAATTTGTATTAAGAACATTGGACTCCTTGCGCGAGTTTCCTCTTTATTATAAACCATCATCTTGGAACTTAATGCTTAGTTCAAAGTATGAATTTAATTTGAATCTGTGTTTGTGACCGCCATATTGATTTTAAAAAGACTTAAGTAGAATACACTTATAGAGTAAAGATTTTTAAAAAATAAAGTCAAATATTTTTGCGCAACTGGTCAGTTTATCTTCCAGTAATAGCAACAATTATTTGGGAAGAACATTCTAAAGAACATTCTAAAAGAATTCCCAGAACTCCCAAAAGATTATTTTACGTAAGGTTGAAAATACAAACATAGAAAAATGTAATAACTTCTATTATGTATAAAGTACATATGTATGTATATCTTGAAATTTAATTTTATTTTTATATTTAAAAAAAAATACACGAAGTCCTCAGGTGGATATTTATTTACATACAAGAATATTGATTCCATTATCCGCTACTATCTATACTCGTATTTGTATCTATAGCAATTCGTGTTCTATTTTTAACTCCTTAATCATATTAAAGTAACTTAATGCTGATTTGTGTATCCTTATACAGCTCATAACTGACTTTCTGAAATTTCAAAAATAAAATAATATATAATAATAAACATGTATATAAATCGATGAATCACTGACCTATTTTCACTTAGTATCTTTTACACGATGATGGTAAGATACTTCTTTTGTTCTTGCGTTAATATTGAAGTAGTATATGAATTATTAAAAGAGTGTTTTAGATTTACTGAATAAAGAATAAGCCAAACTAACTTGGAATGAATCCACTGTGTACATTATGTCCGATTTGATTTTACTATCCGTCATGGGAAACGATTGATTGAAGCGATTACACTATACATCGAAAATGATGTTTTAAGAATGTTTCTCATGAAATCCAAAACTAATCTGTGGTAACAATAAGGCTGCTGTGCAATTTATAGATATCACAATGACAAGACAGATTATATAGGAATTAGATGTAAAGAGAAATTTAATTGATTGATATGAGCAGAAACAAAATAAAACTATCTTCAAAGAAAGTTTAATGCTGCTTTCGTTTTCATAAAGTTGTGTTCAAAAAATTAATAGGAGTTGGGCTGATTGAACGCAAAAAAGTTTTATAAAAGTGCTATAGTATAACGTTTCATAAACTTTATTGTATTAAGATAAAGTTTATGAAACGTTATAAACGTTTATAAACGTTATCAATTAATTTATTTATTTATATTTTTAATAATTTATGTCTAAGGAAAAACTAAACATGCCTAAAACTAAAATCAAATAAAATGCATCACACGAACTGACTGTTATGTTCGATCCATCCTATTTACTAGGTACTTAGTGGAAACAGCTAAATATATTTTTAAAGTCGTTTTTATTTAATTTTTTATAAACAAAAATTGTTTAATTTCTTTTAAAAAATATTGGTATAGTTATAAGTATTAGGTTAGGTTGAAGTGGCCGTCAGGAAAACAACTGATACACTTAGACCTTAGATAGGCCCATTGTGATGCCACATGAAGAGAAATTTACACTTTAATCAAACCAATTGGAGCCTCAATGAAGCGGTGTAGCCGGTGAATCTCTATCACCCAAATTAATAAACATGCACTAGGGGAGGCTTAGGAATACTATTGATAAAACACAATTTCTGGTATTTGACGTTTACCAACATGGTCGTTCGCTAGACCATCGAAGACGGTGGTCTAGCGATTGACTAAGAGTTGACATTTAAGAACAAAATTTACAGGGACATAGAATAAAAAGAAGTAGAGTTGATGCTTATTGTAGAAGATTTAGTTCGATTTTTTATTAATAGGAAATTTTAGTCCATGGCCTAACTCTTATTCCATGGATTTTTAAGTCGTGGACTAAGGGTGGACTAAGCGTTTTTTTATTAATAGGCTGTATGTGTCTAAGATCACTGGTATCGTCGATGGAGTAATCTAAGTCCTTGGGAGAGAGCAGGACATGATCAAAGAAGATGGGAGATAATCTCTTCTTCCTACTCATCCATACAGCTTCTTCAAAATCATTGGAGAAAACTCCAAAAGTGTTTTGGCGTGTCTGGCAATTAAACAGTGTTCAGTTACAATACCTTTTACGGAGCCAAGATGTTTCCTGCTCAAAGAGAGTAGACCTTTTGAGCGTCTTGGGTCTATTACTGCCCAAATTTGTCTGTTAGCCAGGCAAGTAGTGATGTTTGACCATCTTAAATTTATTTGTTTTATGGAGTTTTGATGTTACATGAGTTTGCATGTAGCGATAGGTATACCGATTTCTTCCATTTTAGGTAGAATAGGTATTTGGTTTCCATTTCTCGCTAGTCCACGTGCTTTGCTTTTTCCCAAAATATCTCTGTATCACGGCACCCAAATCAGGTGAATGTTAAACTGTTCTGCCATCTCCATGAGAGATGATCGATAGTTGCGGGAGTGTTATAGAGCTTGTGGAAACTGCGCCAAGTGATTTGAGGGCTGCTTTACTGTCAGAGAATATATGGATATCCGATGTGGAAATCACGTTTTCCTTTTGTAGGATAACACCTCTTTAATCGCCAGAATTTCCGCTTGGAACACGCTACAATGGCCAGGTAGACGGAAATAAAGACTAAGATTTAGTCTGTCTGAGTACACACCAGCACCCACTCCCTCTTCGGTTTTTGAACCGTCAGTATAAAAGTGGGCTGACTCATCTTTTAAGAACCTCTTATCCTCCCAATCTGTTCTTGGTGGGATGGTAACTTTGAAGTTCCTGGCGAAGATTAGCTGGTGTGTGGTGTAGTCGGAGCGTCCTAGTTTTGGTTCGAATTTGTTCAGAATATTAGAATGGCCTACCGAATTGCTAGTCCATTGAGAGATGGCTTTGAGACGAATAGCTGTATTCGCGGCCACTTGTTTTCTAAAAATGTCGAGGGGTGTAAGTATTAGAATATTTAAATTTAAAAAACATAATTTTCAAAAAAAAAATCGTAAATCCGTTTTGAAACATTGAATTTTCAAAACAAAAATATTTTTTTTTTCAAAATTCAAAAAAGTTTTTTTTTCGAAAATGTTGATACATATGTAGTATTATTTCGAAGGAGCTCTTATATAAAATTTTTGATCGAAATCCGTTTAGCCGTTTTTGAGAAAGTCGAAAATCAAAAAAATTGTTGTATGGCAGTTACGGTTAATAAGAAAATATATAAAAAAATAAAATGCAAGACTGGATCGTAAGAACTTAAAAAACAACTTTAATGTAGCTCAACATTGACGCTGTTAGTAGGTACCTAGTATATTTATCATTGGGTATGGTCTTAAAGTCGATTTAGGCAAGCTTACCTTTATTCTCGGTATAATGAATTGTCGAATAGATGAGTCAAGGAATAGTTACATACATCCAGATAATGGACTTAAATTATATAAGTTAGGAGAGTAATATGTAGAAACATGGATGGAAACTTAGTATTTAAATATCTTTATATAATAATAAAAATAAACGATGTAGGTGGGTAGGTAGCCATGTGTATATATCTTTATAATTTAGGTGGAATATACATAAGGTTCATGTGATTATTAAAGATT
Organism: Philhelius pedissequus; assembly: GCA_910595825.1. Classification (NCBI taxonomy): domain Eukaryota; kingdom Metazoa; phylum Arthropoda; class Insecta; order Diptera; family Syrphidae; genus Philhelius; species Philhelius pedissequus. The sequence goes on along the minus strand of OU343161.1, from coordinate 9,128,246 downwards.
ATTATATATAAATGTATGAGGGCCTACATAGCATATAAGTAAAAATTTGTAAAAATGAAATATAATAAATGGATGCTACACATAATAAAATATTTAAAGTGTGAGGGAAAAAAGCTGCCATTTGAATTATTGGACAAAAATAATTTTATTTATAAAATAACATTTTAAGACAAAAAAATTGGAACGTCATTTTGAATAATACTTATTAATGTATATATAAAATTTCAATTTCAAAAAAATTCTGTGATTGATTTTTGACAAATCGATTTTCAAAAAATTAAAATATGTATATATTTTTTTAAAACTCGAAAAACAAATTTTTGAGAAATTTGAGTATACAGTTTTATTAATCGGTTCCCTCCAATAGTGAGAAAGGCGAAAATGTGAAAAGTGGTCCTCTTGAAAACCTTACAATAATTTTGTTTAACTTAAAAGTTGGCTGCACTTATTTAAGAACAAACACCTTTTTTATAAAAAAAAATGTTGCACTCATTTTGGAGAAATTAATTGTTTCTTAACATTTTGCATTAAAGGTTCTGTGCATTGTTTTTTTGTTTTATTAAATTTTTTTTTTAAGTATTCAAGATAATGTCAAAGAACTACTAAATACGAAGTTTGTAAAAAAAAACCGATTGAGTCGTTTTCGAAATATTGCGTTTTCAAAAAAAAAGTTTTTTTTTTATTTAAAAAACAAATAGTTTCAAAAATGTTGGCTTACATTAGTATTTAAGCTTCCTAGGAGCTTCTCCATAATAAATTTAGAAAAATTCAAATGAAACGAAAAAGTAACTTTTCCCTGAGCCGTTTTTGAGAAAAATTGGATTTTTCTGTTTATCAAAAAAAAAATATATGGCAGTTACCGTTATTTTTGTTAAAAATATATAAAAAATAAAAAAAAACGAAAATTGTCGAATGAATGACTCATAGTTATCTTCAAAAGTATATTTAAATCTAGATTATGAATTTTAGTTATGTAAGTTACGAAAAAAATATGTAACATACATATGTATGTAAATATGTACTTATAGTAATGAAAATGAAGGATGTAGACTTAAAGACACATATGTATATATAAATGTATGAAGGCCTTTATTGTATTTAGTATTCAGTGACGTACGCAAAAATACGTAAGAATTGAATAATAATAATAAGGTAGAAATAAATGGATAATAAATACACATAACTAAATGTTTTTATATTAATTAGGTGTTTAGTTTGAGAGGAAACAGAGATGCCAATTTATTTCCTGGGTTAATAAATATATATCGAAAAAAAAATCAAAAATCGTTGGAGCGGTTTTTTAAAAAAAAAATAAAAATAATAATTTGTATGTATAAAATTGTTAAACCATTTTTAGGAAAAAAAACTGATACGCCATTTTGAAGATATTATTAATATACACATAAAATTCAAATTTCAAAAAAATTCAGTGACTGGTTTTTGAAAAAATCATTTTTTCAAAAAAAAAAATGTTTTTATTTTTTTAAAAATCAAACATTTTTTTTTTAAATTAAAGTATGCAGTTTTATTAATAATTTAAGGAAGTCTTTGTGTAAAACAAATTATTTTAATTGGTTCAGCCAATGTTGAGAAAGTCAAAAGTATTAAAAGTGGGACTATGGGAAGTACTGTTAATAAGGAGGCAAAAAAATATGTTTATACTTGAAAGTGCACCACTGTACTAATCTAAGAGCACACACATTTATTTTATAGAAATTCTTGGAGCCGTTTTCGAGAAATGCATTTTTTTCCTAATGGTTTTTTTAACATTTGTACCGTTGTTTTTTATTTTAGGAATACAAATTTTCTAACTATTCAAGATAATGTCAAAAAACTACCAAATACGAAATTTCGAAAAAATCCATTGAGGCGAACATTTTTTTTTATTTCTAAATAAAATTTGTTTGAAAAATGTTGGCTTTCAATAGTGTTTAAACCTTTTAGGAGCTTCTGCGCAAACAAATCAAATTAACCCTTTCCCAGAAATCGAAAACCAAAAAAATGGTACTAATAGATGTACCAAAAATAACAATTTTTTTCCAAAAAAAAAATACCGAAATGTTCCTTTTCCCTTCATTAATAAACTTTTTTTTATAGGAATTGTTGGAGCCGTTTTTGAGATAAATAAGATTTTTGTCTTTGGCCAAAAAAAAAATTTATGGGAGCTACTGTTATTTGTCGTGAAAAAAAATGAAAAATGATGAATTTTATAGCAAATCCATCTAACCGTTTAGGCTGCAGTATCGCGGACAGACAGACAGACGAAATTAGGGAACCCACTTAACTGCTGTTCTCCATGATCGTAATAATGTCATGTTTGATTGCTAGAATCCTTTTTTTTTTGCACGTTCTTGAATTATTGCAGACATTCTTAAGTAAAAAAAATATTTTATAGAACCAATTTTCATATTTTGGGCTTTCTCTGTTTCTCACTATTTGAAAAACTGATTAAAATAATTTAGATTATAAAGGGTTATCCATTTTGCGGTTTCAAAAGTATACCGCTGGAATTCGACATCTGTCAAACTAAGTTGTTAAACCAATTTTTTTGTTCAATTAAAAGTCTGACATTTACGAAAATGGATCCCTTAACTATCGCACAACGCACAAAAATTGTTAAAACCTACTACAAAAATGGTGATTCTGCCACAGCCACATATCGTGCTTTAACGGGAGATTATGGTTTACATAATCATCCAACTACGCAAGCAATTGGCAAAATTGTGAAGAAATTTGAAGAGACTGGATTAGTTGCAGATATTGTAAGGCGTGCGCATCATCGCTGCTGTAAATAAAGTGTTGCCGAAGACTCGAATGTGTCGATTCCTCGTCGTTCTCAGGAATTAGGACTGTCTTACGGCACATTATGGCGTATTTTGCATTTTAATCTACACCTACATCCATATAAGGCCCATCTCACACAAAAACTGAAGCCAGCTGACCAATCAAAACGTCGTAGATAAGTCGAATGGATGCTTGAACAATAGGCGGTATACGGCGAACAAAATTTTCTTCAGCGACGAAGCACGTTTCTCACTCGGTGCGTATGTTAATAAACAAAATTGTCGTATGTGGGGATCTGAGAATCCTCAAGTAATTGAAGAGAGGCCATTACATCCATAAAAAGTCACTGTTAGGGGTGCTCTTTGGTCCGGAGGTGTGACTGGAACTTTCTTGTTCGAAAACGACGATGAAACGACTGTCACCGTCAATTCGGAGCGTTATGATCATATGATAACCGACTTTTTTTTTGCTGCTATTGAAGAATACGACTTGGGGAATATCTGGTTTCAACAAGACGGTGCCACATGCCACACAACTCGAGCGAATATGGCTTTATTGCAAGAGACATTTCCTGGCCGCGTAATTCCTCGCAGCGGCGATATCATCTGGCCAACAAGATCATACGATTTGACACCGCTGGACTTTTTTTTGTGGGGCTACGCGAAAGACCGTGTCTATGCATATAAACCTTTAACTCTTGAGCACTTGAAAAATAACATTCGTCAAGTTATGGCTGAGATACCGCCAAATATGTGTCAAAAAGTAGTCGAAAATTACTTCAAAAGAATCGGTGTTTGCAACAATTCGCGTGGTGGTCATTTAAATGATGTAGTGTTTCACACATTATGTCAACGTTCGAACTTTATAATAAAAAAGAAATACCCTTTAACGGCTTTTAGTCCACAAAATTTGCGTTTCATCCCGGCAATCTCACTTTGACTCATCAGTTGGTTAGTGAGCGATTTTTAATCAATAATTCAACAAGTTCAATTAAATATAATGCTAAGTCTTCTACTTGGCTGAGTAATTTCAGTAGTATATAGAATTGTATTATAAAAAAAAACACCATCTTAAAAAAGAAATATCATGAAAAAAATATATTTTGCATGTGTTTTATTTACGCTTACTTTTGAAACCGCAAATTGGTAAAATAGGTATAAATGATATTGCATATTCAAATTTTCAAAAATAATAATGTTTTTCAAAAACGAAACAAAGAATTTTTTTGAAATTAAAATTTTGTTTGTATATTAATAATTACATCAAAATACCGATTTAATTTTTTGTTTCTAAAAATGTTTTTTAAATTTTATAAGTGAAAAATAATTTAAAAACCGCTATAAGAAATACTTAGGAATACAAGGATTTTCATGGACACTGTCAGTGTTTGATGGGCATATAATGTGTACTTAGTATTTGATTCAGATAAATTCAATTAAAATCAGCTAAATTTATTTAAGGGTTAAGCTCCAAATATATAAAGTTCATAATTCAAAATATTTAATAACAACACTTTTGAATTTTTATTTAAATTAATTTCTATAAGCTATATTGACAGTTTCATGTGTCATGAAACCTAAAGTGCTTACAAATGTCGTTTCCATCTAATGGTTAAAAAAGAGCAGATTTTATGGTAAACATTTACTAATGATTTTAACAGCTGTGAAGAAAATTGCATGCTGTGTGAGTGGGGAAGAAAATTATCTCCTGAATTACATCATGAGTCCCAAAAATATGTAATATTTATGTAAGGAAATGTATAAAATTTAAAAAATGGGTTAAACATGCTATTGTAGTATGTGTAATATCAGACGTACACATGCCACATTTTTTCAAAGAAAATGTATACATGTATATGTTATGTATCCTATGGAGGTAAGTACTCGTACGAAAGGATAGATACAACGAAAACGAACCTTGAAATAGGGGTACATTTAGAGGTAACAGGTGTATATAAATGTTTCAAAAATAGGTCATTTTCTTAAAGCTGAAGTACTTATGTATATATTTAAGGTGATAGTAAAATAAAGGCCTTCCTTTTATATAAACCAAGCAATTACAAAGAAGCCTTACATCAGACACCTCAGAGCTGAGTAAATAATCGTATCTATTACATTATTAATGGTGGTAAAGCTTATTGTTATATATACTTGGACCAATGTATAGTATACACGTTTGGCTTATAATGGCGGTGGACTTCCTATCGAATACCAGCCTATTACACCTAAATTGGTTTTATTTTCTTACGGGAAATGACAAATCAGCCAAGAGTGTCTTGTGTCCTGATAAATTACAGCTCATATTTTCCGTTCGGATTTCGAAAGGAAAATTGTGCGTTCCTACTGTTCTTGCCGATTTAAAACACGTACAGGAATCTAAACCGAAAAAGTGTAATTATGTTTATAGTAATTCAATTACTTTTATTCGTAGTTGTGTGTGTTTTGTAGATTTTTTTATTCCAGCCAGTAAAAGATATATTATCGACGTAAATGTGTACCAACCAACGTAGAACTCAAACACACCGCACAATAGATGATCAACGATGGATCTGAACTCGCAGGTACTTTGCTCCGATGTGCTTAACTCGAAGGTATTTTGCTCTTAGTTGCCTGAGCAACATGTATATAATACCAAACAACCCAAAATAAACTGCTTAACAAGCAAACTGCCTGTAGCTACAGTGAGCTCTGAGATAGCAATATAGCATACAGTTTACTCTATAATGCTGTCAAATGCGATGAACAGGGAATGGTTTAGCATATAGTCAGTATGGCATCCACGGGCAAAACATATTTCTAGGTGCATGAATTTGACCAAATTCCCCTAGAAAAATATAATTTGCAGTGAGTAAAGGCTGTATATTTTGGTGTATAACAATGGATCTATTTTGATTTATTGTGCCGGTAACGAGATCAACTGGCAGTCGATCTGCCTAACCTAACCTAATCAAACTTAACCTAAATCTATAACAAAAAACATTCACATCTTTCGAAGACCGTCGAAATGTTACATGTATTTCATTACTTTATCGCTAATCTTATATGACTAATGTTCTAGAGAAATCGCTAGTTACATTCCTCCCCTAAACATATATGTTAACCTAATAAATCGAGATTTCAAAAATACTCATCAGCTTACCATTGATCGCAACTTTGTTAAGTACAGAAAGTGGAATACTTTATTCGGTTCTATTTTCCCTCTCATATGGATATTCAGAATTTAAAACCAATGTGTATCGGTATCTCCTTTTAAATGTTACTACTTTCCTATTTTCCTAGCGATCGCACTGTACTTGATCATTTAAAAGGTAGTCAAAACCCCCTTTAGTGCGAGCATTCTTATAAAAAAAACCGCCTCCACCGACCTCAAAAAACTCAACAAAAGTCCGTCAGATTTTGTATTGAGGTCTTTCAAATTCAATCTGAATTGCAAGGAATAGAAAAATGGGAAAAATTTATTTTTTTCTGGCGACATGGATTGAGAATTAAGTGATTACTATCCTACGGTGCAAAATTCAATTGAAAGGAAAAAATGCTATCAAGAGTGGACTTTAACGCATACATCCAAGTTAGTAGTTGAGCAAAACATTCACTGCACCATTACCACCCGCTGTCAACTACAGGTCTATAAGTCTTTATACTTTAACTTTAACTACTTCAACTACGTGCGTTTCAGTCGTGTACTTTTCCCACCCAAAAAAAGGTTACTTTCAAATGTTCGCTCAAAATTTATTTCTATATACAAAATTCAAGCGACACGACTGCTTGTATTCCAATAAATCCGTCATTATTTGTTGTTCGACCATTTCAAAAAAGAATTGTTAGTAGTTACAGCAATATCTAAATAAAGCTAAAACCCGAATTCCCCTTAAATGGAAATTGAAACTTTTGAAATTACCTATAAAATTCTTCATATAGTCCTGCAAATCCACATGCTGTTTTATGATATTTCTTATTCCATGTTATGTGGATACATACGCCTACATATGTAATTCTTGGATGTCCTTTGAGTTTGGTTTGAATCTGTCACCTACCCTAAGCAGGTGTTGTATATTTTTTTGAGAATCTTGATATTTATAGACACTTCAATCAATGTTACAAAACTACTGCGAAGTAAAAAAAAATCTTTATTGTTGTTTAAGTATGTATATGTATGTGGTAAGTTTAAGGGATACTTACGTACTTCTACACACACTGTGTGTAATATATGTAACTACATATATTAATATTATTTCACCAAATATCCTTACATCCTAGTCAAAAGTTTAAACTGCATGTTTTCAATTCTACATATCTGAAAATAATCGCTTTTCTAATTGAAAATTCGTTGAAACGAAAGCAGTCAGTATCCTCTTATGTGTGTATTTCTTATACACCCATATAATATCAGTGCGTGGATTGTAATTCTTGCACATTCGTATACACATATTGTATTGTATATTATACATACATATGTATATACTACGCTTTGATTTTAGAAGCTTAAATATGAAAAACCTTTGAAATTATTTAGATTAAAAATGGAATGTTTACTTTGATCAAAGTGTTCACCTACGTATATATGTAGGTATCTGCTTTGTATACATAATATCGGTTGAGTTTTGTTTTTCATTCTCAAAACCTGTAGCAATAAATTCAAAATTATGGTTTTCCACAATTCTTTGCAAGCACAGTTTAGAAATTTATGAGGTTGGTCTAAGAACGTGACAGTTGAAAAAGTACATACATAATAGTACGAGGGTGGTTTGATAAGTACTTAGCCTCACCGCCCGATGGTGCCTGTATCGCAAGGGACATTTATTATCGTTTAGTACAATCTGTTAGACTGCTACTGTCAAAATTTTAGCCGAATCGGACTCGGAGTTTTGTTTTGACCACGTGTGGATGCCAGTTTGTCCGCGAACTTTATAAAATGAAAAAAACAGCAATATCGGTCTGTGATTCAATTCTTGCTTTTGGAAGAGAAATCGCTCAGCGAAATCAAAGAGCACTTGGATGCTGTGTAGGGTGACTCTTCTCCTTCGATGGGGACCGTAAAATATTGGTATAACGAATTTCAACGTTGTCGCATATCGGTTTTTAATAAGCCCCGCCCAGGTGCCACGAAAATACCTACCACGGAGGATAACGGTGTCAAAAATCCACGATCTCGTATTAGCAGATTGCCGGCCGATTAAAGGTGCGTGAGATAGCGAAAACAGTAGGTAAAAGACCGCGTCGGTCATATCTCCATGAATGATAGTTTTTACACTCCCGACGAAAAACGTAAGGTCGAGAACAATTCAGAGCAGTGTTTCAAGCTATTAAAACGCAATCCAAAGCATTTTCTGCTTCGTTTCCTGATTGTCGAAATTACTCGCCAGGCCGCCATGGAGGTCTAATTTGCGGACCTCGTGAAAACCTATTTTTCAGATGGGTTAAAGAAGTTGGAAAATCACTGCATCAAGTGTATCGAGCTAAAAGGCCACTTTTTCAAAATTTTTACGCGAAGTATATGTGTTGCAATTTTCTCCAAACATCGTACAAATATTATCCCATTAAAAACAACTGAAAGACACGACTTTTTCGATTACATTATATGCAAAATATTCTTAATAGAAACGGCTAAATGAATTTTTAAGTTAAAGTTTTTCACTTAATTATTTATATATAAAAATTCTTATTTTTTTTCTAAAAAAAATTGATGTGAACATTTTAAATATTTAATAATATAAATTCAAAAACAAAATTTTAGAAAAAATCGTCCACCCGTTTTCGAAATACATATTGAATTTTCAAAAAAAAAAATATTTTTATTTTTTTGCAAAAATCCAAGAAAAACATTCTTGTAAGATTTTTAAATGCAGTATTATTTTGAATTTGAAGGAGCTCCTGTATAAAAAATTTGATCGAAATCCGTTGAGCCACTTATGAGAAAGTCGAAAATCAATAAGGTGGTTATATGGCAGGTGGGGGTGGCCGTGGCGCGATAGTTATGTGCTCGCCTGTCAACCTCGTGGTTGCAGGTTCGATTCCTGCCGTTGTTATATTCCATTAAAAAACCAATTCTAAAAATTGTCATAAAATAAGTTGCTGCTTTGCTCATTACATGCTGTTTAGGCATAACACTAACAACATGTGATTGAGTAAACTAGCATACCCATAAAATATGACAAAGAAATAAATAAAATAATGCGAATTATAAGGGATATAAATAAATAAGACACGGTAGTCCTCTCCGCATTAGTTCAGCCGCCATCCCTGTAGATAAATCTGAGACATCAACTAGCTCTAGTCTCAGAAAAAAGGTACCTACCCTTAATAACAAAATATTATATGATGGTAGACAAAATTGTATGGCAGTACCGTTATTTTTGGGGCTAAAACAACGATTCAAAAATCTATTTTGGACAACCACCTAAAAGTCCTAAGTACCGAGATTTAACAAAACGGTTCAGCGGTTCAGGCTGTAGATCGTTCTACAGATAGACAGACAGACTTTTTTGGTGTGCTCTATCATCGTTATGTCAACTTTGATTAAAATCTCGAGATCGATTTTTTTTCCAAATGCAAAACTTGCCCTATAGTACCTACATATCGCAATTAAAAATACATATCATGAAATTATCTAAGATTATCTTCTTTATATATAAAAAAAAATTTTGTCAAAACCGTATGACGCTAAGGATCTCAATTGGCATTCGACCATTTTCAATATACTTTTTTTATGAAAGATATGGTCGAGAAGAAGGTTTTAAGATATGTGCTTATGTCTATTGGTTTTCGACTTATGGCTGTTTTTGTGGGCTATTAAAATTTTAAAATGCTTACTAAAATTGTTAAATCTCATGACCTAAAATCCATAAACATAAACAATAAACATAAACATAAACAAATATATATATAAGAAAAATATTTTCAAAAAGGTATAATTCCTGATTTCGCTTTGGTTAGTTCAGTCGGTGTATTTCTTTCACATAAACTATTTTGCGTTTGTTCAATACACATCGTTTCACCGCTGAATGAAAATTCGTGTTTGTGTTGCTTAAAAAATTAATACGATTTCTAAATAATACGTTTTGTATACAATAATATGGTTCCTCCACCACGTTGTAATTTGGACCGATCAACTCGGAAAGTTGTAGCTAGAAGAGTAGCGTTTTATTATAGCTCTGCAGTTCATTTGAAGGCGTTAAATTAGGGGCGATACGAAGATCGTCTGGTCCGCTAGTATCTAATAATAAATAATTCATTCCAAAAATATTTCTGACTTGTATCATTATTTAAAGTTCTTAAGCTCTTACTTGTATTGGATGGTTTCAAGTCTGATATTCACAAAATAAATGCTGGTGTGCCCCAGGGCTCCGTATTGTCTCCGACCCTCTTTCACATTTTTATAAATGATCTCTTATCTGGAACTTCTAAACCACTTAACTGTTTTGCTGACGATAGTACTCTCAGCTTTTCATATTCGTATGCAGATTCACTTCCTTGTTCTGCAACGGCAGCGTATGATAAGCTCATTAAATTCTGTTCTCGACAGCATTGTCCAATGGGGAATAAAAAAACCGCGTAGAATGTAATGTTTCAAAAACTCAGTGGTTTCTTCTGTCGTTATAAGAAGAAGGCAGAACCCACCCCCTGTGCCGCTATCCTTGAGTGGCGCTTGCATTGAAGAAACCGATCAACTTTCAGTTCTTGGTATGTGTGGAACTACCACATATTCGATGTCGCCGAAAATGCTGCAAAGTGTCTGGGCTTTCTTCGAAGGTGCAAGAAATTCTTCTCCCCGCCTGATCTGGCTATAGTTTATAAGGCCTTCATTCGTCCATAGCTGGAGTATAACTCGCACATTTGGGCAGGAGCTCCCAAAACTCATTTGATTCTTTTAAATAGAATTCAGAATAGAGCTCTAAGACTGATAGGCGATAGAAATATACTGGAGACATTTACATTTCTAGAACACCGTCGAAATGTTACATGTCTGTCATTATTTTATCGCTATTTTTATAAGCACTGTTCCAGCAAAATAGCCAGTTGCATTCCTCCCCCTTAAATTTTTCAACCGTAATACTCGCGCTTCTAGGAATGCTCATCAGTTTACCCTTGAGCCCAACTTCGGACGTGCTGGCAAGTACAGAGATTCTTTCTTTAGCCGTACAACGCGAATGTGGAATACTTTACCCGGCTCCATTTTTCCCTCCCATTTTGATTATCAGAAATTTAAAACCAATGAGCATCGGTATCTCCTCTTGCGTACTTCCCTAATTTCCTAACGCTCGCACTGTGCTTGTTCATATTAAGGAGAGTCAAAACCCCTTTAGTGCGCGCAAACGTTTAAAAAAACCTTATTTGGGTGTTTCTTTTGAGTATCTTGTGCTTACGATGTGATCTAACATTCGACCAACTACGTGCGATCCATGCTAGCATTTTATTTATAATTCGGCTTCACTCGGATTAAATAAAAGTTGAAGCAAGATTGTGTTTGTTTTTTATACCACGTGTCACAAAATGAATCACCCTATCGAAGATGCTATAAGTTGCTTGCTAATAGCTGCAATTTATTATCTGCGGGCTTAGGTTATTTTTTAACACGTATAACAATAACAACACGAGATCTAGGTTTCTATCGGGGTTTCTTTCTGGGCTTGCAAATATTAGTATTAAGCTTGGAGAGGGTACATACATGTACATATCCCAGATCGTTTTTTTTTACGGGGTGAACCATATGGTTATTGGCGATAATAAAACTCGGGTTATGACGGTAGATGTAAATCGAAACAATTATTCCGCGTTTTTATTTAGTTGTATAGGGATTCATGACTTGTTGACGTGTCTTTTGAATCTGTTAACGTCACACATATCAAAGCAGAATTGACATTTACCGCCATTTGTAAAAATTATAGAATCTTCCTATAAGCTGATTAATTATGCGCCACCTGATATAATACTATGAACTTCACAAAGTGGACAACACACAGCCAATATATTCTTAAGGTTTTGATTCTGATAGTGTCATTGAACGTTACGAAAAGGGTTAACACTTTGCCAGCGTTTTACAATGAAGGTTATACGATTTGAAAACCTTGCCACAGATTATGGCGTCATTTTTGTGTCATAGAGTCAACGCGTTGACTATTTATAGTTTTACCGTTGAATATTTAATATAAACGGTGTTGCTTTTACGTCCAACAGATGGTTCTGTTTTCCGCAAAGTATATAAATAAAAACACGAAAGAAAAACAAACTTTATTTTATTCTACGTCTATCTTGATGATTTTTTCGTAGTTATATACATAATTCATTTGTGGAATAAATCATTTGTTTATTTCATTTAGTGCCGCCGAAAAAATTGTCTATTGACCCCCGCCTCCAATCATACTTTATCGTATTAAAACTCATGAATGGCATATTTTTGAATATTTGAATTATAAATTGTGATTTACCAATAATTTGTATGCCCAGGCTTTCACACCCTCCCAATTATAAAAAAGTATGTGTATCTTTTTTTCAACCTCCTGCAATAATAAATGAGGCAGCGCAAAGATTTAATAATACAATTTTATTCCTGTATTTTTGTGGTTTTTTTTTGTATCTACATAAACATATACATTAGTTAAATAAACGAATGCCATTTCCAAATCAAAGTATACATTTTAAAAAACTCTGAAACTTATATTTATTACGCACGATGAAATCAAGGGTATCAGGTATATATTTTAATCAAAATGTCACGCAAGTATACAGATTTACAGCCAAACAACAAAGCTTTACCTTTTATACACGGCCCGCTGCGTTATTTTTATTTCCATCGGATGCTGTGCTGGGCCCTAACTCATCCATTTAGATCTTGTCAGAATTTGGTAGGAGAGGGACGTATTACTTATTCATGGCGGATAGGATTCCCTTGGTATCCCACTCCAAAAAAAAATGAAACACAGAGGAATATCCATACTTCATTTTTCTGCTC